>OX638147.1:24507513-26907513 GCA_951805005.1 Othius punctulatus
ATTATTTAGGATGTAGTGTTACAATCATACACATTCATGACATGTTACGTTAGTTTGTTTCAGTTCAGTACCAGATTGAAATATTTGCGGTGTGTTTGAAAAGATTTGATTAAAATTGTGTTAGGTCTTTCATCCACTCTGCAAATGGACTTCCAATTGGGCAACTTAATCAATGATGCGGACTCGTAAAACTGTAACCAGAATTAGGCATAGTGGAAACCTAGGAGCCCCAGCAGAATGGAAAATGGTTGTAATGGGTTCCAAAACACTGGAAGATGTGCCACAGTACCTATCCCTGACTGGAGTACAGATGCCAAGCGCTTGCCTGGAGCACTACTTAGACCCGTATCTACAGTCCCAACTTGAGCATGAGTTTTACCCAAGTTGTATATTTGCGTTTTTGGTTGCGTTTGGTGCATAAGCGTTTAAAGAAAATACGCAACCAAATATACGACTTGAGTCGTACTCATGATCAAGTACAGACTATAGATACAGGCCTTATTGTACCAACGAATTTTTGTTATCAATAAAATATGTTAACTGTTGGTCTGATGTGTCTCCATTTTCTTTGTAATTTTTGTGACGCGCTGAAGATGATGGATTACTCTGAAGCGGCCACTTATTAAGACGTTTCTTATTAATTTACCTATGGTTAATAAAATGTGCTATTGCCTCATTTTCCTTACCACCCTAAGAGTTCAATTCCGTTTGCCCTGATATGGGATTGACATGATGCTTTGGCTGATGTTTATATGCATTTCAGTTGCAACAGAAATGGAATGACGTTCTATTTTACATAATTCTTAAGAGGCCTCTTTACCTATAGGTGGTGTAGGGAATTGCTAGTAAACGATGGCCAGGAAAATTCGTGAACGAGTTAATGAATTTATTAATTTATTTTACGAGTTCATGAATTGTTTGGCTGTTGCTTATTAATAATGCCATATACTAGTAGGGGTAGAGAGACCTCTTAAGATTGTGGGCAAGGTATCGAAGGTGGATCTCTTCAAGCCTTGATGATTAACCATAGCTGCAGAAATTGGATGATGCTAAAATAAAAGCCTCATTTGTGCAAAGGGCTTGCATTTAGCTATATTGCCAAATGTTATTTGATCCATGGTTATAGTTTGTCCAATTTCAAGGCGAAGCTTATACAGGGCGAGTCAATAGGACGGGCAACTACACCGTTAATGATACCGAAATAAGCTAAAATACACTGCAAACGTGATGCCAAAGTGCAGTTTGTAAAATTATTTTGTCACATACAGGGTGTTCCATTTTTGCAGGGCAGCCTTCTACCTAGTCTTTTTAAATGGTACCCCCTATATAAATTTACATATTTGAATTTGCCCGTTTTTGGGCTATATGAATGTGTTTAGTTTTTGTAATTCGCTTTAACCGTTCAGAAGTTGTTCACGTTTTTCTAAAAATTAATGCGTTTGCAGGCACTTTTTAAAAAAATCGCAGGTAAGTTAGTTTATGGGATATCAAGTTGGGTCTTTGAGCCTAAACAACTGACCGAGGTATCTTCTGGCCGCAAGACCTATCTGCATTGTGGCATCACCTTGCTGTGGCACATTAATTTTGGTAAACTTTGAAGTGCCATAACTTGATTTTTTAAATAGCACACCCTATACTTCAGTATTCAGTCCTATTCAGGGTCTCAGTTTACATCTTTTTTGCCCCTTATATTTTTTCTTAAAAGTTGACAGTTGGAAATAATTCAGATTTTCTTAAAAACTTGCCCAGATCTCTTCGATATAAACTTAGCGGGCCATGAAAATCACTTAATTCTGTCTTGCCAACGTCAAAGTGACATTTATTGTACCATACGTTTTATTTTTCTTAGCGCATTTTCTTAATGAATTTTTCTCATAATGAAGTAGTTGATATGGTTTATGTACACACTGATAGCGCAAATCGTTACTGGTGACCAGGTTCTATTGAGGCATAACAAATCAATAGCAAAAACATTAGAGTTGAACTATTTCATCATGCGAAAATTTCATGTTCACGACAAAAATTACAACGTGTCGTACAATAAATGTCACTTTGACGTTGACATGACAAAAACAATTGATATTCAATGCACGTTAAAGTTATATCGATGAGATCTCGGTTCATTTTTCAGAGAATCCAAATTATTTCTCAAACTATGAACTTTTAAGAAAAAATATAAGGGGCAAAACAGATGTAAAATAAGATGCTCTATACAACTAAGTAATGAAATATACGGTGTGCCATTTGAAAAAATCAAGTTATGGCCCTTCAAAGTTTACCAAAATTAATGTGCCACAGAATGTTGATGTTACAATGCAAATCAACGATCTTGCCGCCAGAAGATACCCCAGACAGATGTTTAGAATCTGGCAAAGTCCCAACCCGATATCCTAAAAAACAAGTGCCCTGCGATTTTTTTAATTAGTGCCTGCAAATGCATTAAATTTTAGAAAAACAAACAACTTCTGCGGGGTTAAAGCGAATTGCAAAACTAAACGGATTTATAAAAGGCAAATTCAAATATGTAAATTTATACAGGGGGTGCCATTTAAAAAACAGGTCCAAGGCTGCCCTGCAAAAATGGAACACCCTGTATGTGGCAAAATAATTAGTGCACTTTGGCCTATAGTTTGCAGTGCCGTTTGGTTCATTTCGATATCATTAACGGTGTAGGTGTAATGGAGCCTGCCCGTCCTATTGACTCGCCCTGTATAAGCATTTTTACATGCGTGATTGGCACCACGTGAGAGGACTTCTATTTTACATAACTCTTAAGAGACCTCTTTACCAATTGGTGGTGTAGGGAATTGCTAGTAAACGACAGCCAAGATAATTCATTAACGAGTTATCATAATTACCTGAGACCTGATTTAGAAAGTTTATACATTTATCTACAATTATGCAGAGTTGTTTTAAACAATAATAAAATTGTGATTTATTATGTTGACTAAAATAATGGCATGTTTAGCCGATTTGTGATATTTTCTTCTGTATTTAATTAAGACAGGGTACACATAATGAAAATTCCCTTGGGACTATTTGGAGCTAATGTTGCGAACCACCTTTTTTTGTTCCAATATCTTGAATTGTAATGGAATATTCTGGTCCACACATAAATCTGATTAAGTGATCATAAATAATTCGCCTTTCATTAATTTCTTAAAACTACTTTGTCTAATTGTAGATTAATGTCTAAAGTTTCGAAACCATTTCTCCGATTGTAAATATGTTATGAATTATTTGGCTGTCGCTTATTAATAATGCTGTATACTCGTTGGGGTAGAGAAGCCTCTTGAGATGATTGTGGGCAAGGTATCGATGAAGGTGGATATCTTCAAGCCTTGATGATTAACCATAGCTGCGGAGATTGGATGCTGCTAAAATGAAAGCCTCATTTGTGCAAAGGGAATTTCATTTATCAATATTGCCAAATGTTATTTGATCCATAGTTATAGTTTGTCCAATTTCAAGGCGAAGCTTATACAGGGCGAGTCAATAGGACGGGCAACTACACCGTTAATGATACCGAAATAAGCTAAAATACACTGCAAACGTGATGCCAAAGTGCAGTTTGTAAAATTATTTTGTCACATACAGGGTGTTCCATTTTTGCAGGGCAGCCTTCGACCTAAATTTTTTTACATGGCACCCCCTGTATAAATTTACATATTTGAATTTTGTCACATACAGGGTGTTCCATTTTTGCAGGGCAGCCTTCTACCTAGTTTTTTTAAATGGTACCCCCTATATAAATTTACATATTTGAATTTGCCCGTATTTGGGCTTTATGAATGTGTTTAGTTTTTGTAATTCGCTTTAACCGTTTAGAAGTTGTTCACGTTTTTCTAAAAATTAATGCGTTTGCAGGCACTTTTTAAAAAAATCGCAGGTCAGTTAGTTTATGGGATATCAAGTTTGGTCTTTGACTGAGCCTAAACAACTGACCGAGGTATCTTCTGGCGACAAGACCTATCTGCTTTGTGGCATCACCTTGCTGTGGCACATTAATTTTGGTAAACTTTGAAGTGCCATAACTTGATTTTTTAAATAGCTCACCCTAAACTTCGGTATTCAGTCCTATTCAGGGTCTCAGTTTACATCTTTTTTGCCCCTTATATTTTTTCTTAAAAGTTGACAGTTGGAAATAATTCAGATTTTCTTAAAAACTTGCTAAAAACTTAAAAATCTCTTCGATATAAACTTAGCGGGCCATGAAAATCACTTAATTCTGTCTTGCCAACGTCAAAGTGACATTTATTGTACCATACGTTTTATTTTTCTTAGCGCATTTTCTTAATGAATTTTTCTCATAATGAAGTAGTTGATATGGTTTATGTACACACTGATAGCGCAAATCGTTACTGGTGACCAGATTCTATTGAGGCATAACAAATCAATAGCAAAAACATTAGAGTTGAACTATTTCATCACGCGAAAATTTCATGTTCACGACAAAAATTACAACGTGTCGTACAATAAATGTCACTTTGACGTTGACATAACAAAAACAATTGATATTCAATGCACGTTAAAGTTATATCGATGAGATCTGGGTTCATTTTTCAGAGAATCCAAATTATTTCTCAAACTATGAACTTTTAAGAAAAAATATAAGGGGCAAAACAGATGTAAAATAAGATGCTCTACACAACTAAGTAATGAAATATAGGGTGTGCCATTTGAAAAAATCAAGTTATGGCCCTTCAAAGTTTACCAAAATTAATGTGCCACAGAATGTTGATGTTACAATGCAAATCAACGATCTTGCTGCCAGAAGATACCCCAGACAGATGTTTAGAATCTGGCAAAGTCCCAACCCGATATCCTAAAAAACAAGTGCCCTGAGATTTTTTTAATTAGTGCCTGCAAATGTATTCAATTTTAGAAAAACAAACAACTTCTGCGGGGTTAAAGCGAATTGCAAAACTAAACGGATTTATAAAGGGCAAATTCAAATATGTAAATTTATACAGGGGGTGCCATTTCAAAAAACTAGGTCCAAGGCCCTGCAAAAATGGAACACACAAAAGTGGCAAAATAATTAGTGCACTTTGGCCTCTAGTTTGCAGTGCCTTTTGGTTCATTTCGATATCATTAACGGTGTAGGTGTAATGGAGCCTGCCCGTCCTATTGACTCACCCTGTATAAGCATTTTTACATGCGTGATTGGCACCACGTGAGAGGACTTTTTACATAACTCTTAAGAGACCTCTTTACCAATAGGTGGTGTAGGGAATTGCTAGTAAACGACAGCCAAGATAATTCATTAACGAGTTATCATAATTACCTGAGACCTGATTTAGAAAGTTTATACGTTTATCTACAATTATGCAGAGTTGTTTTAAACAATAATAAAATTGTGATTTATTATGTTGACTAAAATAATGGCATGTTTAGCCGATTTGTGATATTTTCTTCTGTATTTAATTAAGACAGGGTACACATAATGAAAATTCCCTTGGGACTATTTGGAGCTAATGTTGCGAACCACCTTTTTTTTGTTCCAATATCTTAAATTGTAATGGAATATTCTGGTCCACACATAAATCTGATTAAGTGATCAGAAATAATTCGCCTTTCATTAATTTCTTAAAACTACTTTGTCTAATTGTAGATTAATGTCTAAAGTTTCGAAACCATTTCTCCGATTGTAAATATGTTAACCCGTTTATGAATTATTTGGCTGTCGCTTATTAATAATGCCGTATACTAGTTGGGGTAGAGAAGCCTCTTGAGATGATTGTGGGCAAGGTATCGATGAAGGTGGATATCTTCAAGCCTTGATGATTAACCATAGCTGCAGAGATTGGATGCTGCTAAAATGAAAGCCTCATTTGTTCAAAGGGAATTTCATTTATCTATATTGCCAAATGTTATTTGATCCATAGTTATAGTTTGTCCAATTTCAAGGCGAAGCTTATACAGGGCGAGTCAATAGGACGGGCAACTACACCGTTAATGATACCGAAATAAGCTAAAATACACTGCAAACGTGATGCCAAAGTGCAGTTTGTAAAATTATTTTGTCACATACAGGGTGTTCCATTTTTGCAGGGCAGCCTTCGGCCTAAATTTTTTTACATGGCACCCCCTGTATAAATTTACATATTTGAATTTTGTCACATACAGGGTCTTCCATTTTTGCAGGGCAGCCTTCTACCTAGTTTTTTTAAATGGTACCCCCTATATAAATTTACATATTTGAATTTGCCCGTTTTTGGGCTTTATGACTGTGTTTAGTTTTTGTAATTCGCTTTAACCGTTCAGAAGTTGTTCACGTTTATTTTGTCACATACAGGGTGTTCCATTTTTGCAGGGCAGCCTTCGACCTAAATTTTTTTACATGGCACCCCCAGTATAAATTTACATATTTGAATTTTGTCACGTACAGGGTGTTCCATTTTTGCAGGGCAGCCTTCTACCTAGTTTTTTTAAATGGTACCCCCTATATAAATTTACATATTTGAATTTGCCCGTATTTGGGCTGTATGAATGTGTTTAGTTTTTGTAATTCGCTTTAACCGTTCAGAAGTTGTTCACGTTTTTCTAAAAATTAATGCGTTTGCAGGCACTTTTTAAAAAAATCGCAGGTCAGTTAGTTTATGGGATATCAAGTTGGGTCTTTGACTGAGCCTAAACAACTGACCGAGGTATCTTCTGGCGGCAAGACCTATCTGCATCACCTTGCTGTGGCACATTAATTTTGGTAAACTTTGAAGTGCCATAACTTGATTTTTTAAATAGCACACCCTATACTTCAGTATTCAGTCCTATTCAGGGTCTCAGTTTACATCTTTTTTGCCCCTTATATTTTTTCTTAAAAGTTGACAGTTGGAAATAATTCAGATTTTCTTAAAAACCTGCACAGATCTCTTCGATATGAACTTAGCGGGCCATGAAAATCACTTAATTCTGTCTTGCCAACGTCAAAGTGACATTTATTGTACCATACTTTTTATTTTTCTTAGCGCATTTTCTTAATGAATTTTTCTCATAATGAAGTAGTTGATATGGTTTATGTACACACTGATAGCGCAAATCGTTACTGGTGACCAGATTCTATTGAGGCATAACAAATCAATAGCAAAAACATTTGAGTTGAACTATTTCATCATGCGAAAATTTCATGTTCACGACAAAAATTACAACGTGTCGTACAATAAATGTCACTTTGACGTTGACATGACACAAACAATTGATATTCAGCACGTTAAAGTTATATCGATGAGATCTGGGTTCATTTTTCAGAGAATCCAAATTATTTCTCAAACTATGAACTTTTAAGAAAAAATATAAGGGGCAAAACAGATGTAAAATAAGATGCTCTATACAACTAAGTAATGAAATATAGGGCGTGCCATTTGAAAAAATCAAGTTATGGCCCTTCAAAGTTTACCAAAATTAATGTGCCACAGAATGTTGATGCTACAATGCAAATCAACGATCTTGCTGCCAGAAGATACCCCAGACAGATGTTTAGAATCTGGCAAAGTCCCAACCCGATATCCTAAAAAACAAGTGCCCTGAGATTTTTTTAATTAGTGCCTGCAAATGCATTAAATTTTTGAAAAACAAACAACTTCTGCGGGGTTAAAGCGAATTGCAAAACTAAACGGATTTGTAAAGGGCAAATTCAAATATGTAAATTTATACAGGGGGTGCCATTTAAAAAAACAGGTCCAAGGCTGCCCTGCAAAAATGGAACACCCTGTATGTGGCAAAATAATTAGTGCACTTTGGCCTCTAGTTTGCAGTGCCGTTTGGTTCATTTCGATGTAATTTCGTGTAATGGAGCCTGCCCGTCCTATTGACTCACCCTGTATAAGCATTTTTACATGCGTGATTTGCACCACGCTTCTATTTTACATAACTCTTAAGAAACCTCTTTACCAATAGGTGGTGTAGGGAATTGCTAGTAAACGACAGCCAAGATAATTCATTAACGAGTTATCATAATTACCTGAGACCTGATTTAGAAAGTTTATACATTTATCTACAATTATGCAGAGTTGTTTTAAACAATAATAAAATTGTGATTTATTATGTTGACTAAAATAATGGCATGTTGAGCCGATTTGTGATATTTTCTTCTGTATTTAATTAAGACAGGGTACACATAATGAAAATTCCCTTGGGACTATTTGGAGCTAATGTTGCGAACCACCTTTTTTTTGTTCCAATATCTTGAATTGTAATGGAATATTCTGGTCCACACATAAATCTGATTAAGTGATCAGAAATAATTCGCCTTTCATTAATTTCTTAAAACTACTTTGTCTAATTGTAGATTAATGTCTAAAGTTTCGAAACCATTTCTCCGATTGTAAATATGTTAACCCGTTTATGAATTATTTGGCTGTCGCTTATTAATAATGCTGTATACTAGTTGGGGTAGAGAAGCCTCTTGAGATGATTGTGGGCAAGGTATCGATGAAGGTGGATATCTTCAAGCCTTGATGATTAACCATAGCTGCAGAGATTGGATGCTGCTAAAATGAAAGCCTCATTTGTGCAAAGGGAATTTCATTTATATATATTGCCAAATGTTATTTGATCCATGGTTATAGTTTGTCCAATTTCAAGGCGAAGCTTATACAGGGCGAGTCAATAGGACGGGCAACTACACCGTTAATGATACCGAAATAAGTTAAAATGCACTGCAAACGTGATGCCAAAGTGCAGTTTGTAAAATTATTTTGTCACATACAGGGTGTTCCATTTTTGCAGGGCAGCCTTCGACCTAAATTTTTTTACATGGCACCCCCGGTATAAATTTACATATTTGAATTTTGTCACATACAGGGTGTTCCATTTTTGCAGGGCAGCCTTCTACCTAGTTTTTTTAAATGGTACCCCCTATATAAATTTACATATTTGAATTTGCCCGTTTTTGGGTTTTATGAATGTGTTTAGTTTTAGTAATTCGCTTTAACCGTTCAGAAGTTGTTCACGTTTTTCTAAAAATTTATGCGTTTGCAGGCACTTCTAAAAAAAATCTCAGGTCGGTTAGTTTATGGGATATCAAGTTTGGTCTTTGACTGAGCCTAAACAACTGACCGAGGTATCTTCTGGCGGCAAGACCTATCTGCATTGTGGCATCACCTTGCTGTGGCACATTAATTTTGGTAAACTTTGAAGTGCCATAACTTGATTTTTTAAATAGCACACCCTATACTTCAGTATTCAGTCCTATTCAGGGTCTCGGTTTACATCTTTTTTGCCCCTTATATTTTTTCTTAAAAGTTGACAGTTTGAAATAATTCAGACTTTCTTAAAAACCTGCACAGATCTCTTCGATATAAACTTAGCGGGCCATGAAAATCACTTAATTCTGTCTTGCCAACGTCAAAGTGACATTTATTGTACCATACGTTTTATTTTTCTTAGCGCATTTTCATAATGAATTTTTCTCATAATGAAGTAGTTTATATGGTTTATGTACACACTGATAGCGCAAATCGTTACTGGTGACCAGATTCTATTGAGGCATAACAAATCAATAGCAAAAACATTTGAGTTGAACTATTTCATCATGCGAAAATTTCATGTTCACGACAAAAATTACAACGTGTCGTACAATAAATGTCACTTTGACGTTGACATGACAAAAACAATTGATATTCAATGCACGTTAAAGTTATATCGATGAGATCTGGGTTCATTTTTCAGAGAATCCAAATTATTTCTCAAACTATGAACTTTTAAGAAAAAATATAAGGGGCAAAACAGATGTAAAATAAGATGCTCTATACAACTAAGTAATGAAATATAGGGTGTGCCATTTGAAAAAATCAAGTTATGGCCCTTCAAAGTTTACCAAAATTAATGTGCCAGAGAATGTTGATGTTACAATGCAAATCAACGATCTTGCCGCCAGAAGATACCCCGACAGATGTTTAGAATCGGCAAAGTCCCAACCCGATATCCTAAAAAACAAGTACCCTGCGATTTTTTTAATTAGTGCCTGCAAGTGCATTAAATTTTAGAAAAACAAACAACTTCTGCGGGGTTAAAGCGAATTGCAAAACTAAACGGATTTATAAAGGGCAAATTCAAATATGTAAATTTATACAGGGGGTGCTATTTAAAAAAACTAGGTCCAAGGCTGCCCTGCAAAAATGGAACACCCTGTATGTGGCAAAATAATTAGTGCACTTTGGCCTCTAGTTTGCAGTGCCGTTTGGTTCATTTCGATATCATTAACGGTGTAGGTGTAATGGAGCCTGCCCGTCTTATTGACTCACCCTGTATAAGCATTTTTACATGCGTGATTGGCACCACGTGAGAGGACTTCTATTTTACATAACTCTTAAGAGACCTCTTTACCAATAGGTGGTGTAGGGAATTGCTAGTAAACGACAGCCAAGATAATTCATTAACGAGTTATCATAATTACCTGAGACCTGATTTAGAAAGTTTATACATTTATCTACAATTATGCAGAGTTGTTTTAAACAATAATAAAATTGTGATTTATTATGTTGACTAAAATAATGGCATGTTTAGCAGATTTGTGATATTTTCTTCTGTATTTAATTAAGACAGGGTACACATAATGAAAATTCCCTTGGGACTATTTGGAGCTAATGTTGCGAACCACCTTTTTGTTGTTCCAATATCTTGAATTGTAATGGAATATTCTGGTCCACACATAAATCTGATTAAGTGATCAGAAATAATTCGCCTTTCATTAATTTCTTAAAACTACTTTGTCTAATTGTAGATTAATGTCTAAAGTTTCGAAACCATTTCTCCGATTGTAAATATGTTACCCCGTTCATGAATTATTTGGCTGTCGCTTATTAATAATGCTGTAAACTAGTTGGGGTAGAGAAGCCTCTTGAGATGATTGTGGGCAAGGTATCGATGAAGGTGGATCTCTTCAAGCCTTGATGATTAACCATAGCTGCAGAAATTGGATGCTGCTAAAATGAAATCCTCATTTGTGCAAAGGGGATTGCATATAGCTATATTGCCAAATGTTATTTGATCCAAAGTTATAGTTTGTCAAGGCGAAGCTTATATAAGTATTATTACATGCTTGATTGGCACCACGTGAGATTACATAACTCTTAAGAGACCTCTTTACCCATGGGTGGTGTAGGCAATTGCTAGTAAAGACAGCCAAGATAATTCATGAACAAGTTATCATAATTACAATCTGAGACCTGATTTAGAAAGTTTAGATATTTATCTACAATTATGCAGAGTTTTGAAGAATAATAAAATTGTGATTTATTATGTGGATTAAAATAATGGCATGTTTAGCCAATTTGTGATATTTTCTTCTGTAAGACGGTACATATAATGAAAATTCCCTTGGGAGTATTTGGAGCTAATATTGCGAACCACCTTTTTTTTTTTGTTCTAATATCTTGAATTATAATGGAGTATTCTGGTCCACTCATAAATCTCGCCTTTTATTTATTTCTTAAAACTACTTTGTCTAATTGTAGATAAATGTCCAAAGTTACAAAGCCAGTTCTCCGATTGTAAATATGTTAACCCGTTCATGAATTATTTTTCTGTCGCTTATTAATAATGCCGTATACTAGTTGGGGTAGACAAGCCTCAAGAGATGATTGTATCGATGAAGGTGGATCTCTTCAAGCCTTGATGATTAACCATAGCTGCAGAAATTGGATGCTGCTAAAATGAAAGCCTCATTTGTGCAAAGGAAATTGCATTTAGCTATATTGCCAAATGTTATTAGATCCATGGTTATAGTTTGTCCAATATCAAGGCGAAGCTTATATAAGGACTATTACATGCGTGTATTCTACATTATGAATTAATTAGTTGGGTAAAGGTAGTGGCCAGTGTGCAAGACCCCTTAATGACCACACAATTAATGAAACAAATGCAGTAAAGTTATAATTTTGTCAAATTAGTTTTATCATAAACAGTGTTCATGTTGTGTAAATTGCACACTGAAGTTGAACAAACTCTAGTGCAACCATTTCGTTGAAACGGTGATCTATTAAATGGCTTAAAACCCTTCAATTGCCATGAGTAACGATTAAGCTAAAAGAATTAATCACCATACATGTAAATTATCTTTATTTTATAACAAAGTGTTCTAACAAGCCTTACAACTGTGCTCAATTAGGGATATTAATTGCACCAGAATTAAGGTAAATGCTTGTTTATAGCCCAACCAGAGTCATTAAGTGCCAAGCTTATAATTGGAGCTTGACACTTAATCACTCTGGTTAGTCTAGCTAGGGACATTTTGTTAGATTGTAAAACTACTCATTTTGAAGTTGCTGTTGATGCTTAAAATACTCAAAATTAACTTGAAAACCTTATTGAATGATTCTAAACATCATAATACATTTTACATTTATACCTTATAGACTTTACATGCTGCATTTTGCATGAAAAACTTAATAATAACTTAATAAGAAATAAAATTGGATAGTATCCAAGAAATTTTATCATTTTATAAAATTGATAGCTGTGTTTGTTATATCAATTTTATTAAAATTTACGTTGTATATAATATACAATGTATTTTGTATGAATTAATTAAATATAAAACCAAGAAAAATGATAGATAATTATTTTGATAAATACACATACGATTTTTGTGTGGCAGTAATTTATAAAAACATGTCCTATTTTCTGTTTACATATTTTGGCAATCGGTTACAGTTTGGCCAATCAAAATGTGAAGTCTTTCTGTAAACCATTATAGATATGAATTGTCAAAGTACCATTGGGTTGTCGTTATTGATAAAGTTACTAGAAATGCCAATGGGTATTTTAACTATTTAATTTTGGCGGCAATATTTAAATTATTATTTCAAATTTTGACAAGTCTTTTGTGCCCTTTGAATGACTTTAAAACGTTTTTGTTTCTTACTCATTTCCACAATTTATTAACTAAAAATTGCAATGGTACCTACTTGTTATTAAACAAACTCAAATTATTAAAAACTGATAGGTCACATAACCTCATAACCATAATGTTGACATTAATGACAAATATGTTACTAGTTTTTTTTACATGTAGACTGTCAAAATTATTATACAATGTGACATTTTGGCTGACCTTGAATTTGACAATTCGTATCTATAATGATCTGTACAAAAATTATATAACCCCTTAAAAAATGGTTCAGCATTGTATTTTTCCACTTTTTTCCTTGCATTTACAGAAGATGGTTGTAAATTATTATTAATTACCGGGTTATGTGATAACTTCTTACATATTAAGCACTTTGACCAAAAGATCAGATTTATCATATTAATATGAAGTTCCTCCTGATCTTTATAAACCTCTATGGACGCATCTTTAGAGGCTGTGGTGAGAGAGACAGATAGAGGAATCCTTCCTGGTTTCATTGTCTATTTATTTGAGAATGTTGCTGTAATTCAACATTACTATAAAAAAAATATATATACTAATTCTACATTGGTAACATTAATAAGAGGTCAAGTGTACTGGATGGAATTGTCGATGGACACTTAGCCTTGATTAAAGATATTTAGAGACTATAAAACATCCATCAGTTTAAGATAATTGGAGATTATTGAAATATTGACCGATTTACTTTATTTAATAAATTAGATAACACAACTTTAGTATAATAGTGTCGACTAAGGTCTTGTTATAACGAATTATGTTCTATCTTATGAGATGTGATATTAATGTGATAACTTAGTTTGATAATGAGCTTAGCCTAAACTGCAGTCACTATTTTTGATAATAAATGTGTTAAGTGGAAATAATAAAGTAAAGTAAAAAAGAGATAGTAAAGTTGCTTTATTTAATTCACTTACGATGCTTGTATTTGTTAATTAGCTTATTCTCTGGTAATCGAATATTATTTTACAAATTTGTTGTATTAGTATACTTCATTTTATAAATTATAGACTTTCATTAATATGTTTCGATACACAATCTAATGCAATACATCGGTTTGGTATTTTTGTTATAAATAAATTCGGACTCTCATCACAGTATCCTAAGAACTAGCCGGCGTTTACAGTTTATTAAAGACTATAAAACAACTGCAAGTTTAAGTTAACCAGTGATTGCAAAACCTCATTCTTGAAATATTAGCAGATTTGCTTCTTACCTTATATTAAAATTGCACCAGGGTAGCTGAAATGGCATGCAGCAATATATACAGTACTGAAACAATAAAAACTGAAGTACTAATACCTTTTTTATTTACCTATCCAAAAAGCATAAACATAAATGCAAGTTGTTTCCAATGTTGAACATGTTTTTTTCCAATTATCTAAATTTTAATCAAAATCCGCTAGTCACTTTTTTTACATGTGTAAATTAATCACCAGTTACCTTAATCACACTTGCTTTCTATGATTACAGTTGATAAGTGATATTGTAGTGACTTATATCACTCACTATCATGATTGATAGTGAATGAATTGATATAAGTAGTTATACCTGAGCACAGGAGTAAATAGCCCACAGTTGAAACCAAATTGAGCCTTTGCTATTTGTTTTTGTCGTCGTAATTCATAGTTACAATTTGACAACATTAAAACTCGTTATAGAATTTGAATCATTCTCAAATTTTAAGACATTTAACAGTGATTTCTTTGTAGGGGAACTAAAGCACCTGGTTTCAAATCCATTTGAGAATCGTATGTTTATTTATTTAATTTAATTTTTAGATGAAATATACTTATTTGTAATTCATGTAACTGTTTTTAAGCTCATAAATTTTAACAAAATTTAATTCAACTGTGAGACAACTTATCAAATGATTTCATTGCTAATCTCTTTACCTGAAAACCGGCCGTGGGGATCTAACACCTTTACCTGTGGTATAAAAATACTCATGCACCATATTTTCTTCTTGCTGAAATACATCGAAGGTATTACCCTTCGAAACCATACCAATTTTTAATCTTTTCAATGAAGTTTTCCCCAAACAAAAACTGCCCAAAAGCATGATTATACCACATGTTATGATCAAAAACTCAAATTTTACAAAAAAAAAAAAAATGTCTGATTTAGCCTTTCTGACTTTGGATTCGTATTTAGCACGGCTCAAAACATTATATTTGTTAACAGGAGGATTTTGATGCAGAATAGTATTATTAATGCGTTTAGAAATTGTTTTCTCTATACAGTATGTCCCCGGATTGAGTTTACAAGAGGAAAAACTTTTTTTTCCTTAATTTTACGGCAAAACTTCAAAGGAATAAGATTTTTTGCTTGTCCTGAAACCAGCAAATCTCTAATAAAACTTAATTATTCGGACTCAGTGGAAACAAAAATTCATTTTTCTTTTGATTTCGGACTTTCTCTGCTTTTTAAATCCCATCACATTGGCCGTTTTATTATTTTGTCCATGTCACTTTGACAAATGAGCTTACGCAAGTTAAAGAACAAACATGTTTGTGAAAAACATCATTTTAATAAACAGCCACTCAAAGAAACAGCTTTAAGATAAAAAAGTAATTTTTAACAAGAACAATCATTATTCAATTAACCCCCCACCCAATTCTGCGCACAATTCTACTCTAAAACAAAGCTCTTTGAAACTTCTTTGAATTTCTTCGATGGACAATGATGCCACGGCGTCTCTTATCCGATTTTTTTAATTCTTCAGCATTATTAGATAGGTTATCCATATACACAATTTGCTTTAAACGTCCCCACAAATGAAAATCCAAAATTGTTAAATCGGGACTTATGGCAGGCCACAATACTGGACCATTTGTATGTATTTAACTTGCGTAAACTCATTTGTCAAAGAAACATCGTCAAAAAAATAAAACGGCCAATGTGATGGGATTTAAAAACCAGAGAAAGTCCGAAATCAAAAGAAAAATGAACTTTTCTTTCCACTGAATCAGAATAATTCAGTTTTAATTAGAGATTTGCTGGTTTCAGGACAAGCAAAAAATCTTATTCCTTTGAAGTTTTGGCGTAAAATAAAAGAAAAAAAAGTTTTCCCTCTTGTAAACTCAATCCGGGGACATACTGTATATTAAACACCCTGAATTTTGGGTTTTGTGTCAAATATTCCATTAACGTTTTATGTATTACAAAATACCTATGACGTATAAAATTGCATAAAGTTAAATTGTCGAAGTCGAATATATTCACTTGCATATTTTGGATAGTATGTATATGGTCTGAGCATACATGCCCTTGTACCTTTTCTGCCCGTTGTATAACATGTTATTTTTAGTAACATTTTAGGAACATGGAAATTCATTTTCAGGAATCCTGGAATATTATGGGCGCTTGCTAATTTAAACCATTAAACAATCCTGTACAAATTTTTTAATGGTATTTTACTGACTAGTTTATACATCATTTTTGTATGTAATGCTTATATATACGCTAATAGTGGTGAAAAAAACTTACTACTCAGGAATGCATTTTGCTCGCATTTTGGAGTGGTTTTTCTGATTTTTTTCTATCGGCACAACATTCACCGCATGCACGCAGGTGTATGGCCTCTGATAATTTAGGAATAAATTCAAAGTTATGTTGCATAATTTTATATTGTGCTCTATTATTGTTCACTCTTGAGTGTAGAAATTGATTGAATTGAACTGCAGATCATTCTAAATGCGTGATATTTAACCACACAAATCACTGCCCAGGGGCAAGCACCTATGTGAGATACTAGTGGTAACCATCGCTCCCTTTCAAAACCATAGCTACTGGTAGGGAAAATTTACAGTGCAGCTCTTTCGCGCAGCAGTCAACAGAACATGATCATAAACATGATCAGAAGAAGAAGTACAATCTTTGTATGCCAATGACTTTAGTTATATAGTATTGATGAGTAAAATAGGGCTATTGGCGATACCTCTCATGTAAAACAAAAGGTAATGCATCGTGGATTGACGGTGTAATCTTGCATCTGGTATTTGCAAAACCTGAAGCTAAACATGTTCAATCCACAGACAGTACCTCTTACACACATTCCTTTTCAGAATCTTCTGGATTTTGAAAAGGATTGTGTGTAAAGGTGATGCGGAAAACTGTCTCTTCAATTATCCTAACGCTTTGATTATTTCAAAAGTACACCAGGATATTTGAAGTATTCATTTACCATCAATCATTATTTATTATCATGGCTCTCAATATTAGTATTATATATATAGTAGTAGTATAGTAGTATAGTAGTATAGTAGTAATAGTAGTGGTGGTAATAGACAAGAAATTGCATATCCTATTTCATCCATTGATATTGACTATCCATTGCAAAGAAATTTGTTTAGTAGAAATCTGTGAAAAAGATACCGTTGTTTTATTTCACCAATCATGGTCAGATCCTGTTATCACATTGCTTTCCTTTACCTTCTTGGTGTGAAATGATAAGCATTTCACACGATGAGAGAGGGTTATTATGTATAAATAAATAAATATATTAATAACAAACCTAAACTTATTGTATTGTTTTGTTCATTTTTCTTCATGTGTGCACTGTGCACCTTTTCTCCGCCAATCATCATGCCTCATATTACATCTGTTGATGTGCATGACATTATATTTCAGTGCAAAGAAGATACAAGAAATGGTTTCATCAAATAGCCAACAATATTGTATATAAATAACAAATATAAATTTGTTTTATTATTCTTAATATATGCACCTTTCCTCCATTTTTTTCAGCTTGTTTTCTATCGGTTTTCGCGAATTTGTTCGTCACACTAGTTGCATTAGTATTTGATAAAGTCTCGGGAGTGTGAGTCTGGATTACCTTCCAGCGTTAAACGTTTATCCATATAACTTCCTTCCAACTTATTAACAACAGTGATCATTAGTCTTGTATGTGCGGGTTATGGGTAATTTGGACGACCTTCCTATCCACGTCCAGGCTGCTCCGAAATGGTACATCCGGTCTCTGGATCTTCGGCATAACAGCTTTAAGTCAAGAACAAGGTTAAAAGGTATTTAAAGCGCATCCTTGAGTGAATTATGTTATTTGTGTATTTTCGGTGCTATTCCTCACTCCAAGATATGCACCATAAGCGATTAAGATTGATCCTTTTATTAATGTGTCTAAAAACTGATTTCCCTGGGTTCACTTTGCAACATTTTCTCTATTGGGTTATCCCTGGAATGTCGACTAACGAGTCCTGTCCAGCGCACTCTCTATAAATTACTTTAATTATTGATGAGTAAAATAGGGCTATTAGCGAGGCCTCTCATGTAAAACAAAAGGTAACGCATCGTGGATTGACAGTGTTATCTTTGGTATTAGCAAAACCCGAAGCTAAATATTTTCAATCCACAGACAGTACCTCTTACACACATTCCTTTTCAGAATCTTCTGGATTTTGAAAAGGATTGTGTGTAAAGGTGATGCGGAAAACTGTCTCTTCAATTATCCGAATGCTTTGATTATTTCAAAAGTACACATTGATATTTGAAGTATTCATTTATCATCAATCTTTGTTTATTATCACCATGGCTCTTAATATATGTATAGTATTATATATATAGTAGTAGTAGTAGTAGTGGTAGTAGTGGTAGTAGTGGTGGTGGTGGTAATAAACAAGAAAGTACACATCCTATTTCATTCATTGATATCGATTATGCATCGCAAAGAAATCTGTTTAGTAAATATCTTTGTGATAAAGGTCTTTTTTTATTTCACCAATCATGGTGAGATCCTGTTATCAAATTGCCTTCCTTTTCCATCTAGGCGTGAAATGATAAGCTTTTCACACGATGAGAGAGGGTTATTATGTATAAATAAATAAATACAAAAATAACAAATCTAAATTTATTGCATTGTTTTGTGCATTTTTCTTCATGTATACACCCTTCCCGTCTCATCCTCATGGCTCGTTACATCTCTTGATGTGCATGATATCATATTTCAGTGCAAAGACGATAGATGAAATGGTTTCATCCGAGGAGAGCCGACAATATTTTATATAAATAACAAATATAAATTTGTTTTATTATGTATGCACCCTTCCTCCATTTTTTTCAGCTTGTTTTCCATCAGTTTTCACGAATTTGTTCGTCACACTAGTTGCATTAGTATTTGATAAAGTCTCGGGAGTGTGCGTCTGGATTACCTTCCAGCGTTAAACGTTTATCCATTTAACTTCCTTCTAACTTATTAACAACAGTGATCATTAGTCTTGTATATCCGGGTTATGGGTAATTTGGACGACCTTCCTATCCACCTCCAGGCTGCTCCGAAAAGGTACATCCGGTCTCTGGATCTTCGGCATAACAGCTTTAAGTCAAGAACAAGGTTAAAAGGTATTTAAAGCGCATCCTTGAGTGAATAATGTTATTTGTGTATTTTCGGTGCTATTCCTCACTCCAAGATATGCACCATAAGCGATTAAGATTGATCCTTTTATTAATGTGTCTAAAAACTGATTTCCCTGGGTTCACCTTGCAACATTTTCTCTATTGGGTTATCCCTGGAATGTCGACTAACGAGTCCTGTCCAGCGCACTTTTTGCAATATCTTCTGATATCTTTATTAAAGTCACTCTCTATAAATTATTTTAATTATTGATGAGTAAAATAGGGCTATTAGCGAGACCTCTCATGTAAAACAAAAGGTAACGCATCGTGGATTGACAGTGTTATCTTTGGTATTTGCAAAACCCGAAGCTAAACATTTTCAATCCACAGACAGTACCTCTTACACACATTCCTTTTCAGAATCTTCTGGATTTTGAAAAGGATTGTGTGTAAAGGTGATGCGGAAAACTGTCTCTTCAATTATCCGAATGCTTTGATTATTTCAAAAGTACACAAGGATATTTGAAGTATTCATTTATCATCAATCATTGTTTATTATCATCATGGCTCTTAATATATGTATAGTATTATATATATAGTAGTAGTACTAGTGGTGGTGGTGGTGGTGGTGGTAGTAGTAGTAGTAGTAGTTATAGTAGAGGTAGTGGTAGTAGTGGTGGTGGTGGTAATAAACAAGAAATTACACATCCTATTTCATCCAATGATATTGACTATCCATCGCAAATAAATTTGCGAAAAATATCTTTGTGAAAGAGGTATCTGTTGATTTATTTCATCAATCATGATCACACCCTGTTACAATATTGCCTTCTTATACCTTCTTGACATGAAATGGTGATCATTTCACCCACCATATTATTCATGTGTGCACCCTTTCTCCGCCTAATCATATGCCTCATGTTACATCTGTGATGTGCATGAGATTATGTTTTAGGGTAAAGAAGAGACAAGAAACGGTTTTATCCGAGGAATTTTCATGAATGCACCTTTCCTCTGGACTCGTGTTACATCTGTTGATGTGCATGAGATTATATGTCAGTCTAAAGAAGAGACGAGAAATGGTTTCATCCGAGGATCCAAAATAAAAATTTGTCGTATTATTTCGTTCATTATTTTTAGATATATGCTGCACCCTTCTTCCGCCTCAACCTCCTGCGCCTCATGTTACATCGGCTGATGTGCATGTTTTTATGCCCAGTAGATTGTAAGCCAATATAAGGAACTAGTATCATTTAATGATACCGTCGGAGAAGGCACGAAGAAGAGTTGTTCACAACGCTAATTCGTGTGAAGACAAGGATTCAAATTTGTATATTTATATACTTACCTACCCATTGGACCCATGATTTATTCATGCGGATTTACGACGTAGAAGGCACGAGTGAGCGTTGGTCTCAACGTTAACTCGTGTGAAGACAATTGTTACTGGATTAGTGGTTAAGATATTTCGCACGAGACGTGGCATATGACTTAATCATTATTCATTTTTGTTTTCTAAAGTTTCTCTGTTGCATATTTCATCAATTGTCTTCTTGACAAGATATTATTCACATTCGTTGCGGATTAGTTTATAAGTTACTACTTATACGGAACTACCATCATTTAATGATGTCACCGAAGAAGGCACGAAGAAGCGTTGTTTACAACGCTTATTTGTGTGAAGAAGGACTCATTTGTATATTTACATACTTATTGGATGATTGAAGTCTATTCATAGGCTATTTTCGACGTAGAAGGCACGAACGAGCGTTGATCTCAACGTTAATTCGTGTGAAGACAATTGTTGCTGAGTTATTGGTTAAAATATTTCTTATATCATTTACTCATACGTAATTTTCTACATAACAGTATGGTTTGCTTTCTTTCTAACATTCTTCACATGCTGAGGTGAGCGTTTCATTTGAAATGAGCCGGTGATTTAGTCACAGCTCTTTTCATTCAAGAATCTCATGTTGTGTTGTCATTTTGTGTGCTGCATTCTTCAATATATGCACCACCATCCACCACATGTAACTAATGTTAATGTTCATTTATTTTAGTACCAAGATGAGACATGAAATGGATCCGTCCAAGAAGTGCAAGGAATTATTTTATTTTATTTGTTTTATTTATTTATTTATTATTTATTTTATTTATTTATTTTTTATTTTATTTATTTATTATTCATTTATTTATTTTTTTATTATTCACGTTCATCATCCATCTCCAATTAAAACACATAGATATCATTCTAGCAAAGATATTTATTTATTAAATATCTTTGTGAAACAGGTATCTGTTGTTTTATTTCACCAATCTTATAACATCCTGTTATAATATTGCCTTCTTACCTTCTTGACATGAAATGGTGATCATTTCACCCACCATATTCTTCATGTGTGCACCCTTTCTCCGCCTAATCATCATGCCTCAGTAATCATCATGCCTCATGTTACATCTGTTGATGTGCATGAGATTATGTTTTAGGGTAAAGAAGAGACAAGAAACGGTTTTATCCGAGGAATTTTCATGAATGCACCTTTCCTCTGGACTCGTGTTACATCTGTTGATGTGCATGAGATTATATGTCAGTCTAAAGAAGAGACGAGAAATGGTTTCATCCGAGGATCCAAAATAAAAATTTGTCGTATTATTTCGTTCATTATTTTTAGATATATGCTGCACCCTTCTTCCGCCTCAACCTCCTGCGCCTCATGTTACATCGGCTGATGTGCATGTTTTTATGCCCAGTAGATTGTAAGCCAATATAAGGAACCAGTATCATTTAATGATACCGTCGGAGAAGGCACGAAGAAGAGTTGTTCACAACGCTAATTCGTGTGAAGACAAGGATTCAAATTTGTATATTTATATACTTACCTACCCATTGGACCCATGATTTATTCATGTGGATTTACGACGTAGAAGGCACGAGTGAGCGTTGGTCTCAACGTTAACTCGTGTGAAGACAATTGTTACTGGATTAGTGGTTAAGATATTTCGCACGAGACGTGTCATATGATTTAATCATTATTCATTTTTGTTTTCTTAACATTCTCTGTTGCATATTTCATCAATTGTCTTCTTGACAAGATATTATTCACATTCGTTGCGGATTAGTTTATAAGTTACTACGTATACGGAACTACCATCATTTAATGATGTCACCGAAGAAGGCACGAAGAAGCGTTGTTTACAACGCTAATTCGTGTGAAGAAGGACTCATTTGTATATTTACATACTTATTGGATGATTGAAGTCTATTCATAGGCTATTTTCGACGTAGAAGGCACGAACGAGCGTTGATCTCAACGTTAATTCGTGTGAAGACAATTGTTGCTGAGTTATTGGTTAAAATATTTCTTATATCATTTACTCATACGTAATTTTCTACATAACAGTATGGTTTGCTTTCTTTCTAACATTCTTCACATGCAGAGGTGAGCGTTTCATTTGAAATGAGCCGGTGATTTAGTCACAGCTCTTTTCATTCAAGAATCTCATGTTGTGTTGTCATTTTGTGTGCTGCATTCTTCAATATATGCACCACCATCCACCACATGTAACTAATGTTAATGTTCATTTATTTTAGTACCAAGATGAGACATGAAATGGATCCGTCCAAGAAGTGCAAGGAATTATTTTATTTTATTTGTTTTATTTATTTATTTATTATTTATTTTATTTATTTATTTTTTATTTTATTTATTTATTATTCATTTATTTTATTTTTTATTATTCACGTTCATCATCCATCTCCAATTAAAACACATAGATATCTTTCTAGCAAAGATATTTATTTATTAAATATCTTTGTGAAACAGGTATCTGTTGTTTTATTTCACCAATCTTATAACATCCTGTTATAATATTGCCTTCTTACCTTCTTGACATGAAATGGTGATCATTTCACCCACCATATTCTTCATGTGTGCACCCTTTCTCCGCCTAATCATCATGCCTCAGTAATCATCATGCCTCATGTTACATCTGTTGATGTGCATGAGATTATGTTTTAGGGTAAAGAAGAGACAAGAAACGGTTTTATCCGAGGAATTTTCATGAATGCACCTTTCCTCTGGACTCGTGTTACATCTGTTGATGTGCATGAGATTATATGTCAGTCTAAAGAAGAGACGAGAAATGGTTTCATCCGAGGATCCAAAATAAAAATTTGTCGTATTATTTCGTTCATTATTTTTAGATATATGCTGCACCCTTCTTCCGCCTCAACCTCCTGCGCCTCATGTTACATCGGCTGATGTGCATGTTTTTATGCCCAGTAGATTGTAAGCCAATATAAGGAACCAGTATCATTTAATGATACCGTCGGAGAAGGCACGAAGAAGAGTTGTTCACAACGCTAATTCGTGTGAAGACAAGGATTCAAATTTGTATATTTATATACTTACCTACCCATTGGACCCATGATTTATTCATGCGGATTTACGACGTAGAAGGCACGAGTGAGCGTTGGTCTCAACGTTAACTCGTGTGAAGACAATTGTTACTGGATTAGTGGTTAAGATATTTCGCACGAGACGTGGCATATGACTTAATCATTATTCATTTTTGTTTTCTAAAGTTTCTCTGTTGCATATTTCATCAATTGTCTTCTTGACAAGATATTATTCACATTCGTTGCGGATTAGTTTATAAGTTACTACGTATACGGAACTACCATCATTTAATGATGTCACCGAAGAAGGCACGAAGAAGCGTTGTTTACAACGCTAATTCGTGTGAAGAAGGACTCATTTGTATATTTACATACTTATTGGATGATTGAAGTCTATTCATAGGCTATTTTCGACGTAGAAGGCACGAACGAGCGTTGATCTCAACGTTAATTCGTGTGAAGACAATTGTTGCTGAGTTATTGGTTAAAATATTTCTTATATCATTTACTCATACGTAATTTTCTACATAACAGTATGGTTTGCTTTCTTTCTAACATTCTTCACATGCAGAGGTGAGCGTTTCATTTGAAATGAGCCGGTGATTTAGTCACAGCTCTTTTCATTCAAGAATCTCATGTTGTGTTGTCATTTTGTGTGCTGCATTCTTCAATATATGCACCACCATCCACCACATGTAACTAATGTTAATGTTCATTTATTTTAGTACCAAGATGAGACATGAAATGGAACCGTCCAAGAAGTGCAAGGAATTATTTTATTTATTTATTTATTATTTATTTTATTTATTTATTTTTTATTTTATTTATTTATTATTCATTTATTATTTTTTTTATTATTCACGTTCATCATCCATCTCCAATTAAAACACATAGATATCTTTCTAGCAAAGATATTTATTTATTAAATATCTTTGTGAAACAGGTATCTGTTGTTTTATTTCACCAATCTTATAACATCCTGTTATAATATTGCCTTCTTACCTTCTTGACATGAAATGGTGATCATTTCACCCACCATATTCTTCATGTGTGCACCCTTTCTCCGCCTAATCATCATGCCTCAGTAATCATCATGCCTCATGTTACATCTGTTGATGTGCATGAGATTATGTTTTAGGGTAAAGAAGAGACAAGAAACGGTTTTATCCGAGAATTCTTCATGAATGCACCTTTTCTCTGGACTCGTGTCACATCTGTTGATGTGCATGAGATTATATGTCAGTCTAAAGAAGAGACGGGAAATGGTTTCATCCGAGGATCCAAAATAAAAATTTGTAGTATTATTTCGTTCATTATTTTTAGATATATGCTGCACCCTTCTTCCGCCTCAACCTCCTGCGCCTCATGTTACATCTGCTGATGTGCATGTTTTTATGCCCAGTAGATTGTAAGCCAATATAAGGAACTAGTATCATTTAATGATACCGTCGGAGAAGGCACGAAGAAGAGTTGTTCACAACGCTAATTCGTGTGAAGACAAGGATTCAAATTTGTATATTTATATACTTACCTACCCATTGGACCCATGATTTATTCATGACGCGGATTTACGACGTAGAAGGCACGAGTGAGCGTTGGTCTCAACGTTAACTCGTGTGAAGACAATTGTTACTGGATTAGTGGTTAAGATATTTCGCACGAGACGTGTCATATGATTTAATCATTATTCATTTTTGTTTTCTTAACATTCTCTGTTGCATATTTCATCAATTGTCTTCTTGACAAGATATTATTCACATTCGTTGCGGATTAGTTTATAAGTTACTACGTATACGGAACTACCATCATTTAATGATGTCACCGAAGAAGGCACGAAGAAGCGTTGTTTACAACGCTAATTCGTGTGAAGAAGGACTCATTTGTATATTTACATACTTATTGGATGATTGAAGTCTATTCATAGGCTATTTTCGACGTAGAAGGCACGAACGAGCGTTGATCTCAACGTTAATTCGTGTGAAGACAATTGTTGCTGAGTTATTGGTTAAAATATTTCTTATATCATTTACTCATACGTAATTTTCTACATAACAGTATGGTTTGCTTTCTTTCTAACATTCTTCACATGCAGAGGTGAGCGTTTCATTTGAAATGAGCCGGTGATTTAGTCACAGCTCTTTTCATTCAAGAATCTCATGTTGTGTTGTCATTTTGTGTGCTGCATTCTTCAATATATGCACCACCATCCACCACATGTAACTAATGTTAATGTTCATTTATTTTAGTACCAAGATGAGACATGAAATGGATCCGTCCAAGAAGTGCAAGGAATTATTTTATTTTATTTGTTTTATTTATTTATTTATTATTTATTTTATTTATTTATTTTTTATTTTATTTATTTATTATTCATTTATTTTATTTTTTATTATTCACGTTCATCATCCATCTCCAATTAAAACACATAGATATCTTTCTAGCAAAGATATTTATTTATTAAATATCTTTGTGAAACAGGTATCTGTTGTTTTATTTCACCAATCTTATAACATCCTGTTATAATATTGCCTTCTTACCTTCTTGACATGAAATGGTGATCATTTCACCCACCATATTCTTCATGTGTGCACCCTTTCTCCGCCTAATCATCATGCCTCAGTAATCATCATGCCTCATGTTACATCTGTTGATGTGCATGAGATTATGTTTTAGGGTAAAGAAGAGACAAGAAACGGTTTTATCCGAGAATTCTTCATGAATGCACCTTTTCTCTGGACTCGTGTCACATCTGTTGATGTGCATGAGATTATATGTCAGTCTAAAGAAGAGACGGGAAATGGTTTCATCCGAGGATCCAAAATAAAAATTTGTAGTATTATTTCGTTCATTATTTTTAGATATATGCTGCACCCTTCTTCCGCCTCAACCTCCTGCGCCTCATGTTACATCTGCTGATGTGCATGTTTTTATGCCCAGTAGATTGTAAGCCAATATAAGGAACTAGTATCATTTAATGATACCGTCGGAGAAGGCACGAAGAAGAGTTGTTCACAACGCTAATTCGTGTGAAGACAAGGATTCAAATTTGTATATTTATATACTTACCTACCCATTGGACCCATGATTTATTCATGACGCGGATTTACGACGTAGAAGGCACGAGTGAGCGTTGGTCTCAACGTTAACTCGTGTGAAGACAATTGTTACTGGATTAGTGGTTAAGATATTTCGCACGAGACGTGTCATATGATTTAATCATTATTCATTTTTGTTTTCTTAACATTCTCTGTTGCATATTTCATCAATTGTCTTCTTGACAAGATATTATTCACATTCGTTGCGGATTAGTTTATAAGTTACTACGTATACGGAACTACCATCATTTAATGATGTCACCGAAGAAGGCACGAAGAAGCGTTGTTTACAACGCTAATTCGTGTGAAGAAGGACTCATTTGTATATTTACATACTTATTGGATGATTGAAGTCTATTCATAGGCTATTTTCGACGTAGAAGGCACGAACGAGCGTTGATCTCAACGTTAATTCGTGTGAAGACAATTGTTGCTGAGTTATTGGTTAAAATATTTCTTATATCATTTACTCATACGTAATTTTCTACATAACAGTATGGTTTGCTTTCTTTCTAACATTCTTCACATGCAGAGGTGAGCGTTTCATTTGAAATGAGCCGGTGATTTAGTCACAGCTCTTTTCATTCAAGAATCTCATGTTGTGTTGTCATTTTGTGTGCTGCATTCTTCAATATATGCACCACCATCCACCACATGTAACTAATGTTAATGTTCATTTATTTTAGTACCAAGATGAGACATGAAATGGATCCGTCCAAGAAGTGCAAGGAATTATTTTATTTTATTTGTTTTATTTATTTATTTATTATTTATTTTATTTATTTATTTTTTATTTTATTTATTTATTATTCATTTATTTTATTTTTTATTATTCACGTTCATCATCCATCTCCAATTAAAACACATAGATATCTTTCTAGCAAAGATATTTATTTATTAAATATCTTTGTGAAACAGGTATCTGTTGTTTTATTTCACCAATCTTATAACATCCTGTTATAATATTGCCTTCTTACCTTCTTGACATGAAATGGTGATCATTTCACCCACCATATTCTTCATGTGTGCACCCTTTCTCCGCCTAATCATCATGCCTCAGTAATCATCATGCCTCATGTTACATCTGTTGATGTGCATGAGATTATGTTTTAGGGTAAAGAAGAGACAAGAAACGGTTTTATCCGAGGAATTTTCATGAATGCACCTTTCCTCTGGACTCGTGTTACATCTGTTGATGTGCATGAGATTATATGTCAGTCTAAAGAAGAGACGAGAAATGGTTTCATCCGAGGATCCAAAATAAAAATTTGTCGTATTATTTCGTTCATTATTTTTAGATATATGCTGCACCCTTCTTCCGCCTCAACCTCCTGCGCCTCATGTTACATCGGCTGATGTGCATGTTTTTATGCCCAGTAGATTGTAAGCCAATATAAGGAACCAGTATCATTTAATGATACCGTCGGAGAAGGCACGAAGAAGAGTTGTTCACAACGCTAATTCGTGTGAAGACAAGGATTCAAATTTGTATATTTATATACTTACCTACCCATTGGACCCATGATTTATTCATGCGGATTTACGACGTAGAAGGCACGAGTGAGCGTTGGTCTCAACGTTAACTCGTGTGAAGACAATTGTTACTGGATTAGTGGTTAAGATATTTCGCACGAGACGTGGCATATGACTTAATCATTATTCATTTTTGTTTTCTAAAGTTTCTCTGTTGCATATTTCATCAATTGTCTTCTTGACAAGATATTATTCACATTCGTTGCGGATTAGTTTATAAGTTACTACGTATACGGAACTACCATCATTTAATGATGTCACCGAAGAAGGCACGAAGAAGCGTTGTTTACAACGCTAATTCGTGTGAAGAAGGACTCATTTGTATATTTACATACTTATTGGATGATTGAAGTCTATTCATAGGCTATTTTCGACGTAGAAGGCACGAACGAGCGTTGATCTCAACGTTAATTCGTGTGAAGACAATTGTTGCTGAGTTATTGGTTAAAATATTTCTTATATCATTTACTCATACGTAATTTTCTACATAACAGTATGGTTTGCTTTCTTTCTAACATTCTTCACATGCAGAGGTGAGCGTTTCATTTGAAATGAGCCGGTGATTTAGTCACAGCTCTTTTCATTCAAGAATCTCATGTTGTGTTGTCATTTTGTGTGCTGCATTCTTCAATATATGCACCACCATCCACCACATGTAACTAATGTTAATGTTCATTTATTTTAGTACCAAGATGAGACATGAAATGGAACCGTCCAAGAAGTGCAAGGAATTATTTTATTTATTTATTTATTATTTATTTTATTTATTTATTTTTTATTTTATTTATTTATTATTCATTTATTATTTTTTTTATTATTCACGTTCATCATCCATCTCCAATTAAAACACATAGATATCTTTCTAGCAAAGATATTTATTTATTAAATATCTTTGTGAAACAGGTATCTGTTGTTTTATTTCACCAATCTTATAACATCCTGTTATAATATTGCCTTCTTACCTTCTTGACATGAAATGGTGATCATTTCACCCACCATATTCTTCATGTGTGCACCCTTTCTCCGCCTAATCATCATGCCTCAGTAATCATCATGCCTCATGTTACATCTGTTGATGTGCATGAGATTATGTTTTAGGGTAAAGAAGAGACAAGAAACGGTTTTATCCGAGAATTCTTCATGAATGCACCTTTTCTCTGGACTCGTGTCACATCTGTTGATGTGCATGAGATTATATGTCAGTCTAAAGAAGAGACGGGAAATGGTTTCATCCGAGGATCCAAAATAAAAATTTGTAGTATTATTTCGTTCATTATTTTTAGATATATGCTGCACCCTTCTTCCGCCTCAACCTCCTGCGCCTCATGTTACATCTGCTGATGTGCATGTTTTTATGCCCAGTAGATTGTAAGCCAATATAAGGAACTAGTATCATTTAATGATACCGTCGGAGAAGGCACGAAGAAGAGTTGTTCACAACGCTAATTCGTGTGAAGACAAGGATTCAAATTTGTATATTTATATACTTACCTACCCATTGGACCCATGATTTATTCATGACGCGGATTTACGACGTAGAAGGCACGAGTGAGCGTTGGTCTCAACGTTAACTCGTGTGAAGACAATTGTTACTGGATTAGTGGTTAAGATATTTCGCACGAGACGTGTCATATGATTTAATCATTATTCATTTTTGTTTTCTTAACATTCTCTGTTGCATATTTCATCAATTGTCTTCTTGACAAGATATTATTCACATTCGTTGCGGATTAGTTTAT
Organism: Othius punctulatus; assembly: GCA_951805005.1. Lineage (NCBI taxonomy): Eukaryota > Metazoa > Arthropoda > Insecta > Coleoptera > Staphylinidae > Othius > Othius punctulatus. The sequence continues at coordinate 24,537,499 of OX638147.1, forward strand.
AAGTTACTACGTATACGGAACTACCATCATTTAATGATGTCACCGAAGAAGGCACGAAGAAGCGTTGTTTACAACGCTAATTCGTGTGAAGAAGGACTCATTTGTATATTTACATACTTATTGGATGATTGAAGTCTATTCATAGGCTATTTTCGACGTAGAAGGCACGAACGAGCGTTGATCTCAACGTTAATTCGTGTGAAGACAATTGTTGCTGAGTTATTGGTTAAAATATTTCTTATATCATTTACTCATACGTAATTTTCTACATAACAGTATGGTTTGCTTTCTTTCTAACATTCTTCACATGCAGAGGTGAGCGTTTCATTTGAAATGAGCCGGTGATTTAGTCACAGCTCTTTTCATTCAAGAATCTCATGTTGTGTTGTCATTTTGTGTGCTGCATTCTTCAATATATGCACCACCATCCACCACATGTAACTAATGTTAATGTTCATTTATTTTAGTACCAAGATGAGACATGAAATGGATCCGTCCAAGAAGTGCAAGGAATTATTTTATTTTATTTGTTTTATTTATTTATTTATTATTTATTTTATTTATTTATTTTTTATTTTATTTATTTATTATTCATTTATTTTATTTTTTATTATTCACGTTCATCATCCATCTCCAATTAAAACACATAGATATCTTTCTAGCAAAGATATTTATTTATTAAATATCTTTGTGAAACAGGTATCTGTTGTTTTATTTCACCAATCTTATAACATCCTGTTATAATATTGCCTTCTTACCTTCTTGACATGAAATGGTGATCATTTCACCCACCATATTCTTCATGTGTGCACCCTTTCTCCGCCTAATCATCATGCCTCAGTAATCATCATGCCTCATGTTACATCTGTTGATGTGCATGAGATTATGTTTTAGGGTAAAGAAGAGACAAGAAACGGTTTTATCCGAGGAATTTTCATGAATGCACCTTTCCTCTGGACTCGTGTTACATCTGTTGATGTGCATGAGATTATATGTCAGTCTAAAGAAGAGACGAGAAATGGTTTCATCCGAGGATCCAAAATAAAAATTTGTAGTATTATTTCGTTCATTATTTTTAGATATATGCTGCACCCTTCTTCCGCCTCAACCTCCTGCGCCTCATGTTACATCGGCTGATGTGCATGTTTTTATGCCCAGTAGATTGTAAGCCAATATAAGGAACTAGTATCATTTAATGATACCGTCGGAGAAGGCACGAAGAAGAGTTGTTCACAACGCTAATTCGTGTGAAGACAAGGATTCAAATTTGTATATTTATATACTTACCTACCCATTGGACCCATGATTTATTCATGCGGATTTACGACGTAGAAGGCACGAGTGAGCGTTGGTCTCAACGTTAACTCGTGTGAAGACAATTGTTACTGGATTAGTGGTTAAGATATTTCGCACGAGACGTGGCATATGACTTAATCATTATTCATTTTTGTTTTCTAAAGTTTCTCTGTTGCATATTTCATCAATTGTCTTCTTGACAAGATATTATTCACATTCGTTGCGGATTAGTTTATAAGTTACTACGTATACGGAACTACCATCATTTAATGATGTCACCGAAGAAGGCACGAAGAAGCGTTGTTTACAACGCTAATTCGTGTGAAGAAGGACTCATTTGTATATTTACATACTTATTGGATGATTGAAGTCTATTCATAGGCTATTTTCGACGTAGAAGGCACGAACGAGCGTTGATCTCAACGTTAATTCGTGTGAAGACAATTGTTGCTGAGTTATTGGTTAAAATATTTCTTATATCATTTACTCATACGTAATTTTCTACATAACAGTATGGTTTGCTTTCTTTCTAACATTCTTCACATGCAGAGGTGAGCGTTTCATTTGAAATGAGCCGGTGATTTAGTCACAGCTCTTTTCATTCAAGAATCTCATGTTGTGTTGTCATTTTGTGTGCTGCATTCTTCAATATATGCACCACCATCCACCACATGTAACTAATGTTAATGTTCATTTATTTTAGTACCAAGATGAGACATGAAATGGAACCGTCCAAGAAGTGCAAGGAATTATTTTATTTTATTTGTTTTATTTATTTATTTATTATTTATTTATTTATTATTTATTTTATTTATTTATTTTTTATTTTATTTATTTATTATTCATTTATTATTTATTTTATTATTCACGTTCATCCATCCATCTCCAATTAAAACACATAGATATCTTTCTAGCAAAGATATTTATTTATTAAATATCTTTGTGAAACAGGTATCTGTTGTTTTATTTCACCAATCTTATAACATCCTGTTATAATATTGCCTTCTTACCTTCTTGACATGAAATGGTGATCATTTCACCCACCATATTCTTCATGTGTGCACCCTTTCTCCGCCTAATCATCATGCCTCATGTTACATCTGTTGATGTGCATGAGATTATGTTTTAGGGTAAAGAAGAGACAAGAAACGGTTTTATCCGAGGATTCTTCATAAATAAAACAAGATGTTGCTACGAAATTTTATCAAATACCCTGTGACTCCAAGGCGCAATGTGGCAAAAATAAAATAAAACAAAATGTTGCTACGAAATTTTATTAAATACCCCGTGACGCTAAGGCGCAATGTGGGAAAGATAAAATAAACAAAATAAAACAAAATGTTGCTACGAAATTTTATCAAATACCCTGTGACTCCAAGGCGCAATGTGGCAAAGATAAAATAAAACAAAATGTTGCTACGAAATTTTATTAAATACCCCGTGACGCTAAGGCGCAATGTGGGAAAGATAAAATAAACAAAATAAAACAAAATGTTGCTACGAAATTTTATCAAATACCCTGTGACTCCAAGGCGCAATGTGGCAAAGATAAAATAAAACAAAATGTTGCTACGAAATTTTATTAAGTACCCCGTGACGCAAAGGCGCAATGTGGGAAAGATAAAATAAAACAAAATGTTGCTACGAAATTTTATCAAATACCCTGTGACTCCAAAGCGCAATGTGGCAAAGTTAAAATAAAACAAAATGTTGCTACGAAATTTTATTAAATACCCCGTGACGCTAAGGCGCAATGTGGGAAAGATAAAATAAACAAAATAAAACAAAATGTTGCTACGAAATTTTATCTAATACCCTGTGACTCCAAGGCGCAATGTGGCAAAGATAAAATAAAACAAAATGTTGCTACGAAATTTTATTAAATACCCCGTGACGCTAAGGCGCAATGTGGGAAAGATAAAATAAACAAAATAAAACAAAATGTTGCTACGAAATTTTATCAAATACCCTGTGACTCCAAGGCGCAATGTGGCAAAGATAAAATAAAACAAAATGTTGCTACGAAATTTTATTAAATACCCCGTGACGCTAAGGCGCAACGTGGGAAAGATAAAATAAACAAAATAAAACAAAATGTTGCTACGAAATTTTATCAAATACCCTGTGACTCCAAGGCGCAATGTGGCAAAGATAAAATAAAACAAAATGTTGCTACGAAATTTTATCTAATACCCTGTGACTCCAAGGCGCAATGTGGCAAAGATAAAATAAAACAAAATGTTGCTACGAAATTTTATTAAATACCCCGTGACGCTAAGGCGCAATGTGGGAAAGATAAAATAAACAAAATAAAACAAAATGTTGCTACGAAATTTTATCAAATACCCTGTGACTCCAAAGCGCAATGTGGCAAAGATAAAATAAAACAAAATGTTGCTACGAAATTTTATTAAATACCCCGTGACGCTAAGGCGCAATGTGGGAAAGATAAAATAAACAAAATAAAACAAAATGTTGCTACAAAATTTTATCAAATACCCTATGACTCCAAGGCGCAATGTGGCAAAGATAAAATAAAACAAAATGTTGCTACGAAATTTTATTAAATACCCCGTGACGCTAAGGCGCAATGTGGGAAAGATAAAATAAACAAAATAAAACAAAATGTTGCTACGAAATTTTATCAAATACCCTGTGACTCCAAGGCGCAATGTGGCAAAGATAAAATAAAACAAAATGTTGCTACGAAATTTTATTAAATACCCCGTGACGCTAAGGCGCAATGTGGGAAAGATAAAATAAACAAAATAAAACAAAATGTTGCTACGAAATTTTATCAAATACCCTGTGACTCCAAGGCGCAATGTGGCAAAGATAAAATAAAACAAAATGTTGCTACGAAATTTTATTAAATACCCCGTGACGCTAAGGCGCAATGTGGGAAAGATAAAATAAACAAAATAAAACAAAATGTTGCTACGAAATTTTATCAAATACCCTGTGACTCCAAGGCGCAATGTGGCAAAGATAAAATAAAACAAAATGTTGCTACGAAATTTTATTAAATACCCCGTGACGCTAAGGCGCAATGTGGGAAAGATAAAATAAACAAAATAAAACAAAATGTTGCTACAAAATTTTATCAAATACCCTATGACTCCAAGGCGCAATGTGGCAAAGATAAAATAAAACAAAATGTTGCTACGAAATTTTATTAAATACCCCGTGACGCTAAGGCGCAATGTGGGAAAGATAAAATAAACAAAATAAAACAAAATGTTGCTACGAAATTTTATCAAATACCCTGTGACTCCAAGGCGCAATGTGGCAAAGATAAAATAAAACAAAATGTTGCTACGAAATTTTATTAAATACCCCGTGACGCTAAGGCGCAATGTGGGAAAGATAAAATAAACAAAATAAAACAAAATGTTGCTACGAAATTTTATCAAATACCCTGTGACTCCAAGGCGCAATGTGGCAAAGATAAAATAAAACAAAATGTTGCTACGAAATTTTATTAAATACCCCGTGACGCTAAGGCGCAATGTGGGAAAGATAAAATAAACAAAATAAAACAAAATGTTGCTACAAAATTTTATCAAATACCCTATGACTCCAAGGCGCAATGTGGCAAAGATAAAATAAAACAAAATGTTGCTACGAAATTTTATTAAATACCCCGTGACGCTAAGGCGCAATGTGGGAAAGATAAAATAAACAAAATAAAACAAAATGTTGCTACGAAATTTTATCAAATACCCTGTGACTCCAAGGCGCAATGTGGCAAAGATAAAATAAAACAAAATGTTGCTACGAAATTTTATTAAATACCCCGTGACGCTAAGGCGCAATGTGGGAAAGATAAAATAAACAAAATAAAACAAAATGTTGCTACGAAATTTTATCAAATACCCTGTGACTCCAAGGCGCAATGTGGCAAAGATAAAATAAAACAAAATGTTGCTACGAAATTTTATTAAATACCCCGTGACGCTAAGGCGCAATGTGGGAAAGATAAAATAAACAAAATAAAACAAAATGTTGCTACGAAATTTTATCAAATACCCTGTGACTCCAAGGCGCAATGTTGCAAAGATAAAATAAAACAAAATGTTGCTACGAAATTTTATTAAATACCCCGTGACGCTAAGGCGCAATGTGGGAAAGATAAAATAAACAAAATAAAACAAAATGTTGCTACGAAATTTTATCAAATACCCTGTGACTCCAAGGCGCAATGTGGCAAAGATAAAATAAAACAAAATGTTGCTACGAAATTTTATTAAATACCCCGTGACGCTAAGGCGCAATGTGGGAAAGATAAAATAAACAAAATAAAACAAAATGTTGCTACGAAATTTTATCAAATACCCTGTGACTCCAAGGCGCAATGTGGCAAAGATAAAATAAAACAAAATGTTGCTACGAAATTTTATTAAATACCCCGTGACGCTAAGGCGCAATGTGGGAAAGATAAAATAAACAAAATAAAACAAAATGTTGCTACGAAATTTTATCAAATACCCTGTGACTCCAAGGCGCAATGTGGCAAAGATAAAATAAAACAAAATGTTGCTACGAAATTTTATTAAATACCCCGTGACGCTAAGGCGCAATGTGGGAAAGATAAAATAAACAAAATAAAACAAAATGTTGCTACGAAATTTTATCATATACCCTGTGACTCCAAGGCGCAATGTGGCAAAGATAAAATAAAACAAAATGTTGCTACGAAATTTTATTAAATACCCGGTGACGCTAAGGCGCAATGTGGGAAAGATAAAATAAACAAAACAATAGTTTATTTTTCCTCCTCAACTATGAGTAAAATAGGGCTATTAGCGAGACCTCTCATGTAAAACAAAAGGTAACGCATCGTGGATTGACAATTTACTTGTGGTACTTACAAATCCAGAAGGAAAACATTTTCAATCCACAGACAGTACCTCTTACACACAAATCGATTCAGAATCTTCTAGGTTTTGGACAAGATTGTGTGTAAAGGTGATGTGGAAAGCTGTCTTCAAATATGATAATGCATATCATTCATTCGCTCCCTTGATTTCATTTTTTATGTGACGATATTTTATCTGAAGCTAGTTAACGATTAACTCATAAGCCATTTTCTGCAACAATCTTGTTTTCTTTAATTTTTTTTAAAATCATTGTCATTGTCATGTTACATTTATGGTATTGATATGATAATCACAAAGATTTAAAAGAACATATTATTAAAATCGGTATGTTGATGAAATGAATGTTACTAGCTACACAATGATGTTACAGATTGTGGATACAACATACAGAAGAGGAATCTGCAATATACTGCTTCATCTAACGAGAACTTCCGACTCTAGATGGACTAACATGGAATGGAAATCCAGGCAGGAGGCAGTCTGAAATAGAGGACGACCACCCTCAAGATGGATGCATTATTACAAATTATTGCTATGAATTGAGACCACATAATTACATAATAAGTTACACTATGCACGGTTTTGTTTATATTAATAAAAATTGAATATTTAGATTTTACATTTCACTTATTATTTGCAAAATATTGCCTGTGTTTAATCTAATTTGAAAATACAGAAATCTAAGCTAGTTGATTTGCAAGAAAATATGATTTCACATGTAACCTTAATTACAAGTAGTGGTGCAATATTGTAAAATGTTCTCGATAAGTAATTCTACTGGAATCTCATGTATGAAATCATATTATTTAAATTGCAGATAAAAAGCTGAGGGTTGTGGTTTTAATTAAATATGCTTTTCATTCATTTCACCTATTATCACGGTGATATTTTACTTAGTTTTCATACTGTGAATTTCTATGATTAAAGCGTAAACCATATAATGAAGTAACTAAAAGTAAACGAGTTACACTATTAAAAAACAGAGAAGTAACTTGCTCTGTTATTACCACAAAATGTTTATTGATATATAGACATATACGATAAAATAACGACTCAAGTTTCGACTTCTTACGGTCATTTTCAGTGCCAGTTAAAAGCTCAGTTGACAACTTTAACGTATTTTGGGGATACAACGGAAAATACAGTACGCATTCACCGAAAACAAAATCAGCAAATCATGTTTTAACCAGCCTATAGATTATCGCATATTTTATTCTATGCAAAAGACAAAATTGATCGCTTAAATAATTCTGGAGTCTATGAAATATTACGTTCCGAATGCAATAGTTCATACGTGGGTCAAACGGGCCGTAGTTTCAAAAAATGATATGCTGAACATTTCCGCGCATTTAGACTAAGCCATAAGTGTAGTGTGTTCGCAAATCATAGAGTGTAAACATGCGTTTCCACAAATTGAAGTCTTAGAAATTTTACACAACTGTACTAAAGGCCCGCACCTTAATCTGTTAGAAGCCATAGAAATCCATAAACGTAGCAATAATCCGCTCGTTTCACTATTGAATGAGCAAACAGACGTAATTTGCACACCGCTTTTCAAAACCCTGTATTAGTGTTAAGCGATATTTTCATAATTACCTGCGTTATCTAATTCACATATTAACCCCCACCGCAATTGTATATACCCTTATAACTGGAAATGTTGTACTTTGAAAATGTCCGTAAGAAGTCTAAACTCGAGTCGTTATTTTATTGTATATGTCTATATATCAATAAACATTTTGTGGTAAACACATAGCAAGTTGTTTCTCTATTTTTTAATATAGACTACCACGTAGTAAAGGTCGAAACCATCCTGATGATTACATTATTAAAATTTATACCCTAGAAAAGTTGTGTTTTACCTAGAATGTTATTAATTATAATGAAATGTTATTAAACTACAAGTCTGGGTATTAACAACCTTTGAATATTTTCAAAGAGGCAAATTCTAAGATGCAAATAATAGTGTTTTTAATACAACATATATTTTATTATAAATAAATTCATTCGATTCTTACGCTGCATTGTATTGCAACTTGAATTTTGTTAATATTACATTGGTTTAGATTCATTTGTGCATTAATGAATTGATCAGACTGGTGTGTTCTTACAAACTTCCTGAAGAAGTAGCGCTGAAGATATAACTGAAAATATTAATAATAGTTTTGCAGCCAATATTATAATATCGTTTACATTTCGGACCAATTTATACGGCCTATGTCATGTACCTTAGATTTACGTGTTTGGTTTTAGGTAATTATATTTCTTGTTACAATAAGAAGCAGGGATTTTATTTTCTCGTTTGCGGAAGGAACATTTTCATATGTGTAGACAATTAATAGACAAAGACATACAACGAACTAATGTTCCCCAGTTAGTTGGCACAGTTAATAACATTGATACGTTTACATACCTCGACAATGATGATACGTACACAGTATGGATGATGGTGAATAAATGGTAGATGGCGATGAATAAAGTGTTTTCAATGCTGATAGTTGTTAATTTAGGAGGTTAAAAGTGAAACTGCAGATATAGAGATGTTTTCTATTTAGTATTTGAAATAACTCCATTCAGTCTTTTATAATAACATATAGTATTACATTACCATTCACATTATTGCAAATGCAATCGAGTATACACACAGTACTATGAATACACCGTGCACGCACACTTAATATGTACAAATAACTGTAGCCAGTGCAGACAGCGATGAGAATTAAATATTACAAACTAAATTACAAATATCAACATACAATAGATATACATACATAATTTCATGGAATAAAAGCTCAATACAATATTTATATTCATATATATAAATATATATCGTAGTAAGAATTAAAACAGTAACCATCGCACACTGGCGGTACAGTCGTCTGTAAAAAAAGTTGAGGATTCAATGCGAACCAAGGGTGTTAATGACAGCATCTTAAGGACGGTTACAATTCGTATTAAATGACACATATAATGAGAGAGTTAAGAGAACTTAAGGAGAAGTATCGAATGTGAGAATCCTCAAGTTTATTTAAAGACCGGGAATTAATTAATATCAATAAAATTACAGCCTGAAAACATTTCCATTAGAATGTACATGATGAGTGGAGGAACACAGGTGACAGTGCATCGGACACTTGGCAGAGGATCGAACAATATATAATGAGGATGGGGGATGGGCGATAGGTGGGAGTTGTGGAGAACTCTTTGGCTGCGGCCAGACAGCATGGAAATGCACAGCCTTCAACACGTACACAGACCACGGCACACTGACACGAGACCCGTACTGTACAGGTTCTGGTTAAGTTTGGGACACGAATGATTGAAAGGTCGCAAATAAACACTACACCCTGCTGCTTCCTTCAATGCGGAAGACAATCTTCATGATTGCATCGAACAAAATATAAAAATATTAAACTGTACAAGGATAAATATAAGGTACATTCATTATACAATTATCAAAAAAGCATTAGACTTTGTGATAATACGTAAATATCGATATATATATATATGTATTGGACTAACGCTGAAGATTCAGCACAGCAAAGCAATAAACAGACTGTCGTATCATAAAAATATAGTACACTAATTTCATGGAGGCAGTACACCACTCATTCCTACCAGAGGCACTTAAAGTCACTGAGTGCGCACCGCTCCGACACTGAACGACTATAAACGGCGATCCAACAACATACAGAAAGAGTTCCGTGGATATGTATGGTCCAGTGCATTAGCACACTGGCACTGATTCCGAGAATGACATCGGCCCGGTCCCACTTCTGGTCCTGCAGGCCATCAGCATGGCAATTCCTGCGGTGCTGATGGCTGCATCGGGGAGATGGGTGGCGCTGAGGGCCGTGTCAAGTCAGGCCAGTATCACGGTTGCCCGTCCGCCATTATATTATGAACCTGCTCTAACTTATATGCCAATCGTTGCTTCTGGGAAAATTCATCCTCTTCCAATGTCACCGTCAGCTGCTCGTTGTACTTCATTGCATAAGTGTAGAGCTCTTGTAGAGCGCAATTGGTATTAAACTCGGTAGTATGGAGCTGCAATACACAACAAAACCACCATTAGGACTAAATACCAACACTGTTTAACGACCTTATCTTAATAACCGAATCGTCTGCATCACTAAACACCAAAACAATAAAAAGATAACTTACTCGTGACTCTTCAGCCAACATTGCATTCATGTCTTGGTCAGAAATAGCAGGCATTACTTTGATATCAGAATAATACCGCTCTACCCAATCTTTGTAGCATGGAATGTCCTTGGCATACAGCAATTTGGAACTGGGGGAATCTTTACCTAAATAACAAACACATAATGTAACTTGCAAATCCGACAATTATTATCAGAATACAAACCTAGTCTATGATCAGAAGTAGAACAGGAATCCATAAAAGTTTGAGCAACTACAGATAAACACGAATCCACAATATTAGATTTGTGAATATCGAAAACGAAATTGGGGTTTTTGATGAGATTGACCCAAAACCTGAGAGGTAACGAATTACTCTTCCAGGTGTGGACCACCTCCGGATCAGCTATGCCGTGTTGCAGAGCTTGATCATCCAAAAAGTCAAACATGTACTTAATTGCGAGTGGTAACGCCGATCCTCTGTGCGCTGTGCTGAAGATCGTCTCGAACAAATCGTCGACGAACTTTTGCAGAGTACCCTTGGTGGCCAACAGCCTGGTCAGGTAGATCTCTGACACCATCTTATTGCCTCTTTCCCCTTCCCTCTGTGCATCAGCATCGTGATGCTTCACTAAATGCCAGCAACGCACACCCTGCTCATGGTCGTGGTTTAAAGGACTCGTTGCACGGCTCAGTGGTGGACTAGCTGAACTAAATTTACTAATATTAAGCGTTTCATACTTGTGAGACTTATCGTTCTTCTCCGAAAAGATACTTAAATTATAAATGGAACTTTGCTTAGAAACCAAATTTAAGCTAGCACCATCTTGTACTCTATAGTGTTGTAAAGTATTCCTCCTCTTCCAATCGCCCTCCGTTTTTGTAGTTGTATCCTCATCATATAATATTAATCTCCCAGAAGTTCCAGTTCTCCATTCTACAAAAATAAAAGCTATTACAATACAAGCTGTGCATCCAAAGGTCAAATACTTTTCTACATTCTATAACATCAACTAATTTAATAAAACTTTGTCAATTCTCATTATAGAGGCAACTATAATTAATATTAAAGAAAAACTGCACTTCAAATTTTGAACATACAGGGTGGCCCACTTATCCTCGCTTGGACCATTGCTGCTTGACTAATGAAAATTTAGGAAAACATCTGATTGGAAGTTGTCGGACACTTGATGTGCTACCTTTTAAAATTATTTTCGAGTACACAGAGTGTACCATAATTCCGGGACACAAAATTTGGTCTCTTTTTTAAATTGATCACCCTGTATATTATTTCATCTTTAGAATCGGCTTTATGTGGGCTTCACAAATTATTTTTATTTTTGAGATCTTGAAATAAATGACTTACCTAAATCTAAATCTTCCTTGCGTGGTCGTTGTGAATAAGGTGTAGCACGATAAATAGTGTCCAATGATTTCTCCTTGACTTGACTAATAGTGTCGCAATCCAGTACCTTGACGGGAACATTTTCAGTGTTATGGTCTAAACCACCAACGAATCCAGTTTGTTGAGAAATAGATACGTAAATAGTCTGAAAACAAAATTATCAATTAAACCGAAGTCAAAGTAATTGAATCAAATTAATACCATTGGTTTAAAATCTATTGATTGTCTTATCAATTTTTCCTCACTTAGTGAATACCGGGCCTCTGAAGTAATTGCATCCACAGGTCCTTTATCCACTTGTTGCTTCACAGCTCTGAATAGCATGAACAGTGGTTCCCCAGCACATTCACGTAAGAATTTGTAGAGTAGGAATGTGAACCAGGCGCTGAGCATCTTCTCGGCTACACTTTCAGTGCGCCTCAGCAGCAGTTTTGGGTGGCTCTTGCCTTCCATGCACTTCTCTATAAGTTCCGCGAGCAATGTCTTTAAGATGTCGGTGCAGTATTCCATTTTGCTCTGTAGTGCGACCATTATGAGTGATGCTACGTTTACCCGGTCCCTCATGGAGAAATAGCGGTTGCTTTCAAGAGTGCGGATAAACAGCAAGAGAAAAGTCTTGTTCATAATTAACTGCCCGAATAATCTGAGGCCCTTATCCTTCCTGAGCAGTTCTGGTCGGTCCCAACTACACACAGGGTGGTCGTCTACATTAGGGAATAGGATCTTCATGGCATATCTTCGGTAATCAAGGAAGGGAATGCCTCCCGACGTTAGATCACCAGTGAGATCCGTCATTTCAGTTTGCAACTCGGCGAAAGCCTCCTTGCACTCAGCGGCCACTCTAAGCTCCAGTATATCCATTTGCTCCTGCATGTTTTTCAGGACGCGGTTATTTTCCGTGGACTTTCTACGGTACGCAATCAAAAATCCTATAAAGACAACCAACACTAATGCACAAATAGGTACGACAATGTAAAGGATTGGTCGCGAGAAAGAGCCGTTCAGGCCTTGGGGTGACGAATACGACAGGCTCCCAATTGCAAACTTCAGTGAGCCACCGACGATGACGACAACCTCGGGCAGGGTCTCCCCGTTCGTCTGCCCAGCCTCGTCAACGGCTGGTGGCTGGGTCTCAGGCGGGCGGCAAGTGAGTTGTTGCCTGGAAAGTGATGTCACGTTGCAGAAACTATTTCCAATCCTCACTTCCACGTCTGATTCCTGACAAGCTCTATCAATATTATGTCCCTGGAAAGAAACAACAATTTGAAAAGTGTTGAAAAACTTTGAAGAGGATTTGTATATGCATAACACTTTTACAAGTTTTCTTTTACTGCAAGTCTTATAATTCAATCTGGTAGATAACAAGGACTGTAAAATCAACTCCCAAATTATTAATAATCCCAATAATAATAATCCAAAATTATCAGGATTCATCCAAACACTTATCAATATTGGATCCATCCTGAGTTTTTGGTTAATGGAAAAGTATTTAGACATACCATAACATGTTATATGTAGAAAACTTGATTAGAAACACTAGTTCACATTCTAAACTCAAATTTTTTATTCATGATCACCTTTTCAAAATTTAACTTCAATTTATCAATTATTAAACGTCAGACAGCAGTTAAAGCATTATTATTATTATTTAAATTTTAAAGTCATAAGATAAAAAACGTAAAATTAGACAAATGTCGCCAAATTTCTGCAAACACTAAAAAAACATATTCATTACATATCACACTAATCATCCTGACATGTCTTCAAACAAAAACGATGTACCAAAAACCACCAACAGATTTGAACAAATTATATTGACTGTAACACCTCAACACCCAAAAGGGTAAAATAGGGAAAGATTAAGAAAGAAAGAAATAATGACTGTAAGTTAGAAAACAAACAAAAAATGTCATGTAACTATATTATTACCATATATTTTTAATTAAAGATTTGAATGCTGAAGACTGCTCCCAAGCCAAAACTAGTTCATAAAAACATTTTTTATTTACCCTATACCTGAGAGTGCAAAATACTGTTCCATTAACTTATCAATATATCGCAAATTGTTTTGATGTTGGGTACCACTCTGTAATTCCCCATCAAAATTTCTCAGAAGAACTGACCCACAAAGTGATAGATAGATTTGGAAACTTCAATTTATTGCCTGTTAATCCACACTATGTTTTTACTCCAATAAAATTACCATTTCAATGAAGTAGCACTAATAACACTCTTAACTATTTTACATGTTTAATAGTAAAAATGAATACTTACGTTTATATTTAAGTAATCAGATTTGTAGTATTTAACTTCTTTATCAAAAGGCTCAAACACAGGATTTGGGTACAGTAAAAATGGGTTAAAGTTGTTGTTGAGCGTTAAGTTTTGTACTTTGGATACATTGTCCATCCTAAAGCCGTATTCTAATTGTAAAGGGTTATCAGCATCAAGTTTCAGCTCCTCGACTTCAATCACAGGGCTGTCACAAACCATGCTTGAGTTACTAATTACTACACATTGCTGTAAAAATATTGGTCATGTAAGATCTGCGATTGAAACACACCGCACTTATACTTACACTAACAAACATTTTTTGCTCATAGTAGACATACATTTGAGGGTTTTGTATGTAGGCCAAATTCTTTCCAGTAACGGATATTTTAATGCCTCCTGCCGGTATACCTTTGGGCTGTTTTACTTGATTGGCTACTCCAGACTCGACAGAATCAATGATGGGATCATCAACATATTGAAACAATTCATCTTCAAAGTATCTGTCGCCTTTATCAAACTTCATCCTTAGTTTGCCAGCAGTTGGTTTTTCTGATGCACTAGTCATGCATAGTGCTTGTTTTTGATCAGTACTGAAACAGGAAGAAACTGCTTTAGAATATCTAACAATAATATGGATATCTAGTTGAAATATATAAGATTTGGGCAACAATTAAACTACAACTACAGTGATTGTTTGAAATTTCATGAAGTTTGTTTCTGATATATGAAGTAAATATGAGTTGAAGAAGATTTTGATACAAACGACACTTAATGTTAAGTTTTGGCGATTATCTGATAATTTTGTTTAAATATCGGCTATCTCTGTTTTTTTTAAATTATTTGTAGTTTTAATGTTTCTAAATTTTATTTGCTTAAATTTGAATTACACAATGTACAAATTTTCCTATAATACACATCAAGCAAATAATTTAAAAAACTGAGTAAACTTGCGACTTACGAAACAATTCTGCATGGAAGGTCGTTTATAAAAGCTTGTATATTGCTGCCGGCGTTCATGAACTGGCCAGTGATTTTAAGCATGGTGCCACCAGATTTAGGTCCATATTTGGGCGAGATCCCAGCGATCGAGGGGTCGACGAATCTGTAGTTGGTCTTTGACTCGCCTCTGTAGTCCTCAACTCTTACTACAACTGGGCCTTGGCGTTGTTCATTGGTGCCTGGTCCATCAACCTGTAACAAAATTGGCTGTGAGGAGGTCACCGTTGATATGGTTGTCGTTATTTATTACCTTGCAAACAATTTGTTTGGTTTTGACGTAGAGATGTTCGTAAGGTTGACAATTGATTCCAGCAATGCTTACACCGGTGTAAATATCTTGGAACACTTTTCCAAGGTTGATGCCTTCGATGGTAATGTTTGTGTCCCCTTCCCAAGGCCCAAGCTCTGGGCTGAACGATATAACTTCTGGGTTGGGACAGGTTTGGCTTCTGTTCAACCAAACAGCGGAGCCTCTCTCGCATTGGTCTTTCACCTCGCAGCGGTCGGAGCTTTGACACCAGCCGCACTCGTATTTTTCGGAAAGCGCTAGGCACATACCGCAATTATCAGCCATATCTCTGCACCTATAGATCACAACTGAAAAAAAAATTGTGCTTAAAGGGTTACCGTGATTTAATTTAACGAGTGGCTTACTATGGATGTTGTCTGGATTATCAAGAGGTTTTGATCCGCCCCAGATGACGGCGAAAGTGGCTGTAATATTAGGGGCCCTAGAGGTGTAGGAGAATTCCATTTGGTCGCAGTAAATCGTGTCTCCAAGTAGTTGTGCGTTTACACTTGTAACTCGCCCTTCGATATTGAACTGGCATACAAATCTAGTTTGCACTATGAACTGGCCAATGATATGGACTTTGACGCGGATGGCTCTCTTAATTCCTGAAGCCACCAGAATTTCAGGGGAATTCCCCACGGTGGCGTTTATGGTCGGGCAGAAAGCCGGTCCAGATCGGTAGCTTGGTCCCACTCTCTGCAAAAAAAAAATGTAAGATTGTGGCGTTCGTGGGGCTTGTAGGACTTACGTTGACTCCGGTTACGAGGATATCATTTCTGCAGTTTTCGGCAGTATCGTGCGTGCAGCGGTGGCCATCCACGCACCAATCGCAGGGGAACGATGATGAAACACATTGGGTACAGGAGCTGTAGGTATTGCAGTCAAAGAAGGTGAAGTTCGTTGCAACAAAATCAGGTCCCGATTGCATGCGTACAGACAGCTTGGCGGTGAAGTGATCTGTAAATAACGCGTGATTGATTGCAAATTGAAGGATCGCATTGTGTCAAACGTACGTTGTCCTGGTGGAATTGAAGGCAGTAAATCTGTCCGGGGAGTGGTGCAGTTGACGCCGTAGCTCTTCTTTGTAGCGTTGGTGATGAGCGTCTTATCCAGGGCGGTGAACGCGCACAGAAATTGCCCGGAAAGCGTCGGCAGATTATCAATAACGAGATCCAACTGTGGATTTCAAGAGCATTAGTTAATTAGTGCGTATGTGTGCAATGTGAAATATTTATGTGCGTATGATGTATCCGTGGGAAGCTATGTAGAACTGGTTCGTATTTGTTTTTTTTAATGTTATACAGTTCTAGTCGGCGTTTGTGGATTCCACACGGTGAAAATTTTATTGATACTTTCCGATTGGGCCAAGGAGTTTTTATTTATAAACCACAACGCTTATGACCGTGATTAGAGGAGACCGATTTAGTGTCGAGAAAACCGCCGAATAAACTGGAAAGCACCACAGTTTCGTTGCGCATTTTCTCCACAAATGTACAATTTCTTCGGGTCAAAGGAGTTTTCTAGTAAACGATTGACGGATGATGGCCGTATGATTTAAAAATAAATTGCACGAAGGTGTTGACAGTGACGGGGCTAAAGGCAGCACATTCGCTCACAACACTCACAAGCGATTGTTCTTATTTTCCATGCGAATTCGCTTTACAGAGGGCCGTCAGACGCGAATTTTCGGTGGCTATTTTCGCGGATTGCATTTCAATGAGAATTTTCTGTGGCGATTCTTTAGTCCGGCGAGTCTCTTTGATCTCCAATCGCGAAGAAATAAAACTCCCTTCGTAAAACAGTACGAAAAACAAAATTCCTATGCTAGATCTCAAGTTTCAAGTCATCCCCTTCCAGCCAAGTTAGGTGGTTAGATTGAATTTTGTTGATCAATAAGTATGATTCAATTTTGTTTTCATTGTGACTGGATGAAAGCACTGACCGAACAGAAGTAAGTAAGCTTTTCATTTAGGAGGACATTACTGTTAATGTACTGCTCTCTATTTAGAGTGAAAACATGAGGAGCGCGTAAGTTCAGGTTGCGGTCGACCTCTTTGGAAACAAAAACACGGACGTAAACGGAGTGCGCATAGCGGCGAGGACGACCGCGAAGCTACTTTAGAAATCAAATGTGTTTTATTTTAGCAGGAGGTTCGAAATGAGATCTAGCCTTTTCAGTGGCCGACTCAACAACTACATCTGCGCCCCCATCAATTGCAAGTTTTAGAAAGAATGCGTACGAGTACGTTGTATAGATTAATCGTCGTAATTATCGAAGCAAAGGAAATGTAGTAATTGCTGTAAAGCTTTCGGGACATTTCCCCCAAATATTTTGATGCATATTTGTGGCTTACGAATTACCTAAAGTGGCACAGCACTAGTCTGTGTTATCATTAGAGTATTAGCGAGTATGAGAGTAAGTTAAAACTTGTGGGTGTATTAAGTTTGCGTCGTACCGTTCTTGCAGTTGTCCTTTGTAATTGATTTGGAGTGACGGTGGTGATGGTGGTGCATCTGCCGCTTTTGTAGCTGATCCAGTAGAGGACATCCTTGGCGGCATCCTGGCAATGAGACCGTAAGCTGCACCTGTGAACAGAGACCCAACTTAGTAAGACATCACAAAACAGGCAGAACCCAATTCCGGCTAATACATCCATAAATAATAGCCGTAAACAATGGCGGCGGCGGCGCAAAATGTACATTGCCATTAAATCCTGAAGGTGTTCCAACGTACATGTACGAAATTGCAAGTAGTAAAGATAGAAAATCCCGGCCCGGCGGTTTGATCCTTTCGGGGAGGAATAGCAGGAGAATGGCATCGCCCTCGCGGGATACACGCACTGGCGGTGTTACGGTTTTATTCGGGAAGATGAAACGGCCACTGAGAAATGTACTATTTAATCGTCCGGATTACCGTTATAAATGATTCCGGCTATAAATTTGACAAATTCGGCGCCATCAATAAAGAGGCCCAATTTTTGTCAGCCGGTGAATGACGATAACTCACGGTAAATACAGTTTCTTTGCTGGTGGTAATAAACAATGCCGGCTAGTGAGATGAAATGCGGCGTGGCGGCTATAAAATCCTGCTGGGTTCCTTGGCTTGGGAGTACGTAAGTAGTAAAATGAAAGGGAAAAAAAACGCGACCTGATGTTCGGTTGATTTCCAGCAGAAATGGCACGAAATCAGTTAGCGCAGCAGAAAGGGGGATAGCGAGGGGGAGGAAGTCACGCATTTTTATTGCGGGTTTATTTAAGAAAATAATACTTGAGGCGGCAGTTACAATTTAACCAGAATGTACGCTGGCGTTATCTGGGCGAGCTGAGTGAGCGGAGGCCGAAATGGACCGGAAAGGCAATTTATAAAAGCGGGAATCAAAATGGATTACGGTAATACAGGATAAAAATCATTTAAAGTCATCGCAAGACGACGAAGTTAATGTGAGTGTTTTGTTGGCTCGCAACCGTTGGATTCGCATTGCTTGCTTCGTGCGCGCGGGGGTGGTGAGATATAGTACAAAGGATCGCGGTTAGTGTGCTCTTATTATGAAAATAAACCACGTATACGGGCGAGCGAGATGTGTTTCAGAAATTAATAACTAAGAAATGCGCCGTGCAAAGGATGCAAATAGCCGGCTTATGCTGTGCTACATTTCTAATTCTAATTGAAGTTTGAGTTTCCGCCAGAAATATGCGTGCACGGCTGTGCGTGAGGGCCCAGTATCTTTCACCTCACCACAAGCCTCTATGATAAACATCTCCCTATAAAATTTTACATTACATCATCTACATCTAATTAAAATCAAAACGCACGAATCATTACAACAAGCTTCAATTGTAAAATAGAATGCCATCTTCAGATTCTATAGTTTCTATATACTTCTTTATATTAAAAAAATTATCTATGATTGTGTAGAAAACGAAGTGTAAGTTAAGGCTTTAATGTAAGCCTTAACCTCATGCTGAATGTAATAGCTGCTAAGCCATTAGTTGAATATCTCAGGGTAGATGTCTAATTGATGTAGTGGAGATAATAATAATTTAAAAAAAGCTTCGGATCACGTCAAATCTACCCTATAGTCCTGACAAATGTGAATACAGGATCCTGTTAGGGATTATTATTCTCATTAATGAACGTGCATGAAATATTGTATAGGTGAAACTGCTGCGACGAAATGTCCCATTTTATGCGTAAGAATTGGCCACCGCTCGTCCCCCATGCAATTTCAAATTACCGAGATGTCGCGGGAATGTATAATAAGTGCGACGGCTTGAGAGGGGCGGGTGGTGGAGATGTTTGCGTGAAGCCAAGAGATAGTTTTGGAACGGCCTTAAGCCAAAAACGGCGACGAATGTTGCCAAGAGCGCTTCTTGCGCCGAAAGGGAACTCCGCGATCAATTTTAAGCGAAGCTCCCCGTACATGCACTACCCATTAATCCGGTTTAAACGAACTTCGGCAAATTGCGCTTATAAAACGTAAACAGTGGAAACTGGTCGTTAATCCCGAACAAAATTGGCAGGAAGCAATTTGAACAAATCAAGTTAATGGTCTATTTTCAATATTCAATTTCCATTCGGGCCACCGGCAGGCACACAAGGTATCACATACATAAAAATAAAAGTGCTCACGAGCTTAGAAATCAAAAATAGCTGGGGTTCCGGGGCCGTAAGGCTCCGGAGTCCGAGAACAGTAATAGTCTTTCATTCCGGGACAGCGACGAGAATAAGACGGGATCGATGTCAGGAAAGATTAACCTTTTTTCATAAAGTGGTTCCATCATCAGGTATCAAGTAACAATAGATCTCCACAATAGCAGGGGGAGCCAGGATATATTGTTATCATACTCCTCGATAAAATTAAATAGAATTAATTTAGCGCCCTGCAACGCTCTTCCATACCACAATAAAAGTAACGCTCGCAAGTAGTGAAAACGGTTCGATTAAACTTTTAAAGTGGCCAATTTACATGTAGAAGCGAAACTTGGATGGAAACAAGTAAATTAGTGGGTGTGAGCAGGTCATCCAAGCCACTTATGCAAGGCCACCACTTGAATACAGCTTCAGCTAAAAATATACCACAATATTCAACCGAATCGATAACACAAGAACAATTACATCGAGGAAACAGCGCATACAGCAATAAAAATGCAAATCCACAATAAAACTCGAGCATAAACAGCAACTTTAATTGACAATATGAAACTAACGAATGCGGGATTCGTCCAGGTGCTGGGGTAATTCTTTCTCGCGATTTTGATGAGAGCATAGAAGCGTGGGCGTGAGTGGAAGCGAGAGGGGGCCCGGAATTGCCGACGAGGCATTGCATTCACTCTCGGCTAAGAGCTTTTCAAAATGTCGCCCTCCGTGCTCGTCCTCCCGACCCCGTTATTATCGTATGCCTACACACATACACGGCTTACAGCTTCTGGGAGAATCATCTCGGCAATATATGCGTAAAAAAGCGAACTCCTGTACAAACATATAAGGAGGCGGAAGGAAGGCATTTTCTCTTTTAAAACAAGAGGCAATTTATAGGTTCGCGGGGTGGATTGACGACTTCACCTCCAGTAACGTTACAGTAAGAAAGGTGGAATGAAGGAATTCGCATAATTAACTCGGCTCAGACGGAACGTGGATAAATTGTCAAACTATCGGCCCGACCGGAAAATATTACCAAATCCGACGTTGAATGAATTACTATTGTTTTAACAATCGACAGGGGGCATTAAAAACCTCCGCTCTCTTCCGCCCATTAAAAATCTCCTCTCCACTCCACTGTGCTATCTCTTGCTTAACTTGCAACGCGTAGTTTTACTGACAAATGGAGATAAAATTGCCTTCCACGATAAAAATCACCGTCCAGAATCAAACATAACTTTTCAGAATTACAGTCTGTAAGAATTACCACGCAACAATCAAGATCGGATTGGTACATTAAAAACTGCCCCATTGTGTCTGAATGACCGAAAACACTAAATTTAATACATATTTTTACTAAGCTCTCGGCTTGTTAGTTAAAGCCGCGAAGACACAGAAGAACCCTTCGGATAGAACAATAAAAATTACCGTCCAGAATCAAACATAACTTTTTAGAATTACAGTCTGTAAGAATTACCACGCAACAATCAAGATCGGATTGGTACATTAAAAACTGCCCCATTGTATCTGAATGACCGAAAATACTAAATTTAATACATATTTTTACTAAGCTCTCGGCTTGTTAGTTAAAGCCGCGAAGACACAGAAGAACCCTTCGGATAGAACAATAAAAATTACCGTCCAGAATCAAACATAACTTTTTAGAATTACAGTCTGTAAGAATTACCACGCAACAATCAAGATCGGATTGGTACATTAAAAACTGCCCCATTGTATCTGAATGACCGAAAATACTAAATTTAATACATATTTTTACTAAGCTCTCGGCTTGTTAGTTAAAGCCGCGAAGACACAGAAGAACCCTTCGGATAGAACAATAAAAATTACCGTCCAGAATCAAACATAACTTTTTAGAATTACAGTCTGTAAGAATTACCACGCAACAATCAAGATCGGATTGGTACATTAAAAACTGCCCCATTGTATCTGAATGACCGAAAATACTAAATTTAATACATATTTTTACTAAGCTCTCGGCTTGTTAGTTAAAGCCGCGAAGACACAGAAGAACCCTTCGGATTACACCCCCAAACGCGCGTGTTCTCGCGATTATGTATAGCTGTCGTCGATTAGACGGATTAGCCACTCAAGCCTTCGCCTCTTCTATTGCGCTGCACATGCCATCCTAAGCGGTTAGTCAATTGCAAGTGAATTCCTTGGACCGGGGTTCATCACATGACATTTTCCCCGGGCGGTAATTACCGTGCCTAATTGTTTGAAATGTAATTGAAACAAAAGTACGGAGTCAAAAAAAAAAATACAGAAGATATATGGTACATTCATTAATAACGTATTAAAATTGTTATGTGATTATGCAACTCGTTAAATTGTTATTGCGGAAAGTCTTCCGAAAAGTATGGCATTTCACACATATTGTCACTGCGCTGTAACTTAACCTGATGTAACTTTTTGCTGTTACAATATTATTCAACTAAATTAAAAACACAATAAAAGAAATGCAGTAACCCTCAAATGATGTGAAAATTTGGCATAAATTCTATTCAACTTATTAATAATGCTTTTGTAATGTCAAGCTAAGTTCGTTAATATCAATCAAATCGTCCCACTTTTTCGAACCTAATAATGAAGATTAACCCGGAAAACATTTAAATAATGTATTTTAAACAACACACTTTAGATATTGATGCAATTTAAACAATTATTGTCAGCGCGAAGTAAATAAAGACGATCGATTGGTATCGACGTACTCATATTGCGCCAGAGCGAAATTTGAATGGACACGTGTATTTGATACGTGATATAAAATAAACCACTTTTTCGAACATAATGAAGAAGATTAACTCAGAAAACAATTAAATTATGTATTTTGAACAACGCACGTTAGATATTGATGCAATTTAAACAATTATTGTCAGCGCGTAGTAAATAAAAACGAGAAATTGGTATCGCCGTACTCATATTGCGCCAGAGCGGCAATTAAATGGACACGTGTATTTGATGCGTGATAGAAAATAAACCACCCTCTGTAACTTTTTGGTGTTACAATATTATTCAACCAAATTAAAAACACAATAAAAGAAATGCAGTAACCCTCAAATGATGTGAAAATTAGGCAAACAATCTATTCAACTTATTTATTAATAATGTTTTTGTAATGTCGTGCTAAGTTCGATAATATCAATCAAATCGTCCCACCTTTTCGAACATAATGAAGAAGATTAACTCAAAAAACTATTAAATAATGTATTTTGAACAACACACGTTAGATATTGATGCAATTTAAACAATTATTGTCAGCGCGTGGTAAATAAAGACGAGCGATTGGTATCGCCGTACTCATATTGCGCCAGAGCGGCATTTAAATGGACACGTGTATTTAATACGTGATAGAAAATAAACCACTGCAAATATTTCTGGATGTAACGCTGTTCTATTCAAATCGAATTATAATCGGTACCGTTCATGCCACTTGTTATATTATTGCCAATAATTTTTCATATAATTTAACGTCAAACTCGAACTTTGAGCGATTATGTACGGATTGTAATAAAATACCAAAACGCCGCAAGCCTATCATTGTGGCACAACTATGCATGCCGGCGATAGCCTCCCAGCACTGTTAGCCTTTGCGTCACTCCGTCCCGCGATACATTTGCGTTTTTCCTTTTCTAAACTTTAATTGTTGCTGTAAAATACCAAAACGCCGCAAGCCTATCATTGTGGCACAACTATGCATGCCGGCGACAGCCTCCCAGCGCTGTTAGCCTTTGCGACACTCCGTCCCGCGATACATTTGCATTTTTCCTTTTCTAAACTTTAATTGTTGCTGTAGTAATTCTATTTTTAATGATAATTTTGCTTTTTTAACTACCCCTTTAAGTACCCCTTAAGTGTCCTTTGCGTCACTCCGTCCCGCGATACATTTGCATTTTTCCTTTTCTCTACGTATTACAATGCAATGGCACTGTTACGTAATCGAAGGACCAGGCGAGTGATCGCCAATTTAAATGATAAGGTAATTAAAACTCGTCGTTTTGGAAATAATATGGACTATAATTTAATGCGTAACAATAATCAATACACAGCGATGTACACCGGTGAAGGTAACGAATTGAAGTCTCTTCTGCTCTGCACTCTTACAATTAATAATTTTTGAGTTATTGGGGTGGGGTGTAATTTGAATTGTGCACCGCGAGGGGTGGCTTGAAGATGGTCCCTGATTGGTGCGGCATTTCATTTCGGTAAGCCATGTTGCCACACTTGGTTATCACAAGCCTTGGGTAATTCCTCTATCTGGTATTTCTGAGGATTCCTAATGCCGTCCAATAAATATATTTGGGATTTCCCGGTCGCTAATTGTATTGGCCGAAGTGGCAATCCTTACTCAATAAACGGCTTAAGGTGCCTATTGATCTTCATGCGCACCGTAATTTACTCAGGCACTTCTCGGTGAACATAATGGCTAAATAATAGCTTTTCAATCTTAATACTATAAATGTATCGGCTGCAATAAAGGCCGACTACTGCGAATACACTTTAACCGATTTGGGGTTCGACGCTGTGCAATAGCGCCGAAACAGGCACAATAGTTTATTTGATATTCCCGGCCGTTGCGAACTTATTGCCCGGCAATAAATTTGCAATTTAATGGGAAGGTATAAACAAATATCACTTGAAAAAATCTTAAATACCTCGGCAACTGCCTTACAAACGTTGATAAAAAATTACAAATTGTTGCTACAATGGGTTTTATGAAAAATAAAATGTTGTGTTTTTCTAAATTACAGGAAAAGTCCGTACTCTTTTTGCACATAATATTTGATACAGAAAAAACGCTTGTGGCAAAGATTATGAAATTAAAATACGTTGCATATGAATGTGTGTTCTTGAGATATATTTATATTGATTTAGGCTATTTGGATAGGTTAAAGTTGTAGGTAGTTTCGTTTTTATGTACGTTCAAACACAGGGGTCAAAACTTGTGAAACCGATAGTAGTGGTAAATATCATGTGATTTGATGTGTCACAGTCATTATCACAGTCACAGTGATGGGTGTGTTTATAAAGATTATGTAACTGCCAGTATATCGTGGGCTTACTGCAAAAACACACTAAGTTATAATTCTTTCTCACTCAGGGCACTCAGAATTTAAAATTCTAAAATAAAAACCTGTAGTGTAGTTTGGTGTGCCATGTTAATTTGTGAATGACAAAAATCAATGAGCCCGCAACATTAGCGTAATTAGAATGCACAAAACGCCGACTTGTAATTTTAGGTTCGCAAACGTTCCGCCGAGTTTAAATCATGCCCAACTCGTATTACATGTCGTTCAGATAAATGCTTCACTCATTCGCATGTGAACTAATAGAAAACTTTATGTGATCTCGCCTGCTATTATGTTGTCAGTGTTCGGCATTCGTTCGTTCGCTGTATGTCGTCGGTGGAGAGGCGAGGTAGATGTTTGATGTTTTGAAATATTGCAGTTTGTAATTAAACTTATATAAAGGAGTATAAAAATTAAGTTTGTTCATTTAATTTGGCACAAACAGAACGCCAGCGAATGTTAAATAGAAACGAAAACTAATAAAAATCACGCTATTTGATGAAACTACCTGAGGAGGTTCAAACGAATTCAGGACATTCAATTTTGCTTGAAACGAGGAGCGTCGAGCACTTGCAGAAGTTTGCCGGTGAATTTATATCTATAAAGTAATTACAAGTTTCAATTCGGGCCGAGAAACATACAATACATTAGAGATTCCTGCGAACGAACTTAAGCCGGGGTATTTTATGCGCCCGTGCCCGTCGCAGCGATTTTCAGGAATTCAGATTGCTAATGGCAAGACAGTCGGTTTGTAACGAGGCGCGATATCGATTAGATTAGGAAGGTGCACCATCGCGGAATTATTTCCGTAGGGCCAAGTTCGGCACGTAATATTTCTATGGCTGTGCTTAAGGGAGCAGACAATAAAAAAAGGTGCTGCGTAGTGAAGGCGTTTGGTGGGTAAATTGTGTTCAGTCGTAAACAAGTGAGAAGAAACAGAATTGGTGGCAAGAGTGGCGGGTAGGCCAGAAGAAATTTCATTAAATCCATCGGATGCCGTGACAGGCGAGTCTCTCCCTCGACGCTCGCTATTTTTCGTCAATATCAGAACTTAATTACTTTCATTAAAATCTTAAGGTAATTAAGGAATTCTTGGCATGGTTATTTTAGCCGGTGCAGATAAGCGGGGAGTGCGAGAAGAGCGCGAGAAGGGCGCGAGAAGAGCGTGTTTCTGTTTCTTCTTAGCGCCGATAGATTCGCCGTGATGGGGAGGAGGAAGGATAATTGCGAGACGGTCTATGGTTTTAGGGACGTCTGTGCGAGCAGGATAGGTGAACGCGCGCGAGGAGGGTGCCCTTATTTATTGTTCTATCTGTAATGAATGGCGCTCATTTGCGTGGACGGGCTCTACACCCAAGTCCATCTCTTACCAGGAACGTAATTTCCGAAAATTTAAATTACTTCCGACGAAGACAACGTCTAAGTTAGTGCTTCATCTCTAACACGAACCGCATTGTCGGATGTGTCAGTGCCGAGGCGCCCCCGCAAGGACACTGCTTGCTAACGCCCGGGATGTGCATAAAATATAAGCACGACTTTTGATTTCTATCAGACGCTATAAAGTGTCGGTGCTTGTGTTGGTGGTGTTGCTGTGTTGGAGTGTGCGTGGCAATATATCAGAGCGGCGTTGTGCTCTGCCCCGGTGCATTGTATCGACAGAGGTACAGGGTGTTTCCCTAAGCGCCTCTAATTACTTATGTAGCCGTCACTTCCGGCGGGGGTGTTTGGGGTGTCGGGGCGGCACCGTCTTATCACCCGCGTTGCCCTAGAGCACCACATCCTCAACGCTCCCCCGCTAATCAATTCAAAAGTTCATTTACAATGCTAGATCGCGTGGTTAACTGTGTGATTTGAAATGATTACGGCTGAAATGAATCACTTCATGCGCGACTGCCTGCTCTGATCCAAGGCGCTACAGGCGAGAAATGGTGGCAGCGCCAGGACGACCCAAATCGGTCGCCACTCGCCGACTCCCCAAGTCCGGATAAAATATGAATATTGTACCTCGTCTCACAGACCATAATCTGTAATTTTACAGCACGCTGTTTGGAGCGAATAACTGTACGACTGTGACTGGAGCGCCGCTCATAAATTTCAACTGCTTCAAACTTCGGTGGCCGCTTTTATAATAATAATCCCTTAATATTTTCTGGAAATATTGCGGAACAAAACGTTCAATTTCTCAGAGTGTTTGCCGTTCAATCCAACAGCTTCGCCAGCAAAGCCGGCATTAGTCTACAATGGCCGATGTAAGCTAGTCGTCATCGCAATTTAAATAATCCCGCACACAATATGAGCGGGGCGGGGTGAGGCTGATGTTGATGTCGGTGCCGTAGGCTGAGGGCTCCCAGCCTGGGGGTGGCGGACTATTCTGTGACAATGTTGATGTCTGCCGCTAACAATGCATCTGATAAATGTGGTTGACTCGTAATGAACAGCCTAGTTTACCTTAGCACCATCATAAATATCAGGCGACAACGCAAACACCGAACATCCAACACGAAACCTTGCACCCAACGATAGATCCTTGCAGCGAGCCGACCCTCTGCCCTCCAGCCAGTCATCTTCCCACCTACCCGGGGGCGCTTCTCTCCCATCCTGGATATATTAAAAGAGCCCTCCGCCGCCCCAAACGCGGGGGCGGTTTTATGCAAAACTTATATACTTTTTTGTGTTGCCGCTGACAGATATAACAGCCATTCCCGACAATACAATATGAATACTTTGATTCGCGATGCAAATATTCATTCAGCTGCCACCGCCAGCAGTGCCGCACGCCGCCCCCGCCACGCAATCGCGGCCCACCCGCGCGCACGCCTGTGCGAAAACCGGCCGCCGTCCGTCAAAGATCAACAATAAATCACGGAGCGCCGCGCACCACTTTAAAACTGCCCCCGTTTGATCACGTATGATGAATTGATTTAATATTGTTCGCCCTGCAAATGCGCTCGAATTACCCCTAGCCACTTGTGTATTACGCCGCGACACTGGGTAAATGGAAAGCGGCCCTGACAATACCACCGACCACCGACCCATTGAATTATTTCATATATCGATCCCCTCGTTAATGCACTAATTCAATTTACTCGCTCCCAAATTACACTCTCTGCATTATAAAACTTAACCTCGCTTCAACTTCATTTGTACACAGTATCACTTTACTACTACAATCCAAATCAATACACGCAATCGCCGGCAGTTACCAACCATGCACTAATGATGATACCACATTTCTACTCCAAAAATAGACATTTTCACCCCATTCATATAAAACAGACAAAACGACCAAAACAAAACATAGAGCTTACATTACCATCTTATCGAATAATGCTGGCAGTAACAGCGACACACTTAAATGCCCAGTCAAGATGAAATTTATGTCAAATTCGTTGGGAACACATTTATAACATACCAGCCATTATCTAGAACAGGGGTCAGTAAACTTTTGACACAGTGGAGCCAATCCTCTCCCACAGTAATTAAAAAAAAAATCGACAGTCATAAATATATTTTTACAAATAAGGTAAATTTGAAGCAATTTTCAGGCTAGTTTCGACCTTTACTACATGGTAGTCCACACCCGCGTGTGTGATTTCTAAACTAACCTACTGGACCACCCCTTCTTCACTGAGCAAACCGGCCTGTCAGTGAACCATCCGCTGCCAGTACGGGCGTATAGCAAATTTGGCGCCCAACGTGGGGCCAGGAAAAAAAAGTGTAAAGAAATTTATAAGATACGTTGATTTTATTACAAACCTCAATTTTGTGCAAGCACGTCACAAGCCATAGTCCATAGTCAAATTTTAATTTCATATTATTATTATATAAAGGGGGCAAAATGGGTGATTTAAAGATGGATCTC
This sequence comes from Othius punctulatus, assembly GCA_951805005.1. Taxonomy (NCBI): domain Eukaryota; kingdom Metazoa; phylum Arthropoda; class Insecta; order Coleoptera; family Staphylinidae; genus Othius; species Othius punctulatus. The sequence continues at coordinate 24,566,376 of OX638147.1, forward strand.
TATAGATTGATAAAAGACGAGAGTATGAATCGAATATACCAGGAATGAGTGGGGGAACAAATCAGGAAATGATTAAGCGATTAAGGAGTGCCATTAAATTAGAAAGAGAGGGTCATGAATTTTGGACTAGTAGTACGTTTAGTGCCGAAATAGGTTTTGAGTCGTGTAAAAATAAATTAACCGAAATTAAAACTGCTTTAAGTGTTCCTTTCGACACCGTCATTCAAGTAAAACCCCAGCCTGGCTGTTTGTTCGATATTCGTGGTAGCAAATTTGGACTACCAGACTACCACGTAGTAAAGTACACATTGCTACCATTCGTATTTACACCTCGGCCTGTTATCCTCTTATCAAATTACTTAAAAAACAAAAACAGGGAAACAACTTGCTATGTTTTTACCACAAAATAGTTATTGATATATCGACATATACAATAAAATAACGACTCGAGTTTCAACTTCTTACGGTCATTTTCAAGTGTACAAGTGTACAAATGTTCAAATACTTGAAAATGACCGTATATGTCGATATACCAATAACGAATATGATCGTATAATACCAATACACGTTTATAACATACCAGCCATTATCTAGAATAGGGGCCAGTAAACTTTTGTTTGACACAGTGGAGCCAATACTCTCCCAGTAATTTAAAAAAAAAAGACAGACAAATATATTTTTACAAATAACGTCAATTTGAAGTATTTTTCAGGATAGTTTCGACCTTTACTACGTGGTAGTCCACAACCGTAAAGTACACATTACTACCATTCGTATTTACACCTACGCCTGTTATCATCTTATCAAATTACTTTAAAAAAAACAGACAAACAACTTGCTATGTTTTTACCACAAAATGTTTATTAATATATCGACATATACAATAAAATAACGACTCGAGTTTCGACTTCTTACGGTCATTTTCAAGCGTACAAGTGTTCAAATTGTAATTGTACTTGAAAATGACCGTAAGAAGTCGACATTTGTGCAATATCGACATATACAATCAAATATCGACTCGAGTTTCGACTTCTTACTGTCATTTTCAAGTATTTGAACACTTGAACACTTGTACACTTGAAAATGACCGTAAGAAGTCGAAACCCGAGTCGATAATTGATTGTATATGTCGATATTTCAATAAACATTTTGTGTTAAAAACATGGCAAGTTGTTCGTCTGTTTTTTTGAAGTAATTTGATGAGAGGATAACAGGCGGAGGTGTAAATACGAATGGTAGCAATGTGTACTTTACGGTTGTCTGAAAAGGAACATTTATGCTTCCAGTAATCGTAAAGTACACATTGCTTTCGTATGTATACCTCCGCATGTTATCCTCTTATTAAATTACTTTAAAAAAACAGAGAAACAACTTCCTATGTTTTTCCCACAAAATGTTTATTGATATATCGACATATACAATAAAACAACGACTCGAGTTTCGACTTCTTACGGTCATTTTCAAGTGTACAAGTGTTCGAGTGTTCAAATACTTGAAAATGACCGTAAGAAGTCAACTCGTACATATTTTATTGTATATGTCGATATTTCAATAAACATTTTGTGTTAAAAAACATGCCAAGTTGTTTCTCTGTTTTTTTAAAGTAATTTGATAAGAGGATAACTGGCGGAGGTGTAAATGCGAATGGTAGCAATGTGTACTTTACGGTTGTCTGAAGAGGAACATTTATGCTACCAGTAATCGTAAAGTACACATTGCTTTCGTATGTATACCTCCGCCTGTTATCCTCTTATAAAATTACTTTAAAAAAAAAAAAAAGAGAAACAACTTGCTATGTTTTTACCACAAAATGTTTATTGATATATCGACATATACAATAAAATAACGACTCGACTTTCGACTTCTTACTGTCATTTTCAAGCGAACAAGTGTTCAAATACTTGAATATGACCGTAAGAAGTCGAAACTCGAGTCGTTATTTTATTGTACATGTCGATATTTCAATAAACATTTTGTGGTAAAAACATAGCAAGTTGTTTCACTGTTTTTTTAAAAGTAATTTGATAAGAGGTTAACAGGTGGAGGTGTAAATACGGATGGTAGCAATGTGTACTTTATGATTACTGGAAGCAAAAATGTTCCTCTTCAGACTACACTAACCGAGACTTTGAAGAGGCGTTCGAAAAAATTACGAGAGTAGAGAGCATTATGGCATTTATTTAATTTCGAGTAAGTGTTGCTCAACTTTCAATGCACCTGGTGGTGTAAATACTAAGGTAGACATGTATACTTTACGGTTACTGGAAGCCAAAATGTTCACCTTTTGAGTATACAAACCCAAGCTTTGTAACAGAACCGAAATCGAAAAACAGAAAAATTGATGAGAGTAGGGAGAGACCTGACATACCACTTGTTTAAATTTGGATAAGTATTGCTCAACTTTGAAGGTAACTGGAAGAGTAAATACGAAAGGTAGAAATATGTTCTTTATGATAACTGGAAGCTAAAATGTTCCTTTTCAAACTATACCGACCGAAACATTGTAGATGAAGGGAGAGAACTGACATATCACTTATTTAAATTCGGATAAGTATTGTTCAACTTTGAAGGTAACTGGAAGAGTAAATACGAAGGGCAGAAATATGTACTTTATGGTAACTGGAAGCTAAAATGTTCCTCTTTAAACTACACCGACCGAAATTTTGTAGATGTGTTCGAAAAATTGATGAGAGTAGGGAGAGACCTGACATACCACTTATTAAAATTCGGATAAGTATTGCTCAATTTTGAAGGTAACTGAAAGGGTAAATACGAAGGGTAGAAATATGTACTTTATGGCAACTGGAAGCTAAAATGTTCCTCTTCAAACTACACCGACCGAAACTTTATAGATGTAGGGAGAGACCTGACATCACTTATTAATTCGGATAAGTATTGCTCAACTTTGAAGGTAACTGGAAGGGTAATTACGAAAGGTAGAAATATGTACGTTATGGTAACTGGAAGCTAAAATGTTCCCCTTCAAACTATACCGACCGAAACTTTGTAGATGAAGGGAGGGAACTGACATATCACTTATTTAAATTCGGATAAGTATTGCTTAACTTTGAAGGTAACTGGAAGAGTAAATATGAAACGTAGAAGTATGTACTTTATGTAACAGTAAATTCGAGTTAGTATTGCTTAAGTTTGAAGGCAATCGGAGGAGTAAATTCCAATGGTAGAAATATGTACTTACTTTACGGTTACTGGAAGCTAAAATGTCCCTCTTCAGTCTATACTAACCCAACCTTTATAAAGGCGTACGAAAAATTGATCAAAGTAGGGAGAGACCAGAATCCAGTGTTATTTTGTATCCGCTTCATTACTTTTTTTGGGTAAATTGTTTTATATTTTAATGAATTTGTATGCAGCATGTTAGCTCAGCAAGGAAAACCGGATCGGGAAAGCATAGACGTTGATAATTAAAAAATACGCCGACTTGCAATTTGATACCGACCATTGCCACTACCAATAAATCACGACTTTTATTACATGTCGCCAATATCAATAAATGCCTGTAGTCCAAGTATTATATCCCATCGCAAGTCAACGATTATATCTAATTGACTTTATGTAATCTCGCTAAATCTTGTTTTCTGTATTCGGCACATGTTGGTTAACACGGTGTATAAGAGCAACCATATGAAAATAATACATACGTTATTGGAGATGCGAGTTCAACATGTGAACTTTATAGGAAACACGAGTTTACCGTGTTGAATTAATGATTGGTTATATATACATGTGTAGGAATCCGGTTATGAGAAAATACATTTGTTATTGACAAAGGCTTTAATGCGGATTTATAATGTCGGCGAATGGTAGAAATTGAAGTTGGAAATTACGGCCCTTCCAAGGGTATCGATTTGTTGTTTATAAACCCACAACACGAATTTCATCCGTAAATAACTACATTGATTATCTTCTCTAGCGAATTATCTGATGTAGAAGGTCTTAGGAGAAATACTTTTGTAGTTATTCGCCGAGCGCAGCCGATGATTTAATATTCCGGTTTGTTTCCAGTGGCGGGGCATTATTTGCAGCGCGCGTATGTGTGATGCCGGGGTAATAATAATAATTAAAAAAGACGGAATTAAGGGCTTAGTGTTTTATAACCTTTAATGCGAAGGCATTAAGGTGATTTCGGAAAGGGTTAAAAGCTCCTAAATGGCTTTAAGCTTTAGTGGTATATGGGATTAAATCTAGAGTCGTTTTTTTCGGCGGCGGCCGTTGCCGGCATTTGCATGGCGAATGGCGACGGTGGCGGTTGTGTGTATACGTCGATGTGCAGGGGGTGGCAGGTCGGTTGTTATGTCTGCGGGGGTGGCAGTAAGGTTTGACCCTTAAATGACGGGTTGGCCGGGACGTTCAGCTGGCAGACAGTATCACTAATTGTTCGTCAAACCAAACGCAGGCATTCCGTACCGAGGCCGTTACCAGGTGTACTAATGACAAAATCGATATGCCCCGTCAACGATCCCCAATTTGTCAACCGATACACGAGAACTGCCATAAATATTATATTATACATTAAGTTCCAATCGCTATCTATATTACTTATCTACGACGGCGCTTCCAGAACTAATTTCGGGCGCAACTTTATATTCTGTTATGTTGCGCCTCCTTTGTCGTCCTGCATCCACGATAATTTACAGTTCAATAATAAATTACGCAAAGGCGCGACCCTGTCCACCGCAAAATACTTTATAAATTCCCCACTTAAAATTATGCCAGTCAGCTATATTTTCCCGGGCATTGGCAAGGACGAGATATAACTTTTCGAAATCAATTTTAAGGGCTTTGCAGATACCACCACTACCTCTATTGCAACTCTCGGACAACTTCCTTGCGCTTCGATTACGCGGTTTAATTAAACGTAAATAAATACCAATTACTTCAACTCATACAGTTTATTAAAACTTCCGTCAAAGAACTCACTTGGTAAACTCAATTACCAAATACTCATGTCAAATCACATCTACTTGTACAGCACCATTAAAAATTTCAGGCGGCCCCACAAACCTGACCTAAAATCAAATGGCCTCGTTTGCAGGGCTTATAAAATCCAAAATCATTTTAGCCCGGATTATGTTATTCCTACTAATCGGTTTAATTTATTGTAACCAGTTTTCAAACCCAAACCTACAAATCCTTATTGCATCCGTTTATTCCACTGCAAAGCCTTTATAAACGTACAACAAAGGAAACACCACAGACTGAAACGCGCCATAGCCGATTATATCGAAATAACACTCAGTCTATTAGATGCAATCGCGTCGAGGTTGCAAGTATTATATGATTGGCAATTTACTAATACGTGTGTTTTAGCCATCCATTTTCGTCAGCTTGTTTTATTAATGACTAAAAACATGAAAACTGTCCCTGAATCGTTTTAAGTCTTAATATGTAGCGACTGACTCGTTTTCGTAGGTTAGACGGCTTAAGGCTGTTCCAACCCCCTTAAATTTCAGTTTCCCAAATTTCTTCAATTAAAAATTAACATAAAGACACCAAATTTTGCACAGCTTTCTAAAATATGATTATCTACAATGTGACAAAGCATTTTTTTAAATAAAAATTATTATTAATAAAATAAATTAATCAATGTGACATACTGGAAAAACTTTTTTTGTGAAGCTGTCAGCAATTCAATTTTCAACTTTACTTCTTTTTTGAGTTTTTTTATATCACTAATAATTAATCAATCATTTGAGAAATACAATTGCAAAAATGAGTATCCATCTTGGATGCACTGAGCGTGGGATGTGACTGCGCATAAAATATATTAATCAATGTGACACACTGGAAAAACTTTTTTTGTGAAGCTGTCAGCAATTAAATTTTCAACCTTATTTCTTTTTTGAGTTTTTTTATATCACTAATAATTATAATAATCAATCATTTGAGAAATACAATTGCAAAAATGAGTATCCATCTTGGTTGCACTGAGCGATGGACTGAGCATGATTCAACGCGGACTGTCGTCTTTGGGATCTGCCCACTCTCCTGATTTTCACTACCTCACGTCCTACCCCTAGACCCCTGAGAAACTCCGCTAGGTCCTCCCGGACACCCTTAAGCCACAACCGCTTCCAGTTCTTAGCTCACCCCAAGCTACTTGCGTCTTCGATTGTTAGCTTATCGTAGCCTCTATAAGTTATTGAAGCTCAGTAGTAATTGATCTCATCATGTTACAATGGTATGTGTTATATGGCACGCTCTTATGTTTTCTGTGTCCGGCATTCGTTGGTTAATGCGGTGTATTAAATTTCCAAAAGGTCTGATTGAAATTTGATGAAGTGTAGTTGGGTAATGGTTGATGTCGCCCTTTTTAGAATCGTGAATGTTGACTGATAAATTGGACGAGGGGCTGTTGGCGGTCGGGCAAGGAAAAAAAATGTGGTCGAGTATCGGATAGCCGGATTCGGACTGTGTATTAATGAAGTTGTAATTGTGGATGGCAACACGTTTTTCTTTATCGGATTGCGGAATGCAAGGTTTTCACACCCGATTACGGGAAAACGGTGTGTGGGCAGCTGGCAATTTATCGATGTTTGGAGTGTCGGAAAATGCCGCTTGTTGCAGTTGTGAATAGCATTAGCACGGCAAAAAAGGAGCGGCGGCGGGGGGCAAATGACTTGGCGGGTTCTGGTCTGAATCCGGAAATGATTCAGTTTTTTTTTGCGGCGCGCCGCGTGAAATGAAGGCATAAAATAAATAATGGGACATGCAGATGTACACGTAATGCGTCGCGTTGAAGAGCGTTGCGTGCGGTGTAAGTGTAAGCGAACGATGCTCCAGCCTAACTAGGTTTTAACCGCGTAATGTCGCATAAATCGTGTGGCGCTCGTATCGAAGTAGGTAGGAAATCCCCTGTTTTAAAAGAGTTCCTTTGTGTGGCAGGTATTGTTTGCTCGCCGTCATTCGCGAAATGTAAAATATTGGAGAAGTGGCGGATCCGAAAACGAGCGGAAAAAGAGAAATAAGTTAATTACCAAGTTTCGTCTCGCTGGGTGTATGAGTGGAAATTCCCTCGGTTGTCGTGCCGGGGCAATAAACTGGCCCCTAGAACGATACCCCTAACTGCACACTGCACTATTGTAAGTGTTTTAGGTACGTTCTATTACTGGTAAATTGAATTTGATAACAATGGGGTCCTTTGCCCGCAAAGGCTGATAGTCCATTACGCGTGAGGGAACTTGTGATATCTCGCATAATTATGACTTATTTTGCGGCGATATAATTAAGATATGAATAATTTAATAACCCCCGTAATTTTCAGTTCCCAGAACCGGGGTTGCACTGCGCCCAGTCCGGTCCTGTCGACCGAAACGTAATAACCTCTTTTCTAAACATTTCCAGAGCTATATTAAATTTCAGGATTTATTGTATCATATAAAAATGTATACGGAGTCCTTTCCGCTCCCCATTTCACTACCCCTTTTTCTTATTATAATAAAAATAAACAAAGTCGCGTTTAAGGGCGATTCTAATAATCCGGGGGTACGCGTGGGCGGCAGTATTTACATATATATTTAATGGGGGCATTTGCTGGACGTCGGGGGTTGCCACGGGTGGAAGCTGCGGCGATGGAAATCCAAAGCAAACAGGCGATGACCAGGATCCGGCGTGTTTATCTTAAGCAGGGCCCCACTTTGGTGGGAATTAGCACCATGGCATATATTAGCGGGGGCCGAATCTGTAATACGAATATCGAGTTTCCGCTCCACCCCGGAAACACCGTTCGATCCTTCTGATGTATGTATGTGTGTGTGTGTGTTCTTTTTGGGCCGCGGGTGTTGCATGCAAATGATACGAAACGAAATATGCCATTGGGTGAATTTAATATCGCCCCGGATGAAATATTTATGTAAATAAAGGGCCGAAAGTCGCGGGGTTTGTGTGTACGGCGTAAGAGGTTTATCCTGGAGAGCAGGTTGTTGAATTACAACTGCCATCCAGATTCACAATGTAGATACCTTTCTAACTGGTCACAAGTGTGCACTAACTCAGGGCAAGTTCCGAACTGAGAAATTAACCGAGCTTACAAGTACATAGACCCTTTTAGTTACGGCCGAAATTCCGGCCGTCACTCCGGCGACCCGTCTCATAATTATTATTTGAGCCATCGAGGAGTTGGGCAGGCGATGACCGGCGGTATGATCGTGTTGAAAGAAGCCGTGAATGGGAAAGATTTCGCCCATTGTGGGGCGGAATCCAGGGGGGCATTAATTAGCGGGGGCGGCGTGGGCTCTTTTGGGATATGCGGCCTTCGGAGGCAATTAAGCGGAGCGCCGTGAGCGCGGATAAACAAGACGGAAAAACGAGGACAATAAAATAATAATAAGTTTAATTAGAGCCGAGGCGAGTGCATTGAAAACTGTTTAGCCGGAAAGCATAAACCAAAAAGTTGGAGGCGAGTTTCAACGTGATTATAGTTCATTTCGGTGTTAATATTAAAATTTTCAATTACACTTGCAAAGTTTGTTACGGCCCCAAATTGGTTCTAGATATATTAACTCCTACACAACATCATTCCGCGTTATTAATTGTTGCTAAAAACTCCCCGTGCACCCCGGCTCATATTAAATCCGCGCAATTTATCATTTCTTCCCCATCGATTTTCTAATTAAAATAAGATTTAAATTACCAATTAAATCGCCGCGCGCAGATAACAAACAGGAATACGGCGGCTCGGAAAAAGAGCGTGCCCCTAATTATTATTTATACCCCCCCGCTTTAACCCAAAATTAACATATCCCCCGTAATTTATAATCCACCGCATCCTACATCACCGAAGACGACGGGCCCCACGCAAAAACAAACTCAACAATTCATTTGCGATCCGAAACTTCGGGCCGGAGAAAGGACACGGCCGCGGCGAGGATTTTAAACGCAATTTCCGCCTTAATTCGCCATTAAATTAAGAGTCAAAAAAAACGGGGAAGAACCGAGGAGGGCCTGGCGGGCGGGATTACACGATATTATTCTAGTAACGTCGGAATAGAGCGCGCTAATTATGTACACACTAAAAGCCCGAATAAATTATGAATAACTCACTTATTTTCCAGAGAGCACCATCCACAATAAGGGTCCTTGGCATTTAAACAATCCCAGCACGACTTGTAGACGCTGCATTCCTGCACCTTCACTTTCGATACCTGCAACAATTCAAAATCCCAACGTCAACAATGCAAATCGGTCAATAACGAAATTAAATCATCGCAAACCGATAACAATGGGGCATTTTCTGTGTGGGCACGCACCTAAGTACGCGGCCTGTTGCGAAACGGACGAGCTACCAGATCTCCACCTCGAACAAGGCCCACAATTAATGCCCGCAATCAATTGACACATCGCACGTCCGACGTTCGCTTTTAAATTCACACACTTAAATGCCGCAACGCAAACAAATCACCGATTGTGATACACGACGCACCGTGCAATCAGCTAAGGATTGTTCGGCTCGGCCACGGGTCCCCAACTACACTCAAAAAAATTGCATTCCAAGATTAATGCGCTCGCCGTGTTATCTGTAACGGTAAGAAACGCTTTTCCCGTCCGCTTCTTGTATTCCGAAACAACAGTTCATTCACGATAAATACCAACACTTGAAATGTAATTACAAAGAATCACCAAATCGTACAATTAAACCATATTAGGGCTCATTTTTTTAGGCGAGTGTGGTAAACATACTAGGGAACAGACTAATCCACACGGATTAGTGCAAGCCACTATCCTTTCGCAGAGTCGGGAATCGTCCACATTTTGTGTTTCGTGACTCCAGAAATCTGGAGACCTGGTCTGGGGCTACGACGCCCACACACCTAGCTACTCATAGTCTGAACTCAGCGAGCGATCGAGGCATTCCCATGAAAGTGTAGGGAATACCTATCCACGATTAGTGGGAAATGCGCTGCGCCTTTCCACATGGATTAGTGCAAGGCACTGTCCTTCCGCAGAGTCGGGAATCGTCCACATTTTATGTTTCGTGACTCCAGAAATCTGGAGTCCTGGTCTGGGGCTACGACGCCCACACACCGAGCTACTCATAGTCTGGGGCTACGACGCCCACACACCGAGCTACTCATAGTCTGGGGCTACGATGCCCACACACCTAACTACTCATAGTCTGGGGCTACGACGCCCACACATCTAGCTACTCATAGTCTGGGGATACGACGCCCGGTGTCGGCCTTTCCGAATCGAAAAATATCTAGAAATCCTCTCCTTCCCAAAGACAATTTCCCTAATCTTCGTCGTTCGCAGCCGACGTTAAACTGTAGGTGCCATACGTCACTGTAACTACGATACAGACACTCATACACTGACGTATGAGGGGAAATGCATAGAAGAGGCACTCTAAGAGGAGAAGAGGAGGTCATTTAACACATCTTTAACAATTGAATGCCTAAGTGCAGAAAAGAAAGTACTGACATTTTAATCAAAATTTAAATATACATGATTTCTTATAGTTTTGACAGCCCGAAGGTTTGGCGCAGAAAGAAAGAGGTAACGTATATGAATAAGTTTCTTGCGATTACAAAATTCCGTTTAGTGCAAACAGGAAATATTGTAACGTGAAGATTTCTCACGCTGACATAGTCCGAAGGTTTGGCGCAGAAAGAAAGAGGTACTGTAAGATATGAATAAGTTTCTTGCGATTACAAAATTTTGTTTAGTGCAAACAGGAAAGGTTGTAACGTGAAGATTTCTCACGCCACCACTGCCCACTAAAGTTCGCGCGTGACGCCTATGTCTGCATTTGACAGGGACGACGGTAGCGCTGGATGTTCCAGAGGCACATTCATTTGTGACACGACGGAACTGCGCGAGCAATCGAGGCATTCCCTTGAAAGTGTAGGGAATACCTTATCACGGTTGGTGGGAAATACGCTGCGCCTTTCCACACGGATTAGTGCAAGGCACTGTCCTTCCGCAGAGTTGGGATTCGTCCACATTTTGTGTTTCGTGACTCCAGAAATCTGGAGTCCTGGTCTGGGGCTACGACGCCCACACACCTAGCTACTCATGGTTTGAACTGAGCGAGCGATCGAGGCATTCCCTTGAAAGTGTAGGGAATACCTTTCCACGGTTAGTGGGAAATACGCTGCGCCTTTCCACACGGATTAGTGCAAGGCACTGTCCTTCCGCAGAGTCGGGAATCGTCCACATTTTGTGTTTCGTAACTCCAGAAATCTGGAGTCCTGGTCAGGGGCTACGACGCCCACACACCGAGCTACTCATAGTCTGGGGCTACGACGCCCACGCACCCAGATACTCATAGTCTGGGGCTGCGACGCCCACACACCAAGCTACTCATAGTCTGGGGCTACGGCGGCCACACATCTAGCTACTCATAGTCTGGGGCTACGACGCACGGTGTCGGCCGTTCCGAATCGAAAAATATCTAGAAATCCACTCCTTCCCAAAGACAATTTCCCCAATCTTGTCGTTCGCAGCCAACATTAAACTGTAGGTGCCATACGTCACTGTAACTACGATACAGGCACTCATACACTGACGTATGCGGGGAAATGCATAGAAGAGGCACTCTAAGAGGAGAAGAGGGGGTCATTTAACACATCTTTAACAATTGAATGCCTAAGTGCAGAAAATAAAGTACTGACATTTTAATCAAAATTTAAATATACACGATTCCTTAAAGTTTTGACATTGCCCGAAGGTTTGGCCCAGAACGAAAGAGGTACCGTAAGATTCTTACGATTACAAAATTCCGCTTAGTGCAAACAGGAAAGATTGTAACGTGAAGATTTCTCACGCCGCCACTGCCTACTAAAGTTCTCGTGTGGCGCCTATGTCGTTTGACATCGACGGTAGCGCTGGACGTTGGAGAGGCACATTCATTTGTGAGACGACAGAACTGCGCGAGCGATCGAGGCATTCCCATGAAAGTGTTTTCCACTAACCTATCCATGGTTAGTGGAAAATGCGCTGCGCCTTTCCACACGGATTAGTGCAAGGCACTGTCCTTCCGCAGAGTCGGGAATCTTCCACATTTTGTGTTTCGTGACTCCAGAAATCTGGAGTCCTGGTCTGGGGCTACGACGCCCACACGCCTAGCTACTTATAGTCTGGGGCTACGACGCCCAAACACCTAGCTACTCATAGTATGGGGCTACGACGCCCACACACCTAGCTACTCATGGTCTAGGGCTACGACGCCACACACCGAGCTACTCATAGTCTGGGGCTGCGACGCCCACACACCTAGCTACTCATAGTCTGCGGCTTCGACGCCCGAGTCCACCAAGCTGAAGCACGTGGCCCTCTCGTCAACTTCTCGTTCACCAATGAGGAAAAGGAAAACGGGCAAACGAAATTAGCGTACATTCAAAATAAATATAATCAGGGAATCTAGAGTTAAAGGTAAAAGCTATGTGAACTGGAAAGAACTCCGCAGAGTCGGGAATCGTCCACATTTTGTGATTCGTGACTCCAGAAATCTGGAGCCTTGGTCAGGGGCTACGACGCCCACACACCGGGCTACTCATAGTCTGGGGCTACGACGCCCACACACCTAGCTACTCATAGTCTGGGGCCACGACGCCCACACACCGAGCTACTCATTGTCTGGGGCTACGACGCCCACACACCTAGCTACTCATAGTCTGGGGCTACGACGCCCGAGTTCACCAAGCCGAGGCACGTGGCCTTCTCGTGAACCTCTCGTTCACCAATGAGGAAACGGAAAAGGGGCATACGAAATTAACATACATTCAAGAGAAATATAATCAGGGAATCTAGAGTTAAAGGTAAAAGCTATGTGAACTGGAAACAACTTACTGTGCATGAAAGAAAGACTGGAGACCCTTGCTAGTAAGTACCTTCCTATTTATTTAATTTGATTTTTGTAAATGTGAAATGTTAAATTTATTATTTTTACTCTTTCAGATGTCGGAGGAAATGTTTTGAGCATATCAGTGAAGAAGCGAAAAAAAAATTGAAAAATTTCCATGAACTGATGTCTAAAGATGAACAAGATATATACCTACTAGGGTTGATAGTTTCTAACTGTGTGAAGTGAACTAAGCAAATAGTAAATAAGCAGCCAAAATCTTTCAGTTACAGCTATTTTATAATAATAGATGGAAACAGACGCCAAATATGCCATCATAATGCTTTCTTACGCAGGCCTCGGTAGCGCTGTGAGCAGAGGACTCGATCCGCAAAAGAAAGGTCCCTAGTTCAAATCTCGGTGCATGATCGTTTGTGAATGTCCCCACATAGTATAAATTACTAAAAAATACATGGTTGATGGCTAATGGCTCATAGGCTAAGACCAAAAAAGAAAAAAAAATGCTTTCCTAAATTTACTCGCAGTTAATTCAAACGAGTATATATATGATTTTATAATTATTAGGAAATCATCGACTTCGGTCGTAGGATTTTTGAATAAGAAGGGAAATGCCTGCACATCTTATTTAACAATTAAAAAATCATCGACTTGAGTCGTACGTTTTGTGATAAGAAAGAAGCTCATAAACCACCCACGCAACCCAACTATTGATTGGTTTCACCTTAACTTGCTTGCACCATTGTTTAGCGAAATAAATGATGCCAAATCCAATTAAATCCAAATTACATGATCAAACAATGCAATTATCAATTTCGGCTCATTGGGCGCACCTGCATTAGAAGTCCCAGATAATCTTTACATGCCAATGTAACCGTTTTGTCTGCTTCTGCTCGCTAACGAGTATTGACACATAAGCAACAATTCATATGCAGGTACGTATGCATGAATGCATGTATGCAAATGCACCAGTGTATTGTTCGCGACAGAACGGAAGGACTATGTTCGGTAGCCCAGTGATAGTTGCGGCCTAATAACATTAAATATACAATCTGTAATGTGCATATTGAAGTAATCCATTAGTCTCAATACCGTACAAGCTAGTAATTATTAAAACGGGCAGGGGCATTGAGCCGATATTGTTTCTAAATTCATGATTTTTTAATGGAATGTTCTCATGTGCAAATCTGCATGCTCGTCGCCATTGAATGGACATAAGTTCAAAGTACATACACGAAGGTATTATTAAAACGCAACGGGCGAAATGAGCTGATACAGTTTTACGATTTTATAATACAATAGACGTACTGTAATTCAAAGTCCGTTTTAAATTTATTTTCAATTTGATTGCTATGTTTGAACTGAATAATTTTGTAAATGCAACTTTGTTTTTAATATGCCATACCTGTATTCGTATAAAATCAGTCAGGCGTTGATGATGAATTCCATTAACAAGTTGATAAAGGTGAATGAAATACAAGAATTTTACGAAACTGTGTATTGAGAATGTGGAACCGCAATTTTAGTGTTTATTCAACCTGCCAACCCGTAGTGGAATTACACCAATAATGGGTGGTCCTTATTAACGAGCAAAATCTATGCTTTTAAAATTTTATAGCTCCCACCCGCCGATATTTTTCTTTTTGATGTGTAAAATAGACGAGCAAAATTTCAACTTGATTGAATAATATTTAAGGGTGTCGCATCGAGGGAACATTTAAACAAAAAGGGGTTTACTTCGAAAATATACATTTAACTTTCGTGTCTTTTGATTATATCAAGTAAACATAAATAACTGTAAATTATTCAAATTGCATTATGATTTTCACATATCAAGCCCCATGTTCTGGAATTTGGGCAGCTACAATTGTGGTTTTCTTCATAACTGGAATTAAGTGTCGATGATCCTGAATTACAGCAGAAGATCCTGCTTCATATCTTCTCTTTTTGTTATGCACTTATTATATTGCGTCATTAAAGCAACACTGCACTCAGCCAAGTCATTTACGACGCTTAGTTTACTGACAATGTTGTGGGCATGAATGAAATCATCGTGATCAGACCAGTGATCTGGTTCAACATCCATGAAAGCTGTTGAGAGACCATACCGGGTGAAGAAGTAAGATGTCCCGGCTATGATAAAATTAGATAAGTTTTTCTCTTTCCATAGTTTTGTCCAGATTCGGCATTTTTAAGTCAACCGTGGCTCGCCTATTGTAGGAATCTTGCAAATGTTTGGCGCCCAAACTGGCTGACACGGCGGGAATTTGTTTAAAGACTCGTAAAGACATGGCCACAAGCTCTTCATTGAGATACCGTAAGTGACCAGCAAACTTCTCCTTTGTGGCATCAGATATGGTGCGGTTGACATGGGGGTAATGAATTAAGGACTTCTAAAAATTAAAATCATGGTTCGGGGCAGAGATTGGCAGGAGTAGTTATTCTGTGACAGTTCCAGACCACCCCAGCAGAGATTTCGATTAATTTAATTGACGCTTTTAATTCGCGGTTTTAATCGATCAACGCGAGCAGTAACAATAGGTTGATTAAATTAATCGAAATCCCTGCTGAGGGTGGTGTGGAACTCTCACAGTATAACTACTGGCAGGCATGTGGAAAACCATGCCCTGACATAAAACTTTACAATAAAAATACACATGTTTTTGATGCCATCTAGTTCACTTGATGACAGAATAAACTGCTTTCGCAACATGAAGATTTTCAGAGAATAAAGGGCTTTGCTCATCCATCTTGCATGATAAAGTGCGCTCGGAATGCGAAAGTGGTACTCTTCATACTGAATGGCACCAAGAAACACAGGTATAAGTTCCAGCAATTCGTGATAGTCTTCTCTGTAGTGTTTGAGCTGCAACTGTTCTTTGATATAAGCTAACATGATGCCTTTATCGCCAGCCACAGCTCTTTCAACAATTTTATCAGCTGAGCCAGGTACATATTCATTTGCATTAAGATTTTATCAAGCATCTCGAAACTTTTTAAATATTCTAACTACAGGGATTGTAGATGACCCAATAGTAGATTCAAAAGCGGTGCCTAGGACAAGTTCCTACATGTGATGTCTGAACAAGAATAGCTTAGTAATCTACATTTCTTCCACTTTAAGAAATATATGGCTTTTACAGTACTGTTTAGAAGCAATTATTGATCTCGTAATCTGTTAGTAGCAATATTAACAAAAGAAAAACTTAATTGCGAAGCGACACCTCTAAATATTGTCCGATCACACAAAAAAAATGCAGCCTTTTGGCAACAAAACGAAGAAAATCCGCGCCTGGGGCATTTATTTTACGAAATTTCGAAAATAGGGACCACCCTATGTACTATGTATAATATAGTGTCTAAACCCTCTTGTGAGGTTGTGCCGTTTCTAAGAAACTTTCTAAATCTTTGATTGTTTTGTTGGAGTAGATCAATCTCCAATGGCATATATGTACATTAGGGTGTCCGTTATTTCCCAAATCGCCATTTTTTACGAGAGGACTAGTTAAATGTCTTCTATTCATGGTAAATAACTATTTTGAAATTTAAAAAAAATAATGGTAACCGTATTTTCGCGTGCCTGCAGGCAAATGAAATATACCATTAGGGTTATACTCACCCGGTATATACAGGGTGAGTTTTTTCGGATGTTTAGTATGGGGATCTCGGAAACTAGCGGAGATAGAGGGACGATTAAATAAGGAAAGAATTGCAGTTTTACGAATTCAATTTCATGAGCTTTTTGTTTTTTGGAAAAATTGCATGGCTAACTAGATATCTCGAAAAAATATATTTTTTGTTATTTTGTTCGGAGCATGTTGCTCTGTTATTATTGACTTTAGAAAAAATGTGCAAAGGAAAAAGTTATAGGAACTTATGTGCTTAATAATACAGTCTAGCCGATTATTTTATTTAAGCTATAATTTTTGAGTTAAGAGACAAAGTTGAGTTTGTTCTAATGGAAACCATAGTTGGCCATGACTTTATAAAAAAGGCCTCTTTTCAACGATTTTAATGATATACCACTTGATATAGTTATTTTTATAAATAATTAAATTATGGTTATGGCAGTATGAACAGTTGTAGGAAGAGTGGTTTAAATATTCCTGCATTTTTTCTGTACCTAATTCGTGCTGGAAATATTTGTTGCCTTGTAAAGGAAGATATTACAGTTACTTAATCTGAGCACACTGAGCGACATGATGAATCGTTACTTTTTAACATTACGACGTTATTAGTTGTCATGATGATTGATTTTAACGATGGTAAGAAGGATTCCACGATTGCTGATTGATTGCGTTTTGTTGCTGGTAAAATGGTTGTATTATAAATCAAAAATTATTTGCATACTTTTTTTTCCTGGTAGGGGAGATTAATGGGAGTGCGCGGAATCAATTAGGCGCGCGCGTTGGTGTCTATTTTTTGACTACCGTGGCCCTATGAGCATTTTTTTTATGATATATGAGTTGTTATGGTAATATTTACTGGAAGGCATAATTTAATCATCCAGCGCAGAGGGGAGAAATCTAATACATTACATATTAATTCCGTATTTATTGGGAAATGCGCTTAGCGGTTACGTAAAGCGCCAGCCAAGGAATGATTAATATGAGGAGGCATTTTTCAGGGGTTGAAAACGGCGATAATTGAATTTGATATCGGCGATTTGCGCGCTGATTGCATTTAGATGTTTTCGTTTCATTCCATTTGGGCGAAATTAATATTTTACTTTAATTTGTGTCTTGAAGGGAGCTCGGGGATTTCCATAACGCAAAATGGCGCCAAATGGTGTTTGCATTCGGGGGGTAAATAAACAAACGGAAAAAAATCAATACCGGGCGAAATCGTAAAATTATCGAAGGGGGATCTCGCAAATGGAATTTATATAACCGTATTACTTTTACAACGGTTTTTAAACTCCTGATGCGTCGTCCCAAAAATGGCGACGCCGCGGTGTTTTTATGTACTTTTTTATTGTTTCATCCACATCCTACGTGGAACAATATACTTAAAAATTGTGACAAAAGTAAAAAAAAAGTGGCACGTAGAGTGGCCATATGGCGAGAAAGCGGGATTCGTACGTGAAGGTTTCGTGCTTAATTTCACAAATATATTAACCACTGCCCTAGGGAGGTATCGACCTGGGGCCACTCGTTTAATGTCTTCAACGTTTTACCGCCGGGCAGTAATTATTGATTCGCGTTTAAATATTGAGCAGCCGAGGATTAATCACCTAAATGTGTTCTTAATATTTAAACGAATCGATAATTATGTGCAGAGCATCGAAACCGAAGAGCGGCGGGGGCGGAGGACGGCCGCCTGTTATTCTTCGAGATTAGCATAACTTTTTAAGGATGCTAATTCGCGCCCGATTATATTTTAAGTGACAAGTTAAAATTTTTGAGCGGGAATTTAACGCGAAGAGCGACGGGGGGAATAAAAAGAAAACAGGAGAGAGAGTGAGAGGAAGACGGCCTTAATCGAGACGATAAAAAAACGCCGTGGAAGTTTCAGAAAATTGCGCGGTTTTAGATAATTGAATCTCCGTGGTGTGCGCGGCGCGAAATAAAATTATCGCCGATTAATAGGGGGTGTATTTATTTATATTTCGCGTTATTCAAAAATTGCATGCAACGCTACGATTACCAGATTTATCGGGGCAGATTAGACCCCTGCCTGGTAATATATCGCTGTGGGAAACCACGAGACGCCACTGCGTCGCTGCTATTTCTTCCATTCAATGCGACGCCTAATGGCGATGGTATTGAATCTAAACCCCGACATGCGAATCATTGCCTCCTCAAAGACAATACGGATCGAGCGATTGCCTCCGGCGTAATTACACCCCGAGCATCAATTAAAGTACTTCATTTACCGCAGCAAAAATGCGTACTACTCCAGACAATACGAGCTCATTTATCATCGACCGGCCACTCCCGGCGAATTAAACCCAAATCGGGGAGAACACAACAAAAAAAAAAACAACAACAGCACGCACCCCGGAAACACCACGGACCTTTAAATTGCACATTTTAAATTAGCGTTTTATGCCCGCCGGGCCTCGCATTAATTTCGCCCCCGCGCCGTACTTTATAGTGTGCTTGCACACATCTGTTCCCCTCTAATTTTAATAAAAATAAACATTTAATAACCTTATCGGCCCCGAAAACAAGCCCACTCCTCAGACGATAACATCCTTACTTTATCGGTGTTCCCGTTCCAATTTCATATTTTCAAATTGAGGCGATCACCACTCCCGACCTCCGCCCTAATGGCCCGGCCCTGCAGCATCCCTCAATAATTGCGACTCGCACAATCCACCGGAAGGAAGGTATCTAATTTCAAACGAAAACAGCGCCGGGCGGCCCCCAAAAAAACGCTTCGCACTCTCCAAATTTTCCACGAAACCCATTCTCCTTTATAACACGATCCCTTTCACAGCAAAAATGAAATCGCGGAATCGCTTAGCAAAAATAACACCAACACCCGGCCTGCAATCGGACGCCACCAAACTCCACAAAAGCACAACATTAAAATCTAACCCACAAAAATATACTGAAATACACACTCACAATCGAACGAATAATTATTCAAAATACGGCAAACATGCAAGTTAAATTAATTTGGGAAACCTTATAGGCAAGAGAATACTTGGTACACAATACGGCAACAATAATTTATAAAACAGGATACATTCTTAAAAAAAAAAAGTATAAGTATAGTGTTTTCACTTGAAATAGAAAATGTACCTGCAATGAGGGTTCATTACGGTCAAGGGTTCTCTATTGTATAGCGTGCTGCGAAGAGGCGAGCGTCCAGGAACGTAACCAAATAATTTACTTTCGACGAAGGTGCTACATAATTGTTTTCTCTCGATATATACACATAAATTATATCACTATGATCATAATATAAAAATGTTTTATTAATTAAATTGAATTCAATGATCTTAGAACTATCTACATCGTTTTTTTATGAGTCGGCGGACGTCACTCTTTTTACAATTTTACAATTCGATATAATTACAAGACTACAGACGCCAGTAGATAATTAAGAGCCGTCACCTAGGAAACGGTTTTAAAAGGATTATACATTCGCCCATGCAATTAATTTTCATTGTACCTTAATTGCTGGGCGAATATGCAGTACAGGTAGACAATCAGTTAAGGCTGCCTCAAATAGTCTTTTTCTCAAATAGTCTACATCTGTCTTTCAGTCGGTGTTAACTTTTACGTTGCAACAGTACTCATTTTACATACGTGTGCATATTATCATTTATAAACTTGTGAAAAGGTAGAGTTTATTAAGATGGAAACGTCGTTAAGTGAAACTGCAACAATTAATTCATCAATTTATAATGACACTCAGTTCGACGATCTATTTCAATTATGTGAGGAAAGAAGCCATTCCGAAAGTTTTGTTGAAGAATCCCTTCGACAGTCTACAGAGGGAAGCTGTTCTCAAATTGATTTTGATAAATTTCAAAACAACCATCATCAAATGGACACATCAACTATCGAAAATGAAAATCAGGGATTAATAAAGCATGCTTTTCTTTCAACTGATACTAAAAGGATAGTCGTAAATATTTATAACACCCTTATAAGCGAGAATCATGCATTTCCACTGCAAAGAATTTCCATTCTGACAGGAATATCATATTCAACGGTTTGGAGAATAATTACGAAAGGACCGCTCGAAAGGAAAAGAAGAATAAGTTCCAAATTTACCGAAATAGACGATGCCATCGCCAAGAGGATCAAAAATATAATTTAGGATTGTTATAAATCAGGTAACGTTCCCACAGTCCAATTTATTTTGGAAACTGTTGGAAATGATTTTCCATACAATGAAACTACTTTGTATAAATACCTACTTAGTCAGGGTTTTAAGTATAAAACTTTAGACAAACGAATTGACATCATGGAATCGCCGAGATTGCAAAAAGAGCGATTAGAATATTTATATAAAATAAACGAATATAGAAATGGAGGGATATTGATAATATATTTGGACGAAACATGGTTCGATACTCAAGACGTCGTTTCCAAGGGATGGATCCATAATACAAATAAGTGTCACCTTAGAGCACCGTGCAATAGAGGAAAAAGAATTGTTATTCTTCATGCAGGAGGAGACGCAGATTTTGTGTCAAATAGTTTGCTCTTATAGTTTGCTCGTATAAGACGCTTAGTGTACCAAATCTAATTATTAATGTTCAAAGTGAAAGTGATAGCGATGAATCTAGTTGTGCCGAATAATATTTGCTTGTTACATTACGATTCATGAAAATATTAACTGATGTTAACGTCGTTAATTTTTTAACGCAATGAGCAAGTCAATAATGTTATATGTAACTTAAGTTATTTGTTGCACGAATCATACTGTATATAAATTTTCTATGAAATTATAACTACATTTGTAAAACACTAAAAACAATTAATTATATGTACACTTAAAAATACAATGAAAAGTACAATTTAATGATAATGAATCACTAATGTTAATTTTCTACGGGGCACTGAATCTGTATTTTCTGATGCGGGCTCTGGACTCTGTTCTCTTCCCATTACCCGTCATAAAATTCAGTTCGCACAATGGAGCGCAATAAACACCCTTCGTAGGTAGATTTTCAATTTCAAGTAAAAACACTATACTAGATATAATATTATGATACCCATAAAAATATAGTGAAATGCACACCCACAATAGAAAATTCTACAGCAGAATAACACTGGTTTACAAATTGCAATAAAAAAATTGACTGGAAAAGAGCAGGATGTTTTCCAAGTAATTTGGGTGCGTAGAATTCAAATTTACCACCAGAATTGCGCTATCAGGTCTAGTTATTTTTATGTCGCATGGATGGCGCTACTGTAAAGTAATTTGACGGAAACCCATATTTATTCTCTATCTTCATAATAATAGTGCTTAAATATATCAAGTAGATCATGTGTTACTAATTGAAGCTATTTCTGCTTTGTTTGTGGTAAATATATGGTTGGGAAAAATGATATGCATTAACAGAACCGTTAAAACCTCTTTTAGGAAAAATACATTAATTATTAAGTAAAAAAATAAGTCAAGTCCATATTTGATAAATGGAAAATACATACACATATTCGCGTTGTATGAGCATTGAGCGCACAGGTTCATGCCGTGTAATTCGGTTTAAAATTATTTAATACTATAAAATTCCCTTCGTGATGATTAGCAGTTATCCTGAGAAGGTCGCGTCACGGAGGTGCTGTAATGCGGGCCTAATAAAGGAACCGAGGTATGTACGCCAGTAATTACGTAAATATTAATAAGTCAAGGCGGTTCATCATTAAAAGTGAGAATTTATGGAGTAATAAACGAAATACCCATGTTTACAGCGGCTGTAAAACGCCACATTAGGAGCTAGGAATTTTTGTGCCCGTGAGCAATTATGGTGGAGGCGCCGGGCAACTGAAATTTCTGTTCTAGATATTTCATAATACGGTCGTAATACAAGTATGTTTATTATGATTCATTGCGCAATTACACTTTATTGGCGCTATAATTTACTTGTAACTCAATTTCAAGCGAATATGTAGTTACTGATGTTACAAATAGTTTTGTTGAAAAATAGGCATATTCAACGATCCACTGTCACACGATTACTCAAAAACTAAACGGGTTTAAGGCCATAATTAAATTCCTGAAGGTGCGGTATTTGTCAGATCCCGTAGGACGTGTTGATAAAGCTCCAGAGGAAGTAGTACAAAATTTAATTGGAAAAATATATAATAACGAAAATTATGACATTTCCTAACCCAATCGTTCTAAATGGAATATCAATTCATAATAAAAATATATCATTTAATCATAAATATATATATACAAAGAATCTTTATTGGGCTATCGACCCCATGGTCGATAATTCCGCTTTATCATAAATATTATGTAGGAAAACACGATTATTTATTTTTTAACTTAAAAAGATCCTGAACACATTCCATATTACAACTGTATTTATTTGACTGATTTTCACATGATTCGCGGCAGGTTTTGAATCAACATTTTTGTAAACTCAAATGACTAAAAATGTGATTTAAAAATGTATACATCTTCTCACCTATTAGTGCAGTATGGAAGAAAAGTTCAGTCACAGATTACGTATTAATTATAAATACGGGTTCTCACATATTTGGCATGGCCGTTTCAGTGCGGTATGGAAGAGCAGTTCAATCATGGATTACGTATTAATATAAACGCTGCCTGATATCGATGATATCAATTACAACCAAGCCGGATGGAAATTGTACTCGCCCGGTTGTAATTGATCTAATCCTCAGTATGTAGCATTTGCAGCCGCCATTATATTGCAATAAAATTAATTTGACCTAAATTACCGAAATATGTAACTAAGCTAAAATATATAACTTAAACTTCCCGTACAACCTACGTAATGTTACTTTGTGGTAACATTATGTTCTGCTGTTATATTTTTATGAATAAAAGGTATTAAAAATATATTTTTATTGGAAAATGTGAATTTATTGGCAATGTGGAAAATTTATGTGTCTCTTACGTACGGATTTATTGAAAGCTGGAAATTATAAGCATCTTGCTATAAATCGATTTTGCTACTATCGTTCGTAGACAAAGCGATGCGTTGGTGAAACTATTGCATTATGCATTTACATGCGGTGTAGATCACAAACGGTTCTCTGTGGTTATTAAGACCTAGTCTATTATAATGGTATTCCTTACTTAGCCGTGCTGGTTTATAAATTCGCGTGTATTTCAGAAAGTAGAGGACTTACAGCGATGATTTTTTAATGAAGCATTCTTGTATATACCGGGTGATTCAAGTTTTATTACCAGGCTAAAAATGGCGACTTCTAATTGAAATAAAAAATCCAAAATAAGTACACATGTTTAGATATTAATGAAGCCCAATCGACGATAAAAACAAAAAATTAACCATCCGATAGTTTATACGTTATTTCACAAAGAATTCGTAATTTTATTTATTTAGTTTTTGTCAGAACATACTTTAATGCTATTCCAAACATTCCAGTGCAATCCAAGTCAAAAAATTGCACCAATTATTGAATTAAATGAATTTTGATATTGCAACAGTAAGATTTATTACTAAATAGTAAAATATGACGGGTGCTACCAGTAATAGTCCCTATAATGGATTTTATGGGTTTTATGATAGGGCCGTACCCAATCCCTCAGCCTGCTGGGTGGATACCGACGCAAGGATTTCTTCAGGACCCAATCCTTCCTGCAAGGCCCGTTCAGCCCACGGGCGACTGGCGGAATCATAAAAAGTTATAAAACGTTCCAACCGCACCGCCGCGGTCAATGCTTTGTAGGGCTCTTGACTTACAAAATCATAAATCAAACCGAGGATAGTGGGTCAGTATTGTAAAATATGCTTTAATTTGAAATCTAATCATTTTCGTTAATTTTTGATTTCATAAATGGGTTCTATGAATAAAATAAAACAGTTGATGGCAAAAATAACGATAGAGAATTTTGCCCGAAAAGAGTTTTTTTAATTTTATAACCGTCTATATAATTATATCGAAAAAGTCAAACTACCTTTCCGTAGATTAGTATCAGACCTATATAAAACTAAATTTTCATATTTTTTGGGCAACTCCAAATGCCTAAAAACCCATGGTAATAAACCTTGAATCACCCGGTATGTTCTGTGCATTCACTATAAGGTTTTGGGGCTGGTACTAGCGTTCATATTTAACTGTTACAAAGTATACATAATTAAAAAATCATCGCTGTAAGTCCCTCCTTTCTGAAATATACGCGAATTTATAAAGCTGTGCGGGTAAGTACGCAGTAAGTAACGAGTACAACTGTTTGAAATATACGTGAATGTGCTGTTTAGCTAGTTAACGAGTGCCATTATGATTATTATGATTATGCTAGCTTTGGTCGTAAAAATATGTTCATGAAAATTTTGTGTAAACTTGCCCTGGGGAAATGTAAATAAAATCATGGCCCAATGAGTGAGTGAGCTGGCGTTTGTAATTACTGCAAGTTGGGAGAGCAATGGTAATCGTTATTAATCGGAGTTTTGTTAATAACTGAAAATTGAGAGGATTATTGGTGGATCAGTGACGGTATTCAAAGCGTTGGCAGTGGTAAAAACAATTAGTTTTCGATGAACTAGAGCGGGTTAAATACGAAACGCAATTAATAATAGATGTACGGAATCAGGGGTGGCCGGGTGTGAAATCGGATGCGAGGTTTTTTCGGGGACAGCCGTGTTGCCGCAGAAGGTCCCTTATACATTATTAAGCTGCTCAAAATTAGGGAAAAAAACACGAGTGGCGCTTGCATTTTTCATCGTCCGCGCGAACAAAGCACGGAGAGGATATTTAGTTCACCGCCGTCGCCTTGGAGCGACGTATTTGCGAGCAAATCGCGCTCATTGAAGGATTTCAGGATTTCAGGATTTGAACGATCGCGAGAGTGCGGGGACGTGTGTGGGAGTGTGCGCGCGTCCCAGAATAAACAAATCCATATTTAATAAAGAATTCTTCATAATTTATTAAAAAACCATCGATCGGGCGCGCGCGAGGGGGAGGCGGCGGGGGCGGCGTGGGGTGGGAGGCGGGCATATGGAAAACAGCGAGCAATAACAATAAAGTTAGGTAAAACGGTAAAGTAGATTACAGCGCGCCAATAAAATATTAATTATTTATATCCGCATAGGTATCGAGTTATAATTCAGATATTCATTTGTTACCTCGCCGCCATAAAGTTGGAATTAGTTCGCGTATCAAATAAATAATAAAAAAATCCGTGTATTTTTTGACTCGCATTAAATCGGAAATTAGTTTCACGGCTATAAACAAACTTGCGTTACTTTTATTAACGTCGGGGCTGCGAAACTAAAGTAAATACTAATAAAAATAAAATCGCGCGAGTTCAAATCTAATCACGCATAACAGCGCGATCGATAACCACGTAATTGCGAGAAGCCATTTATATCATTACATTTTAGCGAGAACACAAAAACAAAAATTACAAAATTTCTGGCTATTCATCATCTCGTTAAAACTTAATTGAATCAATTTGCCGGACTGGAAGGAAGGAATCGATTATGCAACGGCGGCGTCACGACCACTTTTGCGGTGCATAAGTTTGCAGCGGCGGAGTAACGGTGCACGTTCAATTTATGTGCGTTATGAAAAGGATCGTGCTGTGCTCTGTACTTGGTATTAGTAAGATTAATTCGGGCTGTTGTGTGCTCAATAAAAAGCGTGGAATTCATGGGAGTGGGCTGGGGACGTTTAGGTATGCAAGGATGGGGGATTATGTGTGAGGTGCTCGCTTCCAACGTCAATTTCTGGCCGGAATGGAGTGCCATAAAGCAGAGATTTATATTGTAATGATTATAAATAATATATTAATGCTGGGGCGGAGGCGCGACGGAATGCCAAATGAGGGGCATCGATTTTTGGACTTTTCGCGGCGAGCATTATGGCGCCCGTATGGCATAATAAAGGCGAGAAGAATTGGAAGTGGGGCACGTAGATTGTTCAGTTTATTTCATTAAGGAGTTTATTGGCGATTTCACTGGCCACCGGTCTGCGGAATGGACCCTTTATTAATAGATTTGTTAGTGCGATAATGGAGCCGCCGCGTGCTGTTTCCTTGCGCGACCCCCACCAAATTGCCCCAGCGCTTCCAGCCGTTTTACACTGACAATTTCCCTTGCGAAACAGAATTTTGCTCAAAACCACACTAATAACGTTGCTGGAACAGCGCACGTTACGTTATTGGTTGATATATAAGTCTCTCTCAATTTGGCTCGAGGTTTCCTTGCATACGTACAAATAAGAAATACGACTGGAAGTTCATCATAAGCTGAAAGACGCACTTGTATCTTACCTCACCGAAATAAAAAAGCCACGAAAATGAAAATTATGTTAGTTATTTACCATGAAAAGAAGACATTTAACTAGTCCTCTCATAAAAAAATGCGATTTGGGAAATAACAGACACCCCAATGTACATATATCCCATTGGAGATTGATCTACTCCAACAAAACAAACAAAGATTTAGAAAGTTTCTTAGAAACGGCACAACCCCACAAGGGCGTTTAGACACTATATTATACATAGTACATTAGGGTGGTCCTTATTTTCGAAATTTCGAAAATAAATGCCCCAGGCGCGGATTTTCTTCCTTTTGTTGCCAAAAGGCTGCATAATATTTTTAGTGTGATCGGAAAATATTTAGGGGTGTCGCATCGCAATTGAATTTTTTCTTTTGTTAATATTGCTACTAACAATCTGTTTGTAATCCTGGTGCTCATAATCTATGAGATCAATAATTGCTTCTTAACAGTTCTGTAGAAGCCATATATTTCTTAAAATGGAAGAAATGCAGATGCTAAGGTTCAGACATCACATATTCTTGTCCAGACATCACATGTAGGAACTTGTCCTATGCGCCGCTTTTGAATCTACTATTGGGTCATCTACAATCCCTGTAGTCAGTATATTTAAAAAGTTTCGAGATGCTTGATAGAATCTTAATGCAAATGAATATGTACCTGGCTCAGCTGATAAAATTGTTGAAAGAGCTGTGGCTGGCGATAAAGGCATCATTTTACCTTATGTCAAAGAACAGTTGCAGCTCAAACACTACAGAGAAGACTATCGCGAATTGCTGGAACTTATACCTGTGTTTCTTGGTGCCATTCAGTACGAAGAGTACCACTTTCGCATTCCGGGCGCACTTCATCGTGCAAGATGGATGAGCAAAGCCCTTTATTCTCTGAAAATTTTCATGTTGCGAAAGCAGTTTATTCTGTCATCAAGTGAACTAGATGGCATCCGAAACATGTGTATTTTTATTGTAAAGTTTCATGTCAGGGCATGGTTTTCCATATGCCTGCCAGTAGTTATACTGTGAGAGTTCCAGACCACCCCCAACAGAGATTTCGATTAATTTAATCAACCCATTGTTACTGCTCGCGCTGATTGAATAAAACCGCGAATTAAAAGCGGCAATTAAATTAATCAAAATCTCTGCTGGGGGTGGTCTGGAACTGTCACAGAATAACTACTCTCTGCCCCGAACAAAGATTTGAATTTTTTGAAGTCCTTAATTGATTACGCCCGTGTCAATCGCACCATATCTGATGCCACAAGGAGAAGTTTGCTGGTCACTTATGGTATCTCAGTGAAGAGCTTGTGGCCATGCCTTTGTGAGTCTTTAAACCAATTCCCGCCGTGTCAGCCAGTTTGGGCGCCAAACATTTGCAAGATTCCTACAATAGGCGAGCCACGGTTGACTTAAAATGCCGAATCTGGACAAAACTATGGAAAGAGAAGGACTTATCTAATTTTCTCATAGCCGGGACATCTTACTTCTTCACCCGGTATGGTCTCTCAACAGCTTTCATGGATGTTGAACCAGATCACTGGTCTGATCACGATGATTTCATTGATGCCCACAACATTGCCAGTAAACTAAGCGTCGTAAATGACTTGGCTGAGTGCAGTGTTGCTTTAATGACGCAATATAATAAGTGCATAACAAAAAGAGAAGATATGAAGCAGGATCTTCTGCTGTAATTCAGGATCATCGACACTTAATTCCAGATATGAAGAGAACCACAATTGTAGCTGCTCAAATTTCAGAACAAGGGGCTTGATATATGAAAATCATAATGCAATTTAAATAATTTACAGTTATTTATGTTTACTAGATATAATAAAAAGACACGAAAGTAAAATGTATATTTTCGAAGTGAACCATTTTTGTTTAAATTTTCCCTCGATGCGACAGCCTTAAATATTATTCAATCAAGTTCAAATTTTGCTCGTCTATTTTACACATCAAAAGGAAAAATATATGCTGGTGGGAGCCATAAAATTTTAAAAACATAGATTTTGTATCCCTCTCGTATCCCATGAAGCAAGGTACATATTTTGTCTACTAGAATCATCTTGTGACTTTTGGGATTTTTTCAGCTTAAGGCATGAAAAATGTCATTTCAAACATATATGTATATTAATAATAATTCCCACTGCTCTACCTATGAGGACCTATTAGTACCTATTTGTTACTAATACACATTCATATCAATTTTCAGCAATCTTTGAGATAGTCGAGTGGGGACGGTTTTCATAACTTGACATTTCAAACAATAGCGCACTAATAAGCCATGAAAATGCAAAAAAATAGTGTACTTGTAAGAATCTTCCAATTGACAATTATGAGAACGTACATATATCCCATTGTAGATTGATCTACTTAAAAAAAAAACAATCAAAGATTTCGAAAGCTTGTTAGAAACGGCACAACCCCACAAGGCGCGTTTAGCCACTGAATTAGACATACATCCCATGACGCAAAGTTCATATTATGTATACTAGAATCTTGTGGCTTTTTGGATTTTTTAAGATGAAGGATGAACAATGTTCATTTCAAACATACGAGGCATGTTTTTTAAGTAAGTACCGTTTGGAAATACATAAAAAGCAAACAGAGATTGTTTAACAATTTTATTTTTATATGAAAGCCTGTACTTTAATCTACTTTTCTACATAATTTTCACCAATATTAAGGCACTTATTGTATCGTACAACGAGCTTTTGCATACCATCGTCGTAGAAGTCCGCCGCCTGATTTGTCAACCACGTCAGCATTTTCGGTACCCAGCGTGAGCACAGATTTCGGTTATTTAATCGTTCTGACATTATTGCATAAAGAACACTTCGACAAACTTGGAGAAAGTCATGAGATAACGACTTAATCGTAAAACGTCTGTTTTCGCTCACTTTTTGGTCAACTTTCTGCACCAAATCGTCTGTAATGACTGAAGGTCGCCCACTCCGTTCGTCATCATGCACATTTGTGCGGCCATCTTTATGGCCGGAACCCACTTTCTAACCATTCCATCGCCCATAATGTTTTCTCCGTAAACTGCACAGATCTCAAGATAAATATATCGCTTTTAAGCCTTTTGCACTCGAAAACGAATAACAGACCGAACTTCACAGTCGGCGGGACTCTCAATCGGCGTTGCCATTTTAAATGCTTGCTAACACACGTAATTACGGACGATTGTTGCCGTAATGACGTCTCAGCCTTGCTAATAGATGCAGGTACACAGCATGCATGCGCGGAATACCCACCGCAGCACTGAATCGGCGGAATATCAAAACGGTACTTACTTAAAAAAATATGCCTCGTATATGTATAATAATAATTCCTACTGGTCTACCTATGAGGACCCCTTTGTACCTATTTGTTATTAATAGACATTTATATAAATTTGCAGGAATCTTTCAGATGGTCGAGTGGGGACGGTTTTCATAACTTGACATTTTTATAACTTGACGTTTTTATGTTCCCAACTTTTTACCGCCCACTTATTAAGTTTTAAGTTGAATTGATTTGTGCCACAGGTGTAAAACATTAGGGAGAAAGGGCGTATGTACAGAGAGTGGTGATCAAACATCCGCCTGATCTTCGCCTTCACAACACAACAAATTCACGAAGGTGAGATGGCCAAAGTAGCCAAGTGGTGATTAATTTTTAAAATGGTCGTGGGAATTTGTGATTGGGGCGAGGACGATTTGTGCGTGGGATGATTAAATTGTACATTCTGATATGGGTCCATTAGATTGATGGTGGACAGATGGCTGAGTGCAGGACAGTGCGGGAGTGGGTGGGATAATTAAAAACACCACGATCGGGTAATGGCGGAATTAGATTTAACGACCGCGGCAAAGGCGGAGGTAATGAAGCAATGAAGGCGCGCGGGGTCCAAGAAATGGAGCGCGAGAATGGAAGGAGCGTTTAGGGGTGCAACGTTTCGGAATACGCGACTGTTTCGGCAGATAACTGATAATGGCTTTCAATAGCCAAACAGGGGCGGCGGCGCAATCGATAAAGGTAAGCAAGCGGTGCGGCAATGGGAAATCAGAAGAAGTGTATTTGCAGTCGGGGGCGAACTGATTTTCCACTGGATTTAGGAGCCGGGAATAAATGTAAATATAACGAGTGGGGACCGGGAAAATAGGGAAACTGCGAACTGGCATCTTTCATGTTCAGACAGGAGCCGGATGAGGCTAAAGGGAGGCCCGAATCGTCAAAGTCCACGCGCGTCTTGGGACGGCAACGGTCGCAGCTTATGATCAGGAATTCATTGGGCCATCAAAGTGGGCTGGAAGCATCCGCGAGGTGGAAACGCGCTTTTGATATCCGGCAGCCCCCACGCTCACCCGCCTCGGAAACACCTTAAATTACCATCGAATTGTATTTAAAACCTTCGGCAATTTTCCGCAGGTCGCCCCCCTCGGGGTTAGAGGAAGCCAGGGCCCGGTTATGAGGCAATAATGGTTACGCCTTGTGCGAGGTTCAGCATTGGGAAGAGGATGTGAATAAAGCGATACATGTAATCGCCCGAATTCCGGGCACAAAGGTGCCGTAGGAAATGAGACTGGTGACCCAGAGTGTTGATGGTATCTCCACGGGTATTCCTGATATTTACGGTGCCTAGTCTGTAGTCTGCGGGATTAGTCCGGAGTAATTGGTGTTGCTGTTTTAGCCAGATTACGGTAAAACTGGAGCGGCGGAGACAATGCGACCGGCCAGTGGCGTGCTTTGGGTGAATGGGCAGGCGGGTCGCGGGTATAAAGTGCGGGGCCACCGACTGAATATAAGATAACGGCTAAACGAGTATGTCGGGAACGGGCACGCACGGCCAGCTCACGCCAAGGCGAGGCACGCACGACGCGGGTCGGGCGTCGCGACGCGCCTGCGTCCTCTTACAAGGGGAACAAACTTTTCATTGATCATATTCTCCTTTCCGACTGAGCCAAGTTCCAAGTTTATTGAGTTGTCTGTAGTCCCAGCCGATACAGATTCGGGTTCATTTTTATACCTGCACCATCAGCCGCCGCTTACCGCCCCCACGCCCCATCGCAGTCATAAATAAAAGACACGCCGTTTATTATCAATAAGGGCGGGGAAGCGCGACTGCCACCTCGTTGGGTTTAGCAAACACACATATGGAAATCGGGGACAGTTGAAGAGCAAACAGTCTCGAGAGCAGCAAATTCACATCTCAAACAATCACCAATTGCGAATGCGAACCGCCCCCGTTCTCTCACGAAATACGCCGGTACAGTCGCGACAATGCCGCCGACCTATGCAAATATGTATCTATCAATAAAGGAAGCAGCCCCTTTCGAACCCAACACTTATTGCGTTTTAACCCCCGCCCCATCCTAATCTGCCAAATAAATACAATCAGGATGCTGCCCCAGGTATGCGGAAGTACTCGATAAGCGATCATACACCTCGGTCTAGCCGTATATCATAACCGCAGCGCAGCGAACGGTCACGACTCACGACACCACCGGCCTCAAGAGTTAAGACGAGGTAATGTCATCTGACCAGGTCGATATACCGACAAACCTAATTTGATAACACGCCTGCCCCGGTCTCCAGGGGCGATGCTCACTGTCCACTACAATTCTAAACAAAGCCGGCCTCGAGATACTCGCAAAATGAAAAGAACATAATACACCCTTCAAAATACATCTCCAAAAACTTTATCGCACAATATAAACCCCTCAACATTTTTATTATTTCAATACAAAGAGCCGAAGAACCGGCCGGATATTTATTTTGAATGAACTCGCCCGCTCATATTTACCGGAACGAGCGACGGCCTCATATTCACAAAAAAAACACCTCAAAACAAACCGCACTAAATAAATAACCCGCCCATCAACAATATTAACTACACACGTAATTATTACAATTAAATTACCATGTACTAACAAAATACCCACTATCAAAACACATCACACGTGAAACGGGAATACAATACAATGGACTTCAATCAAATTACACATAAAGATACCTAGCGTATCGCACGGCCCAATCAAAAACACACACAAATTGAAAACCAAACAAAAACCTCTCACGTTACTTTCATACACCCAAAATACCATGAAATACTTTTAGAAGCTGAATAAATGTTTGCGAAGACCAGGGAGTCCGAAACTGCGACTCACAGATATGCAATACCTCAAAATAGCCTTTTTCTTTAAATATTCTAATTTTTTAAATGAAACTATCAGTTTTCAAAATTTGAGTTTTCATCACTTATTTGGTAAATTTGAATACTTACATACCGGGTGATTCAAGTTTTATTACCATTAGTGTTTTAGGCATTTGGAGGTGCCCAAAAAATATGAAAATTTTGATTTATATAGGTCTGATACTAATCCAGCAAAGGTAGTTTGACTTTTTCGATATAATTATATAGACGGTTATAAAATTAAAAAACTCTTTTCGGGCAACATTCTCTATCGTTATTTTTGCCCTAAACTGTTTTATTTTATTCATAGAACCTATTTATGAAATCAAAAATTAACGAAAATGATTGGGTTTCAAATTAAAGCATTTTTTACATTACTGACCAACTTTCGTCGGTATGATTTATGATTTTGTAAGTCAAGAGCCCTACAAAGCATTGACCGCGCCGGTAAGGTTGGAACGTTTTATGACTTTATTATTAAGCAAATGTGAGCTCCGGCCCTGAAGAAATCCTTGCGTCGGTATCCACCCAGCAGGCTGAGGGATTGGGTACGGCCCTATCATAAAACCCATAAATCCATTATAGGGACTATTACTGGAAGCAGCCGTCATATTTTACTATTTAGTAATAAATCTTGCTACTGCAATATCAAAATTCATTTAATTCAATAATTGGTGCAATTTTTATGACTTGGCTTAAACTGGAATGTTTGAAATAGCATTAAAGTATGTTCTGACAAAAACTATATAAATAAAATTACGAATTCTCTGTGAAATAACGTATAAACTACCGGATGGTTATTATTTTTATCGTCAGATTGGGCTTCATCAATATCTAAACATGTGTACTTATTTTTGATTTTTGATTTCAATTAGAAGTCGTCATTTTTGGCCTGATAATAAAACTTGAATCACCCGGTATGTAATAGTTTAAAATAGCCCTTTTTTTAAATATTCTGATTTTCTAAATGAAAGCATCAGTTTTCAAAATTTGAGTTTTCATTACTTATTTGGTAAATTTGAGTGCTTACATACAAGTCATCTCAATTTCTCAGTCTCTCTCTTCTGAGGGGCCTTTCAGCCTCTCTCTTCTGAGGGGCCTTTCAGCCTCTCTCTTCTGAGGGGCCTTTCAGCCTCTCTCTTCTGAGGGGCCTTTCAGCCTCTCTCTTCTGAGGGGCCTTTCAGCCTCTCAGATGGCAATAGCTTACCGCAGAGTAATCTGCCCAGGATAATTTCCCAAAATCAGTTGTTCGCAGCCGACTTTAAATTGCAGGTGTCATATGTCACTGTAACTACGATACAGATACTCTAACACTGACGTGGCAGGGAAATCGCTTACGCTTATTTAAGCATAGCACTCCAAAAAGAAGAAGAGGTGATTTAACACAAGTACACATTGAGTACAAATGTCTACTGAAGATGACCACGTAGTGGTTGAAATGTACATTTAGCGAAATAAATGTCGTTGTGAAAAATTATAATTTTTAATTTTTCTTTAAGTGATTTAACACATCTTTAACAATTACAAAATCATCGACTTAAGTCGTAGGTTTTTGAAGAATAAATATTGATTAGTTAAAGCTTTAAAGAAGATAACTTGTATTTAAATAACTGCAGACATAACAAGTCTCATAATTCTAGAATGTTTTGTGACTTATCTTGTAATAATCAGATCGGTGTCTAGTCACTACATTAAAAATGTATTTATTTTTAAATTAATAATGGGGCTGCGTGGCTGCAGGGAGCTGGTATAGGGTTAGATAACGTAGGTCCACATGAACCGAAGAGTTTAACGCCAAGGGAACTTCTGTTGTGCACACTGCGTGCGCCTGAAAATGTAGAACCAACTATAACATTTGGTAAATCGCGTATTTATTGCATATTTGAACACAAATTTAATTTACCTTGTACTAGAATTGAACTCCACAGATGAATCAATCATTAATATAGAAAGAGCCAGCATAGAAAACGTTAGCAACTTCACAGACCTGGGCAGCGTAATAGAGGCAAAGGGAAATTGCCAGGAAAATGTAAATACCAGAATAGGAAAAGCTCAAAACGCATTCCACATGCTACGGAAAATATGGCGCTCAAATGAAATATCAAAAACTACTAAAATTAGAATTTTCAACACGAATGTAGTGAGCGTGCTATTATACGGGTCGGAGACTTGGGCCATAAATAAATCACAAGAAAGAGAATTACAAACATTTGTAAACAAAGCCCTGAGAAGAATCCTAAGAATATACTGGCCAAACAAAATATCAAACATAAGACTTGTGGGAACAGACAAACCAAATTCCAATAAACACCTCTATTAAAAAGAAAAAAAGGAGATGGATTGGCCATACACCAGATTGGATTGAACCAGTGAGAGATCTAACCAGACAGTCACTAGATTTTAATATGAGGGGAAAAAGGAAACGCGGTCGACCACAGACGACATGGAGAATAACCGTAAGGAAAGAGCGTGAACGCCGAAATATAACATGGAACCAGTCAAAGCACATTGCACAAAATAAAGGCAGGTGGAAAAAAATGGTGGATCAACTCTGCGAAGAAGACGAGCAGTAGTTGCAGGAGGAAGACAGTAAAATAGTAACGACATTTTATTGGTACATCAGTCACAGAAACATCGAAAGATGCCCTACACTCCCTGGTGGAGTAATCGGACCAAAGAAGAAGATAATTGAATGGGAGGATTCAGTATATTTAAAGTAATTCCATTAAGGAAAAGTAGAGGACATAACATACATAAATGAATGCTCACACTGGATGTATGAACCAAGGTAAACGAAAAAATCGTATAAAAGGCAGAGAAACACGAGGCTTGAGACAGTTGATTCCAGAAAAAAATCAGTATCGTCACGTTGCTAGTGAGTTCAAGAGTCGAGACACTAGCATTGCGTCCTGTTGTAAGTGTGTTAGTCAAATAAAATAAGAAGTAATTAAATTGAAAATACTAAATGTTTAATAAATTTCAACATTTCGTATCAAATAAAATAACATATTGAGTTAATATGAACCACAAGTCAGTGATAAATTTCAAATTTTCCACTAAATCAGAAAATATATTAAAATATATTAAAATAAAATAAAACAAAGTAAAAAGGGAATAAAAATAAATTTGAACAAATTTGAATGAAACCTTCGGTCGTTACTTACGGCTGAACTGGGAAAATTCATATTTGAAAAATGGTATTAGAACCTTCGTTCGTGAACTTTCGGCCTGGGTTACACAACAGTGAAGTAAACATATAAAATTCAGTTTCAGCTTTCTATAACTAATTTAGAGCTGTGGGTTCGAGATACTACATACTTTCGAAATTTCTAAAAATCTAAATTTTAACCGATCAAAATTTCGGGGTTTAAACCTGTGACCCTTGGCGTGAGAGGCAAGCGCACAACCCTTCAGCCAGCGTCGGCTCGTGTACGTGTTGCGACGCATCGGGGTAAGTTACGTCTCCCGCGAACGTGCGAAACGTATGAACGTTCGAAACTTCTCAAGTGATACTACACAATGTACGTGTACGACTGGCGGCAGTCTGTGTTCTGTATATTCAATTGATGATATTCGAATGATCTGATTCAGCAGTTGCACTCGGAAAAACACATCCAATGCTAAATTGTACGGTGCTGCGATGCTATTCTTTATATTACGCTCGTACGCCAAGATTTTACTCGATTTACCACTTCATAGCTTATTTGCAGCGTTGTTCGCATCGATAGTGCCCAGGGCCCTGGGTACGATTTTAGATTAAAAGTCGGGCCTAAACTTATTAAGCCACACGGGCGAATATTTCATCGTAAAACGGGCCGTTCATGCATAAGACTATCCGGCAGACCTTCTGGCGGACAAAATCATAGACCGGATATGAAACCCACCCCACTACCTGAAATCTATCTTCGTTCTTTCAACAAAGCGCAGTTATTGTCACATTTCCCTGTTTAGTTACTACAGGTGTAGGGTCGGATAAAAAATTACACGGACGTTACTTGCGTTCCATCAAAATATTTACAGTGCGTCTGAAATAAATAAATTAGTTACGAAAATATGAAAATATATATGAAAAATTGCTTTAATACAGCAAGATTTTGACAAATTTTACTACATCACTCTACAATTATTTAAGGCCTGATACAGTTTATTACTAGAGTTTATTTCTCTTTATACCTCAACTTCAGGGGCAGAAAATTATTTGTTTTATTTTCTCTATATTGTTTTATTGTATTTAATAAATTATTTGCTCGAAGGCGGAAAGACCCCATATGGGGTCGATAGCCCAATAAAGATCGATTATATATATATTTGCTCGAATACTAATATTTGCAAACAGAAATATGTATCATAATATTGATTAATTATGTGAAGTTAATATTACGACATTTCTGTTCGCAAATATAACTACTCAAGGAAATAATTTACGAAATACAATAAAACAACGCAAACAAAACAACAACAAAATCTGCCTCTGAAGTTTTAAACGTATATTGTCATGTCTTGGGACTATTATCAAGTATGACTCGTCCCCTTCATCAATTATTGGAAATAAGTGAAACACTGGCCGACGTTCTTATTCCCCATTAAGGTAAATATGATTCACCGTGAAGTCAGGAGAATTCATACACTTTATTAAATAAATAAATTCTATTCCGATTTCAACTAAGTACATCAAAGGACCCTTTGTATACAAGAAAATAACGGCATACGTAGCAGAGATAAAAATACAATCGTAAAAGTAAGAGCAACTACATATACACTTATTAGCCTGGATGTAGACCTGGGCGTAAGATGTATGAAATCAAAACGGAATTTCTTTATTATTTTTATAACAATAAAGCTCGCACTTGACGCTCGAATGTATTTCTCATAGAAGATCCTTGCTTAATATTGTAAGTTTAATTTATTTGATTTTTGATACGTTGATACAGACGTTATGACCTTTTACTGTCTCAATATACCGGGAGTACATTTCAAAACTAGCCAGTCTCAACAACTTTTGAATGCAAGTTAAGTTGATAAAAAAAAACACGTTGATTGATTTTCGGAGGGGGACGTTTAAAAACAAGAAATCAATTTTAAGTGTCACCCCCTCCTAGCCATTACCACTTTGAAATTTCAAATGACACCCCCCATCTTGCGATACCCTATTTTAAAGGTTAAAAAAATCTATTAGCGCAATAAAAAAAGATTTTGTCGATTCGTTTTCGAAACAAAAATAAATAAGAATAATTCAAAAACAATTTACATTGAACAAATCTAAGTTCCTTTCAATGAAACAAAACAACAAGTCGAACCAGTTTTCGAGGCAGATGTTAAAAATAATGTTAATTGAATATAAAATATTACCCCCGTCCGATACTGCAGATATCTATTGAATATTATCGCTATACTTGTCTTAATGTTGTCTAGTTTCAACCATAGCCATTTGATAAGTTTGATAATAATGAACGTATTTGTCCAAAACTATAGTAACTAAAATTATAAAGTATCCTAGCAACAAACTTAACAGTGCATCTATACATTTTACATTTTCTATAATCTATAAATTTTATAATTTAAGACAAAATGTCTTACTTATGAATACGACATACTTTTCTATTAACGTTTTATTTGGGGCTCTGAGTCAATAATAATAAAAAACGTGGCCAACAGAGGCACGTATAATAATAGAATAATAAAAATCACGACTTCAGTATAAATTAAAAACATATATGTTTTATGAAAAACGATAATTATATATTACTGAATACTTTGACGAGGCCATAAAAGAAACAAGAAGACGCGAAGACGATGAGGACTTATCATTACTGAAGACTTTGATGAGCAAAAGGAAGACATTAGAAAATTTATGATGAATAAGATGGGATTTATGATTACTGAAATTTTTATGAGAAAAACGAACTCAAGAGAAAACTGATGAAGAGAATGACTATCATATAAAATGTATGATGTATGATGATGACATAAAGACGATGAGGACTTATCACTACTGAAGATTTTGATGAGCAAAAGAACGAAATTACAAAATTTATGATGAATAAGATGGGATTTATGATTTCTGAAATTTTGATGAGAAAAACGAAGACATAAGAAAACTGATAAAGAGAATGACTATCATATAAAATGTATGATGATGACGTAAAGACGATGAGGACTTATCATTACTGAAGATTTTGATGAGAAAAAGGAATAAATCAGAAAACTGATGATGAATAAGATGGGGATATATGATTACTGAAGATTTTTTACAAGAATGAAGAGATTACTATCATAAACGTTGAATGAAACGTTATGAAAAACAATAATTTTATATTACTGAATACTTTGATGAGGACACAAAAGATACAAAAAGACATGAAGAAGATGAGGACTTATCATCACTGGAGACTTTGATGAACAAAGGGAATAAATCAGAAAACTTATGATGAATAAGATGGGATATATAATTACTGACATTTTGATGAGAAAAACGAAGAAACAAGAAAACTGATGAAGAGAATTACTATCATATATAATGTATATAAAAGAAACAAGAAGACATGAAGAAGATGGGCACTTATCATTACCAAAGACTTTGATGAGCAAACGGAAGAAATCAGAAAACTGATGATGAATAAGATGGGGATATATGATTACTGAAGATTTTTATGAGGAAAACGAAGAAACAAGAAGGAAGAGAATTACTATCATAAACGTTGAATGAAACGTTATGAAAAACGATAATTTTATATTACTGAATACTTTGATGAGGCCATAAAAGAAACAAGAAGACATGAAGAAGATGAGGACTTATAATCACTGGAGACTTCGATGAGCAAAAGGAATTAATCGGAAGACTGATGATGAAGAATATAGGGATTTATGATTAGTGAAGATTTTGATGAGGAAAACGAAGAAACAAGAAAAGTGATGAAGAAAATTACTATCATAAACGTTGAATTTTCAATGAAATATTGAGGGGAAAAACAATCGTGTTAAGTGGAGACGTTGATAATAATTAGAAAGATAGATAGATAGACAAACATGATATATTGAGGAACAAATCAATCATGTCAAGAAGAAGATGACTTATCATCATTGGAGACTTTGATGAGCAAAAGGAATAAATGAGGAGACTGATGATGAAGAATATGGGGATTTATGATTACTGAAGATTTTGATGAGGAAAACGAAGAAACAAGAAAACTGATAAAGAGAATTACTATAATATATAATGTATATAAAAGAAACAAGAAGACATGAAGAAGATGGGGACTTATGATTACTGAAGACTTTGATGAGCAAAAAGAAGAAATCAGAAGACTGATGATGAAGAATATGGGGATTTATGATTACTGAAGATTTTGATGAGGAAAACGAAGAAACAAGAAAACTGATGAAGAAAATTACTATCATAAACGTTGAATTTTCAATGAAATATTGAGGGGAAAAACAATCATGTTAAGTGGAGACGTTGATAATAATTAGAAAGATAGATAGATAGACAATACTGATATATTGAGGAACAAATCAATCATGTTAAGTGAAGATGTTGATAATAATTAGAAAGATAGTACACAACGTAGTGGTATAATTTAAAATTTGTACTATAAGTGAGAATCCCAAGGTGGAGGAGGTAATAATTTATACTCAATTAACATACGTTTTAACATCTGCCACGAAAACAGGTTCGATTTGTGTTTTTTTTTTGTTGCATTTAAAGGAACTTAGATATAAATTGTTTTGGATTTTTTCTTATTTTCGTTTCCAAAACTAATCGACAAAAATCTGTTTATATTGCGCCATTAGATTAGGTTTTTTCAAGCTTCAAAATGAAGTATGGTAAGGTGGGGGAGGGGGGTGCCATTTAAATTTTACAGTGGGGGTGGCTAGGGAGAAGGGGGTGACACTTAAAATTTTGCAGGTTTGGAATTGTATAACCTAATTAAGACCTGAGGTGCTGTGAACTTTCAAGTCGACCCTCTAAATCTCCTAGTACCCCAATGGTACTAAGAGGATCTGATAAATCAGCTTTTGACTTGTTGCAAGTTTTAGTCATTTCGCATTAAAGGGTTGAAATGTGATAACTCAGCTTCAAATATGTTGCAGATTTACACCATTTGCATTGGTTCTGAAGGATAGGGATTTAGTAACTCAGCATCAGCGGTCTCCTCAACGCCATTATTCCTAGGTGCTGTGAGCTTATGAGTTGACCCTCCAAACCTCAATCCCGATCTTATGTTTATGTATCTCAGCTTTAAACTTGTTGCAAATTTTGCAGGTCTGGAATTTTATAACCTAAGACCTGAGGTGCTGTGAACTTTCAAGTCGACCCTCTAAATCTCCTAGTACCGCAATGGTACTAAGGGATAATGATCTGATAAATCAGTTGCAAGTTTTAGTCATTTGGCATTAAAGGGTTGAAATTTGATAACTCAGCTTCAAATATGTTGCAAATTTACACCATTTGCATTGGTTCTGAAGGATAGGGATTTAGTAACTCAGCATCAGCGGTCTCCTCAACGCCATTATTCCTAGGTGCTGTGAGCTTATGAGTTGACCCTCCAAACCTCAATCCCGATCTTATGATTACGTATCTCAGCTTTAAACTTGTTGCAAATTTTGCAGGTTTGGAACTTTTATAATCCAATTAAGACCTGAGGTGCTGTGAACTTTTAAGTTGGCCCTCTACATCTCCTAGTACCCCAATGGTACTAAGGGATAATGATCTGATAAATCAGTTGCAAGTTTTAGTCATTTGGCATTAAAGGGTTGGAATTTGATAACTCAGCTTCAGATGTGTTGTGAATTTATACCATTTGCATTGGTGCTGAAGGATAGGGATTTAGTAACTCAGCATCAGCGGTCTCCTCAACGCCATTATTCCTAGGTGCTGTGAGCTTATGAGTTGACCCTCCAAACCTCAATCCCGATCTTATGATTACGTATCTCAGCTTTAAACTTGTTGCAAATTTTGCAGGTTTGGAACTTTTATAATCCAATTAAGACCTGAGGTGCTGTGAACTTTTAAGTTGGCCCTCTACATCTCCTAGTACCCCAATGGTACTAAGGCATAATGATCTGATAACTCAGCTTTTGACTTGAAAGTTTTAGTCATTTGGAAATAAAGGGTTGGAATTTGATAACACAGCTTCAGATGTGTTGCAAATTTACACCATTTGCATTGGTGCTGAAGGATATGGATTTAGTAACTCAGCATCTGACTTGTTGCAAATTTAAGTCGTTTTACTGGGTTATAGGGTTAGAATTTTATAACTCGGCTTCGGATGAGTTGCATATTGTTTATAGGGGTTTTGATAAGTTAGCATTGGAATTATATGATAGGTGGGGATCACAGAAAATGGAACTGATGTGATTTCCATGTCAGGTCTTTTGTTTATAATTTTCAGCGTTTCAGAATTTTTGTGGAAGAACTATTTTATGTATGTTAGCAAATGGGGAATGTTGTAATAAGTATTTTTTGTTGAAAGGAGGAGAGGCAATATTTATGAGTAAGTATGATGAAACTCTACCCAGTATAATGAAGATTATAGTGTTGGAAGGGAGGGTGATTTTATTTGCATTTTTCCGGAAATGAAATTAGCTTCGACGGTGTGATATTATATCAACAGATAGGGATCCTCGGGGTGGAAGGTGTAATTTAGTTCGGCAAGAATTTTAATAAGCAGTGTCGAGGAATGCGTGGGTCGTTGTAAATTTCCATCGATCGGAATAGTAAGATTGCCGAGTAGTTTCATTAGGATGAGAGGGCAGGCGCTGGTGGTGCGGGGGGACGCGTGCGAGGGGTGGTCCCGACGAGGTCAGGTGAAATGTTTGTTTTAATTATTCTCGCGTGGGGAGCCGATGTGGTTTCAATTGAATGAAGCGAGGGTGCGTGACCCGTCGACTAAGAAGGAGAGGACGGAACGAGAAAGAATGGCTCGTTCGGGCGTCCGCTCAACGTGACCCTCCGGTCCTGCTAAATAACTTACCTTCTTCTCCGTCATCACGTAGAGATGCATGAGCTGGGAGTCGAAGTGCAAATCGGGGTTGACGGGGGAGCCCTCCTCGATCGGCAGATCCCCATACTCCAGGGCGGAGCTCGTCGACTCGACGACCACCTGAAACAAAGGGCGTCGTAAAAATATATATCGCTGCTCATTCTGTAGCGGGGATTTGGCTTTTGATAAATTATTAATACTGTCTCTTGTAATATGTCGAAGATTTAACGTTAACGTCCCTGGCCGGCGGTTCCGCTTCGCATCGGGTCATAAAATTCGCAATAGAGACTCGCAGGAAACAAAGCTCACGATACAGAATTTCTGCTCTATTCCTGCGGTAAGCAGAATTGAACGGTTGATGTTATTACCGATATATAATGACTTATGAAGATGATACATCGGCCTGGGGGATGCTCGCTTATCTCCGGCGCATAAAGTAAACAAACTGATGGAC
The DNA here is from genome assembly GCA_951805005.1 of Othius punctulatus. Lineage (NCBI taxonomy): Eukaryota > Metazoa > Arthropoda > Insecta > Coleoptera > Staphylinidae > Othius > Othius punctulatus. The sequence continues at coordinate 24,609,711 of OX638147.1, forward strand.
ATCTTCCTGTGCGGATGCCTAGAAGGTAGAAGGGATGCAACTGGACAATACTTCACATGGATCTAGTGTTGACGTTGGGACGTGTTTAGTTTATATCGATTCCGAGCAGTGTAGGTGTTGTGTTTTGTTGTGCGGCGGAACGTCGGAGACAGGACACTCCGTCTATCTCCACATCTCCAGGCTCTCTCTGCATGTATGTATTCCCAGAGAAGCCGGCGGTAGTTTTATACTGCGACTTACATAACAGATATAAATCCCGAAGCCGATCACTTAGTCTAATGAGCAGGCGAATGAACGGCATTGCAGTGTTTCTGCAACGGATGCGCAACACTTATACCGATCGACATGTAATAAAATTTCAATTGGAGTACTACTGTATTGCAATATTTCGCTGTTTCAACGCTCAGATGCTCTGCGCGAGGAGTTACAGAAGTGGGTGGTAGTTACCTACATTGTTGCTTATTTTGCCATGTGTTGTACAAATAACGCGGTGCACGTTTATAAAATATCGCGACCCGGACGCAGTGTTGCCAGTCTATTACGTTTGTAATAGATCTATTACTCTGCCACGCCGCTCGCAAATCTATTAAGTTTTCAATTTCAAGTCAAAATATTTTGTCACGGTACACCATTATATGAGCGAAGGTTTAGCCACTAGAACAATATTTATGGATTTCTGTTAAAATTAATTTCAAATTTAATGTTTCATAAAAATTAATCAGGTTTATGTCTTTAGGCATATTTGGTTGAAACAATTTAATCGAGGTATGTTTAATATTCTGATTAAATACTAAATGTATGTAATTAAACTTTTGTTTTATTTCTATTACGTTTTTTGTACACTATCTATTAACAAACGAAATAATTTTCTGGCAACACTGTAGACGTGTGTGTGAGAGAGATAGGTGCTGGCAGGGCTAATCCCGAGACGGTTCCTTTGAAATTGGTTACAACTTGTACGTATCGCTTATTTCGAGCATTATCATTCCGCCGCCGTTCTAACAAGGGAAACTCCTGCGACGAACTTATGTCTTATATTCGCAGGAAATAAAAACTTTCCCTTAGCGGACAGGATTAATAGAGTTAAGCATATGAAGACATGCGACGGCCTCGGCTCAAAGAAATACCGCTCCCTCCCCCGGACGGCCTTACGCCACCCCTGTATCGTTTGGCCACGTTGTTCTGGTAATAAGATTTGGCAAGGCCCTCACCTGTTCCGACCCAACCCTAGTAATTCCCTAGGCAACCGTTTAGGAGCATCGCTGCTATTTCCCACCACCCACCGCCGCCGCCGCCGCCGACGGAATTACGCTGGCAATGGAATTTAGCAAAATAGCCGGCGTAACTTTCAAATTAGTCGTGCTTTATATGCGTGCATGCGGACACGAGATATTCCCTCATATAAATATCGCCAGGGTGGGAGGGCTGGACACTGGACAGAGCAACAGTGCATGCGGTGATGTACGGTCACAGAGGAGCGTGTGCACTGCCAGATTCAGAAACAATAAGGCCCGGAAGCAATGAGTGCCCTGCGTGAATCATATGTGGAGAGAGAGTAACAAATTCGTTTCCACATACCGCTCGATACATGCAGAAACGAATCAATCAGGACCGCTGAACGCTCTCGGTCAGGGCTGTACTGGACCGCTCACACACACACACGCACACACACACAATCGCGCTGGACACACCTAACACGAATTTCCAACTGCACTCACTTCTAATTACAATCTGATAAACCATTGCTAACTTAACCTGATTGAATTTCTACTTGTACCTCTCACGGCCGGCACGCATCCGAATAAATGCGGGCCCACAAAGGGGACGGCCACCCCCGCCCCACCCCCCTGGGACCGACCCCGGCGACAATCACTTACGGGCCGACCTGAGATCCGGAGATTTTTAAAATTTCACGCGCGAATTTATTCCCCAATTTGAGTCTCGGAAATATAACGGGCCTCCTAAATAATCACTTTCCGAGGAAATTGTGCTTCAAGTTTGCGCCACTTTTCAAACACTTTATCACTCTCGTTCTCTTACATTCACATTTTTACAGCGCGCACATACACACACCGGCGCACGGAGCCGGAACACCGTCAAAAAAGAAACCCGAGAACGGAACGATCACCGTTTCTAACTTGACCAACATATTGAGTAAGCACTTTCATATATCAGCGATGCAATTTGTTTTTTGCTTCAACTTCTTCGACATTATTAATCTTCACCAAATTAACACCTACCCCAGGACGGGGACTACTGATCAGATTGTCACTCATCATTACTCATTAGTTTAAGTGTGTGATAATTCTAAACCTTGTAGTACGTTTACAGATTATCACTATTCGAATGTACATGGTTTAAGATCACCAGTAGGGTGGTCCTTATTAACGAGCAAAATCTATGTTTTTAAAATTTTATTGCTCCCACGCGCGGGTATTTTTCCTTTTGATGTGTAAAATACACGAGCAAAATTTCAACTTGATTGAATAATATTTAGGTGCGACACCCCTAGTGGAAATTATTATTATACATATATGTTTGAAATGAACATTTTTCATGCCTTAATCTGAAAAAATCCAAAAGCCACAAGATGATTCTAGTAGACAAAATATGAACCTTGCTTCATGGGATGTACTATTCACCAGTCATCAGTGACAATCTGCTCAAATGTACCACAGAATTTGGAATTACAAAAAAAATGTAAACTCATTAGTACTGATCAGTGACAATCTGTAGGAATTGCCACAGGGTTTAGATTTACTAAATATTTGCACCTGTACTCCAGTAGCCACAGGGAAGGACAAATAGGTCCAGCTTCTTTAAATAATCTTAAAATGTTTATATAGTAGCCTTTTTGAGAGTTGACAATGTCTCATTGTTCCATAATTCGACATACGTTTCATATTTCATTTCACTCTATTACATTTACCTTAAGCATGCGAACGAGCATATAAAACGCGTTCTTTGTTCGAAAAAGCATGCGTCATTGTCAGCTCTCATCGTTCTGACTCGCTAGAACATGTTTCTGACGACAAATTTACCCACGGTAACCTAAAACTACTTAGGGTAGGGTTTACGTATCTCCTATCAAAACCTATTTAACCTACACAACCGTAATATTGACCAAGAAAGGCTTGATGGTAGGGTTTACGTATCTCCTATCAAAACCTATTTAACCTAGACAATCCTAATATTGACCAAGAAAAACTTGATGGTATTCAATATTTTTATGTTTATGAGTTTCCGGTGTTTATGGTCTCGTCGTCCAAAGGTTCACTTCGAAAAGTCGAGCGTAAATCAGCGTGGATAGTTAATTGGCTGTGAAAACCTCGTGAATGAATCATGGGACAAGTAAAGCGCGCCTTCGAGCCTAGGTCGCCTTGAAACCGATTTGGAAATTTAAAACCAAAAGTTATTGTTCTTGATTTGCATATGCCGTAAAATCATTCGAGCATTAAAAGAAATGCACGGCGCGCAATAAAACCGTGCAGTGTTAATTTCGATTTATGGACTTTTAAAACGGGCGCGGGAAATTGCCGTTTTAATTGTTTTAAGAGTCGATTTTCTACGCTCCGGATCGCGTGCCACTGCCAATTTTTATGTCACCATAAATTTAAATCACCATCACTATTGTTGTTTTTATGTTCTGATAAGAAACCCATGTAACGTGGATGAGCAAGTACGTACAAAACGCGTGCAAATAATAAATGAACATTTCGAGTTCTGGGACGTTAAAATTTGAGCCCAGTTAAAAAATACTGGGTATATCCCATTTTTTGGAGCTGAACTATAAAACTCGATGGAATACAACGTTAAAAACTGTATTTCACGCAATGCACGAATTTGGAAAAATGCGGTAATTGTAATATAATTATGTTCATCAATAATATTAAAAAAAAAATGATTGTGTAGAAAACGAAGTGTAAGTTAAGGCTTTAATCTAAGCCATAACCTCATGCTGTATGTAATAGCTGCTAAGCCATTAGTTGAATACCTCAGGGTAGATGTCCAATTGATGTAGTGAAGATAATTAAAAAAAACAATAATAGTCCAGGATGGAAATACTTTATCAATGATTGACCATTTAAAATCTAAGCATGGAATTACTTTACATACAGACTCAAGAACACAAGTTGAGAAAAAGCTTCTCGAAGTTAAACTCTTGATAATTTCGTTGTAAAAAAAATTTAGAAGAAATTGTATCCAAAATGACCGTGTTTGATAATGTATCAATTAGCAATTACTAGCTACATTTGAGAAAGTTTCTCAAACTGTACCTCGTAATGATGTCTATGTATTACTCTGTCCGTTGAGTTATTTCACAACACAATCATCAATATTCTTCAGAATCCCATCTTTATCATAGTATATATATGAAATTTTAGAGATTCCACTAGGCGTTGCCGTTTATTGAGCAAGGATTGTCACTTCGCAAATACAACTAGCGACCGGGAATCCCAAATATATTTATTGGACGGCATTAGGAATCCTCAGAAATTCCAGATAGAGGAATTACCCAAGGCTTGTGATAACCAAGTGTGGCAACATGGCTTACCGAAATGAAATGCCGCACCAATCAGGGACCATCTTCAGGCCAGCCCTCGCTGTGCACAATTCAAATTACACCCCACCCCAATAACTCAAAAATTATTAATTGTAAGAGTGCAGAGCAGAACAGACTTCAATTCGTTACCTTCACCGGTGTGCATCGCTGCGTATTGATTATTGTTACGCATTAAATTATAGTCCACATTATTTCCAAAACGACGAGTTTTAATTACCTTTTCATTTAAATTGGCGATCACCCGCCTGGTCCTTCGATTACGTAACAGATAGATATGATTAATTCTGCTGGTTTAGATGTCGTGGCTTTCAAGCAGTGTCATTGCCAAATAAGCAATGTTCGTTCACCCTTTAGTGGGTGAACGATGTATCTGTCTGGGCTGTTAAAAGGAGAGGTTTCAGATGTGGTTTTGAGCGTCTGCTGCGATGAAAGCCCGAGAGTGGTTTTGGATTCGCGGTGAGGCGATGAGCAAACGGTGCGTTCCGGTTTTTGCGCATAGGTGGATTTAATTGAAGCCCTTCCGGGAAAATAATCTGCTTGGGCCGTGATTTATGTGCAATTCGAGGATCCGGCTGGGGGGCGAATGGGGGAATAAGAGCAGTTCGGCGGGGCCGTGCAGTCATTAGTTTGAGTGAAATGCTAAAAAGGGTTTATGTACCTTTAGGATAGTTGAAATATTCGGTATGCGATGCGGTTTATGTTTGGGTCGGTGGAGCTATAAAACTAGACGTGGAGACGTGGCTTTCGGTGGCGCTTTAACTACGTGCATGTGTGTGTGTGTTTGTGGGGGGTGTGGGAGCGCCGGGTTACGTTCGGTTTCACGAATGGCGGTGATATTTTGATGCAGTCGCCGGCATAAGTCATACATTTAAATGATCCGTTTAGTGTTTCGAAATGGCGGAATCGTGTTAATCCGACGCACCACCCCCGCCCCCGCCCGACACCTCGAATGTTGAATAAGTACGAGATATGCGTTGGCTGTGTTATTTTGATGGTATTGGAGCTGGAGGTTATTGATGCGCGGGGTCACTGATGGAATGAAGTACCGCAGTAAAAATTAATAGTTCCGTTAAGAAACGTTGCAGATCCACCAATTACATCGAGTAATTGCGCCTGGTTGAATTAAGAATGGTTGCAGTTGCGTTTGTAACTACTTCCTATCATTAGCCTGGAGATATTAGTTTTACCCCAGGAATGGCGTTTAGGTTTGATGAGTCGGTTCAAAACTCTCGACCGGAACGAATTGCCGGTTTTCTTGCTAAGGAGGTTCAATACCGCCGCCCATGGTTTCGCGAGTGAAACCCATTGCAAACCGAAAGTAAATTGAATTGTGTTTGTACGAGACGATGGGGTGGCGATTCCTGTTGAAGGCGCGAGGGGCGGCTCATCCTCGCAGCTAGAGGTAATCGGTCTGTAATCCCAGCCTGATCCGGAGACTGTAAACAGATGTACCCATGCCCTATTACAGCTTGCAATTATCGCTAGCGGCGTTCGACCCCCAGGACGCCTGGAGCCCTCCGCGGTTTTTCGAGGCACGTCCAATACGGATCCACTATTTAGATTCCAGGATTTAATCAATTCGTTAAATATTTATCGAGCCGTATGTGTACCGCCGAGTTCGATTACCACCGAGTTTATTGCAGCAAATTGAAAACTTGCGAATCCTGTCGAGATTGTGTGTCGCATGGTGCATGCACAATGGCCGTCCAGATTTAACGATGCCCCGCGTTGCGTTTGTCAACAACAACAAAAATTTCAACTCTTCCATCGCAACGGTTGCCTTTTTAGGAGCCAAAGCGAAGCAAACCATTGACATTCTGATTGAATACGAGGGCCTCGACTGTTGACTACTAGTAAGTACCTTATACATAGTTTGCGGTATGGAGTCGGTCCGTCGTTTATTCGTTCTGCATGAAAGCAACTCGATGATGTTCTCGCTGTTCAGATCGCGGCGCTTTTGCTCTTTGCAGCCCCAGCATCCCTGCCCTTCTCCCCGACAGTGCAGCAGCCACCATTGTGCCCCCGACTTATTCACAATATGCGTATTGTAATATTTCCCCGCGCTATAATATTTTATATTTTATTCCAACCTAATCCCGGCCCCCTCTGCCACGTCCCCAAGGCAATACGGCCATGTCGAAACGCAATGTGGAGTTATTATTTATTATTATTTATATGAAAGCGAAACGCGCCCGTATTTCACACACACCTTCACTCCATCGCTCACTACTCTCGTCTTTGTCTCCCATTAGCCGTACGCACGGCCTATTTATTACCACCCCAATCGCCGCTAGAAAAAACGCGGATTAATTCGCTTCAAAGCAGCCGCAATAAAAAATTGACAGCGCGATCACGGCTAAATCTGGCAGAAAACATAACAGCTGCGTTTACAAATTTCACACTCGTTTCGCAAACGAAAGCGCGCACACCCTTGCGTACCCGGCAGCACAAATGCCCGCCAATTTCAATGCTTTAATTAATAATTACTATAACAACTGTTACTAACTAATACGTCCCATTGTAATTTGAACGACATGGAAATTGAGTTACAAAACAAAGTCGTTGCTTGGGGCGTTTTGCGCCAAAATTTTAGTGCGTTTCAATAACGACAAAGCACATTATTGCGGGACAATAAAAATTTCAAACGCCCAATAAATTTTGCAATAAAGAAGCTAAATGTTCCGGCAAAATACTCGAGTTCATTAAAAACCCTTTATCATACCAATATTATGTGCACGTGTACACAATTTCATCGCCCACGTGTCGTTTAATTACGCATTGTCTATGGTGGAACAGGTGAAATTAAAAAGTACAGGCGTACTTTACCTACAACCTTGTTTTCACGATGATAATTTTTATCATGAGAGTGATAGTGATAATACCTGTCAGTGTGATGTCTACACGGTATTGCGATTTAATTATGGCAGTGTGTAGCAGTGTTGATAGTCACAGATATATTTGATATATGTATTGGCTGTCGCGAGAGTACTGTCAACTATCTATACTCTGATTTGACAAATGTAGAAGTGACTCATATCGTAAGGCTGGGCCGCGGCGGGAGGTGAGCGGGTGGGGACGCAAATTTCATAGGCGTGCGCTCGGTGAGTAATTATTACGTTTGATGGTATTATATCTACGGGGTATAAATTGTAAAGAACTATCATGTAATTACGGAAATTAAATACTTACCACTTCAAGTTAGGTATCATAAGAGTCCAGGTATCCAGTCCAGGTTTTGGCTTGAATGTTGATGCACCAATGAGTTGCCAGTGACAAAGGGCCGGCGGATACCTGGACTTTTATGATACCTAACTTGAAGTAGTTAAACAATCCCACCCTTATATTTTTATTGCAAGTCAATGTCATAAAAACAAACTATCGTTGCGCGAAGTATACCGATACTACCGATGAATCACTTCTACAATTTTCAGACTCGGGTATAGTCAAGCGAGATAATGCGAGAGTCCTCTCGTGACAATGCAAGAGTCCTCGAGTGAGAGTGCGAGAGTGATTGTCAAGAAGTCTATTGTCTACTGTCTACCGTCTACTGTCATGAAAACTATAATTGTGAAATCGGTTTTACTGATTTCGTAGTCGAATTAAAGAACGGTCGCTCCACTAACGTTCAAGATTTTCTGCGCGTGCCGATGATTTAATCGCGCACATTTGAGTCCACGTAGAAATTGTCGTGATTGGGGGGAGGGGTATATTGATGTGTACCTATGAAATGATGAAGGGCGTGAGGGTCTTGATAGGAGAATGCGCCCGGGAAATATATTGATTATGTGTGCCCCGAAGAGATAAGCTGCGGTGAGTGAGCGTTCGGGTTTTCTTCGGATTGTTTTTGGCTTGATGATTGGGCAGGGCGTTTTAAGTTCTTTATAAACGCTTAGCGGATCGCTGGTGGGGTGCAATTAAAGTTTTGCGATTATCTTAATGGTATTTGGGGAAAAAAATAGCGGTTGAATGGAACGACCGGGGAGTCGTTGGAAATTTAAATTTCCACGCCTTTGGTTTCAGCGATTGCGGCAATTCGGCGGGGGTCGGCGCCGGTCTGAAATGTTTTGTGGTGAAGAAAGCCGTGCCCAATTGGTATAATTTGATTGGAAACTGCGGGGGCGCAGTTGGAAATAGTCCCCTTGAACTTAGGTGTAAAAATGTAAATAAAGCCGGCGATGAGACGTAATTTGGTTATAGGAAAACGCCGCGCCAATGACTAATAGAGCTGGGACGTGGAAATACCTTTCAATTGGGGCGTCGCGGATTGAAATTTAATCGCGAAATTTATGTTTCATTATAATTCGCGGCGATAAATTTATAATTGATTGTGTTTTTCCTCTCGGGGGTGGCGGCGATTAGTCTGCAGAGAAAAGTGTCTCGTCGCGCCTTAATTGAAATTTTTTATTCCGCAGCCGGATTTTTCCGCCGGAGAGAATGTTGTTATTGTCGGAAGTCTCTCCCCCGCGACTAAATAAGATTGTATTCTGAGGCCTCGAAAGTTGCCGCCTTTGAGAGTCGATCGGGTATGAAAGGCGGCGGGGAAACCATTCGAAACCGGATGCTCAAATATCGCCATAATTATTTAAATTCAATTTGTGGCCGCGAGTACGTAGCCACACCCAGTGGCGCAACTAAGGGGGATACGTGAGTGCATATGCACCCCCTTTGAAGGACAAGATTTCTCAATAGATCGACGATCCGAGAGGCCTAGGGAGTAAAACTTTATTCCAATCGCCAGTAGTGTGATGAAATTCTGATTGAGATTTGAGATGGAATTCTGAATTTCTGATTGTGATGAAATTCTGCAAGTTGGCGCTGAATAAGTATTTTGCTGGACCATGCACCCCCCATTCAAAATTGCTGGTGGCGGCACTGGCCGCGCCGTTGGCTGCGTGCTAAAACATACAAAACTGTCATACGTGCAAACTGTTGTGTGTATAATTCCTTTTAAACACAGTCGAACAGCTGTTAACACACACGACGTGAGGCAAAGTTCTTTCCTTCGCAAGTGTTAAATTATTTCCCCATGTCGAGGAATTTGAAACCATTTGCATATTAATAATTCCCGAGTTTAGGAGTTGTTGTAGCTCAGCTTTTTGTGTACAGTGCGAGTTTGGTTCACGTATCGGCGAATTTTGCGCTCTTAATTATGGCTAATTGATAATTATGTAAATGGTGGTGGTGCTGAGTTTTCTGTGGGGCCATCAAATTGATTTATACGTTTCGTTCTTGGAGATATTTTAATTAAAAACTGACGATGATGGTGCACCAGGGCAATTGCCAGTCATTGCTTGGACTGCTTTAATTTGAACGTCGGTTCGTTTGAAGTCCGAAACTCGATTCTATACGTACAATTTAATAATGCACAATTTAATAAAGTGTAATTATGAATCTCTGGTTAAACATTAGTTTCATTCACTCCAATTACACGTATCGTGTTCCCATACTCCCCGGTCCACTCTCGCTCATCGGCTCTGGCCGTTTGGCACAATGTTTTTAATTAGCATTTGCTGCCATGCCGCCATTTAGGCCATCGCCCTAGCCGACCTGCCTGCCCGTCGATATTTAATAAATGCCACTTTTGACGTTCCCCGGCCACACGCGGGGTCACGTCCGGATTGATTCCGGGAGAGGATCCGTCCCCCTCTTCAAATACCCGCTTACAGTTACAGAATTAGTAATCGATCTCAAATAAACGCTCCGAAACTTTGTCCCTTCTTCGTGATCAGCAAAACGAATTGCTCTCTTTGTTTTATTAAGACACATAGCGCCGGATGTCACTCACATACACGTACGTCCCTCCCCCGCATTTTTATCTCTAATGACGCAATCTTTATTAATCACCCCATTCATGTACTCCCCCGGCCATTAATTACGCAATTACCCCCCCGACGAAACTGGCCTACGAGAAATCAAATTGCCGAATTATCGGCCCTCCGGCGACGTGACCGCACCCGGAAATATAAAAAAATCGCCGTAATCCGGACGTGAGAACAAAAACAAATCAATAGGGGGTGGGCGGGTGTAACAAATGTCGGCGCGTATCCTTTCAATTGCTCAACATCCATCCGCCGGCGCCTCCGAGGACTATTACCATCGCAATCGCCAGGGCGTACGCCCGGGAATTCGCGGCGGGGGCATCGATGAAATCCACGTCCTGCTTTTCCTCAAATACACCAGAAGACGTGCACCATTTCCAGCTCGAAACGTCCACCCTTAACAGAATTCTCGCGCAAAATCGCCCACGTCTGCACATTATTCCCGCCACAACAATACGCAACATTACAATAGCACGTAGATAACTGGGCGCAACTTTTGTTTCCTGTTAATAATTTTTTTGCATTGATAAATGGAGCGAAAAGTTCAAAATCAGATTCGCGCGGATTAGCATATAAATAATGGCATAGTTGTGTTAATTCATTTGTTTTAACTCGGTGCATTCAAAAAATTTGATGCAAAATTTACATTTCAACCGAACATCCCATCCGTCATTGATGCCACCATCAGAGGAAGGGTTTTGCAACGGCGAGCGCGAAGGGCACCATCCATCTCACCCCCCAGCAACTTATATCGCAAGCAGCTCCGTACATCTCGGATCATATCCGACCGCACGTGTCATCACCATTAACTTGCGAATTAAAGTGAGCCGGGATGAACCCGTCGAGTTCGGAGTGTCGTGCCGTTTGATGCTTGAGGGATCTCTTAAGCCCTGCCGTCCATAACGCCGACGTTTGTCGCAAACAAATGTCCCTTCAAATTGGAGCATTCAGACTCGTATCGAAATTGTCTGCGACGTCTTCGCTTTGATGCACGAAGGGTTTAAAAACGAACCGACACGTCCAAAACGTTACATTTACGATAGATCACAGGCCTAAGATGTCGCACGACAACCTAAGTTTATAATTTTATTGCGTATACCCCAAATTTTTATACGGTTATGAATCGGCCTCGTAGACGTAATTAGACATGTAGGTTACCATGTACATGCTCTTTAAAATTGCACACCCTAAAAAATATCACATATTTTTTTGTAAATTTTACCCACTGTTAGAGAAGACCTCAAATCTGAGTAAATTTAGCTATGGTTCGCGCAACGATAGTTTGTTGCATAGATGGGTATGCATGTATACTTCGCGCAACGATAGTTTATTTTTATGACATTCGCTTGCAATAAAAATTATAAGCCGGCTCTTGAAATGCAACCAAAAGCCATAAACCAGAGCGAATTTCGACCTTATTGATAATTCGGGTTTGGGCACGTAAAAATACAGATATGCTTCGCGCAACGATAGTTTGTTTTTATGACATTGACTTGCAATAAAAATTATAAAGGTGGGATTGTTAAACCACTTCAAGTTAAGTATCATAAAAGTCCAGGTATCCAGTCCAGGCTTCGGCTTGAATGTTGATGCACCAAAGAATTGCCAGTGACAAAGGGCCGGCCGATACCTGGACTTTTATGATACCTAACTTGAAGTGGTTTAACAATCCCACCCTTATAATTTTGTATGCAAGTCAATGTCATAAAAACAAACTATCATTGCGCGAAGTATACATGCATACCCATAAATACCCAAAACAAGTTTAGATACATGCAAGCCCCCCTTCTCGAATGGTATTGGCTTCATACGTGGTGATCGTGTCTGTGAATCATAGTGAGGGTCCACGGAGTCCCGTGGGTCTTCTGAGTCTTCATCAAGCTCCAAATTGCATCTCTGCAACTGGCAATATTCGCGAGCACCGCGAGACCGCCAGACGCCCCCGCTTCCATAATGCCCAGTCAATTGTTGCCCTGATAAGATTTCAACGTGGATACGCGTAAGCGCCTCCCGCCTTTTTCTCTTCTAACGGCGAAGTCGCGGCACATCTGGCAGCTGGCTTAATTTAGACGCACAGTTTTTCTGGAGCGTTAACCACAGCTGCTGATTCGTGAAGATTAATTTTCCGCGTCGTATGTTAATTCACGTCTTTTAATCATTCGATCGTTTACGGGTACCTGTATGAGACCCCAGATTGCAGAAACCGGCTCGTTTCCCTTGTATATCTGGAGCAGTTGTTATTAAACCGTAAAAATCATAGTGATGTAGTATGGAACAGCCTCAGACGTAGAAATATATACTTCGCGCAACGATAGTTTGTTTTTATGACATTCACTTGCAATACAAATTATAAGGGTGGGATTTTTAAACCACTTCAAGTTAGGTTTCATAAATGTCCAGGTATCTGGTCAAGACTTTGGCTTGAATGTTGATGCACCAAAGAGTTGTCAGTGACAAAGGGCCGGCCGATTATTCATAGAACCCATTTATGAAATCAAAAATTAACGAAAATGATTAGATTTCAAATTAAAGCATTTTTTACATTACTGACCAACTTTCCTCGGTATGATATATGATTTTGTAAGTCAAGAGCCCTACTAAGCATTGACCGCGCAGGTGCGGTTGGAACGTTTTATGACTTTATTATTAAGCAAATATTGAGCTCCGGCCCTGAAGAAATCCTTGCGTCGGTATCCACCCAGCAGGCTGAGGGATTGGGTACGGCCCTATTATAAAACTCATAAAATCCATTATAGGGACTATTACTGGTAGCAGCCCTCATATTTTACTATTTAGTAATAAATCTTACTGTTGCAATATCAAAATTCATTTAATTCAATAATTGGAGCAATTTTTTTGACTTGGATTACACTGGAATGTTTGGAATAGCATTAAAGTATGTTCTGACAAAAACTATATAAATAAAATTACGAATTCTTTGTGAAATAACGTATAAACTACCGGATGGTTAAAATTATTTTTTTTATCGTCAGATTGGGCTTCATCAATATCTAAACATGTGTACTTATTTTGGATTTTTTATTTCAATTAAAAGTCGCCATTTTTGGCCTGGTAATAAAACTTGAATCACCCGGTATATAAAAATCGTAGGCGAAAACTCGTGAGATACTTTTCAAAATGTGGAAAGTGCCGAAAAATCATCAGTTTCTTCACACCTAAAAATGTTATTCTATGCAAACGCCCTGCTCCAAACAGTAGGACAAATATGCATCTTTGTCTGCGGATAGCTTGAAATGAAAGGAACTTTGTATTTAGGAGAGGTTTTCCATCCATTGGCAAACTTCTCCAAATAGTCGGACAAAGTTGCGTTATGTGATCCTACGGATAGCTTTAAATGAAAGGCATTTAGGATATATTTCCATCGGCAAACGTGAGATACTTTTGAAAATCTGGAAAGCGCAGAAAAATCATCAGTTTCTCCACAACTAAAAATGTTATTCTATGCAAACGCCCTGCTCCAAATAGTAGGACAAATATGCATCTTTGTCCGCGGATAGCTTGAAATGAAAGGAACTTTATATTTTGGAGAGGTTTTCCATCCATTGGGAAACTTCTCCAAAATAGTAGGACAAAGATGCGTCATGTGATCCTACGCAAAGCTTTAAATGAAAGGCATTTAGGATATATTTCCATTGGCAAACTTCTCAACAGCTATCAAACGCATAGATACTCACATGACCATTAGTTTGTAATCCCATTACATATTTGACATTTGCAAAAGAATGGACAACCAAAGAATAGTGAAAAAAGTGTGGGAAGCAAAGCCAAACAAAAAGAAAAAGAAAGGAAGACCGAGAAAGACGTGGGATGACAGAATGAAAACAATAATATACGAAAGAGGGAAAACATGGAAATAAGCGAAAGAACTAGCGAAGAATACGACTAAATGGAAGAACTTCATGAACAAAAACAATAACAGAACAAGAAAAGGAGAAAAGAAAAGGACACACCTACACCATTGTGGTAGAAGGTGGACTGATCCATAACTTATACTGAGGTATTGGATGAGCAAATGAACGAGTTTTGGTATTATTATTAAATCTGTCTAATTTTTACGTGTGAATGTGAATAAGAAAGTAAAAATATGCACCACAACCCCTAATTAGTTTATAATTGCACGACTGACTAATGCAATTCTAAAATTAATTAAAAGCTTTCAAAATCCAAGCGGGCCAATACAATACTCTAATTGCAGTAATTGCGCCAAATTATCTTGTAATTAATCAATTATTACCGGAAAATATCGGGCCATGGACGTTTGGGCTCCATTATGTGATTACCACTAATAAGGTAGGACGTTTCGACATGACGGCCAAATTGCAATGTTTGTTATTTTGCGTGGAAGCGCATGTTTATTAATTGAATTACAGATTATTGCAATAATTTTGATTTGCAAATGAATTGTCCTATGTCCCATATAATTGGATGTATTGAATGATAAATTATTATTAATTTTAGAATTTCACCGGACTGCAAGTTTCAGACCCAATTTTCAAGCCACATTATTATCTTGCAGGCTCGGATTAACTTTAATCCGTGATGAATTTACTTAAATACCATCGATGAATAGCACAGTGTGGTAGTCATGGGAACTAACCGTTGATTGAAACTAATTGGAAACTATATCACCGAGCGTAAGAACATCGTTAATCGGAGATCAATTTCCTTGACAACTTTCTCAAGTTCATTTCATGCATGTTTTCGTTCTTTCTAAGACAGTCGACCAATGCCTTATAAATTAAAAATCTGATTCTGCAACACCGGACTTGAGAATATCTTTAATCGTTGATCAATTTACTTGAATACCAATACTGTGCCCTTTTGTGCGCGTGCCCTTCCAGCGCGTGACTATTATAATATAACAGTTAGTTATATGAGATATAAGTTATATTATAGTATAATATAATATATACGATCTTAGTTATATATGGTAGTTTAAAATAGATTATTCTAGAATTGTGTCATCAAAAGGTGGGATCTTAGCATTCATACATCAAAAATATTATTACTTCATGTTTACAGTGTCGATGGTGCAATCATTACTTTGTAGACATGGGGAATATAGAGGTATACTTCGCGCAATGATAGTTTGTTTTTATGACATTGACTTGCAATAAAAATTATAAGGGTGGGTGTTGTGTCTGTCATTAAGTGGCGGCATCATTTGTATATTGGACGGATTAAAATGTATTGTGTCTTCGGCGGGCTTTCCGTGGACCTAGTCCATTACTGCGTAATCCGCATGTTTCGGTAAAACCCCAACGAGACTCCAAAAATGCAGATGTTTCCCTACAATTAACGGTCGTCGCCACGACCCCTTGTTCGCCTCTCGTCTAGAATACTCATTCACTTATCAGCGTTTGCAAGGTGCAGACCAACGACACAGAAAAGCTTGTAGAAATTTGAACTCCAATAAATACAGTCCACTAACAACATATTTTGGTATCCACATTGTACCCTTACATAACTGCCTCCATGTTATCGGGTGTACGGTGCTAAGTACACAACAGTGGGATTGTTAAACCACTTAGACTTTGGCTTGAATGTTGATGCACCAAAGAGTTGCCAGTGACAAAGGGCTCCCCGATACCTGGACTTCTATGATACCTAACTTGAAGTGGTTTAACAATCCCAGCGTTATAATTTTTATTGCAAGTCATAAAAACAAACTATCATTGCGCGATGTATAATAATGTTGTAGGCAAAAATCAAAAACCCCCAAATCATTTGGTAAAAGTTTGTACAGTAAGTATAAATTTAAGTGCGGTTGTGATTTAGTTGTGACTTTCATGTGTCCATATTTTTTTGATAGAGGTGTGTATTTTGAAGGTAAGTTATCCGTAGTCGATACAAGGCGATTGAAATCGTCTGCATTACTTTATAAGTACTAAAGCGAGCGCCTCTTCCCACATTTATAACGGCAGGGTAAAAATTTATGGCGATCATACGGTTGTATTCGAGATGCAATAAAGTGCCCTTGAGTGGCCCATAAAAGAGATTCACGTGCGGCGAGTATGCCGGAGAAATCCTTAAAAATCAACAAATGTGTCATCCGTGCTTTCCGTGCACGCCTATGAAATCGGTGCGTTTTATTGCAGCTTCGCTATTCCTCACGTGTGCGGTCACGAGAGGCGAGAACTGCGTTTCAACGCGGACTTACAGGAAAATCTCCTAGTGCATTTTGCACTTCGGACTGCGAGAGTGGAAGCCGGGCTACCAGTCGTACAAGGTCGGATTATCCAATGCCAATGTTTCCCGCTTGCTTTTACACTTCATTACAGAAGAAAACGGTTCTGAGCTGCCTTGTGATACAGCGTCTTTGTGGTTTTACCGTTTTAAGTAGTTTACTGTAACACCGCCATAAAACACAAACAAATTTTTAACGTACAGGACGTTCGCGCAGATTACTGCGTCAGAGGCCGTGATGTATGATAGGCTGACGTTAAGCCTCTTCTTACATGGTATAGGTGGACCTACAGTTATATGTGGATTTCGAATGATTATATCATGACCGGGAGGGCTTTTTAGCCATTACCCTTACGCTGACTAGGCGGGTTGGGGATTTGAAAATAGTTCTGTGGGGTTTGAACCTACGACCTTGAAACGAAGTCATTGTTTCTTCAATTGATCATGTGTGATTTAGTTACGAATTTGCTGTCGTCGTGAAAGCTAATTTTGCTTTCAAAAATGTCAAGAGTAGAACTGGTGCGCTAATATTTGTTTGAGCATTCTTACGCAATTTAGGCGTTACGTGTGGTACTGCGGACTGGGCAAGTTATAATTTTACTGTGCAAAATCGACTGTAATATAATTTAACAGTGGGCATAGAAAGTTAATGTCCAGGATGTTGTTGCATTATATTCATAGTGCGGTGCATAATAGAGCCGCAGCTTTTTTACGCCGGCTAATTGAAAATCACGTTCGATAATTAATATGGGAATGCGGTAATGGATCAATGTTGGTTTGTCCGGCCATGTGTGAACGCTCACTTACGTGTCGACTATGCAAAACGGAGCGGAATCGCGTGAATTAACATTTTTGCGTAGTGACTCAGCGAAGGTCTGCCAGTGAAGTGGCTGCGAGTGGCGACACCTATCAACGGACCTCACTGAGGAGGTGCCGGTGTGCGAAATGGGTCAGTAAACTCGAAAAGTCAAACAAAGCGGGAGTGTAAATTCAAGTGCCGGCATGTGTATCTATAAGATATAGATATTGCAAACATTGGAAAACCGGTTCGGGCATGACGCAACGCGTGGAAAAAATCTCGGCCGCAGGCAAGGACATGTATGCGTGCGTGTGCATGGCAGGAGTAAGCGCGATTTAAATTTCCCGCGCTGGCGAGACTTTTCTTCCCTAGTGCGCTCTAAATAACTGAGGAGTGCGTCACGCGCGCAGTTTAATTAGTAATTTACAATTCGCTGCTTTGCTAGTACAAGCAGGCGATCATTAATTCGCAAATTTTCGTGGGGTCACACGCACATTAAAACTTTAATGCAAATTTTATCGGCGATCATGTGAAGTTATTTGCGGCATAACTTGCCACTGGTGTTACGATTGTTACCAGAGTACTTAGCGATTAAACTGCGGCCGTTAAAACTCGTCGGTGTTTTTAAATAAACATCAAGCATTCTCTTTTTAGTAATCGTGAAACTTTAATGCCTGCAAAGAGTGCGTTCTTTACGGCGCCCATTAAATGGGAAATTTTACGGTTTCTTCGCGCGTCAATTTTCAGCCCAAAAAATTGCCCCAAAAAACCGGCATGCCTTGGTGAGCACGCTCGTGCGGTCGAGGGGCGCAATATGCGCTGCGGTAATTGTTTGGATCGTAATTTCCCACCGAACCAGGAGCGGATTATGAATTCTGTAATACAATTTGGTCACCGTTCGAGCTTGTAGGTTTAGGATTATCGCAGATTGCATTATGTTTGCGTTCAGTCGAGATCGATTGTTCTCTTCGATGTTTGTACACAGATTTCAGCCGTGCGGTCTCAATAAGAGGGACCCCCTCAAATGCGCGTTTTGATGCAATTATTGATTTTGCCGCGATGTGTTTATGTTGCGCGCAGATATTAATAATGAGGCGCTGTACCGAGATCTTCGGTTGATTGATTCCTAAGGATGGTGTATATAAGTGCTTATGTTATTAACGAGCGATTCTCAATTACGCCAATTGATTGATTTAGTAGTGCTGTTTAAGCGGATACATTTTAATGAGGTATCAAAATTGTGCATTGTTACTGATTGGTTTACCAGGCATGATAGTATTAATAAGGCTTTGGTAATTAGTTTTACGTCTTTCAAGTGTGTGTTGTTTGTTAAATGTTCGTGGTATTGTTTGCAAAGTTCGTCGAGGTTGGGACGTTGTTATGAAAATGTAGCGAAATTAAAATCGTCGGTTTTCATTGAGCCACGGGCGGGCATTGGGAGAAATAATGAAAATTGTTTCGAGCTTTTTCCATTTACGAATCTGATAAAAGTATTGTAATTGGCAGAGAGCCTGGGAGGTAGTAATTTTTCAAGTGGGCCGTGAAATTAGCGTTGCTTGTACCTAAATGCGAGTTTAATGTGGGTAAATACGGCGGGAGCGATACGTCAAATTACAGCTAGTTCCCGTTTGTTTGTGATTATGCGACACACTCGTTACCCATTATTGTTTTTGGAAATTGTTGTTCCCTAGTAAATATTGTTTTATGATCTCGCGAGAGAAGCGCCGGTCGGCGGCTAATTCGCCAGCATTTTATTTCATAAATTGTTAATTATTCATGCACCCCGAGGGCACAATCGTATTTTTCATCAGAAATTGTAGAAACTCTGCTCCACTACCTAATAACAAAATAAACAAACATTCGCACGGCATCAAATTTGTCCAGGATTTAATTATTTCCAAACTTTTTGCAGGTTTCATCTGCTCATCCGCGTTTTTCGGACTGTTTAGTTCGATAATACACGTTTCTCGCCCCTGCGCTGTTATGGGCGTTGAAAAAACGAGACATAATTATAAGGGAAGTCAAAGAGCTCGACACCCCAGTCAACTTCGACCCCTTACTTTTATTACGCTCTTTATAAACCTGTTCGGAAGATAAATTTGTCACCCGTGTATGGTGGGAGCCACCCTTTAAAACGAGCACCCGCACTCACCCCGCGTGTTTTTCGTTTTGTTCGAATTCGGCGCGTGTGCCATGGCAGGGGGTTCGTTCCCGTGCTCTTATTTCGATTGCAAAAAGCGCGTGATACGTCACGACAGCCAAATTACGTCAGACACATGTCGCGGCCGTTTTGCATAAAGATGAATGTAAGCGGGCGCTCCTTGCAATTCCGCCTATCCGCCGCCACCCGCCGCCCCCAGGATAATCGAGCACCCCGCCAGGACAGCGCTGTATGCACCGCTGACCCAAAACAATAAATCGCGTCCAGATCAACGCGTCAGATCTGGCAGCCCACTGGATGCAAAAGCTCCCGAGTCCGCAATATCAAAAAACCCATAATAAATTCGACGGTAATTAATTGCCGGTGACAACGAACACGGCTCACGCTTGTATAACATGTATCGATGATTCCCCGCGATCAAAGCCCACCGCGTGGGCCCATTAAAAACGCAAACGGACACAGAACGAGCCTCGAACACACGACTACCAACGAACCTAGGTCAGCACACGGCCAGAAGACGCCACCACAAAACCGCAACCACCGAATTATAAACATTCAGACAGTTCGCTTCTCTTCCAGCACATAAGAATCCAATTTCACGCGTTTTATACACACATTAGCTGTTTGGGCAAGTCAACAGGCATCCATCATCCGCAACGCGAGAAGTCTAACCGACATCTTACATAGGAAAAACAAGCACAAACTGCAGTTGTGGGTGAAAACATCGGCAGATTCCATGTGAGAGCCTAAGTAATTCCATTCTCTTTTCCTAAGGCTTCATTACCGGGCTTACTTGTCCCCGTAATCTAGAATCGTCCGCCCATACAGAGTAGCACGTGGCGTACCTCTGCCTTTTTTGTTCCCGTGCAGCACTGACCAGCAAGTTCCGAGGTTATTCCATTATTTTTTCCTCAGGCGTTAATTACCGGGCTTACCGTCGCCGTAACATGGAAGTGTCCAGTACAGACAAATTTTCCACCCTACATACGTACTATCGCATGGAAATTTATTGTGTTTTCTTCCACTCATTCTTTCATCAGTTGCCCCATGACTGTTTCGTGTAGCTTACAATGGGCATACCCCTAAAATTATGCGCCCCATCTGAGGCTTCATCCCCACAAATTGGTTTGGCATTGTGATTATAGTTCCGGATTGCATGTAATCGACGGATCCCACATATTAGTTTGCCAATGTATCGCTCATAATAGTTTCAGATTGCGTTTAATCGACGGATGGTTTCCGCAAGTGCAGCGATGTCCAAGATAATTAACCATCTTGATAAAAGTTTATCGGAAACTGTGAGCAATTGCAAACAAGTCCAATCGCAATAAATCTCGCACGACCTGCACTTCCTCATTACGGGCAAATCAGTCATGGCTCCAGTGAGTTATTTGAAATGAACTCGCGCTTTTGATATGAGCACGTGAAGGCGTTAACACCACTTGGTTTGTGCCCCGTAGACGTCTGTGAACTCGTGATTACGACCCTAGTTGCGCAAACAAAAATACACGCTTTCAGAAACGTCAAATTGCGAGCTTTGCGCTTTTACCTCGAAGATCAATGTTAAACAGCGCTTTTATTACTTCGGAACGTAATATATTCTGACGCAATAAAAGCGCTGTGAACATTAATAAACGCAAGATTACAGGTAAAAGGCCGCCGTGCGAGAGAATACATTTAGACAGTTGGAACGTGGAAACTGAAATTACCCGGAATCTCTCCCAATTCAAATAAACATATCCGACACGAAATATAATAACAATAACAAAAGTGGTGCTCCATGTGGCATGAGTTGTGCTTTATTCAGCACTGCACTGTTACAATGCCAACACGCGAAATTACAGCCCGCATCGCGTAATGAGTAGCGAAACACTAGTTCCAGTCCTACAGTCTCCCATTAACTTTAGCCGATGGTTAATTTCTATGGGCACAATGACAGTCATCGATTAATCGGACACTGTAAGACTGGGGAGCGGAGCGTGATTCTGCCGAGATGTGTGCGACTGCAGAGCGAAGATCCCAGCTTCAAATCCACGAAACGACATCTGGCATTTACCGTTATGCTCCCCTGCATGGCAGTGGGCATCCAGCGAGGGCACTTGGCAATGAGAACTTCCCCAAACAGTATTAAAAATATAGTAGCCCTGCGAACTTGCTCATGCAAGCTGGAAAGTCTCCACACATCTGTAAAGACGTTAGGATAAAAAAAGTGCGAGTGTATCATCTGCTAGTTTGTGGCGCGAAGAACTCGCGATTTAGGTAGATAATTAAAGAACAGTGCGAGCAAAATGGGTACAAAGCCAGGAGTAGGCAAAACATTTTGTAACACGAAATCCATTGAACAGACATAAACGTATGTGGTGATTTTAGAAGATTTTCGTGAGTAGGCAAAACATTTTGTACGACTAAATCCATTGAACAGACATAAACGTATGTGGTGATTTTAGACGATTTTCGTGAGTAGGCAAAACATTTTGTAAGACGAAATCCATTGAACAGACATAAACGTATGTGGTGATTTCAGACGAATTTCGAGAGGTGTAAGAAGTCCATTGCGTACGCATGGATTCGATTCTCACTAGTCGCCCAGAAAAATGTATTATTCAATATCCCACCGAATATTCCAAGGCAATTAAATTCATTAGCCGTGATAAGGTCAGTGATCTAACGAAAAATACGAAGGCAAAAATTATTAAAACTTTTTTAAAATATGCGTAATTTAAATCGCTTCCCCGAGCGCTTTATGAAATAAAATTAATATACACCGTGTTAACCGACGAGCTTTATTAATTTGTTGTTAATAACTCCCGAAGAGGCAATATAAAGTCGTGCACAAATTAAATTATGAGAATAAAAAAAGGAAGTTGGTGTTGCAGTTTTCAGCCAGTTGTAACGGAGGATGTAGCGCAGGTTTTCAGCGAGGATTGCGATGCAGTGAAGAGTGCCCATTGATGATGCAGAAGAGGCACTGGCGGTGCAAATTACCCTACCGCGCTGCTGAATCTCGCGGCATTCAACATAAGAGTGCAGAAATGAGTCAAATGTAGTTGCATCTTCTCGTAAAGAGTCTGATCGGTGACGATATAAAAGACCCTTTGGCACGCTCAACCTTTGATATGAGCACGCTGAATGTAAGACTACAGAAAAGCGTCAGGTAATTTACGAAGCAGTTGCACCTTTCTCGTTAAAAGTCTGATCATTGACGATGAAGAAGAGACCCAGTCGATGCAAATGACATTGTGACGCTGCTGAACCTCTGGTCATTTAATCTAAGAATACAGAAGAGCATCAACAATGTGTTAGGTATCAAATTGTATTATTGGCTAATCATTGATTATTAATATTAGAGACGGGATATGTACCTTTATTTGTTTATATAAGCCGGAGCGAGGCGCTCAGCTTAAGAACGTGCTTTTATGGAGTGTGGGTGCAAGTTGGGTGCTGATTGTGGGGAAAGGATGTGTGATCTAATGTTTTGGTGTGCGTTGCAATGTGGACGGTTATTGATTAGGTGTTGGAATGGATTAAAAGTCAGTACCTAAACTACAATACGTATATCAGATTGAGGTGTTCCGACATATGCAAGTAGATTGTAATATTCACATCATGTAAAGGAATGATTCTTTGTAACTGCGGGGCTCACATAAAGGGGAGGTTAATCCTAGTAATTGCAATAAGAGAGGTTTGTCCTAGTAATTGCCATAAGAGAGGTTTGTCCTAGTAATTGCAATAAGAGAGGTTTGTCCTAGTAATTGCAATAAGAGAGGTTTGTCCTAGTAATTGCAATAAGAGAGGTTTGTCCTAGTAATTGCATTAAGAGAGGTTTGTCCTAGTAATTGCAATAAGAGAGGTTCGTCCTAGTAAATGAAATAAGAGAGGTTCGTCCTAAAGGTTCGTCCTGGTAAATGAATTAAGAGAGGTTCGTCCTAGTAAACGAAATAAGAGAGGTTCGTCCTAGTAAACGAAATAAGAGAGGTTCGTCCTAGTAAATGAAATAAGAGAGGTTCGTCCTAGTAATTGAAATAAGAGAGGTTCGTCCTAGTAAATGAAATAAGAGAGGTTCGTCCTAGAGGTTCGTCCTAGTAATTGCAATAAGAGAGGTTCGTCCTAGTAATTGAAATAAGAGAGGTTCGTCCTAGTAAGAGGTGTATGTCACTGCCACGAAGGTGAATTACAATAGTCGTAGAGAATAATGGTCGAAGCCATGACTGCTAGGAATCCAGTTGGCAAGAGAACAACTGGCGGGGGAAGGGGAGATGCTCCCCCGGTAAGTCCTTCCAATTATAGTTAATATACAATACTAAAACAATACTCTTTATATGTGGGGAAATCATTTGGAGTTGAGTTCAATATATAGCCTGCGGATCCTGACCAATGAAAATACAGTATTAAATACAGTAAGTGATTATTATTATTACTAGGTAAAATGGCGAAAATTTATATAGTAAATATGGCGTCTAGTTAAGGCTACGATTGGAAAAAGAACCAGCTTAAAATGTTATAGTACAGAAGAGTGTCAGGTAAATTACGATGCAGTTGCATTTTTGCTGTGAATATGCTCGTAAAAAGTCTGATCATTGACGATGAAGAAAATAAGCAGCCGATGCAAATGACGTTGTGACGCTGCTCACACTCTGGTTATTTAATGTAAGAGTACAGAAGAGCGTCAGGTAATTTACGATGCAGTTGCATGTTTCTCGTGGAAAGTCTGATGATTGACGATGAAGAAGAGAAGCAGGCGATGCAAATGTCGTTGTGACGCTGCTGAACCTCTTGTCATTCAATAAAAGAATACAGAAGAGCATCAACAATGTTATAGTACAGAAGACTAGACTGGGGTCTTTCACGATGCAGTTGCATTTTTCTCTTAAAAGTCTGATCATTGACGATGAAGAAGAGAAACAGCCGATGCGAATGACGTTTTGACGCTGCCGTATCTCTGGTTTTTCAAGTAATAGGCGCTATTGCACAGCGTCGAACCCCAAATCGGTTAAAGTGTATTCGCAGTAGTCGGCTTTATTGCAGCCGATACATTCGGCTGTAATACATTTGTAGTATTAAGATTGAAAAGACAATTTATTGGGGTGGCTATTATTTAGCCATTATGTTCACCGAGAAGTGCTTGAGTAACTTACGGTGTGCATGAAGATCAATAGGCACCTTAAGCCGTTTATTGAGCAAGGATTGCCACTTCGGCAAATACAATTAGCGACCGGGAAATCCCAAATATATTTATTGGACGGCATTAGGAATCCTCAGAAATTCCAGATAGAGGAATTACCCAAGGCTTGTGATAACCAAGTGTGGCAACATGGCTTACCGAAATGAAATGCCGCACTAATCAGGGACCATCTTCAAGCCACCCCTCGCGGTGCACAATTCAAATTAGACCCCACCCCAATAACTCAAAAAATAGTGCAGAGCAGAACAGACTTCAATTCGTTACCTTCACCGGTGTACATCGCTGTGTATTGATTATTGTTACGTATTAAATTATAGTTTACATTATTTCCAAAACGACGAGTTTTAATTACCTTATCATTTAAATTGGCGATCACCCGCCTGGTCCTTCGACCTGAAAATGTTTATTGCACCCAATAGATCTGACTACGAATGTGATGTGTGGCCCTGTATCTTCTTCTTCCAGTGCCCTCGCCTCACAGGAGGTTGGCTATCATATGTTTGAACTCGTTCCGATCTTATGCCAGTCGTATTAGTGTAGGAGCATCCCTGGCTCTGAACCATTGTCTAAGATTTTTTAGCCAGGAGAACCTCTTCCTTCCGATTCCCCGTTTTCCTTATATTCTCCCTTCCATGATTAGTTGCAGGAATTGATATTTGTCATTCCGGAAGATGTGCCTGGAGTATCCTGCGTTACACTGTCGTGAGCAGCTCTGTGTCCTTGCCCATGCGCCTAAGTACCTCGATGTTTATTATGCCTTATGCCTACGGTAAATTCGTACGTGTATCGTAGGTCACTTTGTGCTTTCCTCAGGCGATTAGCACCGGGCTATTTAACCCTATGGCATTGTTGCGGGCGTTTTTGCCTGAATTTGCTTGCCAGGACAGCATTATGCGTGTTCGTAGGTTTTTGTGGGCAAACTATGTATGCGCCAAACCGATTATGGGCATGTGGGAGTGAAGTTGTCGGGTAAGTATTAATAGTGCAACTAATTGATATTGTCGATTAGAAAGATGGTGGTTATAGTGTTCTTGATTAACCGCCCACATGTTTGAGTGTGTGTGTGGCATACTTGCGTCGTCAAAATTGCATTAACCGGTATTAATGTATACACGCACATTTTTATCTTGCAGGTTAGAGGAAGATAGATTGCGTTGACAGTTAGTTATTGAGTGTGACAGCGTTGTGTGGGCTATAAAGAGCGTGCGGCAACTAAAAGGCTTTTAAATATTACTTACTCCCCCCTCTCCCACTTAAAGCGCGGATTTAGGCGGAATCGTAGTTTCGCGAGCGCGACAGGCGGGGGCGGTATCGATCGCGCGGGGAGATGGCAGTATCAAAAAACGCTTAATAAATTTGGCATTAATTAATCGCTGGTGACACGGAACACGGCCGCCGGTTGTCAAACACGCGCCGAGTGGTTCGGTTTTATTTGAAGAAAATCCGGGGGTGGCTTAATTAAAAAGTGACGTCACGCGATGTGTATCCGGCGAGTTATTCAGTACAATATTAGATAACTCCCAATATGGGATGATGCAAAATCTGGCGGTTCCCATGTGAGCAGGGTGATTCATGAGTCAGCAGACGGGACTAATCCCGATCAGGGATGAGATCACGTGACGGGCAACCTCCGGCTCGGTCCCGACGCAATCAGAGCCCCCCTGTATGGAAGCGCCGCGACGCCCGGGAAAGACGTAATAATTGCGCGAATTTGTGCGAGCATAGCCTGCTCATTACTGTTGCATTTAGGATAACAAGCTAATCCAGTGCTCTTAAAATATAATAATTAGGATTATTGCGCGCCTCGTGCCCTCCCAAGCATGAATGAGTAATAGTAATTCATTTGATACCGGGATGAGTCCGGTGGATGCCGTAGGTAGGCAGTGGAAGGGGGGAATCCCGCGTCAAATGTAAATTTAGAACTTGGGACTTTTTAAGCCGTAATTTTAAATTCGATTTATCCTCTGTCAAGGAAGTGGAGTTTAAGTTATTTATTATAAAATATGTCGGGGGTAATCCCCACCGAATTACCCCGGCCGCGAACTACATTTTTTAATCGAAAGTTTATAACATATTTCATCCGAACGTGAATATTCATAAAAGCGACAGGGCGGGCATGGCCGGGTCGCCGGGTCCGCGCGACCCTTTATGTTAATAATTGAATTATACAATACGAAAGCGACGTTCGGGCCCGTGGAAAAAACAAAAAAAAAGGACAGGCAGGTGGCTGTGAAATTGAAAATATGCCGAGTGTACAGGGAATTGTACTCGCTCGCGGAAAAAGGGGCGGGCGGTGAAAAAAAAGGAGCCGACCGTGGAAATCCGAGCGTGCGTCCAATTTTTTCCCGCTTTGGAAAAGAGTGCGAGGCAATGAATTAAAATAAACAAAAACGTTTGTTTGGCCGCCCGTTAACTAAACAGTACACATGCAGTCTAGGAATGTTCCTCGTGTTGATTGCCCGACGCACGCGATTTTTCACCGCGCCCGGGAAATTCCTGCGCGGCGTTAATAAGGTTAACATATCTCTCATATCTAATGGCCACTTCCAATGACTCGTTAACGCCAACACACTCCATTATCCCCAGCCACTTGCAAACTTGGCTGAAAAAGAAACCGTTCTTGCAGCACACGAGTCCCATCTGCAAGCCGCCGTGCGCGATTTACACCACACACAGCCGCATCCATGTGTTTTGCGAGGGGCATCCGCCGAACGAGATGCCTTCCACTCCACATCCGAAGACGGAAGAGCACAAATCACTCTGACGTGTAGTGCACGTACTCCAAGCCCAAACAGCTGCGGGCTTTAATGAAGCCAGCCGAGATTACAGTTGTGCGCCACGCTAATTGTTAAAATTGGATAAATTGGATTGGACGTGCCTCACGTGAAGGACTATTGAGCGGAAGATTTTCACTCCAGCGACCCCGGACGGCTGAATTTCGGGGGGAACAGGTGAACACAACAGAATCCGCAATGCTCACGAACCGCGGGCGCCGAGAAATCGAATTACGCCCCCTCCCGGTCGCGGAATTTTCATTTCAAAACACGAAAAAACGGTGGAAATTTCGTGCGGGCGCGCCGGAAAACTCGATTAAACCCGCCGCAGAAATTGACATGTAAGACAAAATATAGACTCCGTCTGTGCCGCAAAGCCAACATCCGATTTCTGGGATGCTGCATCAACTCCCTTTGCTCCCAGACAACTCCTTTTACAACATCATAACGTCTACAACAATATAATTAGTTACACCCGCACTAAACCTATAACGACGAGTAAAATAAGTTATTATACTCAATCTTTACTGCCTATTTATCACTTGTGAACTGAAAGAAGCCACAACTCAACATCCATAAATTCAACACAATTTCCGCACCACACGAGTTTGATATAGGTCGCTTAACTACTGATAAGACCGTCACTGAGATGTATTGCTTTCACATGCAGCGAAAGCTCCTTCTACCCAAAGAAATCTTTAACTGGTGGGCAACATATCGCCCACTAGTAATCATCAATTGCCTACAAAAATTAGGCACCAGAATCAGAAGTACTAACAACTCTCGAACTCTAAAAGAGCTAGTAAACTAGCGGTAATAACAATTGTTAGAATCCCTAGGTGTAAAACGCACCAACAATTTGGTGCTTTATGCGTTTAACATGGAAATGTTCAGAAACGTCTCAGTGTCTATGTAGAGTAGGCTGAGACTGAGACTCCTCTTACAATTGACTGAAGAACGTCCTTACGTAAAATCAGAGGTACTAACGTGTCGAACGTCCAAAACAAGTAGCAAGTTAGCTAAGGTGACCAGACGTCCCGATTTTGGCAGGACAGTCCCGATTTTTAGAAATTTGTCCCGCGTCCCGCCACGTTTCAAAAATGTCCCGACTATTGAAAGATTGGGGTTTTTTTTCGGGGTGGTTTTTTATTCGCTATTTTGAAGTTATCAGCTTATATATTTCGCCAATATCTGTATTTGGAAGCAGCGCTGCTGCGGCCAAAATACAAAACGGTACTTTAAAAACATGCCTCGTATTTATTATATTTGTAAATATGACATTATATTTCATGTTGTTAAAAAAACTTGTAATATAATATTATACAAGGTGTCTGCTTAAAAAACGCCGCTAGCGATAACTCCTTTATTTATTGGCTGATTTCAATGAAACGAAAACAAAACTAAATGGCTCCACATGTCTACAGAGGGGCCATATTTTTTTTGCAAATTCTAGCAGACTATTGCTGAAATGACAGTTGATTTTGAAAAAAAAAACGAAAATTATGTCCCCTTTGTAGAACATGTGGAGAAATTTAATTTGTTTTTTTTAAATTGAAATAGGGCAATAAATCAATAAATAGTTGGTTATGGAGTTATTGCCCAGCGGCGTTTTTAAGGATACACCCTGTATATTTTGCGTTTTGCGTTCTTTGTTAATTAATTTAAAATGTCCCGCTTTTGTATGGTTAGGATCTGGTCACCTTAAAGTTAGCGAGATTAACAATTGTTAGAATCCCTAGGTGTAAAACGCACCAACAGTTTGGTGCGTTCCCAGTTTAACATGGGAATATTCAGAAACTTCCCAGAGTCTATGTAGAGAAGGCACGTCTCATCGTTCACTGAGACCCCTCTTATAATTGACTGAAGCACGTCCTTACGTAAAGTCAGAAGCACTAACGTCGCGAACTCCGACCTCCAAAACAAGTAGCAAATTAGCAAGATTAACAATTGTTAGAATCCCTAGGTGTAACAATTTGGTGCTTTATGCGTTTAACATGGGAATTATTCAGAAACGTTCAGAGTCTATGTAGAGAAGGCACGTCTCAGCGTTCACTTAGACTCCTCTTACAATTGACTGAAGCACGTCCTTACGTAAAGTCAGAAGCACTAACGCCGCGAACTCCGACCTCCAAAACAAGTAGCAAATTAGAAAGATTAACAATTGTTAGAATCCCTAGGTGTAACAATTTGGTGCTTTATGCGTTTAACATGGGAATATTCAGAAACTTCCCAGAGTCTATGTAGAGAAGGCACGTCTCATCGTTCACTGAGACCCCTCTTACAATTGGCTGAAGAACGTCCTTACGTAAAATCAGAATCACTAACGTCTGGAACTCCGACCTCCAAAACAAGTAGCAAATTAGCGAGATTAACAATTGTTAGAATTCCTAGGTGTAAAACGCACCAACAATTTGGTGCTTTATGCGTTTGACATGGGAATATTGAGAAACGTTTCGGAGTCTATGTAGAAGTGGCACGTCACATCGTTCACTGAGACTCCTCTTACAATTAACTGAAGAACGTCCTTGCGTAAAATCAGAAGCACCAACGTCTCCAAAACAAGTAAGCAAATTAGCGAGATTAACAATTGTTAGAATCCCTAGGTGTAAAACGCACCAACAATTTGGTGCTTTATGCGTTGGGAATATTCAGAAATGTCTCAGAGTCTATGTAGAGAAGACACGTCTCATCGTTCACTGATACTCCTCTTACAATTAACTGAAGAACATCCTTACGTAAAATGGCTTAAGATAGGATGCTTATTGAAAATACGTCTTGTGGTCTATTACGATAAGTCCCGTGGTCTATTGGGATATGTCTCATCGTCCTTTGAGACTATTTTTCTCGATTGACAAAGGCCTTTTTGGGGCCATATCTTGATAAACGTTTGGTTATTCATTAAATATCTGATTGTCTACTGAGAAACGACTCATGTCTATTGCGACCCTTTTATCGTACATGAAAATACATGTTCCTTTAAGAAACACTCCTAGTTTATTGAGACGAGTATAATTGTCTATTAGGACTCTTCGAATACACGATTGACACGATCTTATCGTCGTTTGAGACTACTCGCCTACTCGATTTATAAACGTATGGTCCATTGAAACTCCGCGCATACTCGATTGAGTCTCATCGTTGATAGAGACACCTCTAACCGTTCATTGGTAAAATGAACGGTTTATTAAATAAAATCTTTACGAAATGTCTCATAGTCTATTTAGAGAGTATCTATTGAGAAACGTCTCATGTCTATTGCGACCCTTTTATCGTGCATGAAAACTCTTGGTCCTTTTAGAAACTACTCCTAGTTTACTGAGACGAGTATAATTGTCTACTAGAACTCTTCGAATACACGATTGACACGATCTCATCGTTATTTGAGACTACTCGCTTACTCGATTGATAACTGTCTCAACGTCCATTGAAACTCCGCGTATACACGATTGAGTCTCATTGTTGATAGAGACACCTCTAACCGTTCATTGGTAAAATGAACGGTTTATTAAAACAAGTCTTTACGAAATGTCTCATAGTCTATTCAGAGAGTATCTATTGAGAAACGTCTCATGTCTATTGCGACCCTTTTATCGTGCATGACAACTCATGGTCCTTTAAGAAACGACTCCTAGTTTATTAAGACGAGTATAATTGTGTACTAGAACTCTTCGAATACACGATTGACACGATCTCATCGTCGTTTGAGACTACTCGCCTACTCGATTTATAAACGTCTCATGGTCCATTGAAACTCCGCGCAAACTCGATTGAGTCTCATCGTCGATAGAGACACCTCTAACCGCTCATTGGTAAAATGAAAGGTTTATTAAAAAAAATCTTTACGAAATATCTCGTAGTGTTAATGTTCTCTCTATTAAGAGAAGTCTGAAGGTCTATTGAGAGGAATCTCATAGTCTACTGAGAGAACTCTCATGTCTATTGCGACCCTTTTATCGTGCATGAAAACTCATGGTCCTTTAAGAAAAGACGGTTATTAAAAAAAAAAAAAACCTTACGAAATGTCTCATAGTCTATTAAGAGAGAAGTCTGATAGTCTATGTAGAGGAGTCTCATAGTCTACTGAGCGAAGTTTCATAGTCTATTAAGAGAGAAGCCTGATAGTTTATTGAGAGAAGTCTCATAGTCTACTGAACGAAGTCTCATAGTCTATCGAGAGAAATCTCATAGTCTATTGAGAGAAGTCTGATAGTCTACTCTGAGAAGTCTCATAGTCTATTGAGAGAAATCTCATAGTCCATTGTAACTGCTTCGTCATAGGGTTGTTCTATATGAATGGTCAAATAGGTCATGGGCATTCATGAAATCTTGTGCATGGAATATGATCGCACCTTATAGGTTTTGGTTATTATATACCGTATGTTCATAAAACAAAGTCCATGAGGGGCTTCTGTGGAAACTTAAACGTATGTCCGTGACTTGATTCAGATGCATAAAATTAAATTTGAATGTCATTCAGTTGTCTGTCAACGTCAAAAATATGCCACTTGTTCCAGCAAACTGGCAGCGTAGATTTTAAAAAAAAGGGAAGCGACCGGCCCACAGCAAGTACGCAGGATGACATTGCTGATGTGTAAGAACGTTTGTTAAACAAACCAAAAAAATCAGTGCGGCGACTTAAACAAGAGGTTAGTTTAATTACTTGGCACTTTCAAATAGAAAATTCAAAATCTTAAGCAAAATCAGATTGAAGATCAGAGCAATTTATCAAGCATTAGGCACCATATTCACATCCTTAAATGATGGTAAGTCCACACTGGCCATGTGTCTAGATCTATCGAAGCCTTTTGACAGTGTGAACCATAATAAGCTCGTTCTTATATTGGAAAGATATGGGGTGAGAGGAGTCGCGCTAAAGCTAATGGAATCATCCCGGACATACGTTTTAATTTCCACAACCGCCCCTTACGGCCTTTTTTAATGAACATACGGTATAATTTTCGCTTGTATGTGTAAGTGGCTGTCATTGGAGTACTATAATTCCCGATTGTTCTGTGTGCAAGAAATACGGTCATATCATACAGGCTTTAGTTGTGCCCGTGAATCAG
Source organism: Othius punctulatus (assembly GCA_951805005.1). Lineage (NCBI taxonomy): Eukaryota > Metazoa > Arthropoda > Insecta > Coleoptera > Staphylinidae > Othius > Othius punctulatus. The sequence continues at coordinate 24,642,283 of OX638147.1, forward strand.
CAACATAAATAATAATAATAATTGCCATATCAGGTGTTTCATGCGTCCCGCTGGCTGTTTTTTTTGTGTATTTGCACCCTTCCGTTTTTTCTCCCGTTTAGTAATTTATGGTAATGATTTATTCCACACTCTGCTGGATAGGTGCTTAATTTTCATTGGATTGCATTCGGCCCACCCCAGTGATTCTTCCGCGCTGCGCACCACGTACAAAGGTCCGCTCTATTCAATATTTGGATCAATGACTCACCCCCCCTGCAATATTATTAATGAAACGTTTATCTCCCGGACACTCCAAAGGGCAAAGTATATGCTGCTAGCTAATAAAGTCGCCGGTGCCAAACCATGAAATTGGAGAGCGGCACATGCCGCCCAACAATGGGGAAAAAATAGAACGGTATTATTACGTGTCACCGTGTGAAAAGTTATCGTGCACTCGCGTTACGAGGCGTGTTAGGTTTTTTGTATAGCAAATGGGGAAGAAATGATTTTTTTACACACATACTTTGAAAAATTCGTTTCAGGGGTGGGCAGGCTATCAGTAGCGTTGCGCTATAAGACATTGTATTGGGATGTATTTTTTTTGTACCACTCTTGAATGTGCAGGGTGGACCTGAAATGTGTAACCAAACTTTAAGGCCCCATCGAGGTAGTGTATTGGGGAGGACAACACACGTTCGGCTCTGGTAATGAATGCAATTAGTAGTCACGAATACGCAACGACAACAAGCGAACGTATGTGATCTCCACCAAATTATGGCACTTGTTTCATAATATACTAAATACTATTTATTCATTTTGTGATTGCAAATAAATTTAATACAGGTCTCGGTGTACGTTGAAATGTGGTAACTCTTTGGTAACAAACACATGTAATTAGGTGCGACTGTCCATACCTCAAGCTACTTAGGGGTACGTTAACAGCATTATGCTACTCATCATACATGTTATACATATAGTAATACTCTTTTGTGCAAAATCAACTAAAATGTGTGATATAAAATTTTGTTGTACGCATATGCCAGGATATCCGAGCTATAGATTCAATGTTTTGTTATTTATGATTATTTTTTGTTTCAGGCGCGGAGCTACGATTCAAACCAACCCATGTATTAAGGAAACTGTAGGTTGATATGCGGTCGTCTGAAGCGGCCGCAAGGGAATTCCGGTTGTGTGGAGGTGCCCACTTTATTAGTGCCGGATTTAGGACAACATCGGAGACGCCGCGTGCGGAATGAATGCCCTGATTCAACAGTTCGGCCAATTGCAAGATTATTATGTAAATTGGAGATTTAAAAGCGAGATAATTTTGATTTATAATCCGCGAGGATAAATCATCTCTATTTTTATCGAGTGCATAAATTTCAGCGTTCATTTCCGTGGTGGGGCGTTCGGAATTAAACTCGTCAAGCGTCGGCGACGGATCCCCCGGCGAAAAAATTAAAACGGGCCCGAAATTGCGATCGCCCCCAAGCGGGGGTGAGGTTATAGAGGGCCCGATCGGCCGTGATGGTGGGAGCTCATCGAAGAGTCGATGCAGGCGTGCTTGGGGCCCTCAGGAGTCCACCCCACCGAAAACTGCCGGAATCAGGAGAAGCACGTGGCGTATGTGCAATAATTGCGATTGTATGAGACGTCCTCATATTGAAATTAAGTAATTAAAAAAAAGCCCATTGACATGTAAAATCGGGCGTTTAATGCGTGGATTGTGCACTTCACTATTGAACGACACATTTGGAAAGGTGAGGTAAACTGAATGATATACAAACTAAATTTTAATCAAGCAAAAAAAAGGAGTGAGGAATAAATGTGGCTTTGTAAACAAGCCTGCTGACAAATGAAATGAGTGTGTATAAGAAACGGGCGTGAATAATTTTCAAGTTATTTATAGAAATTAAAAGTATCCCTAATCACGGCTGATTAATGCGGGAATGACACAGTTCCCGGAGCAAAAAAGCGATCCCTTTTAGACGGGAACGAGTCGGGAATGCAAATGCGCGCGCAATGAGGTCCCGTTCGATTCCTGGAGGAGCGCCTGGATGCGTTCCGCGGAAGAAAGGTGATAAAATCTTTATGGTCCATTGCTTTTAGATTGATTAAACTAATTATGGTCCGGGGGCGGATGATTTAATTAAAAACTACCGATATCCAATCCGGGGCGCGGGAGTAACGATCGGCTCGTGCAAATTAAAACCAAATAAGCGAAATGGGAATTTCAAGGAAACATTTTTACACCTCCGCCCCGGATAAATAAGGCGGCGGCGGATTTTATTAAATTAAAATTGGATATCAGGGGCCTTGTTGGGGAGGCGAGGCCGCCTGAAAAGTCGATCGGGATTGGGACCGCCGCCCACGACGCGCTCGCACCGCCGAGCGGCCAATTAATGAAGACAAAGTGGCATAATTATGTTGTGAAATTATGATTTCCCTTCTAGCAAATTAAAACTATTACGGTAGACGGTTCAAACGCGATGGTAACTGGATTTGATGATAAAATCGATTAAAAAGCTTCAATTAATCAGGAATTTAATGAATGGCCCGAATAAATCACGATAAGCGCGGTTAGTTCCCTCCGATAATTGGGTCAATGAGAATAATTACGTGGAGCAAAAAACGGGACGAGCAGTTGCGAAATTGGCACCGGGAATCGCTTATTTCATTAAGCGCCGATATGTTCGACAAAGTGGCGGTTTCGCACTGCGCGTTTATGGGGAAATAAAGTGGGGATCATTAAAAAAAAAAACGGTAGGTGCTGGCATTTTCAGCCCCCACTCAGCCCCCATTCTCGCCCGGTTTTAAATTTCAAATCCGAAGCTAGACGCGTCACTCTTTAACCGAATTATAATTTCATATAAGAAGAACTACATATGAATGAGTTCAAGTGTCATCGCCGGAGTGGTGGAGACCGAGCAGCAGCGCGCCGCTGAATTCCGAAAGAAATGGCCGACATTTTTTTGTCCCCGGCACTCGAAATAAATGCAATAAGATTTATGGTCACCGCGATAAAATTTACGACGTTGAGTAATCGCAGAAACTAAATATCTGTATCGTTATGAAAATTTCGCTCGCATTGTTTAACCATCCCGCGCTCGCCGTTACCAACAAAAAATTAAAATATGCATCCCCGCCTGGACACAACAACGAATTAAACCGCGTAAAAACATGCCTTGATTAAACGCCACTTTTGTTGTTTGCACAAGTATTAAAACAATAACCTCAGCGTTATCATAAAATTAGTGCGCCATTGCCCCCGAAGAAACGCAGGGCACGCGATCCAGATCTCTGATACGGATCGCGTCTCGTCCGGATCGGGCCCCACATCGGGGGGAATAATTCCATGCAATAAAAAAATAAACACACGCCTACGGCGTCGTAAAAATCGAACCGCGCACGAATCGTCGGCCCCGGGCGGGAAAATTGATGGTGCATAATGATCGGTGAGTGGATGGATCGTGGAAAATCCACGGATCCCCGCGAAGGCCGCGGGCACAGAGCAGACGGGCCCGCGGCATAGGGACTGCGATCCTGCGTCCGAACAATTAAGCGTATTCCGCTCGCCGGCTCGTTATTTATTCCGTCCGCCGGGAGTAAACGGCGAATTTTGACGCGAAAGGTCGTTACAGTTTTTGCCTCTCGACGCAAGCACTCGAAATATAAATAAACTACCCCAAGTGGACGTGGAATCTTTTTATAGCGAAAGTTTGCTTTTATAATACCACTCGTAATTCCTCTAAATAAAATATACATACATTATGATCACTAAAACCCGTACGCGGCACTAAACCCTGCAATCGTGCATCCATAACAGGCCGCGTGGGGGCGAGCACGTCTCTGTGTACGTCGCTTCTTTGGAATCAAACACACGTAAATATATAGGACTGTCCATAACTTGGGCATACCTCGGATGTATTCACAGAAAACGCGATCAGTTTTCACAGAAAACGGCCAGATTATAAGTGATTGTTGATAGTAGCATAGGGATGCTCTTCCAATCATGGGCCAGATTATAAGTGATTGTTAATAGTAGCATATGGATGCTCTTCCAATCGAGGACTAGATTATAAGTGATTGTTGATAGTGATGCTCTTCCAATCGTGGGCCAGATTATAAGTGATTGTTGATAGTAGCATAGGAATGCTCTTCCAATCCTGGGCCAGATTATAAGTGATTGTTGATAGTAGCATAGGGCTGCTCTTCTAATCGTGGGCCAGATTATAAGTGATTGTTGCTATTAGCACAGGGATGCTCTTCCAATCATGGGCCAAATTATAAGTGATTGTTGATAGTAGCATTGGGATGCTCTTCCAATTGTGGGCCAAATTTTAAGAGATTGTTGATAGTAACATGAAGATGCTCGTCCAATTAAGGGCCAAATTATAAGTGATTGTTGATAGTAGCATAGGGCTGCTCTTCCAATCATGGGCCAGATTATAAGTGATTGTTAATAGTAGCATAGGGATGCTCTTCCAATCATGGGCCAAATTATAAGTGATTGTTGATAGTAGTAGTAGCATATGGATGCTCTTCCAATCGAGGACTAGATTATAAGTGATTGTTGATAGTGATGCTCTTCCAATCGTGGGCCAGATTATAAGTGATTGTTGATAGTAGCATAGGAATGCTCTTCTAATCCTGGGCCAGATTATAACTGATGGTTGATAGTAGCATAGGGATGCTCTTCCAATCGTGGGCCAGATTATAAGTGATTGTTGATAGTAGCATAGGGATGCTATTCCAATCATGGGCCAGATTATAAGTGATTGTTGATAGTAGCATAGGGATGCTCTTCAAATCATGGGCTGTAAGAATAGCGACAGATTATAAATGATTGTTGATAGTAGCATAGGGATGCTCTTCAAATCATGGGCTGTAAGAATAGCGACAGATTATAAATGATTGTTGATAGTAGCATAGGGATGCTCTTCCAATCATGAGCCAAATTATAAGTGATTGTTGATAGTAGCATAGGGCTGCTCTTCTAATCGGATGTAAGAACACTAGCGACAGATTATAATTAATAAGCGTTAAGTCTAGGAATAAATATGGGTATGAATGTACATGCGGAAACTATATGCGCCTCAATATAATGCGCGATGTGTACACAAATTAGGGAATTCAGTCACAATTAATTAGACATTAGATTTGAGAGTAGTTAGTTGTATTGCATCCAGAACCTGTACATCCAAATAGAAAATAGTATATTAGAATTGAGTTAAACAAAAATTGTACTGTTTCCAAATACGCTATTACCGTCCGACTAAGAACGTATTACGAATGCCTGTTGGAATAAATGGCGCCAAAATTAGAATGGGTTTTGTGATTGAATGTGTGTTTTGAATGGGTATGAGTGGTACGAGATTAATTAGAAGTATTGGCCCAGATGAATCATCAAATTTAGTAAAAGGGTTAAGTTTTGTAATTCTGCAATCCTAGACAACAGAAATCCTAGCATTCTAGGCAGGGGGTTGTGAAGGGCGGAAAGCCCCCTGGTAGGTCGTGATTCCAATTAAATTATATTTGGGGTATTAAAAGGTTTTATTATTTATATGAACTCGTGGCCCGGCAATGGAATGCGGAAGCAGGGGATCCTGTCTGATTGGGCCATCTTGACAAGTCACATGGTGGTAATGTAGACCCAATAAGTGAATGACGCATGAGTAATTAGAATATGTACCGGGTGATTCAAGTTTTATTACCAGGCCAAAAATGGCGACTTCTAATTGAAATAAAAAATCCAAAGTAAGTACACATGTTTAGATATTGATGAAGCCCAATTTGACGATAACAAAAAAAAATTAACCATCCGCTAGTTTATACGTTATTTCACAAAGAATTCGTAGTTTTATTTATATAGCTTTTGTCAGAACATACTTTAATGCTATTCCAAACATTCCAGTGTAATCCAAGTCAAAAAAATGGCACCAATTATCGAATTAAATGAATTTTGATATTGCAACAGTAAGATTTATTACTAAATAGTAAAATATGACGGCCGCTTCCAGTAATAGTCCCTATAATGGATTTTATGGGTTTTATGATAGGGCCGTACCCAATCCCTCAGCCTGCTGGGTGGATACCGACGCAAGGATTTCTTCAGGGCCGGAGCTCAATATTTGCTTAATAAAAAAGTCATAAAACGTTCCAACCGCACCGGCGCGGTCAATGCTTTGTAGGGCTCTTGACTTACAAAATCAAAAATCATACCGAGGAAAGTTGGTCAGTAATGTAAAAAATGCTTTAATTTGAAATCTAATCATTTTCGTTAATTTTTGATTTCATAAATGGGTTCTATGACAAACAGTTTAGGGCAAAAATTACGATATAGAATTTTGTCTGAAAGGAGTTTTTTAAATTTTATAACCGTCTATATAATTATATCGAAAACGTCAAACTACCTTTCCGTAGATTAGTATCAGATCTATATAAATCCAAATTTTCATATTTTTTGGGCAACTCTAAATGCCTAAAAAACCCATGGTAATAAAACTTGAATCGCCCGGTATACGCCCATATTATTATATGATTAGAGAGCAATTGAAAATGGCGAAAAATTTGTACGCCCAAGGAATTGTGGTCTTAACACAAGCACATGTAACAAATGCGGCAGCGATCCTATGCACACCACACCGAGGACCGGATAACCAGACAGGCCCAATTTGTAGTTATAACTTACATTAATATTTGTATTTAAATTGTATCCTTATGTAGTAATGAAGGTCATCTGATGGGCTTTTGCGTAACGTGTTTGTGACAAGGTTTCAGCTTTGTAGGTGTTTCTGTAAACTGCAGGGAACAGATATTTGGATGAAACAGAGGAATTGACGGCAAAGGAAGAAGCAGAAGGTTTCTGCAGAGCTCCTGCAGATAAATTGAAGCGTCTTATTAATGAACGTCGTGATATGATGGATCAATTGTACATGCAAAATCCTGAATGCACGCTGTCGTTATATGAACATACGGTTATAATAGTGTGATCAAAAGTTAAAATTTGAAAGTAACGAGAGTGTGATTAGGGACACATGCACATGGTTCGATATGTCTTCTGGAGCGCATAGTTCAATATGCGATTTAGTTTGGTAACTTTTCAGGATATTGATGGCTTTTACAGTAATTATAATGACTTTGCATAGTTGTTGGCGGGATGCGGAGAGTGTGCGGTTCGGAAAACGTGTTATTGATGGATTATAAGGTAAGGGGTGTGCATATGAAGTATTATGTTGTAACGATTCCATGGTGTAATGTAACAGCAAATTTCGTTGACGGATGTAGGTGAGAGAAATTGATGACACGCCATGGCTGGCGGGTGGGAATGTGTGCGTCGGGCCGTACACGAGCTGGGCTGCAACAATATGTTACTGTAAAGTGAATTTATCTAACCTCAATGGCGAGGTAAACGCAGTCCTTCCGTGAACGAGGGGGATGGGGGCAGTGCCGTGCAATTTCACGTCGACGCACGCTATCACCAAAAACAGTAAACCAAGTTGTCGCTGGCTTCAAGCGTAGATGAAGGCGAGTGGATGCCGCCGGAATTAGTTCAAGCAGTTAGAGCAAGCCGCGCTCATATTGGCAAGTTCCTGAACTTGAGCTCCTCAATCTCAATTACTATTATCCGCGATGTATTAGAGAGCCGGGATGAAGCGGGGGCGGCAGAGGGTGTGGGCTGTTTAAAATGGGCGCGTTAAAGGTGTAGATGTGTGCTCGCGGAGCCGCGGGCTGCGCAGGGGTCTGCCCGTGAGGCGCCGCCCCCGAGGGGCTGCGAGGTGCTGAGATGAATATCAAGTAAAAATAACTTAATAAAGTAATTAGAAAACGTATTCTGCGTCACCTTGAGCGCATCGCGGAATCAAGAGACTAGAGATTGTGTGAATGCAAATGAAGGATCCAATCTTGCATACCAAGCAATAGTGCCGGTAATATGGGGGGTGGATTTCACATTGGCGCACCGCAATTGCCGGAATGAGTGCCAGCTCCAAACAGTCAACCAGGTCGGGCCGTGTTGACGGAGCAAATTGGAAATAAGAAACGACGGAGCTAGGCTCGGATGGGATAGGCGGCTCAGGGGGCGGCCGAGGCGCGCGGGGGATGAATAGCGGGGGAACAGGAGAGATCGGCAACACGAAACTTGCAGTGGCAATCAGAACCCATGCCAAATCTGCCGTGTTAACTTTGACAAGTCGGCCGGGAATCGCACACAACACCTAATATAACACCTCCAACTACAACACAACATGTGAACAACCCGACAGCAGTTTTCCAGGAGAAAAGAAAAACGCGTCGTGTTATTGCACTCTCTCGCAGCGCTTCTAAACTCTTCACGAATCACGAAGAAAGAGTCCCCCTTTTTATTCCGTGAAAGTATTTACGCCGCTTATTATTACCTTCTTTTCCTACGTAATGATCCGGCCATTAGAAACTCATGATGCGAGTTCCTAGCCATGCACAAACAACTGAACTAAATAGCCCTACAACCAATCTCATAAATCGCGCAGATAATTTCAAGACCGTTAGACTACGCCGTAATCACACAAAAGAGACAACGAAAATCAATAGAAATCGCATTAATATGACAGGAAATTTTCAGGACACTTTTTCGCCCTCCCGAAGAATTTAGATGCCGCCCTTCGAATTTAATTCGACGCAATTTCGGCTCGAGCATGACAATTCAATTTAGAATTATCATATTTGCCCGCACATATACAATTAATCAACGCCGCCGGCCGATTATCGAATTTTGCATCCGCGTTGTCCGAAAAACTCGCCATTATTACCGCGACACTGACTGGCACACGTCAACACAATTCACTCTTATCTCGACTTTCGTTGCCAACTGCGCTTTACATAATGCAAATCAAATCGAAAATCACATGTGTCTCGGATAGAATCGGAGCAGATTTACACGCGTGAGAGTTATCTCGCCTCCGCAGGGAGCGCTTTTCGCGGAGTTGCCGCTTTAAAAAAAAGCGACGCCCAACAAACGCACAACTCACAGCCACGACCGACGCCCGTTACTATCAATTAGCGTCAGCACGCCGCCTAATTAACACGCGTTATTTATAATTATTACATCTGCGCGTATTTTTCAATTTCGTCTCGCTCATTAATTGATTTATCGAATAGCACCTTCGCGCGGATCGCATTACTGCGCATTTATGTGATTTTTTAATGACCCCATGGGCTGTAAACTACACTGACAAATGGAACTATAACGCAATTAAGGTGATGAAACGCATAATAAAACATTATACGGCTAATTGACTTGTGCAATGACATTGGTACATGCACAATTTTCCAATCGACCGTTTAATGTCTACAATATTCGTATTTTATTTTTACGTCCACAAGGACGTTATAATGGATTTTTAATAACTTTTGGCACAATTACTAAATTATATACAACATAGGTATCACAAGTAATTAATAAAGCACCTCATAGTGACTAAAATTATTAATTAATTTACTTAAGCGCGCGGAGCTGTTTTGAGTGCCAGTCAACGTTATTCGGGCTGCAGCAAATTGCCAGGCGTACATGGTGGAGGCGCCGGCTTGGAACATCAGCAACACGCAAAAAGGACCAACATAACTTTTCTGTTCGCACGAACAGGATGAAAATTACTTCAGACACTAAGCAAGGCCAATCTGTTGCACAGGTAACAGTATAATGGAGTATCCCACTTTGTTACAGTATGCACAAACTATAAGCTCTTGAGGTGGATATCAAACAGAACTGGCTCGTTTTTTTCGTCCTGCATTTAAGTGCATCGCAGATATAAAGCATTAGCCCACAGCACAGTTATTATATCGTAACCGTGAAGCAGTTATTGAAAAAAGATAACCAACTGAAAATAAAGATAACTCTTAAACAAACATACATGGAAATGCACAAAAATTATTGGCAAAAGATAACAACACTGAAAATAAGAATGTAGCTATCCCGCCTATAACACAACGTCATCAACTCCATATGAAGAAATCCAGGCTGCAAGGCTGCGGCTGATGGCCATTTGAAGCATTGCAGCAAGGCCTTCTTTTACAATTTAATAATGTACATACAACAGCAAATATGTAAATGTTTCAATAAATTATACCATATATATACAGGGTGAGTTTTTTCGGATGTTTAGCATGGGGATCTCGGAAACTAGCGGAGATAGAAGGACGATTAAATGGGGAAAGAATTGCAGTTTTGCGAGTTCAATTTCATGAGCTTTTTGGTTTTTGGAAAAATTGCATGGCTAACTAGATATCTGGAAAAAATATATTTTTTGTTATTTTGTTACATATTGCTCTGTTATTATTGACTTTAGAAAAAATGTGTAAAGGAAAAAGTTATAGGAAATTATATGCTTAATCGTACAGTCCAACCGATAATTTTATTTAAGCTATAATTTTTGAGTTATGACACAAACTTGTGTTTTTTCTAATGGAAACCATAGTCGGCCATGCCTTTATAAAAAATGCCTCTTTTCAACGATTCTAATGATATATCATATTACATAGGTATTTCTATAAATAATTAAATTATGGGAATTTTTTTCTTTTCAGTTTCGAACTATTCGAAGTAGTACGCTATAGAAACAATTGATAGATACAAACGACAATTATAGAGGTGGCCGATCTCCCGATCTCTCTGTTTTAGATTTTTATTTATGGGGAATGGTAAAATATAGAGTGTATCAAACATCGTACGTCACAGTAGATGACCTTAGAGAAGCTGTACGTACAAGTTACAAGTTTTTGCTAATATTGATGACCGCTCCGTTAGAAAAGCAACAAATTCTGTTTTAAAAAGGTGTGCATTAATCATAATAGTGAACCTTTTGAACATATTTAGTCTTAAATACTTTCCTAACTTTAATTACGTTGTTTTCGTACTACTTTAGTTATGTTCTAATATGATTGTATTGTTTCTCAATTTATCGTCTGTCATTCCCTGTTTAGTAGTTTTGTACTTACGTAATTTTATTTTATCAGAAATAATTTTTATATAAAATTGTAACTCCAACGAAATTAATATTTTACACCAAAATAATATTGTTTATAATTTAGAAATTAAGAGAAAAATTTTAATAACTTGAATTTTATTATTTAACGCGTTGCGCATCTATCAATTGTTTCCATAGCCTACTTCTTCAATAGTTCGAATATGAAAAGTAAAAAATAACGATAATTTAATTATTTATAAAAATAACTATATCAAGTGGTATATCATTAGAATAGTTGAAAAAGCGCATGTTTTATAAAGCCATGGCCAACTATGGTTTCCATTAGAAAAAACTCAACTTTTTCTCATAACTCAAAAATTATAGCTTTAATAAAATAATCGGTTAGATTGTATGATTAAGCACATAATTACGTACAACTTTTTCCTTTACACATTTTTTCTAAAGTCAATAATAAAAGATCCATAGGCACCGGACCAAATAACAAAAAATATATTTTTTCCTGATATCTAGTTAGCCATGCAATTTTTTCAAAAAACAAAAAGCTCATGAAATTGAACTCGTAAAACTGCAATTCTTTCCCCATTTAATCGTTCCTCTATCTCCGCTAGTTTCCGAGATCCCCATACCAAACATCCGAAAAAACTCACCCTGTATATAAGAATGTAGATGGAAATACACTAAATGTAAGGTCGCAGTGTAAAATGAGGTTTATCTCCGCATAAAAAACATGTATCTACAAGTAGTGGGCGAGAAAAAAAAAATAATTAAACTTTCTCAAAGACGAGTTTAAAATAAACTTAATTGTTTAAATATTTAGGTAGTAATCGAGCTCCTATACTTTCAGTTAAGTTAGTTGTAATATTATACTTTCTGTTAGACGTGAAGTGTTAAGCATTATCCAGTATCCAAATAGACGTTTATTTTGATACTCTTACGATCTGAGCTGGTTCCAGTGGACTGTAATTACAGCGTATCCTGTAGCGATGCTACCTACAGAAGCCCGGTCTCGACGAACGATGCAGTTTTGCTAGTGTTATGCAGAATTCGTGTGAGATAGGCCTGATGAGTTTAACGACTTAAAATATTTTAACCAATTAACTAATTGCGATGACTTGCATACATGAGTTAATGTGGTTTTGGCTATAGCATGTGAGATGATGTAAGAAAAATTGAGACATTTCAGAATCCAATTCCAAGGATCGTGCAGTAATTCTCCCGAAATAACAAGTTAAAAAGTTGTGAACCCTATTTTACTGCCACGTAATAATTTATTCTAAGAGGGTATTTGATTCAATAAAGAGATATCATTTATCACCCATCGCTTGGAGGTGCTATTGTATTGCAGCGGATATTTGCAATCCCGTGATATCCATTATTACGACCCTCTCTTATAAAATAGTAGTGATAATCTCGCGAGGATCTGCGATTCTATAAGGGGGCACGCAGTTATCATATCTTTGGAGTCTTCATTTTCACAATTACTTTTTATGCGATCCGCCCGCGTTAATAAATTTGTTATTGTGAGCCGTTAAGTCGTCCTGCGGGGGCGGCGTGGGGGCGGCGGATGGTAATATCCGATCGTCCTTGAGCGCCGAGTTTCGGGCGAGGGCGTGTTTTTTAACGGCACAAATCACCAAAGTTGGGCGCACGAGATGGGCCCGGGAGAAGCGAGGATGAGAGTGTAATCCACTTGATAGACTATAAAATACACTATTTTTTGTAATATATTCATGTCCCAATGAATTGTGGTATCAATTTTCTTTGCGCCCGTAACTTGGAGGCTTGCTCGGAGCGAGCAGGCAACGCCGGATCTATATGAGGGCTATAATACGACCACTTACTTTTACGGGGCCCAAGAAGTACGTAATTGTTACAGATGAGGTAAAATAATGGAAATTTTAGTAATCTATTGTTAAAATTAAAAACTAATTCGGCGCGTCAATGTCAAAAGGAGTCAGATTTCCAACTTTTAGACGAAGGTATTGTGAGCACCAGATAACCAATACTAATAGCGTAAAGTACATGCGTGTATACCTCGCGCAACGATAGTTTGTTTTTATGACAATGACAATAAAAATTATAAGGGTGGGATTGTTATACCACATCAAGTTAGGTATCAATAGGAAAAAAAAACGAGTTTTCTGGTCCCGTTGGCTTAACAGCTAATCCAACATAGAAGGTCCTAAGCAGAAGTCAAGAAAAAAGCGAAATGTCTGAAAAAAAAATATCGTGGGGACCATTTGCTAAAACAAGTTCCAACCAGGAGAAGAAGCTCTCTCACTAAAAAGGAAATTTAAACCTGAACGATTTTTGTTGTGTTGTTTGCCACATCACTCTTTTTTTTGCTTTATGTTTTGTAATGTTTTCGATGAACTTTTTACTTATTTCATGCCTTACTAATGGGACACATGTATCTTAAAACAGAACACTTATTTCGGCGCTATTGAACAGCGTCGAACCCCAAATCGGGTAAAGTGTATTCGCAGTAGTCGGCTTTATTGCAGCCGATACATTTCTAGTATTAAGATTGAAATGACGATTTATTGGGGTGGCTATTATTTAGCCATTATGTTTACCGAGAAGTGCTTAGGTAAAGTACGGTGCGCATGAAGATCAATAGGCACCTTAAGCCGTTTATTGAGCAAGGATTGCCACTTCGGCAAATACAATTAGCGACAGGGAAATCGCAAATATATTTATTGGACGGCATTAGGAATCCTTAGAAATTCCAGATAGAGGAATTACCCAAGGCTTGTGATAACCAAGCGTGGCAACATGGCTTACCGAAACGAAATGCCGCACCAATCAGGGATCATCTTCAAGCCACCCCTCGCGGTGCACAATTCAAATTGCACCTCACCCCAATAACTCAAAAATTATTAATTGTAAGAGTGCAGAGCAGACCAGACTTCAATTCGTTACTTTCACCGGTGTACATCGCTGTGTATTGATTATTGTTACGTATTAAATTATAGTCCACATTATTACCAAAACGACGAGTTTTAATTACCTTTTCATTTAAATTGGCGATCACCCGCTTGGTCCTTCGATTACGTAACAACACTACTGGGACAAAGTTATCCCATGTCCTTCGAAAGATCTGAAGTCCGTGTCCTGAACTTATGTCCGCGATATGGAGTTCGGGTATTTAAAAATTACACATTTTTCTTTTACTATTATATATTTTATATCCATGCCTACTTATTTTATATCCATGCTTAAAATGACTTGCATGACATTAGAACGATTTCCGTCCAGAAAGGGTAAAGTAAATTATTTATGCAAGCAAATCTTTTGTTGCTAAGTTCTCGAAGGCCCTGTGTATTAATAAAAGCTGTTTCTTGTGTTTATGAAATGAATTATATAATAATTTTAGAAAGGGGTTCCGAGAAAACGTCAAGCCAGAAAGTTGGATGCGCCCCTGCGTAGGTGTAAGATTTATAATGGCGCGGCGGGCAAAACGTTTCCATTAAATAAATCCATCAGGGGCGGAATATAAATATGGGCTGTTTATGAAATGAACGGTAATTTTATTAATTGTCTGTTTATGGTGGCATTTAACATGTATTTTTCATTCGCGGGGGTGTTTTAATTGTGAGAGTGACAATCGCGGCGGTGCATTGGGGGAGGGCGGCGTTTGTTTTATGGAACGAGGTGCATTATTTTACGCCGTCGAGTCTCACCTAAAGGCTTTGAAGGACGGGTTATGGCTGAGGGGTGGGAGTTGTAAAGACCCTTGACGTTTTGTTAATCCTCGCCATCCCGCGCGTTAATCATTGAAATCTGGCCGTTAATAAAAAGTCTTGGACGATTAGATAGGTTTTAATTTAGGACGGATTATTTACACGCCATCCCGTTTTACTGCAGATGGAAGTGACGCTGGGCGAAATGCGATCTCCGCGAAAGTAATGAAACTTTCATGAGTAATTCCAAACTCCAACTTGAAAATGACGAAATGTTGGCGGTGGGGGGTGAATAGTTGCTGTTTGGTTGACAGTTATTTACACAAATAAATTATGTACACGTCTTTCTGTTTACGGGTCTCTTCCCTTCCTCCAGCGCTCCGCATTCTTATGGGTTTCTCTTTGGCGTTTTCCGGCGGCCGGGGCTTATTTATTTTTCATATTCTTCGCAAAATTGAAATAGTTGTATTTAAATAAATAATTGGGCGCGAGTGGGTGGGCTGTGTGTAAAGAGGGAAGTTTGGCAATAAAGACGTCTACTTTGACCGTAAAGTAACATAACGGTTCACGACCATTTCCAGGCGGAGCGGGCCGTTGGAGACTAATGCCGCGTAAATTGCCTTATATTCGCCATATCTCCAAAGTTCGAAAAACCGATATTGCAACTAAACATACACGTGTTTCACATCAATTATTTTATATATCGGTCGTAAAATAGCCCCGCGACCGTTTTAATGGCCCCGTGTGCGCGTATATACCTGCTTTGCACTACATAAAACGCGTCGCGACGCACCCGAGCTCAACAGGATCGATCCGGTTTCACGTGATTTCCTGCAACAATAACCCATTTGTTGATACAGTTTGGCAGCCCCCCGCGGATCAATTGTTGTGCCCGCGGTATGGCCCGTTGCGCTGGGTTAATCGAAAATATTTATGAATCGGCAATTGCGGGCGAGAAAATGCTCGCATAGAAACGCCAAATGAAGTGCACGCTCATGATAAAAGCTGCACATTTATTTCGCCATTATTTCCCGGTGTATAATGTACAGGCACGGCAATAAATGTGAGCGAAATCGATACAATCAATTCCGAGCACCTATATTTTCATACATTTCGGAGACACTTAGAGTCGCGCCGATTATAAATTGCGGGGGCTTA
The DNA here is from genome assembly GCA_951805005.1 of Othius punctulatus. Classification (NCBI taxonomy): domain Eukaryota; kingdom Metazoa; phylum Arthropoda; class Insecta; order Coleoptera; family Staphylinidae; genus Othius; species Othius punctulatus. The sequence continues at coordinate 24,658,064 of OX638147.1, forward strand.
AACGGGCCCGGGCAATAGAAAATGAGGAATGACTCCTGGAAGTGGAAACTGCAGCGGCGACTAAACGAGTGGAATTCCGACGAATTGCCGGAATTAAAAATATCGGTGGAAGTGCAACTGACAGGGGTAGTGCGCGCAGACTGTCTAATATCAAATAATAGAGGTGGCGCGAATCAATTCATGTGCAACAGATTGAGTAGTGCGGGTTCAAACGGCACCATCTAGCTTACTATTGGTATTATTGTGTTTGGTGTTGGGTTATTGTTGCATCAATCTTACTGATGCGGGAATCAATGCGAGGTGCGTTTTCTGCTTTCAAAGAGGCCCTTTGGCCTTAGCCGTGCTTCGAGGGTTGCGTTATTGTGTATGGTGTTGGGTTATTGTTGCATCATTCTTGTTGATGCAAGAACAAACTAGGAGGTGCGTTTGCTGCTTTAAAAGAGGCCCTTTGGTCTTTAAAACTTTACCGGGCGGCAGCGCGCCAGGGATTCTTACGGAGGGGTGAAGTACCGACTCTGGCTGATCGCAAACCCTCTCTGAAACGGAGGTAGTCGGCTATTACGAAAGAGTCAGGTATATCCAGTGCTGTCGTTTGGAAAGTGAGTAGTATACGCGGGTTTCATTTGCACCTGAGTAGTTATACTATGGGGATTCTGGATCGCCCCCCGCCAAGATTTCGATTAATTTAATTCGCGATTTGATTCGCGGATTAATCAATTAACGCGGGCGGTAACAATGGGTTGATGGTGGAATTTGCGGGTAATTACATCATTAAAGTGGCGGATTCGCGTTTTAATGGGATAATCGCGACAATTATCCGCCGTACCTTCACCACAATTACTCTAATTACGCCAGCTATTTGCGCGATTATTCCGCAGGTAATTACGCAGTTAATTACATTATGGTGATTCGGACAAGTACCGGCCAACATACCACCCCCACCCCCTCCGCCCCTACGTTACTCAGCCCCTACGCCCCTCCGTCACTCAGCCCCGCCGCCCCTCCTCAGCCCCGCCGCTCCCCCTCCCTGCCCCTCCGCCCCTCAACGCGCAAGCGCAACATCGAAATCCTCAAGCAGATGGCAGCATTAAAAATAAGTGTTTAGTCTTTTAGTGTCAGCGCAAAGAGATGGATCGCATCGATATCCTCACGTGCTTTGTTTGGGATTTATTGAGTGGGAATGTGGAGCCGCCCAGAAGCGTCTCCTCCAATGTGAATTCTCTGTCAAACCTCTTCATGAGGATATCGATGCGATCCATCTCTTTGCGCAGACACTAAAAGACTAAACACTTATTTTTAATGCTGCCATCTGCTTGACGATTTCGATGTTGCGCTTGCGCGTTGAGGGGCGGACGGGTGGAGTGGCGGACGGGCTGATGAATGGCGGAGGGGCAGGAAGGGAGAGCGGCGGGGCTGAGGAGGGGCGGCGGGGCTGAGTGACGGAGGGGCGTAGGGGCTGAGTAACGGAGGGGCGTAGGGGGTGGAGGTGGTGTGTTGGCCGGTACTTGTCCGAATCACCATAATGTAATTAACTGCATAATTACCTGCGGAATAATCGCGCAAATAGCTGGCGTAATTAGAGTAATTGTGGTGTAAGTACGGCGGAAAATTGTCGCGATTATCCCATTAAAACGCGAATCCGCCACTTTAATGATGTAATTACCCGCAAATTCCACCATCAACCCATTGTTACCGCCCGCGGTAATTGATTAATCCGCGAATCAAATCGCGAATTAAATTAATCGAAATCTTCGCGGGGGGCGATCCAGAATCCCCATAGTATAACTACTTCGGCTACTACGAAATAGTCAGGTATATACAGTGTTATCGTTGGGAAAATATTAAGATCGATGGGTCAATACTGGTGAGTAGTATGCGCGGGTTTCATTTGCACCTGCAAAGGTCAATGCGCATGTGTCCATATACGTGGGCCGTTCATCGAGGGTTGCGTACACGTAGGTGGTACTCCATACTGTTGTTGTTGGTATTATTGTGTGTGGTGTTTGGTTATAGTTGCATCATTCTGACTGATTTGCGGGAACTAATGCGAGGTGCGTTTTCTGCTTTCAAAGAGGCCCTTTGGTCTTTGGCCGTGCTTCGACGGTTGCGTAAACGTAGGGGGTTCTCCATACTGTAGTTGTTGGAATTATTATGTGTGGTATTGGGTTGTTGTTGCATCATTCTGGCTGATGCGGGAAGTAATGCGAGGTGCGTTTCAGGCACCACTCCAGACTCCAGACTCCAGTTGTATTCCCCAGGACCCGCACAAAGAGAACGCGCGGAATTCGTATTAGCGGAGTGCTCGGCAACCGGAGAGTCCGAAAAAAAAAATGTACGCAAACAATTGCTCCGTTGAAGTTACGGCCATTTGTTAGAGTAGGTGTAGATGCTGGCGCGATATTATCGTGTAAGTTGAAGTTACTGTCCCTGCACTTGTCACGCCCTTGTTCAACCGCTGGAAGGAAATATGCCCTCTCGTCGGGTTGGCATTATAATGCCTCATTGATATGTGTAGCATATGACGCACCTCACGACAAAACCCCTCAGCCCCGGCCGACCCGCCACTCCTCATCACCCCAGCCGCCCCCTGCTCATCCGGGGCGCAGACCCGACCCGAGCCACCCCCGTATTCCAGCGATACCACCCGCTGCAGCTGTTTTATCGCGAGTACACGTCTCTTAATTGACATCGCCGCCGCCTCTATATCTTACGACATATTCTAGACACAATACGGTACGCACAAGTGCTTCTTATTGGGATTGCGGAAGTGGAGATGTTTGGAACTGCTGAACAATTGGTTATGTGTGCCAGCGACACTCATATCCACCATTGTTGAAAGGGGGCCGAACACCTAAAACCCTCAATTCCGTCAGCCAGACTCGCCCTTTGAAATCCTCTCTCCTTTGTCCCCCCCGCGGCTCACCCGCAGGGACTCACCGCGCCCGGGGGCAAATGCTCCCCCGCCGCTCAAACCCCACGACGGCCAACGCAAATATTTTAATAATTCATCAATGGCCCGCCGCAATTAATAAAACGCTCCTCATTACATATCGAAATTAATTTTATTTTGCGCGTTAATAACCCCGTATTTACTTTATTGAATAAATAACCAAACACCCCCTGGCTCCCGCCCACGCACCAAATATTTATGGGCTCTTTGCATCCGCGAGAAACGCCACCCACGGCACGTACGCGTGTGTACACAAAACGGCACACGTATTGATTGAACGATATAAATGTAGTTATCAGCATGGTAAATAATGGTGGTGCAATTGTGGCGTTGCCCGGGACCAGAGCCAGTCCGTTGATTTCGGGGATAGTGTTATAAATATCGCAGAATTAGCGGCGAAATTTCAATAGACCCTTGTCCCGTTGATTTGTGCTCCTAAACATCGCCCGCGCCCGTTCTGTTGCTCTGGATCCGCTAAAATTAGCGAGATTTACGGCGCTACCCATATCCCATTTCGGGCTACACGATATTGTTTAAATCTCACCAAGTCACTTCCAAAACTCCCATCACCACTCCCATCAATATTCATCATCACACACCCAAAGCTCCCAAAACTTCTTACAACACACAACATATCAAATCTCCGAGTGCATCCTTAGCCACACTTCAAAATTATATAAATATACGAGGGTCATCCACCATTTATCTTCAGTACCCCAGAAATAACTTGCAAGGATCCGAATTTACTCCCCCGTAGGCAAACTTCATAACATAGACGTAGACGACGTACATTTTTTTAATACAAAATTTTCTAACTCGGTGAGTTGTGGGGACAGATGAATTGCAGACACTGAAAATGTATGCCTTGTACTGGGCTATATCCTCACAAAAAAAGTTTTTCATTCTGCCACTTGGTTAAGTAGATAGCTGACAAACAATAATAATCCCTACTACTCCTCCACCTATGCCGTAATTGGTTACTGTCATAATTTGACAGAGAATTCTGACCCAATTATATTTTATTTTACTGTAGGACCCTGAACTATTACTAGTTATGCGGGCGTTAAGAGGAGAGGGGCATTATTATTGCTGCAGGCGCCTGCAGACGACTTAGAGATGGTAGAGGCACATTTCCAACATTTGTTGTAAGGAAATGGGAAAACTGCAGAAAAACCACCCCAGAAATGCAAACCCGGGAATCGAACCCAGAATCTTGCGAAGCGAACGCGTTAACGCTCACTCCACCGCAGCCTTTGTTTGGGCAAAAAAATGTTGGACGCGCCAATTGCGGGCAAGATTTTGCGCCGGACTGTAACAGTCATTCAATAGTGAGGCAATCATTCCAAGGTAATTTTGAATCGCTCAAGACTGCCCGGGCATGCCGGTTTCGAACTTGCGCCTTTTGGCATGGGCGGCCGGTGCACTGACCTGTCGCCCACCCTCGGCCGTGCGTTAGTAAAATCTGAATATCAAATGGCTTCTTATAAGCTCCGACGTATTTGCTGAATTAAACTACTGTTGAGAATGCACACAACAATGGTAATCATAAGATTACATATATCCATTAATATTACAATGGGGAGATTAAATGACGACTTGCATCTCATTCCGGATTCAGACAATTGAGCGGCCACGACGCCGAGCTGACTACGGGAGACACGTCACTCTGAAAGTTTTACCCAGGCGATTTGAGATTTTTATACAAATGTAACATAATTCAACTTTTCAACAGAAGTTTAAGGTTTTATCAGAAAATATACCGGGTGATTCAAGTTTTATTACCATGGGTTTTTTAGGCATTTGGAGTTGCCCAAAAATATGAAAATTTGCATTTATATAGGTCTGATACTAATCTACGGAAAGGTAGTTTGACTTTTTCGATATTATATAGACGGTTATAAAATTTAAAAAAACTCTTTTCGGGCAAAATTCCGAAGCCCTAAACTGTTTTATTTTATTCATAGAACCCATTTATGAAATCAAAAATTAACGGAAATGATTAGATTTGAAATGAAAGCATTTTTTACATTACTGACCAACTTTCCTCGGTATGATTTATGATTTTGTAAGTCAAGAGCCCTACACAGCATTGACCGCGCCGGTGCGGTTGGAACGTTTTATGACTTTATTATTAAGCAAATATTGAGTTCCGGCCCTGAAGAAATCCTTGCGTCGGTATCCACCCAGCAGGCTGAGGGATTGGGTACGGTCCTATCATAAAACCCATAAAATCCATTATAGGGACTATTACTGGAAGCAGCCGTCATATTTTACTATTTAGTAATACATTTTACTGTTGCAATATCAAAATTCATTTAATTCAATAATTGGTGCAATTTTTTTGACTTAGATTACACTGGAATTGATTGGAATAGCATTAAAGTATGTTCTGACAAAAACTATATAAATAAAATTACGAATTCTTTGTGAAATAACGTATAAACTACCGGATAGTTCATTTTTTTTATCGTTTTCAGTAACAATGGGTTGATTGCGAAAATTGCGAGTAATTGAAATCTCAGCTATGGGTGAGTTGGAACTGTCACAGTATAACTACTTACATCAGATTTTGTTCTGGTAAGTACGAGTCATTTTACCGATAATTCGCATTGCTTCGCATCCGATTAACCGCGTGATGTCCGAATGTAACGCCGATATTATTATGAGGCGTTTCGAAGAAAATTTGTGGTAAATTTGATGATATTTGTGTTGAAAAATGTGTGATTCGTGGTGGTGTATTTGTGGGCGCTTTGTGGGCGATTTTTGCAGATTTGGATATAGAATGTGATTTTTGATTGCGTCCGTCGCCACTGCGGGGGCGGCGGTTAATCGCGGTGCGGATTGAATGTGTAAGATCGCTTTATGAACAAAGCCGCTGTGCTTTTGCTGGGGATTAAGCCGGGGGCAAAATGTAAATTGGCCGAGAAAAAAGCGGGGATGAAATTTGAAAACTAAACGTTCGTCGTGTCGGACAAAATCCGTTAATGCCCGCCGAGGAAGTTGGGAAATTTTGCGGGCAGCCCTTATTATTTTTTACAGTGTCCGGCAGGAGTGGGGCCGTTTCGGCACTTAAAAAAAATTAAAGCGATCCGGCGGCGGTGCGTGTGTGCGGCCTCTCTCCTTTTTTTTATTTTTTTAGGAAATAAACAAACATCAAAGAGGAGTGTAATTCGTGCATATACCGCTGCAAAAGCTCTTCCCCACAGGCGCGCGGGGGAGGTGTAAGTGGGGAATAAAGGACGCCGGGGGCGCGGGATTTCCGTCGGCTGTCACGGGTTCGAACCGAATCGGGCGGGATTGCAGGTGTTGACAAGGGAGTAGAATGGAAAATAAGGGAAGACACACAAGAGGGAATTTAATAACAAATGTTTACCAGACTGTTAATGATACGTATCAAACGTACTGTGCATATTGCAATCAAGATTTGGAGTGATTTCGAGTGTAAACTACATCAATGTAGTGATTTATTGTGGAGGCAAGTTGCAGCAGACTGTCTCGCTACGGCACCTCATCTCGGCAGAGGGCGTCGATATTGCGAAACATAATTAATAACAATACTAATATTCGCGAAGGCGTATGGCTTCGCGTGTAATTCATTAATAACAAACAAACATAGCTAACTATACCTATAATCATTTATATTATATATTCACACTGCATGTTCATGTTGTTATTTATCTATCATTTTTAATCTTGCAATCGCATCCACACACTCACCATAAATTCTGCGTCCTATTCGCATAATAAACTATCCGCTCGGATGCGAATTTTCTATTAACAATGTCAAAGGGAAAACGTAAAAGCGCAACGTAGCTCCGGGGTACATTGATTGGGTTATATTTATAAATCGCCGAAATAATGAACTTAGCTCAATAAATGGAGACCGATGTCGTTTAAGCTCCAATTAAAAATGGCAAATCGTCCGATAATTAGCACTCGATACGGGCAGCCCAATTCCATTACGGATTTGAAAATGTGGAAATTTGACAAGCGATTGTCCGCCCCCAAACTGAACGGGGGAGCAACTGACACATTTCCAATCATTCCCCATCTCGTAATTGCCTAGGCAAAAATGGCGCTTCCGCCGAATCACTTAGGGCGGCGATACTTTAAACGCTACTCGCGGAAGTGGCGAGCACGCCGGCGCAAACTATATTTCATCAATTTTTAATTTTACAGCACCATTGCGAAATTTTACGAGACCCTTTAACTATATCGGGGGAAAATTACGAAAAATTTATACGTCATTGCGAAATTTACTGCAAAATATTTTGCCGGCCAGTAAAATATATATATATTTTATGTGTGCCCTAGTAAAATACACGTATCGTATATAATGCGTAAATATACGTTGCAGTCGGTCGACGAGCCCTCAGGTGTCCGCAATTTGTGAAAAAATGATTAATGGAGCTGACCCACGTTATTGCCATTTTCAGGAAAAGTGGGATGACTGGGGAGAGTTTCAGGTGGCCAGACGGGGGCAGCGGTGCGTGGAAAAATACACACACAAGTTGGGCCCAGGACGGGCTAATTGAGTTTGAGGTGTCGACGAGTTACGTAATTCGTGCGCCCCCGCGCGCTTTGTAACCCATCGGCTGTATACCAAAGAGGTAATTAGAACGATAATAGGAGAAATTTCAATGAGCGCCGACGTAAACAGATACGAACTGAAATACAAACATAATAACGCCATTACAATTAAGCGAAAATGACACCTTTGTTGCACCGGTGCAGTGGATCCAGCGCGATAGGGGACTGGAAGTGCGTGTGCGCGTGAACGCGATAAGACTTTTTCGGAACTTAATTTGCGCCTCTTTGTAATAGAAAACTCGATAAAATGTAGATCGGACGTCGAACCAAATTTCATTACGGCTCACCAGCGATAAAATGTGTTAATTATATTTTTTCCTCTCCCCCTGTCCTCTCCTTCGCGCGGCAGTTACACCAGACACGACTTTTAATTCTATTAAAGTTCACACGGAAACAGTTCTACATCAATCACTTCGGCACGACAAAAAAATATATTAAAAAAATGACGTTAGCATTTATTGATATTTCCATCCATTTCAATCAGGGCCGAATCCGATTGACCCCACTCTGGATGTAAATAAATAAAAACACGCGCAAAAAACGTGGATACACAGATATGATTCGGATCCATTTTCTCGATGGGGAAAAGGGCAGAAAAAAAATTAATTCGCTAACGGAAGTTTCGAACCACCAGCCGCAGAGGCCGCAGCAAATTTCACCCGCGATTGATAGAAAGCATGCGGAATTTTTAATACGGAATTCGGTCATTGCAAAAAAGCGCCAGCCTGGGTTCCACTCGGCTGACTTGCTAATCCCCGCAACCCACAACAGGTTACCCGAATACTACAAGGCGACATCCAAATAACGGCCCAAATTAAAAACTACAAGATGCAAATGAAGCAATGAATTCAATTAACGGCGAAACTCCAAAAATTCCGCGCAAACGAATTCCGACTATTAATTACTGAATTAAAAGTATGCCCTGAATGGGAATTAATTTCGACGTATTTCCAGTCGGCTCACAACTCCAATTTGCCCCCACGACATATTAATGCTCCACCGTCACACACCAATACTTAAAATCTTCATAAAATATGCGATCGATTGCTAACCTACATTGTACCCTCAATTATCGACATTTGTTATCATAAACAACCCAATCAATTTGTGACACACGCTAATATACAGTCAACCATTAATTGCTAATATGTGCTATCACACATCGTGACCTGAATTGACATTTGCTTTAATCCAAAACTTCAAATAATAACACATGACCAGCACCACTCACCGTCATACAGACAACGTACTTTATTAATATCAATCCCATTTGATAGGTAATCAATAATTACTTCTAATATATACCGGAATTACCTCAAACAAATCATAATCACCCTTTTTCGTTCAACAAAAGTACTAAAACCCACTACCCACTGAATCCTCAGACAACACTCGCAGCAATCGATGCCCTACATCAATTGTTATTTTATAGGATAATACAATGGCTCTAGATGTGGTGATAAGAAAGCTTTTGTAATTTATATATCTACTGAACATGATCGCTGATACTAAATGTACATTTAGTAAAAAAATGTTTTTATCTGTAAAAAATGAAAATTGAAAACTGCTGCAACTGCTGCGATAAATCCATTTTCGACAAATGGTTTTGAAGATAATGACTAGTGCTTCACTACTTGGGATACAACTTTTGTATTGCGTGTGGTAAAAGAAAATCTTTGGGGGATGGAGAGGATGGAGAGGATGGCGGTAAGCCGAACAACAAGGAGTTACTCTATGGATACTCAGGATACTCTGTATATATCCTGAGTACTAGGATACAGAGACTCCTAGTCTCTGTATCCTAGAGACTAGGATAGGTGGACGAAAAAGAACTGGAAGACCAACATCGAGATGGATGAAGGAAGTGGAAAAGGACATAGCAGAGTGTAAAATAACAAATTACAAGGAAAAAGTGAAGAATAGGATGGAATGGAGACAGCTTGCCAACAAAGCCATGGGCCTGTTAGGCCTGGAGTTATTTTTTACTTTTCATTTTCGAACTATTCAAGAAGTAGGCTATGGAAACAATTGATAGATGCGCAACGCGTTAAATAATAAAATTCAAGTTAGTTATTAAAATATTTCTTTTCATTTCGAAATTATAAACATTATTATTTTGATGTAAAATGTTTATTTCGTTGGAGTTACAATTTTATATAAAAAATATTTCTGATAAAACAAAATTATATAAGTACAAAACTACTAAACAGGGAATGACAGACGATAAATTGAGAAACAATACAAGCATATTACAACGTAATTAAAGTAGTACCAAAACAACGTAATTAAAGTTAGGAAAGTATTTAAGACTAAATATGTTCAAAAGGTTCACCATTATGATTAATGCACACCTTTTTAAAACAGAATTTGTTGCTTTTCTAACCGAGCCTCCATCAATATTAGCAAAAACTTGTAACTTGTAAGTACAGTTTCTCTAAGGTCATCTACTGTGACGTACGATGTTTGATACACTCTATCTTTTACCTTCCCCCATAAATAAAAATCTAAAACAGAGAGATCGGGAGATCGGCCACCTCTATAATTGTCGTTTGTATCTATCAATTGTTTCTATAGCGTACTACTTCGAATAGTTCGAAACTGAAAAGAAAACAATTCCCATAATTTAATTATTTATAAAAATACCTATGTAATATGATATATCAGTAGAATCGTTGAAAAGAGGCCTTTTTTATAAAGTCATGGCCGAATATGGTTTCCACTAGAAAAAACACAAGTTTGTGTCATAACTAAAAAATTATAGCTTAAATAAAATAATCGGTTAGACTATATGATTAAGCATATAATTTCCTATAACTTTTTCTTTTACACATTTTTTCTAAAGTCAATAATAACAGAGCAATATGCTCCGAACAAAATAACACAAAACATATTTTTTCGAGATATTTAGTTAGCCATGCAATTTTTCCAAAAAACAAAAAGCTCATGAAATTGAACTCGTAAAACTGCAATTCTTTCCCCATTTAATCGTCCCTCTATTTCCGCTAGTTTCCGAGATCCCCATACTAAACATCCGAAAAAACTCACACTGAATATATATAATAAATCTTTAACCGGAAAAAAACTATTATGTTTGATAGTAAATATCTGAAACGTTTTTCTTTTAAATGCCTAAAATTAACATTTGGAACATTACCATTACATTAAGCCTTATACAGCAGTGTGTCTTCAATTGTATTTTACCGTTACAACTATTAAAGTTTGAATTTTTTTCAACTCTGATATAAATAAAATCTTAATAAAGTGTAAAAATAGACCTGAATATAAAATGGAGATAAACCACCATAGTGCAATCACAAAAGAAATCCTGTTTTAATTAAGCAGTTTGCATCGTCGGATTACAAACATGCTGCAAAGAAGTTGTAGTATAGAGCTATTTCGTGGTTTATATGGAAGCGCGGGGTTTCAGGAACATAAAGCGACACTTAACACAACGCCCTGTGTCGTCAATTGAAGATTATACAGGAATTGTGGCAAAGCCACGAGAAACTTCCATACAAGTGCGCGGATATAAATATACTACAAGAGATGGCGTGGAGCGGTCTTGATCCGACGCTCTCATCCCCATTCTCCCGGAATTTTAATCCATCTCTGCTGTCGTCCACCTTTGACAGTAACAACGGAACCTACCTCAAATTATAATAGCACGAGAGGGCTAGTTATAATAAAAGATCTCAAATTAGAGCCTGGATGAGGGAATCTGTAAGCGAAACGCGAAGTGGAAAAAGGTAAGAGACGTACTTGTAAACGTTAACGAACAATCAGACCGAAAATACAAACAATACAACTACAAAAACCAACGAGTGAATAATCGTGGATTCAATTCCTGCTTTCGCAGTATTTAAATTATTATCATATTTTCTGTTGGAATATTACGTATTACGTAATATGGACGAAATGTCCTCCAGATTTTCACGATGTAGCCTGTTCGATCAAGTTCTATAAAGACTATCAAGTCTATCAAGCTGAAATTCGTATGGGGATTTCCCCCATACGAATTTCAGCTTGATAGACTTGATAGTCTTTATAGAACTTGATCGAAGAATCTACATTGTGAACATCAGGAGGGTGAGCAGATCCCAAAGACGACGGACCGCGTTGTATCATGCGCAGTTACATCCCACGCTCAGTGCATCCAAGATGGATGCTCATTTTTGCAATTGTATTTCTCAAATGATTGATTAATTATTAGTAATATAAAAAAACTCAAAACAGAAATAAGGTTGAAAATTGAATTGCTGATGGCTTCACGAAAAAAGTTTTTCCAATATGTCACATTGATTGATATATTTTATTAACAATAATTTTTATTTAAAAAAATGCTTTGTCACATTGTAGATAATCACATTTTAGAAAGCTGTGCTAAATTTGGTGTCTTTATGTTAATTTTTAATTGTAGAAATTTAAGAAACTGAAATTTGAGGGGGTTGGAACAGTAGGGAACTAGCAAAATCTATGTTTTTAAAATTTTATAGCTCTCACCCGCGGATATTTTTCCTTTGGATGTGTAAAATAGACGAGCAAAATTTCAACTTGATTGAATAATATTTAAGGGTGTCGCATCGAGGGAAAATTTAAACAAAAAGGGGTTCACTTCGAAAATACACATTTTACTTTCGTGTCTTTTTATTATATCTAGTAAACATTAATAACTGTAAATGATTCAAATTGCATTATGATTTTCACATGTCAAGCCCCATGTTCTGGAATTTGGGCAGCTACAATTGTGGTTTTCTTCATATCTGGAATTAAGTGTCGATGATCCTGAATTACAGCAGAAGATCCTGCTTCATGTCTTCTCTTTTTGTTATGCACTTATTATATTGCGTCATTAAAGCAACACTGCACTCAGCCAAGTCATTTACGATGCTTAGTTTACTGGCAATGTTGTGGGCATGAATGAAATTATCGTGATCAGACCAGTGCTTTCGTTCAACATCCATGAAAGCTGTTGAGAGACCATACCGGGTGAAGAAGTAAGATGTCCCGGCTATGATAAAATTAGATAAGTCCTTCTGTTTCCATAGTTTTGTCCAGATTCGGCATTTTAAGTCAACCGTGGCTCGCCTATTGTAGAAATCTTGCAAATGTTTGGCGCCCAAACTGACTGACACGGCGGGAATTTGTTTAAAGACCCGTAAACATATGGCCACAAGCTCTTCATTGAGATACCATAAGTGAGCAGCAAACTTCTCCTATGTGGCATCAGATATGTTGCGGTTGACACGAGCGTAATCAATTAAGGACTTCAAAAAATTCAAATCATTGTTCGGGGCAGAGATTGGCAGGAGTAGTTATTTTGTGACAGTTCCAGACCACCCCCAGCAGAGATTTCGATTAATTTAATTGACGCTTTTAATTCGCGGTTTTAATCAATTACCGCGAGCAGTTGTCCGGGGCAGAGATTGGCAGGTATGTAGAAAACAATACCTCGGCATAAAACTTTACAATAAAAATACACAAGTTTCTGATGCCATCTAGTTCACTTGATAACAGAATAAACTGCTTTCGCTACATGAAGATTTTCAGAGAATAAAGGGCTTTGCTCATTCATCTTGCATGATGAAGTGCGCCCGGAATGTGAAAGTGGTACTCTTCATACTGAATGGCACCAAGAAACATAGGTATAAGTTCCATCAATTCGCCATAGTCTTCTCTGTAGTGTTTGAGCTGCAACTGTTCTTTGACATAAGCTAAAATGATGCATTTATCGCCAGCCACAGCGCTTTTAACAATTTTATCAGCTGGTACATATTCATTTGCATAAAAATTTTACCACGCATCTCGAAACTGTTCTTTGACATAAGCTAAAATGATGCCTTTATCGCCAGCCACAGCGATTTTAACAATTTTATCAGCTGGTACATATTCATTTGCATAAAAATTTTACCAAGCATCTCGAAACTTTTTAAATATACTAACTACAGGGATTGTAGATGACCTAATAGTAAATTCAAAAGCGGCGCCTAGGACAAGTTCCTACATGTTATGTCTAAACAAGAATAGCTTAGCAATCTACATTTCGTCCATTTTAAGAAATATGTGGCTTTTACAGAACTGTTAAGAAACAATTGTTGATCTCATAATCTGTTAGTAGCAATATTAACAAAAGAAAAATTCAATTGCGATGCGACACCCCTAAATATTGTACGATCACACAAAAAAAAATGCAGCCTTTTGGCAGCAAAAGGAAGAAAATCCGCGCCTGGGGCATTTATTTTTCGAAATTTCGAAAATAAGAACTACCCTAGTGCCACATGTCAGAGTAACTACGTTATAAGCACTCATATACTGATATTTACGGGGAAATCGCCGAATGCTCGACCCAAGGATGGTGCCACTAGAAGAAGACCTAATGATGGCATTAATTAACTTTAAATTATCATTGAAGTAAATCATCTAAGCACTAAAACTTCAATGGTTTCGTATAATCGTGAGATTCGTATATTTCCCGTATATGTGGTACGTGGCCCAGTATACGAAACAAATGGTAGATATACTTTCTGGTTTAGTTATTCGTGCGATACGAATTTTGCATAGGATTCGTACAAATTAGTTCTGTGAGTATATCGAGATTTAGATTTGTTCATTAGGGAATCGATGTTGCGTTGGGGTAAATTTTATAGTCCCCCTGTTGTCATTTAGGGGTGATGTGGGGGATGGATGTGTGGCGGCGGGTTTTTATTGATGGGGATGTTTTGGGCTGAGAATGTGTTGTTTATGAAATAATGATTAGGCGATGAACGGATTCCTCGGGAGGCCCGGGGGAAGTGTTCGGGGTTCGTGGCGAGCGCATTATGTAAAATCCTTTGTGACGGTGATTCATGCATTACCGAGGCAAGTATCATTCGCGAGATGTTATGTGTGGAATAAATTTGATGTGGCGTGCACATACTGGGAACTCAAAATAAAATAAATAATTCAGGTAGTCGATTTAAGTTATTCCGAGTTTAAGGGATGCCCCCATTAAAATTGCAAATGGTATGCCCGAGAAGGTTGCTGGGAGAAAGTGAATAAAATATGCCTGAATCGGCCCACTTTGTTTGGCAACAATATTTAAGGCTTATAGGCATTTTTAAGGGGCGCCCGTTTATTTGGGGCGGCCCGCATTTTACTGCTGATTGCGTGAGGTGCGGTTTACTCGCGGAGTAAACTTTTAGGGCCGCCACTTGATACTTGAAATATCACAGAGCGTACGAGCTTTACATGTTCACGAATAGAAATAAAAAAGGTGAGCGGCGCCGGGGCTGTATGCAAACAACATATTCCTTTATTTACGGGGAGGTATAACCATTACCGGGAATCGAGTGGATGTTTAATTTCATTGTCCCGGCAGCGCTCGGGAGGCCCGGGAGCTGGTGGGCGCAAAAAGCGAGCGGGCGTGACTGGATTCAATTTTTCTCCCCCTGGTTGGGATAATGAGAGCGCGGCGTTTTTCTTAAAGTCGCCGCGATAAATTCCAGGTCCGTCCGTGCGATTTTTTGCGCGCGTGCGTGCCAGTGATAAGGGCCGCCGAAATTTAGGACGGTAATTTGATTATTATCGCCGCGATCTGATAATTTGCGGTTTGATGGAAGTGCCGCATGACCGTGCAATTAACTGTATTTAATAGAAATCGCAGCTTGCCCGCCGCCACCCCGCCAACAGGGTGGGAATTAATTAAGAAGCGGCCACTAGCGGTGCAAGTGAAAAAAGGGCAATTACTCGCATTAATTAAAAAAGAGGGAACGTTGGGACTTGGGGGACAGAGAGGTAATTCCCTGATGAATCGGCATGTATATATACTGTATATATATATATAGGTACGTTGAATTGTGGTTACAGCAGGTGGCCATAATGAGGGAAAGCAAATTTAAATAGTCTTACAAGAACGCGCCTGTGGCTTCCCTGTCCGCAATCAGCTTACGGGGCAAATGCCCCCCACGCTGACGCTCAAAACACTCCTGCCGCTCCCCGCAGCCCCAGGGGCCGCAGCGACAATACCGAGACGAGGTGATGAACCTTTTCTTTAATAACCCCACCAAAGTAAAACGCCAACTTTGCTTTTCCCGCTTCTCCCACTCGGCAACTTTACAAGTCAAATATTTTCGAAGTGAAAATCACCCGGCCAAGTTTGCGCCTGAAATAAGTAAAAATAGAGAGCCGTAAATCAAACAGGGCCGAGATAAAGGAATCAATGCCGATAAATGCGTTACTGCACCACCGATCGGGCATTATTTTCTCGGGCGGGTGCTGTAATTGAATTTCATGTCTACAGGGGACATACGCTGGACGCGCGCACACGTACGTCCTGGCGAATCTGCACGGCATAAAAAACCTCCCATATATTTCCTAAACGGCCACCATAACACGGAACTACCCTACCCTACGCAGGACCGGCCTTAAACCGATTGGACCCAATTAAGCACAAGCAAGAAAAATATCTACAAAATACGTAATAACAAAATATGAAAACATATCACTCACAATACAACAGGTATACTTCGCGCAACGATAGTTTGTTGTTATGACATTCACTTGCAATAAAACTTATAAGGGTGGGATTACTAAACCACTTCAAGTTAGGTATCATAAAAGTCCATGTATCCAGTCCAGCCTTTGGCTTGAATGTTGATGCACCAAAGAGTTGCCAGTGACAAAGGACCGGCCGATACCTGGACTTTTATGATACCTAACTTGATGTGGTTTAACAATCAAACCCTTATAATTTTTATTGCAAGTCAATGTCATAAAAACAAACTATCGTTGCGCGGAGTATACTCTATAAACCGAAACGGGAACCCGGAAGCGTGTCACAGTGCACATTTGCAACCTTTAAGTCAGGAACGGAAACTGTAACGAGAGTTACAATGCACATTTGCGACCTTGGCTCCGACGTCAGGGCGTCTATACACCTTAATCTAAGCGCGCGTAGGTCGAGGTTGACGTCCAGGCCCAGATTCAGGTCGCAGTCGACTTTACCAAAATCAAATCCAAGCGCGTACGTCGAGGTTGACGTCCAGGCCCAGGCTCAGGTCGCAGTAAGCAAATACGAGTGCGCATGGTCCTCATTAACGAGCAAAATCTATGTTTTTAAAATTTTATAGCTCCCACCCGCGGATATTTTTCCTCTTGATGTGTAAAATAGACGAGCAAAATTTCAACTTGATTGAATAATATATAAGGACGTCGCATGGAGGGAAAATTTAAACAAAAAGGGGTTCACTTCGAAAATATACATTTTACTTTCGCGTCTTTTTATTATACCTAGTAAACATAAATAACTGTAAATTATTCAAATTGGATTATGATTTTCACATATCAAGCCCCATGTTCTGGAATTTGGGCAGCTACAATGTGCTTTTCTTCATATCTGGAATTAAGTGTCGATGATCCTGAATTATAGCAGAAGATCCTGCGTCATATCTTCTCTTTTTGTTATGCACTTATTATATTGCGTCATTAAAGCAACACTGCACTCAGCCAAGTCATTTACGACGCTTAGTTTACTGGCAATGTTGTGGGCATGAATGAAATCATCATGATCAGACCACTGCTCTGGTTCAACATCCATGAAAGCTGTTGAGAGACCATTCCGGGTGAAGAAGTAAGATGTACCGGCTATGATAAAATTAGATAAGTCCTTCTCTTTCCATTGTTTTGTCCAGATTCGGCATTTTAAGTCAACCGTGGCTAGCCTATTGCAGGAATCTTGCAAATGTTGGGCGCCCAAACTGGCTGACACGACGGGAATTTGTTTAAAGACTCGTAAAGACATGGCCACAAGCTCTTCATTACGTTACCATAAGTGACCAGCAAACTTCTCCTCTGTGGCATCAGATATGGTACGGTTGACACGGGCGTAATCAATTAAGGACTTCAAAAAATGCAAATCATTGTTCGGGGCAGAGATTGGCAGGCATGTGGAAAACCATGCCCTGACACAAAACTTTACAATAAAAATACACATGTTTCTAATGCCATCTAGTTCACTTGATGACAGAATAAACTGCTTTCGTAACATGAAGATTTTTAGAGAATAAAGGGCTTTGCTCATCCATTTTGCATGATGAAGTGCGCCCGGAATGCGAAAGTGGTACTCTTCATACTGAATGGCACCAAGAAATACAGGTATAAGTTTCAGAAATTCGCGATAGTCATCTCTGTAGTGTTTGAGCTGCAACTGTTCTTTGACATAAGCTAAAATGATGCCTTTATCGCCAGCCACAGCTCTTTCAACAATTTTATCAGCTGAGCCAGGTACATATTCATTTGCATTAAGATTTTATGAAGCATCTCGAAACTTTTTAAATGTACTAACTACAGGGATTGTAGATGACCCAATAGTAGATTCAAAAGCGGCGCCTAGGACAAGTTCCTACATGTGATGTCTAAACAAGAATAGCTTAGCAATCTACATTTCTTCCATTTTAAGAAATATATGGCTTTTACAGTTAACTGTTAAGAAGCAATTATTGATCTCATAATCTGTTAGTAGCAATATTTACAAAAGAAAAATTCAATTGCGATTCGACACCCCTAACTATTGTCCGATCACACTAAGAAAAATATGCAGCCTTTTGGCAACAAAAGGAAGAAAATCCGCGCCTGGGGCATTTATTTCTCGAAATTTCGAAAATAAGAACTACCCTAGTGCCACATGTCAGTGTTACAAGTACTCATATACTGATATTTACGGGGAAATCGCCTTATGCTCGACCCAAGGATGGTACCACTAGAAGACCTAATGATGACATTAATTAACTTTAAATAATAATTGAAGTTTTACTCTGAGCACTAAAACTTCAATGGTTTCGTATATTCGTGAGATTCGTACGTTCGACACCCCTAAATATTGTCCGATCACACTAAGAAAAATTATACAGCCTTTTGGCAACAAAAGGAAGAAAATCCGCGCCTGGGGCATTTATCTCTCGAAATTTCGAAAAAAAGGACCACCCTAGTGCGCATGGCCACGAGGTTCGTGACTTCGACGTACACCGCGAGCCTTCAAGTCCAGGCCCAGCTTCAGATTGAGGTCGCTGTCCGTTGTGCTCCGACCAAGATATAAGAGCCCTTTTCCAGCTGAGCGAGGATCAACGGCAAAGATGCTCCTTGCTATGTGTATTAGGTCCAGTTGTACAATCTTGGATTCACTGTGATCAAGGTTAAGTTACCTAGGATACATTTGAGCTGTTGATAACCAGATTGTTGTGTAAGTCCTTTTTTTTAATTTAGTCCAGATATCTACTTGTATATTTCTGGACAATACTGATTTTGGACATTCTCAATTTAAAAGAAATGAACTTACACCATTCTGGTTTTCAACGGTTCATTAACATAATCGTATCTCAATAAAAAAAATGAAATTACGCCATTCTAGTTCTAGTTCATTTGTTAACACAATGGTATCCATAGATATTGAACCAGGATTTTTTTTGTGGGGTCTTGGAGTTTCGCCTCCAAGCCATTGGGCTTGGCTACGAGCTCCTACGAGCTACTGAGCAATATTGCTCAGGTCAATATTGAACCAGGATAAAAGTTAATTCACGAAGAACCTCAACCTGAGTTCTGCTCGCTATGATTTTACTCGTAAGGATGCTGTACGATTTCCCAGTTTACTGTGTACCTATTCCATTTTATCGTTGTTTTCTTTTATGCATTTAGTATACGTATAAATGTAATAAGATACAATAAACGGTTTGATTCGTGTATACGAGTTTAATGAGTTTTAATAATAATTGAGACAAACTGTTTATTAAGTTCCCCATGTTACTGAGTACTCAAATTTCCAGGGATAAATTTAATATCTGTATTAATATAAAATCATGCAATAAACTTTTTGGCTCGTATTTGCGAGTTTCAAACGAGTTTGCACGTGATTGAGAAA
Organism: Othius punctulatus; assembly: GCA_951805005.1. Taxonomy (NCBI): domain Eukaryota; kingdom Metazoa; phylum Arthropoda; class Insecta; order Coleoptera; family Staphylinidae; genus Othius; species Othius punctulatus. The sequence continues at coordinate 24,677,491 of OX638147.1, forward strand.
CCTGTTTATTAAGTTAGTAAGAAATTCGCTATTCCATCGAGTGCTCATCACATTACCGCGAAATTTCTAGGGATGCATTATGTGTCAATATAATATCAAGTAATAAAAGGCTCGTTTTACGGGATTGAAGCGGGCTTCGAGTGTGACTGGTACGCTTTTGAATGCAGGGTGGGTCTTGTAATAATATTATTCGCTGAAGTGGCGGGTGTTTGCGATTGAGGATGCGACATGTTTTGTTAATCCAAAGGTTTTCCGAAGCTCGTGCCGCGTCGTGGGCGTACCTTGGCACATTAGTGAATACTTGGTGGCGTGCTAGGACGGCACAATGCAAACCTTTCGGGGGCCCTTTGTGCCCGCCGAAATGTCGGGCCCTGGCCCGCAGATTCTCTCCCCGGGGCCACCCTAAATCCGGGTTCCCCGTGGCAACGCACCCACAATATCTTTTCTCTCCTGGCCGGAGTTGATATTTTCATAGAGCTTCCGCTTCCCATTTCCCCCGAATTATTCAAGTCAATGAGGTGCCAATTTGGTAGCTATTGATTTTCGACGGCGCGGCTCCTATCTTGTTGTAAAACCGGCGGTGATACCGGGGAGTCTGGGGGGTGGTAGTTTGTTATTCGCGCGGATGATAGAATTATGTGAAATAGCTGGGTTTTCTCGGTTTTGTAAATAAGTATCTTAGGAACGTGCGGTGTCTGGATGAATTCGCGCGGTGACTACTTGGAGCGGATGTGGAAGGTATTTGGTTTATACGGTCTGGAGAAATATTCTTGGTTATTTCTGCGGAAATTGATATTATTTTGAATATGGAGTGGCGATGTTATAATTAGCGTGTGGGGCTTTAGAGAGTGGAAAATAATTCGGCGGAATTAGCTAGTCGGAGGCGGTGTTTGTTTTTGGTTAAACGGGGGGATAAAATAATGTTAATTCGGGAAGTAAGCACTCTTGGTTGTGTGAATCGGTGTTTGGAGGGCCCTTTCATGATGAAAAGCCCTCCGCCGGTCGATAAACAATGTCCAAGGTCCATTCCGGGCGGCGATAGTTGTTTTAAAAGATATGTGCGAGCGAGTGCACGGTGTAACAGTATGATTCCAACCCCCACATTCTGTTAGGTGTTCGCATGCCCATCGATATTACTTTGTTTCGATTAATGTGACATTGTTTGCTAGGGGAGGCTCCCCCAACTTTCAAGTTTTCGCCCGGTCTTTTCGTACGAGGCCGCAAAGGGATAGGGTGGCAGGGGAGTTTCGGATGATAGTCCACGCAATACGCAGCGCCAGGGCCGGCCTTAGTACATTGGAGAATTTCGGGGGGTGAAAGCTTCGAATTACCAAAACACGTAATTTTACATAAAATCGTCAAAGGCAGAGGCATACATGAAACACAAAAGATGAATCAACAGGAATCATTTTTCGCTCACGCACATTTGTGCGCGGGCTCTTCCGGCACGTGATAAAATTGTATATTAGACCGTAATAAAGTATACTAAAATAATTCAAAACTTGTGTTCTAAAATGATTGATCTCAAACCTACAATGCGTCCTTTCATTGCCAGTAAGTTAGTAACGTATTTTGTTGTGTGGATAACAGGGTTATATGAAATTTTCATGTTCTTTTGTGTAATTCGTAAAATTATCGCGTAATAAGAATCGATTTTGTCGCATGTAATTGTTAAAATCCAGGTTTAAATCGTGAATGAATGAATGAATTCATTGGAGCGGCTTAAAATCGCCATTAAATTTGTATAATAAGGAACGGTTTCGATTTGTGGAGAAAACCGGTTAACTGGATGTCGGTCGACGGCGCTAATTTGGACTGGATTTCGTGCGTTTGTGGCGTGTGGGAAAACAGTCGTCAGATTAAAGTTATAGATCAACAAATATATCACGGCCGGCGTTCGAGAGCGGACGCTGGGAGGATTGAACCCGGCGATTTTTCGAGATTAGAGAGGCCCGGGCCGTTTAAAAACGCGCTGCGCCTAAATCATGAAATTTAATTTTTCCTTGGCGAAACGGGGGGCCGCGCAATCAGGGCGGCGATTACGCACCGCGCATATTTTAAGAGGGAGCCCGGAGGACGCGAGTGTGTGCGAAATAGATTAACTTGATAATAATGAAATGAGGGAAAAGGGAGGGCCGGAGGTGGAGCAGCGGACGGGAACGATTTATGGAATAAGCCGGCCAAATTCGATTGGGAAACTTTTATTTGGGAGCAATTGTATAAACGTTTGAGCAAAAAGGGCGGCCGGTTTTTATGTTGCGCCCGCGCGATAACTTGGAAAACACATAGATTAGATCGGCCGTAAAGAAATATTACTCATAATTCTCATACGTGAGCGGTGTATTGGGGGCAGAGTTGGGAATATTCCCAATGAATTCGTGCCATATAAGTATGTAAGTAGGTAAAACTATGACAGTTCTGACTCGGAATCATCTAATCATCGATCTCGATTAAACTCGATCAAATTTATATATAGATTGCATAAAGAGAATTTGAAGTAACGTCCGTGAGATTATTTAAACTCAAAACGAAGACAGAGGGAGACCAGTCGGTGTTCGGTGGTCAAGACACCCGTACGAGAATCAACGTCGATCAGATGTGTTACGTCGGTTCGGGAGATAACATAGTCACGATAGTTCTCCAGTTAACTTAAAATTCACGCGTTACCCAGTTACGCGTGTATATAATAGTTACGATAATTCTCTGCCAGAAAATACGAACCAACGCAGTTGTACCTAAAACACGCAGAATTATAGGCATAATAACATTGCAAAACAACCGGGGCAATATTCACAAATCAGTTTCAGTATCAACTCACGGGAGTGTTATTCCATCCAATAAACCACCAAATTATCAACCATTCACTTATATCCTATCAGGGAACAAAAGCTGACGGACGAGTCGCTTTCGTGTTCGAAAATTAGACGAAGCAGTTACAAATGTAGTTGTTGCATTAGATATAGCGCCACCCCCAAACAAATGTAATTGTGAAATCGCCTCCCGCACTGCTTCAAATTGACAGAACGTAGTGTGTTCAGTAATCCACAAATTATCGCAAAATAATCAACCATTCACCTATATCCTATCAGGGAACAAAAGCTGACGGATGAGTCGCTTTCGTGTTCGAACCATTAGACGAAGCAGTTACAAATGTAGTTGACGCATTAGATATAGCGCAACCCCCAAACAAATTTAATTGTGGAATCGCCTCCGACGCGTCAGCCTCATACGTATATGAGCCAGTGATTTCGCGAATAAAATCAATTACAATGTTAGAGTCACGCTGAACCCTCTCAACAACCGGCGGTTCGGAAATCGCGAATCCACGCTGTTGTAATATCAATAACAATCGTAAAAAGCTGCCAGTATGAATAACTCGCACGAGTAACCATGATTCAAACAAACACGTATTTTACATAATAATTGGCATCGTCATTTTAGTTCGTAAAAAGGCAGCACATCGCACAATATCAAGTTAGATTATTAAAAGTCATTAAAACCTAATAGGGAAACAATACACAGGTCGTATTCATTTAAAACACAGATAATATAATATAATGTCAAAGGTAGTAAACAAATCACATGTGGAATTATTAAGATCTTATATCGTCCCTCATGATCGTAGAGAAAATGAGGCATGAATTACTAGTCCATAGATATTAAATTGCTCCAAATGTTTCTAATGATAAACTATAACAGTACATAAACCTTTCCGATTGAGGCAGCAGGAAGCATGTTATTTGATACAACTTTTAACTTGTCTGATGGCGAAGGGCTACTCGTGACTGGAGCACGTGCTTTGTTCATTAGTAGAATTACTAATTGACTTTAATCAACATAGACAATGGAACTCCAATAGTGGCATTTGTGCGGACACCGGCCGCAACTATGTGATTCGGGAAGATCGCGAGATATCATTTATAATCGTGCGTTATCGATGATGTTTCAACATCTTTAAATAGTTTTATTTTTGATCATATCAATTTCCCGTACCAAAGGGAATGTAAGAGCATGGTAGTAAATGATCTGAGATATGTATGTGCATGTATAACAACTTCACGTAAATAAACTTCACAGTCACAATCATTTTTGAAATAGTAATTGAATAAATAATAAATAAAAAGAATTTACAACGGCCTCATAAGGTCAATGAATCACAAAAAGATATTCTACATGCCCTCATAAGGCTAACGAATCATAGAAAATAAATCAATTCACATCATCATCGTAAACCTGTATTTTATTTCCCTGTCTGTTACCATTTCAGTGTGTCTATGATTGAATAAATATAATACATCCATAAATCTGTGCTTTCTTATACTAACCCATGATTTGCATTTTCTAACACATTACCAATAGCAACGTACCTCGAAGGTAATCACGGTAGTTAATTTGACGCCACGACTTGTAAGTACTAGATATTCTACATGCCCTCATAAGGCTAACGAATCATAGAATATAAATCAATTCATATCATCATCGCAAACCTGTGTTTGATTTCCCTGTTACCATTTCAGCGTGTCTATGATTGAATAAATAAAGCAAATCCATAAATCTGTGCTTTCTTATACTAATCCATGATTTGCATTTTCTAACACATTACCAATAGCAACGTACCTGGTAATCACGGTAGTTAATTAAACGTCACGACGTGTAAGTACTAAATACGATCACAAATCACGAGCCAAAAATAATCAAGAGATTATATAATAAAAAATACAACGATAAACATCAGTATCAACGGAATGTTACAACTAGCACAGTTTTACCTATTTATGCATCGAAAATTATTCGTATAAAAACATTTTAGTTAGGCGCTCTTGCATATTCGTGTATAATACACGTACAGTGCACAAGTTGAGTGGTTTCTATTCGTACGATTCATATGCTTCCCTTATATGTATCATACGCGATGCGAATCTTCATGAGTACCATACGGATTCGTGTACGAATTGTGCCCATCACTAATTGGAAGTCGACGTTTCCGGCTAAAGTGCGCATAGGATTAATATTAAGCACGCTGCAAGTCACATGTAAAATACACCTAGATTGATGCGAAGTTGCCTTTTTAGGGAAAGACCGCATTCGTCCGCGAAAAAAGCAACGGGTTGTGCAACGACCTCTTGTGCGTGTGTGCACGCGTGCAAGAGAGAAATTTGTATGTCACATTGTAAATATTATTTTCATATATAGAAAATGAAATTCGCCCATATGTTCCTTCGCGGTTCGCATATGGCTGCGACGCCAAAACCAGAATGATTTACGATTGCGTAAAAATGAAATTCCTAATTACATAAATTAATTAGGGCCAGTAATTTAATTTGTTTTAAAAGCGCCGTCTGTGTACCTATGTCGCAGCGCTGCAGTAATAAATACATTTTTTTTAAATTGAATAACGCGGGTTTAATCCAATTAAAAATATATTTCCCCCCTTTCATTTCTCGAACATTTTCACTTGTCATTATTTGAGGTTGTTGCGCATTTATTTTACATTCGTTTGAGGAAAATATAAAAATTTTACTGTAATTAGTCTCGCTGTCGTTCACCCTTGCAAAAGGGACGCCCACCGCCCCCAATTATTTATTATTATTTTTTTGTGCAAAGTGTCCACAGTTTACAGTTTACAAACCATACAAACGCTGGAATATTCCGTAACTAAATTTATGAAGTGCATTGTACATACACGTTCCACGTTTATAAAACACTCATAATATAAATTATGATTTGCGCGGCCGGTATTTACTCTCCTTTTTATATGCATGTAAACATATTCCGCGTGTTTGCCCGGATGTTCATTTTGATTTAGCTGTACCAAGTTTAGAAACAATTCATCACGAATTCCCGAACGCCAACGTAATTACCATTGATTATTTGCGCCCGGGACTTCGAATTATGCCACAATATTCATTATAATAAATATCGGGCGGTCCCCCCTAATAAATCCACTCGCATTATTAGCTTTTAATTGCGCTCATGAAAATATTATTAATAATGCGCCGAATTACGCGGCCGGGTAAATAATCTCGTTTCGGCGGTTTAACACTTCTCGTTTTACAAATTACTGCATTACAACCTGGTTTGAGTAATCGCGTTCCATGCATCACGCACGCTCTCTGGGTAAATCAAACGTTTAATCATTTTCGGATACATAAAACCAAATACGAGATCCGCCATTTGCCGGCGCAAAAATTAGCGGCTCCCGTTACACTCCGTCGCGCCGTATTTACAATACGACAGGCCAAACGCCAGCGCAGCTCATATTCCGAAAAATAAAACCCACCCGTTTTATGGACAGAAAAACCAGGGATTTCCAGCACTATTGATGGACAAAATTGCAACAAAAAAATACACCTGCCACACATCATACAGCCCGCAAAAATTGCCTCGTTAAAACACCACCAACTGTGCTCTCTCACAAAGCAACAAAAGGAACACTTTGTACGCAACCACGTACATACACATCATAATCTAATGGTTAAATCCACAACTAATAATTTTAATCAACTTTCTCAATTAAATTGCCTTAATTAGGCAGCAAACTTCAAAAGTACCTTGCTCACAACAAGTGAGCCGAACTGAGAGTAGTTCGATTACTCATGGATAAATAAAACTTGTTTTGTCGTTCGCAGCCGACGTTAAACTGTAGGTGCCATACAGCTGTATAACTACGATACAGCCATACAGCGACTTATACGAGGAAATCGCCTGATGTGAAGTGAAATATTTTTGATCAGATGTAGTTTGAAATATTTTGACAATCTGAGAGGCAGTTTTAAGTGTTCTGAGCCGAACTGAGAGTAGTTCGATTACTCATGGATTAATAAAACTTATTTTGTCGTTCGCAGCGGACGTTAAACTGTAGGTGCCATACATCTGTATAACTACGATACAGTCATACATTGACTTATACGAGGATATCGCCTGATCTGAAGTGACATATTATTGATCAGATGTAGTTTGAAATATTTTGACAATCTGAGAGGCAGTTTTAAGTGTTCCGAGTGTGACTGTGGGACTAAATGGTGTAAGTTGTGCAGGGTGCAGGGAATTGGGATTTAAAAGTTTGATAATTTGACTTCACAAGCAAACTTGATTCGAGTTGCGGGACTAAATGGTGTGGGCTGTGGCGGGTTGGTCGTTAACGTGCAGATGTATTAGTTGAAGAAATAACCCTGATGAGAGGTAAAAAGAATGGGTTGGTGTGTAGCAAGGTGGGGTGGATGGTTGCGAAGTAATGAGTCTGGCGTGCACATTAAACATGAAACATCGCCTCGGCCGGTTGAGTGAGATGTGAAAGCCGTTGGCATTAATAATTACTAAATCCGTCCATATCTTCATCAGTCGCAGGACGGTTCGAACAATGGCAATTAGGCAAATTGGCAATCTGCAGGTCGGAAGGCTGGCGGTAAACGGTCGCAATCAAAGAGTGTATTCGTTAATAAAGATTTCATAGGAAATAATTGCGGGTGGGTGTCACGATTCTCAGGAAGCGTCCTGTAGACCGCGAGCGCACATTACTGCGTTTGTAATTCGGAATTTGCGGCGATAAATTTCGAGTATGGGGCATGCCCCTACAACTAATTGCGACATATTAAATGGTAAGTACAGGTTCGCAGTCCTTTAAGAGCTGCATGGTATTTACGGCGGCCTGGCTGATGGCGATGGCTGTGGGAGTAATGGACACGCGGGTACAGTTAGGAGTTATGGTAAATAATGAAATGGAAAAAATGGTAATTGCAGGTAGGCGCATATTTAGTGTAACTTTTGTTCTCATGAACTTGCTGATTTATATTAGAGGTCGATCAGTACGGTTACTCAGGTTGAACGCTATAAATCTCGGCGCGAGGCAGTAAAAGCACACGGGCTGTTCCTTTTGGGCTGGCGGTAATTACGCGGTTAAAATAAAGACGTTCAGCAATGTATCATTACCTAGGTGTAGTCGTTATTAAAAATTAGAATTCAATAACGATCTCTGTTAGATAATCACGAACAATACAGTTACGAAAGGAAGAAACGAAACGGTTCATCATGTAGCGGAGAGATTATAGAAGCAGATACTCCGTCGTGAATTTCGAAACGTTCGATCGGCTCGACAAACAATAATTAATAAGGTACGGGCGCGATTGCGGCGCAGCTCGTGAGGGGGTGGGCAGAGGCCCAGTGGTGGCGTTAGGGGGAGGTCAGGCCGGCATCCACCCACCCGCGAGTCGAGCACCACTTTGAGGAATATGTGTCTGCGAACAATATGAGTGTTTCAACATCCCGTACACGTATTTGTAGGAAGTATAAAAGACAAGGAAAGGGTGTGAATAATGTAGGAATATATTCTGAAATGGCCTAGCAAAATGGGAAGCGAATCTAAATTGTAGTTTTTCAAACCACCCCCGTCGCCAACACACGAGACTGCTCCCCCGCACTAGAGCACTAACAAGTAGTAAATCGCGAAACGGTTTCGCAACCTTAATGGCGCGCGTTTTGAGCATTCCTCGCGCTGGGGTTACAGACAATAGGTCATCTCCGTAAGTAAATGTTGCCGGCAAGAGTATACCAAACGTGACGAACGAGTGACCTCGTATTAGAAAGTGATACCGCGATAGAACATACCGAAGCAGAGCATTTATCTGGCTCTCAGGCTACCACACTGACGCTGTAACAGACCATTTATCCGATAAATAAACTCGGAGAAACTCCCGGCCATTGTCTCCTAATGCATTCGCGCCGATAAATGATAAACCTGTTTCCCATTCCCTGGCCGAAATATCATAACCGTACTGACCAACATATTACGACCGAAAAACAACAGGTAAAGACGCCCATTATTCACTGAATTCTAATTACAACACCCGACACTCAAAGAAAGAAATTCTAATCCCATCAATAACCCGCGATATTTTTTTTTATAATCCGTAGATTACATCGTTTTTCCGGTCGACGAGTTATTGCCGCAAATATTTCATATCGATTAATTAGAAATACGACGGAGCGGAGGGAAAAAATAATAGAAAGCTCGGCGCAATAATTAAAATTTGCTCCAATAAACGTAGTAATTTAGTTTTTATGACGGCGCGGATTTCTCAAGAAGCGATCTGGCCTTTTTTCCCCACTAATTCTTTCTCCGTCCGACGTATGTGCACACTCATAATTATTTTTAGTAGGTGTGACAAAGTGTAATTTCAAGCCGGTTATAAGATCTAATTATATCGGCGTTTAGGTCAGGCACAGACAAACTAATATTTCACAAATTTGGCGCAACAGAACGCGCATTTAGGTCCTGAAACCGCTTGATTTAATTACGCGAGTAAATTATAGCCAGGCGGATGCTACTATTTGATTAAGGGACGCACAATCATTGCAAACTGCAAAATCCACCCGCCGCCGTCGCATCGATCAACGGCACCCGGCCGCCCGCCCACCCACACCCACCGAATTATGACATTCCCCGGGCCCGATACCGGCAATTAATAACCTCATCTAAATCAACCGTGCCGCGAAAGTGTTCGGAATCCGACGGGCCTCTTGTGTAACAGGGCCACTGGACCAATTACCCAACGTATCAGATCCACCTCAGGAACGCGATCCCATCGACTCGACAATTACAGTTTACACCCAATTATACCTCTGCGGAATTTTAACTTGCTAACTATATTCAGAATTAGAATTCGACACTAACCGAATAAACGCATAGTTACACAAACAACCGTCCGAAAATACACCGGTCAAAGTTAAGTGAATGACCCAGCCGGCGCTGACTCGGAATATTGCACGCGATTTGTACCCCAACGTACACAAAATTTCATAGCGAATAACCTAAACATGGGTCTGCACGACACCGGTGGACGGCGATCGACGTCTTGCCCAGATTTTAATCCTACCTTAATGTTTCATAATGATGGGAACAAACTTCATGCGGTTGTACGCTGGAGGTGTGGGGGCTATGTAAGCATTTTAAGATAGGCAATGCACACACGTTGGAGCCACGTCTCGGTTCCACCCTGTTGAATAGTTGCTTCATCCCAGCACCGGCAGGTTCCCGGATGCGCGATACGAGATATCGCACCCGAACCCCAGAAACCCAAAGGTGCGTCTACACTAAAACAATTGTTCCACCTACATGCTGCATTTCATAACTTGATGTAAATATTTCATTTCAACAAGTTTGAGATACTACAAACTTACTGGAATCGTACTTGAACGCACAATCCCAGTTGTAGTCGTTTATAAACCTATAAATTACGTTCACAATGCATTTTCATAGGACCGCAAACGGGAATTTGAGGTCTCCCTGTTGGCCGTAAAGGCCCTTATTTCTAGGTGCCTTAATACGAAGCGACGAAGAGCTAGGCTTTACCGTCGATATGCAACGTTACGCCGATTATGATTAGGCCTCAAGATAAAGACGGCAACAGGGAGACCTCATAGGAGTCTATACTAGTCCCAACGAAAGCTGACAATGACAAGATTTTTAGAACTAAGAATCGAAATATCTATGTTCCTTCGCATGCTAAAGGTAAATGTAATAAAATAAAATGAAATAAGGAATGGGGGTACATACGATTATGATTAGGCCTCAAGACAAAGACGGCAACAGGGAGACCTCATAGACGTCTATAGTAGTCCCAACGAAAGCTGACTCTTGTTTTTCAGAACTAAGAATCGAAATATCTATGTTCCTTCGCATGCTAAAGGTAAATGTAATAAAATAAAATGAAATATGGAATGGGGGTAAATAGGATTATGATTAGGCCTCAAGACAAAGACGGCAACAGGGAGACCTCATAGGCGTCTATAGTAGTCCCAACGAAAGCTGACAATGACTCAAGTTTTTTAGAACTAAGAATCGAAATATATATGTTCCGTCCCATGCTAAAGGTAAATGTAATAAAATAAAATGAAAGAAGGAATGGGGGTAAATACGATTATGATTAGGCCTCAAGACAAAGACCGCAACAGGGAGACCTCATAAGCGTCTATAGTAGCCCAACGAAAGCTGACAATGATGTTTTTTAGAAGTAAGAATCGAAATATCAATGTTCCTTCGCATGCTAAAGGTAAATATAATAAAATTAAATTAAATAAGGAATGGGGGTAAATAACGCGATAAAAAAAGGGTTGTGGCCATCCAGGCTTCAAATGTGCGACACGTCTCCTTAAGTCCTGATGTTAATTGACGTCGCTTAGAAAATCACATACGTGGTTCTGTCGGACTGTGGGTGCAATCGAATTTGGTGATTACCAGTGATACCTGCGCATACATTGAGTGCGAACTTTATCGTCCTTGTTCAGAAGTTTGGATAATATTTTTTCGTCCCGCAAGCAAAAGTTGCTGGAATTGGACAAATCCGCACAATCCCGCACATCAATACCGCCGTAGGCACTTTGCAGCCGCGCAGATCCGCCCAAACGATGCCCCAGTAGTTATGCCTACCAGAAAATGCTTATATCATCCCCAACTACACCCACACTCATTTTGTACGTTATTATATCGTCGGGTTAATGTTACAAGGTTGTATGTGCAAATTTGTAAATTTGGGAATAACGACTTTAAATATGTTTGTTATTATAGAAATTTGTGCACTGTAATTACATTTTTTTATCACAGATTCTTAATAATTTGGTTTTAACCTTCCAACAAGTTGAAACGTCCCGCTTTGAAAACATATGGCCCTGTAAAGCTATAGACCTAAAAATTGAAAAAAAAATGTTACATGCAACCTAACACTAAGCTGACGATATATTCAACTAGGAGGTAAAATGATTTTATCTTCTCCAGTTACCATCACATCAAGTTTTTGTCATTAAGAACACCATGAATATTACAAATTAATTTTTCACTTCGAAAATTTTTGTGATCCCCAATAATTTTACTTGTAGCCCCGGAAAGTTAATACTATAGTCCATTCAAGATCCTGACAGACGTGTGCTGGCTATCCCGCTTGTTCTAGAGTCGTGTTTGTTATAACGAGGGCTACAAAGCGGTGTTTAATGGGTAAGCGCACATGGGTATGTACAACCGCCAACATTCGAAGTGCAACGAAAAGTCATAAACCAGAGCGAATCTCGACCTTGTTGGTAATCGAGGTTTAGGTATTAGGTGTATTAGGTGTATTACGTAGGTATTCGGTGCTTTTACTTGAAATTGAAAACCTACCTACGAAGGGTGTTTATTGCGCTTCATTGTGCGAACGGAATTTTATGACGGATAATGGGAAGAGAACAGAGTCTAGAGGCGGCCACAGCACGCCATACAATGGAGAACCCTTGACCGTAATAAACCCTCATTGCAGGTACATTTTCAAATTCAAGTGAAAACACTACGTAAAAGCACAAATACAGATGCAAAACAGCTTCACCCGCAAATGTCCATAAGGCGATCGTAAAAACACCGTGTTGCACACCACGAATGTTGGCGATTGTATACTTCGCGCAACGATAGTTTGTTTTAATGACATTGACTTGCAATAAAAATTATAAGGGTGGGATTGTTAAACCACTTTAAGTTAGGTGTCATAGAAGTCCAGGTATCCAGTCCAGGCTTTGGCTTGAATGTTGTTGCACCAAAGAGTTGCCAGTGGCAAAGGCCGGCCGATATCTGGAATTTTATGATACCTAATTTGAAGTGGTTTAACAATCCCACCCTTATAATTTTTATTGCAAGTCAATGTCATAAAAACAAATTATCGTTACGCGAAGTATACGAGAATTTTATTTTGTAAAAGTCGACTGCGACCTGAACCTGGGCCTGGATGTCAACCTCGACCTATGCGCGCGAAGTATACCCTCCTTGGTAGCCCAGTGCCTTGCGAAGAAGAGTCATGTTGGCAGATGTTGTTTCCTGGGTTTGTACCAGGACCTTGCGCTCAGAAATCGCACACATTCCTCTCCGCATCACTAAATAGGTGACTGGTTGGATTGGTAAAAAGGTAGTTGTAAAAACTATATTTGCATTCGTTTTAGAGTGCCGGGGTAAGTACGTGTAATTTTTTTTTTTTTTTTTTACTAGTGTTAATTGTAGGATCAGTTTAAATGGAAATTTTTAATGGCCCGAGTGTGATGCATGGGTCGTATAGGACGGTAGTAAAAAGATGAGGCAATCGATGACAATAATCCGGCTAATTCCGATCGTTAAATTGAATTCGGGCTTGCCTCCGGGGCGCGATGCTCCTAATTAACTACACTATTCACCGGAATTACCCTTTCCTGTGTGATTTAGCCCCGCATTTTAAAGTTATTGCCATCCGTATCGCTGTAGCGGAGCTATCCAGTTTTTACCCTCGCCCCCGTGGCTCCCGCCTGCGTCCCGGGGCAAAACCTGTACAGACACCAGCTTCAGCTACACTCGCGCTGCGAGTTAAATTAATTGCAAATTGTTTAGTAATTTCTTGCCTGTGATTACTTTTAATCACCGTAAGTAACGAGGAACCGCGGCGTTAAGCTAGCAGAGCGTGCAGCAGTAACGACAGGGGCTGATCATCGACGGCAGATGGTGTGTGTCTCCGATAAATCGCGATCCGACAATCGAATTGATTCAGGATTCAGCCCGGTGCAGGGTAATTAGATGGTCCAGCAAGCAGTCCCTGTAAATGGTCCGTTACTGTGTGGCGGTGCGTTGTGTGGTGAAATGGCTGTAACTGTTGGTTGCAATTAACAGCATCCGACCAAGAAGGCGGCTTTGTGAGAGATCACTTGCGCAATCCGAGCGCTCCTCAAATGTATGTTAATGTTTTCGTTTCGCAAGGTGAGGCGAGCGAGTCGGATATGCGGCGTGGAATAACCCAATAAATTGTTACGTTTCGACGTCGCATCGTTTAGCTGGCGTAAAAGTGCCATAAGGAATTGAATATTCTCAATAAGATATTTATTCCGAGCCGTAGTGGAGTGTATAGGCGATGAACATGACTGTTGTTAGAGCGCTAGCGATGTATATATTTATTTATGGCTCGATGTGGTGTATAAAAATATCTCGCAGAGATTTCCAATGTCGTGAAAATGTATGTACCGCTGCATTTCCTTCGGACAATTGTATTAAATTGAATACTGAATTTAAGTATCGTGAGCATAGGTGGATGCTCCGCACACGTGTCTGGATGTGCCGCGGCTGCGATTGTGTATGTGTGAATACGATTCGGAATGTGAAAGTGCAGATGTCGTTTTGAGCGGAGGAATCACAAGTATGCTCCCAGTTGTTGCAGAATTGGTATTGCTGGTGGTGAATATGAATGTTTCAATTTCACAGTCTGTCGGATAGTCAAGCTTAAAAATCTGGAGGCGCCCATCTAGATAGGCACAAATTTCCATCGATAATCTATAAAGATTTTATCACCACACATGGGCACAATGGAGAAACATCAATGGGCCGTAAATAATCACAACCGAAATCCTAAACGGAACGGATAGTTAGCGTGTAATTTCGTTAGTTCGAGAGAGAAGTTATTTGTGTGTGGAAAATGTAAGCGTGCTGTTTGTTGTTTTGTGTAGGTGCTGGGGAATAGCGTAAGTTTTAGTATCGAACAGGAGCGCCATCGGACCATGTCGACTTTTCCGATCGCATTTACACCTCGTCGATTTAATTATGGTTAAAAGCGGCGTGGAGAGACGCTGAGCAGTTCTGAAACATTCCGAAATCGAAATAGAAAAGAAAACAGAGCGCGAACGAGAGGAGAAAGCTGAAAGGGACAATCTTAATTTTAATTATCTACATCTCTAATCGTTACGGGGGATCCCCCTCCCGGCGATCCCCCGGTGATTCCGGCGACAATTGCAGAGAGGCGTCGGAGCGTTCGCGTTTATTTACTGAGGGTGTGGGGGTGGATGGTGGCGATCTTAAAATGTAAAGGGCCGGCCAGCGAGGCCATAATAAATAATGCGATTTGGATTTCCCGGCAAGTTGAAAGTTCACGGCATCGAATGTCGCCATCTTGTATTTACATGCCGCGCGGGTGCATGGAAACGGACGCGATATTCATAAGGTCGGACATAAAAGTGGCGTACGTGGAGCGAAGATTGCTCGTAAAGAGTTAAGTGCGCTCCTGAATTCCAATGGACCGGACTCTTTACTGTGTTGCAGGCGGTTAATAAGAACAGAAGGCGCCGCGAATTGGAGGTGTAATGATCTCGAGATTTGCAGATTTGGCGAGGCACGTCAACCCGCTTCGACTGCTCGCCGAGTAATAGATCTTCCAAAATTGAAGTTGTCAACCAAACGACGGGCGCTTCTCGAGGAATTCTCTTATGACAACATCGCCCCGGCAAAATATTTGCTTCCGCTTTCCGAGCTTCCTCCCGCTTTTCATTTTATTTTTTTGCTCCCCGTAACGAGTCGCGAGCACTGTATTGACTGTGCAGGGTAAGGGTGGAAGTTGTAATTGCCGGGATTTGTATACGTAGGAATTATAGGAAACTAGCGCAAGGGTAAGTTAAGCCTCGCCTGTCAAAGCTAACTGATTGATCGGCTAAGATGTAGCTAACATGTTGGTACTTTCATGAACAAGGACTAGATCAATGGAAGTCATTTGTCATAATTCAATCAGCGCGCGAAGTAAACCTTATCATCATCTCCACTGCGCAGGGTTTATATATGTGTGTGTGTATATGTGTGTGTTGTGGATGTGTGGGATGAGATGTGGCTAGGGAGGTCGCAGTATCGCAAGTCGGTAGGGTCGTTAAGGGAATAGGAAAAGCAACTAACCTTCTTGAGATGTCCCGTGGCGGTGCCGACGAAGACGACTGTAAAGTCGCCCGTGGAGGTCGCCGCGACAGCCGTCAGTCTCGTGGTGAAGAGCAACACGGGCATTGCGGAGACGGGCTGCTCGCCTCCCAAAGGCGTGTTCACATCCAGCCCGCAGAAATCCTCTCCGATGGTTTGCAGTTTCTGAAAACAAACAGAACGTCACTTGGGCGAATTCTCCGAGGTGGGTAGGTGTCTGACGTGCGGCCTCTTTAAACATTCATGGCGGCTTAAATTATATTAGGTATCGCACCCGTCCACCGCGTCCGCCTCCCGAAGAAAATTAGAGCAACCTTTCATACGTAGTCATTCCCTATGCATGAACCGCCGTCGCGCATCTACTGCCATTACTCATTCACACCTTGCGTCTTCCATCTCTCCGCTGCCGAACGTGTAATTATCATTATTGAAATGTCAAATTACTCTTTCAGCGTTCCAGCGGAGACACCGGCGAACGGAACTATTCGGCGATCACAAAGAGACGCATCACCGTAATTATAAGGTACTCATCGGGACATGATGGGCGCTTGGCCATAAGTATTTATAATTATCACGGTCGAGCGAGCGGGCATCGAGCCCGTCCTTCATCCTATCTAGGCGCACACCACCGTTCCTGGCTTGCTTTTGACAGAAGTTGCTCCTCGCCAGGACAAGCGATGACCTCTCGGTTCCACGCCAAAGCCGGCGACCTGGCCGCTTGCTCCGTCTTTCAGGGGGGCGACTGCAAGAGTAATTACAAGTCGTGCCCGTGCAGTCACACCGCGGTATCTATTAAAATATTGCAATGCGAGATTGAGCAGAGTCGAGAGTGCGGATCGTGAGAATCCGTGCATTTGCGCGACCGTTCGACCTCAAACAACGGGATTTAAGCACCTAATATCACCTGGACTATGCGCTCTGGGCATGGCACGTATTGGGTTGGGTTTGACCCGCAACACAAACACGACTATCCATCCCAACGTTTAATATACCACACAAAAAAATCTACAGCTACATCATCCTAAACCAATCACCATTTATCCCAAACTAACCAAATACGTTCTCAGACACGCGCACTATATTAATCCATACCCCTTACTAGCAAAACATCTCCTTTGCACCAGTACGACGGTCAAGCAGTTTTCATTACGCAATATCCAGGTAATCTCGGTAACGTTTGATACAAGATCAAAAGCAATAGAGCGCATCCTAACTAATGCACATCTATTCAAGACGTTCGCATCGTCGTCGAAATGCACATTTAGATAATTAAATGTTTTAAATTAATTTACAAAACTTTCACCATCTCCCATCACTCAAATGAGAAATCAATGGGGGCTCGAACAGCAAGATTAAGATAACAATGTTTCAGATCAACTTGTGCTTCAAAACCATGCTGATTTTGATAAAAGTTCCGCTATACAAGTCCCGGAAACCCAAACAACAAAGTTCGCCAAAACTCTAGCGGTAGAAATGACCTCCCACAATCCCCATTCAGCAGAGCGCTAGAGAGAATCGCATATGTTCGGCTATGCATGCCTTCAAACTATATTCACTATCAGGACCGAGCGTATACAGTCGTCCCCATAAGACTGAAGCATCTTGTAACCAAAGTGTCTTAAATCAAGCAAAACTGAACACGAAAATCGCGATTGTCAACACGCCGCAAAGGGGCCGGCCGTAATTGATAGAATAAGCCCCCAGGCGCCACTTTGCCGACATTTTCCGGGCAACGAATGACGCGCCATATCTTCCAATTTCGCCTGTATCGCTGATTAAGCGGTTTATAAGGACGATTGAGACGTAAGAACGCCATCCGAGAGGACTTGAAAATTGTTAAACAACACCCCCGCAACGGCCGTGTTTACGCCGGCCATTCGGCGTCCTCTCCCGCGCGTTTTTACGGCCCATTACGAGTTTACATCAATTTTAACGGTTTGGCAGATGCTGCCTATTTTATTCTCCCCCGTGCATCAAACTATTTTTAAAGCCAATCAAAGTGCTGCCTACGTGCCCGGATAAAGGGTATACGATTCAATAGACGCGGTCATAAGAGTGGTCATATTACATGCGACGAGATGAAACTTTACGTGGGCGCATAAAAGGAATAGGATTTATATTCAATAAGAGGCCGGCGAATATATTCCTAGGCACTGAAATGAAAATTTAGATGTTAATATTACATGTACAAGGGCTGGGGCTCGAAATACTTCGATCCAGGACCTCCACGTGAAGCTTAAGGCCGCTCGCACATACAGGCACCGGTGGCCGCACACGTTGCGGACTGCATTTCGAATGCAGTTCCTATAGAGTCAGCGCACACACGGCCTTCGTTGTGGCTGTGTTTGCGAGCCGAATCCTTGTGGAAACCACAGGTACCCATGTGTGCGAGCGGCCTAACATATATTATTCTGTGACTCCCTCTGTGACTTCCTGGACATTTTTGAGTTTTAATTTTTACAACGTTTGTACAGGTAGCAGGGTGGGTGTTACTATTTAAACCACAGCTGCCCATTTGTGCTAGCAGTACCCAGCCAAACCCTCAACCTGGGCCATCAAGAAAAAGGTCAATTACTGAAGAAGATTGGATAGTTAGTGGTTACTATGGGACCGGGTCCATTGAACATACATGAGTAGGTTACATTTTTACTGTTCGCTGTATTTTAGTCGCGCAGAAATGACTGAACCCAATATGCGCGGAAGGCCATTAGGGAGATAAGAACGTGAGTGGTCTACGATTTACGACGTGCTAGAAACACGGCCTGTGGAGGTCTACAGATAATATTCAAAATAAGAATTTCGCACAGCTGCCAAATTCGGTTTGATCCCATCCTCAGGCCGCACAGATCCCTCCCTCAGAGATATGTTAGATTATTTATTGATGTGTTGACGGATGTATCAGGGAACTCCCAATTCAATTGAGATATAGTGACATTAATGGCAAACATCTCGTATACAAGACGTCTACACCAGCTCGGAACGTATGCAAACGTTTTCATCCAGTGTAGCGGTACCTTTAGAGGACAATTATTCTGTGACTCGTCAGTGATCCTAGACATTTTAGTGTCCATACCAATCTAATTTTTATGTCGTTTGTAGAGGTATCAGGGTGGGTGCTACTGTGGAAACCACAAGTGCCCATGTGTGTGAGTGGCCTAAGAACATATAATTGTGTGACCCGTCAGTGTACCTGAACATTTTGGAGTCCATTCCAATCTACTTGTTACATGTATCAGGGTGGATGTTACGTTACCAATGGGATCGGCTCTAAGTGCTTTCCGAAGCTCGCGGCATGGGCTCGTATAAAAGACGTCTACACCAGTTCAGAACGTATGTGAACGTTTTGATCCAGTATAGCGGTACCTTTAGAGCACAATAATTCTGTGACTCGTCAGTGTTTTTGGTGTCCATACCAGTCTAATTTTTACGTCGTTTGTATAGGTATCAAGGTGGGTGTTACTGTGGAAACCACAGGTGCCCATGTGTGTGAGCGGCCTATGAACACATATTATTCTATGACCCGTCAGTATTCCTGAACATTTTGGAGTCCATTCCAATCTACTTGTTACATGTATCAGTAGGGTGGTCCTTATTTTTGAAATTTAGAAAAATAAATGCCCCAGGCGCGGATTTTCTTCCCTTTGTTGCCAAAAGGCTGCATTTTTTTTTAGTGTGATCGGACAAAATTTAGTGGTGTCGCATCGCAATTAAATTTTTCTTTTGTTAATATTGCTACTAACAGATTATGAGATCAATAATTGCTTCTAAACAGTTCTGTAAAAGCCTTATATTTCTTGAAATGGAAGAAATGCAGATTGCTAAGCTATTCTTGTTCAGACATCACATGTAGGAACTTGTCCTAGGCGCCGCTTTTGAATCTACTATTGGGTGATCTACAATCCCTCTAGTTAGTATATTTAAAAAGTTTCAAGATGCTTGGTAAAATCTTAATGCAAATGAATATGTACCTGGCTGATAAAATTGTTGAAAGAGCTGTGGCTGGCGATAAGGGCATCATTTTAGCTTATGTCAAAGAACAGTTGCAGCTCAAACACTACAGAGAAGACTATCGCGAATTGCTGGAACTTACACCTGTGTTTCTTGGTGCCATTCAGTATGAAGAGTACCACTTTAGCATTCCGGGTGCACTTCATCATATCATGCAAGATGGATGAGCAAAGCCCTTTATTTTCTGAAAATCTTCAGGTTGCCAAAGCAGTTTATTCTATCATCAAGTGAACTAGATGGCATCAGAAACATGTGTATTTTTATTGTAAATTTGTATGTCAGGGCATGGTTTTCCACATGCCTGCCAGTAGTTATACTGTGACAGTTCCAGACCACCCCCAGCAGAGATTTCGATTAATTTAATCAACCCATTGTTACTGCTCGCGGTGATTGATTAAAACCGCGAATTAAAATCGTCAATTAAATTAATCGAAATCTCTGCTGGGGGTGGTCTGGAACTGTCACAGTATAACTACTCCCGCCAATCTCTGCCCCGAACAATGATTTGATTTTTTTTAAGTCCTTAATTGATTACGCCCGTGTCAACCGCACCATATCTGATGCCACAAAGGAGAAGTTTGCTGGTCACTTATGGTATCTCAATGACGAGCTTGTGGCCATGTCTTCGCGAGTCTTTAAACAAATTCGCGCCGTGTCAGACAGTTTGGGCGCCCAACATTTGCAAGATTCCTACAATAGGGGAGCCACGGTTGACATAAAATGCCGAATCTGGACAAAACTATGGAAGGAGAAGGACTTATCTAGTTTTCTCATAGCCGGGACATCTTACTTCTTCACCTGGTATGGTCTCTCAACAGCTTTCATGGATGTTGAACCAGATCACTGGTCTGACCACGATGATTTCATTCATGCCCACAACATTGCCAGTAAACTAAGCGTCGTAAACGACTTGGCTGAGTGCAGTGTTGCTTTAATGACGCAACATAATAAGTGCATAACAAAAAGAGAAGATATGAAGCAGGATCTTCTGCTGTAATTCAGGATCATCGACACTTAATTCCAGATATGAAGAAAACCACAATTGTAGCTGCCCAAATTTCAGAACATGGGGCTTCATATGTGAAAATCATAAAGCAATTTGAATAATTTACAGTTATTTATGTTTACTAGATATAATAAAAAGACACGAAAGTAAAATGTGTATTTTCGAAGTGAACCCCTTTTTGTTTAAATTTTCGCTCGATGCGACACCCTTAAATATTATTCAATCAAGTTGAAATTTTGTCTATTATACACATCAAAAGAAAAAATATCGCGGGTGGGAGCTATAAAATTTTAAAAACATAGATTTTGCCCGTTAATAAGGACCACCCTAATGTATCAGGGTGGGTGTTACGTTACCAACGGGATCGGCTTAAAGTGTTTTCAAAGTGAATTGTGATGCTGCAGTAGCAGGCAGTTGAGACGGTATTTTAATTTGAAATTGTCAAGACTGCTGCAATTCCAGGATCTCTGAGGTAAGTTTACCGCTCAACTGCTGGAAAGTAAAAATTTCGTACGAGGCGAGACATAGCCCGTAACCTGAATACGAGTTCCGCAGCGAAAGGGTTAAACAACGCGACAGTTCAAAAGAAGCAATCGCAAATGTTATAAAATAAGCCCCAGGAGACGTAAGGTCGGACGTTTCAGAAATATCCTTGTGTTCCTGCGACATTTCTGTGGCTCTTGGGGGTTTGCATTTAAGGAGAGAAATTATTTGTGAGAAGCATGGTTGTTAATGCTGGCGTTGAAATATTTATTTGAGAGGCAATTCGATGGGCTTAAAAGTAGGAAATTTCGAGGCAAGTATTTAGTACTTTGGTAATCAATGGGGATTATGCGGGGCTTGCTTAAGTTTTGTTGGGGATTTTTTTTAATTAAAATTGAAATTCTGAGTGTATAGTTGGCGGGTGTGCTGAATAACTTAAAGGTTATCAACACGTGTGCTTGTTTTGACATTAACAGGAGTTTAGATAAACTCAGGCTTAATATCGTGCAAATCTCCAGTAGACAATGCTGTAAAGTTTTCATCCCTAATGCCGTGTAAGTTCAGTTGTATTTAAAGTTTCGTTATGATGGAACAACTTGACGGATATAACTTTCCTTCCCCCGTTATTTCATTATCAAGCCGATGTATTTATATCACGCCTCCGCTGCCTTACTTACGGGGCATAATAGCAGGTGAA
The DNA here is from genome assembly GCA_951805005.1 of Othius punctulatus. NCBI lineage: Eukaryota > Metazoa > Arthropoda > Insecta > Coleoptera > Staphylinidae > Othius > Othius punctulatus. The sequence continues at coordinate 24,699,388 of OX638147.1, forward strand.
ATCTCGGCGACACGACGCGAATAACTTCATATGATACTCGCTAAGTGTCATGTTTGTGTAGATGTACAAACGCAAATAAACGTATAATTTGCCTAAGGATCCGGCCCCTTGCTCCGTAAGAAAATACACATAATCCCGGGGAGCACTCGCCTCGCTAACTAATTCCTATTTGTAGCTATAAGAACATTTAGCATATTTCACGTTAGCGATAGCGCATTTACATGTTCCTCACTCGCTGCATAATCAGAGGCGTAACTAATAAGATGCAGGAGGGCGGCGGAGATCCCTGCCGCCATCCGGGACGCCGGCCGGCATACTGTTGCGCTACTATTTGAATATAATACTGTATTTCGTGCGTGATGCGTGCGTGCCGCAACATTCGTGCCATTCATTTTAATTTGGCGCATCGGTTTCATTATCAGCTCCTCACATGCGTCTCAGTGAGTTATGATCTAATCACTCCCCGTACTCCCGGTGAGCCCGGGCCAGGCCCCGTGGCGGCGCGGGGGAGGGCTGTATCTGTGCAAATTAGCCCACAAATCAATTTTACGATGAAATAAAATCCGTTGCAGGAATTTCGTGCGGTAAATACAGCGTATCGGATGCAGCATCACGGAATTCAGTCTTACGGCGAGGCCAATTTGTCTTTATCGGTTCACCTTTGGTCTTCTGATCGAGCTGTTCCCGGCCTGGCATGCGCGTACGTAACCGCACGACGAATAATCCCCGGCAAATTACAATAATGATAAATAGCCGGGCGACTCGAACGACCCGAAAAATCCCAAAATCGCATTTCCATCCGCCCCTGGAACATCCCATTGTAAAATCTCCTCGTGCTGCGCTTTTTCCTCCCCATGTTATTTTCTGTACCTCCATTAAGTTTTTGCTCGTATCCTTGCTCCGTAATGAACAGCGCCGGCACACTCGCTCCCCTGACTGATGGATATAAAATTAACTACTCTTTTGTTGCAACTAATTTCGCATAAACGAATTATATTTGCCGAGGCCGCCCAACTAGGGGCCCAATTAGCCACCCTGCCGCCGGCCGCGCGAAAATTCTGCGGGATCACGCGGGTCAGGAAGCGGCCACCTGACTGCAGCAATATATTGCAGCGCTAATATGCCTTCGGACGGCGCTCATTAGGTTAGCCCTGATTAACCCGCGTTTGCATAACAAAGTGGACGTAAAGTACGGTAAGCGACCGCATCGCCGTGCCCCTCCAGGACCGCACTCGTTCTCGGCGCAAATAAAACGCGCCCGGGCGCACATACCTCGGGATTATTTACGTCCAAATTATCTTGGAGCGTTTTTAATGGAGTGCCCGGCGATCTCTGCGGTCACGCCGATGCCCAACTTCCTCCCGGCAGCTTTCCGACCCGCGATAACGAGCACGGTGTCAATAGCGGCCCGTCCTGCGGTTTACGCGGGCCCACCGCCGACTCCAAAAACAACACGATTTCAATCATAAGCCACCACCGCCAAACCCGCTTTAAAACCAAAACAAAACAACAATTTGCGCGCCAACTAATTACCCGTCAATTAAACACGGCACCACCATGCATGCTATCAATATACACCGAGAGTTTACCCACTACTGCCGGATTGGATATGGTTATATACTGCTTGACATCAGTCATTGCGCGGTCACCACATCAGGCAGTGCAATTATGAATCCCTCTCGCCGTTGGCACCCTTACCCACTATTCTCTTCCGACCCCGTCAACACCCGAAGCTGCAAGTGACTCGATTGTGTCTAAATTTCCCATTCCCAGCCATCAATCTGAGTTATCCGCCCGCTCGGCCCAGCACGAGGCCATTTGAGGAGCGTCCATGCAAAACCACACATGTCCACTAAAACAAACCTTGTGTTTTTTAATCAAATTATTCGTAGGCTACTGTTTACTGATTTACTATTGGCAAGTGTGGTGAAACGGTAAGAGTGTTCATGCAGTGGACCTGCGTTCGTTCCAGGTATCCGTGTAAAACTATCTATACCCGAGTCTGAAAATTGTAGAAGTGATTCATCGGTAGTATCGGTACACAGTCTTTATGAGGCAGGTAGATAAATCCGGGTCCTGTTGATTTTAAATGAAAAAAATATTTGCCGTTTCAGATACAGGCATTCTTTATCAAGCGAAATAATTACTCTCCGAGCGCACGCCTATGAAATTTGCGTCCCCACCCGCTCAACTCCCGCTGCAGCCCAACGATAAGAGTCACTTCTACATTTGTCAGATCAGAGCATAGTAATTCCGCTCGTCTCCTCTCAGGATAGTTTCCCCAAATCAACTACGATACAGTAGTCACGCATGCGTGGAAATTGCCTACACTCCAAATCGAGCATGGCACTCCAAGAAGAAGATGGATTTACTGCAAGTCAAGAAGTTTTTTTGCGCAAATTTGATATTAAATTCGGGTTTAATCCTACCACAAACACTCATTAGGAACATGTGTGCTTTTGCATGGGTGGTTCTCATTTATGTATGATCACTGAAACTCAGGGTAGAGGCACATACGGATAGTAAATGCATAGTTTAAAATCGATCGCGTTTTTATGTATTTTCATGAACCGAAGGTAATCTGTAAATGCGGCTAATGGAGGTCTTGGTGTTAGTAAATTTAGCAAACGTATAAAAACTTTGGGATCGAATGAGATAATCGGTGCATTTTTTTATGAACAGTGGGTAATGCGGCGAATGGAGGCGTGAGTAAATTTCAGCAAACAAATAAAAAGTTTGGGAGCGAATGAGATAATTGGTACTAGTTGTAAGTGAATTTATTGGAGCGAGTGCCAGGGAAACTAAATTTTGTAATAACAGTTTAAAATTCGATCACATTCCTGTGTATTTTCATGAGGTGAAGTTAAGTTGCAAATGGGGCTAATGGGGGTGTAGGCATTAGTGAATTTAGCGCTCGAATAAAAAGTTTGGGATCGAATGCGATAATCGGTGGTAGTTGTAGGTGTATTTATTGGGGCGAGTGTAATTAATGGCACGTAGGTAAAGTTAACGCATATCTGTGTTCTAATCTGTATTCATGTTATAATATTGTCTACTTTAGGTTGTACGGGTTGGCGTGTGTGCGCTTGATGTATGATGCATTGGGCATTAGTTTATTAAAGTCGGCGGTGGCTTGTAAGTTAGCACACGTGTTGATAAGTTTTAAATTATTCGAAACAGGTAAGGCCAATAGCTGGCAAATTTCAATTTTAATTAAAAACCTCGCGGAAGTAAAATAGAAAGAAAACAAAGCCCTAATCCACAGTCAAAATGCATAATGAAGGTAGATGTAACTGGCAACAGCAGCGCCGGGGGCGGCGGCGGCAGTAAAAGAGCAGAATCAACCGGCGTCCCTCCGCACCGACTCTAAAACCGACTACTTTATGAGTTTTCGCCCTGTCGCTTTTGCCCCGAATATTTATTTTATTTAAGTAAAACTACACTTGACACGTTATGCACGAAAAGCTGGCTGTGGAAGTTTGCATGTAAAGCATGCCCGCCGTAAAAACGGCGACTTTATGCATTTTCGCGGTATTAAAATTTGAAAATCGCGCAGAACAAACACAGGGCCGCCTTTCCGCCGTTCCAATTTGCCATAAAAATGTTATTAACGTAATAATAACGCCTCGCTCCTCAGAAATCCGCGTGTAGGTAAACCCAGTTACATAATAAAGAGGCCCAGTAACCCATTAAAAGTGAAATATTTCTCGCGATGTGCAATTACCGTGGAAGGCAAGAACAATTGGCGAGCATCCGGGAAGAAGCGGACACACGCGCGTACGGAAGCCGCTCAATCTTCCGGGTTTCCCCAGTCGGTTTGATTATTGGTGTGGCTGTCTCGTGAAGGCTACCCCATCTGGCTGGCAATTGCCGCGCTGTATTTGGGCTGCCAACCTGCCCAGTTCCTGTTACGTACAAATTCTACGGCGCGGCAGTAAAAATAAAGCGAGGAAACTCGGAAGTAGTTAGGTGCAGCTGAATAATGCCGGCTGCAAATTAAAGCACTCGAATTTGCTTCTTTGAAACTCTTCCCATTTAACAACGGCTCGCAATAACTTCAGACAATGAGTTTACTCCCAGATAAGACCCGGTTCTGTTTCAATTGATCTGTCCAACTTGACAAATATGAGACCGCACGTATGGCACTTCGGTCTCTAATTATACAACTTCGAATTCGCATCAATGCGAATTGAAACGGGGACCCTCGGGATTTCCTTCACAAATACGCCCTCGCCTTGGCACAGCCTGGTATTCATAAATGATTTTTATCCCGAAGAATTGTTTGAAATCTTAAATTAATTATATCCGAAATAATTAAATTTCGCCATTATCATCGTCACAAAGTGGGAGTAGCGTTTCAGGGATTAGTTTAATCGGACAATTTCCCATCGTTTGTTCCAAAACGGCGTTTAAAGCAATAAAAAAGGGAAAAAGGCGGCGCGTTTAATTAATCATTAATGACTTTTTTATGGTGCTTAGTAGAAGTCCTAAATTTTATGACTTATTGCGACTGGAGTGAAGGCAATCAAAGGGACCGTAACTTGTAAAGGATCACTGGAAAACAAAAATTCGCGCTGACAATGGCGGGGAACGGCTTTCCCCCCTGCTCGGCCACAGCGGGGGGGGGGCTCTTGGGGTGGGGGATATGTATTTAAAAAAAAGTGGTAATCATTAAAACGCGCGTTCGGAAATAATTGGTTTGGAAATTTCTGTTTTCCCCGTTTGTCGGGGGGTGGGAAGTGTGATTTGAATTTTTTCCCCAGGAGGGAGGTTTATCGCCGCCTTTGTTGTTGCGGTGGCAAAAAATCTCAGGGAAGAGCCCAACACAATGGAATTAGTTGGCAAGTGGTGTAATGTAAAGTGGGCATTATAGTTTGACAAATAGATAGTATACGGAGAACAATAATTTATGGCGTGTTTCGTCAAGCGGTGTAATTATTGCCAGCGTCGGTAAACTGTGGTGGAGTCCAAAACTGTAGTTTCGTGCACACAATTGCGGCAATTCCAAACAAATACTGTACGGGGTAATTGTATTGTGAATAATCGTACCTCGCATAATGCGATTTGCATCGAAGCCGTTCGGAGCGGCGCGGAAAATCGGCGGAAAATCGTCGATTCGGTGAATCGGTGAATCGTTTGGGTCGGGCGTTCACTCTTGAAGAATGCGTTAGCAGCAAACGTCGGATGGGGCGTTATTAATATTAGTCGTATATAAATGGGATTATGCGGTGAGTGGATATGTCAGCTGACCGAGTTCCATCCGTGCCAGTGATGGCAGATATTAACCCGGCCCGATCCGATCCGCTCCAAGCCGAAACCCACCCATTAACTTACTAATGATACAAAGTGTCAGCCCTTGTATGATCAGGTGCTCCACCGGCAATTACATCGGCACGAAAGCGTGGGGCTGCTTACAAATTGCAATGCAAACTTGTCAATTGAACCGCGCTTCAATTTTTTTTCTGTTTGCCCCGCTCTATATTAATCTTTCCAGGCGTGATCGATCGGCCGATTCTGTCGTGAATTGATTTCTGGGTTTGCTTAACCACACCGGGGGCCTTACACGTTTATTCACGCACCTGATGGCCGCTGCGAACCGTCGGTCGTCTGTCAATATTAGCAATTAATTAGGAAATATGGCCCGAATTTAGAATGGAATAGTTACGAGGGGTGAGAGCTGCCCGACGCTCCGTGGCGGGGGCGCAGGTGAATAATGAATAAAATTTATGCCAATTCCATTGTAAACGCGCCGCAATCATCATTACAGTAATGTCTGTGTCTGCCCGATGTTTATCTATTCACATTCAGAAACGACATGTAATCGCACGGACCCTCTAATAATAAAACAAAATATGTGCTATTATTATTTTTTTGGGGAATTATGGCCGGCTCGGAGCGGGAATGGGAGAGGTAGGTGCGGACGTGGACGGAAAGCGCAAATAGAAGGGAGAAAACGTATAAGTGGTTTCCAGCTATAAACACAGAGATATTTTATTTGCATCGCAGCGGAAGCGAGTCAATAAGATTAACAGGTTTAGGTGCGATTGAAGTATTGGAGCTTTAGCACAAAGTGTGCGGGAGTCGCGGCAGGGCGGCATTATCTACAGAAATAGCAAAAGGACGAGGAGCAGGGCGCGCCTCAGGGCCACGGCCCTGCAGGAGCCGCACTGAAACGTATGTGGACACGGTAGTTCCTGCCGCTCGGAAATCACATCTCCCATAAAACCTGAACAGCTTTAAGCTCCGCTCCGCCGTCTCCGAGATCAAAAGCTCCGGGTCCGTTCTACTTTTTTATTCGAATCTATGACCGCGGTCTTTGTGCCGCACGGTGCGGCCTTCTTCTGCACTTATTTTATTCCAGAATTTACATGTTCCTTTGTAGCGGCATTGTTTGATATGTGTTTTGAATACCTAAACGCTTTACTCTTCAAGTGCCGTTATATCCGGCAACACACGAAACTGCACCGTGCCGAGCTCAGATCCAGTCATCCCCACCACGCCGAACAATTTACAAAATCGTCTCCACTCCTCACGAACAATCAATTGCTTTCCCATGATTAACTCCAGGATGCCTGCATCCACGGGCCCAAGTAATCACCGACACCAATCAATACATTTTTCATTTCCTACCTCCAACAACAACCTACATTACTTAACAACCTCCACGCTCTCCCAACAAAAAAAAACACCTCTCACAAAAAGACCAGCGAGAATCAACTCCGCAGGTGACACACAACAAAGACACCAATCAATACTTCAACTGGGAATCCCTGCAAAGCCTAACTACATCCGAGCGCTTCAGCCCCGGCAAAACCGCAAATGCGATTGCCACACACCGCAAAAAAATCTCCAGCCCTTAATTCCATCGCGAATTTCGACATGAAAGTGAGGAATATTCTACATCCACCCAAGTGACCATATATCTCCACTGACAGCCTCCAGAAAGCTGAAAATTTACTGTTCTCCTAACTGCATTCCACAGGCATTGCTGCATCACGAGCGATCATTCAGAAAAAAGTAATCGATTACCCTTCCCACGATTATTTTGAATACTAATATCATCACTAGTAAAACAACTACAGCATGGACTTAATTTTTTTAATAACATATACATTTTGGTAATCAGTTCAGTTCAATTTATGATCTCACATCGTTCCTCAAATATATATTTAATATTTATATTACCTACATTTGGCCATTTCAGTAACTAGAAAACGAAAGGTATATACAGGATGGCACTAAGTGCTACTAAGTGTGTGGGAAAGAAATATTCTAAGGAAAATATAGGGAGGAAAACAAATAGAGGGCAACTGCACAAGAAGAACAAACCAGGAAATAAGAGAACCGAGATGCCGAAATAGTGGGGGTAGTGAAAGCTCAAAGACTAAGATGGCTAAGAGACCTAGCAAGAATGAAAAAACAGAGGACGCCAAGTAGGATATGGACATTAGAAATAAGTGGAAATAGAAGATGAGGAAGACCCAAAACCCAGTGTAAAAACGAAGTTAAAGCACCTAGCAAGAATGAAAAAACAGAGGACTCCAAGTAGGAAATGGACATTAGAAATAAGTGGAAATAGAAGAAGAGGAAGACCCAAAACCCAGTGGAAAAACGAAGTTAAAGCAGACTTAGAACTTCTCAAAGTGCAAGACTGGAGAGAGATAACCAAGGATAGGAAAAAATGGGCTCAGATTGTCCATAAAGCCAAGGGCCTCCAAGGCCTGTAGCGCTCGTAAATATATAATACATATATATATATATACAGGGTGGGGCAATTAAACGGAATCTTGTCACGCCAGTTCTTGATATACCATCACGAATGTATGATAAATATGGGAGATGTGGGAATATGGAATGTATAATATACACTTAAAATCGCCTCAAAATACTAGAGTCTCGAAGAAAAATTGAATATCTCGACAATTCCTCATTGGATATTAATTTAATTGCACTTATCATGTACTAATATATCACTTAATATTTGTACAAAATATCATTAAAATTGATACGCCAGTTTTTGAGATACCATTACTGATGTATCAGCAAAATTAGAGTATAATCGTAGACGCCAACAAATATTGAAAGCTCCACACTTGGAAGTTTAGTAACCATGCAGCGTTGGACCGGTGAACAAAGAGGTTTCCACCTCAGTGGATGCCTTAAATAAACACAATTTTCGCTATTGGGCCGCTGCCAATCCTCAACAACTTTACGAACGACCCCTCCATTCGGCCAAAGTTACAGTTTGGTGTGCGATCCCTTCGAATTGAATAATTGACCCGTATTTTTTCGAGATTGATGATGGCCATGCAGTTACAGTAACATCAACGTGCTATGTTCAAGTGCTGGAAACCTTCATTCCAGAACTTCAACGATTGCGTGTGAATGAGAACACTTATTTTCAATAAGAGCCACTAGTCACCCAGCCAAGGATCATAATGAACCATGAATCATGAATGAACAATTTTCGCTATTGGGCCGCTACCAACCCTCAACAACTTTACGAACGACCCCTCCATTCAGCCAGAGTTACAGTTTGGTGTGCGATCCCTTCGAATTTAATAATTGACCCGTATTTTTTCGAGATTGATGATGGACATGCAGTTACAGTAACATCAACGTGATAAGGTCAAGTGCTGGAAACCTTCATTCCAGAACTTCAACGATTGCGTGTGAATGAGAACACTCATTTCCAACAAGAGCCACTAGTCACACAGATAGGACGACAACGAACCATGCATCATGAATGAACCTGTTCAGTAGCCTCCATGATCATCAGCTCTTGTTATTTATTTTTATGGGGATGTCTCAAGCCGAAGGTTTTTGAGACTTGCCCAGCAACAATAGAGGACTTAAAAGTAACGAAAATAAGTTCTAGCAACTTTTCTAGCGATTCTACGATGTGTCAGTGAGAATTTTCTTATGTGAACTAGACAATGTGTACAAAATGTTGGTCGCGTCCCTTACGTAGTGGTATTCAAAAAGTGTTTTTTTTTGCTTTAATACAAATTTCCATTTCTGTGTGGTATATCGCCGACGCCCGAGAACAACGGACGCCGAGACATCACAATATGGCCTAATTTTCGATTAACTATTAAGGCAATACCCGATAAGTCAAATTTAGAAACTCAAAATATTGGGTTTTGCCAGTGAAGAATCGCAAAGGAGCATACATATAGGAACGTTTACTTTCGCTCTACGTATTTTAGGAGCATGAGAACCATATAGAGTGTTGTCCAGTAAAATCTTCGCTAAGGTCTCTACATTTCGGCAAAAAATACGAACAACCGATACAATCGATTTTATTTGCTTTATCAGGGTTTGCTTTCGTACCACAGATTTGTACTCTAACATTTGCTCAAATAATTACAAAAAAGTTGAACGTGTTTAATACCTATAAACTTGCTGTTTGACTGCCCCACCCTGTATATGCAAAATGTTGCATATATACCCTTAACAGTGAAAATCAGTGTTTGATGGGCTGTAAGGCATGTCGCTCCATTCTGTTAAAACCAAAGATGGTCCAAGTTCATGTCCTCAATTTCTGGCCACAGAAAGTCTGTTAACATGCCTTTCCGTTGACCGTAACGACGTTTCCATCATCATATGATTTAAAAAGAAAGCACTAATTGGCCCACCCTTTATGTACACCTAATATATTTCTCAATAAAAGTTATTTGTAGCAATTTTGTTAGTAAAGTGATGATGTCGAGTAGGTGTGAATTATAAGTTATAAGTATAGGTACTAAAATATTAACATTGCTAAAAACAATGCCGTAACATATAGTGCTTCTAAATATATCCGCTTAAAAATATTTAATGAAGTTCAGAAGCACTCTGTGTATTAAGGTATAGAGGCATTGTTTTTATGTCAATATTTTAGTGTGCTTGTAACATAAGTTGTGCGTCGAAGTTAACTTTCATGGATTTATTAATGCATGATTTAGAAGGGTGTAAGGCTTTAAAAGCAGCGAATATAAAATAGGACGTAAACAAGTGCAGGTAATATTATAAAAAACATCATTTTATGGCGTACAACGTTGGTAATTAATAAGATTTTTTGAGTGCGCACTGTATGCCACACGCAGACAATACGTAAATTAGATTGTTAATTATAAATCGCACCGTGCGATGGCCAGTTTCGGCGAAAAAAACCCAATTAATATCCCGCAAGCAATAAAATAATAACAGGTGCCGATCAATAAATGCATTGGATGCTTGGGGAAGAATTAGCAGGCGTTGTTATTAGCGAAACAAAGGCGGAATTAAAATGCAATGCCCGTGCGCTGACAGGTCAATTTGCGGCCGAGGAATTTTAATATGACCGCCGTGATGGTGGAGGCGCCGGGAATTGTTTCAGTTCCTCGCGAAACGGCGGATTACTTTCCCACGATTAGGCCCCAATCGACGATCGATAAATTTGTCATCGCAGAGGATGTTTCTTAACCATCAGCGCTGGGGTTGATGAATGGGAGGGTCGAAAAAAAGAACGGTAAAGCCGAGTGGATGACAGGTCAATTTGTGATTATTTAAGGATCGTTAGCCAGATCGGCCGCGGCGGCGAATTAGCGAAGAGTGTAATAACTAAATTGGAAGTTGTATTAATTCCGGCAAAACAGCGCGCTAATTAGTCATCTAGCGGGCGACACAATTAATCACACATGGCCGGCAAGCAGGCAGCAATTTGTTTGCCCAAAAGAGTGGATACGGGATCGTCCAGAGTTCGCCGTGTAAATAAACGAGTGCCGAGTGCAGGAATGCAGGCGCGGGTGAGCGATGCCCACACATCTTTATGAAAACAATAATGTAAGGTTGTGCAAGAGCCATGGAAACAACTCATCATATGCATTATATTCCGGAATGGGTTTTAAAATTCATGTGAAACAATGGCGCCCACGCAATGTATCGCAACACACGGGCTATGTTGGTGTTGGTCAACGCCGGAAAGACCTGGAGCAGTCTAAAAATTAAAAAGGTCAATGTCGACGAACAATGGCGCTAATAAATACAAATGCGCCGGCAAAATAAATAGAATGATGTAAGACGACGGCGCTTACGCTTTCTCCCTGCCGTCGCCTGCGTTTATGTTTGAAATAATAAAGATAATCGCATTATGATTCGGATCGCTTTCCAAGGAGGAAAATAAAAGAGCCCTAGTTAGGTCTCGCCCCATTAAGAGCAACACCAACTTTTTAACTCGGACTCGCTCATTTTAATAGGAGTTAAATTATTTGGATTTCATTTGCATTATTAAGAAGCGTAATAATGGGGCGAGTTTTTGTAACGGGTTGTATAATTCGCGTGGCGCTTTGCGAGAGCCATTGTCGCCGATCAGGTGATTAATCCTGGAGGATTTTAATCAAACCGAATGATGGTGCGTGCGTGCTTCCATAATTGTACGCGAATTTGCAAATCCCCTAAACGAATCTGGAATCACTGGCTCTATTATGATATCGTAATGCCTGTGTTCCGTACGGGTTGCTGCGTGCGATGTGTGATGTATGATATACGGTTTACGATATACGTCCGGGGGGCAACCCTTTCGCTAAGGGACTGGTGATAGGGTAATAAAAGAGTTGCCATTTCACCACGTTAATAAACCGATGCGCACCGATTCGGGAATATTTGTAATGTCGGTGCCTTGGGAGATAAAAAAAAAAGTGGAAGAGCCGTGCTGGATGTTGGGGTGGGGCATTAGGAAATTCGTGAAAAAAATCCACACAATGAATGGAGCGTATTGTGAATAACGGGAGAAGTCGTTATTTGCGAAACGTCCAATTAACGGAATGTTACGGAAAAAAGAAACAAATTTAACTTTTCGCCGTTGTTGTTCATCGTTATTGATTGCCGGAGGTTTCGGTGCGGGGGTGTAGCCGGGAGGTGAGGGGGGGATTATTAAAAGGGTGTTGTTTCAGTTCGGGGCCCGTGGAAGTGTGGATGAAAAGTACCCGAGATGTTGGTAAAAGCCTGCCGCTGTAATTCGGCGCAACACTTAACCTAAACAATGCATAAGGTAATTTAGTTGAGTTGTTAGTATTCTGGAGGTAGTAGACATCTTAATGTTGTGGTCTGCCAGCTTAGAAATGTTTGTTGTAAAGCTTCAAAGGGTTATGTCTTTTAATGCTCGAAGGATCACTGTTTATACAGTAAACGCTGGAATTGTGTCGGGGGTTGATGGTGGTTCCACGGATGGCTGTGCCCGCCGTCTCGAATCGTCGCCGCCGATCGGTGCCTGAATGCGAAGGGGTGGTTTTAAGTTTTAAGAGAGCGGGTAAATGGCGTGCCGAGCTGGAGCAACTATGCAGATTGAAAACCAATAAAGTAGATGACACCGGCCGGATCTGGGAGAAAACGGGAGGCGCTCGCTGGTTGGCCGGGATGTGTGAAAGGTGGAGAGCGGCAGGAAGAGTGGAGACGTTATCCGGGCCGTCAAAGTGCGCGCAATTCATTCGAAAGCAATATTGATCAAGGCGGTGAGATATTTGGAATTTTTAATGTAGTTTTAAGAGTTTGGTTGCGCCGAGCGGTATCACAAAAGGAGCTTGAGAAAACGTATTAAATGCCAGATTTGAAAACTCTCTTTATAAGTACGGGAAAATGAAACATTTTACTTTCAAACGCGCTCCTCCAGTTTCCATTTAAAATATCATATCTGTAAAATTACAAGAGGCCCATTATTAAAACGCGCCGCTCTAATCTCCGATTCAGCAATGCCATAAAAACCGACAATTAAGGTAGCTGTCTTAATGGTGACCGGTTGCTCTTTGACAATGAATCGATGCATGCACGGACCATCGACTTTAGCATTACAACTTTTATAGCACCGTCGTGGCATTATGCCCTTCAGGCTGATTTCCAGGCACAAATAGCGCAATCAGTAATTACAGCAGCAATTCGGAATCGACGATCGCAGCCGGCTCAGTTTAACGGGCCCGTAAAAACAGGTACGCGACACTTCCCCGCCATATCTCGGCGCGTTATTAAATTTCCTCACATCCCATTACAACTGAATACAACGGCCGTACGTGACTGTTCGCAAAATACAAGGCGCGAACGCGCAACTCTTTTACGCCGCGCCTAATTTCACCAAGAATCCCCGACTCAAATCGTAAGTAAACAGGCGTGCCAACACGGGCTGATATCCGATATCCCACTTGCTAGCTGATACTTTTATCTGGAGTAATGACTGGCTCGCGTTCAATGCCACCGTCGAAGGTGTCGACACCTCGGCAAACACCGGACACCAACTTATAGCCCGCATATAAACAAACAAATCATTTACCGTCAACACAATTACCACCTACACCCCAGAACAAGACGTCCACTTCCGCCGCCGAATTCCCAGTTGTGACGCGGCCCTTATAATTTCCATCCTATTTCCACGGCCATACCCTATATCATAAGAATTATATTCAGGGAACGTAGATACTTTGATATTGGACCAAATGAAAACGCGCGCCGGACTAGTTCTGGAATACAAATTACTTTGATTAGGACTCCCCAACCGTCTTTAAACCTTTTTTATATTTCAAGCCCGAATTGGTAATAATATAAATCTCGGGCAATACCCCCATGTGCTACCGAAACACGTTCGTCAAACACTCGCTAATTCCACATAGGTACTCGTGCGTCTACAATCCATCCTCCCCGCAATAAAACACAAATCAAACACTACCCCTTAGAGCCTATGGTATGTTCTACGTGAAGCAAATAAGCGCGAGCAAACAACAGCAACCACTCTCTTAGGCCGGTCATGCCTTTTTCGATTATATTTCTGAACTATAACTATACTAAGTTGTCGCAACTTATACTAGTAGCGGGTGTCCGGGACTTTCGTCCTTCCACATCTGGAAACAGAGGTAGGGCCACGGACTCTAAGAATGACGCGTCCATCCGTCTATCTTTGTCTACAGTGCCCCTATCTTGCGGGTCCAGACAAGGATATAAGCACCGCTCGTCCTTACGGACGCGTCATTCCCATAGTCCGTGGCTATACCTAGACACCCGAGAACGATGACTTTCGTCCTTCCACATCTATAAATAGAGGTAGGGCCACGGACTCTAAGAATGACGCGTGCGTCTGTCTATCTTCGTCTACCGTGCCCCTACCTTGCGGGTCCAGACAAGGATATTAGCACCGCTCGTTCTTACGGACGCGTCATTCCCATAGTCCGTGGCTGTACCTAGACACCCGAGAACGATGACTTTCGTCCTTCCACATCTATAAATAGAGGTAGGACCACGGACTGTAAGAATGACGCGTCCATCCGTCTATCTTTGTCTACCGTGCCCCTACCTTGCGGGTCCAGACAAGGATATTAGCACGTTCTTACGGACGCGTCATTCCCACAGTCCGTGGCTGTACCTAGACACCCGATGCAAAACTACCCGAGAAACTGGGAAGTTGACGTCTTATTTTAGAACGTCGTCTTATTTTAACTCATTTATTAAATTACACTTACAAAATGGTGCGTCTTAATTTTAAGGTCGTTCGAACAACGCACCGGGCAAAATATAGGTATTAAACCCTTTGCGTATTTTTATTCACCCATTTATTATTCACCCATTTATTCACCATTTATTTTTATTTATCACGGCTTACGGTCCATAACGTAAGCCGTAATTCCACACGTGTGGCAACACCTTGCAATCTTTGATAAACTTAAATCGCTGGTTAGTATCCATCACTACCACTGTGCTAACAATGGTATCGAAGGAACATAATCGCCGGTTTAAATTAATTAGAGACAATGTATGATTGGTAAAGTTAAAATATAAGTTTTTAATTAGAGAGTGGACTTTATTGTATTAGAGAGAAATACAATTTTTGAGCCGAAAGTTTATAATGACAGGCTTTTAAGGTTAATCGCTCCATATAAAATTACAGGCTGAAAACCGAGCTTATGCGGTCAGCTTCACAACAAGTTGTAATATAATTTTTAACGATCACTTGATAGGTATTTGAAATGTCTGGTGCTATTGTAAGTTTTCGCTTAATATATATTGTTCGGCAGGAAGATAAAACCAATTACAGTCAGTATAATATTATGAGAGGGAAGTTGATGCTGTAATTCAGTTTATATTGCATCCTTTCGGCGAAGGGCGAAAGCAATTCCTTCCAAATATATAAAAAAAAGTTGTTTGTAGTTGAAGGGCGTAAAATGAAGTGGATTACAGTTATATGTCGTATCATTCCGGTGCGGCGCATGTTCACATGCTATATTTAGTGATGCGCTTGTGGGACACACGAGAAATTATATGCAGTTCTGTGTTTGTTTACTTGCAAAAAATCACGCGACCCAGGCGGCGTTCGTGACGGCGTGACGAGGCTGCGGTTTTAAAGTGTGAAGTAATCCAGTAACGCAGGAAAACTTCAGCGGTTGCGGCGCGTAATTAAAATATCGCGGGCTCAGTTTTCGCAATTGGTTTCCGCTCTCGTTCGATTAGGGAAACTGCCGTTTTCGGGACACTTTCTACCGCAGCGGATTTCCAGCGACAGTAATTAGGCGCATGTGAAGCTACAAGAGAGAGCGAGTTTCACGCACGGTGCTTCTGCCTGCACAGGGATGCGTGCGCTTATAAATATGCTTTTTAACGCTAATACATAAATTAATCAATGTAATCTAGGTGATTACACTTAAGCGGTACGCCCTCTAGCGGAAGCGCCAAATTGGGTAACCACTGTTGTACACGTTTTACTAGGCCAAGGCACGTTATTATCTTATCACTTTCCATTTCATACACCACTTACTCTTCTCTAACAGTAAAACCCACCCGACAGCCAACTTAAGTTTAGGTTCTGACTTTTAATCCACCCAACTTTCCTTCCAAAATAAAAATCATTACATTTTCCTGTGAATATGAAAGTTCTGCATAATATTCCAAGAAACAAATCAAGTTATGGCTAATGAACATAAAACTCGACATTTAAAATCGCAATCCAAGACGAAACTTTCAGCGAGCGAACTGGAAAACTAACACCAGCGAAGTTGATGTCAACATTAGATCGATTATGTGGTAACAGGCGAATAGCAATTTACTTATAATAAGCCCCCTGTACGAACAAAAATTAAAGGATGAGTTAGGAGAAACTGAACCGTTAAATAATATAGAAGAGCAATGGAGGCAAGTAAAAAATGGTGGCTTGGGTGTCTTGGGAACAACCAAATTAGCACCGAATAAAGGCTGGTGGAATGAAAAAAGTTGTAGGTGAGAAAGCCAAGGCATCGGCGAAATACATGTGGAATCAAACTGGAAAAAACAAGACAAAATTCAACTAAGAGAGGAAAAGTAAATAAAGTAATAAAACGAAAAAGAAATGAATGGCTAGATAAGCAATTAGGACGAATAGAATCGGAGAATAAAAGCAACAATAGCAGAAAGTTCTACAAGTAAATAAACGCACTCAGTGCAAAGAATAGAAATACCATCAAGAGAAAATACAACGAAAAGAGAGGAAAAGCAATAAAGTAATAAAACAAGAAATAAATGAATGGCTAGATAAGCAATTAGGACGAATAGAATTGGAGAATAAATGCAACAATAGCAGAAAGTTCTACAAGTAAATAAACGCAATCAGTGCAAAGAATAGAAATACCATCAAGAGAAAATACAACGAAAAGAGAGGAAAACAAATTAAGTAATAAAACAAGAAATGAATGGCTAGATAAGCAATTAGGACTAATAGAATCGGAGAATAAAAGCAACAATAACAGAAAGTTCTACAAGTAAATAAAAGCACTCAGTGCAAAGAATAGAAATACCATCAAAAGCGGTGCAAAAAAGCGCAATGGAAAAATGGCCAAAAATGAAGAAGAAAAAGAAACATGGAGGAAATATTTTGAAAACATGCTTACAGAGAAAAAACGTAAACATGGCCAGACCTACGGAATCACAAACTAACACAAACAACATAGAAGTGGGGGCTTCAACAATAGCAGAAAGTTCTACAAGTAAGTAAACGCCCTTAGTGCAAAGAATAGAAATACCATCAAAAGCGGTGTAAAAAAGCGCAATGGACAAATGGCTGAAAATAAAGAAGAAAACGAAACATAGAGGAACTATTTTGAAAACATGCTTACAGAGAAAAACTTAAACATGACCAGACCCACGGAATCACAAACTAATGCAAACAACATAGAAGCACCACAATAGAAGATGTAAGGGAAACGATAAAGTCACTGAAGAACGGAAAACCTGCAGGAAAGGACGAGATCAGTAATGGATAAGATAGATAGATAAGTATGGAGGAGAAAGCCTATGCAAATTCCTGCACAACATAATAAAGGCTATATGGGAAGGAGAAGAGATGCCAAAAGAGTGGGAAAATGGACGAATTGTGACAATTTTCAAAAGGACGAGATCAGTAATGGATAAGATAGATAGATAAGTATGGAGGAGAAAGCCTATGCAAATTCCTGCACAACATAATAAAGGCGATATAGGAAGGAGAAACGATGCCAGAAGAGTGAGAAAATGGACGAATTGTGACCATTTTCAAAGGTGGAAATAACGGACAATGCGATAATTATAGGGGTATAGCGATATTAAATGCAACCTACAAAATACTAACAACAATAATAAACAAACAACTACTGAAACACATCAAAATAGGAGAATACCAATGTTGGTTTATCAAGGGCAGATCAACAATCGACGCTATACACATACTAAAGCAAATAATTGAAAAAACAAACAAGTACAACTTAAAAGTATACCGTATGTTTATAAACTTCAAAAAGGCTTTTGACTCACTAAATACACCGAAAATAATTAACATCATACAAAAGCTTCAAATACCTGACAAGATAAAGAGACGCCTAGAACTGATAATAACAAGAACAAAAGCAACAGTGATAACTAAAAGAGGCAAGACAAAACAATTTATAATTACCGAAGGCATAATACAGGGAGATACTGTATCAGCAACATTGTTTACAATGGCACTAGACCTAGAAGAGACGAGACAAAACAATTTATAATTACCAAAGGCATAAGACTTTATTAGCAACATTGTTTACAATGGCACTAGACCATGTTGTAAGAAACATAATCAAAAGTTCAATTAGAAACAGAGGAACACAACTTGTAGCGTATGCAAATGACCTGACAATAATACCAAAGCAGCAGTCACTATTAAAGAAAACACTCGAAGAAATAATAAAAGAAAGCCGGAGATTGGGTTAGAAATCAATGCGAAGAAAACAAAAATAATGACCACAACGGCAAAAGGCCAACGAAAAGTACTAAAAATTGGATCTAGGAGTAACCATAGAACACGAAGGTAGAAATGACAAGGAAATTAAGGAAAAGTTAATAGCAGGCAACAAAGCATTCTATGCAAATATACGAACAATCAAATGTAAACAATTACGCAAAAACACAAAGATTAAGATATATAAGACACTAATAAGGTCAATTATATCGTATGCCGCGGAGACACTTACATTAATACAGATAGGCGAAAATAGATTGGATGTTTTCGAACGAAAAATCGTGAGAGCCATACTAGGACCACAAAGGATAGATGATGGAATCTTCAAAAGAAGGACAAACAGAGAAATAACAGAAGAATTACAAGGGGAACAATAGTAAAAATTATAAAACAACACAGGATAAGATGGCTAGGGCATATATGGAGAAAAAGTGAAAACGATGCCACAAAAAAAAAATGGGATGGAAACTAACAAATAAGAAATGACCGCAGAAGACATGTATAGAGCAAGTGACGGAGGATTTACGAAAAATGGGAATCGTCAAATGGGAAGAGAAAACGAAATACAGAAAAGCGTGGAAGAAGGTCACACACAAAATAAATGATGGATCAAGGGACCATCAAGGACCACCAAGAAGGGACCATCAAGGAAATCAAACCAAATGGATTTATAAACTTCCGATGGAGGTGGCGAAACTCCACAGGAGTATATACGCCAATATGTATGTATGTAAGCCCCCTGTTTCGTATTTTTTTCCAAAACAAACAAAAATTATGAGCCCAATAGAAACAGAGACTATGGCCGACAACCAGAGTTTTGAGACAATAAAAGACTACATATATGTAGGTCATACAATTATACTGGGGAAAAACAATTAAAGATCTGAAATCACACGTCGAATAGGTCTGGGCTGGGCAGCTTTAGGGAACTTGAAACATATTTTTAAGAGATGCTCCAAGGCAACAAGAACCACCTATCAAATCGCTCACAGCAGCCACAGTAAGGACGCTTATAGAAACATGTGTCAATCCAAAGAAATCGCCAGGAAATGACAAACTAACAGGGAAAATACTACAAGAACTACCAGATACTGGCGTAAAATATATCACACAATTATTCAACGCCATCATCAGAACAGGCTATTTTCGTCAACAATGAAAAATAGCTGAAATAATTATGCTCAATAAACCTGGCAAACCCGTCGAGGAAGCCAAATCATACAGGCCGCCTCGTACCAGTAGTTTGAAAACTATTTAAAAAATCACTAGTTGGTATACTAAAACCCATAATGGAAACAAAACACCTAATTCCTGACCATCAGTTCGGATTTAGGCAAAAACATGGTACGGTTGAACAGGTGCATAGAATTGCGTCAAAAATACGAAAAACACTGGAAGACAAAAACCACTGCGCCGCTGCATTTCTAGACATAAGCCAGGCGTTTGATAAAGTGTGGCACACAGGTCTACAGTTCAAAATTAGACGATCGCCACCAGACAATATATATATATCCATAATCCTGAAATAATTTTCAGTTCTTCGTCAAATTCAGAGGGGAACACACTTCACTCTTCCCCATCAAATCAGGAGTACCGCAGGGAAGTGTACTGGCCCTTACTGTACATTCTCTATACTGCCGATCTAACAACCAGTAGCAACGTCATGACAGCTACCTTTGCAGACGACACAGCAGTGCTAGCAGTGCACAAAAAAAATCATAGCGTCATCAATCTTGCAAGACAACTTGGACAACATACAGAAATGGCTAAAAAATGGCGTGTAAGAGCCAATGAAACTAAATCAGAGCAGGTGACCTTCACGCCGAGCATATATATGTTATGAACGTAGCCGA
Source organism: Othius punctulatus (assembly GCA_951805005.1). NCBI lineage: Eukaryota > Metazoa > Arthropoda > Insecta > Coleoptera > Staphylinidae > Othius > Othius punctulatus. Next base: position 24,719,455 of record OX638147.1, read on the forward strand.
CTCTCTTCGAGGGTAAAAATGTCGGGAGGTACACGGTTTTCTTTACGCTTATCGCCAACCGGTTTCTGGGATTTTAAATGTGTCCTCCAATAACCGCCCTATGAGGGATTGTCGACACCGGCACAAGACGAGGGAGAGCAGCAATAATCGGCTATACACGCTCAAACACCAGAGTAAGTGATTAGAACCAACATCATTTTTGTAAAGACACGTGTCCGGCCAATATTAATGAGGCCATGTGCTTTACAGGCGTTTTTTTTGGGTAGGGGCTGAAGCAACCCAGCCAGTCAGGTTCTCGGCTAGGGCCGACGACCACTCTGCCAGAGTTTTTCTGAAGACAGCAAATTAGTGGCGGCGTCCCCGGCGATTGCCAGCAGTACGAATTCCTAAGAACCGAGCCACAATCACTGGCAGCGGAGGCGCCACGTGGATGAACAGGCCTGATCCATAATTTTTCTCCTTTATTGTCTTTAATTTCTTTGTTATATCGTTTTCTTTTGTGTAAATTTGCGTTGCGTGTTTCGTGCCGTACGTGTTTTGCGTTTTTGTAAGAAAAAATAGGTACGAGAGCACTTCGCATCGCGCGATAAGCGTTACGCGGGATTCGGCCGAATTCGGGTAATGCGGAGTGATAGATCTACGAGCGGAGGTATTTTCTTTCAGGGAGCGCGGACACGGTGACCCGTCTTTTGTGTTCAATAAACGCAGATAGTTTACAAAATTCACATCTGTTATTTTTTTGTTCCCCCACGTTTTCTCAATCGGGCATTCTTTTCAATTTAACTTCCTTTTTCTCATTGCGAGATATAAATCTGGTGGTGTGGGCGCCAGATGGTCAGACGTTGCGACAGTTCATAATTTCTGAACTTCGCTAACGTAAACTAAGATCAAACCCAAGGGATGGAACGTGCCATGCTATGTCCTTTTATCCGAAATGAGGAGATGAGACGAAGAACAAAAATCACAGACGTAAAAGCACGGGTTGCAAACTAAAATGGAGATTGGGGGTCACGTGGAGATGGAGATCAAGAACATCCATAAGGAATATCGGTAGACCACAAACAAGATGGCTTGACGACGTGAAGGAGGTGACCGGAAAACTGTGGCTACAAGTGGCAAAAGACGGAGAAGCATGGATGATTATGGATGAGGCAGTGGATAAATCAATGCTGAGAAGAGAAGAGAATGAAGTCGCAACGTGGGTGCACAAATGAGTTTTGGTTGCAGTGGGTGGGTATGATTATCATCTGTTGAATTTGTGGAGAGCAGTCGGGGGAGTTCGAGGGTGATTATTGATTTAGGGAAAGTTTGGTGTAATTATTGCGAAAATGTTTTAATATAATATTTAATGAGGAATTGGGGAATTAGATTTCCGGAAAGGGAGGCATTTTCACGAGTCAAAGCAGTTGGATGATTGTGGAGAAAAAATAAAGACATGAAAAAATCAGGGCTTAATAATCGTAATTATAGCTTGAAAGGAAGAATCCGGCGAATCTTATTCGTTGTTTCAATTTAATTAGAGAAAGTAAAAGAGGAGAGGGCATAATAAACTTAAAGTAGATTACGATTCTGGTCGGGCATTAAATAAATGCGAACTTATAAGGGAAAAAATGCAAATCCGAAATTTCCACATTCCGTTCGGAGATTAGCGCTATTTTTTCGGCACTTTATGAATAATTAATCTCCTCATTGCACGTTCCGTTCCCTGGTCGCAAATAAATATAATAAATTATGTAAAAGAGGTAAAAATCCCGTGGCCCTGCCGGGGAATTAACAGGCCGTGAAATTTCACTTCTTTCGGGGAAATTGGCTCGTTTCATGAATTCCAGCTCGGAGCGGCTCGTCTTCCGGTGCTAGCCGATTCGGACGGCCATAATTGGGAGATATGGGCGCGTGTGTATTTAAATGCGTCGCCGTATTTTTTCCGCCCAGTGGCTTATGGAGAAGTATTACACGGTTGACAGTTATTACAAAAACATGTCAAGTCCTTTCTAAATAAATACAAGAAAAGGTTGTATACAGGATATTATGAGAACGAGCGCGGTCGTTAAGGAAGCGGACAATGTGTGGAGATTTAAAAACTATATTAATTGCAAATTAGATAATTGTGGCAGAGTACGTGTTAGATTGCGATCTGGCCATTTGTAATTATGCTTTTAGTACTTTCTTCATTTGCGTTGCGGCGCTTGTGTTATGTGTGGCTGTGAAAGTGAAATCAAGTAGGCAAGGCGAGCGATATTTTCAGCGCACATAATTCAATTCAATACATGAATTGACACACCTCGACACTCACACGGACACGGCGTTATGTGTCACCAGACTAGACGTATGCATTTAAAAACATTGTCCGAATTTAATTCATGCCTATTGTTTGTAATCCGCGCACGTTTCGCGTCGAAGCCAAACAAACAAAAGTGTGGCTTTGGATCCGCGAGACAACCGATTTATAACGCGGCCTAATATAAGCAGCATCCACAGGATGATAGTAATAAAGTGGCCACTTCTGGCAATCGATCTCAATCGTCGCCCGCCTCCAAGTGCATTCACGTCTAACTGGTGACGATAGAAGATTAACTTCCGAAATACGCATAGAGTGCATAAATTGAAAAGTTTCGGCAAAGGGTGTGAGTACAATTTAGTTTGTAATTAAACTTTAGGCTGGAATACATCAATTTTAAATGCAAACTTTCACTCCCTCCGCAGGTTTTAATACAAACTTGCAGCGGAGAAACGGTATCGTGCTATTCGCCGGAACGTTTCGCGCACTATTAAATGCCGCCATGCTCAGCATCACAAACATAAATAATCATCGGCCTCTAGATTCTAGAATGTAGCGAAATTTATGGTGGTTTCAGGGGACGCATGCAGATGAATTTCTGAAAAGGTTACGTACGCGTTTTGAGCAATTCTCACGCGCCTAGAGCGCTGGAAGATCTAATTCTGTCACTACTTATCACAGATTACGCGGCCGCTGTCATTACTCATTTCGGCGGCTAGTCACTTTCATCAATTACTTGGACCCAGCCGATCCGAAGCGAGTGGCCACCGCTTACCAAATTCGCCGTTTAATAGCGCCTGATAATTAAAAAATATGGTGAGAAAACAAGATGAGGAGCGGGTCTAATTATTTTTGTTTGTTCACGGCTACCGACCGAGCAAGTGATATTGACTCTGCTAATGTTGCGCCTTTAATTACTTTTAATAATTAAAAACCTGGCGAGAGAAGCGATGGGATGTGGGAGGGCTTATTATGCACCTCACGGCTCACGTCCGGCTTTGCATCTATCTACCTACTTGCTCTCCTCTTTTTTTGAAAGGCCAACGTAATTCACCCGAGCGCCTCACTTTCACTAATTTCTCCAATTTTCAGTAACACTCCCACAAAAATAAAAAAATAAACGAATTAGTTCGGACACATAACGCACTAATAATTCGCAAGAAGATCCTAAAAGCCGACGCATGCAGGTGTACGCAATTACACAAATTAATTACAAACGTAATTAATAATTAATATTACTGAATTGATAATTACTGAGCGTGATATAATTATTTGGGTACATCCGCGGTGATCCATGTTTACGTGTGCATGAGCGCAATAATTATCATTAAATTGGATCCGCTATCCAAGCCGCGCAACAAAAACTAGAGCGTGCACATTACACCTGGCTCTAAGTCAACTAAATAATCCATTGTGCATAAAACTGTCATTATCAGCGGGGCGATTTCAACTTTAATGCACGCCGGTCACTGGCTAACAATGCCGGCACGAATGATTCCAATTTTGCCAGCATTTCATATTATACAGTCTATTAGAAAGCTTTCCCACCCTCTCTTCCAATTTAAGTTTTCAAACTATTTGAATACAAATACGGAATGGAAGTTGCACGCGCACAAACGAAACTGTTCTGCGCTGTTTATGCCCGCTGCGAAATGTGCACCGGCGAGGAATTTTCAGAGGTATTCCCCGATATTTGCAACTACCGCGTTTTAATTGCTGAAAATTCATCAATTACACCTGAATGCCGCAATCTAGAAATACCCGCGCGATTCATCTTTCCTCTATTGTTACGCCGAAAACCGTTCCTAGTTTTCCACCCATTCCGGCGCTCTCCACTAACAATTTCCTCCGCAAGCCAAATAAAACTAATTAAATTACAACGAACTTACACCGGGTTACTCAAAACTTACAGAATTGAACAGAAACAGATAAGAATGTTGACACTTCAACTCAGATACACTTTCATGTCAACACAATTACAAGCCTAAACAATTACAAACTCTGACAAACTACACCTGCAATAAATTACAATACATTACAATTACAAGCAGGCAATAAACATCACATACACTCGATGGACATAGATCAACATAAACTCACATAACAACAATAGCACAAAAATAGCAAAACTTCCGGGTAAAACCAGGTATTTGCGACGATTTTAAATTTGCAAAATTTTCTGTGTTTTCACATTTTTCGATGAACTTCCAGATTGAGAACGCCTAAACCGATATCGCCACGATTTGGACAGCACAGAAAAGATCCCTAGCCAAGTAAAATGTGATGAAATAGATGAAAACGCGGTAGTTGCAAATATCGGGGAATACCTCTGAAAATTCCTCGCCGGTCCACATTTCGCTGCGGGCACAAACAGCGCAAATCCAAGTATGATGTGTTTATTTATACTAGTTTGGTTGAACTAATTGTTTTATTATATCGAATTATATTATCGAGCCCGATATAGATGAAGCGAAATTCATTTGGTAAAATTTTCAGGTGTGGTGAATCGTTCCTTGACGATGGTAATTAGCCATAGCAGCAGAAATAGGCCGTCGTTAAATAATGTAAATAAGTAAAAAAGAATTCTAGGGCGAGTGCCCGAAACGCATCCCACCGCGTTCCGTGCTGTCGGTCCATTTATAACTTCTGGTCAGACAGTCACTTTTTCATTGTTGATTTAGCATTTATCAGGCATTATCTAGCACCTTTCGCTTCCATGCTAATGCTAAGCCCTCCTATATTGGTCACAGATAGAACTATAATGTTCGTAAGAGAATTGAATAGCGGTATGCGCGAGAAGTACCCAACCAGAATTAAAATATTCTAAACTAATTCCAAAGTAATTTTGCCACAAATAAGTAAGTTACAAATTATAATTATTTTAGTTTCACGATCATGCACTAATCATTTTACTTATAACTGCAGTTGGCTTTCGTAGCAGGGTTTCGAAGTAGGCCACGGCTAAAAAAAGGTTGAGGACACACTGGCCTAGGCATCCGAATACTAAATGCAAGGCACCTACAGTTTAACAAGGGCTGAGAAGATCTGGTTATCGAGCCCGATATAGATGAAGCGGAATTAATTAGGTAACATTTTCAAGTGTCGTGAATCGTTCCTTGACAATGGTAATTAGCCATAGCAGCAGAAATAGGCCGTCATTAAATAATATAAATAAATAAAAAATAATCCTGGGACGAGTGCCCGAAACGCAACTCACCGCATCCCGTGCTGTCGGTCCATTTATAACTTCTGGTCAGACAGTCACTTTTTCATTGTTGATTTAGCATTTGCCAGGCATTATCTAGCATCTTTCGCTTCCATGATAATGCTAAGCCCTCCTATATTGGTTACAGATAGAGCAATATTGTTCGTAACGGAATTGAATAGCGGTGTGGGCGAGAAGTACCCAACCACAATTAAAATATTCTAAACTAATTCTAAAGTACTTGCGATATTCATGGATCCGAATACTGAATGCAAGGCACCTACTGTTTAACAAGAGCTGCCAAGCTCTGGTTATCGAGCCCGATATAGATGAAGCGAAATTCATTAGGTAACATTTTAAAGTGTGGTAAATCTTTCCTTGACGATGGTAATTAGCCATAGCAGCAGAAATAGGCCGTCGTGAAATAATATAAATAAATAAAAAATAATCCTGGGGTGAGTGCCCGAAACGCAACTCACCGCGTCCCGTGCTGTCGGTCCATTTATAACTTCTGGTCAGACAGTCACTTTTTCATTGTTGATTTAGCATTTGTCAGGCATTATCTAGTACCTTTCGCTTCCATGCTAATGCTAAGCCCTCCTATATTGGTCACAGATAGAACAATAATGTTCGTAATGAAATTGAATAGCGGTGTGCACGAGAAGTACCCAACCACAATTAAAATAATCTAAACTAATTCCAAAGTACTTGCGATACTCATAGATAAATTTATATAATTTTGATAATTAATATAATAATTATATAAATTTAAATTTATTGTTTGCTATTTTAATGTAAAGCTAATGGTAATTAGCATAATTCCGTACCAAATTTTGAGTAAGTAAATTTACACAACCGGCAAACTTTCGCAAAAATTTGCGTATCCCCGGCGTATAAGGCCAAGCGTGGTCAAACACTCTCAAGGCTTCTTTACACACTTGATAATTTCAAGGCGTCAATTGCGGTTATAACTAGCCTTCTGGTGGCAAATATCTCAAAATGAGCAAATAAAATGAGAAATCGCCTCCGATGTGAACTGAACTCAGTGTAATTTTAATATTGCTTTGGACGTGAATTTAAGCTTTCGGCATAGTCATAGGGCCGAGCACAGCTTGCCCACAGGCCACGCACACGGTTTGGGCGTTTCGCAACATAGGTGAGGTGCAAATGGGCGTATGGACCGAAACGCTGTATCAAGTTCAAACGGTCACAAGCCCTTAAATTAGACTACGAGCGCTGAAAGACGAAAGTGGATAGCCCATTCCATATATCATATATCAATATAACAAACTTCATCATCATCATGTTTATGTAATAAATAATCGGGTGCGTGGAATAAATGTTCACACTGCTACTTGAGTACGAGGAGTTTTTGATTCGTTTTGAATACGTTTCGCCCTGTGCGTTGGCAAATGCAGGGCAAGATTAGCCTATAGGTTTCAAATCGAAGGCTTGCTTCACGTCATGAGTGAAAATAGAACCGACTTAAAGTTGAAGTATATTGTTTATTTAATTTGCGGTTTAAAAGGTAGAGTGGGATTGCGGCGGTGTGTATTTGGTATTTGTAAATTGAATGTAAATATTTAAATACGTTTTTTTGTTTTAGTGCTAATGGAATGTGTTAAAATTCGCGTAAGGTGAAAGTTTCCCAATATTTGCATGAGCCCCTGAATTTTTGGACGGTAAAATTTAGTGCCCCGGGGACTAAGTGGGATCTAAACCCGCCAGTGTAATGCGTTAGTGTTAAATTTATCGGCCATCGATTTAATGTGTGTGTGCAGACTCATAAAAATTGTCCACGTAAAAGTTTCAGGGAAATTTTCATAAAATGTTAATTTACATCGAAAATCCATTAATGATACTTTATTGTCGGAATATATCATCGGCGCGAATGCAAAACACAACCCTTTTATAAATATAATAGCGCGACCAGGGGCAATTTATTGCGAGCGCACGGGGGGTGGTGGATGCCCCCACCCCCGCCCTAATAGCCTGGACGCGAATTAATCCTGGTGTTATAATCGCATCTTCGCCGATTTCCACGTGAGATTTTATCGCGTCCCATTTGGTTTTTTGCCCGGGGATCGTCCATTATTCAGGGCGCCTAATCTTCTTATTAGAGGGCGGAAGGCGTGGGAGCGCTAATTGCCCCCCGTTGCCGCCCCCGAGGTTCGGAATTGGAAAAACGTGATTATTGACGTTCCAACTGCACATCCGGATGCGATAAGGACTTCCAGGGCACTGCCGATATGCGCCTCCGCTGAATGTTTTATTGTATTACGTAATCCTTAGATGTGCACAGTGAGGAGCGCGCTGGCTGTTATTATTAAATTACAAAAGATAAATTCAATTTACAGTCAATTATGGATGATTTAACAACGGCCCAATTTAAATAATTCACTCAGCCTGTAACAATAGTTGCATTCAGGCTTCACTTGTATTTTATTAATCAAATTTTAGGGGACAAAGGAACTTCTTTTGGCAGAGAATATATATTTACCACGACTTCGCCAACTTCCCCGGTGCCTCAGCTAATTGCCATCCGCCATTCGAAACTAACATTTTAATTACGTTCGCCGCGCCTCGCGATAATACATTCGCAGCCGCCGATCGCGGGAATTATCCCCGACCGGCTTTCATACGCGCCGCCCGCCCCCGCATAAAGAAAACCCGGGGGGCAAACTTTTCCGGCGCAAATCCCCCTTTCAATAAGCCGCGCACGAAATCGTAATTGTGATAATGAATGTGCGAATCCGCCGAGCACACACACGCCGGCCAAATTCAAATTGATAACTTATCAATCTATATTTGATACCCCCGGCCCCGGAGGCACAAAAGGAGCGGCTATGAAGAGGGATTTCTCAATCGGCGCGGAAACGCCACACATAACACCGCAGAACCCCTCCCTTAGGCCTACCGGGAATCACCCACGGCACTGGATCGTCCTACGCCCACGTTTTCAGTGGATGCACCACAAACCATGCACACGTTTTGAGACCTGTAGTCTGCTGGCACTGTGCGGTTGCAGGACACCCTAGGGGAGATGTTGCGTGAGGTCAGCCTTCGTACGCTGTAACCAGCTCAAAAGGACCACAATACCATGTTTTTGAATGGGCTTGCGAGCGGACCGACGTTTTCCGTCTTGCAGAATTCATTAGAACCACGTGCATTTGCAAACATTTGGCGCACATAGAAGTAAATGAGGTGTCATATGCGTAAATATCTTTTGATGTTGGTGGACACCACATAGCAAATCACGTACATTGGTCTAGGAAGTGATCAAGATTAGTTGGATCTACAACCCGGTTATAAACGGGGAAATTTTGGGCAACCCCCGCCACTGTCCTCTATAAAAATACTTGGCAACCCCTACCACTGCCCTCGTTCAAAAATGTTGGCACCCCCACTATTACCCTCTTTACATAAGGACGCAGTGCATCGTGAGCCTGAGACGACGTCTAGCCGAGCGCATACGCCAGCTAATTACTCACAGGGCCCTCTAATCAAGGAAACGCCGAGTTGGGCGCAAGATGGCCCTTCAAATGAGGACCACCCAAATATTTCCCGCAACCGGGGCGAAAGCCACTCGGCGCGACCGAATACGTTCAGTAACGATTAAGCGCTAATTCCCTGCGCTTTCGCAGCCCCGGCAAAAACGCAAATTTAATGAACCGCCCCCAACACTGGAGCGCTGACAACAAGCTGCGCCATTAAAATTTTACACAAACCACCGAAGCACTCACAGGTTACCATTACCGATCCTGATCAACTCGCGAGCCACCGAGGTTCTTCTCCGCAACGTCAACGTGAGCAAAGCGGCGTTGATGCATCCAGGGCCGGCCCAACCAATTTTTAAGTGTGTGCGGATATATCTGCTGCCACACCATCATCAATACCTTTATCAAAATAAATTATCAAATCTTGCGGCCGCCCCTATGAAATGCCGCCCTACGCAGTCGCCCCCTCGGCACCTATGTTAGACCGGGCCTGGATGCATCGCCGGTTTGCATTTCAATTGAAAAGGTGATGATAGCCCGGTGAAACGCTGCGGCCGTCGCAAATGCATGGCCGCACCGCAGCAGTAACGCCGCTGCGAACCCACAAATTATCAAAACAAAATCATTACTGCCGGTGATAAACGATGAGTTGCAACGCTGCGGTCGCAATTTGGTGCTGTTTGAGCGACGCATAAATCCAACGCCCCGAACAATCGTTTGTAAACGCCGTGCATAATGGGATAATCAATGCGATGTTCCACGGCACGTAATCTTCGAGGCCTGATAACGCGTGCTAGAACAAACAGCGATGGTATCCGCCAATTTGTCGCACCTTCCAGCTATCTTGTTTACCCGGCCCGTGAAAACTGGGTCGTGAAGTTTTCCTGCATTTTTCAATAGTTTTGCTACAAACAGGGACGCAGTGTCACCAATAAAACTTTCAGCGAAAATGGGTCAAGTTTCATGGCGACCAGAGGTTCCCACCATGCACACGGACACGAATCAGAGCTATCGATAAGCTATACGTGACAATTTATAATACACAGCTCTGATTGCAAATTGGGTATCCAACCCATCGAAAACACCTATCACTTACTAGTACTCTCTCTATCTCTCTCTTTGGGCCGTATATATCGGCTGCTTGATGTAGGTATCCCTTATAACCTTCCATTTCTATCAGTCTTCTAGGATGTGGCTTTATGTCCATCCTGTTAACTGGTTAACATCGGCAATCCACCTTTTCTGCGATGGCCCAAGACCCCTTTTGGTTGCCTCATGTCGCAAGTGTGTTATTTTATGTACAATTGCCGGCACTCGAAGTGCAATCAAAAACCATCAACCAAAGCGAATTTCGACCTTATTGGTAATTCGGGTTTGGGCACGTACAAATACAGATACAGCCCTATTGCCCTATCATCACGCCGAAAGAGACGCCGAAAACGAGAACGAGCTGCCGTACCCCGTCGCCTATCTACCTGATATAAGTTGTAAAATGCAAAACAGCATAGCCTCAAATGTCGATAAGGCGGTCGTAAAAAAACAGAGTTGCACTTCAAGAGCCGGCGATTGTACACACATATCCCAAGTCAAGTGTTCCACCCAAGTCCATTTTGAGGGCAACCAAAGACCTGGTACTCTCTCTCTCTCTCTCTATCTCTCTTTTTGGGCTGTATATGTCGGCTGCTTCATGTAGGTGTTCCTTATATCGTTCCATTTCTTCCAGTTTTCTAGGATGTGGTTTCATGGCCATCCTGTTAACTGGTTAACATCGGCAAACCACCTTTTCTGCGCTTACCCAAGACCCCTTTTGGTTGCCTCATGTCGCCAATGCGTTATTTTATGTACACACATCCCAAGTCAAGTGTTCCACCCAAGTCCATTTTGGGGGCAACCCCTTTTGGTAGCCCCATGTCGCCAGTGCGTTTTTTATGTACACACATATCTCAAGTCAAGTGCTCTACCCAAGTTCATTTTAGTTCAGCCATTCTCTCCGTTGCATCCGTCAATTTAAATCGTCTTCTGAAAAACCTTTACATCTAAAGGTCTCAAAACGTCTATACATCTGAAAGTATCAAAAGGCTTTTACATCTAAAGGTGTTAAAAGGTCTAAAGGTCTCAAAACACGGTTACATCTAAAGGTGTTAAGAGACCTTTACATCTAAAGTACTCAAAACGGCTTCATATCTAAAGGTATCGAAAGGACTTTACATCTACAGGTGTTAAAACGCCTTTACATACCGTGCGAGCAAAAATTATTTTCATCCAAGGCGGCATTAAAGTCACCCGCTAAGCTGTATGGCCTTAGATGTAAAGCAAACGTTAATTATAATATTTTTTTCTCTCACTGTGTAAAGGTAACAAAAGGCCATCTAAAAGTATCAAAAGGCCTTTACATCTAAAGGTGTTAAAAGGCCTAAAGGTCTCAAAACACCGTTATATCTAAATGTGTTAAGAGACCTTTACATCTAAAGTACTCAAAACGGCTTCATATCTAAAGGTATCGAAAGGACTTTACATCTACAGCTGTTAAAACGCCTTTACATACCGTGCGAGCAAAAATTATTTTCATCCAAGGCGGCATTAAACTCAACCGCTAAGCTGTATGGCCTTAGATGCAAAGCAAACATTGATGATAATAATTTTTGCTCTCACGGTATAAAGGTATCAAAGGGCCAAAAGGTTATCTAAAAGTATCAAAAGGCCTTTACATCTAAAGGTGCTAAAAGGTCTAAAGGTCTCAAAACACCGTTATATCTCAAGGTGTTCCTTTACATCTAAAGTACTCAAAACGGCTTCATATCTAAAGATATCGAAAGGACTTTACATCTGCAGCTGTTAAAACGCCTTTACATACCGTGCAAGCAAAAATTATTTTCATCCAAGGCGGCACTAACTCAACCGCTAAGCTGTATGGCCTTAGATGCAAAGCAAACGTTGATGATAATATTTTTTTGTCTCACGGTATAAAGGTATTAAAAGGCCAAAAGGCCATCTAAAAGTATCAAAAGACCTTTACATCTAAAGGTGCTAAAAGGTCTAAAGGTCTCAAAACACCGTTACATCGAAAGGTGTTAAAGAGAGCTTTACATCTAAAGTACTCAAAACGGCTTCATATCTAAAGGTGTCGAAAGGACTTTACATCTACATGTGTTAAAACGCCTTTACATACCGTGCGAGCAAAAATTATTTTCATCCAAGAGGCCATTAGTTTTTTTTTTCTTAGATTTCTCATGTTAAGGTTGTCAATTTAAATATTTTTTTAATTATTATAAGATTATTTTTTGTAAGTTTTGACTTTTTCTATTAGAAGTAGCAATTTAGAGCAACTTAGAAAGTTATAACTTACAAAAAAAGTAAGTAGTCCAAATGTAATGTATTCAATTATGTATTAATGAAGAACAATATTTGACAATCAAAATTTTGTACAACCACCAGGCAGCTTTTTCGGTATTTTATAAATAATTGACTCCTTCATATGAAAAATCAAATAATTTCACGAAAGTGTACTTTTACTCAATTCTACATCTTGCTGTGCAATTTAAATTAAATATGTAACTTCGGTTTTTGAAATTAATGCAATTTGATATTGTGGTGCTAATATTTATGACGAACTTGTGAACTGTCTTTAACAATAGATATACCGACCGTTACTAATACTCTAGGCTCGAACGGTTATATACCAGCCATAAAAGTGTTAAATTCCCGTAGCGATACTAAATAAATCCAGGCACAGGGATTAGTTTATTGCAAGCACCTGATGGTGGCATCACCCCAATGATTTATTGCCATTTGACTTTTGAAATTGTAAATAAAATGATCTCTGTGGGTTAGTAATATTAAAATGGTTTGAAATCTAATCGTTTTTTTTAAATTTTTATTTCATAAATGGTATTTTCAGTTCAAAGGATACATTTGGGCATACAAATTAAGAAAAGATATTACTCGCGAAAATGGTTTTTTTTAAATTTTATGGTCGTGTTTGAAATGATATAGAAAATTTTAGGCCAGTTTCTGTAAGATTGGCATCTTACATTGACCATTTGACTTTTGAAATTGTAAATAACATGATCTCTTTGGGTTAGTAATATTAAAATAGTTTCAGTTTGAAATCTAATCGATTTTTTAAATTTAAATTTTATAAATGGTATTTTCAATTCAAAGGATGCATTTGGGCATACAAATTAACAATAGAAATTCTCGCAAAAAGGGTATTTTTTTTAATTTTATGGACGTGTTTGAAACGATATTGAAAATTTTAGACCAGTTTCTGTAAGATTGGCACCGTATGTATGTGCTGATAATTTTTTCTTATGGAACTGTAAATGGCCAAAAATCGCTAGGTTGAAAACTTGAAACACGCGGTATAGGTATAGGATTTCTGTTCCTGTTCTGTTCAAGTCTACCTATTTTGTAGCGTAGAGCTTTATTAGGTTGTGTGGTATCCATCATTCCTTTAGAACGGTAATAAAAAAACGGAAGTAGTATGACTTCTGCTTCAGAAGTATGTAGTTCGCACTCTAACACGGTAAGAATTGCGGTGGATCGCACCCAAATTAATTAGACTCCGACTATAACAAAGGACTTAGGCAATAATAACTCCCCCTCCCTCCATTCCTCGTAACACCCGTATGACTAGTAATAGTTCAGGAGCTTATGGTAAAAATTAAAATGTAATTGGGCCAGAATTGTCTGTCAAATAATGACAGTAACCAATTACGCCATAGGTGGAGGAGTAGTAGGGGTTATTATTATTATTGTTATTTCTGCTTCAGAAGTACTTACTTTGTACACAAAACTGTACGAATTGCGATGTGCCACACCCTATTTAATCAGTTCCCGAGTATAATCGACGATTTCTGTTCCTGTTCTGTTTAACTCTACCTATTTTGTAGCGTAGAGGTTTTTATTAGGTTGTGTGGTATCCATCAATCCTTTAAGTAATAAAGGTTATAAAAACGAAAGTAATGTAGCTGCTTCAGCAACATTGTCTCTGTTCGTGATTTTGTGCAACTTACATTACAGGAAGCAATCTAGAGAAGTTTTTGAGGGCGTGTAGTTGTCAAACTTGTTCACGCTTGCGAATAAATTCTGGCCCGTTTAACATGTCATGATGGACGTGAGTATTTTTAACCGGGCGGCTATTGGGGGTATTGAAATGTGCATTAAATGGGTCAAAGGTAGCCGTGCAATTTATTAGAGCAGGCTAATAAATAAATTTATTGTTACGGGAGTTATCGAGTGACAATTAAACAACAAAATGCCTGACAGATGATGTCCTGTGTGGATAGCACTCAATTAAAAAACGCGCGGCTCTTGAAAATTAATTTGGAGCAAATATTGATTTGCAAGCACGCTGTATAAAATACAATTAAATACAATTTGCGCATTAATTTTAATTCCATGCGTTATTGGGCGATATTATTTCACTTCGCGCTGCGCCAGACGTAATTATTTCATAACGGCATCAATAAAATTGTTACTATTTTGTGTTTGATCGGCGCGTGCGCGAGGTTTTACTGGGCAGTGGCTGGAATTTGGCGTTGCGGTGAAAGGTGAAGATTACTTTCAAAGTTGAGCCGCAAATGTACCAGCGGAATTGCACACAATTAGCACTCACTTAATATCGCGCAAACTATAAACTTTGTTGCAATTAATTGCTACGAGGTGCGTGGAGCGATTGGAAAATTGGAAATTGACTGGTGGGTTTTAGTAATTCGACGCTCCGTGAAATATGTGCCTGAATTATTAAGCATACTGTAAAGTTGGGGGCACCACAAAAAAAACAGAAATCAATAGCGCATGCATTAAAGATCGACTCCGTCCGTGTTAAGGTATAAATGATTCAGGGATTTCTTACTGCAACTCTCCATTGTTGTTAATAGGAAAGTGTATAGAGCCGTAATCAGTTCGGACGTTCGGAAACGCTTATACGTCCGTTTAATTTCACGCGTGGAAGTGTATAAAAATGAATTGAAACGTTATGAATGGAGGAGATAAAAAGAAATTATGGGCGAAGACTTTCGGGCCCGGGGGTGTGAGGGTAATTAATTAATTAAGATGTAATCCTATTTGCGGTTGCGGTCAGGAGAATGGAATGGAAGTAAGATGAACAGGTGGATCGAAACGACGCGGCACGTTTTGATAGCTTAATAAACCTTTACTGTAAATTATAATTGGAGAAAACGGCCACCTAAAGACAATCGTAAAACTTTTTATTCTCCCCAGTAAATACCATGTTAGGTAGTTCTAAATTAAGGTGTCAACACTGCCCGAACATTATTAGATGGAGAAAGTAATCCCTTTATTAAAAAAAAGGACGAGCCCCGGGAAGGGCGCGCGAAACAGGGAGGGAATGAGAAAAGTCTAAAATGTTTATTTGCATGAATTACAGCCGAACTTTTTTTATCTCCGAAATAAACAAGCGCCGGGGGGGTCGGGGGGTCCAATTTCACGCAGCGGCCATCATGAAGCCTAGGAGGAATCAAATGGCCGGGAAAATTCATTTGCCTGCGGCGCGCGGAAAAATTAGGAAATCGCACACTGCGTGGCTCATTTCCGGACGCGGCGTTTTCCTCTCAGGTATAAACGCGAAACAATTACACTAAATCAAGTTAATTACCGTCCAATTGATAAGCGCAGCGTGTAAAAACGCTCCCGATTCCAGGAAACCGAACCGCCGTGTTTCACAACGTACCTATTGAATCATACGATATAATTACATCGAATAACAACCGCGGTTTGTCATAAATATTAGTCGGCGTTTAATTAATCCGCTTGCGTAAGTGAGCGTCCATTTTCGCACGCTCGTATACGATGGGACAATAGTTTTAAGACAAGCCTAGTCAAAAATTAGCTGATTAGTTTTTGCTGCAGTGAAAGAAAGCTATGGAAATGATTATTACTATGAGATTGAAGCTATAGTTATAAAAATCAGTCGTTCGCATCCGACGTTGTGCCATACGTTATTGTATTTACGAGACAGACACTCATACAGCGACGTGTGCGGGGAAATCGCCTACGCCCACCGGTGAGCAGTAGCACCATTAGAAGAAAATAAAAAATCTGACGTAGGCAGCTTCCTAGAGTAAGTCTTTTTAGGACATTTCATTAAATTGAAAATATTTTTGATTTTCAGGGCTAACCTTAACAGGAAATAGTACGGTTGAGTTAGATATGATTTGCAGTAGGGAAATAAATAGTTAGAAGTATAAACACCAACAGGCGTACTGACTCGATTTGTGAGGACAATTGGCGGGGCAAATGGAATTCTCCCGGAAAGTCCTTCTAACTAGGTGGTTGCATAAATTCCGAAATTATGCAAGAAAGAAACAGTAACCTCACAGCTTGCGCTAATAATTAGTTACATTTTAATTGCACACAAGAATCCATGACCCACACAAATCGCGGCCATTAAAAATTCATGGCACGACATCGCAGACCGGCCGATTAGTGCATTTCTGTCGTGCGATGAAACCCGCCTGGCCGGACGGCGGCGCTGGGTTTTTCACCGCTCCAGTCGCAACCAGGTTTTTATTAATTTCGGCGGTGGAAAAATATACGGCCGCCCCGTTATCAGCGTGCACAAGAAACAGCGGTTAATGGTCGCATTCCGTGCTCGAAAAATTCGCCGCAATCAGCCGCGAATGTCGTCGTCTCTAACGAGACCCGCACACAGGGGGGCGCCTTTGGAAATCAAGTGGCGCGTTACGGTATTCCCCAGTTTTGCGCCACGAATAACAAACCCTCGAGCCGCGCTTTCCTTACGCGTTATTAATGTACCCCCGGCATGTGTATGAATGGGGCGAGCGATTTAGGCCGTAATCTGTATGTAAGCGCCCGAACCGCGATTACGATCGCTCCGCGCGTTTCACGGTCTATGTCAATAATTATAAGCTAAAGATATGATCTCCAGATAGAGCCCGTTTTGTGTTCATTGCTCTTTATGGACCTCCAAATTCCACCGGCCCGATATGCATCGCCGCTCTGCTGCTGCCACAATACCATACAGCACGTTTAAATATTATTTCAGAACACAAACACAACGGCGATAATAAAAAAAAATTACTAAACTCATCAAATTTTTCCACCTTCGTACAAACATCTTCCACATTACGAAACAATGAAAGCCTTATAACACAATCCTGATGAATATCATCACTATTACACCCCAACCAGACCAGCGAACTAACGAACCCTGGGGGTTGTAACATACACCCTGCAACTACAACCACTGCAGACGATACAGGAAGTTTGTACAAGACGAGTCTGCAAATACAGAATATCTTACGAATCATCTAGTGCCGAGTTGATAATACACAGTGCTTTGAGCATTATTATCTTTACTATTAACTAGCGCCTACACTTATTAGATTCATACCTCAGGTGCATCAGAGCTGCAGAGCTGCAGCACAATCCTATTTTTTTAATTTCATTTAAGTATATGAGTAGTATAGCTAGGAAAGTTCCGCGACAACATCCCATGAGGTTTACATATGGGGGTCTAAATTTACTTTACTTCCGGTCGGGCTGGTCGTCGAATTCGTCTAAGTACCTTATCAGCGATGTGTGTGTTGGGCTGCCTAACCTCTGCCCCTCAGCCCCTCCGCCCATCAGCCCTTCCGCCCCTCCACCTTTCGCGATATCCTCTTTTAAACAGCTCATTTTGCATCATCAACACCACCTTGTTATTTACAACTGTTATTTAAAGAGGCTATCCTGAGGGGCGGAGGGGCTGAGGGGCAGAGATTAGCCAGCCCAACATACACATAACTTATAAGGGACTTGGACGAATGCGACGACAAGCCCGACCGGAAGTAAAGTAAATTTAGAACCTCTGCCCCTCGGCCCCTCCGCCCATCAGTCCCTCTGCCCCTCCACCTTTCGCGATATCCTCTTTTAAACAGCTCATTTTGCATCATTAACACCACCTTGTTATTTAAAGAGAATATCGTGAGGGGCGGAGGGGCTGAGGGGCAGAGGTTACACACATCGCTAATAAGGGACTTAGACGAATTCGACGACAAGCCCGACCGGGAGTAAAGTAAATTTAGATCCCCCATGTAAACCTTATGGGATTTCGCCGCAGAACTGTCCTAGCTATACTACTTATATCATTGAATTTGAATTTTCGCATTAGTGATTGATGTCCGGTCCGATATACTGGGATGTATACGTAGCGCCGTAACTAGCGCCTGGCGAAGGTGAACTCCTAGGTGCACAAAATTTAAACCATATTTGGTGTCAGGGAGCGTAAATGGACGCAACGCCAAGAGCGCTAAGCGAAATGAAATTTAAAAAAAAGTCAAATAAGAATGTATAATTAATAACGAATTATATTGTACGGTGTTTTCACTTGAAATTTAAAATGTACCTGCAATGAGAGTTTATTACGGTCAAGGGTTCTCCATTGTATGGCGTGCTGCAAAGAGACTCTATTATCTTCCCATTACCCGTCATAAAATTCCGTTCGCACAATGGACCGAAATAAATTTTCCATTTCAAGTAAAAACACTAAACGAAACGTTCCTAGATCCCGGATCAGCGGTGGCAAATGCGTGGAATTTGCCATTTGGGGCAGGCAAGAAGTTTCTGATGGCCCTCTAATAATACGTACTTCGTTCCCCTATATTGCAGTTTTCTAAAAAAAATGGGGTTCCCGCACATTTTTCCTAGTGCCTTAGTAATTGGTAAGGTTATTTGTTTGAGTGGTCACATCGCTTGTAAGTATTGTGTAAGATTGATTTTTTGGATTACAAAAGGCGAGTGACATTGCAGTTTTCTAAAAGAAAAAAATTGGGTGCCCGCACATTTTTCCTAGTGTAGTAGTAATTAGTAAGGTTAGTTTGAGTGATCATATCGCTAGTGAGTGTTGCTTATTGGATTACAAAAGGCGAGTGTATATATTCGTATATTATACAGGGTGTTAATACTAAGTTGTAACACCCGAAAATGGCAGTTAGAACTCATCGAAACAAACAACTTTTCTTAGTTAAATTTTTTGAATTGGAGCCCAAGTTCATAGTTATTGGCGTTCTTTTGTTTTTCGAAAAATCGTCATTACTCCCTTATTTTAAGGAATATTTAAAAAATACATAAATGTTCAACATGCGCTTTCGGTTCTCTAAAATATTTGTATTTACAATTATTTCCTATTTTATCAAATAATAAAATGGCGAGCGATCAAAAATTTCTAAGCAAGATTTTTGAAAACCAATCGAAGTCCATAGAATAACAGACGTAATTTAAAAATCATTGGAAGATAGAAAGGTTTGCTCTACTATCTTTCTTGATGTAGCACAAGCTTTTGACTAAGTGTGGCACGAGGGACTTAAATACAAATTAAGAAAACTTCTGCCCATACCATATACACAATTACTAGAATCATACATGTCAGATAGACTTATTAGAATTAAGCAGGAAGATGCTTACTCTGAACTAAAAGAAATAAAGGCAGGTGTGCCACAGGGCAGTGTGTTAGGGCCACTCGTCTACCTATTATACACCAGCGATATACATGCATTAGACCATAATACGATAGCCACTTTTGCCGACCTTCTCAAAAATACGTTTTACGAATTTCGGAACATATTTTCAGAAAGATTTTCAGTTTACGA
The DNA here is from genome assembly GCA_951805005.1 of Othius punctulatus. Classification (NCBI taxonomy): domain Eukaryota; kingdom Metazoa; phylum Arthropoda; class Insecta; order Coleoptera; family Staphylinidae; genus Othius; species Othius punctulatus. The sequence continues at coordinate 24,739,048 of OX638147.1, forward strand.
AAATCCAAAATCTATGCATATTTTCAATATTTGATCGCTAACAAGACATATTTTTTGACTAAAAATATGGTGTGCATTTTGGTCACTACCTCCGTGGACATCTGTTAGAGCGTTAGTTGGATTTCACCACGAGATGGCATTTACATGCTTCTCTCAATCATATTTTCCAAGATCTGAGGGCTTTATCATAAATGTCTCCATCATTTTTTTAAACGTGCACAAAAAATGTTATTAGGTACACCTCAAAGCTTCTTAATAAAAAAAACCGGTGGCTGGAATTGATTCGCACTGTAAATTCTCAATTGCACAATTTTTGTTAATCAGATAAAATGATTGCATTTTCATCAGCGCTCCCAAAATGTGTGGCCGTTATGATGGCCGGGGGTGTGGGCAATAAAAATTCTAGAAGCGCCAGCTGCGAGGAGTTGCGTATCTCTTCCTCTCGGGGCAGAAAGATGCAGCCAAAGGACTCGCACCTGGCCACGAAACTTTCACTTTCCGCGAGCAATCACGAGCTTCATGATCATGTGCTCATCGTGCCCACGCGAAATCGCAAATTCAGCAATTAACTCTCAAGCAGGCGGTTTTACTGCGGCGAATTCGCAAGTGTTCCTCCCAAAGTTCACCAGATCATTATAGCCAACTAAATGAGTGAGCAAAAAATATGATGTATATTAAAAATGAAGAAGTATGGACGTGATTATTATAAAGAGAACTACAAGAAATAGCAGACAAATCTTCTATCTTCTCTATCGTTAAAGGACAAAGCAGAAAATATATATTTTTAGGAAGGCCCATACCCTACACCATTCTGTGGTAAAAGGGAGTATGATTATATGTATAGTAAGGCCCAGGAGTACGAAAAAAGTTGAAAGAATGGTTTGAAGAGTCATTAAAATTGGTTATGGCTACTGTAATTAGCCTCACCAATAGATGTTAGAATAGATGTTGACCCTCAATAGAAATTGAGGGTCAAAATTGCGACGACTGAAAGTTTGGCGTTGAATGGCGATGACTAAAACTCATATTTCAGACAACACGTCATGGAATATATGAAATGCAGAAAATCAGCACTATTTGCAATGATAAGCATTTCGCGGAAATGCGGATGAGTTGATTAATTTTAAACATTCTGAGAATTGTTATTCATTTGTGTGCATAAAAACTTTAGAGGTTATCAAATCACGCTGATTTTCTTAAACAGAATTTTTGCTACTTCTCGGAATTCATTTTGCGGCAGACGAAACCGCTCTATTTTCCACAACGCATTTATAATTGTACAAGAAACAAAGGAATGAATAATATGCGAGGGAAACGAAAAATCTTCAAGAGGCATGAAAACGCCATTTGGGAAGAGCCATTTTGACGCACTACAATTGTGTAGACGTTGATCTTTTTGAGAGGGATGACATAAATGTAATGAAAACGAAATATCTTAGAATGACAGGCCAAAAATTCGAGACTGAGAGACAAAACTCGATAAGAAAAGTTTAAGAGAATGAAGATGAAAAGGCCAAAAACTTGAGGAAAACTTAAGAGGTAGATGAAAACTTTTAGACTCATTGAAAATTTCTCAGAATCATAAGAACTCTCGTCAAATAATGAATGGGAGGCATACGAAAATTTAAGCAATGATTGAAAAAAAACGGGCAAGGATATAAAATATTGAAAATATAAAATAGATAAGTAATGGGAAAGGATAAATCTTAGAGACAAATAAAAACATTACTGACAAAAATCTAAACGAGGAATGACAAATGAAAAAAAAAACGAAATATCTTAGATACGAGCAAGGATATAAAATATTGAACATATAAAGTATATAATTCATGGCAAGGGATCAATCTTAGAGACGGAGTAAATTTAACCTTTTCCTCCCAACATTTTTTGGGACTAGCAGGAATACCTCAACGGTTCTCAGATTATCCTGATGCCTATACTCCTTGAAATATTATCAAATAAAAACATTACTGGGAAAAATCTAAACGAGAAATGACATAAATGAAAAGAAAACGAAATATCTTAAAGGGAGAGACCAAAAATTTGAGATTGGGAGACAAAAATCTAAAAGATTAATGATCTGAGATTGAGAATACAATATCTAAAAGAACATAAAGAAATTGTTTACAGAATTAGAGCCAAAAAACTAGGAGGAAAAAAATCAGAGGTAGATGAAAACTTTTAGATTAATTAGAAATTTCGCAGAATCATAAGAACTCTCGTCAAAAAATGAATGGGAGGCATATGAAAATTTAAGCAATGATTGAAACAAAACGGGCAAGGATATAAAATATTGAAAATATAAAAGAGATAATTAATGGGAAGGGATCAATCTTAGAGACAAATAAAAACATTATTGACAAAAATCTAAACTAGGAATGACAAATGAAAAGAAAACGAAATATCTTAGCAACGGGCAAGGATATAAAATATTGAACAAATGAAAGATATGATATAAAGAGGGAGAGACTAAAAATTTGAGATTGGGAGACAAAAATCTAAAAGATCAATAATCTGAGATTGAGAAACAAATATCTAAAAGAAAATAAAGAAATTGTTTAGTGAATCAGAGCCAAAATAATAGGAGGAAAAACAAAATCAGAGGTTGATGAAAACTTTTGGTTTAATTAGAAACTTCTCAGAATTGTAAGAACTCTCGTCAAATAATGAATGGGGGCATAAGAAAATGTAAGCAATAATTGAAAAAAAAAGGGCAAAGATATAAAATATTGAAAATATAAAAGAGATAAGTAATGGGAAGGGATCAATCTTAGAAACAAATAAAAGAATTACTGACAAAAATCTAAACGAGGAATGACAAATGAAAAGAAAACGAAATGTCTTGGAAACGGGCAAGGATATAAAATATTGAAAATATAAAAGAGATAATTAATGGGAAGGGAATAAATCAATTAATCTTAGAGACAAATAAAAACATTACTGACAAAAATCTAAACGAGGAATGACACAAATGAAAAGAAAACGAAATATCTTAGAGGGAGAGACCAAAATTGGAGATTGAGAGACAAAAATCTAAAAGACCAATAATCTGAGATTAAGAAATCAATATCTAACATAAAATAAAGAAAATATTTAGAGAATCTGAGCCCAATAACTACGAGGAAAAAATCAGAGGTTTGCATCTACTTTTAGATTGAATAAAAATTTCTCAGAATCCTAAGAAATCTTTCCGAATAATGAATGGAAGGGCAAGAAAAAATTAAGCAATTTAAGGGGAAAAAACAGACAAGGGTAAAAAAAATTAAAGAGAAGACCGAGACGTAAAATTTCTTGGGGAAATGTAAAACTTGCCAGGGACATAAGTGAAAAGAAAACGACAAATAATCTGAGATTAAGAAACCAATATCTAACAGAAAATAAAGAAATTTTTAGAGAATCTGAGCCCAAAAACTACGAGGAAAAAAAATCGAGGTTTGCATCTACTTTTAGATTGATTAAAAAATTCTCAGAATTATAAGACATCTTTCCGAATTATGAATGGGAGGGCAAGAAAAATTTAAGCAATTAAGGGGAAAAAACAGACAAGGGTTAAAAAATTAAAGAGACAAGACTGAGACCTAAAATTTCTTAGGGAAATGTAAAATTTGCCAGGGACATAAAAATTCTGTTTTTTTCTTTCTATTATTTACAATTTTACTGTTTTTTCTTTCCTAGTACACATTTTTTTGCATTAATTCTCTTAAACTTTTCTTTATTCTGATAAAATTAAAGATATAAGAGCGAGACGTAAAATATGTTAAGGAAATGTGCAATTTGACAGATCCAAAATTATGCGTTATTTTTTTTCAATTATTTACAATTTTACTGTTTTATTTCCAAATAGAAAATTTCTCGCACCAATTCTCTTAAACTTTTCTTTATTGTGAAAAAATTAAAGATATAAGAGCGAGACGTAAAATATGTTAAGGAAATGTGCAATTTGCCAGACAAAAAATATGCGTTATTTTTTTCAATTAGTTACAATTTCACTGTTTTATTTCCAAATAGAAATTTTCTCGCACTAATTCTCTTAAACTTTTCTTTATTGTAAAAAAATTAAAGATATAAGAGCGAGACGTAAGATATGTTAAGGAAATGTGCAATTTGCCAGAGATAAAATATATGCGTTATTTTTTTTCCAATTATTTATGCTTTCACTGTTTTATTTCCAAATAGAAATTTTCTCGCACTAATTCTCTTAAACTTTTCTTTATTGTGAAAAAATTAAAGATATAAGAGCGAAAATATGTTAAGGAAATGTGCAATTTGCCAGGGACAAAAAATATGATTTTTTTTTCAATTATTTACAATATTACTGTTTTATTTCCAAATAGAAATTTTCTTGCACTAATTCTCTTAAACTTTTCTTTATTGTGAAAAAAATAAAGATATAAGAGCGAGACGTAAAATATGTTAAGGAAATGTGCAATTTGCCAGAGACACAAAATATGCGTTATTTTTTTTTCAATTATTTACACTTTCACTGTTTTATTTCCAAATCGAAATTTTCTCGCACTAATTCTCTTAAATGTTTCTTTATCGTGAAAAAAATAAAGATATAAGAGCCAGACGTAAAATATGTCAAGGAAATGTGCAATTTGCCAGAGACAAAAAATATGCGTTATGTTTTTCAATTATTTACAATTTCACTTACCAAATAGAAATGTTCTTGCATTAATTCTTTTAAACTTTTCTTTATCGTGAAAAAAATAAAGATATAAGAGCGAGACGTAAGATATGTTAGGGAAATGTGCAATTTACCAGAGACAAAAAGTATGCGTCATTTTTTTTTCAATTATTACATATAAGTTCTAAACTGTTCCTGTAAACTGTTTTAAAATATCTTATGTGTACTGTAGGCTTGTCCCGTTAAATAAATAAATTATTTACAATTTCACTGTTTTATTTCCAAATAGAAATTTTCTCGCATTAATTCTCTTAAACTTTTTTTTATTGTGGGTCAATAAATAAAAGTTTCAGGGAATGAATGCGATAAAATTTGAGTTTTGAAACGAAACAGTAAAATTGCTTATATACACATGTTATAATAAACGAGAGATGTCGTGTGCATATAATTTCATGACAGACTCGTGAAAAAATTGCAACCACAGTTTGATAAGAAAATGTGGGAGGAATGAAATCATTGAGAGGCAAATAAAAATCTCTGGGAGGGAAATGCAAAGTCTGACAAGAGAAGCGAAACTCGGGCACAATAAGGAAAAGTCTGAGAGAAAAGAGAAGAATTCAAAAGGAATGAAAAAAAGAAACAAGTAAAATTCCATTGTAGGTATTTATAAAATTCTGTAAGAAATGGGAGGGGGGAAATATACAGTAATAATGCACATTGGCTTGAGTTTTAATTATTAAAGTTATTTTGGGGAATATTGGGGAAGTTAATAACTTGATTATTTCTGCACGAGTGAAATTTTATGCATTGTGAGAGATTCGCATGTGAAATATGGATTTTGCATTAATGTGCCTAGTAGTCTTGATATACAATGCAATGGAGAATCAAGAGAGGTGCTTGAAGAATAAATGGAGGGAAACTGCAATTTTCAATTGCATGCATATAATGCGACTCATGTTCTCTTGGTGTAATGCTGTATACGTGACTATCAAGCGACGTGCAATTATAAGATGTTCCCGCTGCATGGCGGGGGTGGTGCTGAGTTGGCAACAGCGTCGGAAGCAATAAAGTACAAGATTGTGAATTTTTGAGTGCACGTATTGAAAGCAATAAAACGCGAGATTATTAAACGAGATTGCAAACGTTTAATACCTTATATTTTATTTCCAGTATTTATGCAGCGAAAGAGTGCATAAAGCGAATTTCTCGCGTCATTAAATATTCCAATGCATTATAGCCATGCACAATACAAATACGCGCCGGGCTTGAATTCCGAAGTGCGATTCTAATAAGCAGCTTTAATATGTTGAAAATTCATTATTAATACGAGTTTCATTTCGCGCGAGATGCGAAGGTGCATTATGTATCGGAGAGAAACATGAATTAATTCGAGCCATAATTTGCGAGTTAATTTAATGTCCACGCTCGAGCGACTTTTGTATATTGTTAAGTTTGCAGTGCGCAATTTGTTATGTAAAGTTGAGCATGAAAAACCGATGAGTTGTGTGGAACGGAGTGCAGTGCAGCGACTGCATAGCGCGCGCTATTGAACGGCGTTCATTGTGCAAGTTTGGGCGGAAAAACTTCGCAGCCGGCCGTGTAATTTCGAAAAGTGTGCGGCAATTAAGGCATCGAATGTGAGAATTCGGTAATTATTTAGAAAGTCGCGTATATATATTTTTTTAATTGCGGAGAGACGTACGTACCCGCAGGCTTCTAGGATCACCCCCGAAATGTCAATGGCATGCGGAAAAAACGGTATTTACATAATGAACTTGTCAAATGATCGTTAGAATAGTTGTTTTTTTGGCAAACTAGAATTCTCGACGGGTGAAATCTAAAAGTTTCGCTTAGTTTTAATTCGCCGGAGGAAGTTACAGCCCTAGTGGGGAATAATTTAAACGCCCGTCGATTTCCTGGCGGCGAAATTAAATTTTTAGGTGGCGAATTTAAATTGATAATCAGGATTATGTTAACGATGATGTTATTGGTGCGAATTTTAAGTTCGGGCCATTTAATAAACGGGGAGGCGACTTTTAATGGCGGCAAGTTTAAATTACGCAGCAGCAGTCGGGAGATGATTTTAAATTTAATACGGCCGCAGAAGTTTGCAGGGGATGATATGTAATTAATTTCTTTTGGCGCTGCGGAATTTTGAACGGAAAGGGTTGTAATTGACGTTTGAGAGCCGGCGAGAGGTTTATTGTGCCGAGGAGTTAGTGTTTGCTTGGGAGGGACATATATTATGTGGTGCTGAAAGTCCACGTTTTTTGGTATATAAAATTGTTTAAAGCGAGTCCCCTGGGCGCCGTAAAAATGAAATCTTGGTCCCGGCCTTTGTAATCAATACCGTTTATTGTCCAGGCCGACGCACGTAGAGAATACAGCTCGATTATAATTAATCAAGTTCGACCGGATGCCGGGGAAACTATTTTGTAAAGTGCGCCAGTCCAATAATTAATAGCGTACATACATACAAATGCTAGTTGACCCAACAATTAACTTCCTAGGGCCAATTTGTGCAATTTACAGCACGACAAGGCACGTCCCATCCCGTATCAGACACTGCGCCGCGTTATTAGAAATTAGGAACACGTAGCGAGCGGAGGAACATTGAAAAGAACCGAACAATACCGCGCGAATATTTCAAACCCAGCGGATACAGCTGCAATGCGAGAAAAAACACACAATTCACTGGAAAAATACCATTTCCATATGAATGCTACAAAGAGGTATTAATTACGATGCAAATTCAGCAAAACAATGTTAAATGGCAAAGGCTACACTCAAGACAGTTCTTTTACAAGGCCAATACGAACTTACAACCGCTACCTACGCCGACACGAGGGATAACCGTACCTGGGCAATTTTCACTTTCGTAATATCCAAGATTAAAGGAGACGAGAGGGAGAGTTAAATAGTTTAACGTCTTATTCTCATTTTTAACAAAGATAGTTATAACGGCAGCCGCCTCTGGTGATGATAACCTCACCTAATTACATTAGCTTAAATGATAAAGTTTCAGCCCGATGTAATAAGTTTATTCCGTGATTTTGAATCACTTATCGCCGGCGCGGAACGCCGATCGATGCCGCAGGAAAACAATAAAAAAACAACCCCTTCGCGATCGCGGCTCCTCGCGATGCATCATTTATCACGCGCACCACGGACATGCAGATACACTGCGGTCCGAGTGTTTAATTGTAGCGGAAATTAAATCAACCGTGCAAAACCGGCTCCTCTTTTTGCCAGCACATACATAATCAAACAACACACACGAGCGCAATTGCCCCATCGACGGCGCAATTGGCGGGCAAAAAATTGACAAGAACCGCACAGTTTCCAAATTTATTATAAATTGCAGGATATGGCAACAGCAAGCAAATTCAGAGAAGACAACGAAAGGAAGCTAGAAGCAATCCTGAGAGAAGAAGAGGACAGCAACCTACAAAATATGTGGCAAAACATTAAGGAAATCATTATAGAAACAGCTAAAGAAAAGGTAGGCACAATAATGAACATTAAAAATAAGAAACAAACAAGATGGTGGAACCAGAGTATTAAAAAGCAAGTGAAAATAAAAAAAGATATATTACGCGTGAATAATTTCGATTTCCTGTATCTTCCCGCTTTGAGCTTCAGTAACGTTTATTTACTCAAGTCAGCACAGTCCCGCACGTCCTCGCATGATGGAAGGGACCTCTTGGGCGACTAGGCGCTTATGTCATTCATTAGTACGAATTTATCCACCAAGTTGATTAGTTCCATATAGAAGTTAATAGTGCCTGCAGTCCATAGAATTAAATAATGTAAGTACACCTTCGTAGATTGCACGGTAGAATAAGGTAGAAATATAATTGGTAGAGAGACTTATTGGCCATCGTCGTATAAGGGATCCCACACTCTACATAAATGAATCGCATATATTGCGGGATGTGTACAGAGGCAGTTTAGGGTCAACGGTATATTTACCTACTATTTATGGATAGTAGATCATAATCTCCTAACTCCTGGCCGGGCATATGTTCCGTCCTCATGGGGTGATTCTGAGTAGTCCCTGAGGAGCATTTGTTATATGGCAGTATTGCCCATCGTCGTATAAGGGATCCCACACTCTACATAAATGAATCGCATATATTGCGGGATGTGTTCAGGGGCAGTTTAGGGTCAACTTGATTTTTACCTACTATTTATGGGTAGTAGATCCTAATCTCCTAACTCCTGGCCGGGCATATGTTCCGTCCTCAGGGGTGATTGTGAGTAGTCCCTGAGGAGCATTCGTTATATGGCAGTCTCAATAGGTATATATGATTGTAGAATGTGTTCAGGGGCAGTTTAGGGTCAACGGTATTTTTACCTACTATTTATGGATAGTAGACCCTAATCTCGTAACTCCTGACCGGGCATATGTTCCGTCCCCAGGGGTGATTCTGAGTAGTCCCTGGGGGGCATTAGTTATATGCAGTCTACATATGTGTATATGTATATGTATATGTGTATGTGCATGTGTATATTCACCACTTCTTGGGAAGGGTGCTTACTGAGCTTTGGCTCAGGAATATTTTCTCTTCGTTACAGAATCGAGCCGCTCCCGCAAGGCCCTGATATGCCAACCTAGGTGCCCTAGCCATTAACGTAATAATAATTAATGTTTTATAATAATAAATATGTTTTAAGAGTTCGTCTTGTGTTAAAGGCGTATTAAACTTGCTCTTAATCACGTCCCTTTTCATTACTCAATTTATCGGCCTGACAGATAAATGGAAGGCTTACCTGAATAAGATAACAGATGAGTGCTACGCAGAATACAAGCAACAAAGAATAAAGGTAAAAAACTCGTAAATCAACCCAAACAATAAACCTTTGAGGAATTCGGTAGGAAAATGGAGGAAGACAGCCTCACAAACCTCACTGTTCTACAAAACGTTGAAGAGCATTAAAGAAAAGAAACTACATCAAATAAAGCAAGTAAAAACCAAAGACGGCAGAAACATGAGGGAAAGTAGGGAGATCGTGGCACGGTGGAGGGAATATTTCCAAGAGTTACTAACAACGGAGCAGCAAGAAGTTAACGCTGAAACCAGTAATGAAGAGACTCGGGAGGAGCACATAACCAGGCAAGATGTTCACATAGAACACGATATACACGGCAGGAAAATTGAGGTAGACAGCCTCACCAACCAGAAGCTGTTCTACAAAACGCTGAAGAACATGAAAAAATAAACAACATCAAATACAGCAAGTAAAATCCAAAGACGGCAGAAACACGAGGCAAAGTAAGGAGATCATGGCACGGTGGAGGGAATATTTCCAAGAGTCACTAACAACGGAGCAGCAAGAAGTTAACGCTGAAACCAGCAATGGAGAGACTCAGGAGGAGCACATACCCAGGCAAGATGTTGATATAGAACACAATATACAAATAGAAGAAGTCACAGAAGCAATTAGACAACTGAAACGGGGGAAAGCAGCAGGCCACGAATAAATGCAGACATGTTGAAAAACCTGGGAGAAAAGGCATAGACACCATAACAAGGAACTTCAACATCAAGCAATAACGAAGCAGCAAGAAGTTAACGCTGAAACCAGCAATGAAGAGACTCAGGAGGAGCACATACCCAGGCAAGATGTTGACATAGAATACGATATACAAATAGAAGTACTCACAGAAGCAATTAGACAACTGAAACGGGGAAAATCAGCAGGCCACGATAGAATAAATGCAGAGATGCTGAAAAACCTGGGAGAAAAAGGCATAGCACCATAACAAGGATCTTCAACAAAGCATGGCAAATAGGAAAAGTCCCAGAAGTTTTGAGAACAGGCATTATACTTCCAGTTTTTAAGAAGGGAGATAGTAGGGAATGCACCAACTACCGGGGAATTACACTCTTAAGCGTGGTAGCTAAAGTATACCGGGTGATTCAAGTTATATTACCATTGGTTTTTTAGGCATTTGGAGTTGCCCAAAAAATATGAAAGTTTGGATTTATATAAGTCTGATACTAATCCACGGAAAGGTAGTTTGTCTTTTTCGATATAATTATATAGACGGTTACAAAATTTAAAAACTCTTTTCGGGCAAAATTCCCTATCGTTATTTTTGTCCTAAACTGTTTTATTTTATTCATAGAACCCATTTATGAAATCAAAAATTAAGGAAAATGATTAGATTTCAAATTAAAGCATTTTTTACATAACTGACCAACTTTCCTCGCTATGATTTATGATTTTGTAAGTCAAGAGCCCTACAAAGCATTGACCGCGCCGGTGCGGTTGGAACGTTTTATGACTTTATTATTAAGCAAATATTGAGCTCCGGCCCTGCAGAAATCCTTGCGTCGGTATCCACCCAGCAGGCTGAGGGATTGGGTACGGCCCTATCATCAAATCCATAAAATTCATTATAGGGACTATTACTGAAAGCAGCCGTCATATTTTACTATTTAGTAATAAATTTTACTGTTGCAATATCAAAATTCATTTAATTCAATAATTGGTGGAATTTTTTTGACTTGGATTACACTGGAATGTTTGGAATAGCATTAAAGTACATATGTTCTGACGAAAACTATATAAATAAAATTACGAATTCTTTGTGAAATAACGCAAAAACTACCGGATGGTTAAAATTATTTTTTTATCGTCAGATTGGGCTTCATCAATATCTAAACATGTGTACTTATTTTGGATTTTTTATTTCAATTAGAAGTCGCCATTTTTGGCCTGGTAATAAAACTTGAATCACCTGGTATGGACGCATATTGGATAAACGCCTAAGGAATATCGTAGAAGTACACCTGAATGAACAACAGAGTGGCTTCAGGAAAGGACACAGTATCCAGGACCACATTTTCAGTATAAAGCAAACTCTAGAAAAACAAAGGAACAGGAAAACAGATCTGTATATGACGTTCATTGGTTTGGAAAAGGCGTTCGACAAAATGTAGTATGGAACAGTCTCAGACGTAGAAATATGAGGCATGTTTTTTAAGTAAGTACCATTTTGATATTCAGCCGATTCAGTGCTGCGGTGGGTATTCCGCGCATGCACGCTGTGTACCTGCATCTATTGGCAGGGCTGAGACGCCATTACGGCAACAATCGTCCGTGATTACGTGTGTTAGCAAGCATTTAAAATGGCAACGCTGATTGAGAGTCCCGCCGACTGTGAAGTTCGGTCTGTTATTCGTTTTCTGAGTTTTCTGGTTTCTCTATTGTTTAGCGACCTACGAAGTAGCTGGAAAAGTGTAAGCGTTCACATCGAATCTGTATTTACTCTGTACGTCCCCAATCAGCGGGTATACCGTACTTTCAATATTTTACAGAACATAGCAAATACGTTTGTCTCGATTCGACATTCAAAGTATGGGAAATGGGAACGACTGACGACTCGCAACTGCAATCGATTGCGTGGGACCACGCGTGGTCCACCTTCTACTCCAAATGTCGACTCGAGACGAACGTATTCGCCATGTTCTGTAAAATATTGAAAGTACGGTAACGACCACAATAAACACCCTTCGTAGGTAGTATTTAATTTTCAAGCAAACATACTATACTTAAAAGTGTTTCGAGATTATCCCTGTACAGCTTGCGCTACAGAACTAGGGCGAGCTACAGTAGCCAAGATACAGTAATGGAAAATACGTGAATACTAAAAAACCCGACGATTTCGCACTGTGTGGCGCAGTGACGCCTGCGCGGCTGCCCCCCGCGCTATCAGCCCTCGCCGGGCCCTTTTTCGGGAGCAATAAATTAAAAATCGCGAACTTGCTGATTGTGCAGCGCGCGCGTCCCTCTATTCGCCGCCCCGACACGCAAATAATTTCTATCTAAACGAGTCCATTGCAAATAAAGAAACGCTTAATTTATGGGCGTGGGCGTGCGATCATTAGATCGCGTTTATTAAGCGTGGGCGCACACGGGACGACACCCGAACCATCCAGGGCCCGACAACGGCGCCGTGAATAATTCCGAGACCGGAGTAAACATATTTTCCCCGTGGACTAGTTTCTGTTTTTTCTTTTTTTTTTTGGTCGCCCAAACATCGAGGTGACGGGGTCAGAATTCTAATAATCCCAGAGCCACACAATCGAAACCGTCGCGCTTATTCACGAACCGCACAGATCTACGATGTGCGTTTTTGCGGTCCCCTGAGTTATGCGGTTACGTTATCATAACTTATCACGACGTATTCCTCTCGGAAAGGTATCATATCATACACAAACAAGATTACACTTTTTTTACCAACACGCATTGACCGCAACAGCAACGCAAATCCAGCCAACGACTTATAACACAATCGAGACTATATATATAATAATAACCCACACTTGATTTTCTCACTTATTTAACACAGAAACCACGTAATATTTTCAGAAGAATTGTCTTCAGGTATACTAAATACAAATCTGGCACTAAATATACAATTAGTACATTTTCAGAAATTGGAGTATATCCTGGGCGTACGCGCAAAAGGGGTTAAGTCAAGTGTTTTTAAAAATACGTTTATGTCACCGTTTCATTAGAGGCTTTCTCTATAATTGTGCCAAAGGAGATCAGTCCAATGCAACTCAATATTTTTAAACTTGCTTGTGGATTATGAGGTAGGTTGGGAATGCCTCAATGTTGATTGTGAAGAAGGGGACAAGTCATTCCAGAATGTATTTTGATGACATCTCGTTTAGCACTGATCTATATAGCTGTGCTGAAGGCGTTATGTCCAGGCCGTTATTTGACTTATCCCCTTAAACACGTTTGATTTAAGACTCAATCCCAAAAAACACATTCTTGTTCACATTCAGTGCCAAGCCTTGGCACTGTATCAGTCTAGCCTTGCCTCCTCTGGTCCTAGCGCACTTATATGAGTCCAGGACACGCCTACGCTAAAACACCGCCGTGACACTGATAATACAGTTCGCCCCGTTCTTCGCGTGAAACGCCGCTACGGCAATGACGCTTCAGTTCGCCCCGTGCTTCGCGCGAAACGCCGCTACGACACTGACGCTTCAGTTCGTACGCCGCCTCCTAAGACTTTTACTTAGTGTTTAAACTCCGTGTCTGTATATATTCCCCTGTAACATATTTTACCTAAATTCATTGTTTATACCTTGTTGTGTGAAAAAACTCAATTAACTCAATTCTGTGCGTATCTCTTTTGAAACCCCTACGCTGCTCCATGCGGAATCATCACGGCCCGCTCAACCGAACGATACGACTAGCCGCGCATTCGTTAATTAGCAACCATCGTTTTTGAGTAATTTATCAATCACCGGGCGTGAAGGGAACACTACTGAAACTCGCCACCTTCAATCGTGAGATACCTGGAGAGTTTACCATAAACTTTACTTTACTTTTGATTTTCATTTGTGGTCAACCTTTGTCAAGATGAGTTTTACTGGGAGAGGTGCTAAAATTCTTGCAATGTGTAAACTGAAAAGTTCTGAAGGTAAGTTTGTTTTTGCTACCCTTATAATGACATTATTATTATTTTCGCTATACATTTTTAACCATAATAATAATGTTGTTCTAATTTCTTGCTTTTATATTTTTCGTGGACAATAATGATGAACTGATGGAAGCCGCTGCAGACATTTTTATTGCCGAGCTTGAGGATATAAACCAGTTTGTAGAACGTGAAACCGTAGAACACGTGGAGGTGGAATATTCAGTTGCGGAGGTGGACATGGACCATTCTGTAGAAAGTACAGTCTCGAGGTCGAAGATGCAGTTGTGGAGGTGGACGTAGACCATCTGTAGAAAGTGCAGCCCTGGAAGGGGAATATTCAATTGTGGAGATGGACATGGACCATTCTGTAGAAAGTGCAGTCCTGGAAGTGGAAGATGCAGTTGTGGAGGTGGACATGGACCATTATGTAGAAAGTGCAACACTAGAAGGGGACCATTCTGTAGAAAGTGCAGTCCGGGAGGTGGAAGATGCAGTTGTTGAGGTGGACATGGACCATTCTGTAGAAAGTGTAGTCTGGAGGTCGAAGATGCAGTTGTGGAGGTGGACGTGGACCATCTGTAGAAAGTGAAGCCCTGGAGGTGAAGATGCAGTTGTGGAGGTGGACACGGACTATTCTGTAGAAAGTATAGTCGTGGAGGTGGAAGATGCAGTTGTGAAGATGGACATGGACCATTCTCTAAAAAGTGCAGCCCTGGAGATGGAAGATGCAGTTTTGGAACAAAATTTTTCGGCTAGACCCGGAACTTCTCAGAATTCCGAACGTGTGATACAAAATTTCGCGGCTAGACCCAAAGCATTTCGAAATTCCGAACATGTTTTAAAGGGAGATACCAGGGAAAGTAGAAAGAGAAGCAAAGAAGCAAGGTTTAAGAGAGAGGAAGGAAGGGGGAGGAAGGAGAAGCAATGTTTTAATACAACTAAGACGGGAAAGACGGTAAAAGGGAAAGTAGAAAGATAAGGAAATAAGCAAGGTTTAAGGGAGAGGAAGGAGAAGCAACGTTTTAATACAACTAAGACGGGAAAGACGGTAAAAAAGAAAATTTGCTAACCTTGGCCCATGTAGGATGAAGTGTGCAGAAAGGATTGCTACTGAGGACATGCAAGTCCTGAGTACTGGAATTTAGACTCGCATGACAAGCAGATGTACCTATCAGACCTAATAGACATATTAGACAAAGTTGCCTCCCATGCAAGGACTCAGGACACTAACAAAACCCACTGCAGACTAATTACTTTACCTTATAAAGTGCATGTAAATGGAACTAGTTATCCCATTTGTAAAGCAGATTTTGTAAAATGCTTTGAAGTAACCAACAAGCTTATTGAGATTGTTGTTGCAAAAAAACGTTCATCACCAAATGGGACAGTAAATAGATATAGTCCATGTCAAATGCGTACAATGTCAAATTCTATGGTTTTTGCAGGCAATTGTCGCTGAGTTTAGACTCATTTCGTTCAAGCTGTAATATTTACAGGAAATATTTCATATAGTCAATGTCAAATGTGTTGTCAGTTTTACAGTAAAATGCGGATCGACCCTTTATAAATCCAGGCAAGAATAAGCGAATTTACTACTTTGGTAAATCGGATATTTGGTGTAGGCGATTGAGGGGCGGCGAAAATATTTATTTGTCTTTGAACTATTATGAGCTTTATGGCATGAACAGTAAAGGTGCTATTAGGTCGCATGCGGCCCCGCAGGCCTGTGAGTACTTTCATCCCCATTCCACGCCTATTTTCCATGAAATTGTAATAGACATCGATTTGCGGCTTTACCACTACTCGCCTTAAAGCACATTATAGTTTAAAGCGTGTTTTCTTGCTTGCCCGCATAGGACCAACCGCTACGAAGTTCACAAAAGAGAAGGCTGGGCATAATTTTACTGCAAAAGTGACACATTTGACATGAACTATAACAGAGGAGCTGCAGTTCCATGGAACAAAACATCAGAAGAAATGTTGGCTGCAGTTCATCAAAATTTGCTCTCCATTCCGGCATACGAGTAGTAGTAGAGATTATTATTATTATTATTATTATACCAGACGGAGACACCTCAAAAAAGTATTTGCCTCCTTATCTGACTATTGAGGAATTGCACGAAGAATATAAACGATTAGAAGGCAGCAATGCAGTTTCATTAAAAATTTAGTCTTAGTAGTTTCCCTATTGCACTATCCCATGTCTCTTTTGGTCTTCCTCTCCTCATTTTTCCTTGTGTTTTCGTTTCCCAGATTTTCTTTACTGGCACCTCCCTTCTCATCCCATTGAGATGTCCCCACCATTGCCCCACGTCTCTGTTGGTCTTCGTCTCCTCATTTTTCCTTGTGTTTTCGTTTTCCAGATTTTCTTTACTGGCACCTCCCTTCTCATTCCACGGAAATGTCCCCACCATTGCCCCATGTCTCTTGTGGTCTTCCTCTCCTCATTTTCCCTTGTGTTTTCGTTTTTCAGATTTAGTTTACTGGCACCTCCCTTCTCATCCCATGGAGATGTCGCCACCATTGCAGTTGTCTCTGTGCAATGGATTCACCCACCGAACCTATGCCAAGTTCTTCTCTTCTTTTGGTACTTTTCATCTTGTCTCTTCTCGTCACTCCTTCTACTGTTTTTAAGAATTTCATCTCCATGGCCTGTATTTTATTCTTATCTCTCTCTGCTTGTACCCAGGACTCGCAACCAAATGTCAATATTGGTCTGTAAGAGAGGTCTGGTCAGACAGTTATATCCTCGATTTACTGACATATTTCATACATTAACATCGCCAAATTTTCAGCACCTGTAGTTTAACGTCAGCTGCAAATGACTCATTGAAAACTGTCCCGGGCAGATTACCTTCTGAGAAGAGACGAGCGCATTGTTAGATATTTTTATTTGAAGCTCTGGATCGAACGCAGGCCTGCTGCGTGAAATACCAACACTCTAGCTTGTTCTCCACACTCGCCTCTAGTTATGCCATCTGGTAATAAATTCCGCCTACGTGCTGTAAACTGTTTTGATTATGATATTTTCGACTTGTTCCCATACTAATGCTTCATGTAAATGCTGAAAAGGCGTTGTCATGGACATGGATATACATGCATCCTTCTTTGTTTTAAGGAGTAATGTAATCGGTATCAAGAAACCCTATACATTTTAAGCTTATCATTCACTACTTGGATGCCACTCTCCTGGCGGACGTGATGATTTTTAATGAAATCCTGATTAGATAACAGCGAGCCGAAGAGACTCCCATTGCCGGCGATACTTTGAGCCGGTGACCCCCAAATACCGCGCGCATCACAAATTACAAGTAAGAGAAATTTCTAATTACAGATTTTAAAATTGCCGAACACGAAAATAACGAAGCTCCCTTTCACTGCCCGGCAGAGGCTCGAACCTCCATAATCAGTAGCGGTCCACGGGTGGAACGTTCACCTCCGGAACGAAGCGGCAGTCGCCGCTAATGATAGTAATTATTGATGTGTTTTAATAATACATGCCAACATTGAGAAATATGCCCGGGTAAAAGCGGTAGCACGGCGTATAACGCGGAGATGTAGAGCTGCCGCTGGAGAAAAATGAGCTAAGTACCACGGCGAGGTGGTAAATTGCGTGTCTCGTTAGAGAGAAATATCCAAAGATTTATTAAAGAGGAATAGGCGAGTTCATGTAATGGATTAAGATGTTTTATGCAAGGTTGGAATGTGGGTGGCAAACCATAGGTTAGATGTACCAATACGTAAGCAATTGCAGGTTTGGATTATTTCCTTGCTAAACTTAATGAATCTGTATGAATTCGCTGTAGGAACAAGCGAATTGGGTCGTGATGCCAATTTATGTTCTACATAAGTTAGGTGAACACTGGATGACGTGCCATGCGAGTGCCCGGGCGAGTAATACGAGTTACCAACAACGAGGAATCAAACCTAACAAATAATTAAAACTTTTCACAACTGCACACTGTTGTCTGCGAAATTCGTTAGTAATACTATATATAAGTTAAAGATTCGATTTTGTAAAAAAAAAATGAAATTTTAAAAATAGATAAATATAACCGGCAAAACTGTGAAAAAGTGGAGTGCATTGGCTTGCGTTCATTTTTAATTCAATTATCTCTATAGAACCCGTCTGGAAAATTGGATCTGTGGAAATTTGGTTCGGTTTGTCAAAATAATCGGAAAAAGTGTGAGAAAAAAACTGCAGTGGCGTGCATGCATTTGTAATACAGTTATCTAAATATAGTCCGGAAAATTCGATGTGTGGAAATTTGATTATTTTTTCATTGGCGACGTCGTTGAAATTTTGAAAATTGGCTTTTAAAAATGGCCGGGAAAAGGGTGTAAAATAATGAGTGCTGTGGCGTGCGTTGACTTTTAATACAATTATCTAAATATAGCATCGTCTGGAAAATTCGATATGTGGGAAAACCACGGGCGGAGTGCTGCGTTAAAAATGAGTCTCTAATAATAGCCGGTGACGCAGAACAGAGCGATAAACAGAATCCGTCTACATCAAAACCACTGCCGCTGACACAAGCGGTCCACGTCCTTATCAATTTGTCTCCGTTAATTGCTCCGATTCGCGCGAGGTCCAAATATAAAATC
Organism: Othius punctulatus; assembly: GCA_951805005.1. NCBI lineage: Eukaryota > Metazoa > Arthropoda > Insecta > Coleoptera > Staphylinidae > Othius > Othius punctulatus. Next base: position 24,757,731 of record OX638147.1, read on the forward strand.
GGACCGCCGGTAATTCTCCGTTATCAGTTTGTAATTGCCGCGCCCCGGAACGTCGGAATTGACTGACCAGGACGCGCACCGGACTGGCACCCGGGAGGGGGCGGCGCGCGGGGGCGGCTGGCCGGAGCCGAGGGTGTCAGAAGCAGATAACCCCGCAAATAGTGGGGAGTCCATTCACAATGTAAATTATCACTTCCCAAAAAATGCATTCGCCTTAATTTACACAGCGGACGGCGGCGTGAATTAAATTTGATGAATGATGATGTACAGGCCCTGGGCGTAAATAAAAATTCGCGCCGCCACCGCCTCGGGAGCGCACAATAAGTGAAATTGACAAAGGGGGCGCCAGGATGGGGTGAGTTATGTAAAAATTAATGCAATTAATAAATTGCGGAAATGACGGACTCTTGAATTTTTGCCACGCACACTAAATCACAATTACTTGCGAATTAGTAAATGCTTGGCCATGAAATAACTAGTTACTCCTGCGCCTTGAGCGCGAACTTCCACGGAACGATTAATTTAACGCGGCTCCGCGGAAATCGCTGCTTCCAAACTTATTAGCGCGCTTATATAATCACCAAATAAAATAAAGGTAACGCAAATAGAGGGGCACTAATAATCACGAACCCCCTCGAAACTACTACTTACGCCTATGTTTACTGCTTAATTGCAAAGAGTTAAAATGCAAGGTTGCAGGGGACCAAGGCTGCGCGAAATTGAATATCCTTAGTAATTACGTGAGCAATTATTTTTTAATCAATTAGGCCATTTAATTAGGATTAAATGCAGCAAATGCGCGGCTATAAAGCCGTAATGGGTTTCGTGGTCGTGACCGTATTGTGTTAATCATTTTGCAGACGTCATAAGACATAATACACATTAAAACAACATTTCTGTGCCACCAACGATAGCAACAATATCAACAATATTTTATGCAATTCCTGTATTAATATACAGAGCGGCGTCATAATAATGACGTCAGATGAATACGGGGTTCTCCATATAAATATCACTTCATCGGCATGTTATGCGTGCCGATATTAAAAAGGGTGCGAGATGATTATTGATAGCAGCATAGGGATGCTCTTCCAATCATGGGCTCAAAGAATAGCGCCAGATTATAAATGATTGTTGATAGCAGCATAGGGATGCTCTTCCAATCTTGGGCCAGATTATAAATGATTATTGATAGCAGCACAGGGATGCTCTTCCAACCATGGGCCAAATTATAAGTGATTGTTGATAGTAGCACAGGGATGCTCTTCCAATCATGGGCCAGATTATAAATTATTGTTCATAGCAGTTGATAGCAATGAAACGCGCCCCAATTTCTTTTGCGAAATATTTCAAGGCGAACTTCACTGTGGAATAATTTGAAACTTTTTCAAGAAATTTGCACGGAATTTTGTGCGGAATTTTTTCGAACGGCGCAAGTTCAAGTTTACAGCAGATTTGTCGGATTTTTCATCCCGACGAAAACTGATAATGATTCATGCTTTTTCTAAAAACAATCGCGTTTGCTATGCTCGTTCATGTGCTTAACGTAAATGTAATAGAATGAAATGACATAAGAAAAGTAAGTCCAATTCATGTAATATGGGAGGAGTAATTGTAAGCTCTCAACGCGACTACTTTATACAATAATCTCGATTCTCCTCATCAGAAAGGCCGGTGATCAATAGCCCAAAATTCTCAATGAAACGCGCCCCAATTGCTTTTGCGAAATATTTCAAGGCGAACTTAACTGAATAATTTGAAACTTTTTCAAGAAATTTGCACGGAATTTTGTGCGGAATTTTTTCGAACGGCGCGAGTTCAAGTTTGCAGCAGATTTGTGAAATATTTGGGCGCATTAATTTGTTTATCGTTCCTTTGTAGTGAGCAACAAAATGCCTACTTATGCTCACTTCAGTAAAACGGAAATTCGTCTTTGCGTACACAAAACGTTCACTTACTTAGGAATTTCGGTGTGTTTGTACACATTGCGTCAGTCGGCAAATAAATACGGTGAGGGAATAATAAGATAACGTCCAGACGATGTCCCGAGATCGAGTCTTGATTTACAGAGTTCAAGCTTCAATGGTATAAAAATTCTAGCAAAAATAGTTTCCAGGACAAATCCAAGTTCGTTTCGGCTTTAATGTATTTTGTGGCATATTGGGAAATGATTTACATGGTGCTATAATTTTTCTAGGTACACAACGTCATTTGGAAATTCTTCAGACAACCTTATAAGATTTATTATCTGATTTACCCTTGGCACAAAATATTCAAATATAGTATCAGTAAGATGGCGCCCCTCCACTTAATGCTAGATATGTTATTACTTATTTAAATGGCCGTTTTAATAACAAAGTAATAGCGACTAATACATCTGTTCAGTGACCAGCCAGATCTGCATACTTGAGGTCTCTTGACTTTTATTTGCAGGATACTTTAAAAAACAAAATTTATGGAAGTAATTTCAATTATAATAATGTAGATGAACTTCGTGAAGCAATGATAGAGGTAATAAAAGGCGTTAATCGCAACACATTACGATAAGTAACTGGCAATACTCGAAAACGCTGCCAATTGTGTTTTAAAAAACTTTAAAAAACAAAATTTAAAAAACAAAATTTATGGAAGTAACTTCAATTATAATAATGTAGATGAACTTCGTGAAGCAATGACAGAGGTAATAAAAGGCGTTATTCGCAACACATAATATTCAAAATTCCAAAACGCTGTTAATTGTGTTTAGCTTCTTTTTGGCCATTTAGCCAAGAACAGTCAGCATTTTGAGCATTTTTTATAATTTATTGTTATTTTACTACTTAGTTGTATCTTTATTTTTTTTACATTTGTTATAAAAATAGTTTATAGAATAAAAATAAAAATTGGAACAATTGATATTGCCCATATTTTATATTGTTGTTATATATCGCTGAAAAGAGAAAAAAAGTCCATTTAGACGGGTAAAATTCAAATATGGCCGCCTTTTAAAATAAGAAAGTTGCTATTGATATCTCGGGAACTGCCATCTTGACTTTTGTTTTGACTTGATTCTTAGGTTTGTGCGATCGAATCAAGTAACTTTTATTTTAAACTTATTTCCGCATCTTTAATAATTATGGAATATCAGAGTTTTTAGAAAATCATGTTAGGTATCAAATTGTATCATTGGCTAATAATTGATTATTAATATTAGAGGCGGGATCTGTAGTTTTATTTGTATACATAAGCCGGCGTGAGGCGCTCAGCGTAGGAACGAATGACGAAGGGCACTTTGAGTTACCGGCCTTTGTGGCGCGCACATGCAAGTTCAGTGCTGTTTATTAAAAGATGATATGTTGCCTATTGTTTTGGTGTGAGTGGATAATTATGAATTAGATGTTAGAATGGATGAAAGGTCAGTACTTAAACTACAATATGTATATCATCTTTATATCTAATTTAAAGAGAGGTGTGTCCTCAGGATTGTATAAAGAAGGGGTTTGTCCTTACGATCTTTATATCTGAATTAAAGAGAGGTGTGTCCTCATGATTGTCTAAAGAAGGGGTTTGTCCTTACGATCTTTATATCTGAATTAAAGAGAGGTGTGTCCTCATAATTGTATAAAGAAGGGGTTTGTCCTTACGATCTTTATGTCTGAATTAAGGAGATGTGTGTCCTCATGATTGTATATAGAAGGGGTGTGTCCTTACGATCTTTATATCTGAATTAAAGAGAGGTGTGTCCTCATGATTGATTGTATAAAGAAAGGGTGTGTCTTTACGTTCTTTATATCTACAGTAATTGAATTAACGAGAGGTATGTCCTCGTAAATGTATAAAGAAGTGGTGTGTCCTCGTGTTCTTTATAATCACAGTCATTACATATAGGAGGGGTATGTCCTCACGTCCTTAATTAATACGGTACTCGTATTGGGTATTTAAGACTGCTTTGCACATGAAGGTGAATTACAATGGTCGAAGAGAATAATGGTCGAAGCCATGACTGCTAGGAATCCAGTTGGCAAGAGAACAACTGGCGGGGGAAGGGAAGATGTTCCCCCGGTAAGTCCTTCCAATTATAGTTAATATACAATACTAAAAGAATACTCTTTATATGTGGGGAAATCATTTGGAGCCAATGCCATCTTCGGAGCAAGTTCAATATATAGCCTGCGGATCCTGACCAATGAAAATACAGTATATTATGTAAGTGATTATTATTATTACTAGGTAAAATGGCGAAAATTTATGTATTAAATATGGCGTCAAGTTAAGGCTAGGATTGGAAAAAGAACTAGCTTAACAATCACGATGTTTAGTTGTTTTAGAAAAATTTCTAAACAGCTCAGATTTTTGAAAAATTTTCAACATAATCTGGACCAGCATACCAAACTGCATAATATTGCCCATTTAACCAGATCTCTAGCTTTTAAAATAAGACAGATACTCATGCAATCCTACTCTATTTAGGACACATATTGAGCGTAATTAAATATTTATTCCTGAATTAGCATTCGTTGGTCGAGAATTTGATATATAACCTTGTGCGTCTGTTGAAAATTTTTTAACATAATCTGGACCAGCATACCAAACTGCATAAATATTGCCCATTTGACCAGATCTCTAGCTTTTAAAATAAGACAGATACTCATGCAATTCTACTCTATTTAGGACACACATTGAGCGTAATTAAATATTTATTCCTGAATTAGCGTTAGTTGGTCGAGAATTTGATATATAAACTTGTACGTCTGTAGGCTGTAAGTCTGTACGCAGTTTAATACGAATTTCAATCGCAGTTTGTGCTTGCGCAAGCTTGTCGAATTGAAGTATTTACAGCTAGTTATTGCAATTCCCGGTACGTGTGGGTTCCGTTTGTTGAGGAGAAGAGTTAGTGAATGAAATGCTGTGTGTATAAATAATGTAAGTTGAAAGTGTTCGCTTCAGTTGTGTATTGTGGAAGAGTAGCGAGCGGTAATGGGCAATTCTAGGAGGAAATTTACTGTTGCGTAATATCGCAACAATTTCGAGCGTATTGCTCTCGCGATTTTAAGTGAGTATGAGAACGTCCCCGGGCGTCGTACATAAAATCGCAGCGGAGGCATCGTGACCGTGGCCAAAGAGAATATTCAAAGGCCAAATAAATGAGTTCCAGAAAGGAACGTGGAAGATACCGAGAATTTCAAAGGCAGCAGCACACAAAGTGCACGCTTGGCTATGTATAATTGTGTAAATTATCACAATAACCTTCGCGGATCGAATTATAAAAACTTCACGCTACTTATCCTTGCTTAGGGACAACAAAGACGCTCGCGCCGATATAATCAACATCATAAAAGCGTAACTTAGAATCCCGCTTTATGAGTCGGTTTATTGTGCAGTAGTTGTTCGCGGAATCGAAAATGATGAGAGGAACTCTGTTTTATGTCGCTTTGATAATAGAAGCTGCGGGGAATCGCGTGTGGGATGGAAAAATGTCGCGATCCGAGGAAAGGAGTTGATAAGGAAATTCCGCCCAGAGCGAGTGTTATCGGCGATAATAATTCAGTGGGTGGACGCGGCGAGTCGCAATTGAAGCCCCCCGCCGCCCCCCGTGATATACGAGTTTAGCATTCATATCTGGGACGGCCGTAATATTTCCATGAATATTTGGGCGAATTAACGAGGGTCCGGGAGCCATTTGGCGTAAGACGTAAAACGTCGGACGGATCTTTAAATTATATTTATGGGGCGTAATAGTGCAGGGGGCAATTAAAATAATTCCACGGGGGCCATTGCGGCGGCGTTTTCGCGAGCGTGCATCACGTATGGACATCCCACGGTGCAATTAAACTCGCCCTTACGAGCGTGCGGCTGCAATGAGGAATTAAAACACGTACGGCCCGTATAAATATGAGGCTTCCGGTGGAGCCCCAGGCTCTCCCGGCTCCGTCCGGGAAAATCTGTTTCGGGTTTCGCGGTTAATTTTCTGGCCCATTGAGCACGAATTCGGCTGCATTTCGCCCCGGAATAAACGTCTGTCCACCTGTAATATAATATTTCTGTGCGATAAAGCGCATACGTAAAAATGGTACGATTCAATTCCGCCGGGGGTAGTATATACAGCACGGCAGGGGGAGTAAATAGGCGCGCGCCGGCGGTTATTTATATATAATTTTTTCGGCGGCTCTTCCCCGGCCTGAATAATTCACATTAGAAATGCGCGATGGCATGATTTGATGCATCAATCAAGTGGCGAGTTTAAGGGTGGGCCCGGGGCGCACCGAGCCTGCTTGAAATTCTATTCGGCCGGAATCGAGTTCCTTACTTTATTTCTGCCATAACGGGGTTTTTAAGGGTTTCCTAACAGCACATATAAATTGCAACGTCGGCCCAGCGAACCGGCGTTTTCCCCCCATGCACTTTGTACACGTGGCAACGCGGCGAGAGCTATAGCTCTCTATATTGATTCATAGCCTCACGTAACACAAACTATAACCATTTCCTCTTGGTCAAGTATGCACTCGTTCCCCAGCCGCAGCGGCCAATATCTGTCAATCTTTCAGCGGAATCGCCTCGACAATTATCGTCTCAAGTTCTGGGTTACGCTTAAGCAAACGTAACCTCGATTCCCCCCATGCTCCTTGCACTCTGTATCGTGCTTAGCACTTTTTTCCTCCACCGTCTCTCCCACTCTCTTTGGCATGTGCATTATTGAAAAGCCTGAATCGCTCATTACTCGGCCCCGTTTTATTATCGATTCGAATATTTAAACACGATAAACCGTGAATTACAGCGCAGCAGCTCTTACGCCCGAAATATTCGTTGATTACTTGCTCGTATATGGTAATTACATTTACAAGTGGCGATGTAGCAGCCCCAAATAATTAAAAGCGCCCCGTATCACATGCAAATGAATACCTGCAGATCGCCCACGTCCAATTGATCATATCCTCGTAATAAATTGAAGGCCCGACGTCATACAAGCCAAGCCGTATAAAGCCGACAACACCGCTAACGATAATGAGGAGAAGAAGAGGAACGCCCAATTGAATTTCCGCAATGCAAGAACCGGCGAAATTGCTCCAAAGGGGCGCGTGCGCCTCCCTGAATTGCATGTTGCATGCAACGCTTGTTGCGCCTTTATACATTTATTCGAGTTGATTTTATTAACATGTGATGGAGATATTACGATCGGAACGGGTGGAAACGCAAAAACGCAGCCGCCGGCCGCGACACATGACAATCACATGTTCCCACACCGAAATCACCACTTGTGATTCCACTTTATTTATAATAAACCGACCACACTTAGAAGTCCAGCGGGGGGTTCATTATTCTCACATGTCACCGGCAACTCCCTGAAAAAGTAATTTATTAGCGCAACATCTAATTCCGCTCTCGTTCCTGTGAGGGGGGCCTGGAACACGCGCACATGGCCAGATCGCGATAATCCCCCGTTTCATTGCGTATACGCGGCCAACCGGCGAAATGAATTCAGAATTGATTTGTTAACCAACGAGCTGCTCGGCTATCGACGTGCGTGCCTTTCATGCATAACCCACATACACCAAGTACTTGTTTCGTTTTCCGACTTTACATAAACGCAACGACAACAACAACCGAAATCTAGATGTGCACAACAATCTAATCCCCCCCACTCCCCCCCAAGACCATTTTCATTTGCATTGGAAAACAATGGGGGACGATAACAACCTCCGCTAAAATCCATACCATAATTACGCCTAAGCTTGCTCATAGATCGACATCGCGATGTAATAACAACTTGATCACGAAATTGGAGTGACACTTAGGAAAATTCTATAAAACAACCATTAAACCCCACTCCAATAAACATTACCATAATCGATTTTAGACAAAGCATTTGTCTGTGCAAACATTTTTCGGTGGGAGCATTTGTCATCGACAATTTTGCAGTATGCAGTGATTTTATTTGTTCCCCCCAAAAATTTGGTGCTATAATAAGCAAGGCGCGGATTTCTAGGTATTATGCTATACATCAGTTTTAATAACAGACCAAAATGATCTATACAAATTTCAGCAAATGAAGTAACGTGACAAATTTTGTTTTGTGCTGTTACGCATATTTTCAGTTTTCAAGCTTATAATTGCTTTAATGCATTTTTTGTGCATATTTCATTATTTTTTGTGCTTATTTCTCAATTTTATAGCATATTATTTATATTAGCTAGGAATATAGTTTGTTGCACATTATTGTAATGAGAATCCAGTATTAATATTACTCCGTTACGTCTAGAGCGATTGGTTATCACAAAATCATCAACAAAGCGAGCATGCGTACGTGATATTTGGTAAACAAAGCTTGATTATTTCGGGGATTACCCTATTTTTACGTGCACAGAACGCATCTGGGGCAAGTGTGCTATCAATTCAGTCCAATGTATCTCAATCTTCAATGCGTTGTGCTTGTGCCTTGTGTGTATTATGTGTTTATAAGTTTTCTTGTATAAAATACCGAACGTCTAGAGTGCTTGGTTATCACAAACTCATCAACAAAGCGAGCGTGCGTACGTGATATTTGGTAAACAAAGCTTGATTATTTCGGGGATTACCCTATTTTTACGTGCACAGAACGCATCTGGGGCAAGTGTGCTATCAATTCAGTCCAATTTATCTCATTCTTCAGTGCGTTGTGCTTGTGCCTTGTGTGTATCACGTGTTTATAAGTTTTCTTGTATAAAATGCCGAACGTCTAGAGTGCTTGGTTATCACAAAATCATCAACAAAGCGAGCGTGCGTACGTGATATTTGGTAAACAAAGCTTGATTATTTCGGGGATTACCCTATTTTTACGTGCACAGAACGCATCTGGGGTAAGTGTGCTATCACGTCAGTCCAATTTATCTCAATCTTCAATGCGTTGTGCTTGTGCCTTGTGTGTATTACGTGTTTATAAGTTTTCTTGTATAAAATGCCGAAAGTAAAACCTTCCGTCGAAGAATGGATACGTGGACATTCTGAATTAAAATATGAGAATGGCAAAATAATTTGCAGGGCTTGTATTAAACCGGTAAGTTTTATTTTGTGTTACTATTGGCCTAGGTACAAGCATTATGTTGTAGATTAACTGCGAAAAAAATGTTACATAACACAACATATCAAAACAACAGTTCACCTGGAAAATTTAAAAAAAACACAAATCTGCAAGCAGTACCCTGAGTACCCAGCAAACTATTTCCGAGTCTTTTGCGAGTTCCTATACACAGAATGAAAAGGAATTTTACTTTGATTTATACAGTACGATGGTATCTTCTAACATTCCGTTAAAAAAACTAGATAATAGTATGTTTAAATCTTATTTTACAAAAATACACCGGTAGACATATTCCTGACGAATCAACCATTCGCAAAAACTATGTCGAGCAAGTATATAAACACACTATTGAGGAAATAAAAAAAAATGGCAACAATTACATATGGTTCTATGTAGATAAAACTACTGATTCATGTGGTCGGTACATCGCCCATGTAATAATTGGCATATTAAACGAAGACTCCACCAATACATTTTTAATTAGTTCCAAACAGTTAGAAAAAACTGCGGCAATACCGGTGCCAAATTCGTTCACGATGGATTAACACTTATTTTTGCCAAACCCCGAACCAAATGATAAATTATTATTGATGCTTTCTGATGCCGCTGCATATATGTTGAAGGCATATTCTAATTTAAAAGTATTTTATGAGAAAATAATGCATTGCCCCTGTTGGTACATGGTTTTAATCGCGTTGCTGAAACGATTAGGCTGCAATTTCCCCTGGTCAATGATTTGATAAAAACCGGGAACGAAATTTTCGTAAAAGCTCTTCTGAGGGTTGAAATGTTTAGGGAAAGAAAGCCAAATGTACCTCTTCCTCCGGCACCGGTTATAACTAGATGGGGGTACGTGGCTAGATGCTGCCTGCTATTATGCCGACCATTTCGATTCATTTAAGGAGCTTGTGTTAGAGTTTCCCGCAAATGTGTCAGAGGCAATTAAAGAATGCCACAAAGTTCTTAAAGATAGGAGGGTTGTACAAAATTTAGCATTCCTAAAAACCAACTACAGTTTCGTAAGCAAAGCGATTGATAAACTCCAAGCAAAGGACACAACTTTGGTAGATGCGGTTCAAATAGTTGAAGATTTTAGGAACGACGTCTCAAACCTACGGGGATTTATAGAAGAGATTATTAAAAAAAAAATGTGATGCAGTTTTGTCAAAAAATGAAGGGTTTGCCGAGTTACAAAAAATATCAACAGTTTTAAAAGGAGATTTCGTGGAAGATTTGCTGATAAATATTACAATTATTCCCAAATTTAAATATGCACCGATTACAAGTGTGGATATGGAGAGAAGCTGTTCAGACTTAAAAATGTGCTCAGTGATAGGAGAATGGGATGTTCCGTTGAAAATTTAGAAAAACATTTAATTATTAGTTCATTTAAAAATGAGCAGTAATCATTATTTGTTATTAATTATTATTGTTATTAATATTAATCACCAAAACCTACGTTATTAAAATATTACTTTTATCTACCTATAGTGCGTTCTTGCTAATAAAATTATGTTTTGTTTTTCTGTATTTTCATAAAACATAAAAAATGCCTTTTCATGCTTTTTCTGCGTTTTTGTGCTTATTCTATACTTTATGCTATTTTATATGCTTATTTTCTAAGATTTTTATGAATTTTTAATCGCTTATTTTGTAATTTTTTATGCTTATAAATCCGCGCTTTGATAATAAGAACTTTGGCCATCATTTTCATCACTTTCATCATTAAAGCCATTTTGGACAAATATTAATGTTTATTTGTATTGTTTTCACAAAAGTATTTGTATATATGATATATATCAGTCAACCTTCTACCGCAATGGTGTAGGTGTGTTGTTTTCTTTTCTCCTTTTCTTCTTCTGTTACTGTTTTTCGTTAATGAAGTTCTTCCATTTAGCCCTATCCTTCGCTAGTTATTTCTCCATGTTTCCCTCTTTCTTTTATTATGGTAAAAGTGGTTACCGAGTTCTAATCTAGGTGTGGACAGTGGTCATTGTGTGCCCTCCTTAAACCATATTATTTATCGGGGTAAAGTGGCTGAATGACGTAATGCCCAGGTAAAATAAACCTAGGTCCGCTGATCCCGGCGAATCGAGAGAAATCCATTCCTATACAAATAGCATCCCATAGAATTACATTGGCGGGACTTTACATCTCAGATTGCCTCTTTTCTACTCAGCAAAGCGCCAAATTGCGTGCACTTCAACGATGCTGTCCGCGCCGGTGTATAGCCGAGAGACGCGTTTCTCTCACTTTCCACCTTTTCCACGCCGAGAAAAAACATGCAGACTAATATGTCCCCATTCTACCGCCAATGTATTGCATTCGGGGATGCAACTCAAGTATGAATAGATTCCGCTCGGTTCGAGAACTGCCCCTCTGGGGTCCGGCAGAGCATCTCACGGCTTCCACGACAGCGAACAACTTATCGAACGCATAATTTCCGGCAAATATCTTGTTTATCAAACCTTACGAACAACATTTGATCTCGAACCGTTACGGGATTTTTCACTTCTTTCATCTAATCAAAGGTTTCAAAAGAACGCAGATGAGCTACTAAAATTTTGTCTGGACTGTGGGTTTTTTAGGCATTTGGAGTTGCCCAAAAAATATGAAAATTTGGATATAGGTCTGATACTAATCTACGGAAAGGTAGTTTGACTTTTTCGATATAATTATATAGACGGTTATAAAATTTAAAAAAACTCTTTCGGGCAAAATTCTCTATCATTATTTTTGCCCTAAACTGTTTTATTTTATTCATAGAACCCATTTATGAAATCAAAAATTAACGAAAATGATTAGGTTTCAAATTAAGGCTTTTTTTTTACATTACTGACCAACTTTTCTTGGTATGATTTATGATTTTTGTAAGTCAAGAGCCCTACAAAGCATTGACCGCCGGTGCGGTTGGAACGTTTTATGACTTTTTTATGATTCCGCCAGTCGCCCGTGGGTATCCACCCAGCAGGCTGAGGGATTGGGTACGGCCGTATCATAAAACCCATAAAATCCATTATAGGGACTATTACTGGAAGCAGCCTACTACTATTTAGTAAAAAATCTTACTGTTGCAATATCAAAATTCATTTAATTCAATAATTAGTGCAATTTTTTTTTACTTGGATTACACTGGAATGTTTAAAATAGCATTAAAGTATGTTCTGACAAAAACTATATAAATAAAATTACGAATACTTTGTGAAATAATGTATAAACTACCGGATGGTTAAAATTAGTTTTTTATCGTTAGATTGGGCTTAATCAATATCAAAACATGAGCACTTATTTTGGATTTTTAATTTCAATTAGAAGTCGCCATTTTTGGCATGGTAATAAAACTTGAATCACCCGGTATTTAGTATATCAGTAGACCAGGTTTAGATCTTCTACTACCAGGATGCCGTTATGTACTTTTATGAAAAAGCTAAAATTATGTCTGGCATCCTCAAATATTTGAGCGCCGATGATTTTGAAACTGGAGCCTTTTGCTTATGAAAATTTGGAGCAACACTGATCTCGATTATTGGAATGAAACAAAATGTGCCCCGTGATTACGCCTCATTATATATAAATATACATCTATATATTTAAATATATATAGATTTAAAATAATGCAGTTTGTAATATCCGCTGATGTCAAGATAATGAAATCGTTATTTAAAAGCTGGTTGAAACTGAACAGCGCCAGTTTGTTGATATTGGTTGGTATTGACAGATGTGTATAAACCATGACTTGTGTGGAGTGAGTGTTGCTATAAACTCGCATTATGGATTTGTAATTACGTTTTATTTGAGGGAATGTTTATATAAAATGGAAGTGCATGTTGATATTTGGATGCATGTCTCCGATTGTATATATGAAATATTATGCTGTTTAAAATTGATTTCTGTTATTCCGCATGGTAATTGAATGTTGTATAATTTCGCGTGGTGTGTTATTGGTACAAATAGCTGAAGTGGATCGTGATGTAATTGCATTGTGCCTGATTTATTTGATTGTCTGGACATTAATAAGAAAGTGGTTAAGTGTGTGAGTAGTGAGTACGTAACGGGTGATTTAGTCATCTCAATTTGGTATTCGAGTGTGCAATGAGGTTCAAAAGCTACAATCAGCGGCAAATTGAAATTGACATGTGAATATATGTGCAGGTTGTATGTACAAGCCGTATGCAGGCACGGCAATAAAAATGTAGGAGCCATCCATATACATTCTAAAATCTAATAACGACCTATGAAAGTGGAGAGAATTCTTCATCCTCGTGTAACTTAAGCCTACTCCGTGTTGAGGAATTTGATAAATAATGTAGGAAATAAAAAATATATCCGAGATAATATGGGAGGCAGGCGGGCATTAAAATAAATATGAAAGGCAAACTCCCTGCAAATTATTAAGTTGTACGGGGTGAATTCGTGCATGGAATTGGGTTTGTAAAACTTGGAGCGGATAACGAACGGGGGAGGGATTCGTCATCAATATCATTAGGCGATATAATTTTCAATTAACCGATGGCGTCAGCTGTTGGCTGCATCGAGAGACTGGAGTTGTTTTTGGCCGTTGGAAAAACCCAGGGAAACTATCCGTCGTGTCGGCTGAGCGATAGCATCGTTACAAAACAAAGCGCGTCTTTCCTAATTGACGTATTATCCTGGCGCGTCGGAAATTATTAATTAACAGGTACCTACCTAAATGGCAGGGCGGAAAAAAAAGAGGGTGGAAGTTTGACTTCGGAGCGAACCAGACAGACTGAGAGGCGGCACGGCCAGAAAGTTTCATTCGCAGAAAAAAGTTCATCCCCGAACAGTATGTTTGGATCGCGACGTCTTTGAAGCGGCGAGGAGTCCCAAGGAATAAAAAGGAGCGCAAGGCTCTGTGTGCCGGTATATAACGAGGATGTAACAGCCCCGGAAGCGCCATATACTCCCATACTGCACAACTATATATTTAACGATATTTCCTTCCGTTATTCTAACGTATTAAATATTAAAAAGGAGGAGGCATTATGTCAACGCGGAAATAACAGTAATGCGGGGTCGCGCAATATGAAACTGTACCGGAGAGGACACTATTCCCACCGGCGCCACCCCCGCACGCCATCTTCCCCAAAATATCGATCATTAGGCGCTTCCCGAAAGAAAAAGGAATTGTTTGCCTGAGTCAGCCTAAAGCCAATGGAATTAAATATTAAGATCGATTATTAGATTTATTACGGTCTGGAGGAGATTAAGCCGGCGGAGATTTAGGTTCGGAGGGTGGTAATTAAAATGCGCGTTTCGTGTTTTATGTATCGAGATGGGTCGGGCGCGATAGCTGAATGTGCTCCGCTGCGGATAGCACAATTCTTATTTGACCCAAAGGGAGGAAGGGCCCCGACAATGCGAGCGACTCGAACATTAATTCTTTTAAGAGGCGCCGTAATTCCGAAAAGGCGACCTTATGATACGCGTAATTTAAGATTTCTAGACGGGGCCGCATTAATTATTTAGGACGTTTTATTATCCACCAGGGACCCTCCTAAGCATAAGTTTAGATCGCATGTTTGCAACCGTTCTAAACTAACTACGTATTTCTTCCCAAACATATAACATGGTACATAAATAAGTTATATTATACAAGGCTCGGGTTGCTCTCCTCTTTTCCTTTCGCTGCTCTAAGAAGTGCCCCCCGTACGAATTGGACGCCTCCGATAAATTACACGATCGATTCTACAAGTGGGAAGGCAAGAGATATGGAAGTGCTTATCGCCCACATAAATATCAGTTTCGATTTTATTTTTTTAATGCCCTCGCGTGCTCATCGACTTAATTGAAGTGACAGGCAGGGATCAATATTAATCGTGCTTTTGGGAAGAACGAGTATTAGATTAAGGTGGGGCCCGGAGGGTGACTACTGTTGCACTGAAAACGAATTGCCGGCAAGGATAATAAAGTTAGCGGAATAATCCCGATTCACATGATTGCCGTGTACGAAATACAGCTAGTGCGATATTAAAAATTCCGGTGAGAAGTTTGCATATAAACCAAATTTTCCGGTCCGGGAAGAAAGCCGAAACTTTGACTACTACTTCCTGCTATCAATGTTATCACAGCTCAACGAGGGCATACTGTAAAGTACTGACTCCGTGATAAAAGTTTAGAAGTGTTGTATCAGAACGGGAACTTGGGCTAACTTTCCTCACGTGTGGTGAACTCTTAACAAGACCACGTTAAACATTCGTCATTGAAGATACATAAAGCCCGGCGTCGCCGTCCCCCAGTCAAAACTTTTAATTCACTGTCAAAACTTAACGCCCGCATTACGTAGGCGTGCGGCTCTCGCCCGGCCATCCCCGATCGCCCGGACTGATCGATACTTAGTACGGCGCTACTAATCCGAATTATCATATCACCTATAACCAACACGTCTAGGCCTCCATCTCTCTCCGCATAATTAACGTGGTGGTCACCTCATCTTGGCCAGCAGTGAGAACCGAACCCGCAAATGCCACCCAGCAGCTAAACCAATGCCGGGACAGACACACGATCCATCCGGGCTGCATTTCCACTTGATGCTCCAGTTCGAGCTCTAATAATAGCATTCAATTCCAGCCAGCAAACATAAAACAACGAAACTTTTATGACTTGCATTTTTAAGATTTTATTCTAGCGATCATCATTTCAACGCACTTGGCATTGACAACTGGCTCATCTACAAACTGACCCTATAAGAATTTTCAGCCGATACACAAATATCAACACTTCATAGTAGGGTGGTGCGAAAAAACTTGTTTTTCTTAAATCCTATAACGGCTAGTGCGGAAAATATGCTATGGGTGGTAGAAACTTTCCACAAAAACTTTGGGATTTTTCGGACAACTCTTTGGGTACAACTCCCTACAAGAATTTTCAGCCGATTCACAAATATCAACACTTCATAGTAGGATGGTGCAAAAAAACTTGTTTTTCTTAAATTCGATAACGGCTAATGCGGAAAATATGCTATGGGTGGTAGAAACTTTCCACAAAAAATTTAGGATTTTTCAGACAACTCCTTGGGTACAACTCCCCATAGGATATTTTCCACACTAGCCATTATGGAATTTGAAAAAAAATAGTTTTTTCGCACCACTTCGTAGATATGCACGGATTTCAAAAAACGAATCAACTAGCTGTTATGGAAATTAAAAAAATGACGTCTTTTCGCACCACCCTACTTCGTAGGTATGCACGGATTTGGAAAAACGAATCAGATAAGTAACGTAATGGCGAATTTCTTAGAACAATAACGGCCGGTTCCATAATAGTATTAAAGTTTCCTTTAAACCGAAAAGGCGCCTTTAAGTACTGTAACGTGTTCCATAATTGATTTTTAAAAGTCACTTTACGAAAAAGTGTCTTTTATAATATGGAACAGAAGCAGAGTTTAAAGTCGACTTTTCTATTAAGTAAGCTTTACATAAAGGAGACTTTTCTGTGATATTATGGAACCGGCCCTAACTGTTATTTAATATGGAGAGGGCGGCAACGCAGGAGCTCGTAACTGAGATGTTTAGCCAAAATTGCCCATCGTGGGTACTGGAGGGTATCGGGAGGGTTCTTTACGTTCTTCACACTTTAGTAACTATGCAGCGTTGGACCGGTGAACAACGAGCTTTCCACCTCAGTGCGTGTCTTATAGAAACACAATTTTCGCTATTGGGCCGCTGCCAACCCTCAACAACTTTACGTACGACCTCTCCATTCGGCCAAAGTTACACTCTGGTGTGCGATCCCTTCGAATTGAATAATTGACCCGTATTTTTTCGAGACTGATGATGCCCATGCAGTTACAACAGTAAGATCAACGTGCTATGTTCAAATGCTGGAAACCTTCATTCCAGAACGATTGTGTGTGAATGAGAACACTTATTTTCAACAAGAGCCACTAGTGACCCAGCCAAGGATCATAATGAACCATGAACCTATGTTGAGTGGTTTTCATGATCATCAGACCTGAGATCTTCTGATTAATTGTTATGGGGATATCTCAAGTCGACGGTTTTTGAGACTCGCCCAGGATGATAATGAACCATGAATCATGAATGAAGTAATGCTGAGTGGCCTCCATGATCATCAGACCTGATATCTTGTGATTACTTGTTGTGGGGATATCTCAAGTCGAAGGTTTTTGAGACTCGCCCATCAACAATACAGGAGTTTCGTTTAATAAAAACCAAAGTTCATGCAATTCCACGGAAGATACTACGACGTGTCCGTCAGAATTTCCTTATGGACTCAGATAACGTGTACAAAATCATGATTAATTGTTATGGGGATATCTTAAGTCGACAGTTTTTGAGACTCGCCCGGGATGATAATAATGAACCATGAATCATGAATGAACCTATGCTGAGTGGCCTCTATGATCATCAGACATGATATCTTGTGATTACTTGTTATGGGGATATCTCAAGTCGAAGGTTTTTGAGACTCGCCCAGCAACAATACAGGTTTCGTTCGACAAAAGTTCATGCAATTTCACAGCAGATACTACGACGTGTCCGTCAGAATTTTCTTATGGGCACAGATAATGTGTACAAAATGATGATTAATTGTTATGGGGATATCTCAAGTCGACAGTTTTTGAGACTCGCCCAGGATGATAATAATGAACCATGAATCATGAATGAACCAATCCTGAGTGGCCTCCATGATCATCAGACCTGATATCTTGTGATTACTTGTTATGGGGATATCTCAAGTCGAAGGTTTTTGAGACTCGCCCAGCAACAATACAGGACTTTCGTTCGACAAAAGTTCATGCAATTTTACGGGAGATACTACAACGTCTCAAGTGGACGGTTTTTGAGACTCGCCCAGGATGATAATAATGAACCATGAATCATGAATGAACCAATGCTGAGTGGCCTCCATGATCATCAGACCTGATATCTTGTGATTACTTGTTATGGGGATATCTCAAGTCGAAGGTTTTTGAGACTCGCCCAGCAACAATACAGGACTTTCGTTCGACAAAAGTTCATGCAATTTCACGGGAGATACTACAATATCTCAAGTCGACGGTTTTTGACACTCGCGTTGTTTGAATTGAATTGAATTGAATGGTTTGAATTGAATCATGAATGAACCAATGCTGAGTGGCTTCCATGACCATCAGACCTTATATCTTGTGATTACTTGTTATGGGGATATCTCAAGTCGAAGGTTTTTGAGACTCGCCCAGCAACAATACAGGACAATACAGGACACAAGTTCATGCAATTTCACGGAAGATACTACGACGTGTCCGTCAGAATTTTTTTATGGGCTCAGATAATGTATACAAAATGATCGTCGCCTCATTGCTCATTGCATTCAAAAAGTGAAACTTTTTTTTGCTGCGACTTGCAATACAAACTTCCACGTGAGCTCTTAACTGTTGTTGCAATAAATGCAAAAAAATCGTGGATTTTTTTAATACTATACCGAGTGATTAAAGTTTTATTACCAGGCCAAAAATGGCGGCTTCTAATTGAAATGAAAAATCCAAAATAAGTACACATGTTTAGATATTGGTGAAGCCCAATCTGACGATAAAAAAAATTAATTTTAACCATCCGGTAGTTTATACGTTACTTCACAAAGAATTCGTAATTTTATTTATATGGTTTTTGTCAGAACATACTGTAATGCTATTCCAAACATTCCAGTGTAATCCAAGTCAAAAAAATTGCACCAATTATTGAATTAAATGAATTTTGATATTGCAACAGTAAGATTTATTACTAAATAGTAAAATATAACGGCTGCTTCCAGTAATTGTCCCTATAATGGATTTTATGGGTTTTATGATGGGCCGTACCCAATCCCTCAGCCTGCTGGGTGGATACCGACGCAAGGATTTCTTCAGGGACGGAGCTCAATATTTGCTTAATAATAAAGTCATAAAACGTTCCAACCGCACTGTCGCGGTCAATGCTTTGTAGGGCTCTTGACTTACAAAATCATAAATCATACCGAGGAAAGTTGGCCAGTAATGTAAAAAATGTTTTAATTTGAAATCTAATCATTTTCGTTAATTTTTGATTTCATAAATGGGTTCTATGAATAAAATAAAACAGTTTGGGGCAAAAATAACGATAGAGAATTTTGCCCGAAAAGATTTTTTTTTAAATTTTATAACCGTCGATATAATTATATCGAAAAAGTCAAACTACCTTTCCGTAGATTAGTATCAGACCTATATAAATCCAAATTTTTATATTTTTTGTGCAACTCCAAATGCCCAAAAAACCCATGGTAATAAAACTTGAATCACCCGGTATATATATACAAATAGAGCAGTTTGAGTACCTCACCTGTATAAATACATAATATTGATTTTGGAAAGCGCCTGGTATAGTAATTCGGCATTCTCTCTTGTATCTTCTGAAATGCACTTATGGCTGTACGTCCGCAAGATAATTTATGATCGCAAATAATATTTCATTACAAATCTAGGCAAACAGCGGGCGCAATTAATCACGCGGCGTAAGTGGCAGCCTAGAATTAAGTCATTATTCAAAAAGTAAAGCAAAAAGCATCGGCGGGTTTTAAGTAAATAAAGCTGCGAAGGAATCGGGGTGGTCGATTAATTACCGCGTCGATTGCCGATGATGACTTCCTAGCGAACGGCTGGGGAAGAGTGGAAAGTTAACGGGTGTTCCACCGGGCTGACATCTGTTGCGAATTGAACATCATAGCGACATTCCGATCCCTACATATGTGCCTTGCCGTTCGGCTTTTTACTGTTGTTATTATCGTTTCCCATGCCAAACGCATTTCGGTTCGTGAAAAGCACGTACCTAAGTAGCGGCGTTTTTAATTAACTAACCCGCCGCTAAATGTTATAAAATTTAATTAAATGGTACTAAATTTTTATGAAATTGAAGTCGGAAAGCGGGGATTATACGAATTAAAAACCGCTCGCTAGATGAAAAAATAAAATAAAACGCAGTTATCTAAAAGCGTCGTTTTTTTAACTAGCAAAGCTTGCCGAGGGTAGAATGTGAATTGAATAATTAAAGCGGGCAATTTTATTTAGAAATATTAACTGTCACGTCGTAGTTGCATTAGTTTATAAGCGCACTTTCACTTCGAAAGGTTGCCAGCTTCAGCCCATTTGGTAATGTGTAATTCAGTGGCAGTAAAAATCCGGACACGGGCATTAAAAACGTTTGAATGCGTTAATTGTGATATAAAAGGAGTTAACTGTTGCCCGGCCGTAGCAATAAAGAGGGCATGGAACCGGAGGAAATGGTACAAGGTCGCCCCTCGGATGGGATTAGATGGGTCGGTGGCGGCTTTTAGAACCTGTCCTTCCGAAAAAAATCGGTCGGTTTGTTTTAGAGTTTGTGCCCCAAAGGGGGGCTTCCTCTGTGGCACGAGACGGTCCGCGGGTATAAATTAGGCGCCCCGGCCCGCCGGAGCGTGGAGAATATCATTCCGGAGGAGATTGGGAGGCTCCCCTGCCTGTGACAGTACTTATCACACCCCCAGCCACGACTTTCACATAAGATGTCGACGGTAGAGCGAGCAGGGCGTCCCGCGGTTATAATGCGATTTTCAGAACGCGGCATAATTCGAGTGCAGATTGGTGTTTAATTGAATTATAATCTACAGAGGATCTCTATTGAAATTGTCGAAATGAGCCCGTGATTCCCAAAGGTAAACTATTGTTGCTTTAACAGTACACATGCCCGCCGCACACAAGTCAAGTGTAATTCAATTACCCAATTACACCTCCGGAAAAACACACCCAGCCACTATTTCATAGCGGCGCATTCGTTACTCCCCGTCAAAAGTGTACAAGCGCTTTCCCAGCCAATTTCAAATACGCAACTCCTGCCATCCGACCACCACCTGCACACCATCGGACCCACCGTTAATTTAACTCGAATTTATTGCGCGAAAATAAATTGGGCGCGCACATATGCACGCAAAAAACGGCATTCGAATTAAAATGTTCCACGGGGGGCGGCTGACTGAACGCCCCCGCGATATCTTATCTCGCGTGTGTGCGTGCACTTCCGTCCTTTGTCATCTCCCGGATCGTTTCAACGACCTCAAATTGATATTCATTCCGGTGCCTTATCGGCTCGGGCCGAGATGATTAATTTTTAGGAAAGGAAAAAATTAAGCGCCCCGACATCCCCAATGAAACCGACCTATCTGCCTGATAATTAATTTAAGATAATAGTGAAAACATTTAAGTGGAGAGAATTTAATTGTGCCGTGACACGGAATGGACATGAACGTGCGTTTTTTTTCTCGCTTTCTTCGAAAGTGGCACGAAACTCATCATTAACGAGAAATGCTCGAATCGGCTGCGCTACGTGCAAATTACAATGCCATAAAAACCACACATACTGACTGCACTCCTAAGAAAGTATATCAGATCTATATATCTATACATAAAACCGAACCCGAACCCAGGAAAGTGGAAAGTGGAGATTTAAAATGAATTCCAATCAGGGGTGCGAATATACAGAGCGTTCAAGAAAGTGGCGTCAACTTTTAGAACTAACTAAATAATAATAAATAATTACATCAAAAAATCTAGTTAAATTAATTGGTTGTATCCTAGGAAACATTTCAGCAACGTTGCAAAACAATTTGCTTTGCATCTTGAACAGTGTCATCTATTAATATCCACAGTAAAAGTTGACACCATTTTCTTGAATGTTGTATAGTACGCTTCATAAAAGCATAAGGTTCAGGTGGTTCGGGCATGTCATGAAAAGTCGAGGCTATGCCAACAGTTCACGGACTGGGTACTTGGGGAAGCACGTAGCAGAGGGAGACTAAGGAAGAAATTGAGGCAAGACATAATTGATGACCTTCAAGGTCATTAGCTGTGTCAATGATAGAGCTGGCGAAGGAGGCAAAGAACCACAAAGGTTTGTAGTGCTACAGGATGAATGAATGAATAACCCGAACCTAATCTTGAGAATTGTCATCATCCTTCAGGCGTTCTTCGCTCATAGACTAGAGCTTGTGTAATTTTTTATTCTTTTTAACACGGAAAACGACCTTTCTGCTGAACAGTTGGACGCAGGCATCGCCAAAAAAAGTCTTAATGCGATGTCAACATAACGGTAGTTTGTCATCATGTAGCACTTCGTAAATATTTAAGTACCTATTGTTTTTGGACATGTTTTGTTCCATTCCTTTCAAAAATAAAAAATAAATGTATTCACTCCAAGGGCGAAATTAGGCTGTTTCAGAGCGCCCCCTCTGAAGGGGGCGCTTGAGTCCCTCCCGGCTCGAGACGACTCAGCTTACATCCTTACAAGTGTTTTTCTCCTCCGTTTTCTTGGTTTCTTGGCCATCAAACACCTGATTCGTACGTAATCTATGCGTCTTCTAAGTGCAGACCATCTGTAGGTTAGGTTAGGTTAACTATAGTTGCGCAGTTTTATGCTCGGTGTGGTGGTTGGGAGGAAAAGTAAGGCCTATGGCCAATTGCTTTTTGAGCTTAAGTAGCTTTCTTGCTACTTAAGAACATAATATCTTGTATCGCTAGTTTTTAGACACAGAATGCATATGCTTTTCTTGCAATGCGAGAATGAGTTGAAGTCGCTTCAGGAGTGAAAAGTTTGATTCGTCTAAAGCATCTCTTAGTGTTCAAATTTATTTGTAACCTTTTAAACTCTAGCGGAAAATGAACAACACTTTGATAAATTATATAAAACTAAATATTTTTTATAGTTTAAGTAACAATTATACGTCATTTATCTTATTACTTAAGTTATAGATTTGAAGAACCTTAAAATGAGAAATATGACAGCAATACATTTTCGTTGGAACTGTAGTTAAATGAAAGAAATAAAACAGTGTCAAGAAAGCG
This sequence comes from Othius punctulatus, assembly GCA_951805005.1. Taxonomy (NCBI): domain Eukaryota; kingdom Metazoa; phylum Arthropoda; class Insecta; order Coleoptera; family Staphylinidae; genus Othius; species Othius punctulatus. The sequence goes on from OX638147.1 coordinate 24,780,611, forward strand.
AAAACCTCGAAAAATATTACATGATTCTTGTAGTACGATGATACTTGTTCAATTGACGATGTTAATTTTCGAAGTAATATTTACGACTAAATACTAGATAAAATGTTCATAGAATTTAAAGTGAAGTTTTCCGAAAAAGTAAAATATTCTAACGGTATAGTGTTTTCCCTTGGAATTGAAAATGTACTTGCAATGAGGGTCTTTCCATTACCCGTCATAAAATTCTGTTCGCACAATGGACGGCAATAAACACCCTTCGTAGGTAGATTTTCAATTTCAGGTAAAAACACTATACCTACGGAAGCTTTGCATACAATGTCAACGTGCTTCTTGGACGTTGAACTTTTTGGAGAATTCTAGTACTCTTGATTGATTCTGAAATCTCAGACTATTGTAGCTTATTACTTTATACGTTAAATCGAGATAACATATCTCAGCATAAAATTGACAAAAAAGTAGTTTCTAATCTTTGAAGTAGGTAGGTGAAGGATGTAGCTAGATGCTTCACTTCTTGTATTTGCCTTTTTTTGTTTGTTATTTATTTATTTGTATACTTTATTTTTATTGTGCCTTTGGTATTTTTCCAAAAATTTGATCCCCCTGGATTTTGCCACCCTGATCTATAGCCCCCCACCCCCCAAAAAAATCCGCCACTGACCATATCAGATGTAGAGTACTGTATGCTTAGGCATTCTTCATTAAATGGCCACAGAAGTACGAGTTTTTGAGCCTTCAAGGTGTTGATGATTTCCATTTCTTTACTCGTGCTGTTCATAACATCTACATTTGTATCCATCCAGCTCATGCTCAACATGCGCCTATAGCTCCACATTTCAAATACTTCAAGTCTCTTCAGCGTAGGCTCAGTCCAAGACTCTCCTCCATATAAGAGAACCGAGAAGAGGTAGCACCAGACCATTCTCATATTAGATCGGTGTTGAGTTCATGTCCATACAGAATTGTTTTCATGCGCATGAATGTGACGCTGGCTCTGCCTTAGGTGACATCTTGCGCGGTTGGGCGGCCGTGTCTTTGTCGGTACGTCCGGGCGACAGATAAGTCGACCCGACAACCTGTTATAGATTCTGGCTGGTGCCCTTGGGGGACCAGTATATTTTTACGCTCCCATAGTGTTACGTAATCGAAGGGCCAGACGGGTGATCGCCAATTTAAATGATAAGATAATTAAAACTCGTCGTTTTGGAAATAATGTGGACTATAATTTAATGCGTAACAATAATCAATACACAGCGATGTACACCGGTGAAGGTAACGAATTGAAGTCTGCACTCTTACAATTAATATTTTTTGAGTTATTGGGGTGGGGTGCAATTTGAATTGTGCACCGCGAGGGGTGGCTTGAAGATGATCCCTGATTGGTGCGGCATTTCGTTTCAGTAAGCCATGTTGCCACACTTGGTTATCACAAGCCTTGGGTAATTCCTCTATCTGGCATTTCTGAGGATTCCTAATGCCGTCCAATAAATATATTTTGGTATTTCCCAAACATGGGAAGTGGCAATCCTTGCTCAATAAACGGCTTAAGGTGCCTATTGATCTTCATGCGCACCGTAATTTACTCAAGTATTTCTCGGTGAACATAATGGCTAAATAATAGCCACCCCATTAAATTGTCTTTTCAATCTTAATACTACAAATGTATCGGCTGCAATAAAGGCCGACTACTGCGATTACACTTTAACTGATTTGGGGTTCGACGCTGTGCAATAGCGCCGAAACACATAGTAATGGAGGACTGGTATTATTGACGCTCCCATAGGAAATTTTCTGGGCGTCCATGGGAATGGTTCAAAATAATCAATACGCATACACAGTGTGACAAGCTTTAACTTCGCGAGCTTGAAATAGTGAAAAATTTGGTAAACGCAAGAGGGCGAAAAGTGGCCAAGATAGGAAGACCCATGCCGGGCAATTGGCTTTACACGTGTGGAGTGAAGTATTCATGCTCAAGGTCGTTTGCTGGGAGCTCTTGGGGCAGCGACTTCCGGTCGGGATCGTTAAAGTCGTACGGGCGACCCATTTCAAAAATAATCGGGCTCTTTGACCTGCGCCGGTGTTTCATTATAATTTATTCGGATACGGCCTGCACCTTTGCACGGAAGCGGTGGATTCCAGTACGTACGTGGAGATTCGACGTAAGTGGTATATATATTCCGAGTTTTGCGCAGATTGGCCGAGCCTGGGGACACCCAGCGGTGCCGGAGCAAAACAGGAACTCGATGCGTTACAACACACTCGATTCGAGGTGACCTTCCTCTGCTATCCGCGCTCAATCATACCTTCACTGTAACCTAGTAAATTAGTCCTCACATTTACAGGTCGCTATTGAGCAGGATTATTATATGTAATAATGTTTTCGTGCGTCGTTCTTCATGGTACATTAACGAGTGTGCCGTTAGCCGGGCGAATGGAAATTGTAACTATGGCGACCATAACTGGATGTCCTGAACTTCAAAAATCCTCGCATGTTGTTTAGGATTAACTCGGTTGTTCGGTCCATTTACCCACAAATTGAAACCTTTCGCTGGGAACCGGCGAGCAGATAACAAGCGCCAATTCCTGCTAATGTATGGACGGACGGGTTTGGTTAGGAAAACACATGTCGGCGTCCGGCAGGCAACGGGAACCAACGCAGAATCCCACCAATATATATAGAACCGATCTCTCCTGCCCAACACTTGAGGATAAGTAGTAAATTTAAAATTGAAATGGCCATATGCCCGCGCTCAAGCTGTTTATTTGGAGGAGATATCCCGCCGACATTAGTCCCAACTATCCCATTTGTAATGTAAATAAGAACTATCTACATTTCGTAAATTTGTAGTGAGCATAAATGCGGGGAGCAATTCGAACTCTAGCATCTCGAAACGGAAATAACAGTTTGCTCTTACTCTTTACGGCAATTCGGGGCGGCCCGCTCCGTCTTATTTACACTCGCACACACACATAGCCCTCGAGAAAAAGGGGACTTATATTTTAACTTTATTTACACTGCCCGGCTAACTCCATCTAGCAACAAACTTTTTGAAAATTTACCAGCGCTTGGAACAAACATACAGAGCTCATAATTTACTAAACTTTTCCCCGGGCAATTAAAAAACCACATAAAAACTTTTTACTGTTTCCATCCCCATACAACTGCAAACAATCGAGATTGTGTATGGAGATATCCGGCATATCACAGCTCCGCATGTGGTCTCTGGATTCTCCTGGCATTGTGTTGTAAAGGAAGAAAGGTTGCTTCACGAAACAGTAACGGGCACACCCTCGGCGCAGGGCCGGCCCGGCCCAGACGCCGGTGTCATCTCCGCGCAATAATCATTCACCGGCCGATAAAGAAGTACGTTGCTCTTGGATTAATATATACAAGCCGTAATATGTGTACGGCAATAAAACGAAAAGTCATCGTATGAGGAACAAAATGGCCACTAGAAATGAAATAAAATAAACAAAACCAAGAAGCGCGCGCGCGCGAGAAAGAGAAGCGTATATCCGCGAACGTGCTCCACGTACGTGATTATCATAAAATTATCCGAACGTATTTATTTGTTTAACTTTAGGAATGATGAAATGCGCCGGGTATAATAATGGGCGCGCATTACACGGCTCAAATCATCCCCGGCATTATTACGGCAAATACCCGAACGTATGAAAGGCATCACGAACAAAACGCTACGCACACACGAGCTGTTTTTTCACATTCGCAGGAGCTCTCCGTGAAACGCCACACTCATTCATCCCCGGCTTCGTATTAATTAATCCGGGGGAAATAACAACGGCCCGGCCCTGCTAATGAACCGGACTCTGAAAAGACGCCCGAGCAAACCAGGTCACGGTAAAAATGCACGCCGCAACAAGTATATACATGCCCACCCACCCACACGCACAAAGCGGGCCCGGCCCTGGCTAGCACCGGCTCCTCTCGCATACACATTATTTTTTCTTCTGGGAAACGAGCCCTTCAAGATCCGTTGCGCGCTGGGCGAAGTGGTCGGGGCAGGGTACAGCACGCCCGAAAAACTAACCGGCAGAATGGCCATGGGAATATATAAATGACTTTAGCATTGACTTTGATGAACCGACCCTAAAAGCAACTTGTTTTTTCGGACACCCGAATACCTAATAATGGCTTAATACACCCGACAGCCGACCCATTATAAGGGACGCACTCCAAAAAAGTATTTGCACAAATTTATCGCCGGCAAAATTACAACCGTATTTGAAAGCGGAACAATTAGAGCAAAAAAGCGATGATGAATACGTCCGGTTGAGCTTTCTCCAAATTCCCAATGATTTTTTTGTATTTGGAGATTTTTTTCTTTTTTCCCGGCTGAACCGGTTGCAAATGCTTCAATTTTCCGGACAAGCGCAACGTTGCCATCTAATAATAATTAAATCGTTCGTTCGATCGTGCTTCAACGACTTTAAATCCTGCCTGAGAACTAAGGGGGGTGCACGTAGAGTCCAGGAAATCTATTAGCGATCTGAAGGATTGTTTATAGGATCAAGGGCGCTCCGTAAGTGTCAGCGGCGATTTGTCATGATCGCCATACGTAACGTGAAATTTGAAGATTAATGGCAATGCGCGCGGCCATTGGTCAGTCGGGGGCGGCGGTCGTGATGGCCGCGAGAGGACCGCCGATAAAAGCGATGGACCCTCGCGCCGATAAACAAGGGGAGCGCAACTTCTGATATCTCCGCATTACTTCCCCGAAATTACAAATTAGGGAGCAACTTTTCATATTAGTCAAGTGGCGCGCTGCCTCAGACCGCATTTGTTGCCGCACCAGACACAAAATTGAACGCATAAAAATCTCGCAAATAAATTGCGCAGAAAATAAAAACTACACAAGCGCAAATTCGTATGCCCCGGCACGCAACCTTAATAAACTACAACACACACACGAAACGACAATGCGCCGGCAAAAAATGGCGATACTCCAGCGAAAAAAATGTCAGACCATATTTTAAGATCTCCCCCGATATTAAACTTTCAATATCCTCCTTCCACCAGAGAAACACTCATTTTATCAATATGTGCGCGCACAGACAGTATTAATCATCACATGCCGAAGAAACCGTCAATACATTACCGTTCACGCTCAGGAGTTCCGCAGGGACTTACCTGCAAAAAAATAAAACAGAATTAGCCAAACAAATCAATTAAATTTCATCCGTTCTCAACTTTACTTTTAAAACTTTAAACACTTTTACACATAAATTCCTCCACACGCAAAACTTCGAGAGCATCGGCGACTTAACCAAATCTACTCTTCATTTACCTCTTAAAACTTCCGACGCCTTTAATATCACTTATGTACGTTATATTCCGCCACTCGCGCTCATAAAACAGCCCGGCTTACCTACAAACTCCGACCGCAATATCTGCTTTACATTGAAAACGTATTATTCCCATAAAAAACACTTTTATTGGATAGTTCAGAGTTATTATCGTCTCAAACTACTCACAAAAATACCCATGAAACAATCAACGGGCCATCCTTTGCGCGGAAACTTTCCCACACCGTCGATTACAATTACCGAACGGTAAAATATTTGAAAGCCAATTACTACAATTTACTCCCAATGGCCAAAACTTTAACAAGCTGCAACTTCCAAACTGTAAAAAGACGCATCTTTATGAAAGGTGATTCATTGAAATCTTCTCTAATCTCCTGAACTTTGCTAATTATATATTTATAAATTTTCAGTCCTTTGCGGTTTACATTAGACCGCTATAAAATTAGCGAAAAAAAACCCGAAGGTACTGAAAGTGGGATACTAGACAATGGAAATAACGAAAATAATTGAAACAATATTCGCAGATGACATGGCGATAATTGCAGAAACGGAAGAAGAAGGACATAATGAACAGGGAATTGAAGAAACGAAGAATGAAGAATGAAATCTAGAAAAAACAAAAAGCATGATAATAGCAGCGAAAAAGAATACGCAAAAGATGATACAAGGCAAATAAATATAACTACATTTCAAATATCTGGGGACATATATAGAGAGCAATAGAAGAATATACAAAGAAATAGATGATAACGAGAGAAAAACTGCAAAGATATTCAATATGGTGACGAACACATTCTTTAATAAGAAAGAAGTATCAACGAGTGTAAAATTAGAAGTGGTCGGGAAAGTAAATTGACCAATGTTAACATACAAGGTGTCCCACACCTTCGTGGCATACATTGAGACAGTGTTGTAACAGATACATTTTTTTATATCTAGATACAGATACAGAAACTTTAGAAAAAATGTATCTAGATACTTCAAGATAGATTTCAGATACATGAAAAACAAAACAAAAAATTGTTTTCTATTTACATACGCATTTTACATGCAATATCATAAGTATTTAATGAAATGTGCAAAACTAAATTTATTTTTTATCGTCCGCTTATAGTTATTGGTATACTGGTCAACATACTAGTGTCACACACATACATTTAGGCAGTGCAGTAACAGATTCATTTGTTTTGGTATCTAGAGATACTTTAGAAATAAATGTATCTAGATACAAATTTGAAAATGTATCTAGCTACAGATACAGATACATTTGAAAAGTATCTAGATACTTCTAGATACATTTCAGATATATGGAAAACCAAACCAAAAATGGTTTTCTATTTACATACGCATTTTAGGGTTGAGTGGAGAGAAGCGTATAGAAAACGAAAAAAAAAACAATTACTTCTTACACATTACAAAAAGTAGATTAAGAACACGAAGAAATGACACGAAGAAAAAAAATCGGAAGTGCTCTATCCATTTTAGTTTTCAAATATATGATCCGTGTTGGGCGCCAATTTATCGTAACAGGAGAGTTGCCATCATTGTCAAATTCTATCGACATTACGACGACATGAATGCCAGTTGCAAAATTACAGATTTTCTCATTACTATGTCCATTTTGAGTTTTAGAAGCATTTTTATTTTCAAAATTGTGCTCATGTTTATGAAAACTGATTCATTCAGGGTTCTAATCTCGCGGAGTGTAATATTACAATTGTACAATTTCTCTTCGAAAGTTTTCTCGTCGGATGAACTTTGATGCAGCCACAAAAATGATTGGTGAATGAGAAGTGAGAAAAAAATCAGAAGTGCTCCATCCATTTTAGAATTTTCAAATATGTGACCCGTGTTGGGCGCCAATATATGGTAATAGGAGTTGCCAGAATTGTCAAATTATATCGACATTACGACGACATGAATGCCAGCTGAAAAATTACAGATTTTCTCATTACTATGTCCATTTTGAGTTTTAGAAGCATTTTTTTTTTTCAAAATTGTGCTCATGTTTTTGAAAACTGATTCATTCAGGGTTCTAATCTCGCGGAGTGTAATATTACAATTGTACAATTTCTCTTCGAAAGTTTTTCTCGTCGGATGGACTTTGATGCAGCCACAAAAATGATTGGGGAATGAGAAGTGAGAAAAAAATCAGAAGTGCTCCATCCATTTTAGAATTTTCAAATATGTGACCCGTGTTGGGCGCCAATATATGGTAATAGGAGTTGCCAGAATTGTCAAATTATATCGACATTACGACGACATGAATGCCAGCTGAAAAATTACAGATTTTCTCATTACTATGTCCATTTTGAGTTTTAGAAGCATTTATTTTTTTCAAAATTATGCTCATGTTTATGAAAACTGATTCATCCAGGGTTCTAATCTCGCGGAGTGTAATATTACAATTTTACAAATTCTCTTCGAAAATTTTTCTCGTCGGATGGACTTGATGCAGCCACAAAAATGATTGGTGAATGAGAAGTGAGAAAAAATCAGAAGTGCTCTATCCATTTTAGAGTTTTCACATATGTGACCCATGTTGGGCGCCAATTTATCGTAATAGGAGAGTTGCCATCATTGTCAAATTCTATCGACATTACGACGACATGAATGCCAGTTGCAAAATTACAGATAATCTCATTACTATGTCCATTTCGAGTTAGGGAATTATAATCACTGAAGCATGATTTATTATTAAGTCAGAGCAGGTAGAGTTATGAGTATGAGGTATGAGAGGTATGAGTTAAGGCTCCGACTTGTAATGAATAGTTGGTTCTGGTCTCGCCGAGCGTAATGTTAGAATTTGTTGAATTTCTCGTTGAAAATTGTGCTGGCCGGATGGACTTTGATGAAGCAACAACAATGATTGAGGAATGAGTTAGAGAATTCTAATCGTTCATTTATTATTTAGTCAGAGCTGGTAGAATGAGTTAAGGCTCCGACTTGCAATGAATAGTGGGTTCTGGTCTCGCCGAATGTAATGTTAGAATTGTCGAATTTCTTGTTGAAAATTGTGCTGGCCGGATGGACTTTGATGAAGCCACAAAAATGATTAACAAATGAGTTAGAGAATTCTAGTCGTTCAAGCATGATTTATTATTAAGTCAGAGCTGGTAGAATAAGTTAAGGCTCCGACTTGCAATGAATAGTGGGTTCTGATCGTTAAAAATTGTGCTAGCCGGATGGACTTTGACGAAGCCACAACAATGATTGAAGAATGAGTTAGAGAATTCTAATCGTTCAAGCATGATTTATTATTAATTCAGACCAGGTAGGATGAGTTAAGACTCCGACTTAGAATGAATAGTGGGTTCTGGTCTCGCCGAGATTTATCGTTGAAAATTGTGCTAGCCGGATGGACTTTGATGAAGGCACAAAAATGATTAAGGAATGAGTTAGAGAATTCTAATCATTCGAGCATGATTTATTATTAAGTCAGAGCTGGTACATTGAGTTAAGGCTCCGACTTGCAATGAATAGTGGGTTCTGGTCTCGCCGAGTGTAATGTTAGAATTGTCGAATTTCTTGTTGAAAATTGTGCTAGCCGGATGGACTTTGATGAAGCCACAACAATGATTAAGGAATGAGTTAGAGAATTCTAATCGTTCAAGCATGATTTATTATTTAGTCTAGTTATTTAGTAATAGTGGGTTCCTGTCTCGTCGAGTGTAATGTTAGAATTGTTGAATTTCTCGTTGAAAATTGTACTACCGGATGGACTTTGATGCAGCCACAAAATCGACAAGAAAAAAAATCCCTTTGAACTGTTCTCAGTTCTGGAATACACGTTCAATAAAATGGGTGCCGAGACCAGTAAGCCCGGCAACAAAAAAATAAACGCCCTGAAAGCGAGCGGACACATATGGCAGGCGAATTAATCAAATATCGAAATATTGCGTTTGTAGGTGTTTTGATGGTGTTGGGGCTTCGCGTTTACATTAGCGGATTATTGTGCTAATTGGGAACTATTTGAGATTCCGGGATTAACAATTGCCCTTATTGCGCTGAGTACATAATGTTTAAATTAGTCTGTCGAGTATCGATTTATGCATTTAGGTGTTTTGATGCATTCGGGGCTTTCATAAATCGTGTTTACATTACTGGATTATTGCACAAATTAACAACTGTTTGAGATTCTTGAATTAACAATTGTCCTTACCGTTGAGCACGTAGCGTATAATCTAGTTCGTTGAATATCGATTTATTACATTGTAGGTGCTCTAGCTGTGTTAGGGCTTTCGTATATCGCGTTTACATTGGTGGATTATTACTAATGAGCAACTATTTGTGATTCCAGGATTTATACTTGCGGCTTAATTTGGTCCATGGAATACCGATTTATTACGTTTCGTGTGTTTTGATGATGAGCTTTCGTGCATAGTGCGCGTCTAATTAGTGGTGTATTGTAATAACGGGTAAGTCTTCGAGATTGTTATATTAATGATGCCGTTGTGGTTGGACGTCTAACATTTAATTTAAGTCGTCGGCGCTAATGAACTTAGAAGTCGGAAAGAATTTTTAATCGCCACATCCTATGCTCTGAGGGAGGTAATTAGCGGTTCAGTTTCCCTGAAAACCCGTCCCACTTACATCAATTACATTACAAAAAACGAGGGTAATTTAAGTTTTACTACGGAGAGCGATAATGAGCGACAAAGAGGAGGCGTAGTGCAGACGCGCGCAATCGTCTATTTTTAGAGGCGGTTATCTGACAATAACCCGGCCGAAACTACGGCTGCAGTGATAACAGATAAAAGGGGCTACATAGATATGCATTGTTTCGAGTGGCACAAACAAAACAGGGACGTACTTGAGGCGGACTCAAGGGAAGAGAAGGCAGAAAAAGGAGAGTCATTGCAAGTATATTTAAATAGGGATTTATGCAAGGTATATTTCACCGCACACCGATGGCACTCGTATGGCTTTATTTTATAGGATAAACTTTTAACGAAGCAAATTGATACATAACCCGATAGCGAAGTACAATGGGGCTATTGTGTATGTCGCACTAAAGCCACTTGTGTCGAATTGCTTGGTTCTATGGGCAAATTACATATCTGCTGTATGCCACCTTTCCCAATCAAGTCCAATTCACTGTTAGTCTATGGCACAGCGAGCAAACGCCGTTGCAGCTTCAATTATTATTGGGCAAACTAACAAAGCGTTGATATGCGAAAACAAATATTGATTTTCGTCGAAATTATTTACACTACCGCTGGGCGATAAGTAATGAAAAAAGGCTTTATCCGTAAGCAAATATGTAGGTTAAATAATAAATTGCATCAACATTTGTGTATCTCTGCACTTCGCACGCCTTGTTTAAAACTGGAGCGCTTCCAAATTGAGACTTCAGCGGATCTGAAGTTTTTCACCCTTTCCTCATACACAGCGCGGATTTTTTACGGCCCGAATGCAAGTGTGACTCGGCTGGGGGCGCAGCCGAGCGGATGAAGGTGAAATAAAATCTCGGCTCCTCGATGCGCGCCTGGGTGAACCCGAAGACTCCACAGAGGGATATGTAAATATCTAATATGAAATATGTAAATGCGTAGCCCCATAATTTCATTATTATTATAACTTCGCAAATAGTATATAGTGTGAAGAATATGGAGGCGGGATTGGGTTTAATTAAATCCCCGCATCCGCTCCTTAAAAACAATAACTTTAGAAATCATTCGCGTAGCCTAGAAACGGCTCTGACGTCATTGATTACCTGGGACCCAAGGACCCCCATCGTTATGCAGATCGGCTCAAAAATTCCTTGCTAGGCCCAAGGAGCGGGAGCCGGGCGCAAATTTAATTACACCTAATAAGTCTGCATTCGTATTCAAAAGCAATAACTACGGATGTGACTAATTGGCGGGGTACGTATTAGAGGATTCTCCGAATTCAAGGCCTATTACGGAGATAAATTCTCCTATCGTCCGGTCGCCCTGAGAACGTACAATAGCATATTTGATGAAGTTTAATTGTAGGTAAGCGAGTTTGGCTACAACCAATTCTAAAACGGCATACTTGATGACTATCATCCACTTTGAATTCACCGTGCAAGCAATATTATGTGAAATATTATACGCATTAACGACATGTCTAAACATACACACCGCGCCTTTTACGAAAAACAACGCATTAGATAAGCCAGATAAAAAGCATGCCTACCGGTAGGCGAGTAAGTTTGTTAGTGACTGAAATAGTGGAATGTGACGTGCATAGCCTAACAGAAGCCAGTGTTAATGAATTGCAAGCATAATGGTGACAGTACGTGGAATTCTCAACGCGCAGCGAATTTAAGTGCGATATGGCCTTATATCCACACTTATATTATACAACATACAATTATTTTATATATGATAATATTCCAATTTTAACCACGAATGTGTAAGGGATCGGAATATCCATATTTTGTATGAATTAATTTAACATAAAACCATGAAAAATTGACATTAATTGAGACGTTTAGTAGTAATTTTAAAACAATTTCATACTCAGGTATAAACATTGAAAACACACCTAAAAGCCAAGTATTATGTTACAATAGGAAAGGGTGATCATTTGGGGAAATAATAAGTAATATGATTAAATATGAATTCAATTTGAAGAGATTACAAAGGAAATTACATGAACTTTAATAATCATTAATATATAACGTGGTCCATGCGCGGTGAATATAAATAATCACAGGCTGATAACTAATCAAAACAGTTCGGTAATTTTGTATCAGTATCCTTGCTATAGGGCACATGTGAGATCACCGGAATGAGAATTAACGTTAAGGGGAATCACACAAAAACGCAGAGTGGACGAAATTTAATATAAATAGCATTGCTTTGCATGCGAAAAGTTTAGTTGGTTCCAGATTCGCGAGGCGACAGGCCGTTATTACCGTCATCAATAGTATACGCGAATATCATTATGAAAAGTATTATCCGATTTATTTAAAAATTACTGTGTTCGGGATGGTATTGATTATTTCGAAATTGAGTAGCAATAATCGGTACATTCCTACCAAAGTATCAAAAATAAATACCCCATCAAATATATATATATATATATAAATATATATATATATATATATATATATATATATATATATAAATATATATATATATATATATATATATATATATATATATATATATATATATATATATATATATATATATATATATATATATATATATATATATAATCTTCCTGTTTCATATACGTGGGTCTTCGAGAGCTTTATTAATTTCTGGCATACGCTTAGGGCGGTGTCGTTAATTTTAATGAGGTAATCTTTCCGGTTTCATATACGTGGGTATTCGAGATCTTTATTAATTTCTGGTATACGCTTTGAGTGGTGTCGTGGATTTTAACGAGGTAATCTTTTCGGTTTCATATACGTGGGTCTCCGAGAGCTTTATAAATTTCTGGCATACACTTTGAGCGGTGTCGTGGATTTTAAAGAGGTAATCTTTCCGGTTTCATATACGTGGGTATTCGAGGGCTTCATTAATTTCTGGCATACGCTTTGAGTGGAGGTTAATGAGGTAATCTTTACGGTTTCATATACGTGGGTATTCGAGAGCTTTATTAATTTCTGGCATACGCTTTGAGCGGGGTCGTGGATTTTGATGAGGTAATCTTTCCGGTTTCATATACATGGGTATTCGAGAGCTTTATTGATTTCTGGCATACGCTTTGAGCGGTGTCGTAGAGGTTAATGAGGTAATCTATCCGGTTTCATAAACGTGGGTCTTCGAGAGATTTATTAATTTCAGGCATACGCTTTGAGCGGTGTCGTGGAGGTTAATAAGGTAATCTTTCCGGTTTCATATACGTGGGTCTTCGAGAGCTTTATTAATTTCTGGCATACGCTTTGAGCGGTGTCGTGGAGGTTAATGAGGTAATATTTCCGGTTTCATATACGTGGGTCTGCGAGAGATTTATTAATATCTGGCATACGCTTTGAACGGTGTCGTGGATTTTAATAGGGTTATCTTTCCGGTTTCATATACGTAGGTCTTCGAGAATGTTACTGTCTCCAAATATATTTATCGCAGTAGACATGATTAACAATTCCCCTCACAAGCTAGCAGAGTCATAAAAATATCAATTAAAATGAAATAAGTAATATCATTTGAATTTCCTTTTTAATAAAATACTGTCATTATAAATCTAAAATGAAGTATAGAGAGGATAATACTCTTCATAAAATGTATAAATTACATTTATACATTTAAATGTATAAATGAAATAATATAATGAAATGTATAAATGGAATAAGTATAAATTAGTAAAATATAACCTAAATAATATCTCTTCGCTAAAGTGGCAAAACATTGTTTAATTATGAGTAATTAATGACATGAATTTGAATCAAATGAAGATTAAGTTTAAATAAGAAACATTACAGAAATAAAACTAAAGGTTGATTAAATGAAATCCATAAAATTATGGATATTGCTTGTTTAATAAATCTTATTCTAAATTTAAAGCTGAAATCTAGAAACGGTAATGTTCTACAGCGAATAAGTATAAAATATTAAGGTATAATTTAGATAATAACTGGGCAATACTGTGGAAAATTATTGGTTGTTTTGTGTAATGAGTATAAACGAGTTATAAATAATCATATTGTAAATTCATTAATATCAGTCATACGAACAATTTACAGGATATATTTAACAAAATTGTATCTATCAAAACGTAGTTAGTGAATCCTGAAGTAATAGATGGAATGTGACATTGGAAGGCACAAACAGAGACATATTTCATGAAGTGGTGACATGCGTTGGGCAGTTTTGCGGGCACGTAGTATTGATCAGTGTGTGAAGTCATTGACGTTACTAGATATTTCCAAGTGATGTACGGATAAAATGGAATGTGACATTGGAAGGCACAAACAGTGACATATTTCATGAATACACTTATATCTACATTAATTGTATATGGTTGTTATTGTTTGTAACCTGTAAACGTTCATCCACACACCAGACCGGAAAGAGGCTTATATCTGTACGGTATAGTGTTACGGAATTAACAAATATACCGTGCATAGACTGATATTTAATGCGAGTTAATTATAGAAATATAAAAGTGTGATCCTCTTGTGGTTGGTTTATGGTGATGATGTTAATACATCATTGATTTATAGTTACTGGGTAATAATGGTTAGGATGGTAAATTGTTAGCATTAAACGCAGGACGGTCATTGTTAAACTGTACCCGATGAAGAATGCGATGCGTACTTTATGGGTATCTAAAAAGTGATTAGCATAGGCGCAGGTCGTGAAAGCCCATATATCAAGCTGAAGTGTTTATGGTAAACATCGCCGGCTAATGAATGAACGCAGTTGGTAAATGAATGCCGCGACACTCCAAATTTATTCAGATTTATGGATGGATATGATAATGCGCGATAAAGCGGGTGATTGTTGGGAGTTGACGTTTTATTCTCTAGTGGAATTATATGACCGGCCGAGATTTGGGGGTGGTCGGCATGTGGAAGTTGTAAAATCGAGGAGTAAGATGGCGGGGAACGGTACTATTTGGCCGGTTGACAAGTTAATATATCATAAGGGGGGCCAGGAGCAACACTCTTCGGTGACACGAGAACGGGATGGTGGGATCTTCGGACCGAAACAGTCCCGGCCGGTATAACGGCTTTATTCGAATATAAAATACACCCTGCGCTGCGAAATGTCAGAAACACATTGTCTAGTTACAATCTAAAACTCGGCTGTTGTCTGGCACCACCGCGCGATAAGGAACATTTATCAAATTGAGTAAACAAATGTATCAACACCGCCAGACTTACATCAGATTCCTACAAATATTGGACAATGCGGCCCCCATTAAACTTCCAGCGCGATACGAATATGGCGAAATTATACGAGATATAATAACTCACATATTTTCGCGGCGCTGTGCGATAATTGCAATTTCGAAAGCCTCTCGCTGCCCACTACTGCAAACACTATCCCGGGTTATGACTTAATAATAACTCCCGCAATGAGGAACGATGCGCTTGCGGAACCCTAATCTAACAAACGCAACTCACCCAGAAACGCATTAATTATCCGCCCCTTTCCAAGACAACAAAAATGCATGAATAATTATCGGCCGGGGACCCGAAAAGAAACCCATACAATTCCCATCCGCCAGCCGCACAAAAAAATATGTCAAGCTTTTTAATCAAAACGGGAAATTTATGCATTTCTTACACGCCGTCATTCCTTACAGATCAACTCAAAAATTATATCCACACAAAAACTAATTAAATCCATACAATCAGATGCAAAAATTATACCCCCATCAGTATACCCATACCGATGATTGGTCAGTGTACCGATGATGATTGGTCAGTGGACAGGCCTTGTAGCATTGCTAAAAACAACTATTATAACAACAATGCTAAAAACAACTTTTAGCATTACTAAAAACAACTATAAAGACGTGTCTGATACTTGTCTGGTAGGTGTCTGGTAGTTGTTTTATACTGCCTAATACTTGTCTGGTACTTGTTTTATACTTGTCTGATATGTGTCTGGTACTTGTCCGGTACTATACTCTATTTTTTCTAAACTGGCGTTCACGTCATCAAACAGCTGTGTGATGAGGTGTTTTCGTACCAACGTGATTGTTTTCGAGAATATGCATAACAATAGTTTAAGCATCGAAATTAATCTGAGGATAATTTGTTACATAACACTTATCACCGGTGGTTATAAATAGGTAACCGGTGTATTAACCGCAGACACAATTTTCGCCTGCCAATCATGTAATAAATCATATTATGTTGGCGGCCGTGATATTTTTTCGGCGACGATGCCAAATCTTTTACACTAACCCATGCTCATACATGTGGGTATAACCAAACTTCTTTGACATTTAACTTGTTACATTTGATCGATTATTACAATGCATATTTTGCCATTATATGTTAAACCATAACCACAAGATTGATGATGTACGATAAACGGCAGAGAAGTCGATGAATTTGATACGAACCGCGCACTGTCGCACAAGATTGCACGGGCAACAGCTGATTGCAGTCATTTTTAAATACCCAGGACAGCTGGCAACCTTGTAAAATTGTGTCATCATTATTATGATTATTATTTTGTTGAGGTGAACGCCAGTTTAGAAAAATCAGAGTATACCAACGAAACTCGTGATGTATGGGGGCTCTTGCTACCCCGTCCTGCTGGAAATAGACTTGGACATTGTTCAGTCGAAAAAGTTAGAGTATATCTTCTTCAAAGATTTAACGTTTCATATGACATGTCATGCGAAACTTTTGTGGTCTTAAATTTTGAAGAAAAGTTTTTACTTTAAAATCTTGTAAATACTTGATTTCCTGTGCAACAGTAAAATCGGTTCAATCCTTTAAAAGTAATTTAATAGTTAAGTGTATAATAGGTAAGTTCAATAGTATGCGATGTTTTAAAGTAACTGGTCGTCAATGGACCAGGTACTACTACTAGTCTCATGGTTTACTGGTGCAGGGGATGTAATTCTAAATTTATATTAATACGATTCCACACAATCACTGTCAAAGCATAATCACGTAATCAAGCATTGACGAAGAAGTAATGCACAGTGCCCCGGGCTTGTAATTTCAGCAGGGCGCCTGCTTAAACACTGAATTTTTGAATTTCACTTGTAGAATACTGTTAAGGCACGTTCACAGTGACTGGGCATTGATGAAGAGGTGTTGAAGTGTGTAAGCTTTAATTTTATGGTTCGCTTTCCCGCCACCGGTTAAGTATGAAATTTTGCGTTTCATGTGAAAATCGTGGAAGCTTTTAGAATTGGTGGTTAACATCGATTTGTCGGACATTAACGCGGCATGCCCGATGACTAGCGAAAACCAAGTAAAACGCCGCAGCAGTTTTTTCCCAAGCATGTATCAATTAGCTCTGTGAAGCGGAACCGGATTAACCGGTTCCATACATAAATGTAAATGGGATTTCGCAAGGTCGCTCGACTGATTTTATTAAGGCAACAAGTGTACTTTTTGTAGGAAATGGGCGCAATTCCGCCACAAATAAGGATTATGGGAGCGAGCGATTAGGTTTGGTTTCGGTGCGCTGCAAAGGACGGGAATTAAAAGATGTGGCGTTAATAGTGGAGGCGACCTTTTGAGCACCGCTGGTTTTTAGTGTTTAGAACGAGAGCCACCTGGGGAGTTGCCGGGTAGCCCATCAAGCAGTCGGCGCCCTTGTCGTCGCCGTAGTTTATTGGTGTTAGGTCATTACCACATCTCAATGTTCTCAACGCCGGGCATATTTCTCAAATTAATAGGGTTATTTGATAGGCGGCTAGTCATGGGTATGTGTTAATAATTGCTTATATTTATTAATGTACAAAAAAACAATTTTCAGCAGTGGCGCAACTAGGAATTTTAAATGGGAGGTGCATTAGCGTGGCCCTTATTAACAAGCAAAATCTATGTTTTTAAAATTGTATAGCTCCCACCCGCGGATATTTTTCCTTTTGATGTGTAAAATAGACGATCAAAATTTCAACTTGATTGAATAATATTTAAGGGCGTCACATCGATGGAAAATTTAAACAAAAGGGGTTCACTTCGAAAATATACATTTTACTTTCTCGCCTTTTTATTATATCTAGTAAACATAAATAACTGTAAATTATTCAAATTGCATTATGATTTTCACATATCAAGCTCCATGTTCTGGAATTTGGGCAGCTACAATTGTGGTTTTCTTCATATCTGGAATTGAGTGTCGATGATCCTGAATTACAGCAGAAGATCCTGCTTCATATCTTCTCTTTTTGTTATGCACTTATTATATTGCGTCATTGAAGCAGCACTGCACTCAGCCAAGTCATTTACGACGCTTAGTTTACTGGCAATGTTGTGGGCATGAATGAAATCATCGTGATCAGACCAGTGCTCTGGTTCAACATCCATGAAAGCTGTTGCGAGACCATACGGGGTGAAGAAGTAAGATGTCCCGGCTATGAGAAAATTAGATAAGTCCTTCTCTTTCCATAGTTTTGTCGGCATTTTAAGTCAACAGTGGCTCGCCTATTGCAGGAATCTTGCAAATGTTTGGGGCCCAAACTGGCTGACACGGCGGGAATTTGTTTAAATACTCGTAAAGACATGGCCACAAGCTCTTCATTGAGATACCATAAGTGACCAGCAAACTTCTCCTTTGTGGCATCAGATATGGTGCGGTTGACACGGGCGTAATCAATTAAGGAATTCAAAAATTTCAAATCCTTGTTCGGGGCAGAGATTGGCAGGCATGTGGAAAACCATGCCCTAACGTAAAACTTTAGAATAAAAATACACAAGTTTCTGATGCCATCTAGTCCACTTGATGACAGAATAAACAGCTTTCGCAACATAAAGATTTTCAGAGAATAAAGGGCTTTGCTCATCCATCTTGCATGATGAAGTGCGCCCGGAATGCAAAAATGGTACTCTTCATACTGAATGGCACCAAGAAACACAGGTATAAGTTCCAGCAATTCGCGATAGTCTTCTCTGTAGTGTTTGAGCTGCAACTGTTCTTTGACATAAGCTAAAATGATGCCTTTATCGCCAGCCACAGCTCATTCAACAATTTTATCAGCTGAGCCACGGACATATTCATTTGCATTAAGATTTTACCAAGCATCTCGAAACTTTTTAAATATACTTACTACAGGGATTGCAGATGACCCAATAGTAGATTCAAAAGCGGCGCCTAGGACAAGTTCCTATATGAGATGTCTGAACAAGAATAGCTTAGCAATTTACATTTCTTCCATTTTAAGAAATATATGGCTTTTACAGAACTGTTTAGAAGCAATTGATCTCATAATCTGTTAGTAGCAATATTAACAAAAGAAAAATTCAATTGCGATGCGACACCCCTAAATATTGTCCGATCACACTAAAAAAAATATGCAGCCTTTTGGCAACAAAAGGAAGAAAATCCGCGCATGGGGCATATATTTTTCGAAATTTCGAAAATAAGGATTACCCTAAGGTGCATGGTGCAAAATACTTTCAATTTTATTGTTCAGTGCCAAATAATAGAATTGGTTTTAAAACAATACTACACTACTGGCGATCATAATAAAACTTTCGGCCCTAGGCCTGGGCTTCTCGAATCGTCTGATAAATCTAGCAAGGGGGTTGTTACGTAATCGAAGGACCAGGCGGGTGATCGCCAATTTAAATGAAACGGTAATTGAAACTCGTCGTTTTGGAAATAATGTGGACTATAACTAATGCGTAACAATAATCAATACACAGCGATGTACACCGGTAGGTAACGAATTGAAGTCTCCTCTGCTCTGTACTCTTACAATTACCAATTTTTGAGTTATTGGGGTGGGGTGCAATTTGAATTGTGCACCGCGGGGGTGGCTTGAACATGATCCCTGATTGGTGCGGCATTTCGTTTCGGTAAGCCATGTTGCCACACTTGGTTATCACAAGCCTTGGGTAATTCCTCTATCTGGAATTTCTGAGGATTCCTAATGCCGTCCAATAAATATATTTGGGATTTCCCGGTCGCTAATTGTATTTGCCGAAGTGGCAATCCTTGCTCAATAAACGGCTTAAGGTGCCTATTGATCTTCATGCGCACCGTAATTTACTCAAGCACTTCTCGGTGAACATAATGGCTAAATAATAGCTACCCCAATAAATCGTCTTTTCAATCTTAATACTACAAATGTATCGGCTGCAAAAAAGCCGACTACTGCGAATACACTTTAACTGATTTGGGGTTCGACGCTGTGCAATAGCGCCGAAACAGGGGTGGATATGCATCTCTGCGCCCCCCTGGTTGCGCCACTGGTTTTAAGTGTCCTTATCTTTGTTATAACGATGTAACTATTTCTCTTGCTCAATCTTTAAAAAAAATATGCTTTTGTAGTAGAGTTTTTCCACATGGTCTGGGAGATAAAATTGCGAGCGTAAGTGTTGCCGTGTAGGTGGGCAATTCAGCCTGTTTTGTGGTGGTCGTGGGCGGAAGTGCAGTGGTGGGGGGAGGGGCATTAAATTTTTATTGCGTTACCCCCGCGAACTCGTGATTATTTCAAAGAGAGCCGATGCCTCGACCTCCGAATAGATCATAAATAAGTGTATTTGAATAAAATACGGCCTGTTTATACGGGAAGAAGAGGCTGGGCGGCGCAGGGTGAAGCGTCCCCCCCATAATTTATCGATTCCCATTTAATTATTAAAGAATTTTGTTTATATCTTCTTCATGTGTTCATTTTATTGTCGCCAAGGATATTTAATGGACAACATAGAATTTTTTATTTCGTCCTGTCAGGCTACAATTTATTAACTTTTAAAGGGGGTAATAAAATAAAATTCCAGCACCGACACATGACAGAAATTGTTAGAATATAACACCGGTATAAATAAGAGAAGGAGATACGGAGCTGTACGTTTTTAGTAAGTGAAGTAATAGGTAAATAAAGTAACCGAGAGAATATGCCACACAGAACTC
Source organism: Othius punctulatus (assembly GCA_951805005.1). Taxonomy (NCBI): domain Eukaryota; kingdom Metazoa; phylum Arthropoda; class Insecta; order Coleoptera; family Staphylinidae; genus Othius; species Othius punctulatus. The sequence goes on from OX638147.1 coordinate 24,801,409, forward strand.
GTACGCATGCACACGCATCCTCGAGGACACACAAGCGCACATACAAGTGGAGGCACGGAGGCCTCTCTTATTCCTATTCCAGAACGAGTTTCAAGAAGAAACACGTTAATTGTCTAGTTTACTGCCGCAATAAACCAGCTATATTTATAATATATGAATCGATATATCCGCGATATCCGCACGTATAAGCCAAAGCACCAGCGCGATCCACGATGCACAAAGGGAATAGTAAATGAAGCTGCGCTCGACGCATCCACGGCCCGATCGCCGTAATTAAACGTAATTTCATAATCGCTGGCCGCAAAAAATTACGGCCCCACGGACGAGTTAGTGTTGGCGAAAAAAATAAAATAACAATCAATAGCCTGTAACGAATGGCGAACAAAAGCGAGAGCGCGGACTGAATGGGGGAGGCGCGCGCGCGCAAAAAAGTACACTGATAAAAATATGCATAACAATGAAGGCAAACACGCGTCACCAGTGTCACAAAGTCGCACAAACACAGATGCACGAAATTGTTGCAGCGGCGCCGCCATTCCATCACAATCACAGCCTGAATAGAAACGACTGTTTTAGTAATTAATTAGCATTTGCACATGACAAGCGATGATGTGTGCAAGAACACAACACGATCGCCAACACCTTCACCACCAAATCGCGTATTAATTAATACCACCAGAACCCATCGGCGCCCAAATTGCAGAATAAAAATCGCGCGCTGCAGCGCTTCGGCCGTGTCTTCATCAATTCCTTGGATGACAGCTTCAATTTCTGCTCTTAAACTCATGAATAGAGTGCGGATTGCGACGCTACACAGCCGCCTCGGAAATCCATCTCGGGATAATTTCCACCCAGCACCACAACGGGGGACGCGCCAACAACAAACGTCGCGGCGCAATAATCGAAAATACGTGTGTAATCTTCCGGAATGAAAAAAAAAGTTGCCAGGCACGTATCACTATTAACCAAACACGAACGAATTTGGTGAAGAGGCGAGTGTGTAACATCAAGATTAAATTGTAACGCTCCTACGTGCTTACCATTATCGGCTCAATGAAATGTTGTTAGTTAGCGTACTTACACAAACAACGCGGGATATTATCAAGGGAACAAAGAATTGCCTGCAATCTACGCTATCGAACACTACGCGCTTACATAAATAACAAAGCGAACAAAGAGTAATCGCCTACATTAGTCAGAAACATTAGTTTAATGATAAGAAAAGTGCAACGTCTAACTTTGGCAGAACTTGAAAAATTATAATTGGCGTGCCCGTGCACAACTATCCAAACTTTTTCCAGCACGTCAAACCATAGAAACCGAGTTGTATAAGCTAAATTACCCAAAGTTTTGACTTCCGTATGCCACTTCTCAAATTTTACTAAGTACCCTTATAAAAAATGTTGTATTTCATTGTAATATCATATTAAGGCTGTTCCAACCCCCTGAAATTTCAGTTTCCTAAATTTTTACCAGCTTTCTAAAATATGATTATCTACAACGTGGCAAAGCATTTTTTTAAATAAAAATTATTGTTAATAAAATATATCAATCAATGTAACATATTGGAAAAACTTTTTTTGGTCAGGCTATCAGCAATTCAATTTTCAACCTTATTTCTTTTTTGAGTTTTTTTATATTACTAATAATTAATCAATCATTTGAGAAATACAATTGCAAAAATGAGCATCCATCTTGGATGCACTGAGCGTGGGATGTGACTGCGCATGACACAACGCGATTTTGATCCTCCTGATTTTAACTACCTCACGTCCTACCCTTGGACCCCTGAGAAACACCGCTAGGCCCTCCAGAACACCCATAAAAACAATAAAGTGCGATAAACGCCCTTTTTATATATTTTACGGCGTTTTGAATTTGTCCTAATTTGGCAATTAGGATGTATTACGTATTAGAAAACAGAAATTTACAGAGCAATAATTGAAATGGCGACTGAAAATCAAATAATGCATTACGAGTTGCGTATATTGAATTAATCTACTGACTGGAAGGACAAAAGAAAAACGCGAAAGAGGATTGAGCATGGATTTCAATTCTGATTGCAACAATAATAAAACGGCATTCAACATGAAATATCAATTCTCATTGCAACAATAAAAAACGGCATTCAACATGCAATTTCAATTAAAACCACGTGACCAGGAAAACGGGCTCACCAACTTTCTAAGTGAATATTCTTGTTCTTATTATCAACTTTCATAGCAATTATATGCATGACAAAATGAAAATTTGCAGGGCATTAATTGCATTTTTGACTGAAAATCAAATAATGACTTACGAGTTGTGTACATTAAATTAATCTTCTGATTGGAATGACAAAAACGCGGAAAATAGAAAAAATAAGAAATCATAGACAGTACAAGACGCAATTTAAAATAAATTCAGACATACTTAAAATCCCGGGAAGAAAGGCTTAAGGGTTGATAGCCCTTTAAAATGTAAATATTATCTATTGTACCGGGTGATTCAAGTTTTATTTCCATGGGTTTTTTAGGCATTTGGAATTGCCCAAAAAATATGAAAATTTGGATTTATATAGGTCTGATACTAATCTACGGAAAGGTAGTCTGACTTTTTCGATATAATTATATAGACGCTTATAAAATTAAAAAAACTCTTTTGGGGCAAAATTCTTTATCGTTATTTTTGCCGTGCACTGTTTTATTTAATTTATAGAACCCGTTTATAAAATCAAAAATTAACGAAAATGATTAGATTTCAAATTAAAGCATTGTTTACATTACTGACCAACTTTCCTGGGTATGATTTATGATTTTGTAAGTCAAGAGCCCTACAAAGCATTGACCGCGCCGGTGCGGTTGGAACGTTTTATGACTTTATTATTAAGCAAATATTGAGCTCCGGCCCTGAAGAAATCCTTGCGTCGGTATCCACCCAGCAGGCTGAGGGATTGGGTACGGCCCTATCGTAAAACCCATAAAATCCATTATAGGGACTATTACTGGAAGCAGCCGTCATATTTGACTATTTAGTAATAAATCTTACTGTTGCAATATCAAAATTCATTTAATTCAATAATTGGTGCAATTTTTTTGACTTGGTTTACACTGGAATGTTTGGAATAGCATTAAAGTATGTTCTGACAAAAAGTATATAAATAAAATTACGAATTCTTTGTGAAATAACGTATAAAATACCGGATGGTTAATTTTTTTTTTATCGTCAGATTGGGCTTCATCAATATCTAAACATGTGTACTTATTTTGGATTTTTTATTATTTTTTTAAATTAGAAGTCGCCATTTTTGGCCTGGTAATAAAACTTGAATCACCCGGTATAACTACATGTAATTATATTTAGCAAAATAAAGATATTTACTAACATCTGTCACATAAGTTTTGGGATTTTTTTTAATCCTTTACGTGACATGGTAAAACTAACACATCTAGTCAACTATGAAAAAACATGTTGCTAGGAGTCTTGTCAATTCGTTTGACATTTCACATGTTCGCCTCACCTCTGCGAAATGGCGTACAAAGTAGATATTCGACAACAGTTCATCTACAACTTAGTTGGACAGCTGCCGAAACGAGATATAGTGAACAATTTTTGTGGGCAAAATATGTCACAAAAACACTGTCCATCGAACAATTCGGGAATGTGAAAAGTGAATTCCATGTGTAAACCTACCAAACACAGGCCGTCCTCAGAAGTTAACAGAACTTCAGGTCAATAGACTAACCGTGCAATCCAAAAACACGTTTCGCAGCTATCCAACTAAGTTGTAAGCAACATGTTTCTCCATAGTTGACCAGATGTTTTACTATGTCACGTAAAGCATTCAACGAAATTCCCAAAACTTATGTAACAGGTGTTACTAGGATTGAGCATGAAATTACAATTCTGATTGCAAGTACTTTGCAAAAAAAAAACAGGAATCAGCATGCAATTTCAAAACAGGAAAATGGACCCGCCAACTTTCTAAGCTTATATACTACAGGCAACAGGATAGGCCTACTATAGGCTATAGGATTGGAAGGACAAAAACAAACGTGAAAAAGAGGATTGAGCATAAAATTTCAATTAAAAACAGCAGAAATAGGAAACTGGACTTTACATTTTTCTAAGTTAATAATTTTGTTTAAATTATCCTGAGGCGAACAAGAAGTTGATAAAAGTGGGCCTTTGGAGAGTAAAGGTCCACTTTCTTTCTACTTCAGTCGTCTTGTTCTTTTTACCTTGGATAGTTTTTAACAAACATTGTGCATATTTGAAGTCAATACAAAGAAGATCCCATTCGAAAAAGAATATTAGAATATTTAACTTATTCGAAGATTAAGATGAGGAATATAAGGCCTATTTCAAGAATATTCCTATTCTTCGAATAGGCCTAACATTCCTCATCTTATAGTGTATTTCTTTGGGATAAGGTGCTAAGTTCTAAAATGTTCATTTTCCTCTCAATGCCACCACAGTCTACCTCCTTTGTCTATCTTGTTTAGTTATACGTGCTGAAGTGAAACGAACAGACTTTACAACTTAATGTACTGATTGGAATGACAAAAAACGAAGAGAAACGAAACGAACAGACTTTACAACTTAGAACCGTATCCCAAAACAATACACTATATATTAGAATATTCAACTTTTTTGAAGAATAAAATGAACATTACACTTATACGAAGAAAATATGAAGAAGACTAAGCCTATTGAAAGAATGTGAAGACAGCAGACTTGAATGATGACCCTGCAGCTTGAATATTTCACCAATTGGTAGTAAATATTAAGCCTATTCAAAGAATGTGCGGAAAGAAGATTGAAATGATGACCCTGCAGCTAGGTCAATATGCAAAGTCTATGAGAAACTGACCACCAGAAATACGGTATCAGAGTTGACGAGACCGCAGCTGATAACGCCGAGTCCGCATTCAAGTGAAAACATTTTTATCATACCAATGCCAAGGGTAAACAATAAATAGTTGATTAGGCTCGCTAGACTTCAAACACAACATATCGTGTACAATCCGAGTAAACTGAGAGGTATTTACAAATGAGTAATCACGTAAAGCACTGGCATTCGATTAGTTATCAGACTCCTCACGGGAAAATTAAGCTCGGTAATCCACTGTCGTGGGTTCGATTCTCCCTCGTGTTGGTATTAAAGTTATTTTTTGCATGGGCGTAATTCTCGTGAATTTTTAGTACATGTAGAACGATTTATGAATTTCTCGATAAGTTCGCAGTTCGATTCTCTCGGTGACATTAAACATCGTTTTTGCGTAGGTGAAATTCTCATGCATTTTTTTAGTGCACGTGAAATAATTTATGACTTTCTGGATAAGTTTGTATACTTCGCGCAACGATAGTTTGTTTTCATGACATTAACTTGCAATAAAAATTATAAGGTTGGGATTGACTTCAAGTTAGGTACCTATCATAAAAGTCCAGGTATCCAGTCCAGGCTTTGGCTTGAATGTTGATGCACCAAAGAGTTGCCAGTGACAAAGGGCCGGCCGATACCTGGACTTTTGTGATACCTAACTTGAAGTAGTTTAACAATCCGAGGCTTATTATTTTTATTGCAAGTCAATGTCATAAAAACAAACTATCGTTGCGCGAAGTATACAAACTTATCCAGAAATTCATAAATTATTTCACGTGCACTAAAAAAATGCATGATAATTATACATGCATTGATTTGGGGCGAAGGTTCGCCATGAGTAGTTCAAACATTTGTATCAAACTAAAAGTTTCATTAGGTCTGTTTTTAGAAGTAAAGTGGGTTTTCAGTGTACATAATTAATTACGAGTGATTTGCATATCGGCAGGCTTTCTATGTGTAACCTAAGATTTTTGACCAGCGAGATTCGACACAGAATCGGAGGTCATGTCAGTTTTTTTGCGTAAACTGTTATGTCATTCTATCTACTGAAACACTTCTCACAGAAAAACTGCGTAAACTAAAAGTCATGTCAGTTACGTACTGAAAATGTAATTAAATTGAAAAATATAGGAATGCGTGGACTAGAATTTGTTGATGGTTTGTACGTGATATAAGTAATTTGGGATATTCAAATTCTAGGGGAAATGCATTAAAATGTAGAAGGTGTTTCTGGTTTAAGGATTGGAATGGTTTCAATTAGCAGTTTCGGTTCTTGCATGATTGGAAGTAATTTGAATTAATCAAAGCCGGTCTCATTGGATTGTAATGCTGCGGCAGACTTAAGAATGGTGATTACGCTGGGAGGTATTAATTAAGTAAAGTGGATATATCAAAATTGTCACTTAACCTGTCAGTAATTCGTATGAAAAAATAATAAGTCGATGACGCTCGGGTACGTATGAAAAAAGGAAACAAAATCAAGTAGTTAATCATAATCAATCACGTACAAAACTATACCCATCAAAACTTTCGGAGTTAATAATTTCCATTAACTATCCAACCCTAATCTAAAACGGATCGATTCGGTGGAATTCCGGGCGTGTGCGTCCCCGTTTGTGTGTGTGTGTGCGATTCTTGAATCGAACGGTGCCGTTTGGAAATTATTGAAGGCGCGCCGAGGAGAGTGCGTTAAATTTTAATGGCGGTTAAATTCGATTTGACATGAATTATCAAGAGGCGACTAATTCGATTCGCCGCAATGAATTCGGGAGCTATGTGCCACCACCTTCGGGTCCACCCTTTCTATTTTCACTCGTCCGTGTTAATTTTAAATGTGCAATCATCGCGGGGGCCGGTAAATACGCGCGCACGCACGTGATGATTAATCGTCCTCCTTCGGGAGATCACCTTGAGACGGACGCATGCAAATGCTAGCGTTTTTTGGGATGAGCATGAAGTGGTGTGCGGAGGAGTCGAGAAATTTGGTCGCTTGCGTGGGCGGTCGTTTAAATATGTGTGTGCGCAGGGGTGATTGCTGTTTTCATGAGTGGCTACATGAAATGTTACATGGAATGTTTGATGGTGCGTAGGTTTATTGGATATAGAGCGTGTTTTTGGGGCGGCTAATTGTTGTCGGGGTCGTTAAGTTGTCGAGATGGACGGGTGAACGTACGTTGTCCCAAGGGGGAGGTTGCCAGTGTTGCCAGACAATTATTTCGTTTGGTAATTTATAGTGTTCAAAAACGTAACAAGGTTAAAGAAATAGTCTTCTTCTTATAGTGCCATTGCTCAGTACTAGTGGGCGTAGGCGATCAGTGTATGAGTGACGTATGGCATCTATAGTTTAACGTCGGCTCCGAACGACTGATTTGGGGAAACTATTCTAGGCAGATTACTCTTAGTGGATTGTCAGTGCCTTCTGAAAGAGACGAGCGGGTTTCTAAAGTTTTGGTACGTTTTTGGACTCCGACGTCTGGGCGTCTATACACCTTAATCTAAGCGCACGTAAGTCGAGGTTGACATCCAGGCCAAGGTTCGGGTCCCAGTCGACGTTTACAAAATCAAATCCTCGTATACTTCGCGCAACGATAGTTTGTTGTTATGACATTGACTTTCAATAAAAATTATAAGGGTGGGATTGTTAAACCACTTCAAGTTAGGTATCATAAAAGTCCATGTATTCAGTCCAGGCTTTAGCTTGAATGTTGATGCACCAAAGAGTTGCCAGTGATTAAGGGACTGCCGATATCTGGACTTTTATGATACCTAACTTGAAGTGGTTTAACAATCCCACCCTTATAATTCTTATTGCAAGTCAATGTCATAAAAACAAACTATCGTTGCGCGAAGTATGCCTATAAATAGTGCCCCACCCTGAATTTTGACTAGAAAACGTAATAGATTTGCAGCGTGATTTAAATAAAATATTATAGATCTATTGGAAACGAAAAAGACTGGCAACAGTGGGGGTTGGTGAAAATCGAACGATCGAAATAGTATAAATTCGAGTGTACCGTGGAAGAAGTATGTGGCGCCTACATGCATTAGCAGTAACGAGTAAAGGAGTGGCAGCGGCGCATAAAAGTCAGTCGGCGGGCGTAGAATAAAATACTCTGCAGTGGAGCCACAGATTGGATCGTGTGACAAATGCAAGCGGGCATGATAGATGCCGCGCAGGAAAATACGCCATGAGGAAAATGTGCCGTGGAAATGGGAAAATTTCAGTTATGGCTGAGCCCGAGTTGAGAGAATGAAGAATGGAATGTCTGGGAGTAGTGATGGAAAAAATTGGATACCTGTAGATCCCCGGGAGAGACAACGTCGAGGTGCGATTCTTAAACGGCGTCACCTTTAACACGCGTAGGCGCTAGCCAGATCTTATTGTGGCACAAATACGGCAGTTATCTAATCGCGATCTGGCGATCTCCCTGAGTCCTCATTGGGGGCACGTGGAGAAAACCGGGCATTAGCCATCAAACCCCTCAGATCCGCCATGTGAGGGGATGGCGGATTAATCATATGGGAAGGAGGAAAGTAGGGAATAAAAGCCCGGCTGGATCTCGAGAGAAGAGGTTTTGAGAGTTGAGAGCGCGTTAGATACAGTTAAATGGGCGTAACCTCGTATAATCTCACAATACAGTCTTAGCTCTATTGTGCACGCTGGCAGCGAAACCAATATCCCGGTGCAGAAACCGTCCAATAAACCATTGCTGCGGGCTGCTTCGAACCCGCAACCGTTGCTAAACGACTACACACGCCAACGAGCTACTAATTCCATCCAGAACTCCCAGCCACTCTGAAATGTATACTGCCGATGTAATAGAATCGCATTCCCCCCTTTAAACGATCACACAAGAAATCCACCGCAAAAAGCTTATTACAACCCGGGAACGATAAAGTTGGGGAAAAAGCGACACCTGTCCGAACTACTGAAAATCTGCACCTATATAAAATCGTGCGAGCGGGGAGACTCGATAGATGAATTAAACGGTGGTGTTTTTAGTTCGGCCGAGAGCACTGACATGGGGATTAAAAGTTTCCATCGCAGCGAGTAGTTATTTAGTATGGGCGAAGCGGTGGGAAGTTGATATACAGAGTCCATATGTTCGTCTGAGTGGCGTGCCTGCACGAAACGTGCCATTTGATCGCCAGCTCTCTCCACGCCGAAAACAATTCATCCCAAAGTGATATTTATTTATTCAGCAAAAATCGAATCGAAGCGGCAGCCTCGTTGTAATTTCCCGGAATGAAATCCTGCATTTAAGGTTAATTAATGGAGAGCTTACCGTGGAATTGTCTTTGCAGCTGGGAGAGAGAATGGAGGAGTTTGGCCCGTACAATCTTTTATTGGATTCCCGAGGCAAAAGAAGAGACTTTTTCTGCTTTCTAAAAGCGATTCTGGTAAATAATGCGGATCATTGTGCTCTTCGCTGCCCGATCGTATTTTAAGAGTTTTGTTCAAACGTAATTCCAATAAGGAAATTTTCTTATAGGAGACAAAGCCCTGCAGAACGGTCAATCTTATTTAGAGAGGGAGCCGTAACGACAAAGGTCACTAGATAATTTTTACAAGAGAACTCCATTATTGTATTAAAGTGGGAGATGGGGGAATCACGGAGCTGTTGTGGCTAAGCAGTAGCAATAATAATGATGGCTGAGAATGGGCCCGCAGAACATCCAGCTTTATTAATAATCTTTACTCTCTTATGGCCACGGGGTATATATACTAGCAGTCTCGTCTCGTGCTCCTTATAATAATAGACGTCTCGTTCATCCGGCCGCCGTCCGACTCAGCGTAATCGTCATGGCTCTATATTGAATGCCAAAGCCTCCGGCCACGTTACGGCCAATACATTAAAACCTTGCACCGTCACAAAGGAAAACTTCATTTTCCACCGCGCGGAACCTTGGATCCGTCGAAACGACCTGCATGCCGATAGGATGCATTAGTACCTTTTTTAGTCCTCGCTGGAATCGCCATTGGACCGCTCCAATTGAGCATTGTTTCCGGTCCGGTACGTCGAAATGGAGCGATAATGTACAGCCCATAGACAAACGGCTCCCGTAATACATCCGGAAATCTCGCCTTTCAAACGGCAGCTCCCGTCCGTTTTTTTTTCCATTTTTATTTGCGAGCATTAAAATTTTACGGCGACGTTGCCTATTAAATAAGCGACCTTCCCTGCTCGGCGATCTGAATTCGCGCACCGTCTCCGTTCGAAACGTATTTACGATTAGATGCGGTGATCGACAGTTGTTCGCGGCCTCCTTTATGCCGACGAATCCTATATTTCGACAGCCGAGCTCTTCGAATCCATCAAACTCGCATTAATATGTTATTGAATAAAAATTTGTCGCGCACATTTATTATATCCACGTTAAGGACACCTGCATGTATTGCCAATGTACACGCCACGCTGCTTGCCCGCCAGCCTGCGGCCCTCAAACGACAAATGACATTTTAAAAATCGAACCATTATTAAAGCACAAAACGCACGCACATCCGGCGAGCCAACTTTCTTCTTTCTCAGGCATTCCTTAAAACGAATATAAATAAGCGGCCACTTTCTCGTGAAATATAAACGAGCGCACCGGATCAATTCCGACGCTGGAAAAATGTCCGCTGCAGCCGTCGGAGGGGTGGGGCGGGGCGCGCCGGCCAAACTGGACGCGGCGACTCCGCGGTCATACATATTTTACACCGTAAATAAAACGCGCTCCCTCGTTCAGGGGCTGCCTGGCTAGGTGCGCGTTTCGCCCAGGGGCGGCTGCACACTCCGCCGCCCCCGACGTTTTTCAGTTTCCCCACGTCTTGGACCCTATTCCTGGATACTGTAAAACCTTTATGAGCGCGTCCTCTCTCATTCGGCCAAACATATTTCACGAGGGCCCCCTTTTCGATGCGACCTCATCTCGCACATTCTCCATCCTCTCTCGCCGTCTACGCCAATTGTCATAACCCGACGGCGCTACAGATAAAATCAACCGGGCAGCATTATCGGACAGGCATCTAGATATAAACAACAACACGTTTTCCCACACGTATTACATAAATTATAAACGGGGACTCTTGAGAAACTCTTACAACTACTACATCGCTCCAAACAAAGACCTACAACAACCGAAATTAATTTTTAATACCACATAATTTCACGCACACTCAACCCACAATTAATATCCAATCATAACGACAAAATAAAAATAGACCAGTGACATTCAAACTACGCAATTTATAACGTATTATAGCAGTTTTTACTGCCAAGATATTCTTGTCCAATAGCCCCACCCTCCCAAAACATCGCAGATCTCAGAGGGTGAGTCAGAAAACACAAGAACCTGTTGGGACCCTTCCCCTAGGTGGGCTCAACAGCATTGCGTCAACTGCAACCCCTTATGGGGTTGCCAGTCCCTCATCGGCTGCCTCCCCAGGTGGCGTCTAGGGGAATGCTCACCAGATATTGGAGATACCGGGAAAACAAAATAACTAAACCACCCAAAACTACCCCGTCCAGAGGGCTTCCAACTTGGGACCGGCTACTGCACATTGAAGATTTACCGGCGTCATCAATACATGGAGAATATACAGGGTGCGGCAGAAATGTCTGATGGTTTAAGAGAGGTCGCGGCGTCAAATACGGTGGTTCGAGGGGCCCAAAAGTACCCCGTCCAGCGGGCTTACAACTTGGGACCAGCCACTGCACATTGAAGATTTAGCGGCGTCTTCAATACATTGAGAATATACAGGGTGCGGTAAACATTTCTGTTGGTTTAAGAGAGAGCGCGGCGTCAAATACGGTGGTCCAGGGGCCCAAAACTACGTCCAGAGGGCCTCCAACTTGGACCGGCAGTAGTTATGCTAGGACAGTTCTAACTCACCCCCCGCGGTAATTGATTAATCCGCGAATCAAACCGCAGATTAAATTAATCGAAATCTTCGCGGGGGTGAGTTAGAACTGTCCTAGTATACGTAATAACGTATAAACTACCGGATAGTTAATTTTTTTTAATCGTCAGATTGAGCTTCATCAATATCTAAATATGTGTACTTATTTTGTTTTTTTTAATTTCAATTAGTCGCCAATTTTGGCCTGGTAATAAAACTTGAATCACCCGGTACATCGCGCTTTCACCATGGAAACGTTTTTTTCAAAAACCATGACTACTCTCAGACCTCAAATTCGAAGATTTCGACTGAACAATGTCCAAGTCTACTTCCAGTAGGCCAAGCAGTCTGCTACCCTTGTCTGGTCCCGCACGCCATGGGCATGGTAGACAAGGATAGCAGACTGCTTGGTTTTACAGAGCTCGTCATTCCCAGGGTCCGTGGCTGTACATCGCGCTTTCACAGTGGAATCGTTTTTCAAAAACCATGACTACTCTCAGACCTCAAATTCGAAAATCCAAGCCTACTTCCAGCAGGACGGTGTAGCAGGAGCCCTGGTCACGACGACCTGGTCACCATTAATGATGACGTGGTCACCATTAATGGTGACCAGACCCTTAACAATTTCATCATTATCTAAACAATTTCCTCATCTTTCAGGGAGTGTTGCTCTATGGTCGGCAAAACGGCTATGCAGCAATGATTATCAAATTCAACGGCCGATTCTAAAAAGATGGAATACAGAAGCTGATCACACGAGACGATAAGTGTCTTAATAGAGACAAAAATACGTAGAAATGTAGCTCCAGGCTTTCATTCTTCTTCTTTGCGTGCCTATCCGTTACCGGATATTGGCAATCCACGCGGCAATTCTGACTCTGTTCACTGCTGTTCTGAACAGTTCGGTGGTTGTAGCATTTTACCATGTTCTTAAGTTTTTTAGCCAGGATATTCGTGTTCTTCCGGATCCCCTTTGACCTTCTACCTTGCCTTGCAATATTAGTTGTAGAATTGCATATTTCTCAGGATGGCGCATAAGTGTCCGAAATACTCTAGTTTCCATTTAACTATAGAGAGGATTTGTGGTGTTCGCTTTATTCTGTCGAGAACTTCGTGATATGTGATGTGATCTTTCCAAGATATGATTAGTATGCGGCGATATATCCACATCTCGAATGCTTCCAGCTTCCAGCTTCTTACTGGTTGCCTCTGTGAGAGTCCATGCCTCGACTCCGTATAGCAGGGCAGGACGAACATAAAATTTTACGAGTCTTAGTTTTATATCCATGTTTAGATCGTGATTTTACATCAATGAGCTGATTTTAGCGAAGGATGATCTAGCTATTCCAATTCGCGTTTTAATTTCCATCGATTGGTCTCAATTCGCATTCAAGGTGGTGCCTAGTGTCTAAACATGTCCTAGTCTTTTTTTAAATATCAAAATGGTTCTTACTGAAAAAAACATGCCTCGTATTATGGGTTCATAATTATCAAATGTTATTATATCCTCTGCATCTATTTATCGGCATTGTACAGGCTGCTCCTTGCTAACCAGCCTGTGGCCCTCAATTTATCTGGTGAATACGCGCGATACATGTGGTGGGCGTTGAATAGGATCGCGCATTTAAAGTTTTAATGATTTACCCTCTGAGTTCTCCGGGCATAGCCCACACGTAACTCGCGAGGCCGTCGATAAAATCATCACGTCACACCATTTTGTTACTTGCGTGCAAATTATAATAATTATCTCTAATAATTAGCAGCGAGACCAGGTGCGCGCGTTCACAATGAGCAATCGAAAAATTCACATCCTGTGAGCCGCCGGAAATCGCGAGGAAAAATGATCGCTCTCGGGAACCTATTAGCCGACTTTCGTTTTCACTAATTCGGGCTGAGCATGACATAACGTCCGAAAATTTTGTGATCGCGCGCTTTGTCCTAGCTCCAGTGCAGAAATCCCCTCCGTATTGTCATCAAGTTTCATTGTTATCGCCGCTGCTCGTGTTCGAAGTGCGTGAAGGAATTCTTATCGAAAAAATTGCAACCGGCCTCGCAGCGAAGCAATTGGACATATCATCGTTTGTATTTACGTCCAAGATTTGCGGACGTTTGGGCATGCAAGAAAAACAGTTATCATAGCAATAACGCAGATAGTAATAATTTGGACTACAGTATATTCATCTGATTGTTCGGTACTAAATATGTACTTAGCTCCAGAGTTTGCATGGTATACTTCGCGCAACGATAGTTTGTTTTTATGACATTGACTTGCAATAAAAATTATAAGGGTGGGATTGTTAAACCACTTCAAGTTAGGTTTCATAAAAGTCCAGGTATCCAGTCCAGACTTTGGCTTGAATGTGATGCACCAAAGGGTTGCCAGTGACAAAGGGCCGGCCGATACCTGGACTTTTATGATACCTAACTTGAAGTGGTATAACAATTCCACCCTTATAATTTTTATTGCAAATCAATGTCATAAAAACAAACTATCGTTGCGCGAAGTATACAATTGAACATTCCGTATGTATGAGAAAATAGATCTAATTTTGGACAGAAGTCACGAGACCCATCAGGTCGAAAATGGTTTCATATAATATGATACATTTTTTTGATCTACATACAGTATATGTCAAATTGATCTTAACTGGCATAGAAGCAAAATTCTCAGATGTGGTGATGGTTATTAGTTATAAAAGGAAAAATGGGGTGGTGTTAATTAGCCTTGCGAATTGTAGCACCTATGAGGTCTCTCGTATCTGATGTGCCTGTATTCGTGGTCACATATAATTCAAATTGATCTTAACTGGTATAGAAGCAAAACTCCCAGATGTGGTGATGGTGATTTGTTATAGAAGGAGAAATGGGGTTGTCTTAATTATCCCTGCGAATTGTAGCACCTATGAGGTCTCTCGTATCTGATGTGCCTGTATTCGTGGTACTTCTGAGTGAAGCTTGCAGGCTTATGAAAATTGGGAGACCTGTGCCACTTGCAGTCGTTAAATTGAAGAATTCGCGTAGGATAATTCGGTGGTTGGCAATCTCGTGAATTGGGGAATTAAAAAATGCCTGCAGAATGGCATAATCGCTGTGTAGATGTGGCTGGCGAGTCTTGCTGTAGACGTGTTTAACGCGTGGTGGGAATTAATAAGAAAATTAAGCCGTTTGTTGAGGACGGATGGGCACTTCTAAACGAAATTAATTTTGCCTAATTTAACCTTTTATAACTTTCGGCTCCTTTGGTGTAAGTTAAATGTGCATGTTCCCCTGGGTTGTCCGGCCGGCGTCTTTAATTTAATTGCCCAACTTTAAATATTGCCGCACGCGTATTAATGACTTCTGCGGTTCGCCCTTCGCAAATCCGTTTAAGACGCATGTAATTATCAAACGCTCTTGGTGCGCCTGTATATGTCGTTACCAGCGGCGGAGCTGGCGGCACCCCAAATCAAAGCTTTATAATTTTCCCGGCGTGCACATCAGGGGTGCCTCAACACTGAGTGGAACATGAAAATTGAAATGAATGATGCATTAGGGGCAATATTTCATACAAAGCCGCATCCAGACCGAAGCCAAATGTTTGTGCACCACATTACTCTCAGATTTCGTATCTGATAAATCGGCACCTTGGAATCGCAAGGTTGCATAAAATAAGATGCGAATATTCCTCACAGTTATAAAACACGAAAACTGTATTAAAAAAATGTGGCGCCCAACGTGGGGCTCACATGTCGAGTAGGAATTAATGTTTTGACAACTATGCAAACTGTCGATCTGACAGCTTAATGTTTATGCCCTGATATTACAGTTACGTTGGTAGTTATCGGAGGCAGAAATCCTCTTTATTACTAGAAAATACGACACCATATAATAATTATTGCTAATAGAATGTGCAGTGCCCTATAATTCAGCTCATTTTATTAACTGGTATTGACGTACTTAATAATAAAATGGCGGTTTAAAGTTGGTCGTCGTTTATGCGTGTTTCCCGTTGTGTTGGCAAAACGTAAAGCAAGGTAATATAACATAACGATAAGACGTAGCGCAACGGTGTAGCATAAAAGTGTACGTTTCCAAAGTTTCTAATATTACGGGGAGGCGTCGCCCGGCGCTGTTTCGCCCGGTGAGCGGGATGAATAAGCGAATTTTGATTGCAAGCGGCGCCCCCGGGCTGAAAAATTACCCCCGGCGTAAGCGCGCACCCTTAACACTTTCACGCGATCGCGGTTTCGCGCCGAGAGCACACCGCCCGGATAATCCGCGCCGTTTTCAGACGGTTAATCGAGTTCTGATGGGAGCGGCGCCGATCGGAAAATCGGGCGAAATTGTTTCCCGGATCGCCGCTCCTCCGCGTTCCGGGGAGCAGTTTTCAATTATTCCGGTAAAACGATATAGAAACGCCGAAACGGTTTTTACCGCACGCGGGGGCGGGGGATTGCTCCTGCCGAGCAAGCAGAAGTCGCCCCTAATGACGATATTAAAGTGTAAAGCAGACGGCGCGCGTGTGTGTGTGTGCAGCTTCCACGAACAGTAATTGTGAGTTACATGCACATTATATTAAGACATTTCTACGTGGGTGGATCGTACCTACGCTGCATACGATTCCCTCGGCCCTTAAGGGGGCAATAAAGTAGTTAAAAAATACCCGCTGTTGGAACTGACACTATACCGCCGTGTAATTATAAGCAGCAAAGTAATGCTTAGAAGTGTAGATGGGCACAGGGGCGGCTTTCGAATGTTTATACCCATTCAATATTCAGCAAGCACTTACGCGCTGTCCTAGGTGAGTGTCTTGCAAAAGATGTGCAGACGAATTTGAGACGTTTTTGTTCGCGTTAATTCCGCCTCAAGGACTACCAAGTTTTTGGTGATTCCACCAAGGACACCCTATTAACGACATTACCCGAACTTGAGACCTTCTTTCGGAAAGTTATCCTGGGTGGGTGTCTTGCAAAAGATGAAGACAGTAATGCTTGGAAGTGTAGATGGGCACAGGGGCGGCTTTGGAATGTTTATACCCATTCAATATTCAGCAAGCACTTACGCGATGTCCTAGGTGGGTGTCTTGCAAAAGATGTGCAGACGAATTTGAGACGTTTTTGTTCCCGTTAACTCCGCCTCAAGGACCACCAAGTTTTTAGTGTTTCCACCAAGAACACCCTGTTAACGACATTAACCGAACTTGCGATCTTCTTTCGGCACGTTATCCTAGGTGGGTGTCTTGCAAAAGATGTGCAGACGAATTTGATACGTTTTTGTTCACGTTAATTCCGCATCAAGGACCACCAAGGTTTTTATGTTTCCACCAAGGACACCCTGTTAACGACATTACCCGAGCTTGCGATCTTCTTCGGCACGTTGTCCTGGGTGGGTGTCTTGCAAAAGATGTGCAAACGATTGGAGACGATCGCACCGCTTTGTAGGACGCCGACCAAGGACATCCTGTTACACTTCGCGCAACGATAGTTTGTTTTTATGAAATTGACTTGCAATAAAAATTATAAGGGTGGGATTGTTAAACCACTTCAAGTTAGGTATCATAAAAGTCCAGGTATCGGCCAGCCCTTTGCCACTGGCAACTCTTTGGTGCATTAACATTCAAGCCAAAGCCTGGACTGGATACCTGGACTTTTATGATACCTAACAATCCAACCCTTATAATTTTTATTGCAAGTCAATATCATAAAAACAAACTATCGTTGCGCGAAGTATAAGGACATTAACTGAACTTAAGACACTCTCGACGCGTTGTCTTGGGTGGGTGTCTTGCAATGCGAAAGAGTACATCAGTAGGGTGGTCCTTATTAATGAGCAAATTCTATGTTTTTTAAATTTTATAGCTCCCACTCGCGGATATTTTTCCTCTTGATGTGTGAAATTCACGAGCAAAATTTCAACTTGATTGAATAATATTTAGGGGTGTCGCATCGAAGGAAAATGTAAACAAAACGGGGTTCACTTCGAAAATATACATTTTACTTTCGTGTCTTTTTATTATATCTAGCAAACATAAATAACTGTAAATTATTCAAATTGCATTATGATTTCCACATATCAAGCCCCATGTTCTGGAATTTGGGCAGCCACAATTGTGGTTTTCTTTATATCTGGAATTAAGTGTCGATGATCCTGAATTACAGCAGAAGATCCTGCTTCATATCTTCTCTTTTTGTTATGCACTTATTATATTGCGTCATTAAAGCAACACTGCACTCAGCCAAGTCATTTACGACGCTTAGTTTACTGGCAATGTTGTGGGCATGAATGAAATCATCGTGATCAGACCAGTGCTCTGGTTCAACATCCATGAAAGCTGTTGAGAGACCATACCGGGCGAAGAAGTAAGATGTCCCAGCTATGATAAAATTAGATAAGTTCTTCTCTTTCCACAGTTTTGCCCACATTCGACATTTTTAAGTCAACCGTGGTCCGCCTATTGTAGGAATCTTGCAAATGTTTGGCGGTCAAACTGGCAGACACAGCGGGAATTTGTTTAAAGACTCGTTAAGACATTGCCACAAGCTCTTCATTGAGATACCATAAGTGACCAGCAAACCTCTCCTTTGTGGCATCAGATATGGTGCGGTTGACACGGGCGTAATCAATTAAGGACTATAAAAAATTCAAATCATTGTTTGGGGCAGAGATTGGCAGGCATGTGGAAAACCGTGCCCGGACATAAGACTTTACAATAAAAATACACATGTTTCTGATGCCATCT
Organism: Othius punctulatus; assembly: GCA_951805005.1. Classification (NCBI taxonomy): domain Eukaryota; kingdom Metazoa; phylum Arthropoda; class Insecta; order Coleoptera; family Staphylinidae; genus Othius; species Othius punctulatus. Next base: position 24,819,874 of record OX638147.1, read on the forward strand.
AGTTCACTTGATGACAGAATAAACTGCTTTCGCAACATGAAGATTTTCAGAGAATAAAGGGCTTTGCTCATCCATCTTGCATGATGAAGTGCTCCCGGAATGCGAAAGTGGTACTCTTCAGACTGAATGCCACCAAGAAACACAGGTATAAGTTCTGGCAATTCGCGATAGTCTTCTCTGTAGTATTTGAGCTGCAACTGTTCTTTGACATAAGCTAAAATGATGCCTTTATCGCCAGCCACAGCTCTTTCAACAATTTTATCAGCTGAGCCAGGTACATATTCATTTGCATTAAGATTTTACCAAGCATCTCGAAACTTTTTAAATATACTAACTACAGGGATTGTAGATGACCCAATAGTAGATTCAAAAGCGGCGCCTAGGACAAGTTCCTACATGTGATGTCTGAACAAGAATAGCTTAGCAATCTACATTTCTTCCATTTTAAGAAATATATGGCTTTTACAGAACTGTTTATAAGCAATTATTGATCTCATAATCTGTTAGTAGCAATATTAACAAAAGAAAAATTCAATTGCGATGCGACACCCCTAAATATTGTCCGATCACACTAAAAAAACCTCCGCGCCTGGGGCATTTATTTTTCGAAAATAAGGACCACCCAAGTGGTACGTTGTACGTTTTTGATCGCATCAATTCCGATCTCCACGCTTTGTAAGACGCCGACCCAGGACACCCTGTTACTGACATTACCCGAACTCTCTCGAATGGCACCAGTGAAAGCGATTGGCCCAGATACAACAGAACGAATTGGCAAATAATTCGGGGTGTGATTCTCTACAATTGGTAAAAACTTCATACAAATGTAAGTTTTGTAGATGAACCAAATCGTGGCCGACAAGAGGAAATCCTCGTTACTTCGAGCACTCCACACATTTAACGTTGCGCTTCGCGGGCAGCAAAAACACTAATGTTCTCATATATGTGTGGTGTACCTTTAAAGTCTTGATGATGCCCGCCGTTTATCCACATCAGCTCGGCGCTTTTTGCCCGCCTAAGCGGAAAAGAATTGCGGCCCCTGAGCCCCCCGCCCGATCAGGATCGGGCTTTTTGCAATTTATGCGCGCGGATTAAGTGCGGCTCTGGCCGCGCGGCCAGACGTAATGAAAACCGCGCTAATTGAAAACCGCGAAAAAGTTATCGACCCGACCGCCGGGCGCGCTTCCTGCATCTCGGAGCGTGTGTGCCGGTTCTCGGCTCGAATTACAGGCAGAATAAAACCGTAACTAATGGCGGTGGGCGAGATCAAAACCGGGAGAAAAAGGCGCACTGAAAGGCGGATTGTTCGATTGGAAGCGCGCGCTCTATGAATTACTGCGCGCGATCGGACGCGGGCGTAACTACGGCCTAATGAAAGTAACAATGGGCGAAAACGGCTTAATCGGGCATTGAAATGATGAGGCTAGTAATTTTCCTGTTCCAGGCATTCGGAAGCTGCATTGATGCTGTACAGAATCAATCATTACATAATGCCACTGGCACTGATAACCACCTCCCACCTGAGAGCCCAGCAATTATCAAGATATTTGTATCAAGTCAGAGGCTCATAGGTTGTGCCCTAGGCCATTTCTACAAACAACTTGAGAGATAACAGAAGTTTCAAAACAAAAGCAGCAAAATCACCAAAAATTATCTCGACCAACCTCTGGGGCTGAAGTTCAAATCATGAGAATTGCAAATGGCTGTAAACATATTAATCTGATATAGGGTAGAAGTAGGTAGGTCATTGCGTCCCACCCGAGAGCCCAGCAATCATCAAGATATTTGTATCAAGTCAAAGACTCGTAGGTTGTGCCCTAGGCCATTTCCTACAAGCGACTTGAGAGATAAGAGAAGTTTCAAAACAAAAGCAGCAAAATCACCAAAAATTTTCTCGACCAACCTCTGGGGCTGAAGCTAAAATCATGAGAATTGCAAATGGCTGTAAACATATTAATCTGATATAGGGTAGAAGTAGGTAGGTAGTTAGAAGTAGTATAATTCTATTGGCACATATGCAGCAGATACGTGGACATTGGATAGAGCTGATAGAAGAAAATAGCCTTTGTCTATCGACGTATTCTAAGAGTTTCTTGGACAGAACATCACTCAAACCAATCCATACTGGACGATATCAGTGCGAAAACGAGGCTGCTAACAAAAATGAACCACACATACCTCCAGTACTTCGGACGTATAACAAAGAAAACAGGAGGGATGGAGAATTCGATTATCGAAGGGAAAGTAGAGGCCTCTTCCCTCTACCTGCCTTTCCTTGGACATATAGCAAGGAGAACCGCAGAAGTTGATCGAAGGGAAGGGAAGCTAGACGGAAGACGACCACGTGGAAGTTCGCCGACCAGATAACTGGACAGATAACAACTGCCTCAGGATAGAGAGACATGGGGGAAATCGTTTGACAGTAAGTGCCAACACATCTTTTCGAAAGATCAGAACAGAAGAGGAGAAGTAGGACGCAATGCTTCAGCTAGAGTGACATGGAGATAAGTCATTCGATGCTACCACATCCTTTCGAAAGATAAGGACAGAGGATGAGAAGTAGGAAGCGATGCCTCTGAGACTTTCAAGAGGGTATCGGGGCTTCAATTTCTAGGTTAACTTCTCTTCAGTGCTCTCTACTTTAGGCTGCTTATGATGATTTCAAAAAGAAACGTTTAGTTGATATGTTAGTGATGCTATCCAGTTCTCTCTATCATGGGCTGTTGATGATGGAATCTCTTGAATTTTTTTCTGCACTTTGTACGAGCTTGATATGTTTATGGCCATTTGAATGTCGTATAGTAGTATAGTAAGGGAAGGAAGCTAGAGGGAAGACGACCACGTGGAAGATCGCCGACCGGATAACTGGACAGATAACAACTGGCTCAGGATAGAGAGACATGGAGGAAAATCGTTTGACAGTGAGGTGCCAACACATCCTTTCGAAAGATCAGAACAGAAGAGGAGAAGTAGGAAGCAATACTTCAGATAGAGAGACATGGAGAGAAGTCATTAGATGCTACCACATCCCTTCGAAAGATAAGGACAGATGATGAGAAGTAGGAAGCGATGACTCAGAGACTTTCAAGAGGGTATCGGGGCTTCACTTTCTAGGTTGACATTTCTTCAGTGCTCTCTACTTTAGGCTGCTTATGATGATTTCAAAAAGAAACGTTTAGTTGCTATGTTGTGAAGGATCTATCTCGTTCTCTCTATCAAGGGCTGTTGATGATGGAATCTCTTAGAAATTTCTTCTGCTTCTTGTACGAGCTTGATATGTTTATGGCCATTTGAATATCGTATAGTAGTATAGTAAGGGAAGGAAGCTAGAGGGCAGACGACCACGTGGAAGATCGCCGACCAGATAACTGGACAGATAACAACTGGCTTAGGATAGAGAGACATGGAGGGAAATCGTTTGACAGTGAGGTGCCAACACATCCTTTCGAAAGATCAGAACGGAAGAGGAGAAGTAGGAAAGCAATGCTTCAGATAGAGAGACGTGGAGAGAAGTCATTCGATGCTCCGACATCTTTTCGAAAGGTAAGGACAGAGGATGAGAAGTAGGAAGCGATGACTCGGAGACTTTTAAGAGGGTATCGGGGCTTTAATATCTAGGTTGACTTTTCTTCAGTGCTCTCTACTTTAGGCTGCTTATGATGATTTCAAAAGAAACGTTTAGTTGCTATGTTAGTGAAGGATCTATCCAGTTCTCTCCATCATGGGCGGTTGATGATGGAATCTCTTGAAATTTTGTCTGCATCTTGTACGAGCTTGATATGTTTATGGCCATTTGAATTTCGTATAGTAGTATAGTAAGGGAAGGAAGCTAGAGGGAAGACGACCACGTGGAAGATCGCCGACCAGATAACTGGGCAGATAACAACTGGCTCAGGATAGAGAGACATGGAGGGACATCGTTTGACAGGTGCTGGTGTTGGCATCGTGAGGTGCCAACACATCCTTTCGAAAGATCAGAACAGAAGAGGAGAAGTAGGAAGCACTGCTTCAGATAGAGAGACATGGAGATAAGTCATTCGATGCTACCACATCCTTTCGAAAGATAAGGACAGAGGATGAGAAGTATGAAGCAATGTCTCAGAGACTTTGAAGAGGGTATTGGGGCTTCAATTTCTAGGTTGACTTTTCTTCAGTGCTCTCTACTTTAGGCTGCTTATGATGATTTCAAAACGAAACGTTTAGTTGCTATGTTAGTGAAGGATCTATCCAGTTCTCTCCATCATGGGCGGTTGATGATGGAATCTCTTGAAATTTCTTCTGCTTCATGTACGAGCTTGATATGTTTATGGCCATTTGAATTTCGTACAGTAGTATAGTATATAGTACATAGTAAAAGATAAAAGTTCAGTTTTCGAATGTAGCGAGTTTAAATCGTAACTGAAGATAAATATCTGTAGAGGTTCAGAAGAGAAGTTTGAGGTTTGTCGTACTGTCGCGCTATATTTTTTTTATGTGGTGGATATTATGTACGTGATGTATTATATAGCAGGGGCGTACAAAGGGCGACAATTTGATATCGTTATTAAAGGTCGCTAGTTATAATCAAAGCTGAAATCGTGGCGGAAACGGTTTCAAAGGCGGGGCTGATTTTATTTTATGATTTGTGTGGATTTTCTTCATAAATTCGCGGTACACGTCCGCCCGGAATACCTGAGGTGTCTGGAAATCTTGGCCACAAAGTGCACATTACGCTTGCGACGTATGCGCCGGGTTTTATGGCGTAATGAATCCGGATTGCCGTTGTCGGTGTGTTTTTAGCGTGTGCGCGCTATTATCCGAAACAGAAATAATGTTTGGAATTGGAGCACGTCAAACATCGATAAGCTCATTATCTGGATGTAAAGCGTATCGCGCGGAAGCATTATTTGGCAAAAAACGTCGAAGTTGTGGATAGTTTTTGTGGCTGCCGCAGTAATAAATGGCAGTGCGGCAGCGACATCATTGTTTATTCATAAACTCCCCATATTCCGTAAATTATTCAGACATAAAAACTGCACTCCTGTAATGATGTGGGCAATATTTATGCCGTGTTTTATTCCAGATTAAATTTGTGCGTCGCACATAAATGTCAGTTGATCCGAGTGACGTTAATAAGTAAGGGGATTAGTCGTATTGGTGCTGTTTAAATGTTAAGGAAATCGATCACGCGTTGATCCGGTTGAATGCCGTCAAAAATTTGAGAGGCGAGGGGAAAAGCGCCCGCAGCGCCATCTGCCATTCAAATGAGCGAAAATCGGGCGCCGCTGGCCAATCGTGGCGTGCGGAACCTGGGTAGATGAAAATAAACGCCGGAAAAGGTGATAAAGTAACCTAGATTTGTCCGCGTGTCGTTCACACGTCCTGCATAACCAGCCAGGTTCACTCGGCGAAAAATGACGGGCGGCCGTAATTTTTTGTAAATTAGTTTAATGTCGCGCCGGGTTACGGAAGAAGAATGCAAATGAGCCGGCGACGGAATCGGATACGGCGCTTCCGGTTATCCCGTTCGAATAAATATGGGCCCTATCGGTGCACATCTAAAAGTCCCAGTCATAAAAAAAAACGAGCGCCGAATTGATTGCCCGAAGAGCTGCGCGAATGCCGAGTGAAAAATGGAGTGGAATTGGTGCCTGTGCCTTGCTTATTTGCTAGTTGTAATTGATTTATCGGCACAATTTGCATCCTGAGTAATTTATGCGTGGAATCCGCAAGACGTAAGGGATATGGGAGCCTCCTCGCTCCTGGATGCGAGTGGAGGACGATTATTTACTCTAATTCAATGGCGCTTAATGTAAATATGCAGAGCAGTAACGGATAATTATTAAAGCCGGCTCTAATATTGTTCAAAATCAAGACTAATGATGTGAGTCGATCATGTTTACATGCTTATTACATGTTTCTCTAAGTCGTTAGCACGTGCGAGCACTGAGGGAGTTGGAACATGATTTAATTAGTTCGCGACGGTACGTCAATTCCAAATGGCGTGAGGGAAACTGATCGACCACTCTCCTTGCAGCATCCACTAATAAACAACGTCCGCAAAAATACACCGTGATTTATCAACCCCTTTCCACCCCAAGAAAAAAAAACCCGAGGCGACAGCACCTGCGGCGTGTCTCCAACCCGGCCAAAAATCAAATCACACACACATTTTGGAACTCATTTACAAGAAAACGAGGAAGAGCCATTCAAGCATCCGAAATTGCATCAGACAGCAATTACGGCCGAAAACACGGACGCATTGTTGCCGCCACCGCATTTTTTCTAGAGGTGGAATTTCACGAAGCGGCGCCTAACACGTGAATTCAAATGAACCGATGCAAAACACACATTTGAAAACAGCATGCACAACTCTTACATAAAAATTAACATCTCATTAATATGATAATCCGGCCAGGTTAAATTATGCTAAATTATGCCCACATAATTAGTTGCGAAGGACCTTTACGATATGTACCTATTTTCAGTACATACAAATATCTGTGACTCAGTCATTCAACACGGATCGTTCTTATCTCGAAAAGACGCATTGCGCGGTTTTAAACGGCGAATATTTCCAGAAAGTCAGTGTATTAATTGAAGTATTACACCACTTTCGAGTTTACAGCGCTTTCATAAAGCTCGCAGCTGACACTAATAGAGTGGAACTTGCAAAATAAAAACAATTTACTCGCGCCACACATGAAGATTACATCGGAACTTTCGCGATAAATTGCGGGAACGGCCGAGCGACGCGCCCGATAATTGGCGCCGTCATAGAGCACCCCCAGTCCGCCCCTGGATTCGAGCAGAAACGGGCCGAGAAGCGCAACTTGCGCGATAAATAATGGAAGCGCAGCGTACAGGGACCATAATTGACGTGCACGTCACTGCCACAAGGATCACATCACCAGGACACTGCGGCCCAGAGGACAGCACGTCGCCGGGAGAATCACCTTCGACGTGTCGGGAATCGACGGCGAAATGGACGGTCGTGGAATTCCACCTGAATGAGAAAAAACCTAATCTGCTGCGAAGGCCGAGCTAAATACGACAGCGTTCGTTAATAATCGAACAGAATATACGGCGATCAAGAACGAATGAATGTCACGTGAACGTCGACCTTTAAGGTCGATTTCCCACAGTTTATGCCGCCCGACTATCAAATATCAAATCTCTAATACACTCGCAGACGAAATATCAATTCGAAAGCCAGCGTCCCCTCAACGAAACCATTCATTCGCAATGGTCAACTCCAGTCAACTTCGAAATGTATAAAATAACTTCGGCACAAAGCTCACCCCCCACGGAACACAATCAACGAGCAAGGATTGTTAGGTCCTTGAATATGCAAATTGTTACAATTACAAATATGTATGACAAATTAAAACTTACGCTAATAATCAAGTTAACATATTAAAGACACAAAAGTATGCGCAATGGCAGACCCCATATACCAGTTTGTATTTAAATACAGCTAGACTTAATTTCTTTCAGTCCTCGCCAATATTAAATAGTTAAATTGAATTCGCAAAAAGACTGCTGTAGTTAGCTGACAAAACGTAAAAAAGCAGTAAAGAAGAAACGCGATTAATTATCCAGAATTCTTAAATTAAATTAAAAAAACTCGCGGAAAACCAATTGGGCGGCTATCTGACCTAATTAGTTTAATTAATGGTGAGCATTTTCTTCTTCTAAAATTTGAAATTATTAATTCATTTTCATTGTGTTCGATGGTGGAGGGTTAGAAAATTTAGTTTGTAATTCGTACACAGTAAAATTCGTTTTGCGTTTAGAAATTTAGCGTCATATATTTGGGGGGGTAAGTAATATTTCAAAGTGGGCCACGGGTAAAAATATGTTGAGAAACACTGACATTAACGCCAATTTAATTTGTTTAAATTCAGATAAGTCCACAAATATACAAGGGATGTTGTCCCTTGCACATTACTGGTCTTATCTGAGAATGGACTTACATCATTCTGGTGTTCAATGCCTCATGTGCAGGATGATTTTAATATCGCGGAATTTTCAGGTTTTTTGCCATTTCGCTTTTCACAAGTCGAGTTTCAGAACTAACTCATTATACCGATTTGGAAAACGAATATTATATCTTCTAAATGCCGGGATAAAATCTGTATTAGAAATCGAGCACAATGGTCTATGAAAAATTGTGCCTAATCTACGATTATGGGGTTCAGAACTAGTGTAACATGAAACACTACATGAATTGCTTGGCGACGATTGATACGTCGTACGTGATTGAAATTCACGTGTCGCCAATTAGCACCTGTATGAAACCGTTACCCTTACAAAAGCCGCAATTAACACATGCGTGTGCGAACGTCAATCGCCTACCGCCAGCCCCATCAATCGACGTACTGTTGCCCCTATTCAATACACTTAAGTATACCGTAAAGCCACAGTAACGTACGGGCACAGGCTGAAACGCATACTATCAGGGCACTAAGTTCAAAATGTGGGTTTAAAGTTTTGAAACAAAGAAGCTCGGTTTTCTAAATGTAAGTTATAAGGGGCAATCTTTCAAAAATTTGAATTATTTGCCCCACAGCTCAGTGGCGCAACTAGGAATTTTGAATGGTTGTGTATGGCGCAACAAAATAATTTTTAAATTTTACCAGCGGGTGATTCAAGTTTTATTACCATGTTTTTTTTTAGGCATTTGGAGTTGCCCAAAAAATATGAAAATTTGGATTTATACGAGGGCTGTTTGACGGAAGAGTGACTTTTCAAAGGTTGGTAACACTTTCGTTATAATGATTATGTTGCTAGCTCCTGAGGTCTTTCGGAGGTCTACTGTCAAAATTTGGCACCAATCTGACAGATAGATTATGTTTTATACTTATTTGAAGGAAACTGTTTTCGTTGTTTTGTAAATATGTAAAAAAAAAAAATTCGAGTGTTGATTAAACATTATTTTCTACGTGAAAAAACAATTAAAGAAACCGAGGAAAAGTTACGTAAATATTATCCAGAATCTGCTCCGTCCCATGGAATGATTTGTAAGTGGTTTCTGCTTTTAAAAGTGGCCATATGAGCACGGTTGATGCAGATCGTCCGAAACCATCATTTACTGTGACTACTCCAGAAATGGTTAATAAACTCTATGGCCTTGTAATTGGCAATCGTCGAATAAAAGTTTGTGAGATAGCTAATGAAGTAAACATCTCAACCGAACGGGTATAAAATATTTTGCATGAACATTTCAATAAGAAAAAGCTATCCGCGAGATGGTTGCCGCGTTTGCTTAATGGTGATCAAATGCGCACTCGCATTAAGAATTCAGAAGAATGTTTGGCCGTTTTCAACGTAACTCAAAGGATTTTTTTCGTCGATATGTCGCAGTAGATGAAACTTGGATACATCATTATACTCCAGAAACAAGAATACAGTCTAAATACTGGATTTCTCCATGCGAATATGCTCCCAAAAAGGCAAACACACTTTTTTCGACCAATAAGGTCATGGCCACAGTTTTTTGGGATTCTAAAGGTGTAATCTTTATTAATTGTTTACAAAAAGGAAAAACCATAACTGGCCAGTATTATGCTGATTATGCAGACATGTATTGATGCCGAACTTGAAAAACAACGACCGCATTTGATGAAGAAAAAAAGTGGTGTTCCATCACGATAATGCGCCCTCTCATTCGTCTGCAATTGCTACAACTAAATTGACTGAATTGCATTACGAATTACTGCTTTATCCGCCATATTCGCCAGATCTGGCTCCCAGTGATTTCTTCTTATTTCCAAATTTAAAAAAATGGCTGTGTGGAAAAAGATTTCAGGCAAATGAAGAGGAGATAACCGACACAAATGCATATTTTGAAGACTTTCCGAAAGATTACTTTTTCGAAGGTTTAAAAAAATTGTAAACTCGCCGGGCTAAGTGTGTACACTTGAAAGGGTGTTATGTTGACAAATAAAATATATTTTGAACAGAAAAATAACGTTTTCATTAAAAAGTCACTCTTCCGTCAAACAGCCCTCGTATAGGTCTGATACTAATCTACGGAAAGGTAGTTTGACTTTTTCGATACAATTATATAGACGGTTATAAAATTAAAAAAACTCTTTTCGGGCAAAATTCTCCATCGTTATTTTTGCCCTAAACTGTTTTATTTTATTCATAGAACCCATTTATGAAATCAAAAATTAACGAAAATGATTAGATTTCAAATTAAAGCACTTTTTACATTACTGACCAACTTTCCTCGGTATGATTTATGATTTTGTAAGTCTAGAGCCCTACAAAGCATTGCCCGCGCCGGTGCGGTTGGAACGTTTTATGACTTCATTATTAAGCAAATATTGAGCTCCGGCCCTGAAGAAATCCTTGCGTCGGTATCCACCCAGCAGGCTGAGGGATTGGGTACGGCCCTTTCATAAAACCCATAAAATCCATTACAGGAACTATTACTGGAAGCAGCCGTCATATTTTACTGTTTAGTAATAAATCTTACTGTTGCAATATCAAAATTCATTTAATTCAATAATTGGTGCAATTTTTTTGACTTGGATTACACTGGAATGTTTGGAATAGCATTAAAGTATGTTCTGACAAAAACTATATAAATAAAATTACGAATTCTTTGTGAAATAAGGTATAAACTATCGGATGGTTAATTTTTTTTTTTAATAGTCAGATTGGGCTTCATCAATATCTAAACATTTGTACTTATTTTGGATTTTTATTTCAATTAGAAGTCGCCATTTTTGGCCTGCTAATAAAACTTGAATCACGCGGTATATTTCCAGGGGTAATATAACAAGTGGTGTTCTCATTATCGATAATGATTTTATAAATACAACGAATTTCAACCGCAACGACGAAAATGATGAAAATGAAAGTGAACGACTTTTCTAAAGATTGGGGTTGAAATAAGTTGTATTTTAGATGTAAAATAAGTGGTGTAAAAATAAGGTTTTCTATTTCAATTAGAAGTCGCCATTTTTGGGCTGGTAATAAAAGTTGAATCACCCGGTATATTGTTGCCGTTCAAGTGAACTAGTTTACGCGCGCTCTATCTTGGAATTGGACAAACTATAGACTGCTACCGATCGGAATAAAGTTTTCCGCTCTAGGCCTGGGATTCTTGGATCGTCGAACTGTTGAGAAGTGTTGTCCTGTAAGGAGGGTGCATATGCACGCATGCACCCTCCCTGGTTATGCCCCTGGCATAGATATATCTACAAAGGGGTTTCTAATTTCCTTGTGGGTATCTTATAGAGTGAGATAATTACTCGCAACTTTATTAGTGAATGGAAAGAGCCGTTCTAAGTGGTTTTGAAGTTACTGGATAATATATTCGCTTACTGGTGTTATCATTTTGAAATTATTTATGTAACCGTGAATTCAATCTTATAGAGTGAGATAATTACGCGCAACTTTATTAGTGAATGGAAAGGCCCGTTCTAAGTGGTTTTGAAGTTACTGGACAATATATTCGCTTACTGGTGTTATCATTTTGAAATTATTCATGTAACCGCGAATTCAGTGATATTGCATAAATATTATCTGTACAAATAAGATTTGGATTACGGCCAATTTTATTATTGTCAGGATAATCGCGGGGGGCTTAGGTGCGGGATCCGTTACATGAATAATTTACCGCGCCCGGGGGTAATTAATATCGGATCACACGTGTTCGGAGGGCTGCGCCCACGTCTCCCCAATACGGTTTTCGGCGATTTCCGGGGCAAAAATTGGCGATATTAAATGTCGATGTAGTATGGTAATGGGGGCGGCCGCAAATCCCGCTTAACCCGCCACACACGGGCTCTATTTATTTCGCAAATTCTGGCTGGGCGCGCGCGGATCTTTATGGAAATATTAATGCGCCGATTCAATGTGTCAATTCGATTCCCGCGGGGCTCGTCGCGCGCTGCCCCTGTATCAATTCAAAGTTTCGATGATGGCCAATCAGGCCGGTGAATTCATTAGGTATGCGCATCGCTGGCCCTCGATTTACGCCGATTATCGTCATGGATACTTGTTTACAATGAGCGATTCTGGGACGGTAATGCTCATTACGCCGTTAAACGACACGTGTGGAAGATCCGTAATTGCCGCCCTCCCCAGGGCAGGTGCCGCCGCCCCCATAAAATGAAGAGCACCTACAAACTATACACCCTACACCGTCCCACCGATAACGCATAGCTTAGGCAGAATAATTAATTTTATGAGAAATTAAAAAAATATGATCAAATGTATAGTGTTTTCACTTGAAATTGAAGATGCACCTGCAATGAGGGTTTATTACGGTCAAGGGTTCTCCATTGTATGGCGCGCTGCGAAGAGACGGGCGTCCAGGAACGTAACGTAACGTAACGTCCAGGAACGTTTTTTTTTATACCGTCCGAACATTTCCATCAACTATTCAAGTAGAGTAACAATGAGGGTTAGGTGACACTTGAAAATCGTCATTGATTACAATTGAGTACGCGTCCAGGAACGTAACGTAACGTCCAGGAACGTTTTTTTTATACCCTACGAACATTTCCATCAACTATTCAAGTAGAGCAACAATGCGGGTTAGGTGACACTTAAAAATCGTCATTGATTACAAATAAGTACAAGTACTAACAGCAGTAACAGTATTAATGGTAAAACTATTTTGGTCACTAATTAGTACTAATTGGTTGTACGGTTGAAACACTTTCCCCCATTGAAACAATTGACAATCGAAACTGCCCAAAAAAATAATTAAGAAGTCGTAAGTCGTTCCCCCAGCACTAATTAAAATTTTACTTTCTTTTGTTGGTATGCACTCTCACTGGTTGAGCCGCGGCGGCAATTAACATAATTAACATTGTACTTTTAATAAGCTGTTGATAATCGATGACTTGATGCGAAAACAATCATTCGCGGCATTGTGGCTGGGCATTGTGTGCAATGAGGTCGTTTCTCATGTTGTACAATTTGTAAGGCTCACTCTCGCCAATTATTACAACATTGGGCAGGACAATCGCGCTAATTAATTCGGGCGCGTTTAATAAGCGATTAATAATCGAAAATTCGGCGCGAAAATAATAAATTGTCGCACATTGTGTGCGTCATGTAGGGCATAATATCGCCGATTATGGTCTTGTTGGGTAACGTAAATGGAGCTGTTGTTAATGCCTGTGAAGTTAATGAACAATACTTAGCGCGGCAAAAGAGGCGATTTCTTAAACAACTTGTCAGCCGTTACACGGAACGTTGTTGTTACTGTTTCGCAATTCTGCGCCGCGTTTAATTGCAGCAAGGCGGTGTAATTGCATTCGTTAGCGATTCGGTGTTTTGATATTTATCCGTTTTGTGTGAATTTTAATAAGCTGCGTTTGGTGGCTGATTGTGATCAACGTGATGAGATGTTGTTAATTGCGTTCGTGCGCCGCAAAATTTGTCATTCCTCGCATTCCGCGTAATAGCCAAGGCGCAGTAGTTGTTTTAAGTACGTTTCGGTAATTAGTTGTTTAATTGCCGATGGCCGTAATGGCGCGCAATTGGGTTAATTGACTGGCAATTGTTTCTGCGGCTGACCGTCTCTGCGGAAAAATATTTATCCAGTAAATGAGGGCGGCGGGTGTGGGGGTTTGGGTTTTGGGGAAATTTAAAGTACTCCGCCGATGCATTATTCCTTAATTTATTTATGGCCCCTAAAAGCGTGGTGGCTTAAAATTTTACGGCATCAAAGTGGCAGAATTAAATAATCTATTCATCGCCCCCCGCCGGCATTTTCGCAAACCCTGCGAGGAGCGGCGATGGCGTCGCGACGGCGTTGTGATTTCAAAGAAGCCGTGCAACATTTAGGTAATGAAAATCTGCGTGCGGGCTGGGGGCCAATCGATCGGGAGGCCGAAAAGAGGACAAATGCACCCGCATCGACCCCACGTTATTTAGTTGCAACTAATTTTTTGTGCGTCCCTTTTTGTGTAGCCCCGGATAAATTGTCTTTCCATTAAATCCGACCTTTTTTTAACGTTTCCTAAAGTGGCGCGGAAAATTCTTTGCCGTTTTGTAGCACAGTAGAGGGCGGTTTTGTGCTTTGTGCGTTCCGTGTATTTATCATATAAGGAATAATAGCGGCAATAGCGGGATATGTTTTGTATGTTGTCAGAGGCAAAGCACACACCCCCGCTTAGTTCAAAGTTACACAGGCGCCGCCTAATGATAAATAACAGGAGACGGAATTTATATTTTAATGTATATCAAGGATGATTGTGAGTTATGATGACGACATATAAACGTCAATTATTTATGTCGATTTATCTCGTTTATAGAGGGCGCGAAATAAATAAATTTATAGACGAATTTTAGCGCTGTTTAAAGCGTGGAATTATTGGGCCTGCCCCTCCACGCGTTTTTAAAAGCGTAATTTGCCAGTACATGCGGGGGCCCGTCTGCCTTCGGTCAGTTTGTTCACCCTTATATTCGATTGGGTCAATAACGTCGGCTGGCCAAATTCACACCGCGTAAAATTTTCTATAATTATGCCGGAAAAACAGGCCCCACTTTCACTTCGTGGTGTAACTGTACGAAATTCCTACATCGCACCTTCACGGCCGCGCGCGTATCACAAACGTGTTTACGTGTCCCAATTAATAAATGGTGTCGGGAACTAATGAAGCGACCGGCGAAATCATTTTCCAATCGTCATAATCTGGACTGACAGACGAACGAATCAAAATATGCAAATCACCGGATCAACCATTATTACCTGCCACTGGCTGTCAAAGTTTATCATCGGAGCCCGTCATGTGCTCAAAAGGTAGATGGCGCCAGTCCCACCGGAATTCGAATCGCGCCGAAGTTTTAACATAATTAAATAACAGAAATAAGCAAATCCATTATGGATGATAATAAAAATACACAAAGCAGGGGAAAAAATTACAGGAGGCGGAAATGAAGACGAGTCAGCCCCCTGATGTGCGTTCAAATTCCATAGCAATCCAGCGCGCCATTATAGTATCATTTATTTACCAGATAGTTATTATACTTTTTTCCCCATCCGGATAATAATATACGCGCTTCAAAGAATAATGACGAGGCCAATAAAAAATTCAAATAGCGTCCTTTAAACAATATCACGCGCTGCCCGTTGTCTGCATATTTGATCGAGCGTTGGTATAGCGGACTCATCAAAATATAATATTATGTTAACGAGACGCGTTCATTATGCATGTGTGCCGTATTAACTGTCTGGAAAGTGTGCGACAGACTAATTAATAATCTGCCTCAAAAATCGAACACAAGATACTGGAGGACGGACAAACCACTCCGCACCCGTTGAGTTGTTTAGCGATTCCGCGCTGTCACAGCAGAGATGCTTTTAATTACGCGGTTAGGGATAATTAAAAGCCAGGAATCCGCGAGGATTCGCGCGCGCCATTCATATTTCCCCCCTGTCGACTCCACGGGCCGCGACTTATAATTGTAACGCCAAGAAACCAGCCAGCTCCTCATTTTTACGAGCGTGTGCATGCAAGTGTGGATGCACACTGTGCCGTTCCGTGGCGTTGAGTGGATTGTTAACGGATCACAATTCATTTCCTGGAATGCAACCAGAAAGAGGAGACCTGCATTTCCATAAAGTAATCAGGGATTACGAGCGGGGAACTTCACGCGGAACAAATCACGCCCGGATCCGGTGGATCCAGTTCTCTCCAACCCACCTCACTTCCACGTAACCATCATATTTTTATAGATGAACTCATCTAATACGCAAATGCGCGGACTGGCTGCCTACACACCCGCCTTGGACACAACGTGACCTCTTCACCAAGCCACCTAAAAATTATACACTCACATAACATTTGCAGGAGAAAAGTGGTATCTTGAAGCTTGTCAAAGGTAGAAAACACCACATTTTTGTGTTCAAATGTGTTTTGTGAAAAAGGTTGTTTTTTCTTTATTAAAACCAGGAGAAGTTTATTACCGAAGGGAATGTAGAGGGAAGACGACCACGTGGAAGATCGCTGACCAGATGGGTGGACCGGGCCATAATACCCATCAACAATGCACGAAGCGGAACAACTGGCTCAATATAAAGAGACATCGAGAGTCATTCGACAGTAAGCTGCCACCACATCCCTTCTACGGATCAGGATATATATACAGAGAACGTTCAAACGGAGCACGGAAATTAGGAAAGTAAAGAGAATCCCTTTAAACAATTACCAATAACAACTCATTACGGCCAAAGCGAGTAGTAAGGTTTTTCTTGTTCCAGGCGCCCACCAAAGTGGCGTGATATGTGACATGGCAGAACAACTGGCTCAGTATAAAGAGACATCGAATCATTCGACAATGAGGTGCCACCACATCCTTTCTAAGGATCAGGACATAAACACAGAAAACGTTCAAACGTAGCACGAAAATTGGGAAAGTAAAGAGAATCGCTTCAAACAATTAGCTATAACAACTCATTACGACCAAAGCGAGAAGTAAGGTTTTTCTTGTTCCAGGCGCCCACCAAAGTGGCGTGATATGTGACATGGCAGTAACAACTAGCTCAGTATAAAGAGACATCGAGAGTCATACAACAGGTAAGTGCCACCACATCCCTTCTAAGGATCAGGACATAAATACAGAGAACGTTCAAACGGAGCACGGAAATTGGGAAAGTAAAGAAAATCGCTTCAAACAATTAGCTACAACAACTCATTACGACCAAAGCGAGAAGTAAGGTTTTTCTTGTTCCAGGCGCCCACCAAAGTGGCGTGATATGTGACATGGCAGTAACGTAGTTGGAACGTGGCAGCAGATGTTCAAATGCGCCAAGTAGCTTCTCGCAAGTCATTTGCTAAATTGCATTACCTCTCCACTTGCACTTGCTTTTACTCAAAACTTCGATACCGTTTGATGAGAGGGCCTGATATACAAATTATGGTAGCCTTATAAAGATAATAATAATAATCCTTACTACTCCTCCACCTATGGCGTAAATGGTTACTGTCATAATTTAACAGAGATTTGAAGATCAATCGGTCTCTCTAACCACATGTGTTTCGGCGCTATTGCACAGCGTCGAACCCCAAATCGGTTAAAGTGTAATCGCAGTAGTCAGCCTTTATTGTAGCCGATACATTTGTAGTATTAAGATTGAAATGACAATTTATTGGGGTGGCTATTATTTAGCCATTATGTTCACCGAGACGTGCTTGAGTGAATTACGGTGCGCATGAAGATCAAAAGGCACCTATTGAGCAAGGTTTGCCACTTCGGCAAATACAATTAGCGACTGGAAAATCCCAAATATATTCATTGGACGGCATTAGGAATCCTCAGAAATTCCAGATAGAGGAATTACCCAAGGCTTGTGATAACCAAGTGTGGCAACATGGCCTACTGAAACGAAATGCCGCACCAATCAGGGATCATCTTCAAGCCTCCCCTCGCGGTGCACAATTCAAATTGCACCCCACCCCAATAACTCAAAAATTATTAATTATAAGAGTGCAGAGCAGAGCAGACTTCAATTCGTTACCTTCACCGGTGTACATCGCTGTATATTAATTATTGTTACGCATTAAATTATAGTCCACATTATTTGCAAAACGACGAGTTTTAATTACCTTTTCTCTTAAATTGGCCCGCCTGGTCCTTCGATTAGGTAACAACATGCAAAGCGGGGTTTTTACTCAAAACGTCGATACCGTTTGATCAGAGGGCCCGATCTACAAATTATAGTAGCCTTATAAAGATAATAATAATAATCCGTACTACTCCTCCACCTATGGCGTAATTGGTTACTGTCACAATTTGACACAGATTGGAAGATCAATCGGTCCCTCTAACCACATGCAAAGAGGGGTTTTTACTCAAAACTTCGATACCGTTTGACGAGAGGGCCCGATCTACAAATTATGGTAGCCTTATAAAGATAATAATAATAATAATCCTTACTACTCCTCTACCTATGGCGAAATTGGTTACTGTCATAATGTGACAGAGATTTGAAGATCAATCGGTATCTCTAACCACATGTAAACAGGGGTTTTAATCTTTTAACACGGAGCACCTATACCGGGTGATTCAAGTTTTATTACCAGGCTAAAAATGGCAACTTCTAGTTGAAATAAAAAATCCAAAATAAGTACACATGTTTAGACATTGATGTAGCCAAATCTGACGATAGAAAAAATAATTTTAACCATCCGGTAGTTTATACGTTATTTCACAAAGAATTCGTAATTTTATTTATATAGTTTTTGTCAGAACATACTTTAATGCTATTCCTAACATTTCAGTGTAATCCAAGTAAAAAAAATGCACCAATTATTGAATTAAATGAATTTTGATATTGCAACAGAAAGATTTATTACTAAATAGTAAAATGTGACGGCTGCTTCCAGTAATAGTCCCTATAATGGATTTTATGGGTTTTATGATAGGGCCGTACCCAATCCCTCAGCCTGCTGGGTGGATACCGAGGCAAGGATTTCTTCAGGGCCGGAGCTCAATATTTGCTTAATAATAAAGTCATAAAACGTTCCAACCGCACCGGCGCAGTAAATGCTTTGTAGGGCTCTTGACTTACAAAATCATAAATCATACCGAGGAAAGTTGGTTAGTAACGTAAAAAATGCTTTAATTTGAAATCTAATCATTTGCGTTAATTTTTGATTTGTGAAAATGATTAGATTCGCCTAATCTAATCATTGGGTCTTTCCGCCTGAAAGACCCAATGGTGTCGATAGCCCAATAAATATTGTTTATGATATGATTAGATTTCAAATTAAAGCATTTTTTACATTATTAACCAACTTTCCTCGGTATGATTTATGATTTTGTAAGTCAAGAGCCCTACAAAGCATTGACCGCGCCGGTGCGGTTGGAACGTTTTATGACTTTTTATGATTCCGCCAGTCGCCCGTGGGTATCCACCCAGCAGGCTGAGGGGATTGGGTACGGCCCTATCATAAAACCCATAAACTCCATTATAGGGACTATTACAGGAAGCAGCCGTCATATTTTACTGTTTAGTAATAAATCTTACTGTTGCAATATCAAAATTCATTTAATTCAATAATTGGTGCAATTTTTTTGACTTGGATTACACTGGAATGTTTGGAATAGCATTAAAGTATGTTCTGACAAAAACTATATAAATAAAACTACGAATTCTTTGTGAAATAACGTATAAACTACCGGTTAATTTTAATTTTAATTTTTTAATCGTCAGATTGGGCTTCATCAATATCTAAACATGTGTACTTATTTTGGATTTTTTATTTCAATTAGAAGTCGCCATTTTTGGCCTGGTAATAAAATTTGAATCACCCGGTACAAGTAGGAGTCACGAAAACGACCGAACATGTGCGATTCTCTCCAGCGCACTCCCTAACCCTAATGGCAACCGCGCAAGGCGCCACTGTATAAAAGAGTGATGCGGTTCTGGAAACTGGTGTTGACGAGTGATTTGCTGGAGTGTAAGCAGAAAGTGGATATATCTGTATTTCCATAAAATATTCATAAATTACGTTGAGGGGCGGTGAGGAAATTGCAGCGCGCTAATTTAAAATCGCGGCGTGGATTTTCGGGGAAATGAAGAGCGCGGCGGATGAGTGCCATTGATTGAAACGCCGGCTATTTTAAAAAGGGGTAAAAAGTAGTTAATGGATTGTCAAGTTGTGTTTCAGTAAATACCGCTTATATTATTAAATCCTGGCCGCGCGCCAATGGCGATAAAAAAATGAATATATGAAGATGACAGTGCAGAAAGATTCAATTAGATTATGAATGGAACAGTTGTTTACAAGATTGGGGTGTCTCGCGTCTTACGAG
The DNA here is from genome assembly GCA_951805005.1 of Othius punctulatus. NCBI lineage: Eukaryota > Metazoa > Arthropoda > Insecta > Coleoptera > Staphylinidae > Othius > Othius punctulatus. The sequence goes on from OX638147.1 coordinate 24,839,647, forward strand.
TGGAGGTACGTTTAATGAGAGCCCCCCTCGCTTCAGATAAATAGGTGCAAGTGAAGTCTGCGCGGCGGATGTTAGTGTGAAACGAGATGAAGTGCCCCGTTCTAGTCTAGTTCGCCGGCGCGGCGCAGCTAAAAACGTTTAAAATGCAAATAGTGCCCCTTATCTATACGAACTATCTAAATATCTATATCTGTCTTTACAGAGTGTGATCAATCTTTCATTATTTATCCACGTCAAACGAAACTTTCTAATTGATTTTGCCGGGCGCATAAAAAGCGCGCCCCATTATTATTCATAAGCTTCTAAATACACAAAACTTTTAATTATTGCTAGTCATTATGATGTAATTGCAGATAGGCACGAGGGCCGTTTGGCATTTTCGGGCCCGTTTTGTGCTGACGCTGCTGATAAATATTAGTCGATTGGTGTGACTCAAGACCGGAAACGAGCTCGGCTTGAAAGGGGGCTACCCAGAAAACTATCATTACCGACTAGTGCTTTCTTTAAAATTCGTCATGATTACGAAATTGTTTGATTGCCCCTGCCATTACAAGCTATTCCGAAATTAGAAAATAATAAATACTGAATTGCACAAACAGATGTGCACTCAGGCAGCAGCTTTGGAGGCTGGTAACTACCAGATGCTGGTATGAGGATAAAACTATTTCAAACGGAATAATATACTCGCGGATATGTTGTATTTATTCAACAGAATCGCGTCGCGTGGTAATTTTCAATTATCAAATTTGAAAATTAATTGCTCGCACGTGGCAAGGAGATGCGGCAGGACCAATAATTTCATCGCGCACGCGGTTTGAAGGTCTACAGCCTTCATGACGCACATGAAGATGACAATGAGAATTAATAGCATCAATGATTTTATTGCACGCGTGGAAGTGACACACCCATCTAGAAATGATTTGTTGATGAAAAGGTGATAGCACGCACGTGGAGATGCAGCAGGGGCAATGATTTCATCGCACACGTGGCAAGGATATCTACAGCGTTGATGATTTCATCACGCACATGGCAACGAGATTTAATTGCATCAATGATTTTATTGCACACATGGAAGTGTAACCTATCTGGAAATGACCTGATTTGATGATGAAAAGCTGTTTGCACCCACATGGCAAGGAAATGCGACAGGCCCAATGATTTCATCGCACACGTGGCAAGGAGATGCGGCAGGACCAATGATTTCATCGCACACGCGGTTTTAAGGTCTACAGCGTTCATCACGCACATGAAAATGAGTATTAATAGCATCAATGATTTCATTGCACACATAGAAGTGACACCGTTAACCCATCTAGAAATGATCTGATTTCATGATGAGAAGCTGTTTGCACGCACGTGGCAAGGAGATGCGGTTGAGGCAATGATTTCATCGCACACGTGGCAAGGATATCTACAGCGTTGATGATTTTATCACGGACATGAAATCATTGATGCAATTAAATCTAGTTGTCATGTACGTGATGAAATTATCAACGCTGTAGATATCCTTGCCACGTGTGAGACGGAATCATTGGTTCTGCTGCATCTCCACGTACGTGCTATCACCTTTTCATCAACAAATCAGATCATTTCCGGATGGGTTAACTGTGCAATAAAATCATTGATGCTATTCATTCTCATTGTCATGTGCGTGATGAACGCTGTAGACCTTCAAGCCGCGTGTGCGATGAAATCATTGGTCCTGCCGCATCTCCTTGCCACGTGTGCGATGAAATCATTGGCCCTGTCGCATCTCCTTGCCACAGAGATGCAGCAGCGGCAATGATTTCATCGCACACGTGGCAAGGAAATCGGGCAGCATTAACGATTTCATCACGCACTTGGCAAGGAGATATATACCTCCACTGTTGATGACTTCATCACTTCATCGACTACGACGTATCAATGATTTCATTGCACACGTGGCAAGGAGATGCGGCTGGGCCAATGATTTTATCGCACACGTGGCACGGAGATGTGACAGGGCCAACGATTTCAACGCACACGTGGCATGGAGATGCAGCTGCGGCAATGATTTCATCGCACACGTGGCAAGGAAATCTGACAGCGTTAACGATTTCATGAAGCACCTGGTAAAGAGATCTACAGCTTGATTTGAACTTTGTTAACAAGTTTGTGTCTTTTTAAGCATGTGAAAGACAAGGAGATATACACCTCCACCGTTGATGACGTCATCAAGCGCATGACGATGAGATGTTATAATAGCATCGATGATTTTATTGCACACGTGGCACGCAGATGCGACGGGCCAATGATTTCATCGCACACGTGGCAAGGAGATGTGGCTGGGCCAATGATTTTATCGCACACTTGGCACGGAGATGCGACAGGGCCAATGTTTTCATTGCACACGTCGCATGGAGATGCAGCTGCGGCAATGATTTCATCGCACACGTGGCAAGGAAATCTGACAGCGTTAACGATTTCATGACGCACTTGGTAAAGAGATCTACAGCTTGATTTGAAGTTTGTTAACAAGTTTGTGTCTTTTTAAGCATGTGACAGATTTATTAAATTATAAGAGCTGTAGTAATCTGCACTTAGCATTGGGTTAGCGTATACTAATACGGTTACTAGAGGTTATATTATTTCTATTACGACCATATTTTTTTCAGTGCATGTTAAAGTTGTTTAAAAGTCGGGATGCTATTAGGAACTTATTTTTAATACTTTAAACAGGTTGGGGGACGGAGTGCCTCTTCTGCAGTGGCTGTCGAATTTGTTTAAGCGAGAACGCTGTAAGAATATTATTTTGAAGGGCTGAAACGGGTCTGGGAATCGGGTCGTAGATGCTTATTGGGGTGCTTAGAGGCGAGTTCATGAAAAAAGTTCGGGGAACGGCGGTTGTTGAAAATTCGTCGCGATTACGAAATGATTTGGTGGCGTGTGTAATTGCGCGGATGGGGCATTGGTTGCGAGAGCACGGTAGGTAAGTTCTGGCGGAGAGAACGAGTTCTGTGAAATGATCCGTTGGCGGGTCGAGCTGGCCGAATGGTGGAATGGCCGCGGTCGAGGCACGAGGTGAGAGGCGTGCATGGAAACGTACGAAGTGTTCTGAAATTCCAGCATCCGCGAGGACTGGTAAAAAGTGAGCGTATAAATTAAAGCGTTTATTGATTGGAGCGGATCGAGAACATATGGTTAGATCGCATTCGCAGCAAGGACGGTCGTTGGTCCTGTGCCGGTTGTCATGCACATACAATACGTGTGCGCGAGAGAGTGTGCATGCAGAATGGACGTGTTCGCGGGTGTGTGCGCGCATTCGCGAGTCGAGTTTCTGTTTCGGCGTAAATGAGGTCGAGTTATCAGACCGGGGGGCGAATTCCGGTACGGACTCCGGATCAAGAATTGCCCATTCCGCCCTGACGCCTCCATACTCATGCAAGCAGCCGGCCTGGAAATGGCCATGTTTGACTTCGGAAGCTTATTGTTAGATAACTTTGTTTTAGTTTTCCATTATGGCGGGAACTTGGTAATATCTGGAGTCTGGCCGTGGAACCGGGAACGAACGGTCTTATCTGTTAATGTCAGGCTAAGAAAGGGTGCTTTTATGCCGAAATTGCCATACTAAGTTATTGAACGGTAGAAATTGCCGTAGGAATGATTCATTATAGTGCTTAATAGTTTATCAAGTCGTTGAATATGGGAGCGGGTCGACGCGAGACCGGCGACGGAAGCCGGGATGGGGCGGGCGGAAGGGCAGCAGGAAAGACTGGAGATGATCAGCTCGCCGTGCCGTGCCGTATCGCGCCGTGCTTGATGTGGGCCACCGGCCGGCCCACCATTCATACTTATTTTTAGAAAGACATGCTGATGGGGCAAAAAATAGCCGCCCCCGAAGCGAGGGATGGCTTCGCGAATGTGCAAGAAGCGCCGGCCCCTGGAGCTGACGATAAAAAGTGGAGGCGGATGTTTAGATAAATAGCCGGTGCGATATAGTGATATAGTGAATGATATCTGTTGGAGGAATGCACGTGAGGAATTCGGCGCGAGACGTCAGTCATAGTCAGGGGCTGGCATGGCGAGGTCCCGGCGGTGGCCGATCAATACCGTGAGCGGCATTGCCGCCTCGCCGCCATGGGGGTGCGCAGATGTGTACTGACTACTCACCGTAGGCACGCATTTGTGGCTGGGCGAGATGAAGTCCAGGCCGCGCTCCCCGTTGCCGCTGAAGCAGTTCTTGATGTTCTGCATGAACTTGCGCCGGATAGCCTTCAGTGAATACACGCAGAGTGCAGACAAGTCCGAGGGTTTATTAGCTTGCGTGGGATCACTTTCACTAAACACAGCAAACAGTACATCGTCCTGGGCAGTGATCCCCAGATCTTGAGCCAGGTCTGATCCGGCCTTGCCCATGTACGCGGCCTGCACCAGATTGTACTTCCTACCTCCCTCGCTGATGCAGTCTATTGGGATTTCGGTGTACGAGTAGTAATTCTCGTCGTCGTGACACACACGCACCAGCTTGCTGATGTATTGGTTCGAGGACGTGTGCTTCATTTGGGTCGTTAGAAAATAGCTGAAGCCTTCCGAGCTGAATCCGTACACGTAATTGATGGGGTATCGTTCTCTGGCCAACGAGTTGACGAACATCCTCGTCCCTGTGGTCACCGCCGTTTGTGCGATTGTAAACATTTTGTCCTTCTCCAAGGAGCGACTGCTGACGGCCGGCACCTCAGAACGGTACGGGGAACCAAGTGTAAACGTTACTCCCACATACATCACTTTCGACACCGGCGGGTTCGGGGGTCCTGGTGCTATAAACGCCACCGTCGAAGCCGTGGCGTTATTGGCCACCACAGCTTCTCTTATATCCCTGACATCAGAATCTGATATGTTGTGCAGATTTCGAACCGAGCAGATTCCTTGGAAGAGGCTTCCGCAGGAGATCAGCCGACTCGTGGTGTAGTCGATGACCAATGCCTTGTTCACATTGTCGGTGAGCTTCTTATTGACTGCTGTAGTACACTCTAATACAGAACACTCGTCTGCATCCAGTTCAGGTCCAGTTTTCGCGGAGACCACAAGATCCAGATCCGGCGATAATTGATACAGACGATTCACAGCTCCAATGTATACGCGACCGGTGTATATATCAACCACCAGGTGGTTAAAACGTTCAATATTAGGGTCGGAGAATGTACGCACGATATCACTGGAACCGACGGCGGCGACAGCTACAGCCAGCACCAACGCTACTAGCCGCTTCATGGCGGGAGCGGCACTCCAAAACCTTCACGTCATGGGCCCTGCAACAAAGAGTAACACCAAGTTAGGAACAACCAACCAACTGATCGCAATAAACGTGCAAATTCGGGAAATTCAATTCGTCCGCCTCAGGAGCGGAAAACGAATGATCCCGAACGTGATTTATGGAACGATACTTTAACTGAACGGCTCTATTAGTATCAAAGAAATATTAATCATATTTCCCTTTTGCCTTATTGAAAATAAGAAATTTGAGGTTTAAAATAAATCAAACCGATTTTTTGCCACGTCTGATTTGAATGATTTAATGCGCCTCGATTTTTATCATGATTTCTGCCAATAACACAAATACAACGGCGAAAACATTTCAACAGCGCTATTCGATAAACCCACACCTACCCACAATTGGTACGGCGCCTTTCGCTACAACCGTTTCGCCGCTGGCCGTAACATTAAGTTTTCAGGCAATAACAAGTATCAGCGCAGCACATCAAAATACTTCGACCATAATTAAGCGAAGGTCTAAAATGTGAGATATACTGCGTACCTTGCACTGTAACGTATACCAGCGGACAAAAAAATCATTATTTAAATCGGACAACGTTACCAATTGCTATAATAACTATCAATCATTGCAATTGAACGCGCTAGCAAAATAAGTACTCACTCAAAAGACCAATAGACAAGCACATAGATTGAAAGTAGCGAGTATCCTTTCGGATGAACCTGACGTGCAAGAATAGTTATTTGTGTAACAAGGCATTTAAATTTATTTTTATTTCACGAGACATAATTGTAATTCATATTGTCTCGTGAATGAATGACAAAAAACGAACGAAGTTTTTTAGGTGCTCATAAGTGTTTTTATTTGTCTTTAGAAAAAACTGCTGCATATTGTCAAAAACTACAATGTAACGTGCTGACAAAGTCAAGTGAAGTTTGTAGGTGCTCATAAATGTTTTTATTTTGTTTTTGATGACAAAAAATTACTTTTATAACATGTCTATTCTGAAATCATGAAATTTAATCATTTTGAAACATCCTTAGTAAATAATTAACGAAAGTCATTACTCTGTATAAATTATTATATTATTAAAGTGAATATTATGAATATTTACTTGCACATTAATTTGCGGATTTGATCAAACAAAGGCTGACTGGCCTATGAAATGAAATGTACTTAAAGAAAAATAACAAATTATCTCTTTCCACAACGACATTTATTTCGCTAAATATACATTTCAACCACTACATAGTCATCTTCAGTAGACATTTGTACTCGTACTAACTTGTACTAATATTTCACAAGCTCCAACCGATTATTTTGAAAGATACTTTACAACAAAATACTTATTTGTATGGCCTGTGCCAAAAAAAAAAAAAATTTAACTTAACTTCTGACAAAATCAAGCGAAATTTTGCAAGTGCTCATATGTTTTTATTTTGTTCTAGAGAAAAAAAACTGTTTAATAAAAAACAGTAATATAACCTGTTGACGAAATCAAGACAAGTTTTTTAGGTGCCCTTGAGTTTATTCTTTAATTTGGTTTGGAAAAAAGGATGTAGTCAAAAATACAATCATGTTTTATAGGTGGCCTTGAGTTTATTCTTTAATTTGTTTTTGGAAAAAACTGCTTGTAGTCAAAAAATACAATCTAGTATGCTGACAAAGTAAAGTGAAGTTTTTTTACAACAAAATACCTATTTGTATGGCCACAAAATACCTATTTGTATGAACTGTGCAAAAAAAAATTAACTCATCTTCTGACAAAGTCAAGCGAAGTTTTGCAAGTGCTCATATGTTTTTATTTTGTTCATGAGAAAAAAACTGTTGGGTTTAATCAAAAACAGTAATATAATCTGTTGACGAAATCAGGACAAGTTTTTTAGGTGCCCTTGAGTGTATTCTTTAATTTGTTTTTGGAAAACAAAAATTCATGTAGTCAAAAAATACAATCCAGTTTTTTAGGTGCCCTTGAGTTTATTCTTTAATTTGTTTTTGGAAAAAACTGTTTATAGTCAAAAAATACAATCTACTATGCTGACAAAGTAAAGTGAAGTTTTTTACAACAAAATACCTATTGGTATGGCCTGTGCCAAAAAAACTAATTTAACTTTACTTCTGACAAAGTCAAGTGAAGTTTTGCAAAAGCTCATAAGTGTTTTTATTTTGCTCTTGAGAAAAACTGATCAAAAGCTATAATATAATCTGCTGATGAAATCAAGAAAAGTTTTTTAGGTGCCCATACGTATATTCTTTAATAATTTGGTTTTGGAAAAAACTGCTGCATATAGTCAAAGACTACAATCTAGTATACTGACGAAGTCAAGTGAAGTTTTTTAGGTGCTCGCACGTTTTTTTATTTGTCTTTGGAAAAAACTGCTGCATATAGTTAAAAACTACAATGTAGCGTGCTGACAAAGTTAAGTGAAGTTTTTTAGGTGCTTATAAGTTTTTTTAGTTTTGTTATTTGAAAATAAGAGGTGCTCCATAAGTGTTTTTATTTTGTTCTTGAGAAATACTGTTCAAAAACTATAATATAATCTGCTGACGAAATCAATACAAGTTTTTTAGGTGCCCATAAGTTTATTCGTTAATAATTTGGTATTGGAAAAAAAACTACTGCATATAGTCAAAAACTACAATCTAGTATGCTAAGCTGACAAAGTCAAGTGAAGTTTTTTAGGTGCTCACACGTTCTTTTATTTGTCCCTGGAAAAAACTGCTGCATATAGTTAAAAACTACAATGTAGCGTGCTGACAAAGTCAAGTGAAGTTTTTTAGGTGCTCATAAGATTTTTTTTTAGTTTTGTTCTTTGAAAATAACTGCTGCATACAGTTAAAAAATGCAATGTAGCGTGCTGGCAAAGTCAAGTCCAGGTTTTTAGGTGCCCTTGAGTTTCTTTAATTTGTTTTTTGGAAAACCCTGCATATAGTCAAAAACTACAATCTAGTATGCTGACAAAGTCGAGTACAGTTTTTTAGGTGCTCATAAGTTTTTTTAATTTGACTTTGGAAAAAACTGCTGCATATTGTCAAAAACTACAATGTAGCGTACTGACAAAGTCAAGCGAAGTTTTGCAAGTGCTCATATGTTTTTATTTTGTTCTTGAGAAAAAAAACTGTTGGGTTTAATCAAAAACAGTAATTTAACCTGTTGACGAAGTCAAGACAAGTTTTTTAGGTGCCCATAAGATTATTCTTTAATTTGTTTTTGGAAAAAAACTGCTGCATATAGTAAAAAACTACAATCTGGTATGCTCACAAAGTCGAGTGAAGTTTTTTAGATGCTCATAAGTTTTTTTTTATTTGTCTTTGGAAAAAACTGCTGCATATAGTCAAAAACTACAATGTAGCGTGCTGACAAAGTCAAGTGAAGTTTTTTAGGTGCTCATAACTTTTTTTTAGTTTTGTTCTTTGAAAATAAGAGGCTCATAAGTGTTTTTATTTTATTCTTGAGAAAAACTAATCAAAAACTATAATATAATCTGCTAACGAAATGAAGACAAGTTTTTTAAGTGCCCATAATTTTATTCTTTCAACTTTTAAATTTGGTTTTGGAAAAAACTACTGCATATAGTCAAAAATTACAATCTAGTATGCTGACAAAGTCAAGTGAAGTTTTTTAGGTGCTCATAAGTGTTTTTATTTGTCTTTGGACAAAACTGCTGCATATAGTTAAAAACTACAATGTAGCGTGCTCACAAAGTCAAGTGAAGTTTTATAGGTGCTCATAAGTTTTTCTTGGTTTTGCTCTTTGAAAAAACTGCTGCATATAGTCAAAAAATGCAATGTAGCGTGCTGGAAAAGTCAAGTCAAGTGTTTCAAATGCTCATTATTTTTTAAATATTGTTCTTGGAAAGAACCTGCTTCATGTAGTCAAAATACTTTCGTTATTATATGTTTCAAGATTATCTGCAATTTTGCATGCTGGATATTTCTATTGGTTGTATTGTATATGCAGGCATAGACCTATCCAGAATACGTTAAATAATTACAATTTGTGATAAAGTGAAATACATTTGGCACTCCTTAATTGTGTAAAATTTATAAATTTAGTGAAATAAAAATAAATTTCAAATTCATTAATTTATAAATTTGGCAAATAAAATATAGATAAATAGATCCATGACTCTGCAAATCAGTATTTAACAGAGTGAACAAAATTTATAAATTTAGTAAAATGAAAAAAAAATCAAATTTATTAATTTGTAAATTTGGCAAAATAAAATATAGATAAATAGGTCCATGACTACAAATCAGTATTTAACAGAGTAAAGTTATACGCAGATATATTAAACACTTTGGTATTTGGTGCACTTATATTGGAATGTGAATTATTTAGCAGAGTAAACAAAAAAGTTGTGTTGAACACTTTGCCATTTGGTGCACTTACATTGGAATGTTGCAGCAACTTTCTCATTTTGTGTATGAATATTTTATAATTTTACGATTTTATTAATTATTGATTCAAAAATAATACTAGTTATACCGGATACCTGAATTATACCTGAATTTTTTTAACATTTTCATTTTAGTATTAAACAAAAATATTGTCCTATGAATCTGTTACATCAGTACACAAAAAAAGTCACCTAATCAGTAAATATTGTATACTGGTAGCTGTTAGTTTATGGCACATTGTAAATAAGTAAATGAAATAAAACAACTTTGTAATTTCCACTCACACTTTTATTTTTGAAAAATATTTAGTGACTGCAGTTTCGACTAAGGTCTAGTCATAGAAACTGCAGTCACTAAATATTTAGTGACTGCTGTTTCGACTAAGGTCTAGTCATAGAAACTGCGGTCACTAAATATTTTTCAAAAATAAAAGTGTAACTGGAAATAAAGTTATTTAATTTAATTTACTTAATCAGTAAATGCCAGGAATGTAATGGGAGAATATCTGAACTTTAACTCAAATGCCAAAATTTTAATGATTTTGCCCGAATGACTCAGCCCACCGTTCTACAACTTCATGGTGCTCAATTTGTATATGTAAAACCAACCAAATTATTTCGACGGAATTCAAAAAAACCCATTAAAATTCAATGACAATTCCAAATTACGACTTCATTAATTTATATTCTATCCCAACTCGAGTTCGTAGCTAATTAAATTATTTAAATAAAAAACGTATGTTTTAAAAACAACATAATTAATTATTAATAAATATATATAATCAACTGGTAATAAATTGGTGGACACGATTTATAGACTATTAAATTTCACTGCATAGCATAATGTTCAATATTAGGCTAAATAGAAACCCATCAATAGATTGATCGATGTGGCTTTTATTTGTTGAAAATTCATCATTACTAATGTATGAAATAAAGATACGCACTTTTTAAAATTTTCAAAATTGTTTTTTATTGTTCCACAGTGTGGCGAAACAATTGTCGTGAACAATAAAAAACAATTTTTAAATTTTATAAAAGTGCGTAACTTTATTTCATACATTAGAAACCCATCAGTTTACGATCCAATTTAAAATTTATAATCGTGGGTTCGATTCTCGCACAAGATAATAATATTTGTTATTATTATAATCAGATCTTTAGTCTACCCGTTAAGGTAGGGTGTTAAGGTCAAGATAATAATAAAATTGTTCAATTACCATGCTAATATGAATTATGTATTCCCTGTAGTACATTGCAAATATTGCTGAGGACAATTTGTCAATAATAATTATTCAATTACCCCCCGAATATAAATTATAAATCCTCTGCAGTATTTTATAAGAAATCGAATAATATAAATATTATAATCGAACCTACGAATATTACATAATAAGTCGAAGCCTTATCTTTGTATGTTGCTTTTATGTCTTATGAGACGTTGGGCTTTTGGGAAATTAGGGGAAAATTGTACAATTTGGTATTGGGAGAGAATCGAACCTGTGAGCATTGAAATGTGAGTTAGAGCCTTCACTCTATATATTTTTGTTTTGTTTTTCGAGGTGTTGGGCTACTTTTCAAAAATCTCTTAAAATATCAATCTGACAGATCAATCATCCACAAGTTTGCAAATGAATATATCTAATTCTCATCAACTTGTGAAATTGGGAATCCGACGGTTTTAGATGCTGATCAGGAAATTAGAAATGCAGTAGCTAGACATATTTAATTTGTGCTGTATTTATCTGACAGATAATTTATTCACGTATTTGGAAATCAATTATTCCAATTCTCATCAACTTCTCAAGTTGGGAAAGCTATCTGATGTTTTAATATGTCGACCCGAAAATTGTAAATGCGTTAGGTTAGGTTAGGAAATTGGGAATAGATATCTGACAGATCAAGAGGAAATTAGAAATACGTTAGGTGTTTTAGATTAATGTATGTACTATATCTATCTAGCACATAATTTTTCCACTCAGTTGGAAAAATCTTTCCTAAATGGCAAACAAACAAAAAATCTAGTTTGGTCAATTTAAAAAATCCGCAATGAATTGAACTGTGCACAATTACTAATGTTTTCATTAATTCTAGGACTTCTTCAGCTGTCTAATTAGCAGAGTTCTGCTGAAAATTGTCACTATGCTTCACAAGAAATTGAACTGTGCACAATTACTAATGTTATTATTAATTCTAGGACTTCTTCAGCAATTAATCGTCTAATTAGCAGAGTTCTCCTGAAAATTGTCACTATGCTTCACAAGAGACACAATACTGTGAAGGGGTTAGATTAAAAAGTTATTATAGCCCTTTGAGTGGTTTATCCATCCCGTAGCTCACATCAGATAGAAACGATTTGGGCCTAATAAGCATGCCTCATTTCCAGACCATTTTCTACGCTGCATGAGCTTTAATGTCTTACAAAATTGTACTAAAATGTACTTATAAAATTTGGTTTCCAACAAACTTTCATTCGAAATGAATCTGTCAAAGCTATTCGAAGGAAAGCCTTAAAACTATTTTATTTTCGTTCCTATTTCTACTTCTATCATATACAAACAGTTTCCGAATCAGGTTGATTTGTATCTTTTAAAACATAAAATATCTTACTACAAAATAATTCAATATTTATAAAAATACGACAATTATTGTTTATGTTGGCTTAAATTAGATGTAAGCTACGTGACGTCACTTAAGGGCCATTAAAAATTGTGCGACACAACCTAAAAATTGATTTGACAAATTATTTAAGGCCGGTCTTTCCAAATTTGTAGAGTTAACTGATGGATAAACCCACAAGGCGGTTAGAAACTTTGGGTATTAGCATTGGGCAAGTGCGTTTATAATCCCATTTGGGTAATTTAAATAATCAGAAAATTATTAGCAACTTTTACAACCATAATTTTTAAGGGCGTTTCATTCACCATCAACCAAGTCGGTTTACAGAATTTTTTTCTTTAAATCGTAAAAAGAGAGTTGATTTCTTGGAACAAATTAATGAAAACTTTACCAGTAGGTGGAAAGACCACAGCTGCTTTAGGCAAGTTTCGCAAATCTTCGCTTAAAATCAATTCAAAAAATGGATTTCTTAGATAAAATTAATTTTTCTGGGTGCTTTACTCGATTACTGGTTTCGTTAGTTGTGTGCACTTTTATCGAGGGATGAAACGACCCGTCATTAGGCAAATCACACAAAACGTTGTTTGAAAATTGTTTTCTTAGGTCAAATTAATATTTGTGGGTCCTTTACTCATCGTCTGCGAATGCTTCAACGAAACACGTTGCAATTATTCACCGTGCAGCTCGAGGCAAATTCCACCGGGGAATTTTTATGTACACGCACCATTCTGTTAACCGGTCTGTAGCCCTAAGGTCGTGGGTTCGAGCCCGATTAAACGTATGGTTTCGTATTCACTATGACGAGTGCATCTCTCAAGTTTAGGAAAAAAGAGGACTTAACTCGTATTCAGCAAGTTTCCTGTAATGCCAAATCTACTTAAACCAGTGTGGCGTTGTGAGTTAAGTCTCCGACTAAGCAAGAGTCAGTTAAAGAGCACTCCACGATAATAATAATACATAATAAGAGTAGGTTTTGTATTCGCAACAATGCAATAATGGACGAGTGCATCTGTCAAGTTTAACAAACAAATTACTTCAGTCGTATTCACCAACTTTTCAGAAATGTCAAATCTACTTAAAAGCCCGTATGATGTTGCGAGTTAAGTCTCCGACTAAGCAATAGTCGGTTGAATCGTAGGCCATTACAATGATTTTAAATAATAAAATTTGGTTTAACCGTTTTGTCATGGTGAATGGAATGGAATTGAGACTAATATAAGTTAGTTTCCTTAAAATTTTCAGATTTATGAATTGGCCTATCCCTTTGGCAAAATCCACCGAAAACTTGAATTTATAGGTTTTGCACAATTATTACAAAATGTTGTGAACATAGATTAAACTTCAAAATAAATATTTTTACATTTTGAAGTACGCTTCAGGTGTGGTTAGAAATTTAACATTTTTGTACTAAAAATCCTCAAATATCGTAATTCTTCCCAAAATTTCCATTCATTTTTTTATTGTGGAAGTAATGTTCCCATTAATTATTTTTTGTATATGCAGATGTCAGTTAAAAGTTTCCTTAAAATTTTCAGATTTATTAATTGGCGTATCCCTTTGGCAAAATCCAGCGAAAACTTGAATTTACAGGTTTCGCACAATTATTACAAAATTTTGTAAACAGAGATTAAACTTCAAAATAAATATTCCTACATTTTGAAGTACGCTTCAGGCGTGGTTAGAAATTGAACATTTTTGTACTAAAAATCCTCAAATATCATAATTCTTGAATTGAAAACTTGAATTTATACGTTTAGCACAATTATTACAAAACTTTGTGAACAGAGATTAAACTTCAAAATAAATATTCGTACATTTTGAAGTACGCTTTAGGTGTGATTAGAACATTTTTGTACAAAAAACCTCAAATATCATAATTCTTCCCAAAATATCCATTCATTTTTTTTTTTATTGCGTAAATGATGTTCCCGTTAATTATTTTTTTGTATATGCAGATGTCAGTTAAAGTTTACTTAAAATTTTCAGATTTATTAATTGGCGCATCCCTTTGGCAAAATTCTCCGAAAACTTGAATTTATAGGTTTTGCACAATTATTAAAAAAATTTGTGACGAGAGATTAAACTTCAACATAAATATTCCTACATTTTGAAGTACACTTCAGGTGCGGTTAGAAATTGAACATTTTTGTACTAAAAATCCTCAAATATCATAATTCTTCCCAAAATTTCCACTCATTTTTTTTTTAATTGCGGAAATGATGTCGTTCCCATCAATTATTTTTGGTATATGCAGATGTCAGTTAAAAGTTTCCTTAAAATTTTCAGACATATTTGTCATTGTATAATTTAATAACGCATTCACAAAAAAAATATATTTGATCGATAGATTTTATGATATTACAAATTTGTGGCAAAATACATTGTATCCATATTTATAATTTGTGTGTTACTTCGTAAGTAAATAATTAAAGAATATCTGCCAGTTGTAAGGACCGAGATTACCTATCACAACAATGCTACGTCTAATCAAGACCCATGAACTTGAAAAAACAAATGTAGTATGCTTTATCGCATATTTGCGGTTGGTGAATATCAGTTCAGTGACTGGCGTGTAATTAATTAACAGAGTGAGCAGTAACGTTATTTATAGCCATTGCCATTTAAAATATATATACAGGGTGTTAATACCAAGTTGTAACACCCGAAAATGGCAGTTAGAACTCATTGAAACAAACAACTTTTCTTAGTTAAAATTTTTGAATTGGAGCCCCAGTTCATAGTTATTGGCGTTCTTTTGTTTTTCGAAAAATTGTCATTACTCCCTTATTTTGAGAAATATTTAAAAAATACAAAAATGTTCAGCATGCGCTATCGGTTGTCTAAAACATTTGTATTTACAATTATTTTCTATTTTATCAAATAACAAAATGGCGACCGAAGAAAATTTTCGAAACAAGATATTTTGAAAATCACTCGATTGATTTTTGAAAATAAAACATTTATGAAATCCTTAAACTATATTATAACATTTGTCTAAAACATTTTTTTCGATCTGTGTGTAATTCAAATTGAATTACAAGATGAATTTTAACAAACTGCAACAATCATTTAAAACAAAGTAGGCTAACCTCAAGTTAGGCCATTAAACAAGTTGAGGCACGTGTTTTCTAGATTGTACGTTCAAATTTAAATACCTTTTGATCTTGTTCTTCAGAAATTTCTGCTTCATCTTGAAAAGTTTCTGTCACGTTTATCACTTGTGTGCGTATTTTGCATAATTTCTGTATAAAAATGCATAATTATCAAAACAGACAAATGTTAGATAGTTCAAGGATTTTATAAATGTTTTATTTTCAAAAATCGATCGATTGGTTTTCAAAATATCTTGCATAGAAATTTTTGATCGGTCGCCATTTTGTTATTTGATCAAATATAAAATATTTGTAAATACAAATGTTTTAGAGAACCGAAAGCGCATGTTGAACGTTTTCGTATTTTTTAAATATTCCTTAAAATAAGGGAGTAATGACGATTTTTCGAAAAACAAAAGAACGCCAATAACTATGAACTTGAGCTCCAATTCAAAAATTTTAACTTAGAAAAGTTGTTTGTTTCAATGAGTTCTAACTGCCATTTTCGGGTGTTACAACTTAGTATTAACACCCTGTATATATATATATATATACACACGAAGCAATGATACGGATCTGCAATTCCTTGTTTTTGTTAAAATTATCATGGATTTTGTTTAATTTGTGCTTTTGCTACTTTGTTTTTATGTTTGCAGTTGTATTTTTTAAAATTTTTTCTCTTTCTGTTTTTTGTTTTAATGGGCATAAATAAATAAATAAATAAATAAATTTCAGACAATTTGATTATAGTTTTCATTGGATTTCGCTGTTTATAGCTATTGTCATTTAAAATATATATATATATATATATATATATATATATATATATATATATATATACATATAAAGAAATGATACGGATCTGCAATTCCTTGTTTTAATTAAAATTATCATGGATTTTGTTGAATTTGTGCTTTTGCTACTTTGTTTTTAATGTTTGCTGTAGTATTATTTTAATTTTTTTTTCTCTCTTTCTGTTTTTTGTTTTAATGGGCATGGTCCCGTATATAAATAAATAAATTTCAGACAATTTGATTATGGTTTTCATTGGATTTCGTTATTTCTATTTTTATGAAAATTTATAACGAAATTTATGCCCATATTTCCTTCAAAAATGAAATTTAGAATCTTTTGCTCGTTGGCGATTTTGTATCTTTTGCTCGTTGGCGATTTTGTGAAGTGAATTTTGTAGTTGTTTTGTGAAAATTATCCGGGATAAAATAACTTCGTTGTATTTGTAAAGGTTCATGTATTTGTTCTTGGATTTGCAGGCATGTTTTCAATATTTCTGCTATCATGCACCATCTACTAAAATTTTGATGGATATACACATTGATGTCGATTGAAAAGTTTAATGTAAGTTATCATTTACTATTTCGGTTTTCATTGGATTTCGTTATTTCTATTTTTATGAAAATTTATAACGAAATTGATCCCCATATTTCCTTCAAAAATTAAATTTAGAATCTTTTGCTCGTTGGCGATTTTATGAAGTGAATTTGTAGTTGTTTTGTGAAAAATTGTCTGGGATAAAATAACTTCGTAGTATTTGTAAAAGGTTCATGTATTTTTCTTGGAATTGCAGACGTATTTTTAATATTTCTGCTAACATGCACCATCTACTAAAATTTTGATGAATATAGACATTGATGTCGATTGAAAAGTTTAATGTAAGTTATCATTTACTATTTAGGTTTTTATTGGATTTCGTTATTTCTATTTTTATGAAAATTTATAACGAAATTTATGCCCATAAAAATGAAATTTAGAATCTTTTGCTCGATGGCGATTTTGTGAAGTGAATTTGTAGTTGTTTTGTGAGAATTGTCTGGGATAAAATAATTTCGTTGTATTTGTAAAAGGTTCATGTATTTGTTCTTGGAATTGCAGGCATATTTTCAATATTTCTGCTAACAGCACCATCTACTAAAATTTTGATATACACATTGATGTCGATTGAAAAGTTTAATGTAAGTTATTATTAATATATGTTTCTTGCGCACGTGAAGGAAATTGTTAATGAAAAATAATCGTGGTACCTTTTATTCACTATATTTATTTGTTACTAAATGTACATTTCGGTCACAACGTGACCATACTAATGCAGTATACTAATGATTATGGTCACGTTGTGACCGAAATGTACATTTAGTCACAAATAAATATAGTGAAGAAAAGGTACCACGATTATTTTTCATTAAGTTATCATTTACTACAAATTTAGGTATGTCGGTAGTGCAGGGCTGTATATTACTTGAATAAGATAGTCTGCTAGATTGCGGAATAGATTTTTTAAATCAAAATGCAGGTTTCTTGCTTTGCGAATTAGTGTCTGTAGGCAAATTAATTGCAGCTAGACGTGTAGATTAGGATGATTAAAGTAAAGCTGGTTGATGTGGTGGATGCGTTGTTGCAGATATGTACTTGATTAGATTCAAAGCTAAATCGATCAAAGGAACTGATTATTGCGGAATTAGTTGCGGCGGGGCTAAAATTTCATTTCTGATCAAGATTTGCAAATTGTATTGATCGGCAGCATTGTGGATAGACCGCAGGTAGCTCAATTGGATTGTGGATTTTTGAAATTCAAAAGACTCCTCGTATTGGGGAAATTAATGTCTGCAGGTATGAAAAGCATCACAGTAGGAGGTAATAAGTTATGCGAATCCGTTTGATGTATATTCCGAGGCATTTATTGGAATACCTGGTTAAGTTCAAAGGTAAATCTGTCAAAGGAAAGAGTTGTCAGGGAATTAGTTGCAGTGTGCGGTGTGGTTTGGAGGTACGCCTAGCGAGTGATTTGCGATAATGAGGGAATCCGTGCGATACAATTCGCGAACTTCGGCGATGGCGACGAGGATCCTCTGGGAGAGCCGAATATGTACATTCTGAAAGAATGGGACAGGAATGCGGCGTCCTCGCAAACACGATGAGTCATCTGGCATGTGGAAAATGCAAATATTGCGGTGGGTATTTTGAACTTGTTCTAACAGGTTCTGCACGGGATCTTCCTATAGGCGCACTTTCTTTAATTCGCCGCCGAATTGCGGCCTTCACTTTTGCTCGCCTATAACGCCTTGACATTAGTAACTTGTAATTCTACGGATCTACGGTTTGAGCCTAGGTCCACTGCCTACGCGAGGAGCGAATGGCCGCTGTTTCTAGGAAGGTGGCGATTTATTCTTTTACCGTTGG
Source organism: Othius punctulatus (assembly GCA_951805005.1). NCBI lineage: Eukaryota > Metazoa > Arthropoda > Insecta > Coleoptera > Staphylinidae > Othius > Othius punctulatus. The sequence goes on from OX638147.1 coordinate 24,858,186, forward strand.
ACGTTACGGTCCTGCCATACTAAGTTAATAAAGGCGTAGCGATACTTTATTATAACATCGGGCTGCGTGCTCATGAGTTCACGGTGCACAGATAAATTAATATACGTGACCAGAGCTAGTTTCGGTGTAAATCGCTGAAATTCGTACTGTTCAATATTTGCCGCAATAAATGATATAATAGAGATATGTAGTATAATAATCACGCATCGAGGTATTACAAAAATACTATGTAAATATCGCAATAAACATATTTAAATAATAACAACCTGCAGACACGCGAACTCGGCCGAAATGGCTTATCTCGCCAAGACATATCATTAGGACAGTCGTTTCTCGGCGAAACAATAATATTTAATGCCGACCCAAATACGGGGACGCAATGAAAGTTAGTCGATAATTAGTCAGGAGCCGCATGCACATGCACCGCTTCCATTCATTACACCATTGCACTTTTTTTTCCAGCAGACAATGACGCCCGAGAAATCTAGTTCTCGATTATGAGCGCCAGGTTATGAGTAAACCGGGTATTTATTTACTTGTGCCCGCTGGAATTCATTTATTTCTACGTGTGGACGTGATGGTGTAATATTTATTTTTACCTCGGCGCTGCGCCGGAAGTTTCTGTTGCATGCACATGATTGCACAGAAACATCAGGATGTCCGAGCAGTTTTCTTTTTTTTTTTCTAAATTAAAGGTCAACGAATTCATTAGTGCCAGCCAAGCGAGTATTTCTCAATAATTCAGAGATAACGAGTTCGCCTTTTTTTTGGGGGGCCAAATATGCGAAAAAGGCGTCGTTTCCATGTTTAATGCTACCGCGGCGACTTCTAAGAATTTTTTTCAGGTTGAAATAATAAACAAAGCGTTTTTGACGTGTGGAACCGTGTTACGCGTTGCTTTCTTTGGGCTGTCGCAATGTGGCGTTTTTTGTATCTTATATTTCGGGCGGTGAACTAGATTGTTATGTGCAGGGCGCTGTTTTGTGGAACGTAGTGGGGTTTGCCCGGTCTTGGATTACAGCCAAGTATCGCCCTGAAACTGCAGCTATAAAGCATAAATAGTGGAGAAAATATTGGGAAGAAGTGCAACACTAACCGAATTATTGCCGTGCCGGGCGGCAACGTCGACGGCAGAACGGTGCAGAGGCCGCCCTCTGTTGAAGACTCCCCGGACCACCCCGAAAACTGAACGGCAGGGAAAAAGCTACCAATAAAAGTGGCATTGTGCGCGCCTTAATATTTATCGCCGAAATTTCCAAGCGTAGTAATTTATGGTACGTAGCATTCAGCCCAGACCCAAAATAACCTTTCTGGTGGCTAATTGCTAAATAAATGTTTGCTAGCCGAAACAGGGCTTCCGAGCAGCCAAGGAGCGTCCTTATCATAATTGTCCCTTTTGTTAAACAAATACGCGTCGGTGCGCTTATCAGCACGAATTCATCTGGAAATAACTTAATGTGTTCCCGTTAAATATTTTCCCGAAATCCGAAAACAGTGCGTGCCTTTCACGTTCCAGGAGCATAAATTTTATGGGTTTTCCAGCGACGCATTCTTCGCCCTGCGAGGATCCAAGCAGTGTGCTTCCCGGAGGATATCCTCATTACACCCGAGCGTGCTTTATGGCCCTAGCGCTGCAAATTTGATTGTTAGTGCATTTTTGCTCGCCAGTAAGACGACAAAGCAATTGAATCGCTCAGAATTTAATGAACAAAATAGGGCGATACAGCAGCGCGGATTTTGTAATCAGCGCTGGTTGTCTCGGTGTACACGGCGAGGATATGAGTGTTTGTACATAGAATAAAGGGATGTAACAGGCTATCATGGGGTTGCAGAATGCTGGCGATGACTGTACGGAGATGAATGACAGGGAATGGGTACAGTCGGTGGATGGGCTAGCTAGGGAGGGGAAGGGGTGCCGGTGAATGGTACAATCAGTCTACCCTAGGGGACATATGTTTGCCACGAACTATACGGTTCTGTTTCGGTCTAGGTGGTGCAATGTGGGCCAAAAGCGCGCGGCAACCGAAAAACCGGCCACATGCAGAAAAGGCGTTTTCGGGGGGCGAAACGGCCCTTAATAACGGATAGTTCTAATCAAATAAACCGCACGGACTGGAAATCGATATTAGAGTACACACATAATCGTTTGCCTATATCATTTCAACAATCCGGAGACTGGGTAAACATAATGCCAGCGCTAGAGCCAGTTCCGCGGCCCCAGCGGCGACATTCCAGCGGCTATGCCCCCTGCACATACCATAAGCCACATTTTGTAATTATCGTGACCCACACGAAAGTAACGCGATTCGAAGGTCCATTCCGAATCGGAATACGGACCCACGCCGATACGAATTCTTAAATAATTTCTTACCACCGCTTCACAAGCGCAGCGTCGCTAGTCCAACTGGCGAGGCTGCGAGATCTTATTAAAGCAATCAAGCCATATGCCTTTACCCACCTATATTGAAATCACAGCGCCAGCACTAGACATGTGTCTCGACTGGTCTTCACTCTATCCAAACAAACGATTATCTTCCGTTGATCCAGAACTTAACTCACGCAGACATTCGTTAGAACACTACACAATTATTTATTAACGAACACAGCCTCTTGGCGATCTTATCCGTCGACTGAATGGTAATCTCGAACTAACAAAAACTAGGCATCACAATAATCCGACTCGTTCCAACTTCGGTGACTGTGTAGATGAGAAGAGGTTAGGATGGGTGAGGTTATTTGTATTGCTTTTCTTCGATGTACGTTGCTGGGATCGCGACTGTTGTCCTTCTTGCGTGCGCTGCACGGGCGATGGCGGGATTTGGCGAGCGGTCGTCTTGAAATTAAACGCGAAACCGGTGTTTTATTGCAAACTCTGTGTTGTTGTAGACACATCCGACTAGACAACACCACACCGAATGGTAGCCGTCTGAATACTAAAGCTTCGCGTTCACCCCACCCTGCTATGTGGCCGTTGCGCGCATGACCACCTGAAAGCATTGGCGTGCGCCGGCACTCGCAATCCGATTCCGAATAAATTCACATCTGGGGATGAACATTCAATATTTATAATTGTTTTCGCCAAATCGCCATAAATTAATACTCCCGGCGACTTTCCTACGAACAAATTAACACCCCGACGCGCTCGTGCCCGCTCAATCATGAACGTCCCATTTGTTTTCACGTGGAAGGCTCACACGCCCATTAGAACTCATTTTAAGAAGATCATTATAAACAAATTACAACAGCTGCATAATTAAATCGCATTAAAGTTTTACCTTATACCATTCGGACCGCAACACTTACCCACGCCCTCGCCCTTACAGTGCCGGCTTACACATAAAACTACATACACTCAGAAACAATAGTTTTAAGCGAGTCCAGTTAAAAAACAGCCCTTATCGCCCTTACAGAATCACTTATTTGCACAATTATACCCGCAAATATCCGGATCTAATACCCAAATATCCGATACCTCGCAACCCAATCCCATATACATTGTTATCTGATACATTGAGTATTAGTAATTAAATTGTAAGTGTCGGTGGTTACCCCTTGGTGAAACATATTTGAATTAAACGAAAAATAAAACAAACAATAAGAGTATAAGTAAATGCACAAAAAAAACTGACGAGGTATTCCTCCTAAATGTGCGCGGAAAAAAGTTAATTTTACTCATTTTCATGTTATAGATACAAATAAATGAACAATAATTAAGCAATAAATTCGCGTTGGCACACAAATTCGGCTTGAATTGTTCATATTTCAAGTAATTTAAACATTTGTGCCCTTTGGGTATAAATAGTTTAAATTCGGAATGCGTTTTTTTCAATAAACAATCTACGATGCTGCAATTAATCTATTGCTTCAATTTATGAATTTAGTATCATGCAATAACACGACACATTTTTTTACCGAGCTGATAGAGAATTTCATTTGGAGTCAAAGTGAGTCATGACTTTAAATTGATTTCTCTATTAACTCGGTCCGCAATACATTGTTATCCGATACATTGAGTATAAGTAAATTCATAAAAAAAACACCGACGTGGTATTCCTGCTAATCGTAGAAAATTTGCGGGGAAAAAGTTAAATTTACTCATTTTCATGTTATAGATACAAATCAATGAACAATTAATAAGCATAAATTCGCACAAATTCGGCTTGAATTGTTCATATTTCAAGTAATTTAAACATTTGTGCCCATTTGGTATAAATAGTTTAAATTCAAAAGGCGTTTTTTTTTCAATAAACAACGATTCTGCAATTAATCTATTGCTTCAATTTATGAATTTAGTATCATGCAATAACACAACACATTTTTTTACTGAGCTAATAGAGAATTTAATTTGCAGCCAAAGTGAGTCATAACTTCAAATTGATTTCTTTATTAACTCGGTCCGCAATTTTAATATGTTATAAATATTTTAGAGACAAATCCGTCTATTCATCAGCAATGTTAATTGTACAGTTAAAAATGGAACGTATTTAATATTTTTAATCACACATTGAAGCCAGATCAATAATCATCTTTCTGATGGTACAAGGTTTTGGTACAGAATAAGCTATTATATTGTATTGTTGTAGTGTAAGTACACAGACAAGCCCATGGCTTTCATAGAAAATGTTACTTTGTAAGCATTTCATTGATTTGATTGATAGTTTATAGGTTTCCCTATCGTTATTCCACACTTCTACAAGAATACTTTCATTAGAAACATGTGTCTTTGTAACCTTTTATCCACCTTCTCTCCTCGTCTGGTGTCGTCTGAAATTTCAATAATAATGTTAATAAATAACTCATGAGCCAAACACAAAACAAAATAAACCTTTCAAAGTCAGAGAATATAAATAAAGATTCAATAATTTTAAACAGGAATTAAATAAAAATATTTGCAAAAATTTGAACATATATAATTAAATTAATAACGTCCAATTTGAGTAATAAAAAAAGTATGTATTTTATTTAGCTCTTGAATATTTTTAAAATGAATAAATCATACTCAATTCACATATCGAGGGCGAAAACCCAAGAGCTCGAAGCGAACATAGTTAGCTAAAATGATATTTTTTGGTAAATCATATAAATGGGTAAATAAATGGGTAAAAACGGTATCGGGAGGGACCATCACCACCACCACTACCATCGATTTTGAGAATTGTCGGTCCAATCTTGTTGCTGATGGCCTCATTCGAGTCAGGAGTGAGATCATCACTCCTGAGTGATGGTCACTCAGGAATTCACAATGATTAATTGGCCAGGGTGGAAAACGTAAAATTTATTATTTTCCGATCAACCTCAACTCAACTTTTCTTAGTCCGGCCCTGCGGGCTTCCACGTATTTACACCGAAATAGCATTCCACCCCAAAAAATCAACCTCAAAAATTAGCACCAAGTGCCTTACAATCCACGCATGCTATCCTGCGTCGCAGAATCACATCGCAAATTAAATTCACCTCCCTATTATTAATTATTAATAAGTGATTAAAATTCAATACGCCAGATCAAATTAACCCCGCGATAATTACTAAAAACAATTTGCCAAGTGCTCCGTGTATCCGGTTTATATCGAAGCTCTCACTTTATTCCGAACTCCAAACGAAATATTAATTAATCGTTAACTCATATTTTCGATATTTTAATTATATAAGTGGGCTCGACTCGCGCCCAAGCCTGCATTAAAAGCTCGACCCAAATTAGAAAAAAAAATCCAATTCAAAATACGCCAAGCATCATACAGCCGATTATTCCACTAGAATGCGATGCACATGTATCGAATGCGAATTATTTCTAATGAAGTACTAGTTCAATGCTGGCTCGCGCAAATAGGGGTTGGGTTAAAAGGGTAATAATGAACGAATATCGTTAACAAATTTCAAATCATGAGGTACTTTAATACAGGTTTTAACAAAATCCGAACAATTGAAGCGGTAAGAAGCAAACATTTTTGTCGAAAAATAAACATTAATGCAATGACTGGAAATGATTTATTGGTTTGTAAAACAAATTATTATTGCTATGATACAAGTACAAAATAATGAAGTACAAAATAATACATGAATAAATGAAGAAATTGTTTTTAAATTGTTGTTACAGATTTTGCAGCAATTTGAAACTAATTTTGAACTCAATTTTCTCGGAATCTCTAAATTGTCACTTAGACCATTTTGTTTCTTACCGCTTCAATTTGGATTGGCTATACGATAATTGGATCTGGATTCGTTATTGGATCTATCAAAATCTTGATACTCGATAATCGACAATCTTGATAATTTACGTCAAGGATGTGAAATTACTAGGTGACAGGCCTATTGTAACCTTTGTAACCTATTCGAAAAAAATTGATGAAATATTTGTAGAAGTCGTAATTTTGTACAACTGAAAATCTAGGAACATATTTGGAACGTATCGTACGTATCGTAAGTATCAATAAAAAATAGAAGAATTCTAAAAATATCATAGACTGAGAAAATTAGAAACGCTGAAGTGCTAATAATGATGGTAAAAGAGCTCGAAGTGATCCACACAATATGGGACATCTGGAAATCTGGAACATACTATGCGGGATGAAGTACAAAATTCTACAGCTCATAATGCAGGGAAAAGTTGCAGTAGAAGCGTAGGAAGGCGTCAGACTTCCAAGTAATCTTAGCCATTGGTACCAATGTAGTTCAAGAGTACTAACCATCTTATTAGTCTTAGCCATTGGTACCAATGTAGTTCAAGAGTACTAACCATCTTATTAGTCTTAGTCATTGGTACCAATGTAGTTCAAGAGTACTAACCATCTTATCAGTCTTAGCCATTGGTACCAATGTAGTTCAAGAGTACTAACCATCTTATCAGTCTTAGCCATTGGTACCAATGTAGTTCAAGAGTACTAACCATCTTATAGGTCTTAGCCATTGGTACCAAAGCAGTACAAGGGTGCTAACCATCTTATCAGTCTTAGCCATTGGTACCAATGTAGTTCAAGAGTACTAACCTCCGAGTAGGAGATGGCACAAAAAAAGATGAAAACATACAAAACTAGAAATAAATTTAAAAAAGCTACAAATTCCGAGTAATTGATTTTACAATGAGTTATGCAAAAACTCTAAACCAGATGAAAACTACAAAGTGGCAAAATTATCGACACTCAAATGAGAAAGAGCCTATCAAAAAAGGATAAGAAATAAAAAGTATAAGTAAAATCGTTCTATTGTTCTAATTATAGAAAAATTCCGAGTGAGCAGTCAACACTGTGTAACTTTCACATATTGGTCATTATGACTAATTTACAGTTTAACAATCGTACACAAAACTAGGTCATTATATGGTGATAGCAATGAAAACAAACAAGATGCTATTCTACGTACCTAATGTGAGTCACAAAATTTCGACGACGTTATCGCAATTGTACACAATATCACATAAACAATAAATTGCACCAACGGATGAGTCGCTCGTTCTGGTTAAACTATAACTCATTAGCACTTATCAGCTGAGCTTGATCCAAACAGTAAGCGAACTAACTGAACAAAGTCCGCTCTTACAGTCAGCTGCAAATTAAATCTGCAATTATTTTTCGTCGATGCCTATTTTTTAGGTGAAAACTAACCGAAGATTAGGGGAGGCTGTATTATATTGCCCAATTCTATATATCTAGACAACTATATTATCTAACAGTGCTGTTAAAACAGTTATAAAATTGGACCATAAGAACTGGGTCTTTCTAAAGTTGGGGATAAGTTAACTGCTGAATAGCCACACCCACAAGCAGGCGAATATTGTCATTCTGGATATCAGTGTGGATACAAAGAGAGCCATGGAAAGTAATCATGGAAAGCCATGGTAAGTAATCATGGAAAGCCATGGTAAGTAATCATGGAAAGCCATGGTAAGTAATCTTGGAAAGCCACGGAAAGTAATCAGTTAATATCTGATGAGTATTTGAGGACTGACGAGTTCTAATAAGAACGAAACCGGCCTCTAATTGCCCGAGGAAGTAATTCCCAGATGTACATTTCAAATAACTTTACAATTTATGGTTTCACATTTGTGAATATAAATTGTTTTACCTGAGAGTGCATAAAGCGTTTTACTTGGAATTTTAATATTTGTTACAATTTTTATATTTTAACTAAAACTGACTTTGTTTCATAGTTAGTTTTGTTATGTTTTCGTAGAATTAATACAAAAACATTAATTTTCGCAATAATTTGTTACCGTGAACATGTTTATATTTGGTTAGATCAGGTTAGGTTATGTATTAAATAGTCAATTATTTATACATACAGTATGTATAAATTCTCAAGCTTATACCTGATGATTCAAGTTTCATTACCATCGGTTTTTTAGGCATTAGGAGGTGCCCAAAAAATATGAAAATTTGGATTTATATAGGTCTGATACTAATCTACGGAAAGGTAGTTTGACTTTTTCGATATAATTATATAGACGGTTATAAAATAAAAAAAACTCTTTTCGTGCAAAATTCTCTGCCGTTATTTTTGCCCTAAACTGTTTTATTTTATTCATAGAACCCATTTACGAAATCAAAAATTAACGAATATGATTAGATTTCATATTAAAGCATTTTTTACATTACCGACCAACTTTCCTTGGTATGATTTATGATTTTGTAAGTCAAGAGCCCTACAAAGCATTGACCGCGCCGGTGCGGTTGGAACGTTTGATGACTTTTTATGATTCCGCCAATCGCCCGTTGGTATCCACCCAGCAGGCTGAGGGATTGGGATTGGGATAAAACCCATAAAATCCATTATAGGGACTATTACTGGAAGCAGCCGTCATATTTTACTGTTTAGTAATAAATCTTACTGTTGCAATATCAAAATTCATTTAATTCAATAATTGGTGCAATTTTTTGACTTGGACTGACTTGTGATGGTGGTGGTGGTAGTGGTGGTGGTGGTGGTGGTGTTGTTTGTGGTGGTGTTTGTGGTGGTGGTGATACCAATACCCACCCGTTCTCTCCCGATACCAACCCATACCCTCCCGATACCCACCCGTACCCTCCCGTATCCTCCCGTTACCATCCCCTACCCTCCCGATACCCTCCTCTACCCACTTTGGGCAACTTGTATACCAAAAATGTAATTTTGGTTAAAAATGTTAGTTACGAGTTCCGACGTTGACGCCTTCCTTATATAATATTTTTATAGCTGTTCTCAAACTCATCGAAACGTCAGGGATTTTGGTTCGTAATTGAATACCTAAATCGTATTTAAGGTCATTAATCTTTGATGGATTTCATTAAGTTAGGTTAAATCGGGTTAGGTTTGGTTAAATGAGATTAGGTTAAGAACATGTGCTGAAATAACATTGGATTAGGAGGCAACAATTATGAAAAGAAAGAAAATTGTTTTATAAATCATAAATCTCCGAGGGATCAGTTGGGGATTTGCGAACTCAGTATTCCATTATGCCGAATGGATCTGAACGGTGTGATGCCGTGGGGAATTAAGAATATGTGAACACGTTAGAAACTACCTGCCGAATGCGTTTCTAATCCCCTCCTGGGTATCTAAAAGCGTTAGATAACTATTCGCAAGTTTACCAGTGGATGGAAAGACTGCTGGGGGTTTTTATTTTTGCTTGCAGATGCATATTAATTCGGGATGCATGTTAAATAAATGTGTGCCGAGGAGTGTATTAAATATTGCAGAGGTACATTTTAATGGAGCTTGTTATTGTTTGCGTTCTATAAACAATGTGAGAGGTAAACTATGTGCGTCTCTAGTGCCTTGGAGAAATTTCGTTAATAAAATGCGAGCCGGTAAGCCGTAAAATATATGCAACAAAGAACTGCGGGAAAAAGTCAGAACTGCGAGCATAAGCGCGCATATACTTTTGATGGCCATGAATACGATTTCTAAACGTTGTTGGAGAGCGCCTCCAGGCGAGAATAGAGAGCGTGGGGTGGATAAAAGAGGAGGATTAATTCAGCGTCGGATCAATATAATATAATGATAATTATTCTTGTTTACTTTGGTAAAACGTGGAAGAGACCGGTGAATCAATTTAGCCTGTATCAAATGAACGTGTGAAAGTTGCAGGTGGAATTTTATTTTCTGAATAATAATTAAAATACTTGGCGCATATTGAGCACATAAAATTTAATATTAAAAATGTATGAGGTGCAAAAATAAGCGCGAAAGTTTTTCTTTGTTATTTGCAGAGGTGGGGGCGCATTTGTTGTATATCAGATTACAAAAAATTAAAGGCTATTCATTCTTGTTACACGCCGAAAATACCACCCAGTCCGCGCGTTATATAAAATAATTTCACTTGTACACACGCTGGAAGTTCAGGAAAAAATCGTAAAAATTACAAGTATGTTAAATTAAAATATATCAACGCGAACACACTGCCGGGCAATAAAAGTTGTGTGAATGAGGATCCCCTGACCCGACTTTTTTCCGGTATAAATTCGGGCGTGCGAGCAAGGGAGGGATGAAACCCTTTTCAAGTCAACACCGCGGAGGAGCCGTGTATTAAAAATCTTACTGGTGCAAACTAATGATTGTCTTTGTCATAGGCGAAATGAAACGCGCTTAATTAAAACCTTTCTGTCTTTAATCCGGGCACTATAACTTAATATTAACTCGGCGGCATGGAAGCGAGAGCTAACTCTTCCTTAAACACGCGCTTTAATGAAAACTAAAGAAAACAGCACTAAAATTAATTAATCGGAGTGTATAAACACACACATGTGCAGGGGAGAGAGGCAGGCACACACACGTGGACATAAAGATTCGCATGTAAAGATAAAATAAATAAAACGCGATGGTCCCTTTTTTATTCCCCCAAAGGTATTACACTGCGCGAAATTATTTGCACCCTCCGAAACGTTTAAAAGGTGCACAAAGGGGAAGGGGAGCATCAAACACTATTTTTCTCGACGCCGGAACGCCCCCGCAATGCAAGCGGAATCGATGAACGCGGCTAATGTAATTTTAATTTTATTGTTTGCTAATGAATCGCGGCCTAATTGTTTTCGAATATATCAATTAAAAAATAGCGAGGCGATTCCGTGTGCGTATTGATTCCGACACCGCCAATACTTTTTGGGCGATAACAGGTGATGTGTGGACTTGTGTGCGCCGCTTTATCTTATTTGTTCCCGGCAAACGATAACGCGATGTCCTCGGGCGCCTGCTTTACATGCGTTTAATCCGGCCGGCAATCGATGATCCGGCCGACAATTGAGAGCACCCCGGAAGACCGCTCAATTTGCGTCGATTATTTTGTCCGCACAGAAAAATGTAATGAGCCCTCAGACACTGTGATCGATCAGCCGGAACGGCTTTATACATCTCCCTTATTATGAAACGGAAAACGGAGTTTTAGGGGGTCGCACCTACAATCCATACAATCCAAGTGGGGTGTCAGTATTCCAAAAAACATTACACCGAGGGGACCTGACTAATAAATGTCATTATATTCAAGCGTGATTGCAACGGCGACTCAATCGTGTGACAGCGCAATAGAATACTTCCTTAAGCAAGCTCCGGCGATCCCACGGGTACATTGGAAAATGACTTCTGCACATGTCGATGGAACACACGTATAGGAATTGCATTATTGGCTTCCTTTTGAATCTGGCACTGACCGGATAATGGAAAATCCAAGGTGAAGAAGCAAGCAGCGGCCACCCACACCAGAAAAGGGACTGGAGCCCGTTATATAATAAGGACTGATAATCCGGGAAGAACATGACGTCGAGGGACGAATGTGGACTGAAGAAGGCCCAGTAGATTTCACAAAGGAGTATTACCGCAGTTGTAAGTTTCCGGACATCGACAACCCGTTAGAGGCAATGGCCCAAAATTGAGAAGTAGCCATACACATTGTTCATTATAATAATTACTTGTATTTAATTTGGATCCCTAATTAACGTTCAGATGCGGATATTTGCTCGGATGCGAAATGATACTGTTTGTAAATTGTTTGGTTATGTGTTCATAACCACACTTGTAGCACTTTTGTTTATGAAGCTCCAAAACGGAAATATTTATCGGCGTAACGATACAATTTGTCCTTTTATTTCTTAAGTACCTTCCGTTTCTTCCGTACTAACGTGCGAGCTCGACCGGGAAAGAATCTGAACTCCAGGCGTCTTGCGCCGCCGGTCTATTTATAACTTCTGGTCAGACAGTCACTTTTTCATTGTTGATTTTGCATTTTCGTTCTTCAGAACTTGAAAATTTACGGCGTCGTACGACAAATCCGAATCGTTTCCATGGTGATCATTCAATAATCAACCCGTTAGAGGCAGCGCCCAAAATTGAGAAGTAGCCCTACACATTGTTCATAATAATAATGAACTGCCTTCACTGATAAATATTCATCGAGACAACGAACTTCTTCATTAGTCCTATGAAATATCGTTAATAGATAACTGCGTTCATTAATACCATGAATCTATGTTCATTGAGACAATGAACAATTTTGCCTTGTCATATTGGCAAATATGACACAAACAATAAAAACAAACGATATCAATAACAACCAAATTGTTACTCCTAATTTAATTTACAAAACTTCCCTATAAACTCCATATTGCACAATTAATTGATCTGAGTTAAATAAAATTGTATATTTCTACCTTGCAATTTAGTTCTATCCACGGAACATTATGTGTACCGGAAACTTGTAGTGACAGTTGGTCCTCCCTACGACCGGGATATTGGCAAATATGACACAAACAATAAAAACAAACTATATCAATAACTAACAAATTATAACTCCTAATTTTATTTACAAAATTTCCCTATCAACTCTAAATTGCACAATTAATTGATCTGAGTTAAATAACTTTGTATATTTCTACTTTGCAATGTAGTTTTATCCTCTGAACCTATGTGTACCGGAAACTTGTAGTGACAGTTGGTCCTCCTGGTTGTAATCTATCAAATTAGGCAAAATTTTATTCCTTCGTACTTCAAATTCCCACGATGGTGCTGTCCTCTGCGCGTTCTTCTTGCGACCTCCAACTCCTCTTTCACGAAAATGACCTAAGTAATCCCTCTGCGACGTCCTCAGCAAGTCCTCTTCTACGACGATACTCTTGCAGATTCCTCTCTTCGAATATATCAGCTATTCCGTATTTTATTTTCTTCGCATACTCACGAAATTGTTCGTTGCACCACTGTTTTGTTTACTTCACTAATGTAAATGAATATCGGTGTATTGTAATTACTTCCGGTTCCCTAATTAACGTTCAGATGCGGAAACTTGCTCGGATGCGAAATGATACTGTTTGTAAATTCTTTGATTATGTGTTCATAACCACACTTGTAGGACTTTTGTTTATGAAGCTCCAAAACGGAAATAATTATCGGCGTAACGATACTGCTTGTCCTTTTGTTTCTTAACTAGCTTCCGTTTCTTCCGCACTGACGTGCGAGCTCGACCGGGAAAGGATCTGAACTCCAGGCGTCTTGCACCGCCGGTCTATTTATAACTTCTGGTCAGACAGTCACTTTTTCATTGTTGATTTTGCATTTGTCGTTCTTCAGAACTTAAAAATTTATGGCGTCGTCCGACAAATCCGAATCGTTGCAATGGTGATCATTCAATAATCAACCCGTTAGAGGCAGCGCCCAAAATTGAGAGGTAGCCCTACACATTGTTCGTTATAATAATGAACTGCCTTCATTGATAAATATTCATCGAGACAACGAACTTTTTCATTTGTGCAATGAAATATCGTTCATAGATAACTGCGTTCATTAATACCATGAATCTATGTTTATTGAGACAATGAACAATTGTGCCTTGTCATACTGGTAAGTATGAGACAAACAATAAAAACAAACGATATCAATAACAACCAAATTATACCTCGTAATTTAATTTACAAAACTTCCCTATTAACTCTAAATTGCACAATTAATTAATCTGAGTTAAATAAAATTGGATATTTCTACCTTGCATTTTAGTTCTATCCACTGAACTTTATGTGTACCGGAAACTTGTAGTGACAGTTGGTCCTCCCGGTTGTAATCCATCAAATTAGGCGAAATTTGATTACTCCATACTGCAAATTCCCACGATGGTGCTGTCCTGTGCGCGTTCTTCTTGGGTCCTCCAACTTGTCTTTCACCAAGATGACCTCAATAATCCCTCTGCGACGTCCTCAGCAAGTCCTCTTCTACGACGATGCTCTTGCAGATTCCTCTTTTCGAATATATCAGCTGTTCCGTATTTTATTTCCTTCGCGTACTCACGAAATTGTTCGTTGCACTAGTGTTTGGTTTACTTCACTAATATAAATGAATATCGGTGTATTGTAATTACTTGTATTTAATTTGGTTCCCTAATTAACGTTGAAATGCGAAAATTTGCTCGGATGCGAAATGATACTGTTTGTAAATTGTTTGGTTATGTGGTCGTAACCACACTTGTAGCACTTTTGTTATTGAAGCTCCAAAACGGAAATACTTATCGGCGTAACGATACTGTTTGTCCTTTTGTTTCTTAACTACCTTCCGTTTCTTCCGCACTGACGTGCAAGCTCAACCGGCGGCTTAACCTGTGTCGCCGGTCTATTTATAACTTCTGGTCAACAGTCACTTTTTCATTGTTGACTTTGCATTTGTCGTTCTTTAGAACTTGAAAATTTATGTGCTGCCGATCTATTTATAACTTCTGGTCAGACAGTCACTTTTTCACTGGTAACTTTGCATTTGTCGTTTTTCAGAACTTGAAAAATTTACGGCGTCGTCCGACAAATGCGAATCGTTTCCATGGTGATCATTCAATAATGTATAATTTCTAAATTTACCTTTTCAAATTCTCGCAAATCTAAATGTTCAATCCAAAATTTAATGCAATATTCATTATCCTGATAATTTTTCACTTCTGATGAAATGTCATACGTCCTTGTATGTCTTATTAGAGGTTTTCATGGCAATTACGAATATTAATTAACTCATTACATTATTAATTATTAATTGTGCCCTAATGATTTACAATATTAACTAAGAAAAACACTAGGCAATTCATTGATATCATGAACATTTTCATTGTATTTATGTACTCGTTTGGTTCAGTGCAATCATTTAATTTATTTAATTAATTTAAGCCTTCGGCACACATCATGCGAATTCTCAGGTAAAAGTCTAGTTTTAGTTTAAGAAAACTGATTTAGGGTAGTTTAGATCTGTGAGCCATGGCTCATAGTGGCGCCCAACACATATTTTTTTTTTGTAATTTGTAAACATGTTTGGAATTTAAGTAGTAAAGAAATCTAAATTTGATGATTATGTTGTACCCCATTAGGTAATATTATGTAGACACCATACATAGGTAATATTTCTCACAAGCGTCCAAATCGTGAGAGCTTCGTTAAAACCTGGACCTGTGGACACCCTATCCATAAACCGCGTTTTCGAATTACTTCGAACAGTAAAAAATCCGCTCGTTATTCAACAATGCTGTTCGCGCAATTATCGATTGTATTCGAAGTGCAATCATTGCCGCCGCACCGTCGAGATTACTAATTGAGTGTTTTGGGAAACGCATAAATCACACCTTGCTCACAATTGCAATGCCGCAGCGACGTCGTCTTCGGGCACCGACTGAAATAAACCGGCGAATGCGTCATGTCGGATCACACGGCGGCGAACAATGCGCAATTTGTAAACACCGAGCGATTCAATAATCGCCCAAATTATTGGCTGAATCAAACAAAACCGTGCCTAACAATGGCTTCGCGGATGCGATAACCCATTTTCTGCATTTATAATCTGACCTATGCCTCCGATACGGCCTAATCTAACCATGAACTGTACACTCTCGTTTGTGCCCACATTATCTCATTGCCGATTATATCGAACACCTCCCAGGCACTTACTAATAATATGTAAATAAAACGTATCCATTATCTTCTTTTTGTTTGTAAATATATTACGCCACACAGTATCTCCTCATCGCAATCATTATAAATAAAAAAAAACATTCCCCGAAGTAAAACACATACCCGAACGCATCATTGATTCTGAATGCTCACGATAAATAACTAAAAGGGAAATATATTAGCGCTGCCCTACTATTATATTTCGCTCAATAAATTACTAATACGACAAACTACGGTTTATGCTTGGTAATATGTACCTAATGGAAAACACAATGAAAAACAAAATAAGTTACGTGTCTGCGATATTACTGATGACAGAAAAGTATTACCAAATATTAAAAACCGTGTTTAACTACGCTACTTATGATGCGTAATTGTTTGTAGAGGCATGCATGCACAAGCACCTACACTCGCAGTTCTCAGAAAATCTATTAATAACGATACGGTCCTCAAATACCTGCAATGCATAGCTGTAATTTAGTAATTCTAAGTATCTTCAACCCTAAGTGAAGAAATCGCGCAACTTATATGCATACTTAACGAGGCGAAGTCGACTCTATCAAGATCTCACAGTCTAATAGTCACCATTAAATATACAATGTATGGTCAATACAATGCACAACTTCAGCATAAAATGAACTGCAATATAAAAGATATATTTTACATAAATATACCGCTTGGATAGCTTCAAAGACAATAGCGTTCTATATCAACTTTAATCAATCGTACGTAACATATTATTCCACATAATACAGACAGCACGACGCTTTATTCACATATAACTTATCTCCCATTTTAATTTAAAAAAACATAGCGTCCTAGTAACGTCACCTGACTTCTAATTAATAGTGATTTTAAAATTATTCAATTCCACCATAAATTATTAATAATATTACATTCACCGAACTAAGGCATGCTCGAAATTAGACGAAGACGAAAAATAATAAGGAGAAAAAGGAGAAGATGGAGAACGAGAAGTATGGACAATGAAAAAAAAAACCTCAAATGTATGAACACGGCATTCAATGAAGCAGTTCTCTTCATTTTTCAGTGTTTTCAGGAAGTACAAAAAATTGAACGAGGAAGAAATACAAGGAAGGAGAGAAAAGAGAAGACGGAGAAATCCTTATGGGAATTTAGGCCAGAACTCTCATTGCTATACTACTCAAGGACAATGAAAAAAAGCAGTGAAAGGCATAATAACGAGGAAGTAGAAGAATAATAAAAATACTGAGACAACGGAGAAGATGGTGAACAAAAAGTACAAGGACAATGAAAAACGCGCGACGCCGTAAATTTTCAAGTTCTGAAGAACGACAAATGCAAAATCAACAATGAAAAAGTGACTGTCTGACCAGAAGTTATAAATAGACCGACGGCACAAGATGCCTGGAGTTCAGATTCTTTTCCGGTCGAGCTCACACGTCAGTGTGGAAAAAACGGAAGGTAGTTTAGAAACAAAACGACAAACAGTATCATTACACCAAAAATTATTTCCGTTTTGGAGCTTCATAAACAAAAGTGCCACAAGTGTACGAGCAAGAAATACAAGGAAAGAGAGAAAAGAGAAGACGGAGAAATGCTTATGGGAATTTGGGCCAGAACTCTCATTGCTATACTACTCAAGGACAATGAAAAAAAAAGCACTGAAAGGCATAAACACGAGGAAGTAGAAGAATAAGAAAAATAGGGAGACAATGAAGAAGATGGAGAACGAAAAGTACAAGGACAATGAAAAAACCCGCGACGCAGTAAATTTTCAAGTTTTGAAGAACGACAAATGCAAAATCAACAATGAAAAAGTGACTGTCTGACCAGAAGTTATAAATAGACCGGCGGCACAAGACGCCTGGAGTTCAGATTATTTCCCGGTCGAGCTTGCACGTCAGTGCGGAAAAAACGGTAGGTAGTTTAGAAACAAAACGACAAACTGTATCGTTACACCGATAATTATTTCCGTTTTGGAGCTTCATTAACAAAAGTGCTAAGTGCTAAGTATTTATATCTGAAAGGCATACATACGAAGTAGAAGAATAAGAAAAATAGGGAGACAACGGAGAAGATGGAGAACGATAAGTACAAGGACAATGAAAAAACACGCGATGCAGTAAATTTTCTGAAGAACGACAAATGCGAAATCAACAATGAAAAAGTGACTGTCTGACCAGAAGTTATAAATAGACCGGCGGCACATACATTTTTCAGTTCTGAAGAACGACAAATGTAAAATCAACAATGAAAAAGTGACTGTCTGACCAGAAGTTATAAATAGACCGGCGGCACAAGACGCCTAGAGTTCAGATTCTTTCCCGGTCGAGCTCGCATGTCAGTGCGGAAGAAACGGAAGGTAATTTAGAAACATAACGACAAACAGTATCGTTACACCGATAATTATTTTCGTTTTGGAGCTTCATAGATAAAAGTGCTACAAGTGTGGTTATGAACACATAACCAAACAATTTACAAACAGTATCATTTTGCATCCGAGCAAATCTCCGCATCTGAATGTTAATTAGGGAACCAAATTAAATTCAAGTAATTACAATGCACCGATATTCATTTACATTAGTGAAGTAAACCAAACAGTAGTATTTCGTGAGTACGCGAAGGAAATAAAATACGGAACAGCTGATATATTCGAAGAGAGGAATCTGCAAGAGCACCGTCGAATTCCTGAGGTCATCTTCGTGAAAGAGTACAAGGACAATGAAAAAACGCGCAAAGGTATGAATACGGCATTCAATGAAGAAGTCCTCTTCTTCATTTTTCAGTGTTTTCAGGAAGTACAAAAAATAGAACGAGCAAGAAATACAAGGAAGGAAAGAAAAGAGAAGACGGAGAAATCCGCATAGGAATATGGGCCAGAACTCTCATTGCTATACTACTCAAGGGCAACGAAAAAAAAACACTGAAAGACATAAATACGAGGAAGTAGAGGAATAATAAAATAGGACAACGCAGAAGGACAACGAAAAAACGCGCGACGCAGTATATTTTCAAGTTCTGAAGAACGACAAATGCAAAATCAACAATGAAAAAGTGACTGCCTGACCAGAAATTATAAATAGGCCGGAGGCACAAGACGCCTGGAGTTCAGATTTTTTCCCGGTCGTTCTCGAACGTCAGTGCAGAAGAAACGGAAGGTAGTTTAGAAACAAAACGACAAAAAATAGAACGAGCAAGAAATACAAGGAAGGAGAGAAAAGAGAAGACGGAGAAATCCTTATAGGAATTTGGGCCAGAACTCTCATTGCTATACTACTCAAGGACAATGAAAAAAAAAACACTGAAAGGCATAAATACGAGGAAGTAGAAGAATAAGAAAAATAGGGAGACGGATAACGAGAATTACAAGCATACTGAAAAAAAGACATGAATATGGCATGCAATGAAGAAAAATTAGAAAGACAAATGAGAAGATTGAGAAAGAATACAAGGACAATGCCAATACACTCAACGGCATGCATACAACATTAAATTAAGAAATATTTTATGGCTTTTGGCATGAGTTTCTGTAGGCGAAAGATATAGTGTAAATACAATATGTTTTTCGCATGTAAGTTTTGGCTCCACTAATTTGTATGGAGAATTGCCTTGGGAAGTTTATTGCAGATGACGGAATTATGTTGTTAATTATAAACGCTGCGCCTCCGGACGTATTCTTCTTACCCTTCAAAATTGTTCTGGTAAATACAGATGCTTGATAGTTCAATTGCCGTTTTACCGCTTAATTTAGTTTCAGTTACTCCCAGTACATGGACAGTATCGATTGTGGCAATATTTACTGCGAAACTGAAACATTATACATAAATATATATATATATATATATATATATATATATATATATATACGTGTATGTATCTCTGGGTTAAAGAAGATGTGCAGTATTTTTAATCTAGCATATAAAGTTAATAAGATTTCGACTGAAGTATGGCATAATAGTACACATATTCAAAACCGGAGGAACTGCAGTAATACGGAGGTGTTATAGGTTTACTATCGTGAAAAAATCAGTAGTTCTTGAGATATTGCGAGTAGAATATTACAAAACTTTGTGACACACCTCCCCCCATAGTAAAATAGCTACTAACATCAAATGTTCTTACCAAACTACTACTAAAAATATCTCAGGAATTACGCATTGGATACACAATAACTTATACATATTTAGTACTCATGTATCACGTAATATAACTAATAAATTGCATTTATTTTAATACGGCAGTTTTTGAGATATCGTAACTTAAATATATTCCATTTAGATATAATAATGTTTTATAAAACACTTAAAATAACGCCAACAAAGTACAGTTTAAACAAAAAATTGTAATATCTTGTGAATTGCTTATTGAATATAAAATAAATTAGACAAAATAGAGAACAATATATCTCCTAACATCTGTAATAAATTGCATTCATATTGATGCGGCGGATCTTAAGAAATTCTTATTTAAATGTGAGCAAAGTAGGAGAAAAACCTAATAAATATCTTTTAAAATCAAATGTTCTCACTACAATAAAAATATCTCATAAATAAATTATTGGATATTAATTTTATTATACACGTTTCGTACTGCTATATCACGGAATATGAGTGATAAATTTCATTCATTTTCATACGGTATTTATTGAGATATAGTAATTTAACAAATAACATTTAAAGTAGCCCCCCAAAAAATGTACTGTTAAAACAAAACTTTTGAATATCTACATTAACAACCTTTATTTAGCTATAGATCCTATATGGGGTCTTTCGGCCTTGCATTAGAAGTACTCTTGTTTGTGGAGGTATAGGAGGCATATGAGGTATAGGTATGGGTATTTAATGGAGGTATTGGAGATTACACTTAACTTCCATAAAGAATTAGAAATTGAAAACAAACTCAAATTGTTAGGACATATAAAGTGAATGAAGGAAACAAGATTGGAAACAGATGGTAGAGATAGCCAATAATTGGAATGTTTTCATGTTCAAATCCTAGAAAACAGTGTAAACAGTGACTAATGTTAAGTAAATCAGGATTTAGAAATAATGAGGTTTATGTAACGTATGTCTTAAAAGTTTTGGCACAAAATTTAAATCTTAAAATAGGTTCTCATGTTAAAATATCCAAATGGTTTTGGAAACAAAAGATTGTTTACTTTCTTGAGTTTAATAAGACCACACAGCTTTTTAAGTCAGTTGCATTAAAATGTCTTATAAATTAGAAATTCGAAAAAGAATTTATAATTTGGTTGAGCGGATGCCTAATCCTGATATAATTTCGATTTTTGAACACCAAAATATCTCGCGCAGAAGCATTTACCGTACAATAGCCGATTGCTAAGAAGGGATACCTTGTCTATATCTCCCAAAGAGTGAAAGACCAAAGAGTTTTACCCCAGAAAGAGCAGCAAGATATTAAGAAGAGCAAAATACAGACTTGGGGTATCCCTTAGCGGATACCCTCTAGTATCCGGGGGAAATTAATAAATTAATAATTAGCGCGTGACTATCGTTCTTCAAAGAATATAATATCGCGGGACTTAGCAAGAAATAGTCAAAAATACCGAAAAAGTGTACTAAATATACCCCAAATCAATTTGCAAGAATACCACGATGCTGTCGTCAACTAAGACGGTTATTTTGCGAACAAGAGAGTCATTATCCTGGACGATGAAACATATTTTACTGTTACCAATTCGGAAATCAAAGGAAACTGTTTCCGCGCTATTCCACAGCGTCGAACCCCAAATCTGTTTTAAAGTGTATTCTCGGTATTTGGCTTTTATTGCAGCAGACACATTTGTATTAAGATTGAAAAGACGAGTTATTGGAGTGGCTATTAGCTGCCCATTATATTCACCGAGAAGTGCTTGAGTAAATTACGGTGCGCATAAAGATCAATAGGCACCTTAAGCTGTTTATTGAGCAAGGATTGCCACTTCGGCAAATATAATTAGCGACCGGGAAATCCAAAACATATTTATTGCACCGCATTAGGAATCCTCAGAAATTCCAGATAGAGGAATTACCCAAGGATTGTAAGAACCAAGTGTAGCAACATGGTTTACCAAAACGAAATGCCGCACCAATCAGGGACCATCTTCAAGCCACCCCTCGCGGTGCATAATTCAAATTGCACCCCACCCCAGTAACTCAAAAATTAGTTGTAAGAGTGCAAAGTAGACAAGACTTCAATTCAATTCGTTACCTTCACCGGTATACATCGTTGTGTATTTATTATTGTTACATATTAATTATAGTCCACGTTATTTCCGAACCTACGAATTTTAATTACCTTTTCATTTACATTGGCGATACAACTCGCCTGGTCCTTCGATTACGTAACAGAAACGGTGGTTTTTATGCGGACAATGTATAAGAGTGCCAGGACAATGTAAAATTCAACGAAAAAGCGAAATTCGCTGATAAGGTTCTGGTTTGGTATGCGATTTCGACTAGAGGGATATCCAGACCTTATGTGGGACGAGTAAGGGGTGAAGATCTGGACAGTGACAGATATATTAATACTTCTCTCGCCAAATTATTTGATTTTGAACAGGAACATCACGTTAGAGACAATACAATAATTTGGCCCGACTTGGAATATACAGACAATGTATAAGAGTGTCAAGACAATGTAAAATACAACGAAAAAGCGAAATTCGCTGATAAGCTTCTGGTTTGTTGTGCGATTTCGACTAGAGGGATATCCAGACTTTATGTGGGACGAGTAAGGGGTGAAGATCTGGACAGTGACAGATATATTAATACTTTTCTCGCCAAATTATTTGATTTTGTACGGGAACATCACGTTAGAGACAATACAATAATTTGGCCCGACTTGGAATCCTGCCATTATGCCAGGGTAACACAATATTGGCTTCGTCAAAACAACATACCTTTTGTACCAAAAATCGATACTGCTTATAATTTACCTCAGGTCAGTAGTGCGGCTAGGAGAGTTCTGGAACATTTTCTCCATAAGGATTGCATGGGCCGATTTTTCGCTACTAACTTTCGGTCGAGCGAGCCGTTGCATGTATGTTGGACCGCCTAATATCTGCCTCAGCCCCTCATGATATACTCTTGTGCCCCTCCGCCCCTCCGCCCCTCAGCCCTCACGACATCCTCATGTGCCCCTCCGCCCCTCAGCTCCTCAGCCCCTTGCGATATCCTCTTGTGCCCCTAGGCCCCTCAGCTCCTCAGCCCCTTACGATATCCTCTTGTGCCCCTCCGCCCCTCAGCTTCTCAGCCCCTCACGATATCCTCTTTTAAACAGATTTAAATAGTAAGGTGGTGTTGATGGTGCAAAATGAGCTGTTTAAATGAGGATATCGTGAGGGCTGGAGGGGCGGAGGTGTGGAGAGGCACAAAATGATATCGTGAGAAGCTGAGGGTCCCGCGTAGATGTCAGGCAGCCCAAAATACACGCAACGGCTCGCTCGACCGGAAGTAAGTAGCAAAACATCGGCCCATGTAATCCTTATGGAGAAATTGTTCCAGAACTCTCCTAGCCCCACTACTCAGGTCCATTCAATTGAATATTTTTGGGCACTTTTATCTCGTTGGATCTGCCTCAGCCCCTCACGATATTCTCTTGTGCCCCTTCGCCCCTCAGCTCCTGAGCCCCTCACGATATCATCATGTGCCCCTCCGCCCCTCAGCTCCACAGCCCCGCACCATATCTTCTTTTAAACAGCTTTAAATAGTAAGGTGGTGTTGATGGTGCAAAATGAGCTGTTTAAAAGAGGATATCATGAGGGGCTATGGGGTGGTGGGGCGGAGGGGTGGAGTCGCGGAAGGGCGGAGGGGCGGAGGGGCGGAGGGGCACAAAATGATATCGTGAGGAGCTGAGGGTCCCGCGCAGATGTCAGGCAGCCCAAAATTCACGCAACGGTTCGCTCGACCCAAAGTAGCAAAAAATCGGCCCATGTAATCCTTATGGAGAAATTGTTCCAGAACTCTCCTAGCCCCACTACTCAGGTCCATTCAATTGAATATTTTTGGGCACTTTTATCTCGCAAAGTGTATGAAGGAGAGTGGCAAGGTGAAAACGAAGAACGTAGATTTTTCAGAAATATTGATGTCCAATCCGTCCAGAACTTGATGCTTGAGGTTCGCAGAAAATTGCGCCGCGTTGAGCAGCTCGGGCCCCTTCATTTAGTTAGTTAATAATTTTGTTAGTTACTGAGCTGTTAATTATAGCAAATAATAAGAGCTTAAATTTAAAAAAAATATATGGTTATATATATTGTGCCAATACTTTTGAGACATACGTTATGCATGTATGTATTTTTACCCCTTCCCCCATTTTTTGTTGTGAAAAGAAGGAAGAGGTAGACGTGAAAATAATTGGTATGAAAAGAAGAGGTAGATAGATCTTCCTATACTTGAATGGTAGGAATTGGTGGAATCAAGCGAATCCTAAAAAACTGGACCAACGTTAAGATAATCAAAGACGATGATATATAAATAATGAAGTAAATGTCGACATACTAAGAGGATTGAATTATGTATGCATGTATGTATTTTGACCCCCTCCCCTATTTTTTCTGTGTCCGCATTGCTTTCTCGGAAAAATGGTCAGCTTGGGCATGACGGAGAAAAAAAGTGAACGCAAGAATGCAGAAAGTAACAAAATTAATTGTTACATACCAGGCAAGGCCGCTGTTTCGTAAGAGCTTCCTGTTGAAAACAGTATTTGTCCCCAAAGCAATTAAGTAAGCGAAATAGTGGCTATTTTCTAAGCAAACGTGTGCACATGAATAAGGAGTAAGTGTAAGTAAGCAGTGATGTGGGTCAAGTTTTGGTTGCCCAATTTGGGCTCATTAGGGCGTGGTTGGAATTGCGTGTGAATTAAAATTTGAAGCGCTTATATAGGCATATACGTTTCCGTTGAAAGCATTAATTGAATTTTGATTATGAAACATTTAGCCGCATCGAACGGGCCGTTATTGAAAAATGTTCATTAGCTGCAAAATTTGTTTACGGCCGGGGCTATCAATGTTATAAAACTGCCGCTCGTTTGCGGTCGAAACAAATTAAATCCGGGCAAATAATAGCGCAAATTTTCACGATCGTCATTAAATTATGATTATCCCAATCATTATTACCTGTCGCGGCCGATACTAATAAGCGTGAAATTTTTGTTACGGAACCGTTCCGTTTAAGCGAGCGCAGTATCATGCATGTTAAATGCATCAGAGTTTGGTCATTAGCATGATGTTTTAAGTGGCAGTTGGCGGAGTGTGTGTCGCGCGTTTTGAATCTGATAACCGCGATGTGAGAGGAGAAAAAAACATTTATTGTCGGGGAGAAATGTGTAATTTCGGTTAAATCGTGCATGCGTCATATTTTAATCGCATTTCGGACTGGCGAAGCCCAGAAGTCGTTTCTGTCACGTCAGTGCGGCGAAAATTCCACGAATTTTCTGTTTCGCCGGGGAAACGGCAGTTTCGACAGTTTCAATTAGGGCGGAAGATGCGCGATCGTCCCTCTCGGATCACCTTCGCAGGAAGTGCGGGGGTGGCTCACGAGCACGCGCGACTCCCCCGCCGCCCCCGCCGGCGCTCCCGTCTTCCTTTCTCTCCTCCCGTCTCCGGCGGATCGCGTTTTATTTTGTTGTGAGGAGTGTTTTTTATTTTATTTTGTTTTCGCAGGGAGGAGAAAAAATTGCCGGGTGGTACATGCGAATTATAGTCGCATTTGCATGAGTCCCAGAAAGAAAATCAATCTTGTAGCCGGGTAATGTGCGCATTGGTAAAAAATCGCTGGCAACAGAAACACAATTTAAAACCATCGTGTACTGTTATGAGGCAACATGGGAACTCGGGAAACGAAAATGCGGTGCATTCAGGAAGAATACAGCGAGATAATAAATGAGCGAATGCCAGTGAAAAACCGAAATTCAACGAAAACCGGTGGCCAACGGCGGGGCGAAAGCGGCCAGTCCACTTATTTACCGCGTCATTTATCAATTGCAATAAATATTATAATGGTGCAACATTTAGATCACTTGATATATTCATTTTTGTTTCACATGTGGGACTCGGCGCTACGAGTTGTACTAGTCATCTAGAAAATATTAACCACGCTCTCTCTCACGCCGAGAATTTATATTAGCTCTAAAATTAATAATGCAGATGTTGTCAATTCTTTGAGGAATTCCGTACCAGGTTCAATTATTTTTCCATTTCCATTTGGAAAAATGCGTCACAAGAGATGCTCCTCTAATTAAGCGCACTCCGGATGTGCGAGAGCGAGTCTGGTCCGGCATTGCAAAGAGTAAACGGGCGCAGCTTCGCCGACCCATCTAATTCATGAAAAAACCAGTCCACTTATCAATCCAGTTTTCATTTTTACTCCTCGCCCATAGCATCGAAACAGTACAACCATCCCTATGCGTAAACAATTACTTTTTATTTATTCCCCACCGCTAATAAATCCCGTTTATCCGCGCCCATTAATATCAAATATAAAACAAATCGAGTCGCTGTGTAAACCTAGCAAAAAAAAACAAAATCAAATTTTACATATTTACATTTTTATTGATGGCAATGAACCGGGCCAGTTCGCGTCGAATTACACCAGATAGTAGGATAAAAAATGATTTCTGCTGTTATAACTGCACAACAGCTGGCGCGTGCATTCCGAAAATATTCACATACTTGACCTCTCGTTTTCCTATAAAATATGGTAGATCTGTGTCGAATTATGCCCGGCCGCTTCGTGCCGCGATTAAAATTAATACACCACCATCCGTACACGTCGTGCTATCCTCGGATACCTCAAATATTAAGCAATTTACCCAACACAAAAAAACCCACCCGGACGAGGCATACATTTTCAGCAAACTTACTTTTGAATAATAGATAATGTCTATTATTTCGCAATTAATTGCTGGAAATTATACCTTTTCCGGTTTTTTGCCACAGGATTTTTATTACCGCTGGGCACGCATGTTGCAAACGCCAGCGTTTTGTTAATAAATTCGCAGCACGTCCATGCTGTCAACACCATTAATATAGTCTCCACTGCTAACCAATTCAGTAGTTACAAGAGACAATACGTAAACAGGTTGTGGAATTTAACTCCCATATTCATTTTCAATTCCGGTTCTTTAATACCGAAACTTTGACACCCTCAATTTAAAAAAAAAACTGTTTGCTCAAAGCAACGTTTATTATTTAAAATCTTCTGCAAATTAACCGAAAAGTTAGATACTAAAAATTAAATCCTCACGAAAACGAGCGTTAGCACGGCGGTTCTAATCTAAATTTAAAGTTTTGGGGAACGGGTTTACATTTTGTGGGGAATAACTTGGATTACAAGACTGATAATTATATGAAAACAAATCTAGCTAACGGTATGAGAACTGATACTTATCATCAAGGCGCGGATTTCTAGGTATTATGCTATACATCAGTTTTAATAGCAGACCAAAATGACCTCGTATCTATACGAATTTCAGCAAATGAAGTAACGTGACAATTTTTTTTGGTGCTTTTATTCATATTTTCAGTTTTAAGCTTATAATTGTTTTAATGCATTTTTTGTGCATATTTCTTTATTTTTTTGTGCTTATTTTCTTGTTTCTCAATTTTATAGCATATTATTTATATTAGCTAGGAATATATTTTGTTGCACATTATTGTAATGAGAATTCAGTATTAATATTACTCCGTTACGTCTAGAGTGCTTGGTTATCACAAAATCATCAACAAAGCTGCTATCGACAATTATTTATAATCTGGCCCATGATTGGAAGAGCATCCCTATGCTGCTATCAAGAATCACTTATAATTTGGCCCATGATTGGAAGAGCATCCCTATGCTGCTATCAACAATCGTTTATAATCTGGCGCTATTCTTTCAGCCCATGATTGGATCAGAACCAGAGGCATAATCACAACGAAATTTAAAACCACAAATTGATTCAGACAAGGGGGTGGACTATGCCCCATTTTGTGCATAATAGCAAAGGATAAAATCATGAAGAAGATTAAAACCAAGATAAAGACATCAGTGATAGGATACATCAAATTAAAACCCACAACAATTACTGAATGTATTTTCGCAGACAATGTGGCAATCATCGCATAAAATAAGAGAGAATACAAACAAATATTAACATATGGGAAACTGAAGTGGAACAAACTGGATTAAAAATAAATATATCCAAAACAAAGGTAATGAAAATAAGAGAAACTAAAGAAATAATAAACATTACAATCAATAACGAGAAAGTAGAACAAGTAGAACACATAAAATATAAATAATATAAATAAAAATATAAATAAGACATATTATTGAAAGGAAAGGGAATATGGAAACAGAAATAAACAACCGAATACAAGCAACGATAAGAACCTTTCACACGATTAACAAAATTATACTAAACAACAAACAAATTTAGGATAGGATACAACAAATTAAAACCCACTACAATAACTGAATGTTTTTTCGCAGACGATGTGGCAATCATCGCACAAAATAAAAGAGAACACAAACAAATATTAACATATGGGAAACTGAACTGGAAAACGCTGGATTAAAAATAAATATGTCGAAAACAAAGGTAAAATATGAGAAACTAAAGAAACAATAAACATTACAATCAATAACGAGAAAGTAGAACAAGTAGAACACATAAAATACTTAAGACAAATTATTGAAAGGAAAGGGAATATGGAAACAGAAGTAAACAACAGAATACAAGCGACGACAAGAACTTTTCACACGATTAACAAAATTGCACTGAACAACAAACAAATTTCCCAAAAAACAAAACTTATAATGTGCAAAGTACTATTTGAACCTACCCTACTATACGGCTGTGAAACGTGGATACTCAACAATGGACAAAAAAGCAAAATGCAAGCCTTTGAAATGAAATACCTGAGGGAAGTATACGGAGTAACAAAACTAGACAGAGTGAGAAATGTGGACATCAGAAATGAACTAGAAATGGTAGAACTCAATAAACAGACAGAAAATAGACAATGGCTGGGACATCTAATCAGGAGAGAAGACAACCGCCAAACAAAGAAGATATGGGAAACAAAGATAACAGGAAAGAGAATAGTCGGAAGACCAAAAAAGAAATGGGACAAAAATATTGGAAACATATTAAATAAGAGGGGGATAACCAATGCACAAGTGAATGAAATAGCAAGGAACCAGAAACGGTGGAACCATATGAACCAAAGAAAATACATGAAGAAAAGACAACACCATTTCGACACCAGAAAGGGTAAAAGAAGGATAATAATAATAATAACAATAATAATAATAATAATAATATCAGAACTGATAAATATTCTGTTATCTCAAAGGTAATAAGAAGTAGAAGAATCACATTTCACATTGATAATATTTCGTTTATTGCAAAAATAATTACAAAATATATCCAAAGAAATTATTATTGAAACGATTTAAGCAAATAATAATTAACTACAAAAAAATCGATGATATCAAAATGACACATTTAGTATCTGTCTAGTAAGGAATAAAATTGTTGGTTGATATATTTGTAAGGGGCCTAGATACCGGGTGATTCAAGTTTTATTACCAGGCCAAAAATAGCGACTTCTAATTGAAATAAAAAATCCAAAATAAGTACACATGTTTAGATATTGATGAAGCCCAATCTGATGATAAAAAAAAATAATTTTAACCATCCGGTAGTTTATACGTTATTTCACAATGAATATGTAATTTTATTTATACAGTTTTTGTCAGAACACACTTTAATGCTATTCCAAACATTCCAGTGTAATCCAAGTCAAAAAATTGCACCAATTATTGAATTAAATGAATTTTGATATTGCAACAGTAAGATTTATTACTAAGTAGTAAAATATGACGGCTGCTTCCAGTAATAGTTCCTATAATGGATTTTATGGGTTTTATGATAGGGCCGTACCCAATCCCTCAGCCTGCTGGGTGGATACCGACGCAAGGATTTCTTCAGGGCCGGAGCTTAATATTTGCTTAACAATAAAGTCATAAAACGTTCCAACCGCACCGGCACGGTCAATGCTTTGTAGGGCTCTTGACTTACAAAATCATAAATCATACCGAGGAAAGTTGGTCAATAATGTAAAAAATGTTTTAAATTGAAATCAAATCATTTTCGTTAATTTTTTATTTCATAAATGGGTTCTATGAATAAAATAAAACAGTTTAGGGCAAAAATAACGATAGAAAATTTTGCCCGAAAAGAGTTTTTTTAACTTTTATAACCGTCTATATAATTATATCGAAAAAGTCAAACTACCTTTCCGTAGATTAGTATCAGACCTATATAAATCCAAATTTTCTTATATTTTCGGCAACTCCAAATGCCTAAAAAACCCATGGTAATAAAACTTGAATCGCCCGGTATAAATATTTTTTATGAATTATTTAAATACACGAAAAATAATTGAGATTTTTGGAGCATCTTAAATTATTTACCGATTCATGTTAAAATATTCCACACACGTGTGAAGTTCAAGGGTAATAGAATGGGAAAACGATAATATAAACAATCTCGGATGCAAGTTGCCGGCCAGACTTAAATACTAATAAACAGTACTTGGCACGGACATTTTAGTAGTTTAGATTATTGATGTTGATATTTGGGTGGGACGTGTGTATCTTTCGGAATTGAAAGTTAGGGGAATCACAATCGGACATTACGAAGGTAAATAGTAGGAATAATTCGTTTAAGTACGAACGTTTTCAACGTGAAGAGTTAGTTAAATCCATATTCCATAGGGGCCGGACGACGAAGACCCGACACCATAAGCGCATCTGCTTACGCTATCTTATGGTGAGAAAAATAGGATAAGTAACATGCCAAAATAGCGGAATAGAAGATATAATGGGAAAAGAAGGAGAAGAAATTAAAAACACAATGGGGAAAGAATAATACAATTATGCATTGAAAAGAACCTTGTGATAACAAATACAAAAACACAAAAACATACACAAGTACACAATGGAACAGCCAAGCAAAAACGAAAGATCGATAATAGACTACCACCTAATTAATTGGAACAACTGAAACTAAATAATTACTGTAAGAGTTACAAGGCAAGCTGAAATAGGAAGCGACCACCACCTAATAAAAATACACATGAGCTGAAAGAAGATACAAAAAAACAGACAAGAGGATAATAAAAGTTAAAGAAAAGATAAAAGCCTACAGACTGAGAGAAACACAAACACAAGATAAATACAAAGAGATACTACAAAATAAATTCAGAGGGAGCGAATTTAAAAAGGCTCCACGTAATTTTAACCTCGCTACTACTTCGTTACAAAGGGGGGGCTCCACCCTATCTGCGTGGGTTGACGGCAGACAGTCAGCGAAGTTCAGAAATTACGAACTGTCGCAACGGCTGACCATCTGGCGCCCACACCACCAGATTTAAATCTCTCAATGAGAATAGGAAGTTAAACTGAAAAGAATGCCCGATTGAGAAAACGTGGGGGAACAAAAGAATAACAGGTGTGAATTTTGTGGTTTTAACTATCTGCGTTTATTAACACAAATGACGGGACACCGTGTCTGCGCTTCCCGAAAGAAAATACCTCCGCCCGCAGATCTATCAAGGCGCATCTACTGAAATTCGGCCGAATCACGCGTAACGCTTTCGCGTGATGTGAGGGCTGTCGGAGCCACCTTTTTCTTACAAAAACGCAAAACACGTACGGCACGAAACACGCAACGCAAATTTACACAAAATAAAAAAAAAACGATATATCAAAAAAAATAAAGACAATACAAGAGAACAAAAATCATAGATCTGGCGTGTTCATCCAACACGTGGCGTCTCCTCTGCCGGTTCGGGGTTCGGCTCTCGAAACTGGATGCCGCCACTAGCTGCGGTCTTCAGATAACTCTGGAAGGGTGGTCGTCGCCCCTAGCCAAGAACCTGGCTGGCTGGGTGGTTTCAGTCGCTACCCCAAAAAAACGCCTGTAAAGCACATGGCCTTAATAATAATGGCCGGACATGTGTCTTTACAAAAATACTAGGGTTCTAATGACTTACTCTGGT
Organism: Othius punctulatus; assembly: GCA_951805005.1. Classification (NCBI taxonomy): domain Eukaryota; kingdom Metazoa; phylum Arthropoda; class Insecta; order Coleoptera; family Staphylinidae; genus Othius; species Othius punctulatus. The sequence continues at coordinate 24,890,085 of OX638147.1, forward strand.
GTTTTGAGCGTGTATAGCTGATTCTTGCTGTACCCTCCTTTGCCTTGTGCCGGTGTCGTCAATCCCTCATAGGGCGGTTAATGGAGGACACGTTTTAAATCCCGGAAACCGGTTGGCGATAGCCCAGAGGAAAACTGTGACCTTTTGACACTTCTGCACTCGGAGAGATTCAGCTATGTTCTGCGTGATCTCAGCACCTCGTGGCTGAATCACAATTATACGCATGTCGGACGTGAATCAACGTTTTTAATCAAAACGTGTGCGTACCGATTGCCTACGGTGACGGTCCGTGCGCGCAATTAAAAATCAAAACAGAATTCGTCTTAACTGATCGGATTCATAATTGACCCGTTACACATGTTTCATGAAGTGGTGACATATATTGAGTAGATTTACGGGAACGTAATCAATGTGTGAAGTCATTGGCGTTACTAGAAATGTCCAAATGATGTGGCAGATTATGTTGATGGGCACAAACATTAACATTTTCTATGCTGTGGGAACATACAACAAGGGAATCACCATAGGCACAGAGGTGTCGATTTCATTGATGTGTGAACTTGCTGAAATCACCTTTTATCCACAAACAACTAATACTTCTTGAGTAAATAAAAGTAATACATGTTGAGTAAATAAAGAAAGTCATCTTTGGTGTTTAATTGTTAATGCAAAATCCTTTATAGTTAATAAATTACAATAAATCCATAAATATGTGTCTTCCATTTATTAATGTTATTGTTACTAATACACACATCACCTCTAAAAGAATTTAAAGTTGACACGATAATAAGTTAAAATCAAAGACAATGTAAAGATTTTAGATGACACAAAATAAATATATATATATATATATATATTATAAGAATTTATTATTACAAGTCAAATATGTAATTAATCAAATAATTGGGTATGTGAAACCTTACAAAATGAACTTTTTTACGTACCCATTGACGTTTTAGCGCTAATGTGAGAACGATAAAATGAGCTGTCTGATTAAACATGTAGTTGAAAGCTAGTATTATAACTGTAAGTAGTACAAATGTATCAAATTTAAACTAATTTATAAAATTAGAAAACTACAGACTGCGGGACGACCAATCGTATGCTTGTGTTAAAGTTTTCACGGGCCGCATGTAAGAGAATTTACGCTAGCTCTATCTTGGAATTGGACAGACTATAGTGTCTGTCACTTGAAGTGTCGAGTATTGTGCCTCTTGCTATGAAAATACACATCTTGAAAAACCTGCTGCGGCGATCATGACCTGCATGGTATGAATACACATTTTTTGTCCTGTGATCATTTCTATCCTAATCTAAACCTTGCCGCTTTCCAACTTATATTTTAGTGACTTATTGTATAACGTAACCTATAAAACCATTTTTGAAGTATCGACGGTTCATCTTAAGTTGAGAGAGGTATGACTGTTATAATGTAAAGTAAATATTTTACATCCTCGCATAGATATTGAATTGGTTTTAGTTTTTTTGTTCTAGTTACATTGCATACGCCATTAAGTGTGGTATTAGTTGTGGTTATTTGACAGGAAATGAAGTGACTGTGATGTTATCAATTACGGGCACAAATTGGATGTACATAAATTTTCGGAAATAATGCCTCTGTGGGTGGTTTTTTGTCATGATTTCTTAACGTGGGGCGAAATTTCCTTTATAAAAACCCGCGTATTGTTACCGTTTAAGAGGTATAAGGGTGCCAATTCATCATTTGCTCCACGTTCGGGCCGTCAAAATAGCGAGGGGCCAGGCCCCGGCGGTCACCCCCGGTACAGAAACCGAAAATCATATCAGGGGTGGACATAAATGATAAGAAAGTTTATAAAGGTAATAAATCCAATAAAAATACGGCGAGGAATCCGGCGGCCAGGGGAGGGGGAAGGTGCAGTTTCACCCCGGTGCAGGGCGAAGAATTTTCGCAATATCCTTGCGTAGACGGAATCAATTTTCATTACGCGGTGGGGCACGGAAAAAATGGTGGGCGATGGAAAATGGATTAAGCCATCAATCCGTGTGGTGTGCATTATTTAGAGGGACAATATCCCAATCGGATCGCGAGCCGTAATGGCTTTCATTACCGTCGTCCGAAATTGCGGACGCCACTGGCGTCGAGAATTAATTTTTGATGAATGTAAAAATAAAAGTTGTAATACTTTACGGTTATAGCGAATAGGACGTATAAAAAGTCTAAATTTGACAACGATATGATGGAATAATAATAACTCTCCAGCTTTGATAGTACTCGTCTCTGTTTATCGCCGCTCCTCCTTTTCCTCCACGAAAAAGCTGCGATGCGAGAGTCTAATAACTAACGCAATATATTTCCAGATGTAATAAACAAGTGTTGAAGAAGCATATAAAGCACCGAACGAAAATATTTCATTTGGCTGTATTCTATATAATAAGGGTGAATCCCGGAGGTGTTTGCCGGCACCTTAAAGGCAGAGATTTTACTTATCTTGACATTATTTTTAGAGCAGTAAGCCGTTGATAATTACCCTAATCTCGTTATTGTTGGGCCGGGATGTCTTGGAGTTATTTGTTTAGGCAGGGAATTAGAGGATCTGGATCAGCACAATCAAAGGATAATGAGTGACGGGTGTAAGGAGCAAATTATATCGCGTGCGCGCGCCTACAAGGAGCAATTTCCACGTTTTCCCCAAATAAAATTTAAATGAGCGCCTGAGGGGCCTCGAATTTTTTTCCTCTAATTACATTCAAGTCATACTGTATACTTATCTTAAATGACTCGTACATTTCTTGTAAATATTCAAGTTGTTTTGAAATGTTAGCCAGGGAATTTTCTACATGTTTAACCAGGAATATAATTACATAGACGGCCACATAAATTCATCTGTTCTTGTGTGGATTCAGGATGGCGCGTGAAATGGGATACCCGGAGCCATTGAATGATAAATATTAAAAATATTCCTGCGGAGGCCCGAAGTGGGCCGAGTGGAACGTGCATTTTAAACAAACACGGATTTTATAGAGTAACGCGATCCACCGGCCGTAATTTCATTGAACATATAATTTTATTGGTAATTCCCTTTTTGAACCGTATATTGTAATTTGAATAAAATAATAGCAATTGTAATAAAATATTCCGTTTAATACAGCGCACGTAAATGTAGATTGCGGGGCCGTATCTATCATCAGTCGTGCGGGATTAAATTCCCACCCGATTCGTGTCCCTGCCGGACACCGTTTGTTATGACTTCCAAAAGAAAAATCGAAATCGAATCAGCATTTCAAGAGCTTCGATCTCCTTTATATTCAGCACAAATCAAAATCAAACGCCGCTCCTCTATATATTATTCCATTACATCGACGAATCAAACGCAATCTATCATCTAAGTCGCCTTCCAGACCCTTATTAAACCGTACCGAAATATGGTATCAACAAATTATCCAGTCGATCTGAGTTTCTTTACACGACGATAAATAACAACGGACCGACGTCGGCGTCGCGTCGACTCCACCGCCGCCCCCGCCATCATGCTGACCACGCGCGCAATGCCAGTTGCCTATGTCGCAATAACCTCGGACAACCGGACACACATACTTTCAGCATACACATCCACTAACGAGCAACCTTCGTCGCGGTATTGCAGTAACACATACTAATTGTACAAATGCCCGGCACGAAAACGCACACGAAGAGGCACGCAATAACACAAAATGGCAAACGTTTTCCAGGAGTTGGAGCGAATTTTGCTAATATGTGCCCCGGCTTGACGGCACAAAATAATAGAATGCGAGCAGCATTCATTTCACAACGTCGGAAATGTTAAATTCAACGCAATGTTTTCACCAAAACTAACAACTAATTTTATTTACAACTTTATAATGACTTTTCAATTTAATCACGACTAACTGCTTGTTATAAAACTAAATGTGACAACATCACGGGATATTGCATTAAAAAGTAACGCGAGTTCTCAATAGTTACCTCTGCCAAATGTAGATAACACAATCGAAAATAATTCTATAGAAATTCGGAAAGCTGTACCAAACCATTTTGTGGCAAACATTTTCAAATAAAACATAATACATAATAGCAATAGATAATTAGCGAAAAATAAAACATCGAAATGAATAACTGAATAACAGAAGTAAATAAAACTGAAATACGAAAGAAAACGGAAATGGAAAAGAAAAAAGAAAAAAAAAGGGGAAATTAATACAAGGTATATTAGAACAATGTTGGTTCCAGGAAACATGCAGAAGATAGTAACAAAATTAGAAAAATGCAAAATGAACATAGCAGCATAAAAGGAAACAAGATGGAAAGGACAAGGGACAATAAATAATAGTTATTTAAGCATTAAGGGAGGTAAGTATTGTTTACTGGTCAAAACTTACCTCTCGAATTGCTTATAACGGTTTTTCCACTCCTGAAGTTGGATTAATTGTTTGTGTTTGATTAATTTATTTTCGTAACTTGAACAAAATGTCAGAACGGCTTTGGTTGCTAAGACTATTTTTCAAACAAAGTGTGAATGTCAGAAATTGCATTCGTTCAGTTTTAAAATGAATTCCAATGAAAATAAATAAGAAATGGCAATTGAAGAGGCTGCGGATGCTGCCTGTTCCTTCCTACTGCCGGAGAAGTCGAAGGGGCGTTATCAAAATGCGTTTAAGTGTTTTAAAGAGTGGTGCCAGAGAAAGAACGCTATTGAAATTATTTTACTTACTTCACTGACGGAGGTAAGTGTTTACTTACTTCCCGTTGTTCATAGTAACCAAAGCTTTATCGGTAAGTGGGGCTTACTTCCATCAAATCAATGTCATAACAGTGTACTTACCATGCAGGGAGTGGAAAAACATAATTTTACAATACAATATTCAGGAGATGAGAAACAACGACAATAAAGTGGAAGATCGTTACAGGGCCTGGATCTGAGGATGGGAATATTACTCATACGTAAAACTGTGACGTTATAACAATGCGGTTTCTATAGTTACGCATGTATTAATAACTGATAATGCTGAAAATACAACGGTTGTATTTGCACAAAAATACCACGAACAAATGTCGGTAGGGTTGAGAGCTCGTAGAGCCAAACCCAATGGCTTGGAAGCGGGATTCCAAGACGCCACAAAAAAAATGTCAACGGTTGTATTTTCACGGAAATACCACCAACAAATGTCGGTCGCTGTCACAATTTCGAGCCCCACACAGATCGCAGCGACGACCGTTGCGATGGTGTTATTTATCGGTTGCGCCTACCAACAATCTAGTCGGCCGCTAACAAAAACATAACCCGAAATGTCAGTGTGTCCCAAGTACAAGTACGTACAAGTACGTACTTAAATGTGGTCTGCTGTTTGAAAGATGTAGTGATGTAAATAAATATAGGTATTTAAACTGTATATTTAGCTTCTTGTTTATTCTGCTTTACTAGATGACTCAATCAATTCCTTATATTCCCTTCCTAAATATAATTCGTGGTGTAAACTTATTTTTACACCACTTATTTTACATCTAAAATACAACTTATTTCAACCCCAATCGTTGGAAAAGTCGTTCACTTTCATTTTTATCCTTTTCGTCGTTGCGGTTGAAATTCGTTGTATTTATAAAATCATTATCAATAATGAGAACACCACTTATTATATTACCCCTGGAAACATACCGGATGATTCAAGTTTTATTACCAGGGCAAAAATGGCCGACTTCTAATTGAAATAAAAAATCCAAAATAAGTACACATGTCTAGATATTGATGAAGCCCAATGAAGCATCTGACGATAAAAAAAATAATTTTAACCATCCGGTAGTTTATGCGTTATTTCACAAAGAATTCGTAATTTTACTTATATAGTTTTTGTCAGAACACACTTAAATGCTATTCGAGACATTCCAGTGTAATCCAAGTAAAAAAAAATTGCACCAATTATTGAATTATATGAATTTTGATATTGCAACAGTAAGATTTATTACGAAATAGTAAAATATGACGGCTGCTTCCAGTAATAGTCCCTATAATGGATTTTATGGGTTTTATGATAGGGCCGTATCCAATCCCTCAGCCTGCTCACCGACGCAAGGATTTCTTCAGGGCCGGAGCTCAATATTTGCTTAATCCCTCATTGTTATTTTGATCTGCAGGCTATTAAAATTACATTTAAAGAAGATTATTTCCAATGCTTCCATCTCCAGTGCTTTATTTATACTAATTTAAAGATGTTTCACCAAGTATTAATCACCGATTCATACAATCTAAAATAAGTTAGTTTTTGAATTATAAGAAGTTATTACGGTCCTGCGAGGCCCGTTCAACCCACGGGCAACTGGCGGAATCATAAAAAGTCATAAAACGTTCCAACCGCACCGGCGCGGTTAATGCTTTGTAGGGCTCTTGACTTACAAAATCACAAATTATACCGAGGAAAGTTGGTCAGTAATGTAAAAAATGCTTTAATTTGAAATCTAATCGCTTTCGTTAATTTTTGATTTCATAAATGGGTTCTATGAATAAATTAAAACAGTTTAGGGCAAAAATAACGATAGAGAATTTTGCCCGAAAAGAGTTTTTTTTAAAATTTTATAACCGTCTATATAATTATATCGAAAAAGTCAAACTACCTTTCCGTAGATTAGTATCAACCCTATATAAATCCAAATTTTCATATTTTTTGGGCAACTCAAAGTGCCTAAAAAACCCATGGTAATAAAACTTGAATCACCCGGTACAAGAAACTATGGAGTAAACTGTGTAGGAATATGTATTATGGCGCATCTACTCATTCGCATGAATAGCGAGGCGACTGGCGACGCGAATGTGTAATCGGCTCGCTCGTCATTCACCTCGCACCTCGCCTCGCCGTTCGTAGCGCTCCCGCCAAATGCGGTATTTGGGGACGAGTCAAAGGATTGTAGCAACCAGGTGAACTCGGTTGAACACCCAGCGATTGTGTAAACGGTCATTTCGCGTTGTGGGGACGAACGTTCGGATGCCACTCGCGAATGTGAGGAGGTGACCGTCCAGACACGAGCGCGAATATGTAGATGCGCCATTCAAAATCTAGAAGGCTTCTTAGAAGTGGCGCAACTCTGCTGGGGGCGTTACTGTGTAATTGTGAAGTTATGTACCTATTGTCAATTTTGGGCCAAAGTATACTTTTGGACATTTATACATTTTATAGCACAATTGAAATTATCAAATATGCTCCAATTTTTGAAAGAAATTGATTATAATATTTCACCAGGAAGCTAAGAGATGATTTACGGCAGCATTGTAACTTATTTTCATAGTAACCGTAATGTGCCGTATAGACTCTTATCCAAAAACCATAAAAAAATATATAATATGGTGAATCTAGGCTGGAACTTTTTATCTCCAGTCATTGATTCGGTTATTGGCCTGGACACATGGTTTCTATCTTATTGTGTCCGATTAACTCTATATCAGATTGAAATTATCAAATATGCTCCAATTTCTGATAGAAATTGATTATAATATTTCACCAGGAAGCTAAGAGATGATTTACGGCAGCATTGTAAATTATTTTTACAGTAACCGTAATGTGTCGTATTGACTTTTATCCAAAACCATGATAAAATATATAATATGGTGAATCTAGGGTGGAACTTTTTATATCCCGTCACAGATTTGGTTATTGGCCTGGACACGATGGTTTCTATCTTACTGTATCCAATTTACTCTAAATCAGTTTGAAATGATCAAATATGCTCCAATTTTGGAAAGAAATTGATTATAATATTTCACCAGGAATCTAAGACATGATTTACGGCAGGATTGTAAATTATTTTCACAGTAACCGTAATGTGTCGTGTAGACTTATATCCCAAACCATGAAAAAATATGTAATGGTGAATCTAGGCTGGAACTTTTTATCTCTAGTCACAGATTCAATTATTGGCCTGAACACGATGGTGTCTTTACTAGGGATAAGAGAAGAATTATTGTTCTTTTTTTCTAGGGATAAGAGAAGAATTATTGTTCTTTTTTTCTAGGAATAAGAGAAGAATTATTGTTCTTCTTTTGTAGGAATATGAAAAGAATTATTGTTCTTCTATAAATTTCCTTCATTCCTTGCTATCCATTGAGATTACCTTCGCCTATGTCTCATTGTCTCTGTTCAATTCTATGTTCAATTCTGTTCTAATATTTTCGTTTTTAATTATGTCTCTTCTTGTTACCCTTTTTACCTATCTGGGATATTTGATCTCCATAGCTTTTTGCAGGGTTAGTGTGATTTAAATCAACTGATTTGTTTAAATAAATCATTGATTAACATCAAAATTGATTTTTTTAGCACTATTTGTGCATTCCAATAGGTGAACAATTAAAAATATAATGTAATTATAGAGTTAGCATGCTGTAAAGCAGATAATTGTTAGTAAGTAAAATATTTTTCTTTTCTTCCAGTTTTTGGTCCATCACATGGTACAGATACATAGAAATTCGTTTTAATCATCAATTCATGTTCAAATTAAATAATTTATTTAAAAAAAATCATATGACTTAAATCGTGATGTAAATCAATTGATATAAATGACATCTACCCTGGCAAAAACTGATAAGAAATATAAAAAAATAAAAAAAATCATGATTTATTTGATTTTTTTAAATCATTGATTTTTTTTAAATCATTGATTTTTTTTAAATCATTGATTTTTTTTAAATCATGATATATTCTAACCTTGCTTTTTTGCCATTGGTTTAATACCCATGTATGATTGGATATATTTGACATCCATATGTCAAAATGGGCGTAAAAATGGTTTTATATATCTTTTTTGTTTCTTTTGACAGTTCCTTTTTCCGTATAAATGTGTTGTTCATTGCATAATATAGGTTGCTTGCCTTCTCTATTCTGTGGTTTATGTCTATTTGCTTCATTTTTCTTCAAAAGTTACTCCTTAATATTGAAAGTCTATTACCTGTTCTAACTTTTCTCTTTCTACCTCTATATTTATCAGTTTTTCTTCATTTGATATGGCAATCACTTGCTTGTTCATTTCCATACCCTCTTCATTAATTCATTTAAAATATTTCACTTCATGACATATTTTAAAATTTTCTTATAAATCTTTTTCATTGCCTGCTACCAATACTACATGATCTGCGAATGTACATTCGTGTATTTGTACTCTTTTTAGTTTTCTGTGTCCCATGGTTAATATTTTAATACTATGGTAATACTAATGGTTTCGGTGGATTCCTCTCTCCTCTTTGTCGTAGTCTTTGTCTCGTTATGTATAGCTGTTTTTTTGTTATTTTTTATAATCCGACTCTAATCCGTTCTTTATATACACTTTTAATCGTTCTTATTAACGTTTTATTTATTTTTCTTCTTTCTATATCTTCCATACTACTTCCCTTGATACTCAGCCACAAGCTTGTTGTATACGTTTTCTCCTATTTTTAATCGTTCACTCATAATTTATTTTATTGTGAAGATATTATGTGGGGTACTTCCTCCTTTTCTGTAGCCACTCTGTGTTTTCTAAAAATTGTTACTAGTTTTTTGTTATTGTACTAGAAGCGTTAGTCCCCTGTAATTGTTGCAGTCTCTTTTATCCTCATTTTTGTATATTGGTACTATCAGCCCTATTTATACAGGAAGACTTGAATGTTTTCTTCTGTCCACATTTTGTTTATGATTTCCAGTAAATAAATCTAGTACCTTTTCGTCTATATTTTTTATCATTTCTGTTGTTATTTTATCAACCTCACCCGAAGGTTACTGTTTGTAACCTATTTCTTGTGCCTAGTTTTGATGGTTTTGTCTTTTTGGCTCTAATAAAATAAATTTAATGGCATATATAATTAAATATTTTATTAATTTTATAACTATTATGGAATCAGAACTAATTATCAAAATTAGATAGGAAACATTATCCACATATTGGTTACAAAACTAACATTATTAAATTTTTAACTGCTTATATTATTAAAATGCTATATGAAAAAGCATTTTTCTATTTTACAATTCATGTTTTACAACAGGATGTAAACAAATCATTTGCAAAATTCGGGGAAATAGATTGTCGACTTAGTAGTTAAACTAGGACAGTTCTGGACCAACCCCCCGCAGAGATTTCGAATAATTTAATCCAAGCTTTTAATCCGCGGATTAATCAAAATCAGCGGGCGGTAACAATCGGTTGATTGTGGAAATTGCGAGTAATTTAATCACAATTGCAGGATAACAATGGAATAATAACAGGTGCATTACTGCAATTACAGGTACTTTAATTACAGGTTAATTGACGATCCGCGAATTAAAAGCTTGAATTAAATTAATCGAAATCTCTGCGGGGGGTTGGTCCAGAACTGTCCTAGTTTAACTACTCGAGTTGAGCGGATTTTGGTTAATTCCCAAAATTTCGGTATTTTGATATTGTGAGTTTTGTTTCTATACGACTCAAGTAGTTATTGCTACCCATTTCACTTTCTCTCTTAACTTTTACATCTAATACCGATTGTCTATTTCCTTTCTCTACTAACACAAAGTCTACGATAGATTTTTCCTTCCTGCTTGGTTCTTCCCTTGTATATTTGTGTATAATTTTGTGTTAATAGAAGGTATTTGTAATTATTATGTTATGTTCCATACAGAATTCTAATAATTTTTTCCCATTCCTGTTTCTTCTTTCATCCCCATGTCTGCCTATTGCTGTTATGTATATATTGTCTCTTATTCCTGCCATCCCGTTAAAATTGCCCAATACATATAATTTTCCTCTTTTATTTTTGTCGTGTTCTCTTTCATCTTGTTTCTTAGGTTTCTTAGTACTTTGTAGAATAATTTTGATTGGATTAGCTATCCTTTTCCAACTTTTCTCCGAATTCTGTCCATTGATTTTTGCTTTACCTCTATTGTTCTTTTAATTTAATACATATAATTTTCCTTTGGCTTTTTCCATAGTAATTCACTCTAATTGGTGATAAATTTGCTTGCCTAGCATTTTTGATATAATGGTACTCATGGAAACTAAACGTTGATTTAAGTTTTTTTGCAGGCTGCAAGACCAAGCAATTGATAAGTTATTGATCATGATATCGCAGACTGGAAGACTAGGCCTAGGTAATTGATCGGTGATCTGATTATGATTCGATTATGATCAAGCCGGCAATCGCCGTGCATCAAATTGTAGGAAACAATTATTAATATGAAGAGACACTCGCAATGAACTATGTAGAGACCTAAGTATGACCTTAGCTGAGCAATCTTATAAAACTGAGAAACAATTACAATTACGTAAGAAATAATCACATGATTCCATCATATAATTGCGCCTGAGGAAGGTGACACAAATTAACACTAATTTGCGAACATTGTAAAAACATATTGATGAAACTGTACCGCAAGTAATCGTAAAAACCAATGTTTACAATTCAGGTATGTTGGGGTGTTGGAAATTTTCTTCAGTGGCGAATGTAATATACTGAAAATAATTTCAGTAATTTTCAGGCGTACTGAAACTTGGTAGAAAATTAAAAAAATGGCATTAATCAAACCATTAGAAAAACAAAGCGATGAATCTTCTTTCACCGCGGAGGAAAAATTGCTTTATAAAGCCACGACTGAAATACATTGGACTAATTATCAGAGGAGCAGTGATTGTCTCGGGAGGAAGGTGCATGTGCTCCGGTGGAATTTTTTAAACGGGCTTTCGCAACACAAATTGGCAAATTAGGGGGAGCGAGAGCGGGGATTCGCGAATATTAGTCGGCGGCGAGAGGGGGGCCGTGCGGCGTATAAAATACAGGGGTGCACACCCCTCACCACGGGCGCACATGGGTCGAAGCGATACGCACCCCGCTCGAACGCCTTCAGCGCCGATTGCGACAGAATGTTTGCCGACCGTAATAAAATGCCCGACACAAAACGCACTCCCAAAAATACACGAAGAGAGCATTTAAATTAGAACCGACATGACCCAACAGCGAACACAACGCTGCACATGACTAGCAGAAATTGTTCGAATGTACGTGATTAGTACGTACACAAGTTTTCAATTAATTGTGTTCCAAATGCGAGAACAAATCGCAGCTTAATTGGATCCCCTTAATAGCTTTCATGAAACAATAATTAACATTAAAATACACGACTACCTAAAGCTGGACTGGTTGCGTTGAAATCAAGGAATATTTGCTACGCGTGTTTTGTTTCACAATAAACGGAGTTCCGATACCTATTTGTGCACCTGACATCTGCAGTCTTACGCATTGAGAAATTCCACAAATTATGAATAAATACAACAACTATAAATATATCCCCACGTTTCAACGCTAATCTCTTACTTGTTTTCAGGGTACCATCAGAACAGAAGGCACTTATTAGTTTTATTATATTAGTATCGAAGTTTGTTATTCATTTGTTATTTGTGATTTATGTCTTATTATGTGTTTATGAGCATTTGTGTTTTTTCCGGGTGCTCATACATTCCTCACAATACTCGCCACATCGTATTGATTACTGTATAGAAACACAATCACGTTAAGATTGTGCTGCTATTGTAATACCATTGTTACCTGAATAATCATTCGTTTCCTTTAATACATTACTTTATAGTCGTAAATGGCATACGCAGAATTGTGTTGATTCGCGGAGAACTTGCCATAGCACACTTTATTGAACATTTCATCAAGTGCAGCAATTGCAAAATACATGCCGAGCCAGAAAACCCCCGCAAGCTACCAATTTTCTACTTGAAAAATGCCGAAGAGAAAATTTTGACAACAATATTGCCCGTAATACAAGTGAACTTTATGCACGCTACATAAAGCAGTTACATTTAAACATTATAGCTAGTAAAATGTGAAATGTCCATAATTTTTCGCACCTAAGTACTGCCGTAATATTTCGCCGATATTAAAATAATGAAAGCAATCAGGCAGAAACGCTATCGTTTCATAGCCCATTATTTTTTATAAGGAGGATTACGGCGAGTAGTAGTCATTTCAGCCACTATATAAAATCGCGAATAGCTTGTAGTGCATAGTGTTCGATAAATCTAAAACTCCGTTTAGTGCACATAATAAATATCTAAATGCACTTGTATCGTATCGTTAAGTAACGCAAGACAATGGTAATTTAACGTTTATTCAGGCGCCAGTGCGCCCAAAATAAATCAACTTTACGGTGTTTCATTAAAAATATATTAATGCTACGTAGTTGTGATTAAAGCATCACTTAGATAATGTCAAAACGAGCGATTATATTTACTATATCTTCTCTCCAAAAAATAATTTTCAACCAAATAGTATTTGACAGTGCCCGCCAATTTCCCTTAAAAATCTATTGAAATTTTTCCAAAGAAAATTGTTATTTTAAGAAAAAGAATTGCAAAATATTAATCAGAATACAAAATATATTGATAATAATAATAATAATATTTATTAGCTGGAGAACCTACGTAATATACACAAAAATAAATAATTAGAAAATTCACTAACAATGAACTACAATGAATTTTTTTATTGACAATACCAAATTGTTATTATAAATTCCACACTTAAAAGAAACTACAATGAATATTGCAATTTTTTTTATTGACCACACCAAATTTCTATTATAAATTCCAACACTTAAAAGAAAAAACAAGTTTTCATGATAAATTACAGAATTTAGTTGGAAATTATAAAATTCTTATTATAAGTACAGACATTTTAATTATTAATTTCAATATTTAACAAAAGTAATAATAATAATAGAAATTATGAAATTTACGTTGCAAATGTCAAATTTTACAAATGCAATTTTTTAACATTTTCTTTACAAATTACGAGATTTGATTACAAATTGCAAGTTCATAAACCACATAATTCTCATTGAAATGATATCACGTGGATTGTAAATTATATGAATGTTGCATTTTGAATGGAAATTATAAAATTTTCATTCGTATTTTTTATTACATTTAATAAATGTAATAAACAAAATTTCAAAATACCAATATTTTCATAAATTTCAAAGATTAATGGAACCTGTGAGCTTTTGGTAAAAAATATTATTAAAGTGTTCCCTCAGAAATCATATTCGTTGCAAAGTTATTAAAGATTTCATAGGAATTTAAACAAATATAACGGAAGGTTTTTTATTAATTCAATAGAAACCATGCAATTTTCGTAATTTTTACTACTAATTGCAAAATTTCTTCGAAAACCCCATAAATAGTAATAACATTATGATAATTACAACATTTGTGTAGAATTTGTAAAATGTTGAATAGAAATTGGAACATTGTAGTGAACATTTTCAATATAAATACAATAGCATCACAATAGTTGTGATTAAAGCATCACTAAGAGAATAATTTTCAATGAAAATAATTTGAAATAAGTTTCAAATGTCAAATTTTACAAATGCAAATTTTTAACATTTTCTTTACAAATTACGAAATTTTATTACAAATTGCAAGTTCATAAACCACAAAATTTTGATTCAAATGATATCATGTCGATTATAAATTACATGAATGTTGCATTTTGATTGGAAATAATAAAATTTTCATTAGAATTTTTATTACATTTAATAAATGTAATAAAAAAAATTGCATAATACCAATATTTTCAGAAATTAGAAAGATTAATGGAACCTGTGAGCTTTTAGTTAAAAATTATTATTAAAGTGTTCCCTCAGAAATCATATTCTTTGCAAAGTTATTAAAGATTTCATAGAAATTTGCAACAAATATAACGGAAGGTTTTTTTTTAACTCAAAAGAAATCATGAAATTTTCATAATCTTTACTACTAATCGCAAAATTTCTTCGAAAACCCCATAAATAGTAATAAGATTATGATAATTGCAAAATTTCTGTAGAATTTGTAAAATGTTGAATATAAATTGGAACATTGTAGTGAACATTTTCATTATAAATACAATAGCATCACAATAGTTGTGATTAAAGCATCACTAAGAGAATAATTTTCAATGAAAATAATTTGAAATAAGTTTCAAATGTCAAATTTTACAAATGCAAATTTTTAACATTTTCTTTACAAATTACGAAATTTTATTACAAATTGAAAGTTCATAAACCACAAAATTTTGATTGAAATGATATCATGTCGATTATAAATTACATGGATGTTGCATTTTGATTGGAAATGATAAAATTTTCATTAGAATTTTTATTACATTTAATAAATGTAATTAAAAAAATTGCACAATACCAATATATTCAGAAATTAGAAAGATTAATGGAACCTGTGAGCTTTTAGTTAAAAATTATTATTAAAGTGTTCCCTCAGAAATCATATTCGTTGCAAAGTTATTAAAGATTTCATAGAAATTTGCAACAAATATAACGGAAGGTGCTTTTTAATTCAATAGAAACCATGAAATTTTCGTCATTTTTATCACTAATTACAAAATTTCTTCGAAAACCCTATAAGTAGTAATAACATTATGATAATCACAAAATTTCTGTTGAATTTGAAAATGTTGAATATAAATTGGAACATTGTAGTGAACATTTTCATTATAAATACAATACCATCACTATAGTTGTGATTGAAGCATCACTAAGAGAATATCAAAACGAGGGATTATATTTACTGTCTTTTCTCTTCAAAGAATACATTTCAACCAAATAGTATTTGACTGTAAACTCCAATTTCCTTTATAAATCTATTGAAATTTTACCAAAGAAAATTGTTATCTTAAGAAAAAGAATTGCATAATGTTAATCAGAATACAAAATATATTGATAATAATAATAATAATATTTATTAGCTGGAGAACCTACGTAATATACACAAAAATAAATAATTAGAAAATTCACTAACAATGAACTACAATGAATATTGCAATTTTTTTATTGACAATACCAAATTGTTATTATAAATTCCACACTTAAAAGAAACTACAATGAATATTGCAATTTTTTTATTGACCACACCAAATTTCTATTATAAATTCCAACACTTAAAAGAAAAAAACAGGTTTTCATGATAAATTACAGAATTTAGTTGGAAATTATGAAATTCTTATTGTAAGTACCGACATTTTACTTATAAATTTCAATATTTAACAAAAGTAATAATAATAATAGAAATTATGAAATTTTCGTTTCAAATGTCAAATTTTACATATGCAAATTTTTAACATTTTTTTTACAAATTACGAGATTTGATTACAAATTGTATCTTCATAAACCACATAATTCTCATTGAAATGATATCATGTGGATTGTAAATTATATGAATGTTGCATTTTGATTGGAAATTATAAAATTTTCATTCGTATTTTTATTACATGTTATAAATGTAATAAAAAAATGCACATTACCAATATTTTCAGAAATTAGAAAGATTAATGGAACCTGTGAGCTTTTAGTTAAAAATTATTATTAAAGTGTTCCCTCAGAAATCATATTCGTTGCAAAGTTATTAAAGATTTCATAGAAATTTGCAACAAATATAACGGAAGGTGCTTTTTAATTCAATAGAAACCATGAAATTTTCGTCATTTTTATCACTAATTACAAAATTTCTTCGAAAACCCTATAAGTAGTAATAACATTATGATAATCACAAAATTTCTGTTGAATTTGAAAATGTTGAATATAAATTGGAACATTGTAGTGAACATTTTCATTATAAATACAATACCATCACTATAGTTGTGATTGAAGCATCACTAAGAGAATATCAAAACGAGGGATTATATTTACTGTCTTTTCTCTTCAAAGAATACATTTCAACCAAAAAGTATTTTACTGTAAACACCAATTTCCTTTACAAATCTATTGAAATTTTACCAAAGAAAATTGTTATCTTAAGAAAAAGAATTGCAAAATGTTAATCAGAATACAAAATATATTGATAATAATAATAATAATAATATTTATTAGCTGGAGAACCTACGTAATATACACAAAACTAAATAATTAGAAAATTTACTAACAATGAACTACAATGAATATTGCAAATTTTTATTGACAATACCAAATTTTTATTATAACATCCACACTTAAAAGAAACTACAATGAATATTGCAATTTTTGTTTATTGACCACACCAAATTTCTATTAGAAATTCCAACACTTAAAAGAAAAAACAAGTTTTCATCATAAATTACAGATTTTAGTTGGAAATTATGAAATTCTTATTGTAAGTACCAACATTTTAATTATAAATTTCAATATTTAATAAAAGTAATAATAATAATAGAAATTATGAAATTTACGTTGCAAATGTCAAATTTTACAAATGCAAATTTTCAACATTTTCTTTACAAATTACGAAATTTTATTACAAATTGTAAGTTCATAAACCACAAAATTTTGATTGAAATGATATCATGTCGATTATAAATTACATGAATGTTGCATTTTTATTGGAAATGATAAAATTTTCATTAGAATTTTTATTACATTTAATAAATGTAATGAAAAAATGCACATTACCAATATTTTCAGAAATTAGAAAGATTAATGGAACCTGTGAGCTTTTAGTTAAAAATTATTATTAAAGTGTTCCCTCAGAAATCATATTCGTTGCAAAGTTATTAAAGAAATCATAGAAATTTGCAACAAATATAACGGAAGGTGTTTTTTTTTGTTAAATTCAATAGAAACCATGAAATTTTCGTCATTTTTACTACTAATTACAACATTTCTTCGAAAACCCCATAAATAGTAATAACATCATGATAATTTCAAAATTTCTGTAGAATTTGTAAAATGTTGAATGTAAATTGGAACATTTTAGTGAACATTTTCATTATAATTACAATAGCATCACAATAGTTGTGATTAAAGCATCACTAAGAGAATATCAAAACGAGGGACTATATTTACTGTCTTTTCTCTTCAAAGAATATATTTCAACCAAATAGTATTTGACTGTAAACACCAATTTCCTTTACAAATCTATTGAAATTTTACCAAAGAAAATTGTTATCTTAAGAAAAAGAATTGCAAATAATTACTATATCTTCTCTCCAAAAAATACATTTCAACCAAATAGTATTTGACAGTGCACGCCAATTTCCTTGAAAAATCTATTAAAATTTTACCAAAGAAAATTGGTATTTTAAGAAACAGAAGCTTCTTTAATCAAATATTTTTGCGCTTAGAATAATAAAGCAAATTTGCATAGAAGAATGCTGCAATTCTTTTAAAAAAGACAACTATTATATTTGAACTCTCTATAAACCTATTAAATCTACTGAAATAACATCTTCTTGAACCAAGAATGTTATTTTCAAAACAGTTTAAGCAAAGTGTCGTTAGAACAGTTGATTATCTTAATGATTATCATCTTGATGAAAATAAATTGTTATAACTATCATAATTGTATTTTTATAAGTATGATAATATTTGGTTTTTATTTTGCGACTGTATTGCAAGGTAAGTACTTAAGCAAGGTAAGTACTTTGCAAGGTGTAAGTACTTATTTTCATAAATTAAGGATATTGACATAAAATGCATCAGTCTTGATTTTGTCAACAACAAAAAATCGTAACTTAATGCACCAGTTTTTTCACCTGTTATAGAACACCCAGTATAGTCGCTTAAAAACAATAAAGTATGATATAAACAAAAGTGCATTTTCATATATACGTAGTTCGAGATATGATAAAAACTAAATAAATACAAGAATATCGTTTTTCAGGAAACGCAAGTCTTCGTAAAATAACAAGCGGAAGGCTTAGCAATCTCGCGAAATTCGGTATCGATTGCAATTAAAAATACTTATTACGTTTCACTTACAGGTATTTTCAGCTGTCCCTGCCACGCTTCTGCAAACTTAATTATTTCTCTGCGGTTATGGCCGAACATAAACCAGCAGTGGTCATGCAAATGACATTTATCGCGAACAGTCGATGGCATACTACCTGAGGAGTCCACTTCCAGCAATCACAAACAAGGAAATATGAGTACGAGTCCACATTGAAACCATATATTCGCTGGATAATATTTATCTTTACGACTTAGAACTTTGATTGGCCAAAGGTTGGAGTATTGTTATGACTTGTATTGTTATTGTTTGTGTTATAAGTATATTAGTTACAATTTCTTCTGAACACGATATAAACTGTTAATTAAAGGTAATATTGAATTTCATTAGGATTTTTGATCAGCTTTAATTTCAGATAACAATGCTGTAACTTTGTTTTAAACAATTTTTTTTGTTTTTTTCAAATACATCCGGGGAACAAAATACATGCAGATTTTGGATTTATCATTTTTAATGCATATTTTGCACATTTATGTGGTCACTTGAAATCTGTAGTTTATAAAACATGAATGAAAAATGAACTGAATACTATTGAACAATCACGATAAAGAATAACACAAGAATGTTGAGCTATTACTAGACAAACCTTCAAAAGTTCGCGAAAAGTTTGAAAGCAGGTCATTTTCAACATTTACTTTAACATATTATTTGAATTTAATTAATTGAACACTTTTGCACTTTATTTGTTCTTAATTCCAAAACTAGTTGGCCAAATCATGTTATTATGTATTAATAATGACTAGAAAGCATTTTTCAAGAGTTTTCCAACGATGTAGCACAAGTAGGGGGGTGCCATTTAATTATTTTAGATGGAGGTGGCTGTGGCATAAAGGGTGGGTAGGGGGTCGACACTACCTACGTCATATTTGTTCCCTCTTCGAACCACCCAAACGGTTTTGAGTAATTTTAAAAATAATCATGTGTTCTATGAAAATTGTCGATGGCAACTTTTCAAATTGACACCCTGTATAACTTTCTGAATTGACCGCTTCTGAAAAATTATTTAATGCATATTTCATGCCAGATTTGTATATAGTATACATGGAGATAAATCTACTGAAAATTTGAGGAAGAATCTGTTTTAAATAAGTGAGAAAATCGAGTTAGATTGTAAAGGATGTTCCCAGTCATTAATAAGTGTAGTCGCTATTTTATTATGAATGAGATGTCGAAGGGGATCGATAAGAAAACTGTTGCCCAAAAAAGTTTGGGAACCACTGCCCTAGATTTAACATGTTTGCAGCTATAGGGGCGAACGCAATTGTAATAGGTGGAGGATAAAGCAAACAGCTCGGGATAAATAAGATTCAAACTACAATAGATAACAGCTTTTTCCGATGAACCCGCACTCCTGTAGCGGGAATAATTTCACGCGTCGATAATCCACACAACTTTCGGAGCAAGGCGTACAACAGATGCTTTCATAAATTTCGATATTTATCGGGAACAAAGGCAAAGTGGGCGTTGATGATTATGTAATTGTACGCTGAGGAGCTATCGGGGCATTGTAGCTGTGACAACTCAATCCGCGTGGATATTACTTGAAGTAATAATTAAAAAGTGGGCTTGAGCATGAATTAATTTCGGGTGTAATTTAATGTGTATCATCGATGTGCAATAATTTGGTGAGCAGGTAATTGTGAGGGGGAGTATGGCTTGAGTATGAATTCATTTCTGGTGTAAATTAATGTGTATCATCGATGTGCAAAAATTTGGTAAGCAGGTAATTGTGAGGGGGAGTATACGAGGTCTGATCAAAAAGTTCCGGGACTTTTAAGATAGCGCGCGAACGTAACGACGGAGAAAAAAGCGGTTGGCAGCACTGTGTAGAGGGGTTCTCCCTGAGTACAGCAGCTTTTGCAGATCGTCAATAGGTTGTTTAAAACAGCTATTTTAGTAAACCAACATTTTTGTGTTCGGCGATTTTGTGTTTTTTTTTGTGATGGAAGGAAAACAAGAAAAACTCGTTTGCATGAAGTTTGTAACGTGAAGATTTCTCATGCCGCCACTGCCTACCAAAGTTCGCGCGCGGCGCGTTTGACAGCGACGACCGAAGCGCCGGAGCGAACGTTGAGAAGCACATTTATTTGTGAGACGACGGGACTGTGCGAGCGATCGAGGCATTCCCATGAAAGTCTAGAGAATACCTATCCACGGTTAGTGGGAAATACGTTACGCCTTTCCATACGAATTTGTTGCAAGGCAGTTGTAAAATAGCGCGAGAACAAAGCGACGCAGAAAAACGCGGTTGGCAGCACTGTAGAGAGGTCCTCCCTCTACTTGTTCTCACTTGTTGCAAGGTCCTTCCGCAGAGTCGGGAGTCGTCCACATTTTGTGTTTCGTGACTCAAGAAATCTGGAGTCCTGGTCTGGGGGCTACGACGCCCACACACCGAGATATTCCTAGTGCTACACACTAGCTACTCCTAGTTCGAGGCTGCAACGCGCACGCATGATTAGCACATTTATTTGCGAGACGACGGGACTGCACGAGCGATCGGGGCATTCCCATGGAAGTCTAGGGATTTCCTTTCCACGGTTAGTGGGAAATACGCTGCGCCTTTCCATACGGATTAGTGCAAGGCACTGTCCTTCCGCAGAGTCGGGGGTGGTCCACATTTGCTGTTTCGTGACTCCTGAAATCTGGAAACCTGGTCTGGGGGCTACGACGCCCTCACACCGAGATATTCCTATTGAAACTAGCTACTCCTAGTGCGAGGCTACAACGCCCAAGCACGAGTCCACCGAGCTGAGCACGTTGTCGCCCGAAAGCGCACTAGCGTCCATTTTGTTGCGGTCACTCAGCGAGGGAGCGGCGAGTAGCGTTGCCACGTAGACGAGAGGCGCGATGACCGCTATATAATTTTCCCACGTTATAATCCCATATTTGTTCACCTATCTGTAAGCCCCCATCAGCTTTTGTGAGCGCGCTTTGTAGACAAGGATTGCCTGTTAGCACGCGATTCGGTGATCCCGCACGGCGTCGTACGTACGTACTTCCAAATCGCGAGCGTTTATAGAGTACACCGCCGCAGAGCGGATTTCGGACTAACAGTCACCCTCTCACCCCATATCTTACCCCCTTCGCGTCATCATCCCCCCCATATGTACATGTTTATTGTTGTGTGATTTTGTCGAGACTCAGAATCTAATAAACTCCTCCTTGACAGTCTAGTTTGTCGCGTTTGTTTTGGTCGAACTAACCATTTTTAGGAGCCGCAGCTGTCCTTGCTCACAATTGCAAGGGGCCGTTGAAGCTCACCTTCCGCTGACTCGTTAATTGTGTGGCGCCCTAATTTAACACCATAATCCACGCCTTCTCCACTGTCGTTAAAGGCTACCGGCACGTGTCAATGGAGTGAGCTCCCTTAAGGTTCGGCAGAGATACATCAAGATAATGAGAGGAGAAAGTCTGGCAAGTACTGTGTGAAATCGCGAGCGTTTGTAGATTAGACCGCCGCAGAGCGGATTTCGGACTAACAGTCACCCTCTCACCCCATATCTTACCCCCTTCGCGTCATCATCCCCCCCATATGTACATGTTTATTGTTGTGTGATTTTGTCGAGACTCAGAATCTAATAAACTCCTCCTTGACAGTCTAGTTTGTCGCGTTTGTTTTGGTCGAACTAACCATTTTTAGGAGCCGCAGCTGTCCTTGCTCACAATTGCAAGGGGCCGTTGAAGCTCACCTTCCGCTGACTCGTTAATTGTGTGGCGCCCTAATTTAACACCATAATCCACGCCTTCTCCACTGTCGTTAAAGGCTACCGGCACGTGTCAATGGAGTGAGCTCCCTTAAGGTTCGGCAGAGATACATCAAGATAATGAGAGGAGAAAGTCTGGCAAGTACTGTGTGAAATCGCGAGCGTTTGTAGATTAGACCGCCGCAGAGCGGATTTCGGACTAACAGTCACCCTCTCACCTCATATCTTACCCCCTTCGCGTCATCATCCCCACCATATGTACATGTTTATTGTTGTGTGATTTTGTCGAGACTCAGAATCTAATAAACTCCTCCTTGACAGTCTAGTTTGTCGCGTTTGTTTTGGTCGAACTAACCATTTTTAGGGGCCGCAGCTGTCCTTGCTCACAATTGCAAGGGGCCGTTGAAGCTCACCTTCCGCTGACTCGTTAATTGTGTGGCGCCGTAATTTATCACCATACTCCACGCCTTCTCCACTGTTGTTAAAGGCTACCGGCATGGATCAATGGAGTGAGTTCTCTTAAGGTTCGGCAGAGATACATCAAGGTAAGGAGAGGAGAATGTCTGGCAAGTTCTGTGTGAAATCGCGAGCGTTTGTAGATTAGACCGCCGCAGAGCTGATTTCGGACAATCAGTCACCCTCTCACCCCATATTTTACCCCCTTCGCGTCATCATCCCTACCATATATATATATATATATATATATATATATATATATATATATATATATATATATATATATATATATGTTTGTTGTTGTGTGATATTGTCGAGACTGAGAATCTAATAAACTCCTCCTTGACAGTGTTAATTGTGTGGCGCCCTAATTTAACACCATAATCCACGCCTTCTCCACTGTCGTTAAAGGCTACCGGCACGGATCAATGGAGTGAGCTCCCTTAAGGTTCGGCAGAGATACATCAAGGTGAGGAGAGGAGAAAGTCTGGCGAGTTCTGTGTGAAATCGCGAGCGTTTGTAGATTAGACCGCCGCAGAGTTGATTTCGGACAATCAGTCACCCTCTCACCCCATACTTTACCCCGATCACGTCACCATCCCCACCGTATGTACATGTTTGTTGTTGTGTGATATTGTAGAGACTGAGAATCTAATAAACTCCTCCTTGGCAGTTTAGTTGGTCGCGTTTGTTTTGGTCGAACTAACCATTTTCAGGAGCCGCAGCTGTCGTTGCTCACAATTGCAAGGGCCGTTGAAGCTTACCCACCGCTGACTCGGTAATTGTGTGGCGCCCTAATTTAACACCATAATCCACGCCTTCTCCACTGTCGTTAAAGGCTACCGGCACGGGTCAATGGAGTGAGCTCCCTTAAGGTTCGGCAGAGATACATCAAGGTCAGGAGAGGAGAAAGTTTGGCGTCGCAAGTTCTGTGTGAAGTTGGGAAAAACTTTTACCGAAACTTTTCACTTATTACAAACGGCTTTTGGGAATGAGTGTTCGAGTCGTTCGAAGTGTCACGAATGGTTCAAGAGGTTCAAAGAAGGCCGTTCATCAACAGAAGACGATCTGGGACGATTCAACATGGACAGGGACGATTGAGGATAACAGGGACAACAGGGACGATTTAGGACGCCAGTCAGTTTCGACTCACGACGATCATGTGGCCCAAGTGAATGACCTCGTTCGTTCAGAACGTCGTTTAACCATTCGGAAAATGGCAGAGGAATGCAACATTTCATTCGGTTCGTGCCAAGAAATTTTAACAGAAAAACTACACATGCGTCGAGGAGTGGCGGCAAAGTTTGTCTCAAAGTTGATGACACCCCCCCCCCCCCCGTTTGCTGCTCATTTGCGATTCTTGCACCAAAAATTCAATGACAGTTATCCCCCAGCCTCCCTACTCACCCGATCTGGCTCCAGCAGACTTTATTTTGTTTCCGAAAATGAAGAGGCCCATGAAAGGAGAGAGATTTGATGATTTTTAAGAAATAAAAAAGAACGCTGGAGGAACTGAATAGCATTTTGGAAGAAGACTTTCATAGGGTGTTCCTGCAGTGGAAGCGGCGTTGGGAAAAGTGTATATCTACCCAAGGAAAGTACTTTGAAGGGGATTTAGTTTGGTAATGTTTATCTATTACCAATAAGTTTATATAAAATGTCCCGGAACTTTTGATCAGTCCTCGTACCTGTAGGTAACTTTACCGCTGAAAAATTGAAATGAGTGCAAATACGCAAGCGCCGCGATTAGCATTCGTCGCGCTGCTTAATCTAAGTCATATTCTTAAACGACATTTATCAATCAACACCTGCATTGATTAGTCGTGCTGCGATGTCGGGCAATTCGTGCGTTGTAAGTATTGGTGATTTAGGGGTTGTTGTGTTGCAGTGCAAAAGTGCAGTGTTTGGGCGATTTGATTAGTTTGACGCAATTAATTATATTAACAATGTTTATTGGTTAATATTGAATTCGTCCGGAGCGGGAAACAAAATTGTGCATCGCTGCCACCATATATTATTCATGGAGCTGGAACTATGTTTGAACATTCCACGTACAGTAAACAGTACTTGCAATATGAGCAACATACTAGATTCAGATTTAATCGGTATGAAATTAAAGCGGGCGGCGTAAAAAAAAGCGATAATAAATTGAAATTCCCTGAAAGGTTTCGACGAAATGAATTGGATTTAATTAATCCAGCGGGTGGGAATTAAAAACGTTAAAATGTATTAATTCTGGCGGGAGTGCGCCCCCCGTTATGCGAACTGATTAAACCGGGCCGAGTATAATTATGGCATTATTCCGATGCGGAAGTTCCGATCTGCTTCATTTGCGGAACGCCCAAGTGCACCATAGTCAGAGAGCATCTCAATATTAGTCACATGTGAAACACGAGAAAGTTTCGTTCCAGCCCGGCGTTATCTGGCAAACAAAAACAACTGGGAAGAAAACAAAACTTTCATATCATTTCATAAATGAATTGTAGGAGTTGGTTTACCTTTCCGTGCATTTCCCAAGTTGTTTGAAGTTATATTCCCAATTCATTTATGCCTATTAGTTGTGCTTCGTGGGGAGCTCCTAAACTCTCCGGGCTATATCGGTAATAAGGCGCGCCCCACAGAACGAGGGAATCATTTATCTCCTGCTTTGGCAACTTATTTATGCCCCGATAAATAAATAATTACGGACAAAAATTATCGCCGGCCCTAGCCGCTCGCCTCATTCTTACGCACGCAAACGCGAATAAATAAATAAGTAAATATTGTTCCCGCCGCTCCGGACTTTTTCCCCGTCACTCCGGGCACTAACGCGACTAATTGACAAGCTTTTAGTTCCAAAACGACAACTAAATCCCAACAAACTTAAGATTGGCCGCGACGCCGAAACAGATTTCCCCGCATTTGACACTTTTATTTCTGTCGGAAAATTCTAATGGAATCAAGAGCCCACACACCATTTGTGCACGCCGCTTTCACAGTTTTACAACACTAATAACACGCTTTATTCGCAATCTGCCCAAAGTAAATACGCCACTATATAAATGGAATGTTTTGTAAACAGACCCCAATCAAAACAATTCAATTTTAAAACAACCGATTCAAGGAAACCTATCGTAAGCAGAAACCTCACGTTTATCCGCGAATCTCAAGCGTATTTATAAATATACCTTAGATATTATTTAGAAACACGACACCCAACACTCAAATATTTTTTCCGAACCGAAACCTATTCAATTTCCAATTATCGTATTTAAACCAATTACACATCTCGCTTTTTTTTGCGAGCCACATAAGTAATCACATTGTAATTATTTCAGTTAATACATACAAATAAAAATGTATAATTTGCTGAGGGATGGGTATTACTTTTAATATCAATATATGTACACAAAATCTATGCCTGAGAATATACTGGAGAATTGATTTCGCGAAATATATATATACCCTACGCAGAGAGCTAATCTTTGGCCTTGGCGCTAGACCGGAATACAATGCATTTCATAAGCAACATATGATTTACAAATTTTAATCAAAATCATACGCATATCAATTCCGACCATAATAATCACACGCCACGTCTGACTGTTTAATTTTCTGTGAATAATTGTATTGTTAATTTTATGATGGGGATCGGGACGGCGTTTAATAAACAATTAGTCATGTAACTAGTCGATAGTAAAATTAATGCCATCCGCATGGAAGTGCAGGGCAAGTGAGTGACACACGGCGGGTGACATTACACTGCGTTTGGTCGGGAGCAAATCGGCTAATGGATGAATTTTGAATTGCCCACGTTTTGGCAATAAACGACGCTCCTGTCAAGATTGGCGTAAAAAACGACCGCTTTACGTGCGCCACGATTGACAATTTGCAATATCGATGCCGCCTCAGGCTAAAGTAAGTTTGATTTGTTTATACGGGGCGGCTTCTAAAGAACCAACTTAATGTGTACGCAGGTTCATCTGCACTGTCATGCTCCAACCCAGATTATGCGAAAATTCTTGGCTCCTAATGGGAAATCTTTCACTACAGTTCATTCAACGAGAGTTTTATAATATATTGTAATGCTATAAATATGAAATTAATAAATTTTAAGAAATTTCGGTGAAAAATAACCCATACTTGTCAATTTTGAACGTTAGTGCCTCGATTTTCGCACTTATAATACAGAAACATCATCAAATTTTTAGAATAATTGTGTTAAATACAAATCTGGCACTATATATGCAATTATTATTATTATTATTAAGGATTTACACTCCCTTTTTCTGATTTAGCCACTCCTAAGAAGTGGCATACCATTTCTGCTTCCGGTGTTAAAACTTTACCGGACAAGGGTAAAGCAATCCTTGCCTTTCCGCGTTTTCCCAACGTTTTTTGGGAATGATAAATTTTTATCATAGATTCATAAAGTCGTGTTCGAGTATTTCAGCCCCCTTAGTTTCCCTAATTTCGTCTACATTTAATAACAAAACCCTGATATTGTCAAAAGATTGTATTTCTGCTGCGAAAATTCTTGGCTCCTAATGAGAAATCTTTCACTACAGCTTATTCAACGAGAGTTTTATAATACATTGTAATGCTATTAATATGAAATTAATAAATTTTGAGAAATTTCGGTGAAAAATAACCCATACTTGTCAATTTAGAACGTTACTTCCTCAATTTTCTCACTTATAATACAAAAACCTCATCAAATTTTCAGAATAATTGTGTTAAATACAAATCGGGCACTGTACATGCAGTTATTATTATTATTATTATTAAGGCTTTAAGACTCCCTTTGGGATTTAGCCACTCCTAAGGAGTCTTCAAAATCCAATTTTCGATGTGGATTAGTCCTCATTTTACTCTTCTTCTGTGGCTAACGCTATTTTTACTATTTCTCGCCATTCCTTTCTGATATATGCACTTAATAAATTTTTAGTAATGTCAGTCAATTATTATTATTATTATTATTATTATGGCTTTACATCTTTTGTATAATGTCCCTTTTTTGATTTAGCCACTCCTAAGGAGTCTTCACAATCCAATTTCCGATGTGGATTAGTCCTCATTTTACTCTTCTTCTATGGCTAACGCTCTTTTAACTATTCCTCGCCATTCCTTTCTGATATATGCACTTAATAAATTTTTAGAAATTTCAGTCAATTATTATTATTATTATTATTAAGGCTTTTCAGCCACTCCTAAGGAGTTTTCACAATCCAATTTCCGATGTGGATTAGTCCCCATTTTACTCTTCTTCTGTGGCTAACGCTCTTTTAACTATTCCTTGCCATTCCTTTCTGATATATGCACTTAATATTTTTTTATAAATTTCAGTTAATAATAACCCAAACTTGTCAATTCTGAAAGTTGTATACTCGATTTTCTCACTTATTTAATAAATAAACCTCGTAACATTTTCAGAACTTCAGGTATACTGTACTAACTGACTAATTAGTCATTGCCTTTTAATCATTGCAAGACATAACTAGAGTGATATCATGGGACCGCGTTTGGCGTGACTTATCAATGCTACTGTATATAAGTATGAGTTGCTATTTCATCTAATTTTCAAGTTCGAGGCTTTTGCTCACTTTCATTTTGATGGCTCTCATAAATGAGCGCATGATGAGTGAAACTTGCATTTAACATTTGCATTTAACTTTGCAACTTTGCATTTAACTTGCATATACAGGGTGTTCCTTAATGGCCTGCTAATATGTAAGTGTGTAATTCCTCAGGTCAGCGTTTCTCAACCTTTTTGTTATTGCGACCCATATTACCAATATAAATATTCTCGCGCCCCCCTTTTTGATCTATCGAAATATTTTTTTTCAGTATATTTACGGCCAGACAAGCATGTGTGCTATATGTGACTATTTTGTAAGATTTTATAGCGCTGTTTAGTTATTATTATTTGGAGCTTTTTATAAGAGTTCTGTATAATTATTAGTATTAATTTTTTATTATTTTTTTGATTAAAACATGAAAACAGTCCGATATTCGTACATTTAATTTTATTGGTAAAATGCGACTGTTTGCTATAAATGCACAGTAATGCATACGTCTATCCCCACCCTTTTCTATATATTTCTTCCTACACATTCTGTCAAGGTCGCATTCCTGTTTTGATAATTTTATCGGCTTTTCCAGTGTTCTTGTGCGATTCAGTGCGAGTAAACTTCAGAGATTTTACAGTACATCACGAGTACATGCACTATTATTTATCTAAAATTGATCATTTTTTAGGGACTTCAATATTAAAAGGTAAGTACAAAAAATACATTTATCATGCTACTCAATTCGTATCTGAAAATAATAAAGAATATTTGTAGAATAAAAATGGAAAAATTTAACAATTTTTATTTACAATTAATTGTTAAATATTAAATAAATAACAATATTAAATTAATTAATAAATTGTAAGATAAAAAAAGCGTAAAACACGCAAATTTTTAACCACATTTAATTCTTATTATAACAACTTGCGTTTTTTACGTGTTACTTATCACCTTATGCTTTATTCACAACCTCCAAATTAGAATTAGAATTTGAATTACAATTCAAATTACAATTAACAGCAAACGTTTGGCATATGAGTTAATACATGAGCATTCACAACCTCAAATTAACGTTTTCACTTAGAATTACAATTACACTTTAAATTCTTCTTCTTCTTCAGGTGCCTTCTCCGGTCCGAAGGTTGGCAATCATCACCGCTATGCGTACTTTTGAGATAGCCGCTTTAAATAGTTGGTTTGTGTTGCAATTGAACCAGTCTCGCAAATTTTTCAGCCATGAGTGTCGTCTTCTTCCAACGTTTCTTTTTCCCTGTATTTTCCCCTGTATTATTATTTGGAGCAGATGGTACTTCTCCCCTCTAGTCACGTGTCCCAGGTATTGTAATTTCCGCGTCTTAATGATGTTTATAATTTCCTTTTCTTTCTTCATTCTTCTAATTACTTCTATGTTTGTTATTCGGTCCGTCCATGGTATTCTCAATATTCTTCTGTACATCCACAGTTCAAAAGCCTCTAACCTTTTGATGTCCGCATTTTTAAGTGTCCATGCTTCAGCTCCATACATTAGAATTGGTTGTATATAGCATGCCGTTAATCTTGTTTTTAGTTCTAGGCTTAGATCTTTTCCACATAGAGCTTTTTTCATTTTCATGAAAGCTGTTCTAGCTTTTGCTATTCTAATTTTTATCTCCATTGAACAGTCGTTATCTTGGTTAATGGTTGTGCCCAAATAGTTGTACTTTGTTACCTTTTCTATGAGTTCATTGTGTACGTAGATGTTTTCGTTATTTTGTGGTGTTTTTGTCATTACCATGAATTTGGTCTTCTTCGCGTTTAGAGAGAGTCCACATTCTTCGCTTGCCTCTGTCACTTTGTTGAGGATTCTCTGAAGGTCTTCTAAGTTAGTTGCAATTAGAGCTGTGTCGTCAGCATATCTTATACACTTTAAATTAACTCATAGCAAAGTACAAGCTTTTACTTTAGCTGAAAATCATTTTTCAAACTTTTTTCTTCGATAATGTAAAAAATTTTACAACTAAATTTAAATCTATAAATAGTAATTACCATCACCTAATATCATCCATTATATAAATTTTATTTTATATTCTTTTGAATTTGAAGATTATAATTTTTTAGTTACTTCCATATTTTTTAAATGTTTCTATCGATTTCTGATCAATTTTTCTTAAATATATATTTTAGAGGCAACAGAGGCATCTTTAGCAAAGATTATGGATAAATTTTTATGTGGACGTAAGCGAGCATTGGAGGATTGTGAAGCATCAACTAGTGCACAGGCTAGGCATGTTCCAAAAACTAAATCAAGAAAATATTGCGCCGAATACTTGAACTATGGATTTACCAGCACTGAAGTAAAAGAAGAAGAAAGGCCCTTGTGTGTTATTTGTTCAAAAATTTTGGCAGCTGACAGTATGAAGCCAAATAAACTTAAACGACATTTGGAAACTCTTCATAGTGAATACGTTAACAAACCTCGACAATTTTTTGAAAGCAAATTAAAATCATTTGAAAAGCAAAAATTAGTTTTTAAAAACTCTTTGTCTGTGAATGAACAAGCTTTACTTGCTTCTTACAAAGTTTCGTATCAAATAGCTAGATGCAAGAAACCTCACACTATTGGTGAAGAGCTAATTTTGCCAGCTGCAATTGAAATTGTAGAAACCATGTTTGGAGAAAATTTTGCTAAAAAATTAAAATCTATTCCACTTTCCAATGATACTGTAGCTCGTCGTATTGGTGACATGGCTGAAGATGTACAGCACCAGCTTTTTGCAAAATTGCGTGGAAAATTGTTTTCAATTCAACTAGATGAAGCAACTGACAACAATAAAGATGCTCATTTGATAGCCTATGTACGTTTTTGTGATGGTGTATCAGCTGTAGAAGAACTACTTTTTTGCAAACCAATAGAGCAAAGAGCAATATCAACTGCTTTATTTACCATCTTGGATAATTTTATAAACGAGGCGAATATGGAATGGGAAAATTGTGTTGGAATATGTACCGATGGTGCTCGTTCAATGTCTGGAAGATTTCAAAGCCTGCAAACATTGGTGAAACAAAAATCATCACAGTGTATATGGACACATTGCATGATCCACAGAGAAGCACTGGCGTCGAAAGAAATGAGTCCTGGTTTAAATACCGCGTTATCTACAGCTGTAACTATTGTAAATTATATAAAAACAAGACCTTTAAAATCAAGAATGTTTTCTAAACTTTGTAAAGATATGGGTTCAGTACACACAGCATTACTATTTTATTGCGAAGCCAGATGGTTATCACGTGGAAAGTTTTTGAAACGTGTTTTTGAATTAAGAGAAGAAATCTGTATTTTTCTGGAAGAAGAAAATCGACAAGAAGCCGTGATGTTTCGAGATGCTTTATTTATTATGAAATTGGCTTATTTAGTCGATATATTTGAGAAGTTAAATGTCTTGAATCTCCAACTTCAAGGATTAAATACAAATATTTTGGAAACAAATGATAGAGTCACTGCGTTTTGTACAAAGTTGAATTTGTGGCTTAGAAATATAAAAGAAAAGAAATTGGAAATGTTTCCTAATATAAATGAATTTTTAAAGACATACAAAACCGAAGAAGTACATATAAACGTGATTTTCCTAACTATAGACAAACATTTAAGCATGCTAGCAAAAAAATTTAAAAAATACTTTTTTCCTGACGAAAAAATTCTATCTAGTTACGAGTGGGTTAGGGACCCATATCACAATATTCCACAAGGTCTCTCGACTTTTGAAGAGGAAACTTTTATTGATTTTACAACAAACAGTGAAATCAAAAGACAATTCAATAACAAATCGATTTTTGAATTTTGGGCTGGTTTGGATGACGAGTTTGCGACATTAAAACGAAGAGCTTTCCAAATACTTTTACCATTTTCAACATCTTATCTTTGCGAAACTGGATTTTCTGCGGTGGCTTCATTGAAAACAAAATACAGATCTCAGCTAAATATAGAAAACGAACTTAGAGTATCCATATCTCGTATTACTCCTTCATTTCAAAAACTTTGCAATGAGAAACAGGCTCAGGGAAGTCATTAATTAATAACATAGCATATTTAAGAGGTATTTCTTCCATACTAATAAACTTAACTTAAATAATAAATATAATAAAATATTTATTGGTAATATGTAATTATAAAGTTCATTCTATTTTAAAATATATAAAATATTTTTTTTAATATACAATATGTTTTTGATTTTAAATATACTCGCGGCCCCCTTGTAGAAACGCCGCGCCCCCCAAGGGGGGCGCGCCCCACAGGTTGAGAATCGCTGCCTCAGGTCATTCTATGAAGAAAATTTCATATGAACATATATCCGCAACGGCTTAAATTTTTTGCTACAGGGTGTTGAAATATTTTTTTAAATCGTTATTTTTTTAATATCTATATTCATATTGATGAATAAATTTTGAACATTAAATCTAGTTACTATGAAACAAATAAAGTTTTTACAAATATCATTCAAAATAATAATTGTTGACATAAACTAAGTTGTAAGTGTTGCTCCATGTTTAGTGTTTCATTGAATTTACTGTCATTGAATATTTCAATAATAATGAATAGCGATAAATTTAAGCCGTTGCGGATATATGTTCATATGAAATTTTCTTCATAAAATGACCTGACGAATTGCACTTTTAAATATTAGCATGTCATTAAATAACACCCAGTATATGTTCCAATTGGAACCAACTCTTGGCAGCTTTGTCACCAGTTTTGGGTATTCTTGCACCCTTTTGGTTTAAAATTTACAGAAGGTTTTACCGCCTCTAGCACTTAGTGGAGTCAATCCGGACAAAAGTAGGTTATTTTTGGTAAAATCTATGAAACCCTGAGTTCTTAGTAAAAAATATTCCCTGAAACCCCCAAAAAAGGGGTAAACTGACCGTTTTTGGAGGTTGTTTTTGTTTTAATTTTTTTTTACCACTTAGATCATTAGCTAAGGTACAAACATGGTACCCTTTTATAAACAATGTTAACAAATAATCTCCAGTTAAAATTTTGCGGGGTTACATTCAGCCCCTCTTCTGCAATATACGTATATATACATTTTTTTCGGAAAAAAATCTATTGCCGATATTTTGGCAAAATCTCAATCGAATTGAACACAATTTTGGATGTAGGTAGCCCATATTGCTAAAAAATATAACTAAATAAATTTCTGCTAAACATATCTAACACTTTTGCAAACCAATCAATTTTAGTCACAATCACTGAAATTTTCAAACTGCCAAATCGGCCAAATCTTAATCGAATTGAACACAATTTTGGGTGTAGGTAGCCCACATTGCTCAAAAATATAACTAAATACATTTGTGCTAAACATATCTAATACTTTTGCAAACAAATTAATTTTAGTCACAATCACTGAAATTTTCAAACTGCGATATCTACTGTCGAAATACTAGTATTAATATTTTCTTTGAAGCAACATGCAGGTAATTTTATTTACTTTTGTTCGTCCCATGACAGCAATATAGCTTTTATCAAAAAAGCTGCTAATTTTTAGCCATGTACGGTATACGTACGTTTTTTCGCGTTTTGTGACGACAATTTACCAATATCTAACAAAATATCATTTTTATTAGAAAAAATATAATAAAAGTTGTTGGTAAGTTGATTCCCGACTAAAAAGCAAGATACAGAATTTTTTATTTTCCGCGTGTATTTCCCGTGAAAGCGGACAAACATTCACGTGTAGAAATACATATCATAACATATTCAATAAATGATTAATATATCGGAAAATATAGATTTTATGAAAATATTTTTCTTAAATAAAAGTTTTGGGTATTTAATTTCCATTCAAATGTTGCAAAATAAAATTTTAGATTTTCCGCTATGTTTTCCCTAAAAGCAGGAACTTTACTATATAGAAAATATTGTCGTTTTGTCGTTTTTAGAAAGCGGTAGATGAATAACTGCTACATTATTTGTACGTTTAAAAAAAAACAACTTTTATCAAAAATTCAGCTTATTTTTAGCCATTTACGATATACGTACGTTTTTTCGCGTTTTGTGACGACAATTTACCAATATCTAACAAAATATCATTTTTATTAGAAAAAATATAATGAAAGTTGTTGGTAAGTTGATTCCCGACTAAAAAGCAAGATACAGAATTTTTGATTTTCCGCGTGTATTTCCCGTAAAAGCGGACAAACATTCACGTGTAGAAATACATATCATAACATATTCAATAAATGATTAATATATCGGAAAATATAGATTTTATGAAAATATTTTTCTTAAATAAAAGTTGTTGGGTATTTAATTTCCATTCAAATGTTGCAAAATAAAATTTTAGATTTTCCGCTATGTTTTCCCTAAAAGCAGGAACTTTACTATATAGAAAATATTGTCGTTTTGTCGTTTTTAGAAAGCGGTAGATGAATAACTGCTACATTATTTGTACGTTTAAAAAAAAACAGTGTTACTTACATTAGTACAACGGGTGTTCATTTCGAAAATAGACAGTCTCCATAACTTTTCAATTTAGGTTAAGTTGACTTAAAAATAAAAACATGATTCAGTTTTCAAGGGGGGAGTTGAAAAAAAATCAAATAAATTTTAAGTGTTTCCTCCTCCACCTCGTTTTAGAAAATAGAAATAAATAAGAAAACTCAAAAAACTAAGAAAAAAAGTCGAAGCAGTTTTCGTTCAATATAAATTATTTTTTATTTTTTATAATTTATTTCTATTTTCTAAAACAAGGTGGAGGTGGTAAGACTTAAAATTTGACTTTTTTTTTAAACTTCCCTCCTTCCTACATTTTGTTGCCAAGAAAATATCGATATGACTATTTCGACAGTAGATATCGCAGTGTAAAATTTTTAGTGATTTTGACAAAAAGTGTTACCCCCTCCACCTCGTTTTAGAAAATAGAAATAAATAATAAAACTTAAGAAACCATTTATATTGAACGAATTTAGTTCCTTTCAAAGAAACAAAAAAAAACAAGTCGTAGCAGTTTTCATTCAATATAAATTATTTTAAATGTTTCTCATTTATTTCTATTTTTTAAAACCAGGTGGAGGTGGTAACACTTAAAATTTAACGTTTTTTTTAAACTTCCCTCCTACCTACATTTTGTTGCCAAGAAAATATCGATATGATTATTTCGACAGTAGATATCGCAGTTTAAAAATTTCAGTGATTTTGCAAAAGTATTAGATATTTTTAGCTAAAATTTATTTAGTTATTTTTGACTTTTGAGCAATGTGTGCTACCTACATCCAAAATTGTGTCCAATTCGATTGAGATTTAACAACAAATGATTTTTTCCCGAAAAAACGTATATATTCTCGTTTCTAGAAAACGGTAGATGAATAACGGCTACATTATTTGTACGTTTATAAAAAATACAGTGTATACCGGGTGTTCATTTCAAAAATGAAATATATAACACGTATATTACAGGAGGGGGGACAGTAAACACAACCACGCAAAATTTTAACTGAACATTCTTTGAACATTGACAATAAAAGGATACATTTTTGTTCCTTAGGTACTGATTTAAGTAGTCGAAAAAAATTATAACATAAAAACAATCTCCAAAGAGGGTGAGTTTATCCCTTTTTGGCCAAAAAAAGGGGTTGCAGGTTTTTTTCCCCCAAACTCAGGGTTTTCTTACTTTTGCTATAACAAATAAGTTCTACTGGGTCTCGTGGCTTTTATAAAAATTTCCCAACTTCGCCTACAATTTTCCACTGGAAAATAAGAGTCCACTAACTATCTCAATGTCGCAGAACGTTCGGGAAACATGAAGAACAAAGAAACAAAATTCTTGCCAAAAGCGGGCTCAAATTTCTGTTGTTGGTAATTGCAACAAACAAGTACTATACAAAATTATTTATAATTTTTCTTATTTATTTCTATTTTCTAAAACATGGTGGAGGTGGTAACACTTCAAATTAGACCTTCTTTAAAACTTCCCTCCTACCTACATTTTATTGTCAACAAAATATCAATATGACTATTTCGACAGTAGATATCGCTGTTTAAAAATTTCAGTGATTTTGACAAAAAGTGCATTTTTTTGCAAAAGTTAAGATTTTTGAGCAATGTGTCTACCTATATCCAAAATTGTGTCCAATTCGATTGAGATTCAACAGCAAATGATTTTTTCCCGAAAAAACGTATATATTCTCGTTTTTAGAAAACGGTAGATGAATAACGGCTACATTATTTGTACGTTTATAAAAAATACAGTGTATACCGGGTGTCCATTTCAAAAATGAAATATATAACACGTATATTACAGGAGGGGGTACAGTAAACACAACCACGCAAAATATTCTTTGAACATTGACAATAAAAGTATACATTTTTGTACCTTAGTAGTCGAAAAAAGTAGTCGAAAAAATTTATAAAATAAAAACAACCTCCAAAAAGGGTCAGTTTATCCCTTTTTGGCCAAAAAAGGGTTTGCAGCGAATATTTTTTTCCAAAAACTCAGGGTTTTCTTACTTTTGCTATAACAAACAAGTTCGACTGAGTCTCGTTGCTTTTACCAAAATTTCCCAACCTCGCCTACAATTTTCCCAGATTGACTCCACTAACAATCTCTACATCGCGGAAAGTTTGGGAAACACGAAAAACAAAGAAACAAAATTCTTGCCGAAAGCGGGCTCAAATTTCTGTTGTTCGTACTTGCAACAAACAAGTACTATACAGGGGGATTTCGTACTTGCAACAAACAACTACTATACAGGGGGATTTCGTACTTGCAACAAACAAATACTATACAGGTTTTTTTTTTTAAAGTACCCACCCCTGATTTCTGAGGGCAAAAAAAAAAATAAAAAAACTTCCGAAAAACGCCAATTTTTAATTTGAGGGGGACATCTTTTGACGTACTGTTGACATATGTGTCTGTTCCTCCCCTCCCCTCCAATAACCACCTCGAAATTTTTAAATGGGATGACCCACCTTGTGGCTCCTCATTTTAAAGGTTTATGTTAGTAATACAGCTGTGTAATTTTTTTTTCAAGTACGGCGCCGAGATAAAAAATATGGATAAACATAATTTATAATCCTCTATAAACAAGAAAAAAGTTCTGCAGGATTGAAGTTCGTGGAAAAATTGTGGCCATGATTTCTCAAAATAAAATAAAAAAACTCCTGAAAAACGCCAATTTTTAATTTGAGGGGGACATATTTTGACGTACTGTTGACATGTGTGTCTGTTCCCCCTTCCCAAAAAGCACCCCTCGAAAATTTTAAATGGGATGACCCAGCTTGTGATACCTCATTTTAAAGGTATTTATGTCAGTAATACAGCTGTGTGATTTTTTTTTCAAGTACATAAGTACGTCGCCCAGATCGGAAATACGCGCATTTGTATAAACATTTTTTAGAATCCTGTATAAACAAGAAAAAAGTTCTGCAGGATTGAAGTTTGTGGAAAAATTTGGCTAATTTTTGATCTCCGCTGATCTTCGGATTAAAGGCAGTAAACAGCACTAACATGCGGCTATAAAATTAGCCTAAATTGATCGTTACTGCTGCCAACTTTCCGTAAACTTCACGCACTTCTATAAATCTCCGTCTCGTTTCAGACAGTAGCACGTAATTTTTATGACTTACGAGTGGTCTCTTATTAAATGTGCTGTACTTATATTACTGGTTGAGTAGTATAATGAGTTTTTATTATACAGAAAAGCTTAGATCTAGATATTTTGTGGTTTCATGCAAAACGCGAATGCATTTAGTGGTCGGTATGAGAAGTATTAAGTTATGCAAACGTGGCTTGATTGATTTTTCCTGATTATATGCGACGATTGGATTGCGGCACAGCATGGCCATTAGTATTAAAAATATATGATTGGAACTGATATTTTACTTATGTGCGTCGTGAATAATTGAAGGGAAGCAATGAACGAATGGACCGTGGCGCGGTCGGGTTGGAAGAATCAATATGTAAAATGCACAAAATTAATTTCCCTAATTGCGGTGATCCAGAATAATTATCCTGAAATCTAAATGTATTTGCCAGGACGGGATCGGCGGCGGGGAAAAAAGGGCCGCCGGGGGGCGAATTATCTATCGCGCGTACCCAGAGACCATTCTCACCCAATTCCGGCGCGTAATAATTTGGAGTGCACACATTACTCACCGGACCGGGGGCAGTGTGCGGGGGTGGGAGTCCGGTGCAGCCCAGATTTTAAACTTCTGGGATAATATTTAAGCCGCATTAAATATGAAAATAGTTCCGCGCCATTGCTGCCAAGTATAAATTCGCTTTATAGATTTTACGGCGGGGACGCAGTCCACCGTTACTCATCCGGAATGGGCGCTGGATATTTAGCGCGGAAAACTCGCCCCGTGCAAATGCGATCCCCCGTTTTTTCCCCTCTTGATTTTCCCTGTTTTTTCCAGAATGTTGTGGAGGACCCGCAGGAGGCCGAGCGGGCTCGTAAGCCCGATTCTGGTCGCAGTCCCAGGCCGTCTTGGTGCTCCAGACTGATGAGTAACATTTACCGCTTCTGGATACTACTGACGTTGCGCGTAAGTCAAAAGTGAAATTCTGCTCTGATCTACAGGGGCAATGCCGAACTATATCTTTATGATAATAAGGGGTGTTATTTATGTGGCGGTTCCATCACTCTGACGAGCGAACGCCGCCTGGATGTTAGAGGGCCCAATTAAATTAATTGAATTAGTTTAGGGCATTTATAAAATATTAATTAATAAAACCAGCCGCATTTATTAGCGTTTCGAGCCCGAGTTGGTACACATTCACGCACGCTCATTAATAATCACGCGCACGGGCAACTGAACTGAAACGCTCCACAAACATTACACGGGACCTGCCCGATAAAACGCTATTTTTTTGCTAATTCGTCTTTATTTTATCGCCTGACTAAGTAAACGCCTTTTTAATTCTTATCAGAAATAAATAGCCGCCGTACTCGCGAAACCCCCGATCAATAAATGTAATCGTTTTTATGCCCCGCAGGATTCCCCGCCGACCCGTGGATATTTTAATTTAATAAAATCGCCGCCATTTGTTTAATATTAGAATTATGCAGAATTATGGAAATTTCCGACTGACTTCTCGGGGGCGGGGCTCTTAATTATGTCTAAATTAGCACGTCCCGTGACATATGGGTTGCTTGGCCGCCCCCGCGCGGGCCCGCCGAGCCGATACTTACAAAATCAATATTTAATTCGAAGCCCCGGAAAAACACCCTGCAATATATTACGGGCAAAAGAAAATTACTGCGACATTAGTCACAGGATGTTTTAAATAAATAGAGCAGTTAGTGTTACGGGAAACAAAAACCTAATTAACTGTATTGCTTTAAGAACGATAAACTCGTGCATTCACAAAGCAAACCAATTATTTTTTCGAGCCAATGCTATTCATATGAATTAGTGATTCCGCATACTAAATTACTCATTAATTTCATAAACAATTAACACAAAGCGCCCACACGACCAAATACTTATAGATTATATCAATATAAATAATATTACGTTACAAATAAAATAACTCTGATTACCAAAATTTTAATAACTGCTTAATCTTGTTTATTAAATTACTTCTTATAAACGATTTATTTGGGAATAATCGTGACTAGCGCCCATCGTTGGTGCACCAATTTATGATAATCGCCCCACGTTGGGCTCCAGTCAGAGGCGGATGGGGCAGGCGGGAAGCCGGGAAATTTCCCGGTGCGCCGGTCGCAAATAGTTGTAAGGCGCCGGCGCAACAAACTCATTTTTTCTGTTGAATCTCGTCACTACTACCACTATATGCAATTTACACAAACGCGACAACAAAAATTTATTATATTTGTTTCAAAATAATTTATAGTTCAAATCGTATTGATAAATTATAATGGTCTGAACAGTTAAAAGTCAAAGAGAAAAATGTTATACTGGGTGAGTCGGGAGGAACGGACCAATCTCCATGAGTGTATTGTACACGTAAAAATGATTTAAAAAAACCCAAATGTTATTATCCGATTTTCATTTGTTTTCAAGTGATAGTTTCGAACAGTTTGTTGAAAAGTGGGATAAATACATTTTTATCCAGAGTTTTCTGATGTGGAAACCGTTGACGATATCTTTCAACAGCAGTTGTAGTACTCCCATTACAAAAACCATAGATAAACACCACATTTGCATAATCAAGATTTGAAACTATAACTTGAAAACAAATGTAGATCGGATAACAACATATGATTTTTTTAAAATTAATTTCACGTGTACAATACACTCCTGGAGTTTGATCCGTTCCTCCCGACTCACCCTGTATAATTGACAAATGATTGATAGAATAATAAATATTAATAAACTTCTTGGAAGACTTGATACAGGCCAAGAGTTTGAATCGTGCTACTAGAAATCTACATAGCAAAACTTTAGGCAAATTTTAATGGGCTTACATCAAATATTTAAATTAGATCTGATGCATTTGTTTCGTTTCTGTCAGATACTACAGTTAATTAAATTATTACGAAATCTAATAATAAGATTTAAATAAAAAAAATAAAAAAATATTAAAGTAGTAGCAGAAAAAATAAATACTGCTGAAATGTATTCAATAGCAGTAGACTCGACTTGTACCACTCAAAATGTGTACGATAGACCAACGCTCGTTCATTTTTAAATATGTTCTTCAAAACCAGACGAAGAAAAGATTAATCTCCATTTGAGAAACTAAAGAGAATGTAGTTGGTGGGCTGAAGAATGGCACTTTAAAAAATATTCGGCAAATACGGAATGTTAAGTCACCTTTGTATGTAGAAGTAAAATTGGTGATAGAAACAATAGAGAAACCCAAAAAGCCGAATAGTAATGTGAGGGCAATGGCAAAAAGTTTCACAGGCAATATTTAAAATACAAAGTAATTTTAACAGCAACTATATTTTTCAAAAGATTCTGCATTACTGGACCACGATCAAAATATTTGAAGGGCTACGAGGAGGAATGATTTCTATTTCTACATTTTGATTCCATTTTGATTCCATTTTTATTGAAATAGAGGTGATGGTGCCATGTTGTAGTATGGGAAAAGTAGTTTCGACA
Organism: Othius punctulatus; assembly: GCA_951805005.1. Classification (NCBI taxonomy): domain Eukaryota; kingdom Metazoa; phylum Arthropoda; class Insecta; order Coleoptera; family Staphylinidae; genus Othius; species Othius punctulatus. The sequence goes on from OX638147.1 coordinate 24,931,590, forward strand.
CTTGGAGTAAAACAGTAAAAAACGATCACCGTTCGCTTCAAAAATGAAGAAATAGAATATGATGTTGACTTAAAACGATCAGAGATCTAGACGAAGAAGAATAATTTATAGACGACCCCCCTAATGGACAATAATCGGTAATCATAATAATATTTTATCAAATATTTGTATTTCATTTGAAAATATATTGTTTGTATGTACATACCTATATTGTACTGTACCCTACATAAAAATCTAAAAATACTGTTGAAAACGAGTCCAAAACTTGTTAAAAAATATATTGTTTTAATAATTTTACTTATGTGTATTTCATGTTTTTGTTCCATATTCTAATTCACATCTTGTCGAAGTAGATCAATTCTAATCAGTTAGATTTTTCATTCATCCTTTTTGTCCTTTATTAGACTTGAAACTTTCAATTTAGTTTTCTGGAAAAAGACCAAATTGGACTCGTTTTTCCCGTAGCCCTTGATTTACAAATACCATTGCTACAAATCTACACAGATGGCGCAAAGTGCAAAAGTACAAAAGTACAGAAGTTTCAAAGAATTGCGACTCAGTAAAATATCTTTCAGACTGATTTGCAGTATGGGCGGAAGAAAAATTAGTACATAATGAAACATACAGTACATAATTCTACAATGATATTTGAGAGAATATTGAATGAACTGCCAAGAAACAAGTAATTCGTATGCCGAAAGAATAGAGAAAAATGTGGAGATGAAACATTAGACGATGAACATGACAAATGTATGTTTGAAAAATTCAATGTAATAATAGATACTGTAATCAAGTTTATGATAAAACGATTCCAAAATACCTTTGATGTTTGTAGAGATCTATCTGTATTAGATCCATAAAATTTGGATGAAATTAAACCAAATATTCCAAAAAAGATCGACTCCACTCTATATTGAAGACTTTAACTAATAAATTACAAACAAAAATTGTAATGTAACATTAGAAAATTTAATAGAAGAACTTTTGATATGAAATTTCTGATTTATTGGAACAAAATATTTATGAAATGTTAATAGTAGACCAAAATCTTCAACTGCAGACAGACTTTATAGAAGAACACATAGAAGAATTAAGCAAGCATGTGCGAGCATGTGGCAAAACAAATGAAGAAATACTGAAGTAGAAGTCGCAAAACTGTGCTACTAGTTGTTACTACGATATTTTTAAATACAATTTATTTCGAGAAGTGTACTCCATCTTATACCCAATACTTATATTCTAGTCTGGCGTATTTAGAACTCTTCCGATATCTCAAGTTTCCTGCAAAATATATTTCTTAACGCTAAAATATGTAGAAATAGATTATGATCGACGATATCTCACACTCGCCTTGAAGCTCTTATGTTCATGAGTTATGAGAAAAAGAATTTGAATGAACTAAATAATAAAGAAATTATAACCGCGTTAGGTAATTCCAATTCTCTTCTATCAAAAAAGTTATTGTTTTAAAGTAAAAATATTATATATTTTTTAATTTTTTGGTTATTTACTTCTGTAATACATTTGGTTTTTTAATTGTAGAAAAAAATTGCAGACGCTTTTACTTCTTTTCATTATAACCTCTTAAAACTGACATTTTAACACTGATTCTTTCTGATTCTTTCAACTTTTGTAAACATTTTATGTATTGCGCCGCGCCGGTGACTGTATTTCCTGTGCCGGTTTTACTAGTCCAATCCGCCCCTGGCTCCAGTCTAGAATGATCGCCCCACGTTGGGCTCCAGTTTATGATACTGGCCCCACGTTGACGCACCAGTTTATGATAAAACTGTCCCGCGATGGGTGCGATTTGGTTGGGTTACGTTAAGATGATCGCCCCACGTTGGGCTCCAATGTATGATTGTAGCCCCAAGTTGGCGCACCAGTTTATGATAAAACTGCCCCGCGATGGGTGCGATTTTGTTGGGTTACGTTAGGATGATCGTCCCACGTTGGGCTTTAGTTTATGATGATCGCCCCACGTTGGGCTCCAATGTATGATTCTAGCCCCACGTTGGCGCACCAGTTTATGATGAAAGCCCCACGTTGGCGCACCAGTTTATGATGAAAGCCCCACGTTGGGCTCCAGTTTATGAAACTTGCCCCACGTTGACGCACCAGTTTATGATTAAACTACCCCACAATAGGTGCGATTTGGTTGGGTTACGTTAGGATGATCGCCCCACGTTGGGCTCCAGTTTATGATGATCGCCCCACGTTGGGCTCCAATGTATGATTCTAGACCCCCGTTGGCGCACCAGTTTATGATGATAGCCCCATGTTGGCGCACCAGTTTATAATGAAGCTGCCCCACGATGGGTGCGATTGGGTTGGGTTGCATTAGAATTGGATTAACTTAACCAATCCGGATGCGAGATCATCTTCTCATCGGCCGATATTTTATATTTTGTTACATCGCCGTTGTTAGCAATAACTTTAGCTTTAATTCTACTGAGCATTGTATCCAAAAGCCTTACACATTCTTCTAGTAGAGTAGTGTCCCATATGTTCTGCAAGGTAGCTTTTAGTTCGGGGACAACACAAGCCGGATTTTTTTTACGAAGTTTTTTTTTTCATATTGTGCTAAAGAGTCTCGATATTAGATAAATCTGGACTAGAAGATGTCCATTTTAATACTGTTATTTCGTGATCTTTGAACCATGTTTCAATAATTTTCGTCTATGGCATGGGACACCTTCCCGTTGGAAAATAAATTCACCTTCGGACGATTCACAATTTGAAATTGTAGGCAAAAAACTTTCTTCCAGGATGTCTCTGTACTTTTGCGAATTAACTATTCCGTCAATGAAATGTAATTTCCCTACACCTCTTGCAGACATGCAGCCCCAAACCATAACAGAGGCTGGGAACTTCACTTTTTTAACTAAACAATCATTATGATTAGCCTCTGAAGATGTACGCAAAACTTGTTTTTGTGTGTCACCCACGCAAACATCATATTTTTATTCTTCACTCCAAATTACAGTATGTCATTGTCTTTGAGTCCGGTTTAGATGTTCTCTAGCCCAGTTTAGTCTTCTTTTTTTTTGTAATAGTTAATAAAGGTCCTTCTTTTGCCTATTGAAAAATATCAAATTAGCTGTTAACTATTTTCGTCCAAAAAATCAAAAATTAGTACTTTATTGAACTTATATCCTATTTTTCGAATAGTTCGCTTCGTTGTGGCCATCGAAGCTTTTTCTCCTATATTTTCCCTTTATAGCATAGCATAGTTATTTCTTTAATATTTAATCGCCGGTTTGTTTATATAATTCAAGATAAAGATCGTTTATCTGCTTCCGTAATTGTAGATGGCCTGCCAGTTTTGGTTTATTGTTCGGCTTCACCGGTTTTTTTATACAAATTAATAATATCTTGCACTGTAGAACGCGGAACTGAATGCGATGGACAATGATGGACAGGCGCAAATATTTACTTAAAGATTTACCACGAGGCATTTTACTTGAATATTAACGTAAAAACACAGTGTATTACTATTATTGTATCTCACAGCATTTATACAACTAATATTGACAGATATGTGTTGATTTGTTCAGTATGTGTTTTGTTTTAACCGTAGCGCAAATTCCATGGCGATGTAACCCAATATTAAATATCGGCCGAATTATTATGAGCTGTCTGTTTACTAAAGTTGTTGTTATATTAATTTTGTTGATTATGCTATTCGGATAAAATATTCAGCTTTTGTAAGGTTAAAGTATATATTTTAAAATAGCCGAAAGAATTTTGTCGAAATGTCTCATTATTTGTGTAAGTTTTGTTATTTGTTTAGGCCTCTGCTTGAAAATGTAAACCGGCCAAACTATTATGAGCCTGGGCTCATATTCATTAAGACTCTTATAAAAAAAACAAGAGTCTCTTTGCTATCCCAAATATTTCGTAATATATAGGAAAATTATTTAAAACATATATTGAAATAAGGGTTTATGTAAAGAAATTGCAACTTCCTACTCATTGAACGTTAAATATTTTAATACGCTGTTGAGTGGCACATTTATATACTTTCCTCTGAAGTAGATCTTTATACTACAATTCAATAAATCATTTATCAATAATACGTTTTAATGTGTAATAACTTCTATGCGTATATAATTCTTGAACTATACAAAATAAAATGTTTACAGTGCAATGAAAGTTATTGGGTTGCATTATAAAAGTGAGGAGAAGTGTTATACTTTAGGTAATTTTTTTTTTTTAATAATTGAGGATTTAGAATAATTTGTTTAAAAACATTAAATTCTTCCAAAGCACTCGGCTATGTGCTCAGTAACATATCATTTTTGGAATTTACTGCATCTACAGTATAGTAGTAGTAGTATAGTAGTAGTATAGTATTGAAAATCATTAAATGGTATTCCTTCAAATATTTTGAATGTATTTTCAGCAAAATGTAATTTTATCAAAGTTCATGGTATTTATTATGGAATTAAAATTTTGTTTTTAGTTGAACTGATAATTTATTGTAAAACACAAAAAATAGTGAATTGCTCGTCTACACAGAATTCGTATGTCATTTTCATAGTACATGTTTCTAACGGAATTTCTATATTTTTGAGCAAGTTGATGCTGTTTAAAAAAAATTTGGGACTAATTGTTTTGATGAAATATTCTTAGAAAAATGTAGAACAAAATGTTCTTTCCCATCATCGAATGTCACAATCGCTTCCCTCTCATTTTGTTTAAATATATCCATACATATTTAGCAATATTAATATTGCTTAGAGTGGAAATGAATCCACGATAATTGATTGACGCGAAACAAATTAGTAATATTCATTGCATTACAATTTTTTAGCTATCAATTTTAATTTTCTCCTCAAGCAAGTTTAAGCATAATTACAACAAGATTCCTTCTATATTATTGGAAATGATATGTAATACATTAAAACTTTTATAAAAAAACATGAGTCTGTTTGCTATCCCAAATATTTCGTAATTCATGGGAAAGTTATGATTGGAAAAATGACATGTAATACATATATTCATTAATACTTTTATAACAAAAAAAGAAGAGTCTTTTTGCTCTCCCAAATATTTCGTAATTCGTGGGTAAAATTATTTAAAAAATATATTGAAATAAGAGTTTATGTAAAAAAATTGCAACTTCCTACCCATTGCACGTTAAAATTTTTAATACGCTGTTGAATGGCACATTTATATAGATCGTATAAGTAGATCGTTAAACTACAGTATAATAAATCATTTAGCAATAATAGGTTTTAATGTGTAAACACTTCTATGCGTAGATAATTCATGAACAATGCAAAATAAAATGTTTACAGCGTAATGAAAGTTAATGGGTTGCACTAGAATTGGATTAACTTAACCAATCCATATGCGAAATCATTTTTTCTTTTTGTTTCTTTAATTGTTCGCCTTTTTCTTCTTCTTCTCTGCGCTCTTCTTGTTTTCCTTCGTCTCCTACTTCTTCTCCGTCTCCTGGAGGAGAATAGTTCTTGGTTTGGATAAAAAAAGCTCAGGTGCAGATGTATGTACTTTAGACTGGGCATGTAATAAAAATAAATGCGGTAATGTGTTTTGGGGGTGGGTGGACGTGAGGTAATAGTATGAGGTTGCTCAAGTGCAATCACGATCTGCTGGTAATGTTATCAAAATTTTAATAACTGTTTAATCTTGTTTATTAAATTACTTTTTATAAACGATTTATTTGGTAATAATCGTGACTAGCGCCCAACGTTGTCGCACCAGTTTATGATGATCGCTCCACGTTGGCCTCCAGTTTATGATGATCGCCCCACGTTGGGCTCCAGTTTATGATGATAGCCGTACGTTGGTGCACCAGTTTATGATGAAACTGCCCTGCGATAGGTGCGATTTTGTTGGGTTACGTTAGGATGATCGCCCCACGTTGGGCTCCAGTTTATGATGATCGCCCCCGTTAGGCCCCAGTTTATGATGATTGCCCCACGATGGCGCACCAATTTATAATGAAACTGCCCTGCGATTGGGTTGTGTTGCATTAGAATTGGATTAACGTAACCAACCCGGATGCGAAATCACCTTGTTCTTTATTTTTTTCTTTTTGTTTTTTATTTTTTCGTCCTTTTTTCTCTGCACTTTTCTTCTTTTTCTTCGTCTCCTGCTGCTTTTCCTTGTTCTCCTGGAGGAGAATGATTCTTGGTATGGCAAAAAAAAGAGCTCAGGTGCAGGTGTATGTACTTTAGGCTGGGCATGTAATCAATATAAATGCGGTAATGTGTTTTGGGGGTGGGTGGACGTGAGGTAATAGTATGAGATTGCTCAAGTGCAATCACGATCTGCTTGTTAATGTTATAAAAAATTTAATAACTGCTTAATCTTGTTTATTAATTTACTTTTTATAAACGATTTATTTGGTAATAATCGTGACTAGTGCCCAACGTTGGCCCACCAGTTTATGATGATCGCCCCACGTTGGGCTCCAGTTTATGAATATAGCCCCACATTGGAGCACCGGTATATAATGAAATTACTCCGCGATGGGTGCGATTGGTTTGGGTTGCATTAGAATTGGATTAACTTAACAAATCCGGATGCAAGATAATCTCGTTCTTTAATTCTTTCTTTTTGTTTCTTTGATTTTTCATATTTTTCTTCTTCTCTGTGCTCTTATTTTTTTTTTCTTCGTCTCCTACTTCTTCTCCTTCTTCTCCTGGAGGAGAATAGTTCTTGGTTTGGGTAATAATCGTGACTAGCGCCCAAGGTTGGCCCACCAGTTTATGATGATCGCCCCACGTTGGGCTCCAGTTTATGATGATCGCCCCACGTTGGGCTCCAGTTTATGATGATCGCCGCCGTTGGGCTCCAGTTTATGATGATAACCCTACGTTGGTGCACCAGTTTATGATGGAACTGCCCTGCGATGGGTGCGATTTTGTTGGGTTACGTTAGGATGATCACCCCACGTTGGGCTCCAGTATATGATGATCGCCCCACGTTGGCCTCCAGTTTATGATGATAGACCCACGTAGGCTCACCAGTTTATGATGAGACTTTCCCGCGACTTATGCGATTGGGTTGGGTTGCATTAGAATTCGATGAACTTAACCAGTCCGGATGCGAGATTATCTTGTTCTTTATTGTTTTTCTTTTTGTTTCTTTAATTTTTCGTCTTTTTCTTCTTCTTCTCTGCGCTCTTCTTCTTTTCCTTCGTCTCTTACTTATCCTTCTTCTTTGCGCTCTTCTTCTTTTGATTGGCCTCTTACTTATCCTTCTTCTCCTGGAGGAGAATGGTTCTTGGTTTAAGAGAAATGAGCTGAGGTAGAGATGTATGTACTCTCGATTAGGCATGTAATCACAATAAATGCGGTAATGTGTTTTGGGGGTGGGTGGACGTGAGGTAATAGTATGAGGTTGCTCAAGTGCAATCACGATCTGCTCGGTAATGTTTGTCATTAGTCGCAATAAATATAATGGGATAATTAATGAGGAATTGTTTAGTAAAAATGATAGTAAGTGGGACATCTAGTCACCAATCAAATGCATAATTCATCAGTACGCGATAATAATTAAAGTGACAAACCACATAATCAGGCGACGCACACCTAATCATACAACAATCAACATGTTCACCAGAAAACGACATAATTAGCTCGTCAAGCGACCGTTTCCGTAAGCCAAATGTGCACGGCACAAACAGGAATTAGCCGTGCAAAAACGGGCACGGCGGATCAGAACCGTTCGAGATGATGATTCAATTACCAACTAGGATTTCACGAATCGCATTCGTGGAAGGCTTCGGCGCCAAAAGCGGCGGGCTAATTAAACACCGAAGCGCAATTGAATCCACTGGCAGCGGTCGGAAAAAGGGGTTTAAGATTTGCGTGATCATGTTCCATTACCTGAATTTCTCAGGTAACATCTTTATAAAAAGCCGAAAACAAATAAATCAATACGGAGGAGCAGAAGTGGAGCATGTAAATATAACAGGTTGCTGATGGCCGTCGTTTGAGTCATCATCTAATCATACGTCGCGTATATCCTAATATTATATCATTACTTCCACTTAAATCCGTTTATTATGGTCGGCACGACACATTCCGCGCTCCCCATTCCCATGCACGTCAGCGGGCGTCGCGACGCCTGCGAGAGCAGCATCGGCGTCTAATTAGCGTAAAAAGCTTGCATGTGCTGGTTTATCGCGAAAAATTCAATCGCGCCTCGGAAATTGAATTTAAAGCTTCGGATTGTGGGATCAATGTGTTGACCTCTGCACACCGCAGCTCGCCTGGGCTACAGTTTTGTTTAGGTATCAATCTTTCACGCTGTGGGTATTAGTGGTCGCATGTAATCCGGATATGTACGGATCGTGAAAGATTGACACCTGCATCGGGTCGGGGATTGAGCCGGGCTACGTGCGTAGGTCGCCGGAGAAGGGCTACCGAGGCTCCGAAATTAATTAAGAATTTGTTTAATGTAAGCAATCCGCGTTGAGCAAGTTTAGGGGCTGCCGGTAAGATTTGTTAATTGCCCTTATAATTAATAACAATTAAAAATTAAAGGAAACTTCAGACAGGTTTCAACCCCTCTAAATAATTAAGTTGCTCTGGGTTCGCATCCCGCCTTAATAAGAGATTTTGCTAAATCAATTTTTTAGCTCGTAAAGTTCCTAATTACGAACACTTGTTACAGGTTGTGGGCCCCACGGACGACGAACAGGTCAATATTAATGTTTATTTATTCATGCATTAAAAGTGATTAACTCATTTCTGTAGGGCACGGAAGCCACCGCAGGTACCGAAACCACCGCAGATACCGAAGCCACTCAATTGGAAACAATAGAGGAGCTTGAAGAATATCTGCCAAGCCTTGTAGAAGACCTTGTAGTAAGTGCAAACTTAGGTGCTGATTAAAAAATTAATTAATTAATGAAACAATTTTAGGTGAGTACAGGTTCGGAGCCGCAGCTCGAGCCGACATCCAGCTACAGGACTTTATCACCCCACGGCAGTAGGGGGGAATCAAATGAGTGCGTGGGGCCCCCCAAACCCCCACGCACACTATTAGGCGAGGTGTGCGATTTGTGCGGATTATTTTTTCCCCGATGCCAAACTATGTTTTTTTTTTCAGGATGCAGAAACTCCTGAATCAACTTATGCATCTCTGGGGGCTATATGTGAAAATGTGGTAACTTATTAAAAAAATACATTCAACATTCAATGTTCGAGATTAGCAATCATCTCGGCATGTAAAATATGCTCGGGCGACGCGGTCTGAATCGAGATTCCCTGATTATTGAGAGGGGCCTTTCGCCCTCCCGACAAACAGTATAGATTCGTTAGCAGATTGTAAGGTGTTTTTATTTTCAGGTTAATCTCTACAATCATGATCCTGTCGTCAATTCCGTATTAAACGTAAGTATTAACTATCGGTTCCTAAATTAAAATTATTAATGCACGAAACTGCAGGCGACCTCGTCCACTTATGCCGTGGAATCCGAGATCGCCCACCCAGAGACACTACAAACGGCCGCTTCAGTCCACCGCAGTGTAAGTTACCAATTCAGCTTTTCATGCGAACTATTTAAGCGTCACATGCAGTCATCTTTTTCTCTCATCCTATAATCAGATTATATTAGCGGAAGATGTCGCCCCGCATTAACTCTAGTCTACCGGAAGATGCTGATAAATCGATAGATCAACCGTGATGATGTTTGTGCGATCCTAAAAGCAGCGCGCACTTATATACACTTCCGCCCTTCCACCCGGCGATTTTACGGTGCGATTTTAGAGATTGCTGTCGAAAAATTGTCAATTCCCCAAAAGGAGATTATTCTCCATTATTTTTATAGAAAACACCTACCCCGGACCTATTTTACAAGAATTACCATTATCGTTACTCATGTTAACACTGTTTCACACAATTTGCACAACACACAATTACTAAAAATAATTAATTATAATCATCACAAATTATTTGCTCCACAGGGCGAATCAAAAAATGAGGCTGGTGCCAGGCAAAGTTGTGCATTGTGCACAGGTATGACGTGGACACTCTAATCAGTATGGTTATTCAACGAAGTAATGTAACTTCTATATATTTTATTTTTATTATATTTTACTAATATTTTAACTGTCTTCTAACAATTTTTTATATACATGTAACGTAATGTAACTTTATACGTACACGATACGATTTTTATTATGTTTTACTAATATTTTAACTGTTTTCTAACAATTTTTTATATACATGTAACGTAATGTAACTTTATACGTACACGATACGATATTTATTATATTTTACTAATATTTTAACTGTTTTGTAACAATTTTTTATATACATGTAACGTAATGTAACTTTATTCGTACACGATACCATTTTTATTATATTTTACTAATCTTTTAACTACTTTATAACAATTTTTCATACACAATTGTATTACTAATTGACGCTATTACTATATGCAATATATAAACTTTACAGTACATTTTCCTACTTTTTTTAACTGTCTTTGTAATAATTTCTCATATACAATTGTCTCAATAGCTGGTGCTACAGAACTTTCAAGTGCCCCTATTGCATCGGTTGAAACCCATCTAAAAGTCGTTTATGTAAAGGGTTTCCCTACAGGAAGGATATGTTTTTAAAATTAAATAAAATACAAGATATTTGCGACAAAAGCAACACATTTTCTTTATTTTATAGTACAACTTATGATGACAATTCTGTTTTGAATTCAAAGTTGTTTATATAAAGGGTTTCCCAATACGAACGATATGTTTTTAAAATTAAATAAAATACAAGATATTTGCGACAAAAGCAACACATTTTCTTTATTTTATAGTACAACTTATGACAATTCTCTTTTGAATAACACATTACTCAAATGTCCACCTCGGCTTCATTTGTAGGATCGAATCCGATGAACCCAATTTTCGATAACTTTGTGAAATGAATCAGGTGTATTTTCATTAATGCAGCATTCGATGTTCAATTTCAAAGCGTCTATAGTTCGAGGTTTAGTGGCATAGACCAACGACTTAAAATAACCCCACAAGAAGAAGTCCAAAGGTGTTAAATCACAATTTCTTAGAGGCCAATTGGCAATAATAGTGGCATTGGCAATATATGGTGTTGCAGCATCTTGTTGGAAAAACATGTCTTGCAAATTAATTTCATCCAAATTTGGTCACAAAAAATTTATTAACATCGATAACGCTCACCAGTCACTGTTACTGCATCTCCATTTGCATCTTCAAAAAATATGGTGCGGTGATGCCGCCATGCCATAAACTACACCAAACAGTAACTTTTGCTAGATGCAAAGACTTCACATGACTCTATTGTGGATTATTTTCACACCAAAAACGACAGTTGTGTTGTTAACAAAGCCGTTTGTTAGCATTGATCGATAACGCTCACCAGTCACTGTTACTGCATCTCCATTTGCATCTTAAAAAAATATGGTCCGGTGATGCCACCATGCCATAAACCACACCCAACAGTAACTTTTGCTGGATACAAAGACTTCTCATGAATCTGATGTGGATTATTTTCACACCAAAAACGATTTGTGTTTGTTAACAAAGCCGTTTGTTAACATTTATCGATAACGCTGACCAGTCACTGTTACTGCATCTCCATTTGCATCTTCAAAAAATATGGTGCTGTGATGCCGCCATGCCATAAACCACACCAAACAGTAACTTTTGCTTTATGCAAAGACTTCTCATCAATCTGTTGTGGATTACTTTCCCATCAAAAACGACATTTGTGAGTAGTATAGCAAAGAGAGTTCTGGGGCAAATTCCCATAAGGAATACACAGGGGTCTAAATTTACTTTACTTCCGGTCGAGCTAGAGAAAGAGAAAAAGAGACCGCGAGAGAGAGAGAGGGGGGGGGGGAGGTGGAAGAGACATGAATGACGTCAGCCATCTTTAAACAGGCTAATATAAACAGGCTGATGTAAACAGCAGATACAAACAGCCTGTTTAAAGATGGATGACGTCATTCACGTATCTCCCACATCCCTCCCCCTCGCTCTCTCTCGCGGTCTCTTTTTCTTTTTCTCTATCTCGACTGGAAGTAAAGTAAATTTAGACCCCTATGTAATTCCTTATGGGAATTTGGCCCAGAACTCTCTTTGCTATACTACTTTTGTGTATGTTAACAAAGCCGTTTGAATAAAAATAGGCTTCATCTGAAAAGATGATTTTTTTTTTAATCAGGATCGATTTCAAGTTGCTCTAGAGCCCAATCAGCAAACACACGACGCTTATGACGGTCAAGTGGTTTCAGTTCATGAGTCAACACAATCTTATACGGATGTAAACCCAAATGTTTTCTCAAAATACGCCAAGTTGTCATTGAAACGCCAAGTTCTTGAGAACATCGATTAATCTACTGATTTGCAACTGCTGTAACACTGGCACTTACCACGTCAATATTCTCTTGGTCTCTTGCGTTTCATGGTCTTATTGGTGTTCTGGTATCGTGTAAAGTAAAATTTGTTTCGAATTTATCAACGATTCGACGAATAGCAAGCATAGAAGGGCGATTATGTGAACCAAAATCTTCACGAAGATCACGTTAAGTTTGAATAAAAGAACGATTATTTTTATAAAACTTTTGGATAATAACCAAACGTTCTTGAAGCGTATTTTTCTATGATGAATTGTCAAACTATAGTAAAATCAAATGACAGCTTCTAAGAGATCTACAATTTAAGATATGGTTGCTATGATATTTTAAAAACATATCGTTCCTATTGGACCCTTTACAGTAGTAATACAGTAGTAATACAACTTCCCAATATAATTTTTGTATCAATATTAAAAGAAGCACAATACGTTAAGTGAGAATATCGAATGTATAACTTCCCAAGTTGACAGGTATCGGTCTATCAGATACTGATATTTTTGAATAGTTATCTAATGGATATTTTGAAAATTTTGTGCCAGATATGTATACAGTATGCCGGAAGATAACTCCTCTCAACATTTGATGAAGAGTATGTCTTAAATAAGTGATAAAATCGAAAGTTTGACTTTTCGCGTTGACAGGTATCGGTTTATCAAACACTAACATTTCTGAAAACTTATCCAATGGATATTTTGAAAATGTTATGCCAGATGTGTATACAGTATCCCTAAAGATAATTCCTCTGAAAATTTGATGAAGAGTATGTTTTAAATAAGAGAGAAAATCGAATGTATAACTTCCCAAGTTGACAGGTATCGGTCTATCAGATATTGATATTTTTAAAAATTTGTCGAATGGATATCTTGAAAATTTTATGCCGGATATGTATACAGTATGGCTGAAGATGATTCCTCTGAAAATTTAACGAAGAGTATGTCTTAAATAAGCGAGAAAATCGAAAATGTAACTTTCCGAGTTGGCATGTATCGGTTTATCAAATACTGACATTTCTGAAAATTTATCTAACGGATATTTTGAAAATATTATGCCACATGTGTATACAGTATCCCTGAAGATAATTTCTCTGAAAATTTGATAATGAGCGTGTTTTAAATAAGTAAGAAAAACGAATGTATAACTTTCCAAGTTGACAGGTATCGGTCTATCAGATACTGATATTTTAGAAAATTTATCTAACGGATATTTTGAAAATTTTATGCCAGATATGTATACAGTACGCCTGAAAATAATTTCTCTGAAAATTTCACGAAGAGTATGTCTTAAACGAGTGACAGAATCAAAAATTTAACTTTCCGAGTTCACAGGTATTGGTTTATTATGTACACTGACATTTTTCAAAATTTATTCAATGGATATTTTGAAAATTTTATGGGAGAAATGTATATAGTATCCCTAAAGATAATTCCTCTGAAAATTTGATGAAGAGTATGTTTTAAATAAGAGAGAAAATCGAATGTATAACTTTCCAAGTTGACAGATCTATCAGATACTAACATTTCTCAAAATGTATATAACTGATATTTTGAAAATTTTATGCCAGATATGTATGCAGTATGCCTGAAGATAATTCCTCTCAAAATAAGAGTGTCTTAAATAAGTGAGAAAATGTTTAACTTTTCGAGTAGACAGGTATCGGTTTATCACTGACATTTTTCAAAATGTATCTACTGGATATTTTGAATATATCGGTTTATCAAACACTGACATTTCTCAAAATTGATCTAACTGATATTTTGAAAATTGTATGCCAGATATGTATACAGTATGCCTGAAGATAATTCCTCTCAACATAAGAGTGTCTTAAATAAGTGAGAAAATGTTTAACTTTTCGAGTAGACAGGTATCGGTTTATCACTGACATTTTTCAAAATGTATCTACTAGATATTTTGAATATATCGGTTTATCAAACACTGACATTTCTCAAAATTGATCTAACTGATATTTTGAAAATTGTATGTCAGATATGTATACAGTATGCCTGAAGATAATTCCTCTCAACATAAGAGTGTCTTAAATAAGTGAGAAAATGTTTAACTTTTCGAGTAGACAGGTATCGGTCTATCACTGACATTTTTGAAAATGTATCTACTGGATATTTTGAATATATCGGTTTATCAAACACTGACGTTTCTGAATTTTTTTTAACGCATATAGTGAAAATTTTATGCCAGATGTGTATATAGTATTCGTGAAGATAATTCCTCTGTAAATTTGATGAGGAGTATGTCTAAAATAAATGAGAAAATCGAATGCTTAAGTTTCCAAATTGACGGGCATTGGTTTATCTGACGTTGTACAAATTGGACACCAATTGCTTACCCCATTATTTTTCAACCCACTTGTCAACACGTCTCACTCGCTCTCACATGCCTTCTCTTTTTTGATGAGCCAACAAATTATCCGTCTCGCATATATTGTGTGGTATGTCACCATTTATCCATCCCATATTTTACAAACCGTCATGCACATCTCGCATCCCACTCTTTCATTGCATCGAAATCTCACTCGCACCCATTGCCTCTTATGGAGACTGGACACGCCCACTTCGAGCCGACCGGAAATAAAACGAATTTAGACACCTATGTAAATCCTTATGGGATTTCGTCGGAGAACTCTTATTGCTATACTACTATTTAATTTTCTTTTTATACAGAGTGATCCAGAAATAATGAAGGTTCGAAAGTTCGCTATGGTTGAAATTTTCATCCCCCACGGCCATAAGCGCATGCATGAAAATTTGAAATTTGTGTCACTGTCATTCCTATTGTGATTATTCTGGTTATTTCTGTGCTTCACATAAAATCAGCCTTTATTAGGAACTCTTGTTGCTATACTACTATTTAATTTTCTTTTTGTACAGAGTGATCCAGAAATAATGAATGTTCGAAACTTCGCTATGGTCGCAACTTTCTTCCCCCACTTCCATAAACGCAGGCATAAAAATTTGAAATTTGTGTCACTGTTATTTCTATTGTGATTATTCTGGTTATTTCTGTGCTTCACATAAAATCAGCCTTTATTAAGAACTCTTGTTGCTATACTACTATTTAATTTTCTTTTTGTACAGAGTGATCCAGAAATAATGAAAGTTCGAAACTTTGCTATGGTCGGAATTTTCTTCCCCCACGGCCATACGCGCACGCATAAAAATTTGAAATTTGTGTCACTGTCATTCTTATTGTAATTATTCTGGTTATTTCTGTGCTTCACATAAAATCAGCCTTTATTAAGAACTCTTGTTGCTATACTACTATTTAATTTTCTTTTTGTACAGAGTGATCCAGAAATAATGAATGTTCGAAACTTCGCTATGGTCGCAACTTTCTTCCCCCACTTCCATAAACGCAGGCATAAAAATTTGAAATTTGTGTCACTGTTATTTCTATTGTGATTATTCTGGTTATTTCTGTGCTTCACATAAAATCAGCCTTTATTAAGACTAAAGCTGCATATTAGATTACTTTATTTGGTAAGTCGACAAATTTCAGAGAATAAAATTTGAATAATTTTAGGTAAACATCAAGTTTACTCATGAACACAATAAATTTATCTTCTTTGAGGTCTGGGCAACGAGACGAAAAGGTGTTTGGCATTATGCTCAACCTTCTTGCTTCGATGAGTTCCAGCAACAATTCGCCAACAACAATGACATTAGCTACGATATTTTCATGCAACACGTTCGTCGGATTGTTAAAGGATTTCGTGATACTGGCAGTATCTCCAAAGGCAAATCACCTGGCAGAAGGACTTAATGAAGAAGTCTTGGAAGATATTCAGAAGCGATTGGAAGCAAGCAAAATGGTGTTTGGCATTATTCTCAACCTTCTTGCTTCGATGAGTTCCAGCAACAATTCGCCAACAATTATGACATTAGCTACGATATTTTCATGCAACACGTTCGTCGGATTGTTAAAGGATTTCGTGATACTGGTAGTGTCTCCAAAGGCAAATCACCTGGCAGAAAGACTATACTTAATGAAGAAGTCTTGGAAGATATTCAGAAGCGATTGGAAGCAAGCAAAATGGTGTTTGGCATTATTCTCAACCTTCTTGCTTTGATGAGTTCCAGCAACAATGCGCCAACAACAATGACATTAGCTACGATATTTTCATGCAACACGTTCGTCGGATTGTTACAGGATGTAGTGATACTGGCAGTGTCTGCAAAGACAAATCACCTGGCAGAAGGACTTAATGAAGAAGTCTTGGAAGATATTCAGAAGCGATTGGAAGCAAGCAAAATGGTGTTTGGCATTATTCTCAACCTTCTTGCTTCGATGAGTTCCAGCAACAATGCGCCAACAACAATGACATTAGCTACGATATTTTCATGCAACACGTTCGTCATATTGTTAAAGGATTTCGTGATACTGGCAATGTCTCTAAAGGCAAATCACCTGGCAGAAGGACTATACTTAATGAAGAAGTCTTGAAAGATATTCAGTAGCGGTTGGAAGCAAGTCCCAATAAATCTTTAAGGCGATTGTCTGCTAAAACTAATAATTTGTACTCTGAAATACCCGACTGTACGCTACTGGAAATAGTTGGCATCACTGAGTCTATACAACAGGTTTATTTGAAAGAGGCGGCAGATTCAATCAATCTTGATCACTCTGTATTTGTTGTCATCTTTATGGGTTATTATTTACTAAAATTTCTGAAATCTTATTAATTGCATATTTTGTGCCAGATTTGTATAAATGAAGACAGTTCTTCTGAAAATTTGACGAGGTGTCTATATTAAATAAGCGAGAAAATCGAAGATATAACTTTCAGTGAGAAAATGTGCCCGGCACCTCCACTGTAGAAAAAATAATCTAAATTACTTCAAATTTTAGAAAAAAATGTACTCACCAATAATTTTAGCAAATTAATCAGATCAAAAGAAAACCCAATCACTTTTCCATATCTGACGACAATTCTTCTGAAAATTTGAGGTTTATGAATGAAGTAAGTGAGAAAATCGAGGATGTAACTTCATGAATTGACAAGTATGGGTTATTATTTACCTAAATATTTGAAAATTTATTAAATTCATATTTATTACCAGATTTGTATTTCAGGTATACTGAAATTTGAGGCTTCGATATGAAACCATCGGAATTTAAATTTCTTCTTGAAATTTATAATCAAAGAATTAGCTGAACTGAGACATTTTACACGAATATTTATTTTTATGTTGTTTTTACAAGCAAAAAATCTGCATTTTAACATCTGCAACTAAATAAATGCAGAAATTATTTATTTTAAATTATTTCTGCGTTTGATTTTATGTGATTTTTCATTTAGTTGTTGTAACATTTGCAGGTGCAGGTACAAAAATACACCATGATTAAATGTTTGTCTTACTTAATTGTACTTACGTGTTGGTTTAATATCGCATTTTTATATTCAGTTATTCAGTGGTATAAATATTTTTCTCTGGCGCGTACAATCAGTTTTAATGTAAACCTAATTATTTATTACAAAGCCATGGCAATTGTATGTATTGGTAATTTAATTATTCATGATGCCAGATGTAATTGTATTTGTTAACTGTTAGCATTATTTGCTAAAATTCCATGTGCAATTATACGTACTACAAATATTGTATCACATCAAACATCATTCCAGCGTATCCACAATGATGGTGTCTGTCGACATACGTCTTCACAGCTCACGACCGTGAGGGCAAAAAAAATTAATAATTAGTTTGTTAGGGGTGATAGAAAAGCACACCACAGAAAATGTCTTGTATTCAGAGGCATATGGCCTTTCTGCAGGCACTCGATTGCCTGGAAATAACTGCCGAGCTCCTGCAGAACTATAAACGAAGTCGTAGTGCAATTTCTATTGCTATTTCGTGAGGGCGCTAGGGAATCAGCCACGACATTCCCTATGGGTGAACATGTAGAAGCATACGGTGTTTAAATTTACAGTTCCAGCGATACGTTGTACATTGCAGTATTCACAATATTGATCAATCATCAATTTACTCACAAATGTGGCGATGAGAGGTTGCGAAAGTCCATAATTAATTAGAGCACAATTTTCCGTTTGAAGAGAAAACAGTTTGGAGGTGGAAAGTGTTTCATTACTGTCTCGGTTACCTTTATCCCGAGATAGTAATGAAACTTTTCATCGTGGTTTGTATACTATTTTATTCACAACCGTTGAGTGGAACACAAGAAAGTTTTCTACGCGTTTTCTAGTCATTTCTTCTAATTAACTATTTTGGCAGTACTAGAGATAGGCTCGAATATATTTCGAGCGTTGACTGTTTTACACTGTTGGTGTTCTATGATTGCTTATTGGGAAATATCCTTATAGTGTTGTGTAATAAATGTAAGCTAATGAATTGTTGAGATTTTTTTTTATTTTTTTTAAATTTATTTGAACCCATTGTTGAGATGAGTGATATAAATACAGTGATATTTCGAAGGTGGTTGCGGAATGCGTATATAATTGTTCATCCGGGAAGTTCTGATGCAAATACAGGGGGTGCTTGTGGTGATTGTGTTCCAGTACCTTCAGGTGTAATAAGAGCAATAACGGTCAGTAACAGAGGTCGGTGTACTTAAAAAGCCGTCAATACGGCGCTTTGTTTTTAATGCTTCCGGTAATAGAAATAGGGGTGGGTTTAAAATGGGTCTGGGAAAGCCTCGTTGCGGAAAAAATCGATAAACAATAATCACGCGATACAATAAAATAATTGCGAAGCGCAATCGTGGGGTAAGTGTCGCGTGATTCTTTACGTGCGCGTAATTATGTCACACGAGTTTTGGTGGGCTGGGTTGATAACGTCGGGGCTGTCGGAGCGTGGGTGACGTCCGGAGCCGTTATTGATATTTTTGTGTATTTTTTCGTGGCGGATGGGAGCCCCTGTGATTAAAAATGGATGCACGTCGCTTTGGGTAATTGAAGTGCGCTTAGGCTGTGCCAAATAAGTATTTTATAAATGTGACATTACGTACTGTATTATGTATACACTGTATTCAATCTAAGTATAGAGCATTAAGTAAAGTTCAGCTTTTATTTTTATGGATATATAATGGTTTTTTTCGTATCGATTTGTAATAAAGGTAAATACGATTTTAGATTGTTTCCTAATGCAATTAGATTAATACAATCATAATCGAAGCTTGGTATACAATAATTTATGTATTAGATAGCGGTGGCGTACACAGAAAATATGAAAATCAATATTCGGGGCTTGTAGGAAATATTTCACTTCGTACTATTATTATTATAATTTATGATGTGGGGAAATTGTTGTATGGTCAATTTACGGAATATTTCAAAGAATATCTGATGCAACAGCAAAATGGCTAGAAGCGTTGCTCATTAAAAATGTACCGTTTTCAAACACAGAATGCGTATGTTTATCTTGCAATGCGAGAATAAGTTGAAGTCGCTTCAGGAGTTCATCAATTGCTTCAGAGTCAAAAGTTTGATTCGTCTAAAGTTCTCTAGGTATTAAAACTTTAATTGTAACCTTTGAAACTCTGGGGGAAAACGGGCAACACATTGATAACATATAAAAATAAATAAACTTTATAGTTCAAGTAATAATTGTACATCCTTAAGCTTGTAACGTAAAGATTTCTCACGCCGCCACTGCCTACTAAAGTTCGCGCGTGGCGCCTATGTCTGCGTTTGATAGTGACGACCGTAGCGCTGGAGCAGACGGAAGCACATTTTTTTGTGAGACGACGGAACTGAGCGAGCGATCGAGGCATTCCAATGGAAGTGTAGGGAATACCTATCCACGGTTAGTGGGAAATTTATAGTTTAAGTAATAATTGTACGTCCTTAATCTTGTAACGTGAAAATTTCTCACGCCGCCACTGCCTACTAAAGTTTGCGCGTGGCGCCTATGTCTGCGTTTGACAGCGACGGCCGTAGCGCTGGAGCAGACGTTCGTAAGCACATTCATTTGTGAGACGACGGAACTGCGCGAGCGATCGAGGCACTCCAATGAAAGTGTAGGGAATATCTATCCACGGTTAGTGGGAAATTAATAGTTTAAGTAATAATTGTACGTCCTTAATCTTGTAACGTGAAGATTCCTTACGCCGCCACTGCCTACTAAAGTACGCGCGTGGCGCCTATGCCTGCGTTTGACAGCGACGACCGTAGCGCTGGAGCAGACGTTCGGAAGCACATTTTTTGTGAGACGACGGAACTGCGCGAGCGATCGAGGCATTCCAATGGAGGTGTAGGGAATACCTATCCACGGTTAGTGGGAAATACACCGCGCCTTTCCACGCCGATTAGTGCAAGGCACTGTCCTATCGCAGAGTCGGGAATTGTCCGTGAATGTTGTGTTTCGTGACTCTCAATAAATCTCATCCGAAGGGAAAGACAGACATACAGACAGTACATACTGACACACGATAGGCTGATCAAAATAGAAATCAATAGACTTAACAGAGAGATCCAAACATTAGTAAGACAGTACGGGACAGACAAATGGCTAGAAGTACGCGAAGAAATTGAACGAGACAGAGGGAAAACGTACTGAACAAAAATCAACAGATTGACCAAATACAAACAATCGACACACATTCCGACAATTACCGACAATAATAACGAATATAAATCAGACATAGAAAAAGCCAATAAATTCGCACAACACTTTGAAAACGCATTCAAGCCCGACAATAACGCTACTTATGACTTGAACAACGAACTAATAATAAATACATGGTACAGCGACTATTTCGACTCACTAGACATTAACGAAGAAGACATAACATAAATTACTGAGGACGAATACTATGACGCACTAAGTACCGGAAAAAACATAGCACCTGGACATGACCTGATAACTAAATTACTTTTGAGACAACTGACTGACGAACGAAATTCACTCCCACATAAGGCAACAGTACAACTTCTGCCTCAAAAGTCCACCAATTTGGTAAACTGGCACTGTTGTGATAATTCCAAAACCCGGACTGTACCATACACAGACAAAAAACTACAGACCAATAACACTATTACCGGTTATAGGGAAAAACTTTGAACACATCCTAAAGAAGAGAATACTTGAGACAGTGAATGCAAAAATCCCCAACTTCCAGTTCGGCTTTAAACAACATAACTCGACAATTCACCCTCTCTTCATCCTGACAAAAAACATACAGGCATTACATCTGAACAACAGGCGAACAGCGGCGCTATTCCTAGATATTAACAAAGCTTTTGACACGGTTTGGCACAAAGGCCTCATATTTAAAATGTATAACCTAGGAGTAGCACCATACTTACTACGACTGATAAAACATTTTCTAAACGACAGACACTTACATATTAGAATAAAAAATAGTCACTCATACACATTCACTGCACACCAAGGAGTACCTCAAGGCGCACCCATGTCGCCACTGCTCTATAACATATATTGCCATTACATTTACGAAACGCACGTAAACCATATAGACATGAACAAATACGTACTACTATACGCGGACGACACTGCACTCATCTCACACGAAAACACCATAAACAAAACAATCACACAACTTCAGACGCTGACGGACATCATTATGATATGGTTTTACAAGTGGAGACTAACACCCAACCCCAATAAATGCCAGTTATTGATTGTCAACCACCGTGTCACACAACGCTCGCCGACCATCCAAATAGGACCAACGACAGTTTTACCGATAGAATCCGCAAAATACCTCGGCATAACATTTGACAGTAAATTCAGACTGGACAGACATTACAAACACATACATTCAGAAATCGCGAAACGCACAAAACACTTCAGGTGCTTAATAATTAACAGCAGAGGCATCTCGACGAACACCGCCGCCAAAATGTATAAGTGCATATCAAGACCTATGTTAGACTGCGGATACATACTGACGGCTAACACGACAAACAAGACTAAAGACCTTATAGAGAAGATACAACGGAAACATATTAGACTCATTAACAAACTCAGGCACCCCGACATTCCTCTACATAACATTTCAAACATCGCCCTCTACCAGACCACCCGAATCCCATCAATACTACAACGACACAGCAACTTACGACAAAAATTCATAGGTTCAGACTCTCGTTGAGTGTATAAGTGTCGGGAGATACACGCTTTTTTGGGCATATCGCCAACCGGTTTCCGGGATTTCAAGTGTGTTCTCCAATAACCGTCCTATGAGGGATTAAGCGACACCGGCACAAGGCAAGAGGGAGCAGCAATAATCGGCTATACACGCTCAAACACCATAGTAAGTAATTAGAACCAACATCATTTTTGTAAAGACACGTGTCCGGGGATTACTAATAAGGCCATATGCTTTACAGGCGTTTTTTGGGTAGGGGCTGAAACAACCCAGCCAGTCAGTTTCTCTGCTAGGGGCGACGACCACCCTGCCAGAGTTTTTTTTAAGGCCGCATACTAGCGGCGGCATCCCCGACGATTGCCGGCAGGACGAGTTCCTGAGAGAGGGCCAAGCGGAGACGCCGCGTGGAAGAGCAGGCCAGATCCATATTATTTTCCTTTATTGTCTTTAATTTTTTTTGTTATATCGTTGTCCTTTGTGTAAATTTGCGCGTTTTTGTAAAAAGAGGTAGCTCCGAGAGCAGTTCGCATCGCGCGATAAGCGTTAAGCGGAATTCGGCCGAATTCGGTGAAAAAAAGTCGTTTCTAATCTTTGAAGTTGAAGGAGGTAGCTATATGCTTCACTACTTGTTTTGCCTTTTTTCGTTCGTCATTTATTTATTTATTTGTATATTTATTTTTTATTGTGACTTGTGCCTTTGGTATTTTTCCAAAAATTTGCCGCCACTGGAGTTTGCCGCCCTGGGCTATAGCCCTCATAGCCCCCCTCCCTAAATCCGCCACTGACTGACTCCGGTTGATCGTAATTCCTCTCTGAAAAGGGGTAGTCAGCTTCGTTGAGCCAGGTATATATCTAGTGCTGTCGTTTGTTTTGGGTGCCAAGATATGTATTAATATCTACATGTATCTGGTGTGTGTGTTTGTAAGCCTCGGGAGGGTAATAAATAAAAGCGCCGGTGTATGAGTCCAGGCTGGCATCTCGGTATCGCCAAATATGGAATAATTTATTTATAGGAATCTGTAAATATTCAATCGGGCGCCCAAAACGCAACTAGATTTATGAAGTTCGAGCTCACGGGCCGATGGAGTGGCCGTTTCGCATACGAAGGAATCTAAATAAGGGGATTTGTATGTTGCGCCCCGAATAAACCCCCAAACCCGCGCGGCCCACACACATGCACGGCGATACACACGTACGACGACGCCCCCGCACATCGTAGCCTCTTGAAGAAGAAGGATTCGTCCGGCGCGTTCCGAGGGAATTTGGATTTTTTCCCATCTCACCTTGTCCTAAACAAAAGAGGGAGCCTCCCCAGGGGGTAGGCTGCGAAAGTGCGGTGTGCAGGACGTCCATAAGTAACGGAAGTTTACGGCGAAACAGAAAACATATTATTCATGGCAGTGCAGTGCGGCGGAGTATTGACATAACCGACGCCACGGCGTGAGCCGTGAGCCATGAGCTGATGGGGAAACTCGCAGTCATTAGCACATGTCTTTTACTTTAATGTTTATCCGACTAAACGCCCCCGCATAATACATTAACGAAAAGGTATTCCAATTTGTCAACTGCGTCTACGACGTTATGATAGATACTTAAATAAATGCCGGCCATTATAACGTGTCTGCTCAAATTAACGATTATATCGATGCATATAAATTAGAACCGCACGTACTGTGCACCGGCGACATCCGGGGGCCTTAATTAACCCCCGCGCGATCCAGACGTCTCCACCGCGTCAATAAAAACCGACAGCAAATATTCCCAATCCGCCCCATTCAATTTGTACAACGCATTAACGCAAGGCATCAAATAATCCATGTGATTTTTCGAGTTTCCACCTGCGGACGCTAGGTATACGCGGTATACAGGCTTCGGTCGGGGGTGGATTAAAACAAAACAAAAACGCGCCCACACACCCCGACGCCCCCGCACACCCCCACGCCCACGCACACTCGCATATACAGAGATGAGCGGACAAAAGAAGCGAGTGTAGGGGTGTTATTTCGGATAGCGTAAGAGATGTTGATGGTTATGTACTGGATGGAGATATCCTGTAAAAGTGCGGGGGAGTCGGGGGTGTGTGTGGGTGTGAGCTGGAGGGCAATGAGGCAAAGCCAGCGCCCCATATACTTTTGGGAGTATTATAATGCTGAGGTGGCGACTGCAATGAGAAGCATGGAATGGGCTATCGATTAGTAATTTTCCCTCTGACGGTTTTCCGAGCACCTGAGACCGGAGAACGCTACTGATTCCCATTCAAGCTGCCAACATACTTCCTGAATGTTTTCCTCATTCAATTTATAGGCGATACAAACTACCAGCGTTTTATGCGCTCATTTTTTCGGCGATGGTGCTGCGGGTGGGCTTCGTTTTTCGCGTTATAATTTATGCGATATGCTAAATAACCATATTTCATTTCGCCCTTTTATCTTTTTGCTCGCAGGAAGCGATGAGGAGTAATAGAAAGACCATGACAACATTTAATAATGCGGCTAGTATTTATAACCGTAATCAAAACGGAGCTCTGCGAATATTTATATATTCAGGGAAGAACATCGTGGTGCTCGGCTCCCCCGCGCCCAAGAATCCGCCGGTGATTAGTTTCCCTTCGGCTACGTTAATGGCATATATCACCGCACTTCATAAATAATTTTTAAAATGTTCGAGCATACCTCTTATTTTATTAAGATTAATTACGGGCACACTTTAAAATTCCTAAGTCGCTCGGACCGTTCGGCGGGGGCGGCGCAAGAGGGGGCTGGTAATCTAGGTGCATAATACATCTGTGGGAGGACTGCGGAGTGCGGAGCCGCTGAAGTAACATATGACAAGCTATCATTTTCCAGTAAATGGGGGTAGCGAGTCAGGACGTGTCCAGACTGTGAACCTACAGAGCCAGGACTTTAAAATGAAGCGTCTCCCATCGTCCCAAAGCGCCACTTAATTGGTTTTAAAGGCGTGCCTCGTGTTATGCAAATCACCTCTAAACCAGGTTTTCTCATTCTATATTCTTATGTAATTAAGGCCACGATTTTATGTACTCGCTTTGACAGTGACGGCGACAGCAAGAGCGCCACCCCAGCCTCCGTCTTACCCCCAAACCCTATTAACTGCAACAATCAACTGCACCGCTCGCACACCCCATTCAATATTTATGCATGCACTCTAATCGGCGAGTTTAAAGGGGTGGACATACCACTTTCTGCACACCTCAAACTCGTTAAATCGAACAGTACCAGCGCCACCAGCACAGAACCATTCGCCATAACACCAGTGCCGGTTTAAGGGTGTTCGGAAGGGGCCTAGCGGAGTTTCTCAGGGATCCAGGGGTAGGACGTGTGTTAGTGAAAATCAGGAGGGTAGGCGGATCCCAACGAATCCCAAATTGAATTGCTCACAGCTTCACAAAATAAGTTTTTCCAAAATGTCACATTGATTGATATATTTTATTAATAATAATTTTTATTTAAAAAGATGCTTTGTCACATTGTAGATAATTATATCTTAGAAAGCTGTGCAAAATTTGGTGTCTTTATGTTAATTTTTAAATGAAGGAATTTAGGAAACTGAAATTTGAGGGAGTTGGAACAGCCTTAACCAGGGGTATTTTCTAGGGTGTTCGGGAGGGCCTAGCGGAGTTTCTCAGGGATCTAGGGGTAGGACGTGTGTTAGTAAAAATCAGGACGGTAGGCGGATCCCAAAGAATCCCAAATTGAATTGCTGACAGCTTCACAAAAAAAGTTGTTCCAAAATGTCACATTAGTTGATATATTTTGTTAACCATAATTTTTATTTAAAAAAATGCTTTGTCACATTGTAGCTAATCATATTTTAGAAAGCTGTGCAAAATTTGGTGTCTTTATGTTAATTTTTAATTAAAGAAATTTAGGAAACTGAAATTTGAGGAGGTTGGAACAGCCTTAACCAGGGGTGTTTTCGAGGCCGTAGCACAGGGCGGTAAAACTTTCTAGGGCGGTAAGCGCGAAGCCTATTCCTATTTTTTCAAGACATAAGATAGGCTAGGGCGCGACGAGCTTATATGTTTTTTATTTATTTATTAGATCAATTAATACAGGCAGTATTAAAATAAAATAAATATTTGTCTGTATATTTTTTACTCTATAAAGGTCATAAACTCAAGCGGTGAATGTTCAATTTCTACTCTTAAAACGGTAAAAACCTACTTAAGAAATTCCATGTCCCAAGAAAAATTGAACTCTTTGGCAATGTTGTCCATTAACCAAGACCTGTTGGATGAAATAACTGGTATTATTGAATACTTTGTTTTAATAAAAGCTAGAAAACAGTATTTTAAATAGTGTACACTTTAATCCTCTTTACTTCGATCGGAGCATAGGGCTTCTACAAGCGTCTTCCATCTTTCTCTGTCTTTCCGACTTCCGAGGCATGTATAAGTTTCCGTAGCACGCTCCATTTTACGTTGCAGGGTTGCTAGCCCTGCGAACAACCCTCCTTCTTTCACAGCCGGGCTTGGGACCGGTCACAGCGGAATTAAATAGTTACACTATTCAGATTAAATTTGGCAAGGAGTTGAATTATCACATTATGTAAGCTTATTATTTGAATATAATTTTATTTGTTACCTTTTGTTTATATTTGAATGTGATTTTAGTTTTAGACTTAATTTTTTATTTGTTTTTCTTGTTATTGTTTATATGAACCAAAGACTACTGTTTTTATATTTTATTGGCGTTAGCATAAAATAGTTATTTTTTTTTGTAGTTTATTCGTTCCTTTTTGTTGTAATTAGAAAAAAATAAAACTGCTTTTCATAATAACTTTATATTTAAACAAGCATTACTTTCAAAAATATAATCAGATTATCTTTTGTTCTGTGTGTCGTGTTGAATTGATATTACAAAACACCTTTAAAATTCGCATAGCTAGTATTTGTCGTGGTTGTCAAGGGAATCGAGCAAGGACCTGCAGCCCCATACTAGGGGGGAATTATAGGGTGCAAAAGCTAAGTTTTTTTTTGTCAGGGCGGGGCGTCCGTGATTAGTATCGGGCGGCAAAATACCTTAAACCGGCACTGCATAACACCGAAATATACAAATATATATATATATATATATATATATATATATATATATATATGTATGTATGTATGTATGTATGTATTAAACCTCATCAATTTCAATAAAATATGAAAAAGAAAATATTTACAAAAATTCAATGAAAATGCCAAGTAGAGTATATTGGCGGGTTCGCCTCCACTGCCTCCAATAAAAGAGTTCTGCATTACCGACTTCTGCTTGGGTGGTAATCCGAAGTCGGTAATGCAGAACTCTTTTATTTGGCTCGGTAATGTAAAAATATCCTGTCTTTGCCGCTAATGTAAATATCTATTAAATGAAACATAAGCACTTGGTTTCAGTTTCATAATTCTCTAGGCCTCGCCAACTGTACTTATTTCATTTAAACCCAGATTCTCCTACTATCCGTCTAAACATACACATGCAAATTTCTATTTTGTAAAGTGTTATGTTTTCCGAGAGATAAAGCTAAAGTCAAAAGTGTAAAGTGAAGTAGTCGTTCCTTGCGTTGGGCGTCATGGATAATGATACGAATGTGTCATTGAATGTCGAATGAATGTGAACAAGTTTAGTTTAATTTTTTACACTTAATAGTGCCATATTAGTATTAAACATACTTCATACATTGTGAAAATGTGAAATCTTTAATAGGTTTTACATTTAAGGTTTTTTTCTATCTCTCTATTTGTTTAGTTGCTATAAAAAAAACACTAAAACTCCATGAACTATTGAAGAAAATTGATAAATTCGAAAATATTTTAAAAAAAATTATTACATTTTTTTATTTAAAAACATCAAAATTCAAAAAATTGAATATCAACTTGCAGAAAAAGGAAATATAATTTTTAAAGTGTCTATTGTTATATCACCTTTACCTACCCATTCAATGAAACGATATTCTCAAAGTAAAATAATAAAAATAAAAGGTTGAACATCCATAATAAATTGAGGCAACTATAGGAGTAACTGCGGGTGCTAGAAATATGTACTTTACGGTTACTGGAAGCCAAAATGTTCCTGTTTAGACCGTACTAACAGAAACTTTATAGATATGTTCGAAAAATTGATGAGAATAGGGAGAGGCTCAGTATGTCATTTATTTAAATTCGAGTTAAATTTGCTCAACTTTGAAGACTGCTGGGCGTCCCTAGAATGGATTTTATGAGTTTTATATAGGGCCGTACCGTTCAACCCATAGGCGACTGGCGGAGTCATAAAACGTTCCAACCGCACCGTCGGTCAATGCTTTGTAGGGCTCTTGACTTACAAAATCATAAATCATACCGAGGAAAGCTGGTCAGTAATGTAAAAAATGCTTTAATTTGAAATCTAATCATGTTCGTTAATTTCTGATTTCATAAATGGGTTCTATGAATAAAATAAAACAGTTTAGGGCAAACATAGAAAAAATAAAAAGACCATAGGGAGTTTTGACCCGTAGGAGTACATACGGATGCTAGACATATGTACTTGCGGATACTGGAAGCCAAAATATTCCTCTTTAGATTATACTAGCCGCAACTTTGCAAAGATGTTTGAAAAAATAATGACAGTAGGGAGAGACTATCATTTATTTAAAATCAAGACAAATGTTGCTCAACTTTGAAGGCAATTGTACGAGTAAATAAGTAAATACGGATGCTAGAAATATGTACTTTGCGGATACTGGAAGCCAAAATATTCCTCTTTAGATTATACTAGCCGCAACTTTGCAAAGATGTTTGAAAAAATAATGACAGTAGGGAGAGACTCTATCATTTATTTAAAATCAAGACAAATGTTGCTCAACTTTGAAGGCAACTGTACGAGTAAATAAGTAAATACGATGCTAGAAATATGTACTTTGCGGATACTGGAAGTCAAAATATTCCTCGTTAGATTATACTAGCCGAAACTTTGCAGAGATGTTTGAAAAAATAATGACAGTAAGGAGAAACTCAGTATATCATTTATTTAATATCAAGACAAATGTTGCTCAACTTTGAATGCAACTGTATGAGTAAATACGGATGCTAGAAATATGTACTATACGGTTACTGGAAGCCAAAATGTTTCTGTTAGACTATATTAAAAACTTTGTAGAGATGTTTGAAAAATTGATGAGAGCAGAGAGATACTCAGATGTCATTTATTTAAAATCAAGACAAATGTTGCTCAACTTTGAAGACAGATATACGAGTAAATACGGATGCTAGAAATATGTACTTTACTGTTACTGGTAGCCAACATGTTCATGTGTAGACTATACTAACCAAAACTTTGCAGAGATGTCCGAAAAATTAATGAGAGTAGGGAGAGACTCAGAGACTCAGTTTGTCATTTATTTAAATTCGAGTTAAATTTGCTCAACTTTGAAGCTGCTGGAGGAGTAAATACGAAAGGTAGAAATATGCACTTTGCGATTACTGGAAGCCAAAGTATTCTTCTTTAGATCATACTAGCCGAAACTTTGCAGAGATGTTTGAAAAAATAATGACAGTAGGGAGAGACTTGGTGTATCATTTATTTAAAATCAAGACAAATGTTGCTCAACTTTGAAGGCAACTGTACGAGTAAATACGAATGCTAGAAATATGTGCTTTGCTATTACTGGAAGCCAATATGTTTATGTTTAGACTATACTTACCGAAACTTGGTAGAGATGTTCGACCAAATAATAACAGTAGGGAGAGACTCAGTATGTCATTTATGTAAGTTCAAGTAAAATTTGCACAACTTTGAAGACTGCTGGAGGAGTAAATACGAAAGGTAGAAATATGTACTTTGCGGTTACTGGAAGCCAAAATATTCCTCTTTAGATTATACTAGCCGAAACTTTGTAGAGATGTTCACAAAAATAATAACAGTGGGGAGAGACTCGGTAAGTCATTTATGTAAGTACAAGTAAAATTTGCTCAACTTTGAAGACTGCTGGAGGAGTAAATACGAAATGTCAAAATACTTACTTTGCGGTTACTTGAAGCCAAAATATTGCTCTTTAGATTATACTAGCCGAAGCTTTGTAGAGATGTCCGAAAACATAATGACAGTAGGTAATGACTTAATATATCATATATTTAAATTCGAATAAGATTTTCTCAACTTTGAAAGCAATCGAAGGAGTAAACACGAAAGGTAAAAATATGTACTTTACGGTTACTAGAAGCCAAAACATTCCTTTTTAGCTTATACTAGCTGAATCTTTGTAGAGATGTTCGACAAAATAATGCCATAGGATTTGCTCAACTTTGAAAGCAATTGAAGGAGTAAACACGAAAGGTAAATATATGTACTTTACTGTTAGTGGAAGCCACAATGTTCCTCTTTAGTTTATACTAACTAAAACTTTCTAGAGGTATTCGAAAAATTGATAGAAGTAGGAAAAGACCCATTTTAAATTTATATTCGAATAAGCTTTGCTCGACTTCTAATCACATAACAACCAAATTTTATTGGTTCTCTCTTCGACTCAAATTTTGCTTTTGTAAAATGCGACATGACGACATAACATTTTTTAATTTTAATTTGTTATATATAAATTGCTGTAAATGATATTGCAGTAGTTCAGTTTTAATGTCTCGTGAGTTCCCTTTGTAAAAACTTGTGCCACCTCTCTAAGGGGGCCCAATAGTTTGGGAAACTCTGTGTCAAGTCATAGCGTGCACACAAAGAACTGTTCTCACAAAACTTGATGAATAAAATAAATACCAGTGTATAGTAACGAAATTCACTTTCGAAAACAGCAAAGTTTGTAATAACTGTGTGAAAAGTTTTCAGTGCCAGTAAGTAATAATTGACAACTAGTATATCAATTATTGACGTGTGCGTGATGGTATTAATGATGTCTCGTTTGGTTGATGTTCAATTATAACCTGTAGTTCGGTTTAGTTTGAAGGTGAAAATCAATATGCGGTTTTTGGGTGCAAGCAGAGCTTGTTGGCGGAGTACATAAGCTATTAGTAAATGATGAGGCTGTGTGCATTCGCAATGTGTGCAGGAAAATCGGGTGCATGTGTGTGTAGCTGATGAATCAAAGCAGCGAATACAAACGGCAATTCCACAGTCTCAGACATTAATGACGTCGTTACAAGTGCTTAAGCCCTCACCGACGAGCCCCAGTGTGCAGGTGTCACTCTTCCGCGACGTCAATACTTGGACTGCTATATTAGTTAGATGAAAGGTCTGCACATGACACATCCTTCCTAGCGTACAGACGCGAGACATTGATCCCCGGTTTAATTCCGGGAATTGAAATGAAATTATCCTCTTATGTATTTTGTCCGGGATTAGCGCAGGCAGTGAAAGCACACACACACACATTCCTGGCGAAAGATTCACCGCGGTGCGATAAAGTGCCGCTTTATATGGGGAAATTTCACTGGGAATCGAATGGGTTCAAGGAGCAACACCCCCACACCCTCAGATTCCTCCACTAATTATCCAGCGGAATTCCGCGTATTGTTCACCGTAATTGTCCCCGAATATTTCCGGATAATGGCGTCAATTTAGAACGCAGGTAGGTATATTAGATTCTAAGGTGAAAAATGTTATTGTCTGCGAGCTGGCGTGGTATGTTTGTATTTTTATTTTATTATTAAAATGAATTATTATAGAAATATGTACGTTTGGGGTTGCGAGGAAGCGGTGTAATATCGCGCAAGTCAACTTGTATATTTTATTATTCTGTAGGCGAATATCTAATGTAATGTAGTAGGAAACGATCTCATGAATAGTACTCTTCCTGAAAATGACAAAACACGTTTTGCTGCTCTATAATTGAGCTTCCGCAGAGCGTACATATATAGAGTGAGAGGGGAATACGGCACATATAGATGTGCATTTGGATATTTCTTCTTGGGAGTTTGTTCGGGACTAATTTGAGAGCCATTCACGCGATGTCTCTTTCATTCTTCCCTAATACTGCAATTATCCCCAACTCGTAAAATTCTCGCTTGTCCAGACAAAATAATAATGCCTGGCTCGGGGCACACATTCACTAAATTTCATAAATTCAGAAAAACAGCCAACATTCCAGATAAACCGCCGGCCTGGGACCAATAGAGCAAAAGTTTTTCTAAATCCACCGAAGAATAAACCGGTCTGCTCTCAAAGTATTTGCAATTTATTAATTTAAGTTTCCGGTGGAGTGAACAATTTTTAAAGCCGAAGCTGAATTTGTAATCGTGGCATTTTAATTAAATGCAAGTTTTTTTTCGGGTTTTTATCTATTTTTGCGCGTCGCATAATCCAAAGTATGCAAGATTACGGGCTCATGTTCGGTGTTTTTAATTGCGGTATTGATTTCGTTTTTAATTCACTCTGATGGATTTTAATAACGTTTCGCGTTTGGTATTTTTTAAACTTTCCTATACCCATTCAATTAGTTAGTATATTAAACGCCGGACCGGCGGAAATATTTATAAACTCCATTTTATTGTGCCCGAAAAACGGAATCATCCCGAATTACACTGTGAGCGTAATTGGTTTTTAATGCTGGAAATTGTCGAGGCGCGTTCCGAATCAATACTTAATTAGAGCAACATACTTCCTCAATTATGACCAGATCCCTATTGTTATAGAACGAGGAGCAACAAATCGAGCGGGCTGTGCCCTTAGTGCATTACGCGTCCATTAGTCCAGATCTGGATTAATAATATCCCTACGGGGTGAGCTTTCCTCTGCCCACCTCACGCCTTGCAGTAGCAGCCATTAGTGGAAATATACCTATTTAGGTTTGTTTCGTTGCATCAAAACTTCTGTTGTTCATTTTCCTACTCACTACATATGGGAAAAGCAAGATTAGAACGAAAACATCCGTTTTACATCATCAAGTCCATTAACCGTTCCTCCAACTTGACTCATATGCGAATGTTTAAAAATATGAAGTATTTAAATAACCTAATGCACTCGCGTACTAACGAACTCCCACTGGTTCCATAAAACACCATCCCAACCCATTAGCTTTACAGCTTCTCAAGATATCCCCCTTCTAAGAACAAAAATTGATCAAAAAAATCTACGTTGAAAGCCATCGGTCGATCTCCATGCCTAATGAATAATCAGCCAGTACAGAAAACGCATAAAATATGACCTTACCATTAAATCGGCAAATAATAAAATCGGAAAACCTCAGGGGCACATATTTAGGCTAGAAAGCCATTCTGATTCCAAATAGGCCCTCCTGGTTTCGAAAACCACCCTCCCAACCCATTAGTTTTAGAAGCTCTCAAGATATCCGCCTTCTAAGAACAAAAATGGATCAAAAAAATCTACGTTGAAAACCATTGGTCCATCTCTATGCCTAATGAATAATCAGCCAGTACAGAAAACGCATAAAACGTGGCCTTCGAATTAAATCGCCAAATAATAAAATCGAAAAACCTTAGGGGCACATATCTAGGCTAGAAAGTCATTCTGATTCCAAATAGGCCGTCTATCGAAGCGAATGTTTCAAAATGTGATTTATAACGAACCTGCAGTGGTTTCATAACGCACCCTCCCAACCCATTAGCTTTACAGGCTCTCAAGATATCCGTCTTTTAAGAACAAAAATTGATCAAAATAAATCTATGTCGATGTCTATGACAGCCATCGGTCCAATCTCGATGGCCAATGGATAGTCACCTAGCGCAGAAAACATGACTTTCGAATGAAATCGCTGTAACGTAAAACCTAAGAGGCACATATCTTCGCTAGAAAATCCTTCAGATTCCAAAAAGGCTGTCGATCCACACTGATTCTCTACCTTCCTAACCATATCAACCTACCAAACTTATGGCTGCAAAATATGCTAAAATTTTACGAAGAAATCAAGTCATTTGACATGAATCTGTTTTGCTTCAATATCCAATAAATGAGCCGTTGAAAACCAGAGTGGTCAATTTTTTTCAAATTCAGAGAAGTTAAGAAATATACTAGGCATATTGTTACGTAATCGAAGGATCAGGCGAGTTGTATCGCCAATGTAAATGAAAAGGTAATTAAAATTCGTAGGTTTGGAAATAACGTGGACTATAATTAATATGTAACAATAATAAATACACAACGATGTATACCGGTGAAGGTAACGAATTGAAGTCTTGTCTACTCTGCTCTCTTACAACTAATTTTTGAGTTACTGGGGTGGGGCACAATTTGAAGTATGCACCGCGAGGGGTGGCCTGAAGATGGTCCCTGATTGGTGCGGCATTTCGTTTTGGTAAACCATGTTGCCACACTTGGTTCTTACAATCCTTGGGTAATTCCTCTATCTGGAATTTCTGAGGATTCCTAATGCGGTGCAATAAATATGTTTAGGATTTCCCGGTCGCTAATTATATTTGCCGAAGTGGCAATCCTTGCTCAATAAACAGCTTAAGGTGCCTATTGATCTTTATGCGCACCGTAATTTACTCAAGCACTTCTCAGTGAATATAACGGGCAGCTAATAGCCACTCCAATAACTCGTCTTTTCAATCTTAATACAAATATGTCTGCTGCAATAAAAGCCAAATACCGAGAATACACTTTAAAACAGAGTTGGGGTTCGACGCTGTGGAATAGCGCGGAAACACATATGTCTCTTGATCAATTTATGGACTTATGTGAATTAAAAAAAAAAAAATACTACACCACTCTGGTTTTCAAAGGCCCAAATATAGTTTTTATTTATTCAGTGTCCCAACCATTAGCTTTAGAGGCCCATAAGATATCCGCTTATAGATAAGGCTTCTTAGAAAACAAAAATGATCAAAATAAATCTATGTTGAAAGCCATCGGTCTAATCTCGATGGCCAATGGATAATCAGGAAACGCAGAAAACATGACTTTCGACTGAAATCGCCGTAACATAAAACCTAACAGGCACATATCTACGCTAGAAAACACGTTTGATTCCAAAAAGGCTGTTGATCCTCACTGATTATCTACCTTCCTAACCATATCAACCTACCAAACCTATGGCTTGCAAAATAAGCTAAAATTTTATGAAGATGTGAAATAATTTGGCATGAATCTTGAATAAATGAGCGGTTGAAAATCAGAGTGGTCCATTTTTTGTAATACAGAGAAGTTTAGAAATATACTAGGGACATGTCCCTGGATTTATTTATGGACTTATCTGAATTAAAAAAATTACGTTCACCACTATGGTTTTCAACGGCTCAAATATAGTTTTTTATTTATTCAGTGTAAAAATAAATGTTGATTTTTAGGTTTTTATACCGCGTGATTCAAGTTTATTGTCCAGGGCGAAAAAGACGACTTCCCTAAAATTGTTCCCTAGAAAAACCTTCCTAGAAAACCCTTCCGATTCCAAAAAGGCTGTCGATCTACACTGATTCTCTACCTTCCTTTCCATATCAACCTACCAAACATGGCTTGCAAAATAAGCTAAAATTTTACGAAGAAATCAAGTAATTTGACATTAATCTTTTTTTCTTCAATATCCAATAAATGAGCCGTTGAAAACCACAGTGGTAATTTTATTTTAAATTCAGAGAAGTTAAGAAATATACTAGGGACATATCTCTTGATCAATTTATGGACTTATCTAAATTTAAACAAATTACTTATACTACTATGGTTTTCAACGGCTCAAATATTGTTTTTTTTTATTTATTCAGTATAAAAATAAATGTTGATTTTTAGGTTTTATACCGGGTGTTATATAGTGTTATACCGAGTGTTATAATCATAAATCCAAATAAATCCTTAAAAGAAAAATAAGGATGGAATTAAAAAAAAAATGTATTGTCTGCGACATGTTTCGACACATTGTGTCTTCATCGGGCAGATGAATAATGAATCATAAAATATTTTTTTAAACTCAAAACGTGCGTTATTTACCCAGTCATAATAATGGAGTATAAGCAAGTATCCGCCAAATCTATTTCCATGTTATATAACAGGTGTTACAATATTTTTTTTAAACGCCGAGTTCATCATTGGGTACGTTGGATTAAAATTATCATTTTGGGCTATTTTATATCAAAAATATAAAAATTGAACATTGGGGTAAAAAGTGCTCAATCCAATTATTCTTTTAAATGCCGATTTCATCATTGGGCCCTATGAATTAATATTATCTTTTTGGGCTATTTTATATAGAAAAATGAAACTTGAACATTGGGTTAAAAATTTGTTTCTTTTAATTTATAGCCGTGTTTAAAATGACATTGAAAATATTAAACCACCAATTGGTAGATAAATATCGTAGGTATCTATTTCTATAATTTTATCATTTTTGCACAACCACAAATAGGTTTAATTGGGCTGGACAATAAACTTGAATCTCCCTGTATGCGTATCAATATAAGTTCTACATCAAATGTGAGTCTTTAATTTTTAATTTTTTTGTGTCTTAGGTTTTTTGGTACATAGGGTCAAGGCTTGTTCTGTTTTCAAAATTTAAATGAGCTTTACCTAGCAAGTTCAATTTTGAAAGACTTCTGTCATACCAGTTTATCTACCAATAACACATATCTTGAATAAAGGGCCCGACATATTTGTTTTAGAAACCTTAACCCATACATAGATTTTTTTTAAATATTTTATTTTTATGTAAAAACTTTTAGTATAGTGAGTTTTCTATAAAAATATTTGATAAATTGATAACTAAAAAAATGATTTTTTCTTATAGTTTCATCCATCAGTTAGACCAGTTATTATTATATTTATTATTGTTTTATTTCTTCTTTGTTGGTAGTACCATTGATTATAATACCCTAATCTAATAATAATCTAATAATAAATAATAAAATAATCTAATAATATTATAATCAATGGTAGTACTTACTGGTAGTACATTTAAATATAAAGACGTTTCTTAGTTTATTGTGTTTTTATTATTTATTCTTCACCTGACTAGTTTTGGCAATTTGTGAGCCATCTTTAGAGGTGTTTTTCTACAATACATATATTTAAGCTAATAATAAGATAATAATCTAATAATAAATAATAAAATAATCTAATAATATTATAATCAATGGTAGTACTTACTGGTAGTACATTTAAATATAAAGACGTTTCTTAGTTTATTGTGTTTTTATTATTTATTCTTCACCTGACTAGTTTTGGCAATTTGTGAGCCATCTTTAGAGGTGTTTTTCTACAATACATATATTTAAGCTACCATAAACTTGATAAATACAATAAACTTGAATCGCACGGTATGTTTTTACATTTATGGAGTATTATGAAATTACTGATATTATGGCCAATATTATGGCCACTGATGTTTACTCAATAAAAGTTGAGAAACCTGAGTTCCAGAGTTATGATTAATATAAATTCATGTACGTATCTCTCTTGCAACTTATACTTCTCTTCTCCGCTATAGCACTTCTCCTGGTCGTATTTTCTATCAAATGATTTTTTTAAAGGATTTTTTTATACTTTTGTAATACATATTTCAATCTGTCTTATTTGTGCATTTGGTGCAACAACCTCATAAGTCAGCCTGCTCCAACTTGCCTTCTGCAGGAGGTGAAGGACTGCACTTATGTCCACACACTATGGACACGACACAAAGGCCTCAGGTTCAATACGAGCGGTGAGCGGTGAGCGGTGAGCGTCAAAACAAATGTATTGTTCACGTTTTGAATGCAGCGTGCTGGGAAAACTTGACGCTTACTGCTGCTCCTTTTTTCTCATTGATTTACGTACAACTTGACAGATACTCTTTAAACAGTTACAAAAAATTGAAGTGCTGTTTGTTTTATGGCTAGGTAGATTTAATTTTAATCTGCCCACGTAGGATTTAACGGACTGCAGATGTGGAATTTCAAAATTAATGTTCTTGAATGTGGAAATATTATTTCGGTGGCTTTAGAACATTGTCATTCAACACGAGTCCAAACTATTCTCCTATCTCTGTGCATTTCAAAACAAACGTATTATTCACGTTTTGAATGCAGTGTGCTGGGAAAACTTGACGCTCACTGCTGCTCCTTTTTTTCTCATTGATTTACGTACAACTTGACAGATACTCTTTAAACAGTTACAACAAATTGAAGTGCTGTGGGTTTTATGGCCAGGTAGATTTCATTTTAATCTGCCGTCCTAGGATTTAACGGACTGCAGATGTGGAATTTCAAAATTAATGTTCTTGAACGTGGAAATATTATTTCGGTGGCTTTAGAACATTGTCATTCGACACGAGTCCAAACTATTCGCCTATCTCTGTTCATTTCAAAACAAACGTATTATTCACGTTTTGAATGCAATGTGCTGGGAAAACTTGACGCTCACTGCTGCTCCTTTTTTTCTCATTGATTTACGTACAACTCGACAGATACTCTTTAAACAGTTACAACAAATTGAAGTGCTGTTTGTTTCATGGCTAGGTAGATTTCATTTTAATCTTCCCTCGTAGGATTTAACGGACTGCAGATGTGGAATTTCAAAATTAATGTTCTTGAACGTGGAAATATTATTGCGGTGGCTTCAGAACATTGGCATTCGACATGAGTCCAAACCATTCTCCTATCTCTGTGCATTTCAAAACAAACGTATTGTTCACGTTTTGAATGCAGTGTGCTGGGAAAACTTGACGCTCACTGCTGCTCCTTTTTTCTCATTGATTTACGTACAACTTGACAGGTACTCTTTAAACAGTTACAACAAATTGAAGTGCTGTTTGTTTCATGGCTAGGTAGATTTCATTTTATTCTGCCCTCGTAGGATTTAACTGATCAATTTGGAATTTCAAAATTAATGTTCTTGAACGTGGAAATATTATTGCGGTGGCTTCAGAACATTGGCATTCGACACAAGTCCAAACCACCACTTCGATTTGTTGCTATAGTTCTTTTATTTGTCCCCATCGCACCCCCAACAGCGGGCCACTTTTATGTGATCGTCAGGCATTTGACAAGATTTTGCACGTGATGCATTTATAATTCACAGAGGCCATAATAAAAAAAAACAATTTAAGCACCAAAGTAGTTAAGCAACAAGAGTTCTAACGCACCCCCCGCAGAGATTTATATTAAAATAATTCGCGGTTTGATGACGGATGACGGAATTTGCGGGTAATTACATCATTAAAGTGGCGGATTCGCGTTTTTAATGGGATAATGGCGACAATTATCAGCGGTACACCACAATTACTCCAACTACGCCAGCTATTTGCGCGATTATTCCGCAGGTAATTGCGCAGGTAATTACATTATGGTGATTCGGACAAGTGCCGGTCAACATACCACCCCCACCCCCAAACCGCCTGCTCCACCTCGCCGCCGCCCCCGGATCACACACCAGACTAGCCGCCACGCCGAATGTGCGCTCCCGGGGGCGACGCGAGGGCAGCGGGGCGGTGCGTGGGTGGCAAGGGAATCAAACCGCGAATAATTTTAATATAAATCTTAGCGGGGGGTGCGTTAGAACTCTTGTTGCCTAACTACTCAGCAAAAATAAAAATATAGTCAACTTTACCCAAAACAGGGCGAAGTTGATCAACAAGTGCTTTTTGGTTCAGCATTAGAATTTCGTCAAAGTTACATCAAAATCGCCTCGAGAAAAATGTTTTTTTTTTTATCTTCTTTGCGTATTAAAGGTTGAAAATCGGTCTACTTTACCATTTTGCTTCATTGATTTGCTTCGGCGAGAGCCGAATTTTTTTGAGCCGCATGGGCACAGCTTCAGAATCCCATTGGTACTAACACCTGTTACATAAGTTTTGGGATTTTTTTTAATGCTTTTCGTGGCATAGTAAAACAATTACATCTGGTCAACTATGGAGAAAGATGTTGCTAGGGTTCTGGTCAATTAGTTTGATATTTCACATTTTTGTCTGACATTTGCAAAATCGGTCAACTTTACTATTTTGCTTCATTGATTCTTAGACTCATGGTTCTTCGAGCATCCTCGCTTCGTGCGATGAATACATTAATCGTGGACCCGGTAATTGCAATTTTGGTTGTTATGATTGGCTATGAATGATGATAGAAGACGGGAATATGACCGTGCAAGTAAGCAATTTATTCAAGATGGGTAAAAAGTTTCAAAACTTCTGGTGCAAGGTTCTACTAGTTGATCTGAGATGAAAAAATATGACGCAGGAGCAATCCAATTAGAATCCCGGGGTAGCCAGATTACTAGTATATATAATAAACGAGACTCGAATTTCAACGATTCGAAGTCTATAGGG
This sequence comes from Othius punctulatus, assembly GCA_951805005.1. Taxonomy (NCBI): domain Eukaryota; kingdom Metazoa; phylum Arthropoda; class Insecta; order Coleoptera; family Staphylinidae; genus Othius; species Othius punctulatus. The sequence goes on from OX638147.1 coordinate 24,972,217, forward strand.
AGATGAGGCAAATTATAAAGTTCTTGGGGATTAGAAGTTAGATGAGGTTTTAAAGACATCCTCTGTTATGATACGAATTATCAATTCCTATAATAAAAAGGAGATCTGCACGGTCTTATCGACTTGTAAATACGAGTTTGTAATTATATAGACATAGCCCTGCAGACTGCTAATCACACATGTATTACTTCGTAGGGAATGTTTGTAGTGGAGTTGATTATAAATGAGAATGTACACGTTTGTATAATTTGAGTAATGTGTTGGTGTGGAAATGATTGGATCGATTATTGTCGTAGTTTTAATTAGTTAGTTGTGTAGGAGTAATTGAATAATTGTAATTTGGTGTTGTAGGGGAAGTGGGTGGATGAATTTGGTGGTATCGGATGGGTTCCGGTATTGGAATATGAGTGTATCACGTGTTGCGGTGGGCGCCGTCCGGGTTGGAACTGCGGTGGAAAGTTCGCCGGGATTTCCGTGGAAATCTAACAGCGCCATATAATTAATCGTTTTTTAAAATCCCCTCCGGCCCCGAATGGAAGCAAAAAGACAAGCGGCGCATTTTAAATTCCGCCGCGTTGTTTGGCGCCGAGGAATTACTATATTCCTGTGCTCCTTTATTTTTATTTTATAATTTATAACCGTCGGGATTAAGGAGTCGCCTTTTCACCCCGTGGAGAATATGCACGCTCTCGACGCGAGTCTGGTATCGGAGATGTATGATTAATACGGACATGATCCTTCCCGGGGTTTATTTATGGAAAAGGTATAACGATGGAGTTCGATACTGCAAGGAGGATATATTATGTGCGAAAAAGAACGTAATCTTGGCATTTGTATAGCTTTACAGGACAATAGAGTGGCAGGATGTCACATGCAAAGTCACGAAGTAATACATCAGAGGACGTGATGTCATCAACTAGTAACGCAGCAGATTTACCAACTTTTTCGAGCATTTAATGTGGCGCCATTGTTGCACGGCGGCAGGAGCAACAGTTGTGTGCCTTCTTTGCCTTGATGGAATTACGAGGATCCATCTCTGGCTCACTTAACATCATATTTCATTCAGAATCCTTCGAAAAATGCCGACCTAACTGCGGACGCAGAAATGCTACTGAAATTTCATTCCGGACCTGCGATCGATACGATATATGAAACAATAAAGATACAGCCAGAACGTTCAATAATCTGCAGAGCTATACCACCAGCACGTCAACAAACAGGCGGAACCTTGAGCAAACATCTTGCTCGAAAACGATAATAACGTCTGAAAGATAGAAACTCCACGCGAGACCGCCGCTTTCCTCGGGCGGCAACAGTACGGCACGCCACTGGCATCCCAGCCCATCTCCTCAATGAATAAAATCAAAGCATTCATAACACCATTTGCACCCCCACCCATTCCCCAACCCTCAAAAATATCCATTCACCACTAGACACCCACGGGTATAATGTATTCAGGAGGCTCGAATTTCATCTTGCTGCTAATTAAACCCACGGGCTATGGAGATTTAAAAATATTAACGGCCACAACACCACACCAGCGCCATCTCTACCACCACTAAGCTACTACACACTTAAACATGTCCAATAGATAGGCAACTCATTACACGTGTACCACGACATTTGGGCTGCATTCATTAAACACTTCACACTTCACACAATTCGGAAACACCAAGTCAGATACTAATATACAAGGCGCGGATTTCTAGGTATTATGCTATACATCAGTTTAATAGCAGACCAAAATGATTTCAGCAAATGAAGTAACGTGACAAATTTTTGTTTGTGCTTTTTTGCATATTTTCAGCTTTTAAGCTTATAATTGCTTTAATGCATTTTTTGTGCATATTTCCTTATATTTTATGCTTATTTGCTTATTTCTCAATTTTATAGCATATTATTTATATTAGCTAGGAATATATTTTGTTGCACATTATTGTAATTAGAATTCAGTACTAATATTACTCCGTTACGACCAGAGTGCTTGGTTATCACAAAATCGTCAACAAAGCGGGCGTGCGTACGTGATATTTGGTAAACAAAGCTTGATTATTTCGGGGATTACCCTATTTTTACGTGCACAGAACGCATCTGGCGCAAGTGTGCTATCAATTCAGTCCAATTTATCTCAATCTCCAATGCGTTGTGCTTGTGCCTTGTGTGTATTACGTGTTATAAATTTTCTTGTATAAAATGCCGAAAGTAAAACCTTCCGTCGATGAATGGATACGTGGACATTCTGAATTAAAATATGAGAACGGCAAATTAAGTTGCAGGGCTTGTATCAAACCGGTAAGTCTTATTTTGTGTTGCTATTGGCCTAGGTACAAGCATGTATTATGTTGTAGATTAACTGCGAGGAAAAATTTAACATAACACGACATATCAAAATAACAGTTCACCTGGAAAATTTAAAAAAAACACAAATCTGCAAGCAGTACCCTGAGTACCCAGCAAACTATTTCCGAGTCTTTTGCGAGTTCTTATACACAGAATGAAAATGAATTTTACTTTGATTTATGCAATAAGATGATATCTACTAATATTCCGTTAAAAATTCTAGATAATAGTATGTTTAAATCTTATTTACAAAAATACACCGGTAGACATATTCCTGTCGAATCATCCATTCGCAAAAACTATGTCGAGCAAGTATATAAACACACTATTGAAGAAATTTAAAAAAATGGCAACAATTACATATGGTTCTGTATAGATGAAACTACTGATTCATGTGGTCGGTACATCGCCCATTTAATGATTGGAATATTTAACGAAGACTCCAGAAATGCATTTTTAATTTGTTCCAAGCAGTTAGAAAAAAACAATGGCAATACCGTTGCCAAATTCGTGCAAGATGGATTAACACTTTTTTTTTTGCCAAACCCTGTACCAAATGATAAATTATTATTGATGCTTTCTGATGCCGCTGCATATACGTTAAAGGCATATTCTAATTTAAAAGTATTTTATGAGCAATCAATGCATTGCACCTGTTGGCACATGGTTTTAATCCAGTTGCTGAAACGATTAGACTGCAATTTCCCCTGGTCAATGATTTGATAAAAACCGGGAAGAAAATTTTCCTACAAGCTCCACTGAGGATTGAAATGTTAAGGGAAAGAATGCCAAATGTACCTCTTCCTCCGGCAATGGTTATAACTAGATGGGGTACATGGCTAGATGCTGCCTGTTATTATGCCGACCATTTCGATTCATTTGAGGAGCTTGTGTTAGAGTTTCCCGAAAATGTGTCAGAGTCAATTAAAGAATGCCACAAAGTTCTTAAAGATAGGAGGGTTGTACTGTGGTGGAATGCAATACAAATACAGGTCAAGGCATTGTTGTGCTGACGACAACAATAACAGAATACTGCAAGCACGCAAGGTTACCAGTATTGCGTATGACCACTACGCAAGGAACCTACACGGCCATCACAGTAGATATAAATACCTAGGATAAGATAGATAGGATATAGATAGTGTAGAGAGGTGACACTTTCGTGTCACTCTAGCTGTACGCTAACACGCTGACCATTTAGTAAATAAACATTTACTACTACCCGTAAGTGTCTAATTGATCCCACTGCCCCGAGATCAGGAATCACCACCGTGATACATCGGAATCCCGTCTGATCTCACATGGCGATCCAAGCGACCCTAAGCCGGTCATCACAGTACAAAATGTAGCATTACTAAAAACCAACTACAGTTTCGTAAGCAAAGCGATTGATAAACTCCAAGCAAAGGACACAACTTTGGTAGATGCGGTCCAAATAGTTGAAGATTTTAGGAACGACGTCTCAAACGTACGGGGATCTATAGGAGAGATTATTAAAAAAAAAAGTGATGCAGTTTTGTCAAAAAATGAAGGGTTTGGCGGGTTTGGCGAGCAAAAAATATCAACAGTTTTAAAAGGAGATTTCGTGGAAGATTTGCTGATAAATATTACAATTGTTCCCAAATTTAAATATGCACCGATTACAAGTGTGGATGTGGAGAGAAGCTTTTCACACTTTAAAATGTGCTCAGTGATAGGAGAATGGGATTTTCCGTTGAAAATTTAAATTCACTCTCTTTTTTTGCCAATGGTCTCCAGTGTATAATAAGTTTATTCCATCTTGTCTGATCTGGTATCCAGCAAATCTTTTACCTTAGCCATTTCGAATCCAGACATTTCTTTTCCTATCCACCTATCCAATAGTCTTATGTGGAGTATCTGTCTTTCCATAGCTTTCTGGGCAATTTTATCCATATTGGCCTATGTGACCTTCCAAATCCTCTTTTTTTTTGTCCATGGTCTCCAGTGTATAATGCCATTCGTATTATATTGAGTAAACAGTTTCAAGTAAATTTGTAATCCCAATCAATTCTATATATATATAAACAATCTTTATTAGGCTATCGACCCCATGGGGTCTTTCCCTTCTATTATATCAAATATTCTATTCTATTAAATAGATGGGGCTTAACCCACCTATTTGATAGCTGCTTTTGTTTGGCAATTGAAGCTGGTGATCCTGTGTGCAACTATATTAAACTGGCACATAAAGGACAAATCAAAATTTATAAAGGTAAAATTTCCAAATTTGGTAAATCACCTTTTGACGACGTTAAGTCGCGATTATAGTAGAAATCGTTGTTAAAACAAGTTTTTTTGTTATAATCGAAAACTAGCTAGAAAATGCATAACCAAGCCTCGCAGCCATTCCATTTTTACTTGGCATGAGCTTCAGGTGGAAGTTCGATGAATTACATGCCTTGATTCGAATGCAACTTGCACACAGTTTCATATGGGCATATAGACATTATTTTATGCACATTGCTTCAAATAAATACTTGATCCCAACAATTCTACTATAAGATATCCAATACTATCCAATATATCTCATAGATCCTCAATGAACTATCATCTATTATTAAAATCAGATTAAATGATCAAATATGTTTCATCTCACATAGCGTGACTGATGGATAATCTTAACAAAAAAATTGGAAGCTGCATGAACCAATCTGTATGTCTGATTTTTGTACAAACTGTTATATGAAATGTTAACATATCAATGGCTGATGGACAATCTTAACAGATAATTTGGAAGCTGTGTGAACCAATCTGTATGTCTGATTTTTGTACAAAACAACTGTTATATGAAATCTTGACGTAATAATTACTGCTGGACAATCTTAACAGATAATTTGGAAGCTGTAGAAACAAATCTGTATGTCTGATTTTTGTACAGAACAACTGTTATATGAAATCTTAACATATCAATGACTGATGGACAATTTTAACAGATACTTTGGAAGCTGTATGAAGAAATCTGTATGACTGATTTTTGTACAAAACAACTTATACGAAATCTTAACATAGCAATGACTGATGGACAATCTTAACAGATAATTTGGAAACTGTATGCAAAAATCTGTATGTCTAATTTTTGTACACAACTTATACGAAATCTTAACATATCAATGACTGATGGACAATCTTAACAGATAATTTGGAAGCTGTATGCAAAAATATGTATGTCTAATTTTTGCACAAAACAACTGTTATATGAAATCTTAACATAACAATGACTGATGGACAATTTTAACAGATACTTTGGAAGCTGTATAAACAAATCTGTATGTCTGATTTTTGTACAAAACAACTGATCAGAAATCTTAACAGAGATTTTAACTCTTAGATCTTAGAGAGATCTTAACTGATGGACAATCTTAACACATAATGTAGAGCTGTATGAACAAATCTGTATATCTGATTTTTGTACAAAACAACGTATATGAAATCTTAACATAGCAATGACTGATGGACAATCTTAACAGATAATTTGGAAGCTGTATGCAAAAATCTGTATGTCTAATTTTTGTACACAACAACTTATACGAAATCTTAACATAGCAATGACTGATGGACAATCTTAACAGATAATTTGGAAGCTATGTGAACCAATCTGTATGTCTGATTTTTCTACAAAACAACTATTATATGAAATCTTAACATAGCAATGACTAATGGACAATCTTAACAGATAATTTGGAAAATGTATAAACAAATCTGTATGTCTGATTCTTGAAAAAAATAACTTATATGAAATCTTAACATAGCAATGACTGATGGATAATCTTGGCAGATAATTTTAAAGCTGTATGATCAAATCTGTATGTCTGGTTTTTGTACAAAACAACTGATCAGAAATCTTAACATAGATTGGAAGCTGCATGAACAGATTTGTATATATGATCACCACCATTCGACTCTATAAAACAATGTATATGATATATTATCTGTTAAAGTATCTGATTAAATATATCTATACAAATAAATGCATGTTAATTAGTTACAAGATATAAATGTATATGTATATAAAGATATATACAAATAAATTTGATGATGTGTGAACAAATCTGCACACGTGGCTTTCAGATCATATTTTTTATATTACAATGTGGTCGTGGCTAAAGCCTATGACAAACTAATTATCTTTGAGATAACCTAATCTTAGGACTTAATTGCAATCTGTCTATTAATCGAATCTGGAATTTGACAAAGAGACTAATCATCTGGCAGATGATCCAATCTTGATTTGATGAAAAGACTTGACAATAATCTGTCAAATAATCGCATCTGGGATTTGGTAAAAAGACAAATCAGAAAATGAGGTCTGAGATTTGATAAATAGACTTAACATTCCATCAATTGAAAATACATAGTACCTATTTGAGTAATAATAATAATAATAATAATAATAATAATAATAATAATTTATAATTTATTTAATTTTTTTAAATTTATTTAGAGTAATTATTACTGGTTGTCAAGATTCGTCAAGAATCTGGCTGACTATATAATTAATAATAAAAGCAAAGTTTTCCTTACATTTCTGGTTCTTCAGTGTATATTTGCCCAATTTTTTTAAGGGGTTCGACTGCAATGATTATTGACATACTACCAATAATTTCCATTCCCATACCAATAAATTTCCAAAAAAAAAAGATTCATTTTTAGTAAATCATGAAGTATGAGAGTATTAAGTTTGTGAACGCTACCTCTTGAAAATTGTACATTTAGGAATTAAGTCCGGACGCATTGGAGAGATCCACCAGGTCGAAACCGGTCTCCAGTTGTCCTCGGTGATGATATCCAAATGTGCACATACATTTGGATTATAACTACAGTAAACAAAGCTATGCAGCCAAGTATACGCAGTAAATTATAATACATGTTAATATAAGATAATAGTTTCATATATTATCCATATTAATCATCATGATAATCTGTCTATATGTCAGTCTGTAATATATGTTTTAAGTTTTAATTCATAAAGTGAATTTATATTTTATGTTCGAAGTAAAACCAGCCATACCAAGTAAATTATAATACATGTTATTAAAAGATAATAGTTTCATATATTATTCATATTAATCATCACGATTAACTGTCTATATTTCACTCTGTAATATATGTTTTAATTTTTAATTCATAAAGTGAATTCATATTTTATGTTCGAAGTAAAACCTTTATGCTAAGTTAATCACAATGACGTAGAATGCAGGATAAGGATTGTACATCACTAATCTACCTACAAGTTTGTGTACCTGCCGTAATTCCTGCTTTAACATTTTATCCGTATGATAGCACGAATTATTTTATTGTCCTCACACTAGAACCAGTTATGCAGCCAAGTGTACAATTTAATGACAATGCTTTATAATACAAACGGCCTTATCTTTCCATTTAACTACGTGAAGATTATCTATCTGCCTGCCAGCTTTAACTTTTCATCAATAAGATAACATGGAATTTATATTGTGCTTTTAGAGTGAAACCTGATATGTATAAGGTATTGGACATTTGGCGCTATGCAGAATGTGCTAGTCCATCTACTAGCCCTAATATTTTTTTTCCGCAAGGTAACAGAAAATTTATATTTTGCTGTTACAGTGAAACTTGGTATGGAGCTGAGTGTAAGACTTTAAAATACATTAGTTTGCTTATTTTCTCCATATAACTTCGTGGAGATTGTCTGCCTGTTGCCTCCTTCTATCTGAAATTTCTAACATTTTATCCATAAGATAACACTAATATTAGATTTAATGTTTGGGGTTCATTCAAATTTCCCCTCAAAAACTTCGAGCTTTCGTTAATTGATTGTGTGTCTTTACTATGCCTGCAATCCGGATCCGGATATTTTAGGATTCGGATCCTAAACTATCCGGATATCCGGATCGTTGGGGCTCTGATATTGATCCTAAAAATCCGGATATTCAGAAGGTTGGGTGTCTGATACTGATCCTAAACTATCCGGATATCCAGATCGTTGGGTGTCTGATAGCGGATCCAGATCCGGATAGCGGATCCGGATCCGAGGTGTCGGATAGTGGATCTGGATCCGAGATGTCGCGTAGTGGATCCGGATTGTGATCCGGATCCTACATATCGGATAGTGGATCTGAGGTGTCGGATAGTATCCGACATCTCTGAAAATACATCTGGGAATATAACTCATATGTACAACACTGACGTCATAACAATGCAGTTTCCATAGTTACGCATGTATTATTAACTGATAATGCCGACAATGCAACGGTTGTATTTTCAGGATAATACCACGAACAAATTGTTATCAATAAGATAACATGTAATTTATATTTTGCTTTTAGAGTGAAACCTGATATGTATAAGGTATTGGACATTTTGTGCTATTAATATTGTACCACCTTCTTGATAGTCCGTCTGCTAGCTCTAATATTTTTTTCCGTAAGGTAACACACAGTGAAACTTGCTATATAGCTGATTGTAAGACTTTAAAATACATTAGTTTGCTTATTTTCTCCATATAACTTCGTGGAGATTGTCTGCATGTGGCCTGCTGTAGTTGCCTATCTACCTGATATTTCTAATATTTTATCCATAAGGATATTATATTATAATAATATAATATAACATATTATATTTAATGTTTGGGGTTGATTCAAATTTCCCCTAAAAAACTTCTAGCTTTCGTTATCTGACAATGTATCTTTACTATGCCTGCAATCCGGATCCGGATATTTTAGAATTCGGATCCTCAACTATCCGGATTTCTGGATCCTTGGGTGTCTGATAACGGAGTCGGATCCTAAACTATCCGGATCGTTGGGTGTCTAATAGTGGATCCGGATCCGAGGTGTCGGATAGTGGACCCGGATCCGAATTCTAGATATCGGATAGTGAATCTGAGGTTTCGGATAGTGGATCAGGATCCTCGGGTATCGGATTCCTATCCGACATCTCTGAAAATACATCTGGGAATATAACTCTATAATAAACTAACTTCTTACTAACTAACTAATAACTTCTATAGTTACGCATGTATTAATAACTGATAATGCTGACAATACAACGGTTGTATTTTCAGGATAATACCACGAACAAATATCGGTTGCTGTCACAATTTCGATTCCAACACAGATCGCAGCGACGACCGTTGCGATGGTGTGCACACGAAAAGTGTTCTAGAACACTATTCTAGAACACTATTCGGATCCTAAACTATCCGGATATCCGGATCCTTGGGTCGGTCTGATAGCGGAGTCGGATCCTAAACTATCCGGATCGTTGGGTGTCTGATAGCGGATCCGGATCCGAGGTGTCGGATAGGGGATCCGGAACGTGATCCGGATCCTTGATATCGGATAGTGCATCTGAGGAGTCGGATAGTGGATCAGGATCCTCGGGTATCGGATTCCTATCCGACATCTCTGAAAATACATCTGGGAATATAACTCTATAATAAACTAACTTCTAACTAACTAACTAATAACTTCTCTAGTTACGCATGTATTAATAACTGATAATGCTGACAATACAACGGTTGTATTTTCAGGATAGTACCACGAACAAATGTCGGTCGCTGTCACAATTTCGATTCCAACACAGATCGCAGCGACGACCGTTGCGATGGTGTGCACACGAATAGTGTTCTAGAACACTATTTTAGAACACTATTCGGATTCTAAACTATCCGGATATCCGGATCTTTGGGTCGGTCTCATAGCGGAGTCGGATCCTAAACTATCCGGATCGTTGGGTGTCTGATAGCGGATCCCGATCCGAGTCGTCGGATAGTGGATTGTGGATCTGAGGTTTCGGATAGTGGATCAGGATCCTCGGGTATCGGATTCCTATCCGACATCTCTGAAAATACATCTGGGAATATAACTCTATAATAAACTAACTTCTTACTAACTAACTAATAACTTCTATAGTTACGCATGGATTAATAACTGTTAATGCTGACAATACAACGGTTGTATTTTCAGGATAATACCACGAACAAATGTCGGTCGCTGTCACAATTTAGATTCCAACACAGATCGCAGCGACGACCGTTGCGATGGTGTGCACACGAATAGTGTTCTAGAACACTATTCGGATCCGAAACTATCTGGATATCCGGATCCTTGGATGTCTGATAGCGGAGTCGGATCCTAAACTATCCGGATCGTTGGGTGTCTGATAGCGGATCCGGATCCGAGGTGTCGGATAGTGGATCCGGATCCGGATCCGGATCCTAGATATCGAATAGTGGATCTGAGGTTTCGGAATGTGGATCAGGATCCTCGGGTATCGGATTCCTATCCGACATCTCTGAAAATACATCTGGGAATATAACTCTATAATAAACTAACTTCTAACTAACTAATAACTTCTATAGTTACGCATGTATTAATAACTGATAATGCTGACAATACAACGGTTGTATTTTCAGGATAATTCCTCGAACAAATGTCGGTCGCTGTCACAATTTAGATTCCAACACAGATCGCAGCGACGACCGTTGCGATGGTGTGCACACGAATAGTGTTCTAGAACACGAATTTCGCTAGCGAAATCCTCAAATTTTTGGCGGGATATTTGATTCGGCCCCAAACATTCTCGATCACTCTATATATAAATATTTGAGAATTATCTGTCTCTCACTGGCCTGATCAATAATCACACCCAAGTTATTCTGGCCCCGACTATGAGATAATGACTTGTAATGTAATTAATTCCCACATTCTCCATATCCGTATATTTATTTATTACACATATTTCTTCCGAATATATTCGGTAAAGTTGGTTACCTACTCTGCGACTTTAACAGGAATGAAAATTTTCAAGAACGACTATAGGCACCCAGATGTACATTTCATGTAATCAATACATTCATTTTCAAATACATAATACCTTCCTGCACTGTACATTTTTTTTTCTCCAACTTAAAAATAATTTCACTAATTGCATTGATTTATTTATTGTCTCATTACTAATTGTGAACCTCTTATAAAATTTTATATTGTGCTAGGCCCGGTCTATTCACCTCCAAGTAAAGTGTCTGCTACTTACGTGGCAATCAACCCTACTTGATAGATTTTATCAGAGTTCATTCTTTCAACAATTCTGTCCTGTAAAGTATCCTGTAAGTAGTTAATAGACGGAAAATGTACGATTCTGTTCTGTAACTACTTAGAGGATAATCTATAGGACAGAATTTATGAAAAAAAGGAACTCTGATCAAATTTATCAAGTAGGGTTAATTGTCACGCAAGTAACAGACACTTTGCTTTGAGGTGAATAGACCGGGCCTTGCACAATATAAAATTTTATAAGAGGTTCACAATTAGTAATGAGACAATTAATTAATCAATGCAATTAGTGAAATTATTTCTAACAAACGTATGTGTTAAATTTAAAAAAAAAGCTCAAATTTGGAAAGAACTGTCTTTATTGCGGCGTCTTTTATAAGTAGGACATACACAGCATTGCATGGGCACAAGACACAGGCACAAATGCATCTTGAGCCAAGTTGGGTGGCCTAACTTTAATGTAACTAAATCGCGGTTGTACTGGACTCGAACCCAGGGTCTGATTCCAGAAGCGCCCTCAACTCGAATGTTCGCAGCCAAACAATATAAGAAAGATCCGAATCCGTGCCGAATCTCGAATTGCTTCGCTATTATGGAGCGAACGCTTAATTGCTCAAGCGCTCGGTATAAACTCTATACGACGAAATTACAGCTGAAAATACGTTATTGTAATCGATAGATTTAATTTGACTAAACGTACGCATTATAATTACATTCATGAATTCTCATGTAAAACAATATTAGCATCGCTTTGTAGTTGAGCTTGTATTTATAAGCAATAGGCAAGGGGCTGGCGGTAAGACCGGTGGTCGTTAGACTAATGAAGATTGTTTATATATAAGCAAGGGTGAGCACGCACGAATACAGGGGTGGATTCTCGATTCTAGTAACCGTAAAAAATCCAATGAGAGTAAAATACTTTACGTTGGCGCATGGATGAAGCGTCATCGGTTGCATATTTTTATCGCAGGAAGAGCTTCGTATTTCAAGGGATAATTGTTCGTCTGGGGATAGCCGTAAAATAGTAGGCAACCGATGACCCTCTGCCGCATGCCAACGTAAAATATTACTAATTTCTCTTGCTTAAACCATCCCTACGTAGTGTTAGTAGATCAATTTGATAATCTTCTTACAGTTAAATACATACTTATAGTCACGCAATCATAGCTAAAATGATATTATATTCCCATATTTGTAAATTTCCTGTTGTTTGAGACATACGTAGTGAATCTATTAGATGATCATCTTAGGTGCTTGGCAGACTAGGCATAATCAAGTGCAACAAGTACAGAACCTAATATAGGTTAAAACGATATGTGCCATTTGGTGATCCGGCAAATATTGTGTGTTGAACATACAGAGTAATTGAATTGGCAACCCTACGTCGGTATCTAGAGGGCTAACCAATTATGCAAAATTCGTTGCAGCAAGGCATTGCTCGCATGGCGTAGTAGGCAATAAGAATGTTTACGACTAAAACTGCAGCACATGGCGCAGTCGGTCGTTTTAATAAAATTTAGTTACAGAAGATACACAAAGTGACACTCCCTTACTTATACACAGCGCTGGATTGGGAAATCGCGTCTTTAATGACCTGTTGAACAGCAAAAATGCATCGCTCATATAGGTTATTATGTGTCTGAAACTCGCTCAGTTTCTATTCTCAGCTATAGTTTTTTACTTATTTAGGGTCTCCCAATAGTAAACCGTCATACGTTGTAAGGGATCGGAATATCCATAATTTGTATGAATTAATTTAACATAAAACCAAGAAAAATGACTGGTATGAATTGAGACGTAATTTTAAAACCTTTTCATACTCAGGTATTAACATTGAACAACACGTAAAGCTAAGTATTTTGTTAGAATAGGAAGAGGTTATCATTTGGGAAAATAATAAGTAATATGATTAAATATGAATTCAATTTGAATCGATTACAAAAGAAATTACGAGAACTTTTATAATCACTTATTAAGACGCGTTGGATGCGTGGTGACGCAATTATATAAATAATCACAGACGAGGCACGAGCAGGCTGATGACTAAACAGTTCGGTAATTTTGTATCAGTATCTTTGCTATAGGGCACATGTGAGATCACCGGAATGAGAATTAACGTTAAGGGGAATCACACAAAACCGCAGAGTGGGCGAAATTTTAATATAAATAGCATCGTTTTGCATGCGAAAAGTTTAGTTGGTTCCAGATTCGCGAGGCGACAGGCCGTTATTATCGTCATCGATAGTATACGCGAATATCATTATGAAGAGTATTATCCGATTTATTTAAAAGTTACTGTGTTCAGGATGGTATTGATTATTTCGAAATTGACTAGCAATAATCGGTACATTCATGGTACCAAAAACAAATACCCCGTCAAGTATTCCGGTTTCATATACGTGGTTATTCGAGAACTTTATTAATTTCTGGCATACGCTTTGAGCGGTGTCGTGGATTTTAATGAGGTAATCTTTCCGGTTTCATATACGTGGGTATTCGAGAGCTTTATTAATTTGTGGCATACGTTATGAGCGGTGTCGTGGATTTTAATGAGGTAATCTTTCCGGTTTCATATACGTGGGTATTCGAGAGCTTTATTAGTTTCTCGCATACGCTTAGAGCGGTGGATTTTAATGAGGTAATCTTTCCGGTTTCATATATGTGGGTATTCGAGAACTTTATTAATTTCTGGCATTCACTTTGACCGGTATCGTGAATTTTAATGAGGTAATCTTTCCGGTTTCATATATGTGGGTATTCGAGAGCTTTATTAATTTCTGGCATACGTTTTGAGCGGTGTCGTGGATTTTAATGAGGTAATCTTTCCGGTTTTATATACGTTGGTCTTCGATAATGTTACTGTCTCCAAATATATTTACCGTAGTAGACATGATTAACAATTCCCCTCACAAGCTAACAGAAGTCATAAAAATATCAATTAAAATGAAATAAGTAATATCATTTGAATTTCATCTTTAATAAATACTGTCGTTATAAATCTAAAATGAAGTATAGAGAGGATAATACTCTTCAGGGAATAAGTATAAATTAGTAAAATATAACCTAAATAATATCATGAATTTGAATCAAATGAAGATTAAGTATAAATGAGAAACATTACAGAAATAAAACCAAAGGATAAATAAATGAAATCCATAAAATTATCGAAATTGCTTGTTTAATAAATCTTATTGTAAATTTAAAGTTGAAATCTAAAAACGGTAATGTTCTCCAGGGAATAAGAATAAAATATTAAGGTATAGTTTACATAATAACTAGGTAATACTGTGGCAAATTATTGGTTGTTTTGTGTAATGAGTATAAACGGGTTATAAATAATCATATTGCAAATTCATTAATATCAGTAATACGAACAATTTACAGGATATATTTAACAAAATTGAATCTATCAAAACCTAGTTAGTGAATCCTGAAGTAATAGATGGAATGTGGCATTGGAAGGCACAAACAGTGACATATTTCATGAAGTGGTGACATGCGTTGGGCAGTTTTGCGGGCACGTAGATTTGATCAGTGTGTGAAGTCATTGACGTTACCAGAGATTTCCAGTTAATGTACGGATAAAATGGAATATGACATTGGAAGGCACAAACAGAGATACCACGCAATATTAGATAAAATTATATGCTGCCCTTTCGCAAATTGGCTCGATACTGAATAGATCAAGATCGTGATCTGGGTTTTGCTTAATTGTTTGAATTTTATGCATTTTTAATAATTCCAATTTCATTGCTTGTAAATATCCAAGTCTTGCTCAATTTTACTGTGGGGCTATAATGTTTGTCGAGCATGGGGTACGTACAAAATATACTCCATTACATTAACGTTTTCTTATGAAGGTTAATACATTTTCGTCTCCTGTCGCATTAGAAGATTTATACGTTCCATGAACAAAGCCTTATGTATAATAAAAATCTGACAACATATATACGCCGGATTCGAGTACGTACACTAAAACGAATATCAATTGCGAAATTGTTCACCTTTCGAGGCACGTTTCCAAAACCCCACATGTAGCATTGTCTCTGGCGACGTGCGCACGAATCAACGCACGATTATATAAAACGCACACGAGGCCCCGATCAGAGCCCATCAACGTTTCGGCGCTGACGAAAGATCGAATTGCGAAACGCGGTAATGCGGCAAATGCCCCCGCGCGGCGTCGCGGTGAAAGGAAGTTCATTACTCTGTTTTGTTCAGTAATTTTAATTAAGCCCGCCGTTTTCCTTTCTAAAAAAATCGCATATTTTATAGCCTAATTGTGTTCTCGTCGTAGTAAAACAATCCTTCCACCCGCCACCAAAACGGCAGCCTCCTGGCCAGACGCGGAAATTAATTGGCGATACAGCTGGAGTTGTATTGACCCTAATTTGTGGTGCAGCCAAAGCTCCTCCACTTTCGCTCTTAATAAGAAATTAATTGGCGGTGCAGAAGAAGTGGGAGATTAACGCAATAATATTCCTCCTTTATACTTTCTTGGGCATCTCTCACTTCTCATTAAAAAATATATATACGAATTTTTATATAAAGATTTAAAGAGAAATTTGATATTTTTATTATTATTATTTGTATGATACGTCCACATTAAAATGTTCCTCCAGAAATTCATGTTGTCACCGGCATGGCCTACCCTACTTACCATTGACTGTTTTTTCTGCCGATTTCTGGGCAAAACCATCGTGCCGCTCGTCATAATCCTCGTTTTTACATTTGGGAATAACCGGCCCCCTGGAGCGCCAGTTTAGCCGTAATCCCGCGTTTGTCGGCAAGCACGAACCGCTGATAATGGCACCCGTAATTTAGCACGATCAGGGAAAACCGTATTTCATGCCTGTGACTTTATAAGACCCATCGTTTCATTCACTCATCTCATTTAATTACATAGTTAACAATTACTTAAATCACATCATCCGATTCTCATTCAAACTCGCGTCTAGTTATTTAATTATCCAAAATAAGTTAATTCCCATTGACATGCGCCCTCATCCAAAATATTGACCCCCCCTTCTTTCATCGCAAAACACACACACAAAACACGCATGCGCTGCTTCTGAGTTGGAGACGCGCGAGGGAGGAATCATCCCCCAAAAAGACAGTCGGTTCCAGATCGCAGTATAAGTCAGTTCTCAATCGCGGTACGGGTCAGTTCCTGATCTCGGTTCAGTACATTCAGCGCTCCAGCGACAACCGCGAAGAGTCTTCACCACGTCTCTTCCGATACGCACACCCACACACACACGTGATCCACTCCGCACCTCACTCCTCACCTTATTTTACTTCATTTCCATTTTATTTTTCATTGTAATTCTCTCATTTATTCAGTTAGTTTTTTTAATTGTTGTTTACCTTTAAATTAAACTAAGAACGTGCAGCCCCAACTCTTATCCCCCCCTCCACCGCCCTACTCCGCTACACAGTGTACAACAGCAGTCGCCGCTCCCGTCCCTTAGAGAGATGCCGACGCCGACGTGCCGCCCCCGAAGTCGACATAGTTGCCACTTCCTCCTGCAGACCCTCCCAGCCGCCGCTAGCCAGATAAGTAGACCGTGCGCTCTCCGGAAAACTGAGTTCGTTTTATTCCGGGCCAATCACGGAGGTAATTAACCCTTCGCGAGCAAAGTCGCGAGGCGCGTCGTTTCGAAGACCCCCCCCCCCCCCCCTCCCGATGATAATGTTTATCCTCAGCAGTCTTCTCTTGTGGCTTTCATTCATCTGACAGACGCATGAATAAATCTCCAAGAAAAGACTACGAGAACAGACATGAATTTCTTGAAGACATCGCTAGAGTCCCAACAGAAGATCTTCAATAGAATCTTGATATTTTAACAAATATGCATAGATATCTTCAGTTGCGTTAATTCTTTATTCACCCGAATCTTATAACACTATTAATTTTTTTTCACTTCCTCACTCGGGATGTTAGTATGTACTTTCCATGACACAATGTACTTTCCATGACACAATGTACTTTCCATGTATTTTTTCTAGGGATGATCTTCAGTGGCTTCCCGTTGTCTTCTGAAGAGCTTGCAGTTTCTCTCTGATAAGGTAAGATAAGAGTTTGTGGAAATAGAGACCCCTAACACTTGAGGACTCTAAAGCGTTGGGATCGGAAAAGAGCAAGTGTTGGTCAAATAAGACCGACAGTTACAAGGTAAAAGAGAAGGGATCTGATTCCAAGACTAGCTGAAGAAAAGAGACAGATGCAGCCAGGGCACCTCGGGATTGCCACTTCCCGTACTCACCAGATGTGAGCCCCTGAGGTTTTTCTTTAACAAATCAAAATCCATATACTCTCAAATTTTACGCGAGTAATCTACGTTCATTACTTTATGAGAAAATGGGGAAAAACTAAGACTACCCCATTGATAGTTTTCCCACAATTTGCAACTGTATATCTAGAAACTAACTGAAACTTATGACAACTCTCAATTACTAACGGAATTACTAAGTGCCTGGCCTATACGCACTCACATATGTACGTGTGTTCAGTGGCGTATACGGAAATAAAATACTTACCAATTAACAGTATTTCACTTTGCGAAATTTTGTCTTCAAAAAGACAGATTTGCATAAATTTGGTAATCACGAATATTAATTCCTGTTCTATACTCCGCCTATGGATCCCGTCTAAGAAATGTGGGATGCGCGCTTTCTTTAACGCGACGAAGAATATAACGCATCGGGTATTTTCGGGCGGTATAGCAGGTTAACAATCGGTTCCACTCGGGGGTGCACAGTCTCCGCATGTACTAAATAATAGTAAGAATGCCCGTATCTGAAACGGCAAATCATTTTTGCATTTAAAATCAACAGGACCCGGATTTATCTTGCTACCTGCCTCATAAAGACTGTGTACCGATACTACCGATGAATCACTTCTACAATTTTGAGACTTGGGTACAGCTAATCGCAAACCGTCTCTGAAAAGGAGGTAGTAGGCTACTACGCGCGTCAGGTTTATACAGTGCTGTCATTTGTTTTTGTTGCTTAGCCAAGACATTTTCAGGGACATGTCCGTCATTATTTTTATATGAAGGCAATGAAAAGGACCTGGGTTGTATTGAATGGCTCGGGCTCGATGTCTGATTTTTGTGATGATTTGGTGTGAGATTGCGTTTGTAGGGGAAGTGCAATGTTTAGTCGCTGCGAGTCGGTTGCCGGACAATGCCCATAAAATGTTTAATTTTTTACGGTGTCCGAATGGATTTATATTTGTGTGTGGCAATAAAAGATGTTATGATATGAGCGTGTAATAAAATGAAATGTCGTGTCCGCTTGGAAATGCCCAGTTAGTTTATGTTATGTCTGGGAAGTTCGATAGCAGAAATATTTTGATACGGTTCATTCAAAAGAGATGAGATGCGGGTGGATTTGGCTGGCGCGTCCCCTTAGTTACGCCGGTTACTAGTCCGGCCGTCATTTCAAAGCGACATGAGTCGCAAAGGAAATATAATTAATCTCTATATAGCCCGGCGCTGACAAGCAAACATGCGATAAAGGAATCTTTATCAAGGATGTAAAAAGGACGCAGGGCGCTGAAGAATAAAGCAATATAGTAATATGACAAGTGTGCGAGAGTTGTTATGAGCCGGGGAATAATGACAACTATTAACTGAGAGGACCGTTAGCAGACAATGGGATGACACTAAGAGGATGAAGTGGACGCTTCTTCGCAATAAGAGATGACTTTTGTTTTAGGTCCATTCCGCAGTCCCGATCCTTCGCGCACGTCACACTACTACGGTTATATACCATTCGGCCACTGCGATATTAACTTTTACGACACAGTAACTATACAGCTGCGTCGTCAACCTTTTAGGATATACAGGGCGATCGTTGAGCCCTCCCACACCACCTTAAATCACCAGCAAAAACATCGCCGGCTACCTCACACCGAAACAATATATTTCGAGTCATTATCCGACCCACGCGTTTTCATAACACACGATTTATCCGGCGCATTACGATCCAATCAATTTCAGCCATCACCTGGAATTACACGCTCATTTTTCACACTTTCTAAAGTCCGCGCATTTGCAAACAATAATCCCCGGCAATTATTTTTTTACAAGCCCCTGCTCAGGCGCACTTTGCTCTCCGGCCCATGGGAAATTCTTCGGACATTTTATGAATTCCTAGCTTGATTTATGTTAAACGGGCATGTAACGTATGCACGGACACCTACGGCCGGACCCCCCAATAAACCAGTGGAAACTTAACACCGTCAAATTTCGGATTACTTTTTCGTCCGCTGCGTCCGATTACCGCGATCCTAGCGCGGCGATCCGTCTACCAAAATTTTACGAGTGGGCCCCACGCATTCATTGCGTCCTCATAAATGCCACTTTAATGTGGATAAACGTAAATGATTGCGTATCGGGTTTCCGGAAATTTAAGGTGTCCCGCCTGCAATTTATTAATTGCTCCTAGACATTTCGTCGCAAATGGGACGTTCCTCCAATAAATATTGTTATTCGCGAAAATACGCGGGCGATAAACAACCGGCTTGTTATGGCGAATTTGTCAACTTTATTTACTTGTAAATTATGCAACATTTACATTTCCAAACTTGGATAACGTTGGATTTTATGCTACACCATAAATCGCCATTTCATTCTGCCTTTTTTAAACCGTTTCCATTGAGAGGCAGCCGCGTCAGAACCCCCTGCTGGTCCTGGAATTGTGCCAAAAACAATACAACTCGGTCCATGGGGGTTCCTCATATGAAGCGCCTCAAAAACAGAACGGACGAAATCAGTTTACCTTCCAATGATACCTCGTGGGTTAGGTATTAAATGTACATTTATACAAGTAGTTGTACTGTGATAGTTCTGGACCACCCCCGCAGAGATTTCGATTAATTAAATTACTTGCAATTTCCGCAATCATCCCATTGTAGCTGCTCGCGGTGATCGATTAAATCCGCGAATTAAAAGCGCTAATTAAAATAATCGAAATCGCTGCGGGGGGTGGTCCAGAACTGTCACAGTACAACTACTTATACATTTATACATACATTTATACAAAAACTAATTTGAACGCAAAGGAGGTACTGCGCTGCAAGCCGACGAATATACAACTCTAGGTTGTTAGAGCAGCTGGTTA
This sequence comes from Othius punctulatus, assembly GCA_951805005.1. Lineage (NCBI taxonomy): Eukaryota > Metazoa > Arthropoda > Insecta > Coleoptera > Staphylinidae > Othius > Othius punctulatus. The sequence goes on from OX638147.1 coordinate 24,992,742, forward strand.
AGCAACGCAATGTCAAACTATTGGCATCCTCTTCTGAATTACTGGTTTACTCGCCGAAAAATAAACACGTATATATTTAAGACGGTCGTGATGCTATCTCTTTTTGGCTGATTTATTTAACGCAGACAGAACATCGTCGGTTACGCGCAAATTTAAAGCTGGCTTACCGGTTCGCATTAAATCCGCCACGGTCTTACAAAACATTCTGTTTATGTATCAACTATTTAAATTACATTGCCTCTAAAATGATATTAACGCGATTAAATGTACATTTATACAAGTAGTTGTACTGTGACAGTTCTGGACCACCCCCGTAGAGATTTCGATTAATTAAATTACTCGCAATTTCCGCAATCATCCCATTGTAGCTGCTCGCGGTGATCGATTAAATCCGCCAATTAAAAGCGCTAATTAAATTAATCGAAATCTCTGCGAGGGGTGCCCTAATGAGAACGCACCGTAAAGTTTGATCCCTTAGAAATGAAGTGCTTTGAAATAAGCAACCTTATTACTCAGGGTCTTTAAGTAAAGTCCGTCCGACGAATATACAACTCTAGGTCGTAAAATTTCTAGGTAGCCGCTTGAGCTGTGAAGTGACCATTCTGCTGAAGATCAGTCTGCCGAAATATGCACTTCGTGGTTTTTCGTTTCCACCACGGCACGGCTTTCAGCGCAGTGCCTGCTTCGCGTTCAAATCAGTTTTCGTATAAATGTACGTATAAATGCATAAGTAGTTGTACTGTAACAGTTCTGGACCACTGGTCTGGAATAAACAGGCTCTTTATATCAGCCTGTTTATATCAGCCTCTTTATATCATCCTCTTTAAATCAGCCTGTGCGGTTAGATAAAAGGGGCGGGGCTTGCTGGGAAAGTGGAGGGGGAAGCTCCCATGTTATTTCTTATGGGCAAAAAGTGGGCCCAGGTATCCCTAAGTCTACTTAGATTATTTAAATTTCCATTATCAGTACAAAATTTCGATAAAGAATTAAATTATATTCGGCATGTAGCAAAAATTAATGGTTACAGTACTTACTACTTAAAAAATTTACAATAAATCTGAGAAAGTTTATAATTTATCTAACCAGACCACACTAAAATTAATAAAACGAAACAATAATACTAACTTTTTTGTTGTTGTAAAGTAACCGTTAATAAACATTTGGTAATAATTCTGGTGGTAGTAATTCTTTTTCAAATCTTTTTAATAAATTTAAATTAACCCCGGCCTTCTCTAATAATAACATGTTAAAAGCAAAATTATCAAATGTACTAGACATGGAACCTCCTTTACAAAAATCGTTGCCCTGATAAACACATACTGTATCTGCTATAAGCGCTAATGCCCATAGATGGCAGTGAGCTTATCCCAAACAACAAAACCAAATAAATAAATTCGGAAGACATGGAACATATTTTGATTGCATGTCTGCATCTCTTTTTCTGCTTAACTGATCGACTTGAAAATTCTGCTTATCGCTGTTAGTAGATAGGCTATGTTGCTTCTGGACCATTTCACATAATTGGCTACCGCCGCAGCCACCACTGCCTCCACTGCCGCCGCTGTAATGTAAATCCTTATTGGAAATGGTCGCAGAAGCAACATAGCCTACCTACTGATGTTTTGTAAGTTTGTAAGTATTTGAAAAACCGTTAGGTGTATAGAAAAACAAAACGAAGTAACTAACAACAAGATACTGAAGAACAAAATAATATATCAAATTGTGATGATATCAAATGATATAAGTAATAGATGATGATGATGTTGTAATTGAGTAATCCAGTGGGTATTCACGTTTAGTTCTATTGATCGTAATAATCTCAATCCTCGCAATTACTGAAATTTACTTGGATGGTATAATTACTTTAATTTCCATTATCACAAAACTAATGTTTGTCCGTAGAATTAATTGAAATCAAATCATTTGGTGCAGAAGTTTTAGGATACTAATAATAACAGAACTGCGTTTCATTGCACACTTCGAACTCAGTGTAATTCTATAGATATAAACTGTTGACATAGGACATGGAGGACTAGATTTCTGCTATGCACGTATCGCTCGCTAGCTATGCCTCGAATGGCATGCTTTTGCAGTAATTTACCCTGCAAGTATTCCGCACCCTAGACCCTGTGATGTTATTTCAATTTTAATTTAAATAATTGCACTGCACTACTGGATAATATATAACTGTCGCACTTACAGTAAATAACTGCGAAATCATTAATTAAAGCGGTCTTTATGTAGGGCACAATGAAGACCGAACAAAATCAATATGCAGTGTTACATTTCTAATGAAAACGAGTGAGTCTAGTATTTAGATGGAATCGACACGATGCCGCCGGCGCTTGCGCCATTTTTTCCTCGCTCTTTGTGGGCCTTGTTTCAAACGGGGAGCAAAGAGGTGTAATGTGCGAGCCTTTTGTTAACTTTCAAATGTTTCTCGATGTATTGTGTTAAATCGAGAATATTTGAATACACGTGGATTCGTGTCTTTAACGTCCTTTGTTAATTAATTGGCAGCACAAAGCGCTCCTCCAGCCATTAAGTGATTTCATTATCTTACAACTTATTATGAGACTATTAACAATTCTATTATGTAAAATCATTATTTATCATGTACAAATTATAATTGACTCAAAATATATAATACGCAAGACTGTAATTACCAAAGCATAGGACAACAATAGTCGTGTTTTAAAACGTGATAAAGACAAACATACAGGCACCAATAAAACTTCGATTTTTTATTTAATTTGGGCTAGCAATTTTGCTACAACTGTTTATACATAAATAGCATTTGAACGCATAATTAGTATTTGCACTATTAGCTAATAGCATTAGCACCCGATTGAAGCTTTTCGATTTTCTTTTTCATCAGATTCAGATGGACATTTTGCAGAAATCAAATTTTTGGTGCATACACCAAGTCAAAATAAAAGTGAAATGCAGTTTTTAGCCCATCCTCCAGATAATTTTTTTTACAAGAAATCAAAACTATATTCGATTTGTAAATCAATTTTTATATGCCATCATGTTGATTTTTCAGTGAAAGCAAAACAATGTACTAATTTTGGCAGTTTTGATACAACTATCTAGTAGGTAAATATGTTTACAATTTATTTGCAAATTTGTAAATTAAAATGTTTTATCATTTTTTATACAACCATTGGCTTTATAATTACATTTCAGTCGAAACTGAAGCGATTTTGGCACATTCACTACGTAAACGGGTTTTAACGGGTGTTTTCACGGATTCAAAACGTAATTCGATTCGTATTACTGCAGTCCTTTGTCCGCCGTGCTTCGATTGTTTCTATACACTGGCAATAGCTCATCGGTACTTGCCCCATACTCCAACAATATTATACATTCTATGCTAGTTGTCGGTTGTCAGTTCGTATAATTGTGTTATAAATAAAATTGTTATGTGGGCTGGACCCTGCATTATTGATGTCATCACCTGAGTGGCACGGACTTAACTGGAATCTCCATAGATACTCCAACAAACAACAGGCCCGATGAAGTTATTAAGACCCCAATCTGGGGATTGATTACGAGGAAGTTTGAATTGCCTCCACGGCGAAGGTCAGCCCAGCCGATCCCTTCGAGAGGGAGTGATCTTCTTCTTTGGCCGGCTCCAACTTATATTACACAAATCCAATCAGAATTTTTAATCACTTCTAGTGTATCCATTACATGCGAAGAGATGCTCTATTTTATATGTAATTTTAGGCTGGAGCACATACGAAAACTTGACATAATTTTATTTGGCCTCGGAAATTTGTAAGAAACTTGCAGCTCACATCTAATAGTAGGTAAAACATATTTCAGGATTACTCGAACAGTCTTTCAGTCACAGATATCGACAAATATCAACAAATATCGACGGCGAAGTTGGCGTTGGCAATCGCAAGTGCAATGGCTGTCATGTTGACATATCAGATTTGATCTTGCAGACATGACTTGAGATTGCCGAATTTTGTTGAAAGCTCCATATAACTCCTAATTATGGTTACGTAAGAAACTTGCAGCTTACATCTAATAGTAGGTAAAACAGATTTCTGGATTACTCGAACAGTGTTTCAGTCACAGATATCGAGTGTTCAATAAATATCGACGACGAAGTTGGCCTTGGCAATCTTAAGTGCAATGGCTGTCATGTTGACATATCAGGTTTTATCTTGCAGACATGACTTGCGATTGCCGAATTTTGTTGAAAGCTCGATATAACTCGTAATAATGGTTAAACCATAATTAGCAATGTGTGAGCCTGATTTGGTAGTAAACCACAATTAGGAATGTGTAAGCCTCATTTGGTAGAAAACTGTTAAAAGTGCTTCATTGTCTTTTCGCGCAATTATTCAAGAGCTTGCGTTAAAATTTTATGTGTCCTGTTGTCCACGCCGCAGCATATTCTAGGGGTAAATGTCCTGGATTTTCCGTCCTAACATCCATCTGGAAATACCTCTGTACCTGGATCCACCCGAAAACGTTTAAAAATTACCCCATCTCAATTTTAAGGTCCCTCGAACAAGCACCGGGCCCAATAAACGCATTGCGTATTTTTATTCACCCGGTCCATAACGGAAGCCATAATCCGTGGAAACGTGCGACAATACCTGAAAAAAAAAATTGAATTGTGAGTAAATCATCATTTGTCAACTGCGATGGATGTGGAGAAAGTTTATGTGCTGCGCGCATAAGATTGTCTTGTTTTTTTATTGTTATTGTGAGGAGTTTTTACGTGGGTATTAATGACGAAAACCGCGGTGGTTTCCATGGGCATTTGACGGTAATCAAACGGTCGAGTGGAATAGATAAATGGCTGAGATACGGATTTGTTTGGTGAGCGTCGAGCGGTGGGGAAAAAAAGCCGAATCCAGAACTGTGGTTGACTGAACTCCGGCCACCAGAAAATTAATCGCGAGGGCCGTCGTGAATCTTGTAACGCATTGTCGTCCCCGATTATATTAGGTGGTTGTAACGCGCGGAGATTACATCGCCGTAATGCGCTACTGCGGCGACAAGGCGTAATTTGGCGCAAAAAAACTTCCTCGAGGTTCCAGGAAGGTGTAATTTGATAAAAATTGTGTGGGCCGGGTTTTTTTTGCCGTAAACACCATGTGTACTCCGCAGTCAATTACATATCAAATTACAGCTAATCCCGGCGTTTATTGCCGCTGGAGGTCAGAATTCCGGCATGTGTAGACCGGGGCCGATCTTTCTCGGTTACATTTTCCCAGGCGGCAATTAACAAATTAAACAGCGATTTCCGATCGTATCCGAGCTTTATTTATATATTTATAAGATCTAGTTTTTTCTTCGCGGCGGCTCAAATTTTATGAACATTGTGATTTAGACCGGTTCCACATGCGGTATTCCAATCAGATATTGAAATTGAAGAACGGCCATTACAGGAACTTTTATTGCGTTACTAAGTGGATGGCGTTTTTTTACGGTCCAGTGTTTGCTTTGGGTTTTGGCTTTAGATGGAAATGCTGCTGCGTCCGCATCTCCTCGCCCATGTTCTGGCCAATTTCCCGAGCGCAGTACATCACGTATTATCTGAATTCTGCTCCGGAAACGGGACGCTAGGCGATATAGTAATAGAATAGGTCGGAGGAGAACGGCCGGGAAATGCGATATTCGAAATGTTTAATAAGAGTATCGGGAGGCTGCCGGTTGCTGGAGGGAGATCGTTTAATCCTCGCATGTACGCGTGTCGCCATCTCTCAACCCTCACCAACTAGTGATACAATAAACGCGAACCCCGGTTTGGGGTTGCAGTTGCTAGGAAGGCGCGCGGATCATTCTAATACCTTCTCGAGTGCACGCCGTTTCCTACAGCCCCCCATTGAATTCCGGGGGAAAAACGGCAGCTCAAACAAATGTTTCCGTGGTAATTGTAACTGAAGAACGTGGTGTGCGCGTCTTAATTACTGCCGCACACACGATTTTAATTAGTATTGAAACCGATGACATCAACAACAATCACTTAGAGTTGAACGCAAATAAAGAGCCCTCTAGCATATGTCATACCTGTTTTACTTTGAGAATGATAACTATGCGGGCCTACTAATTAGAAAACACGCCGGGAACAAAATGCTCCGCTCCCTCTTTCCTCTTGTAAATAAAGCAGTAAAGGACTTTTATTTAATACTCGTTAAAAACGTCTCTTTTCGGTTAGCATCACGCAGTTCGTTAATTAGTGGAAGTATTTTTGTTTCCAATTGCATAGAGCAAGAACGCGAGCGCGATCCATGCGGCGTGTCAATGAATCAATAATGCCCGCGTATATATCAATGCCAATAACCGACATCCATGATTTATAGCTTAAGCATTACTAAGCATAACATAATATAATATATTACGCATATTTGAATAATTGAATGAACTCAAAGAATTAATATTATTGCCCCGCTCGTGAAATTCCGCAATTATTTTTTTACACGTTTATGCTCTGTAACAATCCGTTAATACTGAATTTATCCTTGTATTTTTATCGTGAAATTATTATATAATTTCTTGATTATGGCTCATGATTTGTGATCGTATTCAATACTTACACGTGACGTTTAATTAACTATCGTGATTACCTTCGAGGTACGTTGCTATTAGTAATGTGTTAGAAAATGTAAATCATGGGTTAGTATAAGAAAGCACAGATTTATGGATTTGTTTTATTTATTGAATTATAGACACGCTGAAATTGTAACAGGCAGGGAAATAAAACACAAGTTGACGATGATGACGTGAATTGGTGTATTTTCTATAATTCGTTAGCCTTATGAGGGCATGTAGAATATCTTTTTGTGATTCATTGACCTTATGGGGGCGTTATAAATTCTTTTTATTTATCATTTATTCACTATTACGAAAATGATAGTGACTGCAAAGTTTATTTACATGAAGTTGTTATACATGCACCTACATCTTTCGTTTCTCAGATCATTTATTCCATTAACTACGTGAAATTGATATGATCAAAAATAGAACTATATAAAGATGTTGAAACATCATCGATAACGCACGATTAAAAATGATATCTCGCGATCTTCCCGAATCACATGGTTGAGGCCGGTGTCCGCACAAATGCCACTATTGGAGTTCCATTGTCTATGTTGATTCAGGTCAATTAGTAATTCTACTGATGACCAAAGCAAGTGCTCCTGTCACGAGTAGCCCTTCACCGTCAGACATGTTAAAAGTTGTGTCAAATAACAGTTCCTGCTACCTCAATCGGACATCTTTCGTTTCTCAGATCATTTACTACCATGCTCTTTCATTCCATTGACTATGGGAAATTAATATGATCAATAATAGAACTATTTAAAGATGTTGAAACATTATCGATAACGCACGATTAAAAATGATATCTCGCGATCTTCCCGAATCACATGGTTGCGGTAGGTGTCCGCACAAATGCCACTATTGGAGTTCCATTGTCTATGTTGATTGAGGTCAATTAGTAATTCTACTGATGACCAACGCAAGTGCTCCTGTCACGAGTAGCCCTTCACCGTCAGACATGTTAAAAGTTTTGTCAAATAACAGTTCCTGCTACCTCAATCGGACATCTTTCGTTTCTCAGATTATTTACTACGATGCTGTTTCATTCCATTATCTACGGGAAATTGATATGATTAAAAATAGAACTATTTGAAGATGTTGAAACATCATCGATAACGCACGATTAAAAATATCTCGCGATCTTCCCGAATTTCATAGTTGCGGTCGGTGTCCGCACAAATGCCACTTTTGGAGTTCCATTGTCTATGTTGATTGAGGTCATTTAGTAATTCTACTGATGACCAAAGCAAGTGCTCCTGTCACGAGTAGCCCTTCACCGTCCGAAACGTTAAAAGTTGTGTCAAATAACAGTTCCTGCTACCTCAATCGGAAAGGTTTATGTACTGTCATAGTTTATCATTAGGAACATTTGGAGCAATTTAATTGACTAGTAATTTATGCCTCATTCTCTCTACGATAATTCATGAGGGACCATATAAGTTGTTAATAATTCCACATGTGATTTGTTTACTACCTTTGACATTATATTATATTATCTGTGTTTTAAATGAGTACGACCTGTGTATTGTTTCCCTATTAGGTTTTAATGACTTTTAATAATCTAACTAGATATTATGCGATGTGCTTTGCCTTTTTACGAACCAAAATGATGATGCCAATTATTATGTAAAATACGTGTTTGTTTTAATTATAGTCACTTTAGTTATTTATACTGGCGCGCCGGTTGTTGAGAGGGTTCGGCGTGACTCAAACATTATAATTGATTTTATTCGCGAAATCACAGGCTCATATACGTATGAGGCTGACGCGAGGGAGGAGATTCCACAATTACATTTGTTTGGGGGTCGCGCTATATCTAATGCGTCAACTACAATTGTAACTGTTTCGTCTAATTGTTCGAACACGAAAGCGACTCGTCTATCAGCTTTTGTTCCCTGATAGGATATAGGTGAATGGTTGATTATTTTGCGATAATTTGTGGTTTATTGAGCACACTACTTTCTGTCAATTTGAAGCAGTGCAGGAGGCGATTCCACAATTACATTTGTTTGGGGGTCGCGCTATATCTAATGCGTCAACTACATTTGTAACTGCTTCGTCTAATTGTTCGAACACAAAAGCGACTCGTCTATCAGCTTTTGTTCCCTGATAGAATATAGATGAATGGTTGATTATTTTGCGATAATTTGGGGTTTATTGAGCACACTACTTTCTGTTAATTTGAGGCAGTGCAGGAGGTGATTCCACAATTACATTTGTGTGGGGGTTGCGCTATATCTAATGCGTCAACTACATTTGTAACTGCTTCGTCTAATTGTTCGAACACGAAAGCGACTCGTCTGTCAGCCTTTGTTCCCTGATATGATATAGGTGAATGGTTGATTATTTTGCGATAATTTGTGGTTTATTGAGCACAAACTTTCTGTCAATTTGAAGCAGTGCAGGAGGCGATTCCACAATTACATTTGTTTGGGGGTCGCGCTATATCTAATGCGTCAACTACATTTGTAACTGCTTCGTCTAATTGTTCGAACACGAAAGCGACTCGTCTATCAGATTTTGTTCCCTGATAGGATATAGGTGAATGGTTGATTATTTTGCGATAATTTGTGGTTTATTGAACAAACTACTTTCTGTCAATTTGAAGCAGTGCAGGAGGCGATTCCACAATTACATTTGTTTGGGGGTCGCGCTATATCTAATTACTCAATTACATTTGTAACTGCTTCGTCTAATTGTTTGAACACGAAAGCGACTCGTTCGTCAGCTTTTGTTCCTTGATAGGATATAGGTGAATGGTTGATAATTTGGTGGTTTATTGGATAGAATAACACTCCCGTGAATTGATACTGAAACTGATTTGTGAGTATTGCCCCGGTTGTTTTGCAATGTTATTATCCTTCGTACCTATAATTCTGCGTGTTTTAGGTACAACTGCGTTTATTCGGATTTTCTGGCGGAGAATTACCGTAACTGGGTAACGCGTGAATTTTGAATTAGCTTGAGAACTATCGTGACTATGTTATCTCGCAGACCGACGTGACACATCTGATCGACTTTAATTCTCGTACGCGTGTCTCTACGATCGAACACCGACTGATCCCCCTCCAAGGTTTCTGTAATAAATAAGTGAGAAAATCGAAGATATAACTTTCTGAATTTGGCAAGTATGGGTTATTATTTACTGAAATTTCTGAAAATGTGTGAATGGCATATTTATTGCTAGATTTATATTTAGTACACCTCAAGAAAGTTCTTGTTAAAAATTGACGGTATATATGTATGAAAGAAGAAGAAAATGAAAAATATGAACGTCTAATGTTGTCGTTCCAATGTTACAATCAACTCTTATTCAGCACACAACTGTAGGAGTCGCATTGGTGTTGCAGACGAGACGAACACGAAATCGGACGTAATTTTTTCGCAGGTTTGATCAGCAATCATGGAATTGACAGCAGGCCTGGATCGCTCGGACGAACGTGCAGAGTGGCAGAGACACATCGCGCGCACTTGATCTGCCTCATTCCGTATTCATCCGTTATAAATGCACAGCTGCATTGTTCCGTGGAAAGTGAACACGTAAAAATCGCGCTTTAAAAATTCAAATTTTCCCGCATAAATCATCTGTTTCGTTCGCCAGGTTTACATATTCAATTAAATGAGTCGTGAAGGATATATGGCATCCCCGCGAGTAATGGAATAAAACCGGGATTATTCCGAGAGAAGGCGCACTGATTTGTTTGGACCGGTCGTTCGTAAACGGTTTCGTAAGACCTTTGTCACTAAAAACAACGGACCGAATTTATCGTAAACAGCAAAAAAAAAATTGGTTGACCACTGCACTGAACGGTAATCATAATTCGCGCTGTACGCGTCAACCGGCGATGCATTTAACCACCGCGGACCGCAATCGCCCGGCTCACTCCAGATTTATGAAAGTAACACCATAAATCCACGTCCAATCAGCGCATTCCTGCCGTATCGAAATTTTTCCGTTTCCACGTTAATGACCATTTCCTGAAAGCGATCCGTACACAGACGCGGACGCGGTTGAACGGCCACACATCCTACGACCAGGTCGGCGGTGGAACGAAAAAAACGCGCCACCGCGACCATCGAGGATGTCGTAATTGCGGAGGTAAATCGTAAGGGAAGCGTTATGTAACTTATGGTTTCGTGGCTCCGGCGAGGCGGTCACCATGTAGACCTACCGCCCGATTCAACTATCCGTGAACGAAAGGACAATGCAAAGCCGAGCGATGTTTTACGCGGAATTAGCTTAGGCTCGCACGGGTCATCATACGTAATGACAAAAATACTTGGCGTTATTAATTCCTGTATAAATCTTCTGGTCAACAAAATAATGTTATATGAAAAACCTGAGCAAATACGCAATTAAGACAAGAAGATGAAACATTCCATTCCACACACAAATACTTTTGCGAAAGTCAGAATTTAACCCAAGTACAATCTCAAATACTGGTGGATGGCCAGACTTAAGTAGGTACTCACAACAGTTATTTTCGTGGCGTAGAAAATTTATTATTTTAGATTAATGAACGTGTATCGAATACATTTTAGGTGAATCCCAGTCGGTGTTTACGTCTCCCCGGTAATCCGTAGTCAAAAGGAGGAAGAATTTAGTATTTGTAGGAAGTTTAGAAGTTTAGAAGTCAACGCGGAAAGGTTAGTTAAATCCAGATTCCAGAGAGGCTAACATCACGTTAGTTCGTTCGTTTGAGTCTACGCAAATTTCGGTAGTATTAGAGTTATATTGAATAAAGTTATATAAAAAGAACCTTTTCATTGAGTACCCATGGACGCTTTAGCGCTAATGTGAGAAAGATAAAAGGATCTTAATGATTACCAAATATATTTCGACGAATAAGTAAATGTTATTAAATACCCATGTCCGCTTCAGCGCTAATGTGAGTAGACCTTGGGACACTTGGGTTAACTTTTTCTCTTATAAGAATAACACGGGAGTTCCCCCCTCCACTTTCCCCAGCCAGCCAGCCCCTCCCAGCCCCACCTGCCCTCCTGCCCCTCCTTCCCCTCCCGAATCAGCCTCTTTAAAAAAAGATCTGATAGACAACAGGCTGTTTAAAAAAGGACCAGTTTATATCAACCTGTTTAAAAAGAGATCTCTTTTTAAACAGGCTGATTCGGGAGGGATACTGAAGCTCTGCACACAATGTCAAAGTGCTTCTTGGACGTTGAACTTCTTCTGAAAATTTCTCTACCAATCAATTCTACATCTCGTGGATCTGACTGGATTTTTTGTTTTTTTCTGTTCGTTTCCTCTTCATGCTAAGTTACTTTCTCATTTATTAGTGCTCAATTTTCATAAATGTTAAATATTGTTCTTATACATTGTATACTGATATGGTTTATAGATCGATCTCAGACTATTGTAGCTTATTACTTTATACGTTAAATCGAGATAAGAAATCTCAGCATAAATTTGAGAGAAAAGTTGTTTCTCATCTTTGAAGTTGGTAGTTAGATGCTTCACTTCTTGTGTCTGCCTCTTTTCGTTCCTGTCGAAATTTATTCATTTGTATTTTTTCGTTTATTGTGACTTGTGCGTTTGGTATTTTTCCAAAAAAATGCCGCCCCTGGATTTTGCCGCCCTGGGCTATAGCCCTCGTTGCGCCCCATCCCCTAAATCCGCCATCGGCTGCAACTCTGCAGGTCTTACCGTGGAGGAGATTCTTCTCTACGGCTTCGACTCTGGTTTCAATACGCCCGTGACGCTCGACGCCTTGCCAGATTCACGCATTATCATATTTATGGTACATTATTGTTGTCACTGCCAAAGTTAGGTTAGATGGGTTAGTTTTAAGGTCAGCACCCCCGAGCAATAGGACTACGCTTATCCCATTTTTCCACTTCATTGTTCATGAAGTTTATTAGAATCAGCGAACAAATTAGCAATGTAATCTAAATAAAGCTCCATGACAAAAAAAAAAATTCAATTATTACGTAACAGCCCAGTTTTCGACGCATTGTCACAACATGTGGGTGATAGGTAGGTAGCGTAGAAATTTGAGAAAACTCTACATTTCCACACCGATAGTCAAGTGTTAAAAAATCATTTCCGCGCTAGAAAACTATTTGTTTTCGTAATCAGCGTTCATGAAAATTGCCATAAACCATGATTAAAAACACATAAAACACCTGCTTCCGGTACGTAGTCACATCATGTGGGCTTAGAAGCCGGTAACGTAAATATTACAGAGCTCTGCAAATTGAGCGTGATATTCAAATTTCCCGAATTTTCAGATCGATATTTAAAGGTGAAAAATCATTCGACCACGATCTCGTAATCGTGGTCCTCGTGGTCCCTTGGGCTCTACGGGGTCAAAGTAACTTAGCCCAGAGTCGTGATCGTAGGGAGGTTCGGGATGAAGGGTCGTAACCCTCAAGAACTGGCAAAGATAGAGGGTGGTATGATTACCACGTGTGCAATAAATAGGGCTAATTTTTACATAAAGCTCTAAAACGGCCGATAAGTAATGTGATCTGAGAACTCTGACTGAGAGTGGTAGGGCCCTTAAAAACCACAAAGGGTCACTCAACTCGAAAATGGCAGAAAAATCTGTTTTTAGCGAAATTCGGACCATAGCGAAAAGTGTGTACCTAATTCAATGTAATCACATACCTTGATGAATTTGTACTGATATTTTCTCAAATACACACTTGTTTCTCACCAACACCTATTTTAAATGTCGCACGACTAATTTATGTTTAAAATCTTAACCGTACTATGCATGCGCTTTGATTCCCATAAATCCCATATATAAATTATAGACAAAACCTGCCACATGAATTTTTGTTGACATTATCTCTACCCTAAATTTCCTGTTTGATTAGGAATGTACCCCAGTACTGTACTCGAAGATGGTGCTTTCAAAAAACTTTCAAGAAATCTGTAAGCTTACGGAGACTTCTTGTACAAAGCCAAAAACAACGCTGTAGCGATTACAAAATTGTAATTTCAAAAAAGTTTGAGCTGGTTGATTTAAATTTTCCAAATATTTTATAAATTCACCCCTTCTGACGATTCAACATCGACTTTAATTTGGAAATAAACTATTTTGATTTCACATGTTCAATGTAAAGGGGCGCCTCTTCCGGGGTAACAAAATAAAGCGTAGGTCCTATCTGTTATATGCCCCCTCGACTAGGGTGAAGCGTGGGGGGTTCTCCTCGCAATTGCTGACCATGCTTCGTGGTCCCTTGGGCTTTACGGGGTCAACGTAACTTAACCCAAAGTCGTGATCGTAGGGAGGTACGGGATGAAGGGTCGTAACCCTCAAGAACTGGCAAAGATAGAGGGTGGTATGATTACCACGTGTGCAATAAATAGGGCTAATATTTACATAAAGGTCTGAAACGGCCGATAAGTAATGTGATCTAAGAACTTCCAGTCCTCTGACTGAGAGTGGTAGGGGCCTCAAAAACTACAAAGGGTCACTCAACTCACAAATCACGCATTATGGTGGTCACAATCCCGGTACATTACCGTCTTCAAATACAAATACATACATACTTATAGTTGACCAATCACTCACGCGTGCGATCTCTCAACAATAAATTAATAATTCGCGAACGAATTTGCGATGAAAACTAGATCGCAGCCTTGCGATCATGTTCCCGCGCCAAAGATAAAACATACAAATCCTCTTCCCGCATTTTTTTTCCGCTAGCTCAATTGAGAGGGGCAAGAAGAATGAGACAAGTCATGAGGTACCTGACTATAAAGAATTTATTGGGTACGTAAAATGTAAAAATATGTATAACAACTAGACACCAAAAATATATAGCAAAGTATTGAAAATTTCTGTAAACTATTGTTTTTTTTTTGGTTACTCTACAACCCAGACGCTTTGGATATTTTACATGGAAATAGATTTGGCGGATACTTATTTAAACTACATTAGGACTGGGTAAAGAACGCACGTTTTGAGTTTAAAATTCATCTGCCCGATGAAGACACTGTATGTCGAAACATCTGTTGGACAATACAATAATTTTTCAAACCTCAAAACGTGCGTTGTTTGCTGTCATAACTTTGAATATTTGTTCATTTGTGGCAGTGGTTCCTAACCGGTGGTCCGCGAAACTACAACGCCGAAATCGCTATGACCAATGCAACGTTGTTTGATCAACGCTGTTCTAAGAGTGCCACGCGCACCCATGTCTGGGATTGGTAGTAGACAGAAGTGTATGTTTACGGTCTTACGCACCAGATATACCAGTCTCCCACATAAAGTTTATGTTTCAATGTGATGTGGACTATTACAAAACGTTATTTAATTTCGCGGGCTCCATTTTTTTTATCTCGTGGAAGATGGTTAAACACGCTGTATACAGATTCGCATTTAAAAATATATTATAAATATGTGTACTGGAGCTCGATTGAAAGGCACAAAAAAGGATCGCATTTACTACGCTGTCATCGCTTATAAGATGATGATGATGTGGTTTTGTGGAGTTGGGCTCGGTACTCAGTAGATCGAGATCGAGGTGCATTATGCATTTAATATATATGTTACAAGTGCAGCATGATGTGTAGTTCTAGTTTGATAAGTGTGCGTTGTGGCGGTGATGGTGCGTGGAGTGTGGGGATTTGAAGAATTTGTGGAATTTAAAATGCGTGTTGTTGTAAGAGGTTTCGATGGAGAATATGATGTTGACAAGGTGTTTTGAAATATCTGCGCTGTAAGAATGTGGGGTATTTACGGCGGGGGGATTAATTGCTGATTTATTGGCGATTTAGGCAGATGGGTGGAGGGGCGGGGGTGAAATTGATCGGGAGTAAACAGGGCGGACCGTAAATCACCGATCTCTCACGTTCGAAAGAGTGCATTAGGCATTCAAGTGTTGCGGAAAAAAATGGGAACGGCGAGGCCCGGCCGAGTACATGGTTCTTGACATGAAGTGTTGCATAAGTCTCGCGGCGTTGAACTTGAGGTTTAGTGAGCGAGTGCGTTCTTGCATGGGATGGTGGATCACGGATGGGAAATGGGACGGTGAATAGGCGAGGCGGCCGTGTAGGACTAGGTAAGGTAGATGCCGTTGAACACGACGGCGCCTTCACCTGAGAAGCGAGACCACAGATTGGTGAACAGCCTGAACCTGACCGCGCTCTGGGCCTGCACCTCGGCCGTCGGCCCGACTCACGGACTCAGGACGTAATGTGGCACGGAGGAGCCGAGAGAGCCGAGAGCACACAGGCACACATACAGGCCGCGGCGAGGCAGTCAGCCGCATTTCCCCGGGTCCGTTCGTGGCAGGTGGTTGTATTGAAGTGCTCGCGAGCAGCAACTCGCCGACTACCCGAGTAGTCGAATAGCCGAATAGCCGACGAGAGCGGAACGGAACGGAGCGCACTCCGGCTCGAACACGGTACTCGTACGCGGCACCTCGGCACCTCGCGCCGTCTTCGATTTCAAACAGATCGTCCAAAGTTGAATGCCCTGCCTAGTGTAAAGACTGTTTTAATGTGCCTATTTAATAAACGTGACTTAGTATTAGTTCCCGCTAAATTCATATGAAAGTCCAAAAAAAAGCGCATCATTGCCTTTTTTGGAACTTAGCGGTAATGAGCGCCGAACATCAGCACTTCCTGACGTGAACGCAGCCAAGGCCCGTTAAATCCCGACGAACACTCGACCGGTGAACAGTTAGCTTTGACAGGTAAGACAAGTGTATTTGTTTAGCGATACGATTGCAGGATCGCCGGCAGGACGACCCGAACGCGCTCAAAAATAACACACGATACGCGCTCTTTCTTTCAACGCAGAACAATCATTCAGAACTTATTTACAAAAATACTGCTCTAACCCTTTAAGAGCTTGCACTTGATGTCTCTTTGATCTGGAGCACATTATCAGCAAATATTATTTTAAGCAACGCAATTTTACTTTTTGATGCATATTTTCAACTCGCAAAAAACGCAAAGTAATTTCGCTCTGTGTAATTAAAGAAAAACATTTGCAACTCGCTTACACAATAATTTCGCACCAATACCTCAGGAGCGCATCCCTAAATTTCTACGCCAGACCCAGAGCCGGTGCAACGCGGTGGGTGTTTAATGTTGATGCCATAAAACATCAGCGCGCATACTTTCTATTTTCAGTCGCGGCGTGCAATCGCTTAAGACATAATAAAACAATCTTAACCGAGATCGGGCGAGTTAACCTAGACCCGGTAATCGCAATCGCAATTGTTGGCAACAATCTCGGCGCCGCGCGCGATTGGGATTCACAGGTAGACTCTAACAGTAGTGGATGCTAAGGCCAGGGGGGAAACGACAGGTGCTCCTGACAGGAGGCCGGAGTCAAAAGTTCCAGCCGGAATCAGGAAGTGTTAGTTAGGTCCGAGCATCTGTCAGGGCGACACAGACCTGGGTCACGTGTGCCCAGATCATTTCCGCGTGCGAACTCGAAGACCCGTTCCTGCGGCGCTCGCCCGGCGACTGCACTTCCTCCGGTGCACAATCGGAATAATTAAAAGCACATTTATGAACCGGCAGGGGAAGAGACGAAAAAACGCTACAGACACTGAACTTCATTAAATTCAAGCTTCGGCCATTATATATTCATAGCTTTATATACCACATAGAATTATTCGGGGGGAATGCAAATATCTAGTTTAATTTGAATATCCGTTTTTACACCGCCGTAAATCATACCAATAAGATAATAAAAGTTTCCACACCGAAAAAAACTCCTCTGCTAACAACGCACATTCGAGGAAGCAAACGTGCCATCTAACGACTTCACGGGACAATTATAACACCGCTGAAAAACGCGATAAGACGCTCCTCGCGCTGGAATCATCACAGCACTGAAAGAATAATTGCTCGCATTATTGGATAAATTGCCACATTTCCAGAAAGAAAAAAGTAAATTAAACGAGATTGTGGATTTATATTGTGCTCCCTTCCTAGCGCTGCGGAAATTTCGGATCGACGCAACGCATTTTCTCACGTGCGTGTATTATTCAGCCCATCAAATATTCAACGCCGTTTAATACATCATTTCATCCCCCAAAACATCAATCGCCGCTTATTAATTTTGTTCCACATTCTGCACATTATTTCAATTCATCAATTCACAACAAATTTTAAAAATACAGCAGTACAATCGATAATACTTTTCAGAATAACAGATAATATTACAAAAAAATCCAAATATGATGCAACATATCACAAACAAGAGAAAATTCAGTTTCCTATGTCTTTCGTCTGCTTTTTTTACATACTTCTAGCGTATACTCAAACAATTCTAGTTTCTAGATAAGGAATAGCTGAAACTAAATTAGTAATAACAGTTGCCCCTCAGAAAGATATCCTGTCTATCTGTCTATAATCTGTCTAAATTGTCTCATTTTTGAGAAAATATAGAAATAATTTTATTTTGTCAGGTCAATCGGAATCTTCTAATTCTATTCAACAGTATTCAATAGTAATCCTAAAAACACTGGTAAACAAAATTGTAACTTTGTCGTGCCACATGGATTTTTATGATTTTTTACTGTAATAGGTGATTAGCAGTAAAAACATTAAAAAATCTGTAAGCCATGAATTTTATTCTCTTATGCCCGATTGCACCGTATGCGTTAGGGATACTTAAAATTTTAAGGTTCCTTAACGGACGAAAAACCATTGCACCGCCATCTTAAGGTTACTTAAACACCGTAAGAACCCTTAAATTTTAAGCTCCCGACTCCGGCGGAATAACTTATTTAAGGGTTACAAACTGTCAGTTTAACGTATTATGAGCAGTGGATGTGTACAAAATATTACTTATTTTTAACTATATTAGCCTTTATACTGATTTTAAGATAACTAACGAACTTATAATTACAATTCGAGTGTTAAATACCTTGACTATGATTGCAATTGTTATTAAAGCAATATTGTGAACAATTTGGTGTTTGTAGGTTAGTTTGTGTTGAATTTTGATACAGGTGCAGATGTAACAAGCACCAATGCCGAATAATATACGAATGTAGAAGTAATTAATTTATATTAAAGTTTTAATTGAATTCAATTGAATCACACAATTTGAATATCAAATGCATTTATGACATAACTCTATCTGACTTTCGAATGTGATGCTCTCAAGTAACGTACACGTTACTGCTAACGTTTTTTGATACGCAATACATCCGATTATCCTGTATCAAAATTCAACACAAACTAACCTACAAACACCAAACTGTTCACAATATTGCTTTAACAACAATTACAATCATAGTCAAAGTAATTCAACACTCGAATAATAATTATAACTTCGTTAGTTATCTTAAAATCAGTATAAAGGCTAATGTAGTTAAAAATAAGTAATATTTTGTACACATCCACTGCTCATAATACGTTAAACTGTCAGTTTGTAACCCTTAAATAAGTTATACCTTAATAAGTTTCTAGCAAATTTTGCTACTGGCTAGTCCATTTTGATTGTCCTGCAGTAACTTCGTTAGTTATTTTAAAATCAGTATAAAGGCTAATGTAGTTAAAAATAAGTAATATTGTGTACACATCCACTGCTCATAATACGTTAAACTGACAGTTTGTAACCCAAAAATAAGTTATTCCGCCGGAGTCGGGAGCTTAAAATTTAAGGGTCCTTACGGTGTTTAAGTAACCTTAAGATGGCGGTGCAATGGTTTTTCATCCGTTAAGGAACCTTAAAATTTTAAGTATCCTTAACGCATATGGTGCAATCGGGCATAAGTAATTTAAAATATTTCAAAAAACTTTTATTATGAAGTTGCGATCTAAGATTTTCTAGGAAATTTAGCTACTGGTTGGTCCCCTTTGATTGTCCAGCAGTAATCTGCCAACATATTTGGGTTCCATATGCCCCGGTACGTTTTTCCATCTTCAAAATGTCCTGATGGCATATTTCTCCGTGCTCATCATTCACAGCCCCCAAATTCTCCGGAAAAAAATCCAGGTGTGAGTCTAACAAATGAATCTTGAGTAACATGTTTGCAACTCAATGCTTGATAAGCCAACAATAGCTCGCTAACCAACTCTCTACAGCTCTCGCTCTTATGGTTACCCAAAAAAATTGCAACATTCTTAAAAGATTTCTATGCCGGTTTTTCTAAATCGCTCATTTTTTCTTCGAATACCGAATATCTTTTATTAACTTCCTGATTTAAGTTACTACGAAAATACCTCTTGCATTTGCAAGATGCCTCTAATGCCTCTAATGCCTCTAATGCTCTTTTATGTTTGCATCATTTATCAAAAATCCCCAAAAATCCACTCGTATTGCGATTCATTGCCTTTGCGAAATTTCGTCTTTGTTTTTTGTTCAGTTCACCACAAACATAACAAAAAGAGTTAGGATCGTTACTACACTTTCTCGACATGTTATCGCAGTTTATAAATCACAATATTTTGAGGAAATCACAGACAAATAGTTTCATGACTATTTCTTCGCGAACTTTTGCTTTTTTTGCCGTAGTACTAGTTATAAGTATTACCGTATCACAAGAAAACTGAGGCTAATTAAGACAAAACATTTGCAGTTTAATAATGAGGGTAGTTAGCTAAAACAGTATTAGCTATGAAAGTTCCTGTGGCATGAGCATGATTAGTTAGCTAAAACTGTATTAGCTATCAAAGTTCGTGTGGCTTGACTAGTATTGACCAGTGAAATTGAACATTATATTGATTGATTGAAGTAAGGCAAACGACATATAAGGACTATGGACAGATTAACAATTGACAAATTGACACTTAGTTCCATCCTTGAAACGAGAACATGTGAAATTTTAGTTTAGTGTCTTACTTAATATTTGTTTGATAACCCATCAAAATAGACGCAAAGTAGAGGAATATGTAAAAAAAGATAAAAATACTATAAATCGGCAACCAAATCAATAATCCAAGGATTTAGAACTTCGTTCTTCAAATACTTCAAAAGCGGTTTTATATATACAGAGTATCCTGTATGATACCCTGAATACCATCGATACAGTAAACCCTGTATATATAAAGCTTTTGAATTAACGCCAAATTCGTATTAGACTAACGAAGTTCTAAATCCTTGGATTATTGATTTGGTTGCTGATTCATAGTATTTTTATCGATTTGTGCAAATTCCTCTACTTTGCGTCTATTTTGATGGGTTATCAAAGAAAAATTAAATAAGACACTAAACTAAAATTTCACATGTTCTCGTTTCAAGTAGGAAGTTCAAGTTTCAAGGAACTAAGTGTCAATTTGTCAATTGTGTCCTGACATGATGCGCATAGCTTAAGAGCGTATTCCCAATAGCTTGGGAAATTTTTAGTCGAAAATGCCTTATACACTTTTGTCTAAAACTTAATTATGGATTTAATATTAAAAGAGCAAGAATGTGTTGTGAGGCAGCAGGGGGTCATTTTGATCAAACACTTTGATTAAATTTGTGTTGGTAAAAAAAAAAACTGTTAATTAATAAAACATTACTTTATTCTACATATTTTTTGCTTTCTTAAATTTTGCCCATAACTCTTTGTATAAGGCATTTTCGACTAGAAGTTGACCAAGAAATATGTTCTTAAATTATGCGCATCGTGTCACGAGGCACCCAACCCCGTATATTCGGGTGATTCAAGTTATACCGCCGAGAGGTTTTTAGCCGTTTACAGTTGCATAGGAAAATTTAAATTTGTCAGTACATACATACGATGCCAATCTTGCAGAAACTGGTATAAAATTTTTAATATAATTTCAAACATGACTATACAATTTCAAAAAAACCTTTTCGCGAGTTTTTTTTTAATAATTTGTATACCCAAATGTATCCTTTGAATTAAAATTAAAAAAATAAAAAATCGATTAGATTTCAAGTTAAAGCTCCTTTAATGTTACTAACCCAAAGAGATGGTGATTTACAATTTCAAACTCCAATGGCAATACATCATTTAGGCAATCCCACAAATCAGGTGCTGCAATAAACTAATCTCTGTGCTTCTGGGTTTCTTTAGTATTGGTTACGGCATCTGACCAGTTTTATGGCAGGTCAATAACCGTTCGTCCCAGAATATTGGTAAGGGTCGTTAAATCTATTGTTAAACACACTTCTCAAGTTCGTCGTAAATATTCCCGCCACAATATCAAATTGCTAGTATAATAACGGTCAAAACGGAAGTTATATTTTTAGTTTAAATTGCACAGCAAAATGTAGAATTGAGTAAAGGTACATTCTCGTGAAAATCGAATAAATAATCAAATAAAAAACCGAAAAAAACTGCATGGCGATAAAAAAAAATGTTGCCAAATATTGTTCTTCATTAATACATAAGTGTATACATTAAATATGGACGTTTTATTTCTATCAGAAATGGCCATTTTGGGCTCGGCGGTTAAACTTGAAACACCCGGTATATATAGATCTATGGCCAGTGTTTATGCCATCAACTTAGAGCTGTAAATAAATCTGTAATGAATATTGCAAGTTTTCAGCAGCCTTTCCACCCATTGATAACGTTAGGGATAGTAAATTGCCAGTTTGCGTGGTCATCTACTCCCTGATTAACTTAAATATGTGAGAGATATTCAGTTTTTGTAGAAACTCGACCCCACAAAAACTATAATGCCGAATAATGGTAATAGTGACCTTTGAACTTGAAAGTTTCCGAACCAACGCGTCCAGAATCTAGGCGCACAACTTGTCCAGAATCATGGGTCAGAATCAGGACACAGAATGGGTCAAAAATCCGTAGACAGAACTGGTTCAGAATGCGAGTATAAAATATTGGGTTTTTGGAGCTCTTATGGTAATTTAATATGAAAACAAGGGAAAGTTTCGTGGATAAAAAAGAGGTCCAAAAATATGTCTTATTTAAGTTTACGAAGCAACTCATCCAGAAGCTAGGCGCAAAACTAGTACAAAATCCGGGAACATAACTAGTTCTAAATCTCAGTAAAATAATATAGGATTTCTGAACAAATTGGTCTAATCTTGGTATAGAACTTGTCCCGAAACAGGCTACAGAATTGATCCAGAAACTGGATACAGCACAAGTGCAAAATCGTTTACAGAACTTGTCCAGAATCTGGGTACTAAATCCATGGTCCAGAATCTGGGTACAGAATTCTCTAGAAAGTGTTTCAGAAACATCAAACATATATATCCAAGTAATTGTGTAAAGTGAAACCAAATATTTAAGCCCAGTATAACATTTTCTGAATAACGTTAACTGACGATTAGTTTTCATGACTACGTTTGTGTCTATAATCGCATCTAAGAAAATAAACAGTTGACTATACAGTTAAAAGGATGTCATAATTATGGCTGGTATTTAGGGAATTTAACCGTAGATTAAAGTTAATCGGAGATTACAGGACCGAGTCTTGAGCCCAGTTTATCTTTGGGTACAATAGTTGATATAAATTAACCGGAATTAACTGCGACGTCGTTTGCAGAACTAACCGACGATTACAGTTAATCGGATACTGACTGAGCCTTAAATGCATGCACATTTATTCATACTATTAAAGAAATACGTTAAAAAGTCTATACGTAGCCAAAATAACATTTATCTGTCTTATGATAAACCTGTCATCCACGATCTCACAAATTTTAATTATACTAGTTTTTGTTTGGCATAAGACTTGCTTGCAGTGATTTTGCATTATTGTAACAATCTTTTCATATTACGTTATATGAAAGTCACATTCGAAGGTAAATTCTCTATTTTAATATTGCAATGGACCCCATTAAAAGTTTTCAAATTACGAACATTGGCGGAACCCTAGTAAATAATTGATTGGAAATTACCTACAATGATAGTTACAATCATATCGTAAAGGATTACGACGAACTTGGCGTAAGAAGGATAATGAATTACCAACTATTTGAACGATACCTGCAAGGGCGTTCATAATTAATGCGCAATTAATAGTCCCTTTGGCTCAAAGCATCCAATATTTACACGCAGCGCTTCTAATTTGTCATTCCGTAACGTTTTGTAGTCGCAGACGTGTGTGTCTGTTAATTAATTCTCATTTGCTATTTACGCTATTAGTATTGACGTGTTAACGTATCACTATAATTAATGTTATGAATTATCATTATTACTATTGATTACCCAGTTTCGCACCTAATTATAATGCATGAGGTGAATAAGATTGTATTACGATGAGAAACATATTGAACCCGTAATGTGGAAGTGGCGTTCGTTTGGAGGGGGACTCAAGCTGGTGATTCTGTGTACTGGTAAAGTACGTGTGAGTGTTAATCCGATAAGTATGAAGGTGAAATCCCCTAGCGTGTAAAATTGGCGAGTGTTCTACAACATAGTGGCAGAAATAAAATTAATAATGTAAAAGGATAAATAAATAAAAATCGAAAAGCCTGATTTAGCTGGGAAAACTCGTATATATCTGGTGGAGAAAATACAGCTCGCATGGACTGTCGGCTTACCGACCTGCACTCTTGATCTTGCTGGAAAAACTCATACAGATTCGGACAAAATAGCGCTCGCATGGAGCTTACTGACCTGCACTCGGCGATATACAATCGGCTGAACTCGGTCGCGCTTACGTTTGCAGTGATCTATGCTTAATCTAGCCGTAAAACCAGAAATAGCCTATGCATGGATTCACAAACAAACAAATAATTTGCAGTTCACTGCTATTTCGTTATACTATTGAAGAAGTGAATATGTATGGGAAAATTTTGTAACACCATAGAATCAGATTTACATATAAAGATGAACATATGTATTATGCTTTGAATGTGAACTTATGTGACCGGCTCGAATTTACAAGCACATCCTACTTAGCTTTTGCGAGAAATGAATCGTTAGATGCTACATACCTAAGTGATATGTTTTACAAATTAGTTCATTAGGCACCAAATCGGACGTCGGGCATCCGTAATTGGCCTCCACGTTTTACAATTACGTGTATTGATTCGAGACGTGAGGACGGCCAGCGCCATCTCCGCATCCTGCCCATTAGTACTTGCAATGCGTCCATTCATTATTTTTGTAACGGTCTCCTGCGACATCCTCACGTCAGGCTTAGGACTAATTGCGACGGTTCCACTCACTTTTTTCCAGGAGCATCGATGAGACAAACGAACGCAGAGCTACTTATTAGTGCACGTCTTCAATTAGTCATGATAATAGTAATTAGCGCGTTTTCCAGGAGTTTGATGCTGAAGAGCACGAATTTGAGAAGGGCTCGAGTTTCATGCCAAGCAATTTCAACACACACTTCCTGAGTGTCTGACTCGCGTTTGTAGCGAAGGAGATCGGAATTTAGCCAGAATCTAGAATTTGATTGTAGAGAGAATACATATCAACTTATCGATATCGCCGAGATTTGGTCAGATCGTAGAAGATCTAAGGTACAGGTCAGCTGAAGATGATATGGGGTACAAAAGATTTCGTTTAAGAATTCTCCAAACTGTTGATTGACTAATATTTAAGGACAATCTTTCTAGTATTTGTTTTAGGCTGATCTTCTATTTCGTTGAGTATCTGTTCTTTCATACGAGGATTGATAGCTTTAGGATGCCCGTTTTCAGGGGGTTGTCTTTTGAAACTCTCAGTTTAACTTAAACGCTGATGTAAACGAGAAAACAGCATATGATGTGGAATAACGCGATTTGTATAACGTTCTTCATGAAGTCGCCTAGCTGCTAATGCATTGCCGTTTGCAGGGCTATAAACGAAGTGCATGTCGCACATTTCACTGCTTGTGTAGTTATACATTTTAAGGCAAACAGTTTTATTAAGAATCCTTTAAACTGTTGATTCACTTATATTTAAGGGCAATCTTCCTAGTATTTGTTGTAGGCTGATCTTCGATTTCGTTGAGTATCTGTTCTCTCATACGAGGATTGATAGCTTTGGGGTGGGGGATAGCTTTGGGCATGTCAAATTTGACTTATGTCAACCTACTTTATATAAAATACCCCTCTTATTTCTTGACAAGAAATCGTTTCTTAAAGTTTTTCGCAATTTTAGAGAATCGCCCTGTATATAAATTTATAATTCGTAATAAAAGATCGAGCAGCATGTCAATTATGTTAGGGGGTAGATTTTCGGGTTTAAGGCGTTGGTCCATTTATAATCACATTGTGTTAATTGGAGTTAGGCTGTAACAATTACCAGGGCGGAAAATGTATAAGTGATGATTTTCTGACTGAACAAAAAATAGCGATTTTTGCGAATTTTAAAGTTGCTTCAAGTTGCATATTAACTACGCCTTATTTGTTCTGCTTGTTTTATTGTGTTTCCACGTTTCTTAATGCAATAAACCGATGATCAAATTACGTATGATTATTATGGTTTACGTGGTATCGAACGAAAATGCTCCTAGTGCGGATTTGCCAAGGGCACCTTCTGAATTTGATACCTTGGAGATGAACATTGTTTTGTAATGAAATATGCGAAGAGCAGAATAACATTGTAAGACTTCGGTTTCCCCAATATTTAATAATTAGGTATATTTTACTTATAATCATAAATTCTTATAAGTTTTGGGTCGTGATTTATCTATTTTACTTTTATTTTGTGTGATCGTATAATGGCAGTACTTCTTTACGTTATGTTTGATATTAAATCATTATCGTGACAACTCCAACTTCTTTTAGAGGTAATGCGTAACAATAATTTTAATAAAAATAAAAACATATTTATGGATTAAGTGTCATTTATTCACTTTAAAGGTTTTTGCAACAACAATTAAACATCAATTTTGAGTTTAATGACTTTCTTCATTGACTCAAAAAGTATTAGTTAGTTTTGGATAAAAGATGTACTTAACGTCAATGACTTCACTCAATTCTACGTGCCCGCAAAACTGCTCAATGCATGTCACCACTTCATGAAATATGTCACTGTTTGTGCCTTCCAATGTCACATTCCATCTATTAATTCAGGATTCACTAACTAGGTTTTGATAGATACAATTTTGTTAAATATGTCCTGTAAATTGTTCGTATGACTGATATTAATGAATTTGCAATATGATTATTTATAACTCGTTTATACTCATTACACAAAACAACCAATACTTTGCCACAGTATTACCCAGTTATTATGTAAACTATACCTTAATATTATATACTTATTCCCTGGAGAACATTACCGTTTTTAGATTTCAGCGTTAAATTTAGAATAAGATTTATTAAACAAGCAATTTCGATAAATTTATGGAGTTCAATTAATTAACCTTTAGTTTTATTTCTGAAATGTTTCTCATTTAAACTTAAACGCTTAAATTAAAATATATATATACTTCACGGGGTATTTGTTTTTGGTACTTTGATAGGAATGTACTAATTATTGCTAGACAATTTCGAAATAATCAATACCATCCTGAACACATTAACTTTTAAATAATTCCGATAATACTCTTCAAAATTATATTCGTGTATACTATCGATGACGATAATAAAAGCCTGTCGCCTCGCGAATCTGGAACCAACAAACTTTTCGCATGCAAAACGATGCTATTTATATTAAAATTTCGCCCACTCTGCGATTTTGTGTGATTCCCCTTAACGTAAATTCTCATTCTGATGATCTCACAGTGCCCTATATTAAGATTACTGATATAAAAATACCAAACTGTTATGATTAGTCATCAGCCGGCTCGCTCGTCTGTGATTGTTTATATAATTGCGTGGACCACATTTTATAATATTAACGATTATAAAAGTTCTCGTAATTTCGTTTGTAATCTAGTCAAATTGAATTCATATTTAATCAGATTACTTATTAAATCCCCAAATGATCACCCCTTCCTATTCTAGTACAATACTTGGCTTTTACGTGTTTTTCAATGTTTATACATGAGTATGAAATTGTTTTAAAATTACTACTAAACGTCTCAATTAATATTAGTCGTTTTTCGTGGTTTTCTTCTTCTTCTGAAGGCTGAAACTTCTGTCGTCCATCTTTGGACATAGGCCTCGCGAAGTTGCTTCCATTCCTCTCTACTACTTGCTATTTCACTCCATTTCCACCTGAGTATGAAATTGTTTTAAAATTACTACTAAACGTCTCAATTAATATCAGTCATTTTTCGTGGTTTTCTTCTTCTTCTTTTTAGCCTTCTGTCGTCCATCTTTGCACATAGGCCTCCCCAAGTTGCTTCCATTCCTCTCTACTACTTGCAATTTCAGTCCATTTCCACCTGAGTATGAAATTGTTTTAAAATTACTACTAAACGTTTCAATTAATATCAGTCATTTTTCGTGGTTTTCTTCTTCTTCTTCTTTTCAGCCTTCTGTCGTCCATCTTTGGACATAGGCCTCCCCAAGTTGCTTCCATTCCTCTCTACTACTTGCTATTTCAGTCCATTTCTTTCCTGCGTGTTTCTTAATGTCGTCTGCCCAACGCATTTGTGGCCTTCCTCGTCCTCTCGTATTTTCCCATGGTCTCCAGTGTACAATAAGTTTGTTCCATCTTTCATTGATTTGTCTGATGTTGTGACCAACACATTTCCATTTTAGCTTTGCAGCTTCCTCTCTTACATCTTTAACTTTAGTTTTTTCTCGGATCCATACGTTTCTTTTCCTTTCTATAGTCGTAAGTAGAGCATCTGTCTTTCCATAGCCCTCTGACCTGCAGCAGTTTTCTCCATATTGGGCTTTGTGAATGTCCATACTTGTACCCCGTATGTAAAGACAGGAAGTATGCACTGATTAATAATTCTTGTATTTAGGTACTTTAGGTTTTTTAGGATAAAACGCAGCTTTCCAAAAGCTACCCATGCAAGCCTAACTTTTCTTTTTATTTCGATGGTTTGATTATGTTGAGTTTTATTAGTTGTCCCAGGTATATACATTCGGTAACTTGTACGATTGATTTGTTTCCTATTTGTACTATAGGTACAAATGTTGGTATTGTTTCGTGGTTTTATGTTAAATTAATTTATACAAAATATGGATATTCCGAACCCTTACAACATTTTGTAGGTAAAATTGTGGGAAAGAAGTAATCCAGGGGTTATTTTAAAATTGGTGGTGGTTGTAATAATTTTGTAAAACATAAGCTGCGGATTAAATTAAAAATTGTTTGTTTTCTTTCGAAAGTCTAAAGCTCATCGGTGCGTATTAAATTTGTAATTTCTGTTTTCGGGGGATTTAATGAATGTTTTTTTACCGGTCAGTCGCTGGCTGTGTGCGGGCTTATTTGTTTGATGTTTGAGGGCTTAAATGTGCGTGGTGTTTTCGTTGTTATTAATGTTTGTTTTGCTTGTGCAGGCGGTGGAAGATGGTGCGGGTGTAATTGATTAAAATGATCCGGAAAACATCAAGTAAACTGATTATTAGGGCTCAAGTTTGGTAAGTAAGTAAAAAAGGTGGGGTGGGGTGCGATGAGTGGGAGACAATGGGGATGAGTAATTGCGTATCGGGAAGAATACTTTCGAACTAATTTCGCGTTTAATGAGTCGCGGGCAGAAC
The DNA here is from genome assembly GCA_951805005.1 of Othius punctulatus. NCBI lineage: Eukaryota > Metazoa > Arthropoda > Insecta > Coleoptera > Staphylinidae > Othius > Othius punctulatus. The sequence continues at coordinate 25,021,718 of OX638147.1, forward strand.
AATTCGCGTGGCTGTCATTCATTGTTTTATTCCGTTGTATCAGATATTAGTAATGCGGAATACAGTCGGCGTTATTAATTACTTGCGCCGTAGCATTTTTAGAGCGCCGAGCGGGGCTGGATGTTATAAATTGTAACGTATGACAGTTTCTGTCAAAGCGTTTCTCTTACAAACCCAATAATGGGTAGGTTATTATCCCTTATTATCCAATTCGCAGTGCATGGTAGCAATGCCTTTATCTATCAATTAATAAATGATACGTACACCTTAACGATTCAGTTAAACGTTTGGAATTGCGAAACTAAACTTGGACGCAGTTTCAAACAAAACGTACCGTAATTGCGCAATCGCCCATTACGCTCAAAATAATGACCTCTTAGTAAAAAATCGTTCGCAAGCGCGCCTGCAGAAAACAGTGGCGCACACCGGGTAGAGATTAATATTTCAGCGTTGTGAAACAAGACGTTAAATTAGTCATCGGCTCGAAATGCTCGCTCAAAAGTGACGAAATCCGACCCTGCCTCGCTCCGGCGTTCTGTTACAGTGGGGCGCTCACAAGACCAGCAGCGAAGCTTAATGATATTTAATTACGAATTTTAATAAAGCCATACGAAATAGTTACTTGTGTACTTGATGGGGCGATGAAAGGGTGTGTGGCTGGCTAGTTGCTATGACAATGTCGAAACACAAAACGCTGTTTGCTCGGAGCCACTTGAAAACTTTTCAAATGCAAAACATCAAATATTTAATGGCACGTAATTATGAATTGTTTCGCCTCCGAGCGCAGCCGCTCCCCCCGCCTGAGGGGGGATTCAATTAACTCGCGCCCCGGGATAACGCCGTGTGGGAAAGAAGCCGAATTTCCGAGGAAATCGTCTGCATGCGTAAGAGACTGCCCGCAACCTCCTCAACTCCACGCCCTAATTGAGCCAATTATCGGCGACCCCCTGTCGACGGCCGTCCCGATCACGCCGACCGACAAACACGCAAATATTTGTTACCTCGGCCCCGCACTTAAGGCCTTTTTCCGCATTTATTTATTTACCTCGCCCTGTTTTTTTTGCGGCCCGCAAATGCCCGTAATTGACTTATGCCCGGGAAGGGATTGCGCGGAAAAACTGAATCAGGCGGGCTCTTTCATTGCCTGCATCCTTGTATTGAAATTTCAAAACCCCTTCGAGCGCTTTATGCAAAGCGTACTCCGCAACATCCCGAAGTTCACCGCGAACGGGCCAGCGGCCCTCGTGTAAATTTTAAATGACATCCACATCATACTGCTAAATATTCACAAAGGCAAAAGAAAATTAATAAACGTTTATCCAACTACAGAACAAAGTCGCAACTTTTAATCATCCAATCCCATCAACTAACGCTGCTTTTACAAACATAGATTAAGTTAACACTGCATACATGCAACTCAACCACTTGTGCACGCACACAAACACATCTTCCAAAAGTTTTACGCAGGACTGCTCTTCAGCGCACAATTTTTAAGTTTAGGGACTTATGTAAGACACTAACTGGTTAGAACTGGCAGACAGTTGCTTAAGTAGCCGGGCATCCCATACTTCCTTAAGCTTTTAGGCCGACCACAACTTGCAAGCGCATACAATATTTCGAAAACTTATGATCCCAGCAAATGTCTTGAGTTTGGGTGCGTCTTCATGCATACGTTTACAAACAAATATACGCGGACTCCTAGGTGCTTCAAATCCTTCATCTGAACCTCCCCCTAAATATGCATGCATGCTTGAGGTTATTAGAAACAGCTACAACTAAAGTGGTTCACTCTTCTTCTTGTATTCACCTTCCCCGTCCTCCCTTAACCGTTTCCTATTAACCTATTAGTATTAACCTCGCAGATAGCGTTTTGGCGGCGGTAGTTAGCCATAGGAGCAGAAATACGCGGTCGTCACATAAACTAATAATAATAGACGGAGAATGTTGGGCTCATCCTATAAACCTATTTTCCTCTACAGCTATAATGCAAATAGTATTATACGTTTATTGACAATAATCATCCAAAAATAGAACTTTTTACATACTTCGCACAAGTTTTGGTAAAATATTTTGCCAATGCTTTTCGAAATAACTCCAAAAAAGCGAATCTAGGTGTGATTTTCATTGAATTGGCTGTAGGCTCGTACCTTATGCCATGGTTGGGAGGTCGTAGCCAAGCCCAATGGCTTGGAGGCGGGACTCCAAGACCCCATAAAAAAAGTGTGATATGAGTAGATAAGATATGTGCTTCTGCGGCAATTTCCCATAAGGGTTTAAATAGGGGTCTAAATTTACTTGTTTCCGGATCGTCAAGTTGGGTACGGGAGGGTATTGAGAGCGTACGGGAGAGTATTGGGAGGGTACTGGAGAGTATGACAGGTGTGAAAGGAGTGATACAGGTGTAAGACACCTGTAAGTCAGTTTTACATTGAATATATACAGCGATGTGAGATAGGTGTGACACACCTGTGAGCCACACATGAGGCAGGTGTGAAACAGGTGGAGATATATATGATACCCCCCAATATCCTCCCAAAACCCTCTCGTACCCTCATTTTTAGCAAATATCTCTGTCCCAACTTGACAATCCGGAAAAAAGTAAATTTAGACCCCTATGTAAATCCTTATGGGAAATTGCCGCAGAAGCAACATATCTTATCTACTGATATAATTTTCTTCATGTTAATAAGAAATGATAAAAATATACTTTTATATTAACTGTCATCTATACTATACATATATATCTATACATAATATTGCTATAGGTGCACTTACAGTTATAATGTTATAATATTATAAGTTTATAGACACAAATCGTCGAAAATAAAATTTCGAACTTAATTTTCTCTGTAAAGGAAATGTGCTAGGTACATGTTTTTTTTATAGATCTTCAAGTTCTATTAAAATATATTTCAAATACATTTCCAAATCATTCATAAAAAATAGGATTTATTTAAGTTTATAGACAAAACTTGTCCAAAACTAAAAAAAGTAATTTATTTGTCGTCGTGAACTAAGAGTGCTATAAAGTTTTTTCTTACAGAACTATTCAGTTTTAGATTATCATTTAGTTTTATTAAATCATGTTTCAAAACTATAAGTTTGTAGACAGAAGTCGTCGTAAATAATATTTCCACAAGTTTCAAAAGTGCTGCGAAGTTTTTTGTACAAAAATGTTCAGTTTTAGATTACCTTTAAGATTTCTTAAATATTATTTCCACAAATTTCAAGAGTGCTGCGAAGTTTTTTGTACAAAAATATTCAGTTTTCATTACGTTTAAGATTTCTTGAAATATTTTTGAAATACTTTTTAAATAATTTATAAAAAATCGAGTTTAGGCATGGTATGACTTTCTTCATATTAACATGAATAAAATCATATAAATATTCTTTTATATTAACTGCATTTATGCATTGCTATAAAGGCACGTACAGCTACATATAATGTGTAATAGTGTAGTTTATAGACAATAATCGTCCAAAAATAGAACTTTTTACTTATATTCCTCGGCAAAAGTTTTGGTAAAATATTTTTCCTATACCTTTCGAAATAACTCGCAAAAAAAGTGAATCTAGGTGTGATATGAGTCGATAAGATATGTGCTTCGGCGGCAATTTCCCATAAGGATTTACATAGGGGTCTAAATTTACTTGCTTCCGGATCGTCAAGTTGGGTACGGGAGGGTATTGAGAGCGTACGGGAGGATATTGGGAGGGTACTGGAGAATATGACAGGTGTGCAAGGATTGATATAGGTGTAAGACACCTGTAAGATAGTTTTACATTGAATATATACAGGGATGTGAGATAGGTGTGAGACACGGGAGGGTATTGAGAGCGTACGGGCGGGTATTGGGAGGGTATTAGGAGGGTACTGGAGAGTATGACAGGTGTGAAAGGAGTGATACAGGTGTAAAACACTTGTAAGACAGTTTTACATTGAATATATACAGGGATGTGAGATAGGTGTAGGACACCTCTGAGGCACATATGAGGCAGGTGTGAGACAGGTGGAAATATATATGAGACGAGTGCGAGACTCCCGATTGAGTAGGAGGTATTGAGAGGTCCACCTTCCCAAAACCCTCCCGTACCGTCATTTTCAGCAAATAACTCTGTTTTAACTTGACTTAAGTAAATTTGGACCCATATGTAAATTCTTATGGAAAATTGCCGCAGAAGCAACATATCTTATTTACTGGTATGACTAAAAATGTTTCGCTTGACATCTAAAATTGGGAAATGTCACTAAAGCAACAATATTCACGTAACTTAAGGCCTGTTTTTGAGTAGAATTCAAATATGTTATTAAAACCGACGTATCGTTCATGGATATTGATACAAACTTTCTTAATTTATAAGAATTTATATTATTTTGTTACTACTTGTTTAATTGTGTGGAATTATATCGACGCAATTCCGAAAAAATAAAAATTATTCACGAAAAACTGATTGGGCGTCCGTCCTTTTGATCTAATTGGTGTGCTAAAATTATTGGTGAGTAATATATATAGAATATGTTTATTTTAATAATACAACGATATACATTATAAGTAGTACATACTAGATTATATAGGTGGTTTGATTATTATTAAAAAGGGCTATCGGCCGAAGCCTTTCTGCCCTGGTGAGCATTTTTTTTTCCAAAATTTAAAATTATTAATTTTTATCACCTTTTCATGGTGGAGGCGCCGGGGAAAGAAATTTAGTTATATATAACGATCTTTATTAAAGCTATCGACCCCAGAAGGGGTCTTTCCGCCTTTCCGAAATTTAGTTTTAATTCATAAACGGTAAAATTAGTACCGTAATTTGGAAATGTAATAATAATAATCGAGTTTACTGATGATGTGGTAGGCACATGTTTAATCGATTTAGGATAAAAAATTAAGTACAAAGCTTCATACCTGGATCTTGTGATCCACGTGATCCTACGTGATCCTGGATCACGATAAAATCAATCGTGAAACACCTGCAGTATCTTAATATTTGGAGATTTGGATATCGTTAACCGAATGCACAAATAACTGACACTTCGAATATCCGCGATCAGAATCCGAGATACAGATTAAGCGCATAATATGTAATACATATTCACATTGTACGTGGCAGGATTTTCTTTCACATACATAGGCAGCCATTCACTTGCACCAAATATGATATTTGTTTAAAATCCTCACTAGTATTTGGATTCCGGAAATGATTTGGAAAGTAAAGGTAAAAAATAACATATGTCATTGCAAAGGTAGTTGTTATCAATAATGGCGGTTAAGATGCGAATGATTGTCGGTCTTTGTGTAACTGTGTCTTAATTTTTTGGGTTGCATTGTGGCTGCTGCGCGCTCCTGGTCGGGTTGGTGACCTGGCCTGTAAAGAGCCGGCAAGTATGCGAATAATGGCCGGGTCCGGAAACGGTTTCGAAATGTTAACTCCTGCCGAGGTGTGAAACCGGTAGATTGTGAACGGCGGGCGCCTTTTTTATGGGCGAAAATTTGGCAGGGTGTAGGTTTGTTGTGGCAACATTTAAACCGGACTAATTGCCGTCGTTGAATAATTGAGACGTTGGACTTTTCGATTTTCGTTAATTAGATATTATAATTGGTCGATGTTAATCAGTGTGGTCGCCCACACAGAGAGCGGCTTGGATTAATGGCGTTACACGCGACCGTTTTGTAGTTGGCTCGCCGGTGATAATGATACGTGAAGAATTAGCGTTTTCACCGCAAAACAAAAACGACGGCATCGCATTCTATCTCGCGGCTGTTTTTATATGCGCACGCCAATTAAACGCAGTCGCCGTTTTATATCTTCATTTGCGGGAGAGGAATTAGTTATGACTTGTTACTTCGGCTTGTTAATTAATTTGAATCAGTTTGGTGTGTGATTAACCGGAGCGCGTCCGTATAATTTTTGCGTCCTCATCCGTCACTTGGGCGTTATTTACGGCCGTGCCTGTTTGTTTTTGCAAAAGGATTGTTCCTTTCAGGCGCCGCAACAATGTGATAAATTCGCGTGGAAATGCACACCGCGGAATTAAACAAAAATATGGCTGGGAATTAAGTGGCTGCAATAAAATGAAGAGAGGCTGTGGAAAGGTGGGATATGTATGTGCATGCATTTGCGGCGCAAGTATGGAATAACTGTAGTTCGCCGGCATTAAGGAATATCATCCGAGGCATTGTGTGAATTAAGAATTGTGCTTATCTCCCCTATTATTTCCTATTTTTGGTGGGCGAGGGTCGCTAAGTGCGGATATATTTCATTCTGGCCGCTTGTAATTGGGGTGCGATTTTGGGACAGGTAAAAAGGTGTATTTTATTTAATTTGCGTTGACTAATGGCCTAATGGTTGTGGAACGGGTGTTGTAATAGTCTTCGAGTTGCTGACCAGTTCAAGCGTGCCCAGAGGTCAGCGGTGCCGTATTTGAACACATATAAATTAGAATTATCTGCGAAGTTTATGTATTTCAGAGAAACTAGCCGGAATAAGTGCGGAAATTTTTCGCGTACGGTCAATTTGAATTGTCCCCGCGGAGCTTTAAACTCCAGACAAACTTCCAGCAAACTAGCGCACCCCTAACCCCCATTTTGTAAAAAGCTTTCCCAAAGATAAAGAGAGAAAAAGGGAGTCGAGATAAAAACACCCGACAAACATTTTCAATACGTACAGTTTAGTTACATTGAAACGAATTACCTTTACATTTACTACTAGTTTCATTAGGGCGACTTTTATAGCCCCCTCGCGCCTATGATTAAAAAAACCCACTAAAATATTAACACATATGCAACTGCGGACACCGAGCTTTTACGGCACAGTAAAACCACCCCTGTTTACGTTTTATGCCGCCGATATCGCTTTCCGTTCGTATGATCTTGGGGGATGACGTTTGTGTGTTTTTACGGTGCAACATAAAACTGTTTCTTTGCATAACTCACGCAAAAAAATATGTTTACAGCACCACGGCAGCACAAAATATTACCGCATTCATTCGTACATTTCCACAGATGCATATTTCCACATGCCGTTCCCGTTTCCACATCTCCCCCACCGAAACGCAACCAAACATCATTAAATATTTTAACGGACGCGTAAAGAATGTTACTACCATTCTACACCTTAACGTGCTTTCCATGAAATCGTCAACTACGAAATTTGCATTTCACATTCACATTTACAGTCACCGTTTACGATCGTAAAAACCACAATTAGCAACTTCTTTGGGCTCTCGCAAACTTAGTTCACCAGGACAACCGTAAATTAACTGTAATACGTACTTAAACATAGCAGCAGCAGTCATTAATTACACATACACACACCTGGAGATGAATATTACTTAAGTCCTTGATCAAATCTTAGCTACTCAAAAAAGCTCACGCTCAAGCTTTCTAAAGGTAATAAATAATTCCGTAATTGTTATATCATTTATTTAGTTGCAGTCATTGCACTAGTTTCTACAAACCTCGCCCAACAAAATACCGGGTGATAATTTGAAATCTAATCATTTTCGTTAATTTTCGATATCATAAATGGGTTCTATGAAGTTTAAGGCAAAAATAACGATAGAGAATTTTGCCCGAAAAGAGTTTTTAATTTGATTACCGTCTATATAATTATATCGAAAAAGTCAAAACTACTTTTCCGTAGATTAGTATCAGACCTATAAAAATCCAAATTTTCATATTTTTTGGGCAACTCCAAATGCCTAAAAAACCCATGGTAATAAAACTTGAATCACCCGGTATATAGATGTGAACGCGTATGAAGTTCTACAACTTAGGCTTAAGTTGGTTTACTAATATACAGGGTATCCCAGTTATCATGCTCAACATAAGGAGCTCGGTTTTAATCCGGATTTCTGTTTAAGTCGGGCTACGCAGAAACAGGTACAATCCCTGCAATTAAAAAATCTCGTAACACCTCAGGGGGGTGGGGGCAGTTTACAAGTCGGATTATCGTCTAGTTTGAGTTCGAGGATTATACCTTGACCATTGGCGCAGTTTACATTCTTCCTTCATTTCAGATACTGATTATAGGCGGATATTTCTGGGTTTGATCACGGTTCGGATATAGAAGCGACTGAAGCGTATTTGATTAACATTGGGATGTGCGAAATCTGGAATGAATAGCTGAATGCAACTATGGCTGGACGCCCTACGAAGAGGGGGTCCAGAGCTGCAGGGTTGAAGGGAACACCTGGGGGCACATAGACGGCCGCTAGGCGGGCGAAATCTGGAATGAATAGTTTTATTAAATTCTACACACAACTGACTTTTTTATGAAACAGCATAATATCGACATTAATAATCAAGTGGTAGGTTCTACGGCACATAACTTTCTGTAGCGACTAAATCTTTCCTCCGGCAAGAGAAATAATTTTCGAGAGAGTAAAACCGCTCGCCTCGCGGTTAAATCATTTTACATGAAAAGCTTCTCAAACGGTGGGCTCCCCATTCATCTATGATTGATCGCTCCTAGCACGAATGCGATGTTTTAATGGAATAATTACAAGCCACGAAGTGGAACAGGTAGAAAATTCTGGGAAACAGTGCGCCGGCCTGCAGGTCAACGTCGGTACGGTCCCTGAAAGATCGTTACACGCCCGAAATTAAATTGGAAACCACAAAATTTGGGCGAGGACCAGGGATTAACGCGGCCCGCATTTCGTTAATCACGTGGGTGGGTGAAAAGCGATAATCGCCTTCCTGCGCGAGATTCCTGGTCAAAACAAATTTGTAAATTACTACTGAGATCGGAGATGGGTGAGATACTTTTAAGGTAAGGCCGCACGAAGAAACCGAATTCCGCAGACAGGTAGATGGTCGGGATCTTCGTCAACACAAGAATCATATTTGAAGATCTCAGAGTATTGGACTGAATTTCTCTGAAAACTGACTGAAAAGAAATCCAAAATTTATTTGTTTAGGGCGTGAGCCATTCCAGGACAGACTCACTACTTTCTGTCCTGGAATGGCTTACGCCCTAAACAAATAAATTTTGGATTTCTTTTCAGTCAGTTTTCAGGGAAATTCAGTCCAATACTCTGAGATCTTCAAATATGATTCTCGTGTTAACGAGAATTGTTAACTCCTTTGTTAACTCCTTTGTGGAGAAAGTTTTTGGAAGAAGAATATCTCTTGAACATCACCTGAGGTTCTTATCTGCTGTAGTATTACTAGAAAAGCTATGAGAATACGGCCGCAAAAGCTCCATAAGGATTACGTGGGAGCTTTTCAGACGCTGTTTACATCTGTTCGGGCGATATTGGGCTGCCTAACATCTGCGCGGTAGTCGCCATTTTGAATATTTGAATTGAGCGGCGATCTTACCATTTTGAATTTTTGCGGGGTCCGCCATCTTGCCATTTGAATTACGAGCGAGTTTTAAATTATTTGAATTATTAATTAATTAATTAGTTAAATTCAAAATTGAAAAAATTCCGCAAAAATTCAAAATGGTAAGATGGCGGCTCAATTCAAATATTTAAAATGGCGACTACCGCGCAGATGTCAGGCAGCCCAACATACACATATCACCCGACCAGATGTAAACGGCATCTCAAAAGCTCCCATGTAATCCTTATGGAGCTTTTGCGGCCGTATTGTCATAGCTTCTTTACTAGCATCTTTAGTCAAATTTATTTTTATGACAACATATTTTGTCAGCTTTATAAAAGAAAGCTAAACTTTGAGATATACAAAGACTTCAAAGATTCAGAAGCCCCGAAAATTCGATTTTGATGTCAGATAATCAAATCCAAATGTTTACTTGAAATTGAAATTATACCTGCAAAGAAAGTGTATGACCGATGACACCTAAATTTTGCCTAATTGTATCAATCAAACTTTCCGCATTATCTTGCACTTATGTTATATCATTCCCAACGTCAAAGCGAGCATTCTAAGAAACTTGGGCTCCAGGAATCCCGTGGTCGAAATTGCCAATTATAATAAACGCTGATTAACTCATCAGCGTGTCCAGTTCATGGGAATTTTTGGGAGCCACTTGATGCGGACGCATTAAAAATAACTTGTTTACTTTCCGGCGTGGAGAGAGGAGGACCAAAATTGTCCCGTTACGTGTCGAGGTGGATTTCGCGGAGTCCTTGGCCGGCGGTTAATTGATAATTAAGGCAGGACCGGCGGCAAAGAAAAAAATGAAGATGCAAATTGATTTCCTGCGAGGAAGTGCCCCGCTTGGAAATATGAATTCGCCGGGGCGAGGAATGTGACTGCCGCCGAGGAGCGGCGATAAATATTTCACATGCCGCGGCAATTATAATAAATATTGTTTGCTCCTATTATGCGTGCGCCTCATTACCGGCTCAAATGAACCGAAACCGTGCTACACGTTAAATTTTAATGGCAAAATTAATATCGTACGCAGTTTTATTAGGCGTATTGAAAATTTATGGTGCGATCGACCTTGATCGCGACCCGCACATCTGCAGGTAATTTATACCACCAATAATTTATTATTTACATCCTTATAGCGATAAAAAAGTTATTACTGACAAAATTAGTTCTTGGCGCGTACAATTTTATAAAGATATAATATGACCAGAATAGCTGCCATCAATGACTGGATAGACGTTTTCATTTACACGGAATTTTTAATAACAGAATATTGCAAATAGCGCCATGTATAAATTTAACAGGTCGATATCACGCTTGTAATAAGGTGCCCAGTTTATAATGCTAGATTGTACACAATGGGAAGCCTCCACGTGAACGTATTTAATCGACGGTATTACGTGAGATATTGAAAGCGACACGTTCTCGCCTTTGAGTTGCCCCAATAGACACAGCCTCTGTGTTTACTAATTATGACGTATCGTAATGACGAGGGTAAACTAGGCTCCAAACGGTAGCGAGACGTACACATTGCTGGGGGAGGCATTGATTGACTCATCGCGCCTCCACCATAAATGGCAAAAAACGCATCACCGAGTCATCGCGACCGCCGATATGGCGAGTGCAGCGCCAACATTGCATTTGCACAACCTTCACGTGCAATTATTTCCAGAAACACTAACACTGGGGCGTTATGAAATTGACACGCTTAATTTTATTATTACAAAACCGATCGAGGGCAGAGTTTCTGGTCGCAGTTATTACCTCCACTTTCTCCTAACAAAGAAAAACTTGTACCTTACATACTCGTATTTGCATATTGTACAGCTATAAAAGACGAGAATATTGCCAGTGCCGCAACTATTTATGGCACAATCGAATTATATGACTTGAGTGGTACACTCAAGCATAACTAAATTAATTAGATTCGTGCTGACAACAACAAACAATTCACAAGAATATAAACAGCTATAAATAATTAATACTCAACTGTCACTATAATCATATTTTGCTATATATCATACAGAATTAGTACCAGTCTCCTCTACAAGGAACAATCTTCAAGTGAAACGACAAACTATCTAATCTAATCTAATCTAAACCACCAACACTAAAAATATTATGGCAAAATTGTACAATCTTAAAACATCTATACTGTATGCCTCATCGTTATCAATTTCTTTAAATATTTCGAAGAATACTGTTATTTTGGATTTTTCTAACAACTGCCATACGTCCTGAAGAATTGTAACCTAACCTAACCTATATATCTGTAGATAGATGAATTTAATCCTATAATACAGACAGTGGGAATCTAACGCGGAAACTTATGAGTAGATAGGCTACACCGGTTCTGCGCCAATTTCCCATAAGGATTCACATTAGGGTCTAAATTCTTTCTTTTATTCTTTTTTCCGGTTGTGCGACAGGTGTAAGACATCTGTGGGACGGGTGTATGGTACATGTGAGGCAGGTGTGAGACACCTGTGAGACAGTTTTGCGTTGAATTTATACGATGTGTGAGACATGTGTGAGACACCTTGTCACCGGCATGGCCTACCCTAATTACCATTCACTGGTTTTTCTGCCGATTTCGGGGCAAAACCACCGCGCCGCTCGTCATAATCCTGGTTTTTACATTTTGGAATAACCGGGCCCCTGGAGCGCCAGTTTAGCCGTAATCCCGCGTTTGTCGGCAAGCACGAACCGCTGATAATAGCACTCCTAATTTAGCACGATCAGGAAAAACCGTATTTCATGCCTGTGACTTCATAAGACCCGTCGTTTCATTCACTCATCTCATTTAATCACATACTTAACCATTACTTAATTAACATCATCCGATTCTCATTCAAACTCGCGTCTATTCATTTAATTATCCAAAATAAGTTAATTCCCATTGACATGCGCCCTCATCCAAAATATTAACCCGCCTCCCCTTCTTTCATCGCAACACACACACACACATAAAACGCATGCGCGGCTTCTGAGCTTGCGGCGCGCAGGGAGAAATCATCCCCCGATAAGACAGTCACTTGTCGATCGCGATACAAGTCAGTTCTTGATCGCGGTACGGGTCAGTTCGCGCTCTCGGTTAAGTTCACTCACCGCCCCAGCGACAACTGCGAAGAGTCTTCACCACGTCTCTTCCGATACCCACAGCAACACACACATATCCACACCAACACACACATATCCACACACACGTGATCCACTCCAAACCTCACTCCTTCATCTTATTTTGTTTCATTTCCACTTGTTTCTTCATTGCCATTCCCTCATTTATTCATTTAGTTTTGTTTTGTCATTGTATGTCATCGTCAATTAAACTAAGAACGTTCAACCCCGACTTTTATTTCCTCATCTGGAAGAAAATATCTGAAAATTTCTGCGTGCACCAAGCTCTAGTTTGCCGAATTAAGTATTCTTACTTGCGTTATTAAAGTAAAGTATTATGTGTGAGACACCTGTGAGATATCTGCGAGACACCTGTCGCACAACCGGAAAACAGTAAATTTTGACTCCTATGTAAATCCTTGTGGGAAGTTGCCGCTGAACCGGCCTAGTCTATCTACTCTTGCGCTCTAGAAACGATCGCAGTAACGCTCGCTTCACCTCAACTTGTGATTGCTGACTGATATTTTTCACGTGGTAATGATTTCTACGCGCACCTGACATTAATTTGTTGAATTTAGTATTCTGACTTGCATTATTAAAGTATTGCACGTGGTGCAGATTTTTTTAAGCACGTGGCGTGAGTTTGCGGACTCATCTGGCATTTATTTGTGATTGCTGACTGATATTTGGCACGTGATGACGATTTCTGCGTGCACGTGGCATTACAAATATTACACGTGCTGATGATTTTGTTAACCACGTAGCGTGAGTTTGCAGACTTATCTGGCAATTAAAGTGACTTGCATTTTTATGAATTTTCACGTGATAATGATTTTGTTGAGCCCGTGGCATGAGATTGTTGAATTACTCATCATCTAACAATAACTCTCGCTTCAACACAATTTGTGAATGCTGACTGACATTTTAGCACGTGGTGATATTAGTACGAGCACATGATATTAATGTGCTCCAGACTACTTAATTTGCTAAATTAAGTAGTCTGACTTACATTATTAAACTATTGCACGTGGTGATGATTTTATAAAGCATGTGGCTTGAGTTTGCAGACTGATCTGGCTTTTATAGTGATATGCCTCTTCACGATTATTCATGTGATAATGATTTTGTTAAGCACGTGGTATGATTTTGTTGAATTACTCATCATCTAACGCAATAATTCTTGCTTCAACACAATTTGTGATTGCTGACTGACATTTTGGAACGTGGTGATGATGATTTCTACTTTCATGTGTTATTAATTTTCTGAATTAAGTATTATGACTTACATTATTAAAGTATTGCACGTGGTGATGATTTTACAAACCACATTGCGTGAGTTTTCAGACTATCTGGGAATTATAGTGACTTGCATTTTCATGATTTGCACGTGATTATTTTGTTGAGCACGAAGCATAAGTTTGCTGAATTACTCATCATCTGGTAATGACAATAACTGACATTTAAACATTCTTTACACGTGCCGATGTTTTTATGAAATAGGCGGCATGAATTTTCTGCAATGAAAGTGATTTTGTAATTAATCGGTGTTTGCACGTATCGATGATTCATCTCGACACGCGGCTAACTCCTTAAATGTTATAATCCCACAGATCTGATATCGACTGCTTTTTGCTAATGAGCTCTCAATTATTTACAAATGAATCACATTTCAAGATAATTTGCACGTGGCGATGATTTTATTCAAAAAATTTAAATTTATTTCACATTGATGGTAGCTTTTCAAAATATGTTGCTCATGTCACTGCTCACATGGTATAAATTTGTTGATTTATTGAAGCTGATCTCCTTTTAGTGGCGCCATGCTCAGATCAAGCGTAACGCGATTTCCCCGCATATATCAGTGTATGAATGCCTGTATCGTAGTTACACTGACACATGGCACCTACAGTTTAAAGTCTGTTGCGAACAACTAAGATTGGGGAAACTATTACGCAGATTTATATAGAAGCTGATATAACTCTCAACAAACGTGATTTTGCACTTTATATTATTGTTTGCACGTATCAATGACTAATTTCCACACGTGGCAGACTTATATATCTATTTTCAAGACATTTGCACGTGGCGTTGATTCATTCTCCAATGTGAGCCATTTACAGATGAAGACCACTGTGATTTGATTTGATTTATAGAATTTATAGAATTATATTTGATTTATAGAATTATTCACCTTGTACTCTTTAGTGATTTAACAATTGTTGTTTGCACGTATCAGTGATTCATTTCGTGATTAATTTGAAATCTGGCATTGACAGAACTTCAAATTCATCTTTCGTAGTAGCTACATGAATTTTTGACATTAGCAGTGACTTACAATTTCTTTTTTTTTTGCACGTGCCCTTGATTCAGTCACTTATTAACATGACTGCTTAATTGAGAAATGCTAATCACTTGGAACCAGTTAATCTGTATTAGCTATGAGTTAATGAGCGAAATTTTACGATCAATTGTGCAGGAAACGCATACCTAAGTGGTATATTTAATTGGAAATGTCCATATTTATGCACGTTTTATGCTGAATAGAAAATGTTACTCACAAATATGTTTATAACAATTTTATTAGGCTCTGAACTTAAAAAAAATGTAAACACGTAATTTTTGACTAAATTTAAAGATCGAATCGTAGTAATTGTAAAGTAATCGATTCGATGTATTCCGCGGAGTTAATTTAAAGAAGACAAGCGCGTTCAATTAAAACCGAAGACAGACTAATTAGTTAAATTTAAGAAGGTAACTCAAAACCAGAGTAATTGCGAGTGATCAGAGAGGAAGATTAGTGTAAGATGGTTGTAATCAGTCAAATACGGAGATGTGCTCAATTAATTAGACTCTTGATCGGGCGATCCATTAACAAACTGGTTTCGGAATTAATCTTCGCTGGGAATATTTTGTGAGACGATATGATACACTGATCTCAATCAATTCGCATTCATTAGAAACCAACGCAAGTAAAAAAAAAATACGGATGTGGCTACCACATGACTAATCATACTTATTGGTGTTGCAATTATCATAATAGCCAAATTATTAAAACCTATGCATTTTTTTCTGACAAATAATTGCAAAATGTATTTTTTATTTATGCTTTGTTTAAATTTCTCAGTTGTTATAAGTATGGAACCTTGATTTTTAAAAGCTTTCACCTAAGACTTTTTGAATCAAAATAACCTGCCCAATCACCTCGTTAAAAAATAATAATTTTATATCATTTTTATTGCAAGTCTATGTCATAAAAACAAACTATCGTTACGCGAAGTATACACCTTGTAGAAGATTCGAACTGACTTTTCCCGAAATTTCAGAATTTGGGATTCTTCATTTTCTCAATAACGATAGTGGATTTTTTAGCAAACTATTTTTAAGTATGTCTGTTTTACACACGCCTGGCGGGGTGCTGACGGTGGGTAAATCCCGATCATCCCTCGGGGCATTTAAATTACCAATTAGGCGTTTAATTACGCCGTTTGCTCACAATGAGAGTTAACACCTCGCGTTATCGATACCGACAGGCGATGAAGCAATCCCGATCTTATCCGCGGGTTAATCCGCCCGCGGGAGCGCCGCCGGCTGGGGGCGGGGGCGGGAGATAAGAGGCGGCCCGGATATCATAACCGGGGGTGGTATAAATCGGCCGGATGGGAATGTAAAATCGGAATTGATTTTAAAAGCCATCAGAGTGGACGGAAGCGCGGCCGCGATAAACTCGAAGCGACGAGTTAAAAACGCGTTTGTAGTTAATTTATAAAATTCCCACAGGCCATGTGAGAAATGGACCAGCACAAAATCTGAATGAGATCGTCGAAACGGAAAAAAGAGGAGAAACCATCGCGGAGAAGCGGGTTTTAAGAGCAGTTTAACGACTTGTTTTCTTTCTTTTTTTTTGGTATAATTATTATTACGCATTTCCTCAAAGCTTTTATTTTAATTAGTTACATGTTCATTAACAAAATACGGGCCGGCGGTTTCTTCCGCTGCTTTCCTAATTGCATTAATTATTCCGCATGTAAAACACATCAACAATGACGTTGAGCGAAACACTCGACGAGACACGTTGACGACATCGTTAAACGACAGTTGATTTGTGTAGACGGGGATTCGGTTTAATGCGCAATTTGTTTAATTGACGCTCTGGTTGGCAACCTCAGAAATTTTGAAGTGATTATATTGCATAGTTTAATATGTGGCACATGAAATATGGGAATGGTTTCCTTGTGTTGAGTGGGATTTATGTGCGCTGAATAAAAATGGGTGAAAATGAGGAGTAATGTCCAGTTCGCGCTATATATATATATTTTTGTTCTCTCGTCGAGATGTCCGCGTGAGTTATGATCGCAATGACACAGCGTATTTTATAAACGAAACAAGCTGATCAACTTTTGTGTGCACATTTACTACTTATTCCAAATACGCTGGCGACAAATGAGGCTCGCACGTTTGCGCGTGACAGGTAAATGCTGGACCAAATTTAAGCAAAATTACAGCATGTGATTACATACAATAGAACAAAAGCTCCAACTAAATCGCCGAATAAACTTTGCACTGACCAAGCGCATTTGCTAATGATTGACCGACAATAACTATCGGCTTTTAACCAGATTTCCAGTCGGAAAACACCCACAATCGCGTTTAATTTATATGCGAAGTGCACAATGATCTTTTCCTCCGCAATCAGCGATACAATGTCGCAGCATTTTATTTATAACGACCACCTCTCCAGATGCCTTTTGTTCATCGAGCCCCAGCCACCTTCACCTCTAATATCATGCGTCGCACACAATGGCACACTTCCGCCCATCATTTGTCTGGCCAAATTGCCCTATCAGCCCTGACTTCAGGCTTCCACCCTCCCCGAGCAGGCGACGTCCAAAAATTAAAAATTAATCAACTCGATAAACTGTAAACTGTAAAACACAAAAGCGCCCGCCTTTGTGCTCACGATGTGCGCGCCTGTGCAAGTTATTGACAAGAAAATCCATTGTAAAGTTGGGGGGGAATTGGAAATTTTATTACTATCCAGCAGTGAATGAATTTTATTCATATCGCCATAATATACAGCTTTATTAAACGCAAGATATAGTTGCGACATAAATAAAATGCATTCAATTTCGAAAATTCGATTCAGATAATAACCATACATGCGCTGCTGAATATTCAAGATAGATTGAAAAACTCCGGCGCGCATAAAAAAAACGCGCCGCCCCTCTTAAAATTGTACCCAAAAGCAGATTACGTAAAACTTCTCAACCGTTCCAATTCCTCCGCCAACACAATTTCAGGAATTAGGAAATAGGACTATCTGAACACTAAAAGATATTCGATAAGTGCATGGAAATGCGACGCTCAATAATATTTCATGAAAATTTACCGAAATTCAAACTAACAACGAGTAATTGCATGAAAACACCTGAAAAATCTACAAATTTTACGAAAATATGAGATTCGCCAGTTAGTTTTTCACAAAACTACTGATAACGAACGGAATTGACGTAACATTTGAGAATTAATTGCAATTCTTACTGAGCACGACATCATGTCTGAAAACCAAAAGATCATGATAATTGCATGAAAATGCAATGAAACTTCCAAATATTCAACAAAATTTCACGAAAATTCGATTAAGTTTTGACGAAACAACTGAAAAATACCAGAATTGTGGTTAAAATTGCAAATGTACTGAAACACAGTCCAACACCGAATACTTGCTTGAAAAAACAACGAAATTTCCTGCAAAAGTCTAGAAATTTTACGAAAATATGAGTTTCCCTTATTTGTCTTTCATGTAACATTTGAGAATTTATTGAAATTTTTACTGACGACGTTATAGGATTGTCTGCAAACCAAAAGATCTTCAATAATTGCATGTAATATATAATGAAAATTCGACCTTCGCCGATTAGTCTTTAATGAAACAACTGAAAAAGAACAGCTTTGTTGTTGTAATTGAAATTTACTGAAACTAAAACTAACAACGAATAATTGCGTGAAAACTAGATTTCCTAAAAATTTTACAAAATTTTACGAAAACATCCTGCAAAAGTCTAGAAATTTTACGAAAATATGAGTTGCCATTATTCGTCTTTCACGTAACATTTGAGAATTTATTGAAATTCTTACTGACGACGCTATCGGATTGTTTGCAAACCAAAAGATCTTCAATAATTTCATGTAATATATAATGAAAATTCCTGAAAATTCGACCTTCGCCGATTAGTCTTTAATGAAACAACTGAAAAAGAACAGCACCATGTTTAGATTCGTTTAGATTTACGAAGACTAAAACTGACAACGAATAATTGCATTAAAATGAAACGAAATTTCCTGAAAATTTTACAAATTAAGAACTAACTTAAACTAACGAATAATTGCGTAAAAATTCAATTAAATTTCCAGGAATTTTTACAAAATTTTACGGAAATATGGCTTATATTGCCATTGGTCTTTCACGAAATAAATGAAAAATAACCGAAATTTGCAGAAACTGAAAACGAATAATTGCATGAAAGTGCAACGAAATTTCCTGAAAATTTTACAAATTAAGAACTAACTTAAACTAACGAATAATTGCGTAAAAATTCAATTAAATTTCCTGAATTTTTTACAAAATTTTACGGAAATATCCGTAATATTAATTAGCCAATCAATCTTTCACGAAACAACTGAAAAATAACCGAATCGTCGTAACATTTGAGAATTAATTTCAATTCTTACTGACCACAACATCTAGATCTCTGAAAACCATAAGACCTTAGATAATCGTATGAAAATATAACGAAACTTCCGAATATTTAACAAAATTTTACGAAAATTCGACCTTCGCTGATTAGCCCAAACAACTGAAAAATAACAGAATTGTGGTTAAAATTGAAAATTTACCTAAACACAATCTAACACCGAAAAATTGCATGAAAATTCATCGAAATTTTCTGAAAAATCTACAAATATTTACGAAAATATGAGTTTCCCTTATTTGTGTTTCACGAAACAACTGAAAAGACCAGAATTGTGGTTGCAATTGAAAATTTAATGAAACTCAAACTAACAACGAATAAATGCATGAAACTGCAATGATATTTCCTGAAAATTTTACAAAATTTTACAACAATACGATGACGACGATATGAGAACGTCTGCAAAGCAAAAGATCTTCAATTATTGCATGTAAAATGAAACGAAATTTCCTGAAAATTTGACCTTCCGCAGTTAGAGTACAGAATTGTGGTTTCAAGTGAAAATTTACTGAAAATCAAACTAGCAACGAATAATTGCATGAAAATGCAATGAAATTTCCTGAAAATTTTATACAATCTTACGAAACTATTTGCCGCTTAGTCTTTCACGAAATAACTGAAGAAGAACGGAATTGTCTTAACATCTGAGAATATATTGAAATTCTTACTGACGACATCAGAATGTCTGGAAACCCAAAGATCTTCGATAATTACATGTAAAATATAACGAAATTTCCTGAAATTTCGACCTTATATATATATTGATATTCTTACTGAGGACGACATCTGAATGTCTGGAAACCAAAAGATCTTCGATAATTACATGTAAAATATAATGAAATTTCCTGAAAATTCGACCTTCACCAGTTAGTCTTCGATGAAACAACTGAAAGAGAACAGAATTGTGGTTGCAAGTGAAAATTTACTAAAAGTCAAACTAGCAACGAACAATTGCATGAAAATGCAACAAAAATTCCTGAAATTTCTTTACAAAATTGTACGATAATGTGAGCTTCGCCAATTAGTCTTTCACGAAAGTACTGAAAAAGAACGGAATTGTCTTAACATTTGAGAATATATTGAAAATCTTAGCGACGACGACATCAGAATGTCTGCAAACCAAAAGATCTTCGATAATTGCATGTAAAATATAACGAAATTTCCTGAAATTTCGTCTAAAGTCTTTGATGAAACAACTGAAAAAGAACAGCATTGTGGTTGCAATTGAAAATTTACTGAAACTCAGCTAATAACGAATTGCAAGAAAATACAACGAAATTTCCTGAAAATTTACAGAAATTCGAACTAACAACGAAGAATTGCATGAAAATGCAACGAAATTTCCTGAAAATTTGCAGAAACTAAACACCAGTAACGAATAATTGCATGAAAATGCAATGAAATTTCCTGAAAATTTTACTAATTAAGAACAGAATTGTTGCAACATTTGAGAGTATTGCAATTCTTACTGACGACGGCTCAGAATGTCCGAAAACCAAAAGATCTTCGATAATTGCATAAAAACATAATGAAATTTTCTGAAAATTTAAGAAAATTTCACAAAACTTCGACCCTCACCTGTTAGTTTTTTAAAGCAATCAATTAAAAAAATCTAATTGTGGAAAAAAATGAAAATTTACTGAAAATTCTAATTAATTTGGATTTTATGGATAGAAATATCGACAAAAACTGTAAAATTGTCAATGGTCATTTGTATAGTACATGCTGCAGATAAATTATATTTGGAGGAAAATGATTAACAATTTTAGTATTTTCCCATTCGGGAATAGAGCCCATGACTATCGATTAGTCGGAGCCTTAACTCACTTAGTGGTCCATAACTATATTACAATAAGGATGAGAATATGCTTCTTACTGTAACTGTAAGTTTAATGAGTACATAGCTAATTATAAATGCCAAAAACTGTAACTCTACAAGTTGTAAGACAATGGTTACTGCTAGTTGATTGCAATCTCAATTTTAGTATGTGACCACTATAAATAAATCCCATGGTAATAAATATAAAATAGGCAACGCAAGTACACAAATAGAAAATGCAAATGAACCATTATAAAAACGCGTTTCTCCAAATTTACGAGACACTCTGCCCCGTAGCCATGCAATTATCTTGAATGAATGATTTTGACCTGAAAGGTCGTTAAATCCCACACATATATCAATAATTTGAGGTTCTGAATTTGCTTAACAATTCCAAAATACCAGCTTTAGCATTTGCTAGATTTTTATACATATATTTGAGGTAACAACGAATTGACAAAAACATGTTGAAATATTAGTCCGAGGTATTGCAACTGTAATTTTTAGAATACAAGCAGGCGGAAGCTAATTACTCTCGAACTTATCTCAGGTACATTTTTTATATTTCAAACTGAGGTTCGATTTAAACCCAACTTAAACTTCAACCTTAAACTTAAGTTTAAGGTTGATTATTTTTGTATTATCAACAACTATACATTGTACCATATCTTTCTTCTTATCCTTCTTAAATGACATTACGGTGCCATTGCTTTTAGCGTAGGCGACTTCCTCAGTTATTCTAGTGGTGTGCGTGTTGCGCTATTCCATGCAAGGACCTACTGTTTCTCTGCAAATGATGAGAGTTATCAAAGTTTGTTTTCTACGTAAATTATGTAGTTCTAGATTAGATTAGATTAGATTTTATTGAGATAATTTTCAAAAAATGTATTAAGAATTCAACAAAAATTGTAAAATTTTGCGTTCTAGGCGAAAAAATGGTAAAATTGAGTTGATTCATTTGACTTTAGAAAACAACTGAGGCTTCTGGGAATCTCGAGCGGTCGCCAGTTCTCGTCTGCGGATTTGGTAAGCACCCATTAGCCTCGGCAAATATTTGCGTATTGTGATTTTTAGCTGTCACAGAGCACCATTTTTGGGCATCCACTTATAGACCGCGCGCCAGGTTTGAAGAATAGGCCCGCCGCCCACGCACATTGTCGTAAAAGGCGACTGATGGGTATCGCATGTTATAACAATTCAGCCGTGACCATCGCCGCCTTTGTTTGCAAACCGCCGGTGTTACATTTCACTAGAGAGTTGCGATTTTTTTGCCTCCTGTAAAATATTTCGTACGTCAGTCCGAATTTCGGCAAAATATCAAAGTTTTTTGACACATTGACAAATTGAAACATGACAGAATTTCAGTACTGTCTTATGTTTCAATTGTTTTGTCAAAAACGTATTGGATTTTCGTGAAAATGTTCAAAATCTAAAAGAACCTAAAGATTCTCGACAGTTGCATGAACATTTATCGAGAATCTTTTAGTTTTGACATATTTCGATTTCGGAAAATTTCATTAAACCCTCAAGTACTGTCTTATGTTTCAATTGTTTTGTCAAAAACGTATCGGATTTTCGTGAAAATGTTCAAAAACTAAAAGAATCTAAAGATTCTCGATAGTTGCATTAACATTTATCGAGAATCTTTTAGTTTTGAGATATTTTGATATCAGAAAATATCATTAAACTCTCAAATTTTCCACACTTACGTGTCTTTGAAATTTGTTTGGTCAAGTGTTTATGTCTGAGGGAAGTGCTGTATTACCCTATACGCAAAATACGCACGTGCGTAGAGCGGCAGATTTCCAGGGGCGGCAAAATCAGATTAAAATTAAAGGGCGGCTAATTTGTTCTTCGTTATTATTTCCGAGCTTCAATAAAAAATAATTATAACCAAATCAATACAAACATTAATAACCTAAAAACAAATACAAGGCGGCAAGTTGTCTCGAATTGTCGCAGATTAGTAGTGGACCTATAGGAGTTCGGGGTCATTTCCCCAATAAGAAATACATGGGCCGATTTTTCGCAACTTCCGGTCGAGCGTCGAATTCGGCAAAATGCTTTTTAAACAGCCCAAGCGGCTTTTCAAACGGCTCAACCCCTTTTGTAACAGCTGAAACAGCATTTGAACCAGCTCAAGCGGTTTTACAAACGGGTCAAACGCCTTTACAAACGGCTCAAACGGCTTTTTAAACAGCTCAAACGGCTTTTTAAACAGCTCAAGCGGTTTTACAAACGGCTCAAACGGCGTTTTAAACAGCTCAAGCAGTTTTACAAACGGCTCAAACGGCTTTTTAAACAGCTCAAACTGCTTTTTAAACGGCTCGAGCACCTTTTTAAACGGCTCGAACGGTTTTACAAACGGCTCAAACGGCTTATTAAACAGCTCAAACTGCTTTTTAAACGGCTCAAGCTGCTTTTTAAACGGCTCAACCGCTTTTGTAACAGCTCAAACAGCTTTTGAACCAGCTCAAGCGGTTTTACAAAGCGGCCAAATGCCTTTACAAACGGCTCAAACGGCTTTTTAAAAAGCTCAAGCGGCTTTTTAAACAGCTCAAGCGGTTTTACAAACGGCTAAAACGGCGTTTTAAACAGCTCAAGCGGATTTACAAACTGCTTAAACGGCTTTACAAATGGCTCAAACGGCTTTTTAAATGGCTCAAACGGCTATTTAAACAGCTCAAACGGCTTTTTAAACAGCTCAAACTGCTTTTTAAATAGCTCAAGCGGCTTTTCAAACGGCTGAACCACTTTTGTAACATCTGAAACAGCTTTTGAACCAGCTCAAGCGGCTTTACAAACGGGTCAAATGCCTTTACAAACGGCTCAAACGGCTGTTGGTTACTCCCGCGCAGATGTTAGGTAGCGCAACATACACGTCGCGGATAAGGGACTTAGCTGAATTCGACGCTCGACCAGACGTAAGTAGCCAAAAATCGGCCCATGTGTTTCTTATGGGGGAAATGACCCCGAACTCCTATAGGTCCACTACTCAGATTGTATCAAAGAAAGACGGCAACCATAGAAAAACTAGGCGCGGTCAAATTTTGCTGACCGCAAAACTCGAGGCAGAACTACATTTTAATCAAGGCCTTTTTGTCAGGGCCGTCCATTTTTACCCGAATCACCCCTAATCACCCCTTTATGTGGGCAGGCCTTTCCGGCATGTGGTTTTTTTTAAGTTGTTTGGTCAAAATCTAATGTCTGAGGGTTAAATTTTGTTCAATGTACAATTCGAGGCTGATAACTACACTTTAATCAAGGCCGTTTTGTCAGGGTCGTTCGTTTTCATCTGAATCACGCCTAATCTCCGCACTACGCAGCTAATGCTTTATGTGGGCGGGCCTTTCCGGCATGTCGTTTTTTTTTAAATTTGTTTGGTCAAAATCTAATGTCTGAGGGTCAAATTCTGTTCAATGTACAATTCGAGGCTGTTAACTACACTTTAATCAAGAAACTTTTGTCAGTTCGTTTTCACCTGAATCACCCCTAATCTCCGCACTACGCAGCTAAGACTTTATGTGGGCGGGCCTTTATGGCATGTGTTTTTTTTAAATCAAAATCTAATGTCTGAGGGTCAAATTTTGTTCAATATTCAACTTGAGGCTGATAACTACACTTGAATCAAGGCCCTTTTATCAGAGTCGTTCGTTTTCACCTGAATCACCCCTAATAATGCGTATCTGGCACCCTGAAAAGGTGATCCTCTTCTGGCGAAGGCTTTATGTGCGAGGGCCGTTCCGGCACGTGGCCTTTGAATTGCACCAGTAGGTACAATCGCCAACATTTGAAATGCAACGAAAAGCTATAAACCAGAGCGAATTTCGACCTTATTGGTGATCGGTGTTTAGGCACGTACAAGTACAAATGCAGATGCAACACAACTTCGCCCTCAAATGTCCGTAAGGCGGACTTCGAATGTTGGCCTTAGCACTTGTGCACAAGCAATGCGGATCGAACACAATGTATTTTACAGCAACAAATAGCTGTGATCACACCCAAGATAAGATGGTTCGGAGTTTACAATTGCTTTGCGCGTGGAGGGTGCGGGGGCGAGGTCGCTGCTTCGCTCTCTGGCACGTTATTGCCTTATACTGGGGTTGTAACCCTTAGAATAATTAGCCATAATTGGCTCAATGATAACAGACAAAGAAAATTATATTTGCCGCAATAACTATCATTGTTTGCTTCGAGGGCGTCGATTGAAGTAATTATGGCCCTATCAAGGCCAATTTATAAGAATGTGCTGTGGAAAAGTCACGATATTAATATCAATAAACGCGAATCGCAGCCACAATTAATGATAAAATGTCATAGCCGTAACTCACAAAACCACCTAAGCGTAAAAGTATTACAGATCCGTAGCATAATGCAATTTTGGAGGTAATTATGGTCTCATTATCGAGATAATCGGTTTTGCACAAACTGTGATGGTGATATGGTGAATTCTAGAGGGATGAGGTCTATGTAGTTAGGATCCGTTATAAATTTGGTGGTTTACGGTTTGACGTGGGTGTGGGAAAGAGTGAAACCGAGCTGCTGTTTAAATAATTACCGGCGAGATGATTAAGAAGTCAAATAGTTAAATATTGCGCTGCCAGTGACAACGTTATAAGAAAAACGGCAAATATTTGCAGATTAAACAAAGTGGCGCCCGAGTTTTGTGAATAATTAAATGCGTAATGGGGTTCGTTGCCGGCCGAAAGAAATTCCATTATCACGGCGCGCTGGACAATGAAATGATTGTTTGATTGTTCACAATTGTATGCAGATATTGAGACATTTAAATCGGCCATTGTTTGTTGTTCGGATCTGAAAAATCGATGATTGAAAAACGTCCCCCTGGATGGCGCGCCGGCCTCCCCCTTCCCCGATTGTTTCTGCGTTTATTTTTAATGAATGGCTAAATTAATAACAGCGATATTCGCTGGGAAACTGGAAAATCAAGATCCGGCCAAGTTTCGCCTCCATAACTCCGAGCCATTATCTCTACATGTAAATGAGTAGTAATTTCGTTTTGTAGACGAAATGAACGGCAATTTGCAATCGCAGAATTTGTTGATTGTGTTTGTTGGGGGACTGGAATTACGTACCTTATAAGCTGCTTTGCCGGCTCTGTTATCTGCGTGCATACGTAAGGACAATTATAAAATTCCCCCGTAATAGAGATTATAATTTTATCATTGAAAAGTGAGCTGGGGGGCATTTTGCTGCTGCCACCATGATGTTCCAATTTCATTTGGTTGCTGCATTATTTCGACTTTTACTTTCATACCGAAAGCCCGTCAACAATTTTTAATTAACCATTAAGGCGAACTATATATTTTTTCAGCGTATCAATTTGATTTTAACGGTCCTGTACAAAAACGTGAATAATGCTGTTGTGAAACGTTATATAAACCAATATACCGCCCACGTTTACAGGCACACAGGGGCTTTATAGTTCAATAGAAAAAAGTGTGCTCAAATTAAAAATAAACCAATTATCTAAATTAATATGCGACCGTTTAATTAATTGCCTACAGGGAAATCAGAAGGAGCACCGGCATTGCATCATTTTCCTACCATAATTACCCGACTATAAAAATATCGTTTAATTTACAATAAATTACTCGTTCCTTAGCCTTTCAGTGCCGCGATGAGAGCTAATGTTAACTGATATTAAATATTTCAAGAGACTTTTACGTATTTCCACGCTCCCATCCCGGCTCTATGATATTCCTAATTAATTACACCGGCCATCAGTAGTTGGATCGCTCACGGAATTATACAACGTATGATTTAGCGAGCGGAATGATTATTAATGATGCAAGCCTGTCTTCCAAAATTAATATTGTTACTCCTTTTTTTCCAGCGCGGAATCGCTTTCATCATCATTTGTTGCATTCACCTATTAACATCATAATTATCGTCTAACGAATATCGCTGGCGCGGCGTAAATCTTACTTTCAAAATTTATTTTGACGCGCACGTTAAATTACCGCGACGCCACCGATCCGCTCAGACATCGCAATTTAGCGCGTTAAGTAATGCCGCCGCCTTTCAATTGTCGTTTGTCAAATTAGCCAACCACTCCAAGTACTCTGTTTACTTGCGACCTTATAAATTCAAACGTTTCAATTTCTCGTTTTTCCACTCCATATAAGTATCACCAGTCATGTACACCATTCATAACAGTAAAACTAGTTGCAATATATTTTATCTAAACGCTAACTTTTTCCTATACTTTCACGTTCATTGCCACTATCAGATATCTGAAGTTTCGAGTTAAAGATATGCAAACAGAAAGTATTTTAAACAAAATTATCCACCCACGTCACGATTCAGTTTATACGGATGTATTGTACGTCCAAGGCCTTGTCTTTCCATCCACTGATAATTTACGACCGATGGTTTAAGATATCCACAAAAATATTGGTCTAGCTCAGATTCTTTCCGATCTCTTTGTAGGGTACATCCATCCAGTTCTAATGAGCACGCGAAAGTAAACCCTTACCAAATCCCGCGTTGTAATTCTGCAAACTACGCCACGTGAGCGATGAAATCATCGACATGTGTAGAAAATTTAAAGCGCTAAATCTTCAAAATTTATATTCTGTAATTGACCTTTTATCGTCACGAATATGTCAGAATTGAAACATTTTCAACATATTAGCACGTGTCAATGATTCTTTGACGGCCGCTACTGACCTTGCACATTACATAAGGTGATATCATCTTAACACAATTGAATTTTCTTGGTACATACAGATGATTCATTTATGCACCTGGCATAAATCACGAATAATGCAAAGTTAAGAGAATGAACTACGTTTTCTACATTTTAGCACGTGTTGTTGATTCATTGACGCACACGACATGAATTTGCAGAATTACATGAGGTGACTTCATCGCATTATAATAGAATTTTCTTTGTACGTACAGATGACTCATTAGTGCAAGTGGCATCAGTCATGAATATTGCAAAATTAAGAGATTGAGTAACGTTTTCTACATTTTAGCACGTGTCGATGATTCATTGGCGCCCGCTACTGACTTTGCACATTACATAAGGTGATATCATCTTAACATAATTGAATTTTCTTTGTACATACAGATGATTCACTTACGCACGTGGCATCACTCACAAATATTTGCAAAATCAAGAGAATGATTAAAGTTTTCTACATTTTAGCACGTGTCGTTGATTCATCGACGCACCCGACGTCGTCTTGCAGAATTACATGAGGTGACTTCAACGCATTATAATTGAATTTTCTTTGTACGCACAGATGATTTATTTGTGCACGTGGCATCAGTCATGAATTTTGCAAAATTAAGAGATTGGGTAACGTTTTCTACATTTTAACACGTGTCGGTAATTCATTGACGCACGCTACTGACGTTGGAGAATTACATAAGGTGATTTCATCTCATCATAATTGAATTTTCTTTGTACGTACAGATGATTCATTTACGCACGTGGCATAAATCACGAATAATGCACAATTAAGAGAATAAACAACGGTTTCTACATTTTAGCACGTGTCGTTGATTCATTGACGCACACGACGTGATTTTGTAGAATTACATGAGGCGACTTCATCGCATTACAATTGAATTTTCTTTGTACGTACAGATGATTCATTTGTGCACGTGTCATCAGTCACGAATATTGCAAAATTAAGAGAATGAGTAATGGTTTCTACATTTTAGCACGTGTCAATGATTTATTAATGCGTGAGTTTGCAGAATTACATAAGGTATTATAATTGAAATTTCTTTCTACGTGAAGATGATTCATTTATGCACGTGGCATCAGTCACGAATATTTCATAAGTGAATTAGTAAAGTTTTGTACATTCGATCATTCCTTGATGCACGTGCCGATGATGCATTGACTCAGGTGTCGATAATTCATTGATGTACGTGTCGTGAGTTTGCAGAATTACATAAGTTGACTTCATCTCATTATAATCGAATTTTCCTTGTACGTAAATATTGATTTATGCTCGTGGCATCAGTCACGAATATTGCAAAATTAAGAGATGTGTAACATTTTCAATATTTTAGCACGTGTCAATGATTCATTGACGTACCCGATGTGAGTTTGCAGAATTACGTAAGGTGACTTCATCTCATCATAATCGACTTCATCTCATTATAATTGATATTTCTGTGTACGCAAATATGATTCATTTATGCACGTGGCATCAGTAACGATTATTCCAAAATAAAGAGAATAAGTAACGTTTTCTACATTTTAGCACGTGTCACTGATTTATTGTCGAACCTGACGTGAGTTTGCAGAATTGGATATGGTCTTATTATGTTACGAATATTGCAAAATTAAGAGATATGTAACATATTCAATATTTTAGCACGTGTCGATTATTCATTGACGCACCCGATGTGAGTTTGCAGAATTACGTAAGGTGACTTCATCTCATCAAAATCGAATTTTCTTTGTACGTACGGATCATTCATTTATGCACATGGCATCAGTCACAAATATTGCAAAATTAAGAGAATGGACAAATGAACAACGTTTTCTGCATTTTAGAACGTGGCGATGATTAATTGACACACCCAACGTAAGTTACATAAAGTGACTTCATCTGATTATAATTGAAAATTCTTTGTACGCAAATATAATTCATTTATGCACGTGGCATCAGTCACGATTATTCCAAAATAAAGAGGTTGAGTGACGTTTTCTACATTTTAGCACGTGTCAATAATTCATTGTCGAACCCGACGTGAGTTTGCAGAATTACATAAGATGACTTCATCTCATCATAATCGAATTTTCTTTGTACGTACGGATGATTTATTTATGCACGTGGCATAAGTCACGATTATTCCAAAATAAAGAGGTTGAGTGACGTTTTCTACATTTTAGCACGTGTCAATGATTAATTGTCGAACCCGACGTGATATTGCAGAATTGCATGAGGTGACTTCATCGCATTATAATTGAATTTTTTTTGTACGTGCAGATGTATCATTTGTGCATGTGGGATCAGTGACGTATATTGCAAAATTAAGACAATTAGTAACGTTTTCTTCAATTTAGCACGTATCGATGATTCATTGACGCACAGTACTGACTTTGGAGAATTGCATTAGATGATTTTATCTCATCATAATTGAATTTTCTTTGTACGTACAGATGATTACTTTGCACACGTAGCATCAGTCACGTATGTTGCAAAATTAAGAGAATGAACAACGTTTTCTACATTTTAGCACGTGTCGTTGATTCATCGACGCACGTCATTTTGCAGAATTACATAATGTGACTGCATCTTATTATAATTGAATTTTCTTTGTACGTGAAGATCATTCGTTTATGCACGTTTCATCAGTCATGAATATTGAAGAATGAAGAAACGTTTTCTACGTTTTCTCTCTTAGCACGTGTCGGTGATTCATTGACGCACGTGACGTGAGTTTGCAGAATTACCCATGGCGGCTTATATTATTATGAAGGTGGTTACTTACTCTGTTATGAATTCACGTGTCGATGGATTGGCTGTGCACGTGTATGAAGAAATGCAGATCTCGTAACTATGCATCATGACTTTGTATCAAGATTTTCTGCGCGTGTCGATGAATTGATGGCCATAGGTCACTTTTCATATCGTTTCTGGCAGTTTTTCCCGATCTTTTTGGCGATGTGTAGATTCTATGTTGTTTTAAGGGCATCAGTCACGATTATTCCAAAATAAAGAGAATGAACAATGTCTTCTTCATTTTAGCACGTGTCGTTGATTCATTGACGCCCCCGACGTAATTTTGCAGAATTATATGAGGTGACTTCATCTTAGTATAATTGAATTTTCTTTGAATGAAGGTGTCATTCATTTATGCACGTGGCATCAGTCATGAATATTGCTGAATTAAGAAACGTTTTCTACATTTTAACACGCGTCGATGATTTATTGACGCACGTGACGTGAGTTTGCAGAATTTCCCACGACGGCTCATCTTATTATGGAGGTGGTTACTTTCTCTGTTATGAACTCACGTGTCGATGAATTGGTAGTGAACGTGTATAAAGGAATGCAGATATCGTAACTATGCCTCATGACTTTGTATAAAGATTTTCTGCGCGTGTCGGTGAATTGATGGCCATAGTTCACTTTTCATATCGTTTCTGGCATTTTTTCCTGATCTTTTTGGCGATGTGTGGATTCTGTGTTGTTTTAAGGTTTATGTGATGTGATCTGGAGAAACAAAGGGATTGCACGACTACGTAGTATTTATGCCGCTGAGCTGAGGACAATATTCATGTGTCGCGTCATGTTGTTGGTAAACGAGGCGTGTATTTTTAGTTGCTCTTGAACGTGATGTCCGGCAGTCGAGATGCTTTGTTGCGGCGCGCATGTCCGGCTCAGGAGAGTGATATATTTAATTCAATGAGTGGGTCGACCTTCGAGACGTGGTCCCGAGATGACGGGCTGTCACCGGGAGTGGGCTGGGGGCTCCCAGGTGACTCCGAGAACGTGTAATTCCGCAGGCAACCTTCGCTCCTCCGAATTGCATTTATTCAATACTCTGTCTAAAGATACAAAAGATATAAGTGTCTTTAGGGCTTGAAGCTTGACTTGTGGTGGTAATTTTGCGAACTTTCATTGCAGTGCACAGTAATACAGAGCGTTCAAGAAAGTGGTGTCCACTTTTACGATGGATGGCACGGTTCAAGATGCAAAATAAATACAATACATATAAAACAAATAAATGTCTTGCAACATTGCTCAAATGTTTCCTAGGATAGAAGAAAATCATATAACCAAATTTAACCGAATTTACAATTTACATTGACACTGTTTTCTGATGCGGCACAAATATTTTATGTCAAGAGTTCCATCTATTGGCACTAAATGGAAAAGTCGACACCACTTTCTTGAACGCTTTGTACAGTGGTTCTTAAACTCTTCATCGCGACCCTGCAATGGCTCTTTTAAAATACCTGGACGTCACAAGAACTACAAAAAATAGAGGCTTGTTGAAAATAACACAAAAGTTAAGCGTTCATTCTATAGTCTGTTTTAATATACAAGAGATATACTTGTCTTAAGGACTTAAATTGGTGCTTGCCTTGTGGTAATTTCCTTGTCAATTTGACGGGACCAAATTTTCAATAGAGGCTTCTTGAAAATAACACAAAAGTTAAGCGTTTATTCAATAATCTGTCTTAAGATACAAGAGATATACGTGTCTTAAGGACTTAAATTGGTGCTTGACTTGTGGGAATTTCCTTGTAAATTTACGGGACCAAATTTTCAATTAATAATCTGAGAGAACCCCGAGTGCGAAGCATTCTATGCTTTAGAGATTCTATCTCTGATTATTAATTGCATAAATTTGGTCGAAACAAAATGTTAAGCAGTCCACGTACGAACTGCGCCAATGGTCAAGGGTTTTTCCTTAATCTTAGATGTAAACTGGGCCGAAAATCAAATCGGTTACCGATGGGAAGGAAGGGTCATGTATCACGGGGGGCGCCAATGGTCAAGTTTATTCCTTAATCTTGGATGTAAATTGCGCCGATAATCAAATCGGTTACCGATGGGCCGAAAGGGTTCATCGCGGGGGGCTAGACTGAAAGCAGGTGGGGATATTTGTTAAATATTACTGACCTAACCTAACCTAACTTAACCTAACCAATCACACATTTCCTCTCCCGCAAAAAAATCGAGAAAAATCCCACAAAGAGATGATTACGGTTACGCAGAAACAGGTACAAGCCATATAATTAAGTATGTCGTAACACCGCACGGGGCAGCTTACAAGTCGGATTATCGGCCAATTTGAGT
Organism: Othius punctulatus; assembly: GCA_951805005.1. Classification (NCBI taxonomy): domain Eukaryota; kingdom Metazoa; phylum Arthropoda; class Insecta; order Coleoptera; family Staphylinidae; genus Othius; species Othius punctulatus. Next base: position 25,054,557 of record OX638147.1, read on the forward strand.
TCGAAGTTAGTATGTCGATTAGTATGTCGAGTATGTCGAAGTTGAGACCGGTTTAAATACCTAGGAATCATATTCCTAGGTATAGGAAAATGGTCTCCATCCATTTTCCCATACCTACCCAATAGACGACAGAATTAATAACGCCACAAAAATGTACCATGCACTCAACAGAACGTTCACAGGAAACAAAGAAATAAGTAAGAACACGAAAATGAGTGTATTCAATACAATTTATAGGCCAATACTTACCTATGGAAGCGAAAGCTGGGTGCTAACAAAAGCCATGCAAAGCAAGATCCAAGCAATGGAGATGAAATATCTGAAAAGAATGAAAGGGGTAACACGAATGGATAGACTTAGGAATGACGCTATCAGAGAAGAACTAAAAGTGATACCAATTGCACAAAAAATTGAAGAGCAACAGTTAAGGTGTTTCGGCCATATGGTCAGGATGAACGAGGAAAGACCAGTAAAGAGTATCTGGGAAGCAAAAGCTCAAGAACCAATGACAAGACGAAGACCCCGAAAAACCTGGGACAAGACAATCACAGACATACTGGAAAATCGGAAGGCAAAGTGGAGTGACGCCAAGAGATTCCCCAGGGACAAAAAACAGTGGGCGAATTTTGTTTACGGGAGAGAACATTAGTAGTTATCACACCTTACACCTAACGGTATAAAAGGTTTACGATTATACCGGGTGATTCAAGTTTTATTACCATGGTTTTTTTAGGCATTTGGAGTTGCCCAAAAAATATGAAAATTTTGATTTATATAGGTCTGATACTAATCTACGGAAAGGTAGTTTGACATTATCGATATAATTATATAGACGGTTATAAAATTAATACAACTCTTTTCGGGCAAAATTCTCTACCGTTATTTTTGCCCTAAACTGTTTTATTTTATTCATAGAACCCATTTATGAAATAAAAAATTAACGAAAAGCAGGTTTCACATTACTGACCAACTTTCCTCGATATGATTTATGATTTTGTAAGTCAAGAGGCCTACAAAGCATTGACCGGGCCGGTGGGGTTGGCACGTTTTATGACTTTATTATTAAGCAAATATTGAGCTCCGGCCCTGAAGAAATCCTTGCGTCCGTATTCACCCAGCAGGCTGAGGGATTGGGTACGGCCCATCATAAAACCCATAAACTCCATTATAGGGACTATTACTGGAAGCAGCCGTCATATTTTACTATTTAGTAATAAATCTTACTGTTACAATATCAAAATTCATTTAATTCAATAATTGGTGCTTTTTTTTACTTGGATTACACTGGAATGTTTGGAATAGCATTAAAGTATGTTCTGACAAAAACTATATAACTAAAATAAAATAAATGGTTAAAATTATTTTTTTATCGTTAGATTGGGCTTCATCAATATGTAAACATGTGTACTTATTTTGGATTTTTTATTTCAATTAGAAGTCGCCATTTTTGGCCTGGTAATAAAACTTGAAGCAATCGGTATATATTGAGTTCGAAATGATTATACCTTGACCATTGGCGCAGTTTTCATTATCCTGTTAAGCACAGGAGGAAAATTGAAAACAATGCGAATTTGTTTAGTTCGGGTGGTATTTAGGAGCATTATTTCGTAAACTATCTTGAATGTATCCTACATATAAATTAACCTCTAAACTTCAAATGTGACATTTAAAATATGATGACAGTATAAACTGCCCTGAAGTTGTAGAATTGGCTAATTTAGGTGACTGCTTTGGACCGTGTTAAATGCCCAATTTGCTGCGATCTTTCAATCAGATTGTAACAACTTCATGATTTGACGGATGAATGAAATAATTATATAATTGATTAAATAATCATAATGATTTTAAATTATTCCGCATTAGATTTAATGGATCGGAGTGGTGTAAAAAATGATAATTACAAATGAATAATCTACGTGTTATTATTAAAATATTAGCTGCATAATATTTCATTGCTGCTGTTATCGCCATAATCTTGGCAAAGTGCTTATTATTAGTTTGATTGGGTGTTATTGCAGGGATGCAGTAAACTACTTAAAACGGTTAAACCATAAAGACAGTATATCTCTAGACAGACTATAATCTGTATGATTCGGTAATGGTCGTCGCGCTGCACATAAAGACGGGGTGGAATCGATGGTTTTCGTGACTGCCCCATTTAAAGCGGCGCGCCGTTTGTGGGAATTTCGAGAGGATGCTAATTGAAAATAAATTGATAGTTGGCGAGACCTTGGGAGCGACCGTTTTGCATGTGATGTGATCTTCAAATGTTGTACGAGGTACAAGCCGGCGTGCAAATCGCCGGGTGACGGAATAATTTGCCGACGTGTGAGGACAATCGCGATGTTCCCTCACGCGAGGATGAGGTTATTTGGTGTCAGAGTGTCCACTACTTCATTAAGTTTATAATGCGCGACTGCCAGCAAATTAAATGAGATGGAATAAAAGGTATGCGCCGTATATCATGTAACTTAATACAGCTCCATTAGTTTCGATATTTTATTGCCAATTATTGCAGCCGGTGCAGGACTCTTTCACATCCCCGCTTCGCACCTCTATGAAATGCCGTTTCATTACTAAATAATAGCGACTAATATTATAACACGATAAATATTCATTCCGCGCATTCAATTCGCTGTAAAACATTCAATTGCCATATATGAAACGTGATAAATAATAAGCATAAATCACGCGCCGCTGCAGCACGCACACATGTAAGGGCTTTTTCGGCCCTACTTAAATTACCTGTAATTAATTACCTTAATTATTGTTTTAGGTGCCGGGAACCGAGCAAAGGCGATATGGAATGTTTTTGCTCGAAGCCACGCTCCATCCACTGCAAAATAGTTCTGCTAGACGAACAAGAACTTATTCATGAGCTACAGGTTCGTTTTTTCCCACTTTAATTACTAGATATTATAATAATATCTCATGTGCATCATTTTGTAATCACGTAAGCATTTCTGAACCATTTTAATATTGCTATCCCACATTCATGCGGACACTGATTACACGAATTATTCATACTCGGATGCCTGAATAATTCCCATGGCATGCTAAAAACGCGTAGATATTTGGCTGAAATCTACCTTGGCCTACGTGGTTTTACACCCCCTCCCCCTACTGCAATTACAGGAACGGCGCGCAACCTGTAAGCGAGATGAGACGGTACATGTTTCATTTTATTTGCGCTGCGTCTGCATGAATGAAATTCTCCAATCTCGCCCAACGAAAACCACAAATACATGTGCATCCCAATACGCGACTTTCTCCTTTGTAGTTTTGACATTAATAACTCCTAATATTGAGCGCGTTGTTCTTCGTCCGATGTTTTGCAGCTTTCTCGAGATGGAGGCGATAAATCTTGGGCATCGATCAAAAATTTCGCATGTGTTTTATGTATGTACAGGAAAAATCGCGTCGATGCAATGCCGGCACGTATGGATCGAGGTGGTAATTACAAAAGGCTTTGGGTTTCACGGGAGTTCCGGCCGCCCTTTCCGAGTCGCTATTAAACGAAATGGACCGATACCTCAACGTAAACATTCATTGCTTACACAATACAAGTCTGATATGAGGGTGTGGGTTTTATTTTATTGCTATGACGTGTTGCTCAGAATTTTTAATACTCATATACGTGACTACCAGTGGCGGAACATTCCAGACACTAACATAACCGCGCTCACACAGACAGTGCATGAAAGCGGGGCGCTGATTAAAAATATTCGAAAAAGAGCGCAGACCCAATCATACCCAGACGCAATTAACGTGCGCATTTTGATCGCATGAAATCTTAGTAAAAAACGCGCGCGAATGAGCAATTTATATGTGTGTATGTAGGAAGACATACCTGTCCTTACGTTATAATAGAATTAACTCGCTTAATTGCCCCCATAAACAATCCACAGTACCGCATAATAAGACGACAAGGCGGAATAACATGCCATTAATTAAAAACAGCAACGATAAATAAAGAAACGCAAAAAAAATCATAAATCATTCATTTCGATTATTAAAATGACTTTCATAAGCAAACCGAACTAAAAGCCGCTAAACTACATTTCATTGTTGTGAATAGAGCCCCACATATCATATTGTTCGGGCCGTACATCATGGAACACGCGCGTCCCACACGGGAAAAATACAATAAGAATCCACCTTAACATCGTAAATTGAAATCGAAATATCATGCGTATTAAAACAAATACGCGGCGCAAATTGAAGGCGCTCGAGACGAGAAATTTATTGCCGCTATCATACTTTCAAATTGTGCGCAGGAATGCGAGCTGAACCCGGGGACACATCCAGTGAATAAAGCCCGCGATTTCCCTCCGATGTGCAGTTGTAATTTAGACGCTACGCGCGCCATATTATGAATTCATACACCGTATCCGACTGCCAGCAGACAATTGTTTTCAAGGAATACCGAAGACCAAACGCGCGTGGCAACGGATTCTTTTTTTCCGGCGATACCTGCGACACCACCCAATCCCCCTCACCCCCCTTTTTTCATGCGAGTCGACGCCCGCTGACACTTATCTATTGATTTAAATAAATTTATTACTCCTCGCACTTCATTCATATCGGAAATCACCTGTCAATTTGCCTGAAATATGGCACGAATTACAGTTAAAAATAGGGAGACAATAAAACATCTCCCTTATCGAGACCCTATATCATTTTTTCACAAACACGTATTACGACCGAATTGGATCTAACAATCGGCATAGAGTTTCTATTCAAACATAATTTGAGCCAATAATCAACTACCAAACCCCTTAAACTAACACAGCCTATACTACACGTGTTGCATCCTCACTGAAATTAACACAATGTGTTTATAATGGGGTTATGACCTTAAATCCGTAAATCTCCCGGCAACCCTAATTGACATGTTTCGATCATTTTGTTAAGTGTGTAAGGACCCGATCCAAATTTAATATTAATTAAATATAATTAAAACGTATAACACAAAAACGCAAATGTAAAAAGGTTTTAGTAGCGCACGAAAAGGCATGGGCCCACCCGCATTTTCGGACATGCATAATAGAGAGAAAGGTGACATATATTAATGTGAACGCATAACTAACATCAACCTGAATTTTAAACTACCTACCTTGGGGAGCTTGAGTTTGCCACCGGCGTGGTAAACTTGGGTGGTTCATATGTGTAGAGAGAGATAAAATACAGAAAAATAAGCGAAAATAGGGCCGGAGTGATAGAATGTGGAAGGAGAAATAGAAATAGAAATAGAAATAGAAACCTTGGGGAGGTTAAGTTCGCCTCCGGCGTGGTAAACTTGGGTGGTACATATGTGTACAGAGACATGAAATACAGAAAAGTAGGCGAAAATAGGGCCGGGGTGATAGAATGTGAAAGGAGAAATAATATAAATTCGGAAATTCGCACCATACTAAGACCAGTTAGAAGTAACCACCAGCGCAGAACGTTATTCTGCTCGACGAAGTGCCAGAAGTACAGCATTAATTTCTCAGGTAATTATACGAACGACGAAATCAAATATACACCTTATTAACATACTCTAAAGTCAATTCCTTACTAATGATACCACCTATCTAGTGACACTACATCGCGATGGCGTTTGTGGGTGGATCAAATTTAATAAAGGTAGGGATGTGGGTTTCTATCGCTGTATCAGCATAGTGAACTTGGCCGGGGTGATCGAATGTGGAAGCAGAAATAGTATAAATTCGGATACCTACCTACATTGGGGAGGTTGAGTTCGCCACAGGCGTGGTAAACTTGGGTGGTACATATGTGTAGAGAGAGATGAAATACAGAAAAATAAGCGAAAATAGGGCCGGAGTGATGTGATGATGATGGTGATGAGAGAATGTGAAAGGAGAAATAGTATAAATTTGGAAATTCGCCACATACTAAGGCCAGTTAGAAGTAACCACAGCGCAGAACGTTACCCTGCTGGACAAAGTCTCAGAAGTTGAGCTTGAATTTCTCAGGTAATTATACGAACAACGATATCAAATGTACATATTATTAACATATTCTAAAGTCAATTCCTTACTAATGATAGCACCTATCTAGTGACGCTACATCGCGATGGCGTTTGTGGGTGGATCGAATTGAAGAAAGGTAGGGATGTGGGTTTCTATCGCTGTATCAACGTAGTGAACTTTAACCACATTTCATATCTTGTCCTGACAATATTTTCATACGACAGTAGAGTAGTTAGACTATGGAGATTCTACTTCACCCCCAGCAGAGATTGATATTAAAATAATTCGCGGTTTGATTCGCGTTTAATCGGCGGAATTTGCGATAATTACATGATTAAAGTGGCAGATTCGCGTTTTTAATGGGATAATCGCGACAATTATCCGCGGTACTTACACCACAATTACTCTAATTACGCCAGCTAATTGCGCGATTATTCCGCAGGTAATTGCGCTGGTAATTACCATATGGTGATTCGGACAAGTGCCGGTCAACACACCACCCACACCCCCACCCAACCGCTCCACCCCGCCGCCGCCCCCGGGTCACACACCAGACTAGCCGCCGCGCCGCCCCCGGGGACGCACATTCGGCGTGGCCTGAGACGGTTATCTGAAACGGCGCAGAGTGTTTTATTGCTATGAGAGTCTCGACATGTCGATAAACATCTCGACTTGCTGGGGTGGGGGTGGTGTGTTGACCGGCACTTGTCGGAATCACCATAATGTAATTACCTGCGCAATTACCTGCGGAATAATCGCGCAATTACCTGCGGAATAATCGCGCAATTACCTGCGGAATGATCGCGCAAATAGCTGACGTAATTAGAGTAATTGTGGTGTAAGTACCGCGGATAATTGTCGCGATTATCCCATTAAAAACGCGAATCCGCCACTTTAATGATGTACCTGCAAATTCCGCCGATTAAACGCGAATCAAACCGCGAATTATTTAATATAAATATCTGCTGGGGGTGAAGTAGAAGCCCCATAGTCTAACTACTCAGTAGAATATTGTAAACTTCATTCGAATCAACGAATAAAGTTTGTTTACTAAAAATCTAACTAGCAACGAGTTCATATAATGGGTATATAAATCTCTCAATACAGATAATTCAATGATATTCTGGGTAAACGTATTGTCGTCAGTTAAATTGTCAGATATTCAGGCAATCTCAACATTCCAAAGAAAAAAAATCGTATGAATGAAGTACATATTTTGTACGGTCTGCAGCGGTTTATTAGCTGTTTATTTAAGAACTAGAACAATTTAGGATCTCCCACAAATCACACAGTATGTGTGTATTGGTAATAGAGTGTTTGTCCGATCTAGGAATGATAGAAATCGTATCACCCACAGTCCATATTTGCTCCTTGAGATATAAGCCTCCTTCAATGTTTTCTCCAGAAGCGAAAGGTTTGAAAAAGTTTGAAGGGGGCTTATATCTAATGGACAGAACGTAAAAGACGGTAAACTTAGTAAGAAAGTAGGTAGCTCTTAATTAGAGGTGTAGTAGTTTTGATTTTGCCAGCACTGGCTATAAGCTAGGTATATATACATGTGCGTTTATATTCCTACATATAGTACATTCACGGGAATATGAATTCTGACCTGGAAAAAAGGTTTATTCCGGTCAGGGGTTCTCTTTTGTTCATTCGGAAGCGAATAACTCAATGGGGGAGGACTTCCAGGACCGGTACCAAATAATGTTATCTTTATTTTACGGTATTTGCACGATCGACACTGGGGCAAATAGGGTCGCAGAATGTCTGTTCAGTTTCTGATGCCAGCCCTGGACATACACATGAAGCGTGCTCTGCCGGTAACCCGTCATAAAATTCCGAACACACAATAGACCTCAATAAACCTTTTTCTAGGTCAGAATTAATATTCTCGTGAACGTACTATACATAGAGGGTTGCTAAAAAGTATGGATCTAGTTGAACAGCTACAGCTACAGCTGAGAGTTGAATATTCTTAGAAGGGTTTCTCATAAGCTCATTGAAATTTTGCACACAGAAGCGTTTACATTCTATCATACTACAGTAGTTAGGCAACACGGATTCTAACGCACCCGCCGCAGAGATTTCGATTAATTTAATCCGCGTTTTAATCGAACTTTTGATTCGCGAGGAATCGACGGATTCGCGTCTAATCGGCCAAATTTGCAGGTAATGGGATAATCGCAACAATTATCCGCGGTACTTACACCGCAATTACTCTAATTACGTTGGCTATTTGCGAATCCGTCGATTCCTCGCGAATCAAAAGTTCGATTAAAACGCGGATTAAATTAATCGAAATCTCTGCGGGGGGTGCGTTAGAATCCGTGTTGCCTAACTACTACTGACACTTTTTAAAATTTTCTATCGTCATTTATTTAGGAAATTTAGAAAAAAATGCTCTTTTCAAAAATATTCATTTTTGCACGAGGGGTCAGTGCATTAAAGTTAGACGATTGAATTTAAATACTTTTCTCCATGTACCAGTTTTCAATCAGTTTTGATAAACCGTGTTTAAAATAGAAAGATGATCCAATGAGCCTTTCCGCCTCCTAAAAAATATTTAATATATCCATACTTTTTGCGACCCATATATATCTATAAATTTAAGTAGCTAATAGAAAAGGCTTGGAACCATCTTCTGGGATAATCTTTACATCCAGTCATGGATGGAAAACCGCGTTCCCAATGTTGTACTAATGAGCGCCACAAAGGGCGAAACCGGTCCACAAATGGCTCCGTGGCGATGATCACAATGTAGAAAATTAGTGGTGAACAATAACCTATTCACATAATATAAATGAATATGTACACACATATGGCGGACCTCAACGTTTTTGAGGATACTAGAAGTAGCTCATGAGTGGAAGGAGCCTAGTGAGAACTGATGAAAAACATCTCAATAGGCCGATCTTTTCATCTACTGATAAAATTATCTGAAGGATTCCCTGGCTGCTTGCCCTCGACAGTTGCATTTAGGCCTTTATTTAGTGCAAGTGTATCACATTTTGCCAAAAACTATGAAAATATCTCCGTAAATGTCAGTGCGATGAAATTTCGTTTCCCACAAAAAAAAATATAGCGTTTACGATGATATTAGAACAAAAAACGAATACATTACGATAATGAAAATGCGTAGAAGCATCGCACAATTTCGTATGAGAAAGTTATAATTAGGTATCCATCCAGAGTAATTAACATCCACCTGCTCGTATGGCATAACCAAGCAATTAATTAATCTAATTATTTTAATGAATTGTCCGTTACTTTGTGAATTTCGGGCATAACGAGAATTCGTAATTAATAATTCAGTATGTCGGACAAATATTCAGTTAACACGAAATTGTTGGTTATTTGCCTTGACCCGGGAGACAATTAATTTTGAGTCGTTATAAAAAAGTAATAGGAATTTAATTCATCCGAACGTACAAAACAGAAATGCTGTGCAAACGCCAGAAGAGTGAAAAAAAAACGGATTTCTCCAGGCACTGGTAGTTATGACAACGATTTTGTTTTGCTTATTCCCGCGTACAGCCCACTAAATTATGCAAATGTTATTAAAGCATAAATATGCGATATTGTAATGTTTACATTACACGGTATCTAAGTACAATGTTTCTAATTAATTTCCAATCCGCCCGCGTCAAGGGTAAAGTTTATTGCATGGGCGTGCAGTCCTTACCTCTGCGCGAATTCGAATCAATCATATTGGCACGCGTTATTGAACACGGTATTAATATTTATATTGGCGAGAAACAAAGCGGCGTAAAAAGTGGAAAATTGAGCCACCCAACATTTACACGACAAGGATAAATGGAGTGTAATCAAACGTTCAATCAACTTTACTTAGAGGTATTCATTAATTTATTCACTCAATGACATGGTGCTTTTTTTCTAATTTTGTGGGCGTGACTGACTCTGAAATCAGTACAGTCATTATCATAAACGCGGCGTGGTGTTTAAACTCATTCGAGGATAAGTTATGATTTGTTTATCTCTGTCATAGGAATGCTATATGTAGGTAAAAAAACCTATACGTCCGAATGAACTAATAAATCATTGTATTAAAAACTACTACTAGGTTCCACCAGCCTCTTTCTCCACCTTCTTTAATTAGTGTATTGTCTATTTTACATTATTTCAATATTTATATAATATCATATTGATTCTGAATGGCAAATACTTGCATTGGTCGTAACAGTTGTGTAAAATTATATTCAACTAATTCCGTGTTGTCTCGCTCGTGACACTCGCTCGTGCGAATTTCGCCTTATGGGTTTTTTAACGTGCGCGCGCAATTTGCCAGTACAGAGGATTACCACCTTCAGTTCCTCTCTAGAATTTGATTCGCTCAAAATATGTCCTCGGGGTTCGAACCTGCATCCATTGGCGAATATCGTCTTTAACGCTATAAACGAAACTATTCACAATTCTGCATAATAATTCATCAAGGCCGTTGCATTGAAATATTGCGCTTAACATGAAGGTATGATACGTTCGCTGTGCCATAAATCTCGTATTACTCTTTATCCGCCGGTTTAGGAATACAGGAGCGAAACGTATGCAGAGTTGAATCATCCGCGGCATTAAATATTCAGGAAAAAAGAAATATGTTATTCTATAGGCGTGGCCTTACAATTGTACAGTTACGAGCATAACTTTTGCGAGATGACCTTTTTGCTTCATTTATATTATGCACGACATAATACGGCGGTATAAAATTAATGATTGATTGGTCTAGTAGGAGGTTCGAACAGACACTTCTGGCGTAATTGGTCGCAAATATTTTACGTCGAAAACGAACACGTGCGAATGTATTATGCAGACTTATAATTTCGCAATAATAAAAATATTTGCATTTTCCTACAGATAAATAAATCAAATCAAATCAATCAAATACAACAGATGAAAGATAAGGTCGCATTCACCTTGATGCCTCGCTTGCTGCTGAGAACTCACAGTTGATCATGAATATTCACGATAAAGCATCAAAAGCGTTTCAATTCTCCGTCAGTCCATAAAATCACATCAAAAATACATATATTAAAAATTTACAATACATCGTGTACATGGTGTATTTGAACTTGTTAAATACCTACAAGTCCATGCTACATATGAGAAGTAATAGCATACTGGGTGTCTTTGTACGTAAAATAATTTTATTTGGTAGCTCAATATCTACGATCATATACTGCCAAACTAAATTATCATGCCATAAATCCATATAAAATCTGATCAAAATATCAAATATTTACTATTATACCTAAAGTCTACAGCAATTTTGTTAAATATACTTCTCATTCAAGCTTTTGTACGCATAGCGTGTATTCCATCGTTCACGTAGCATGGACTATAACTGCAAAATCAGCAAAAATGACAATTTCTACAATTTTCGTGCAATTTCGAAATTTCATGCAGTTCGCTTAGTTGATTTTTATTATTGTAGCATTTAAAACTGTCTCTGAATTTTCCAGCATTTCCTCCAATTTTTGTTTAATCAAATGAAGCCACAAGTCTATCAGAATTTGCAAAAAAAACAAAAAAAAAACGGACTGATTTCAGATTGTCAGCACTTTAGTTACAGTTTTCATGAAATTAAAGTAAACTAAAGTAAATAAGAGTCACGACACTGTTTTACAAAAAAACTTTTATTTTATTTTTTTATGAAAAAAAAGGTGTCTGATTCATATTTAAACATTCTTTCACAAGCTTCAAAATATTTGTGCATATAAAGTAATAAATTTTCTCAGAATGTGCATGCAACTGTCTCCAAATTTACATGCACTCCAAATGGAATTTGTATGCAATTATTCCGGAATATATTTCGGAATGTGCATGCAATTTTCTCGAAATGTACAGGAAATAGTTCAAGACAATATTTCTGTCGAATTTCGGGTGCAATTCTTTCAGATTTTGCAATTTTATGGGAATTTTTACTGAAGTTTCCAGAAATTATGTGTTTTCTAGGACTTTGGTTTCAAATGTCCCATACAACTCGGAAGGTGAAATTATCTCTGAATTTATAGACATTTCATTCAAGCCATAATTCTCATCAAGCTTGTTTGCACTTGCCTTGGAATTTACTAGAAACCTTTAAAGCAATACTTCTGTCGAATTTTGAGTGCGATTTTCTCAGATTTTGCATTCAATTCTCTGGGGATTTTGACTGAAGCTTGCTGAAATTATGTGTTCATAATATGCATTTTATTCAAGCCATAATTCTCATGAAACTTTTTTGCAATTGTCTTGGATTTTACAAACCTTAAAGCAATAGTTTTTCGAACCCATGATTTTCTAGGAGTTTGGTTTAAAATGTCCCAAAATGTACATCTAACTCCGAACGTATACGCAATTATCTTTAAATTCATTTTCAAAATATGCATTTTATTCAAGCCATAATTCTCATGAAACTTGGTTGCAATTGTCTTGGATTTTACAAGAAACCTTAAAGCAATAGTTTTTCAATAGTTAGAATTTTGGGTGCGATTTTCTCATATTTTATATATAATTCTGTAAGAGTTTTCATAAAATCCAGTGGTGCAATCATTTTCTCGGAATTTGTTTGCAAGTGCATTAGAATTTACAATTATCGGCAATAACTTTTTTGATAGAAGAGAATTGGAATTACCTAACGCGGTTACAATTTCTTTATTATTTAGTTCATTCAAATTCTTTTTCTCAAATTCTTTCTGTCATTAACATAAGAGCTTCAAGGCGAGTGTGAGATATCGTCGATCATAATCTATTTCTACATATTTTAGCGTTAAGAAATATCTTTTGCAGGAAACTTGAGATATCGGAAGAGTTCTAAATACGCTAGACTAGAATATAAGTATTGGGTATAAGATGGAGTACACTTCTCGAAATAAATTGTATTTAAAAATAACGTAGTTACAAGTAGTAGCACAGTTTTGCAACTTCTACTTCAGTATTTCTTCATTTGTTTTGCCACATGCTCACACATGCTTGCTTAATTCTTCTATGTGTTCTTCTATAAAGTCTATCTGCAGTTGAAGATTCTGGTCTACTATTAACATATCACAAATATTTTGTTCCAATAAATCAGAAATTTCAAATCAAAAGTTCTTCTATTAAATTTTCTAATGTTACATTACAATTTTTGTTTGTAATTTATTAGTTAAAGTCTTCAATATAGAGAGAAGTCGATCTTTTTTGGAATATTTGGTTTAATTTCATCAAAATTTTGTGGATCAAATACAGATAAATCTTTACAAACATCAAAGGTATTTTGGAATCGTTTTATCATTGATTACGGTATCTATTATTACATTGAATTTTTCAAACATATATTTGTCATGTTCATCGTCTAATGTTTCATCTCCACATTTTTCTCCATTCTTTCGGCATACGAATTACTTTTTTCTTCGCAGTTCATTCAATATTCTCTCAAATATCATTTTAGAATTATGTACTGTTTGTTTTATTATGTACTAATTTTTCTTCCGCCCATACTGCGAATTAGTCTGAAAGATATTTTACTGAGTCGTAATTCTTTGAAACTTCTGTATTTTTGTACTTTTGCACTTTGCGTCATCTGTGTAGATTTGTAGCAATGGTATTTGTAAATCAAGGGCTACGGGAAAAACGGTCAGAGTCCAATTTGGTCGTTTTCCAGAAAACTAAATTGAAAGTTTCAAGTCTAATAAAGGACAGAAAGGATGAATGAAAAAACTAACTGATTATAATTGATCTACTTTGACAAGATGTGAATTAGAATATTAAGCAAAAACATGAAATACACATAAGTAAAATTATTAAAACAATATATTTTTATTAACAAGTTTTGGACTCTGATCATTTTCAACAGTATTTTTAGATTTTTTATGTAGGGTACAGTACAGTATAGATATGTACATACAAACAATATATTTTCAAATGAAATACAAACTTTTGATAAAATATTATTATGATTACCGATTATTGTCCATTAGGGGGGTCGTCTATAAATTATTCTTCTTCGTCTAGATCTCTGATCGTTTTAAGTCAACATCATATTCTATTTCTTCGTTTTTGAAGCGAACGGTGATCGTTTTTTACTGTTTTACTTCACGTGTAGAAACTACTTTTCCCATACTACAACATGGCACCATCAGCTCGATTTCAATAAAAATGGAATCAAAATGGAATCAAAATGAAGAAATAGCAATCATTCCTCCCCGTAGCCCTTCAAATATTTTAATCGTGGTCCAGTAATGCAGAATCTTTTGAAAAATATAGTTGCTGTTAAAATTACTTCGTATTTTAAATATTGTCTGTGAAACTTTTTGCCATTGCTCTCACATTACTGTTCGTCTTTTTGGGTTTCTCTATTGTTTTTATCACCAATTTTACTTCTACATACAAAGGTGACTTAACATTCCGTATTTGCCGAATATTTTGCCATTCTTCAGCCCACCAACTACATTCTCTCTTGTTTCTCAGATGGAGATTAACCTTTTCTTTCTTTGGTTTTGAAGATCATATTTAAAAATGAACGAGCGTTGGTCTATTGTACACATTTTGAGTGGTACTAGTCTAGTCTACTGCTATTGAATACATTTTAGTAGTATTTATTTTTTCTGCTACTATTGTAATATTTTTTAATTTTTTAATTAAAATCTTATTATTAGATTTCGTAATAATTTAATTAACTGTAGTGTCTGACAGAAACGAAACAAATGCACCAGATCTAATTTAAATATTTGATGTAAGGCCCATTAAAATTTGCCCAAAATTTTGCTATGTAGATTTCTAGTAGCACGATTCAAACTCTTGGCCTGTATCAAGTCTTCCAAGAAGTTTATTAATATATATTATTCTATCAATCATTTGTTAATTATATGACATTTTTCTCTTTGACTTTTAACTGTTCAGACCTTTATAATTTATCAATACGATTTGAACTATAAATTATTTTGAAACAAATATAATACATATCGCGTTTGTGTACATTGCGTATAGTGGTAGTAGTGCCAATATACAACAGAAAAAAATGAGTTTGTTGCGCCGGCGCCTTACAACTATTTGCGACCGGCGCACCGGGAAATTTCCCGGCTTCCCGCCGGCCCCATCCGCCTCTGGTGGTGGTGGTGACCCGTCCACTACATGTGTGCACGGGCTGTCAAGTTGCGCCTGGCCTACCAGGTGCCTAGTTAGGGAAATTGTACGAGTTTTGTTTTATAAATCCTGTCGCTATGTACATAATATACATGTTAGGCAGACAGATGTAAATTTTGCAACTTTTAAGGTAGGGTTTTGTGCGGCATTGTGTGGTTATTGAATACCGTAAAAAATATGTAGATGTTTCGTGGCGCGGAGTTGAAAATGAAGTAATGGGAGGTGATTAAACGTCGCGGAGGAATGCCCATGTCTGCGAAATCATCGAGGCATAAAGTGGGCGCAATAAAGCTCTTAAAATGCAGCATCGCAGAGCGACAATGGGCATGACGTGCTTTACGGCCATGGCGGCGTACGGTGGAAATATTATTTTTTCAGCGAGCTACTTTGGTCAGGTATGTGTAATACGGCGATAATGCGTTATTAGGAATCGAGGCACGATCCCGTCGGTTATGCTTATTCCTGAAACACACCGGGGCTTGGCGTCATTCAACTCGAATGCCACACGCGCATACACAAATATTACAATAAATATTAATAAAGAAACGTTAACGGAAAGCGCCGGGGGCAGCGGCTAATTGTGCGTCGGGCGCGCCTTGGCGTTTTCGAAAACGTTTTCAATCGACTCGCGTGTGCGTCCCTGCCCGCCACCCCCCTGCCGCCCGCTTACCCTGCAGCGGGCCAGGCCGGCCAAATTAAAAAAAAAATATTTATGGGGAGCCAGACGTGGGGAGATAAATCAGAGAAATATTTATTTGATATTCCGGGACATTGCGCGCCTTGTTAACCCCCGTGATAAATGAAGAAAAATTTATTACTGACATGAAAAATAAATAATAGAACCTATTAGGGCATAGGGTATCTGACGAAAGTTCACTGCACAACTTTGTTAAAACAAGTCGAACCGATATATCAAAATTACGCTGATTTATCTCGCAACTTGAAAACTACACGCGCCCGAAAAAAAATCGCACGCGCTGTGTTTAACCGCCGCGAAAAAACGCAACAAACGGGGAATTTATCGCGCCCGGCGTTAACTTGATACCCGAAAAAGCGGCCGCTTTTTCCCCGCGCCCATTTGTACGTGTATTTCACTTTTTATTATTGACGCTCCGGCCTTTACAATTTCAGCCGAGCATTAATTAAATATTCAATGCGAGTTAGGAGAATTCTTTTGTGCGCACATCCATGTTCCTCATTGTGTTGTCTTAACGCTGGCTATCACCTCCGTTCCACGGACTATACCTAATCGACTCTGCTCACGCACGATAAGCAAAAGCGTGAAACCGTTTTTTTTCCTACCATTCCCGCCTCTGACCTTTCACTCGCAGTGTTAATTTTCATGTAAATTCGTCCACCAGGACGCATTTACCCTCTGTTTCCTTGAGAGACCTGCGATTTATAACCAGAAAGAAAAAACACAATTTAAAATAAAATATGATAATTACTTCAAAAAAATCTGATATTGCAACTGAATAAATTAACTGATTTTTTATTGTTATTACTTTATTTGCTACATACTCGTATTGTTTACTTTTCCATACCTGTACATTTACGTGAACGAAATTGAATTCAATATCACGTTTGGTGGTCCCTCGAGGGCATGAAGACTTGAAAAATATTATCGATTCATTATTTTAAAACAATCTCCTTGTCTAAACATCGGGATTCACCTTGCAAAATCAAGTTTATACACGTGCCGATTAGTGAGAACAATGGAGTCATTTATTTTCTTGTAAAAATATGTAATCGCCAACACGCGCGGATTTTTCCTCCCGCTTAAGAGGCCTCTTTATCCATAGATAGATAGATATATTTATTTCAAGAGATACAAAACAACAATATATTGAAACATGTCAAAGGTAATAAAGTAGTAGTAGTATATTTCACAGTATTATCATTGATTATAATACCCTTGATTATAAGGGTATTATAATCAATGGTATTATGATCCCAGTGGATGGTACAGTGTCATTTTACTAAAAATAAATAAAATACGATTACAATTATTAGTGAGCACTAAATATATGACAGTAACTGAAATTTTCAATAGTAATATGTTAAGTGCATAGTGACTTGCTGATAATACCCGCTATAGTGGCACGAGAGCTTGTTGTTCACAGCAACAAGCTCGAGTGCATCACTATAGCGGGTATCATCTAAGCAAGGAACTATGCACGAAGCATATTTTGCCTGACTATTGCACGTGTCGTATTGACATTGACAAATATGTAATAAATATTATAAAAATATCTTCCAACCGTTTTGGCATCAAATCTCTTACAAATATAAAGCAATAAATTGCTGGCTCCACGCCAGAGAATACTTAAAGTCACAAGAATATATTTGGAGATAATTTGAAAAATGTTGCGATGAAAAAAGTACTAAATGAAACTACCAGTATGCACCAAATTGCATTGATTTTAACCGATTGGGCATACAATACTGGGCATACTGGCATAATATTGGGCATACTGGTATAAGGTACGAGCCTACAGCCAGTTCAATTTTTATTTCGCAATTCCTAAGGAAGGTAGTGATTGACTGGACATTTTTTCTATTGTTTAAAGCTAGTAAATGAATAATGCTTACGGGGAGTGAGATATTATAATATGATAGATCGTTCATCAAGGTTTTTCGTGGTAAGAAATATTTTTGAGATGAAAAAATTATGTGGTTTAGTATCCCTTCACCCTCGTTGCATTCGCATTGGGGTTTGGGACTATCCTTATTTTAGATAGATGGCTGGGGAAACAGCCATGGTTAAGTTTAAGTCGCGTTATTGAGGATGAGAAAAAACGAGAAACATGATAATTGTAGATGTAGTCATTTTTTCCGGGAAGATGAGGATGGATGATATTGATAATGATATTGCCATCACTGGGTAAAGGGACACTAAACCACATAATTTTTTCAGGTCAAAAATATTTCTTACCACAAAAAAGAGTACTAAGTTTGTAAATAGGTACTATGAGTGCTTCTTACCATTCTTTAGAATTATTTTGTCACTCCGTGGGTTGTTGTCTATTTCTTGAAGTAGTTCTATTCCCTTTGTTCCTATCTTTTTAATCATTTCTGCGGTGATTTTGTCCGGCCCTGGTGGCATTTTTTTCTTAGTACTTCAGTTCTTCTATCGTTATGTGTTCTTTCGTTTCCTTCCGTTTGTTCCAATATATCGAGTTATAATGGTGTAACGTGAAGATTTCTCACTACCTACTAAAGTTCGCGCGTGGCGCCTATATCTGCGTTTGACAGCGACGATCGGAGCGCTAGAGCGGACGTTCGGAGGCACAATCATTGTGAGACGGCGGAACTGCGCGAGCGATCGAGGCATTCCAATGAAAGTGTAGGAAATACCTATCCACGGTTAGTGGGAAATACGCCGCGCCTTTTCACACGGATTAGTGCAAAGCATTGCCCTTCCGCAGAGTCGGGAATTGTCCACATTTTGTGTTTCGTGACTCCAGAAATCTGGAGTCCTACCCCTAGTGCCACACACTAGCTACTCCTACTGCTACGACGCCCACACACTAGCCTACTGCTAGTCCGGGGCTACAACGCCCACACCTAGCTACTGCTAGTCTGGGGCTACGATGCCTGCGCCTAGCCTAGTCCTAGTCTGGAGCCAGTCTACGGCTACTGTGGGGCTACGACGCCTACACACTAGCCTACTGCTGGTCCGGGGCTACAACGCCCACACCTAGCTACTGCTAGTGTGGGGCCACAACGCCCACACCTATCCTAGTCCTAGACTAGGACCAGTCTAGAGCCGTGCAGCCGTGCCGAGAGCGTAGTGCAAGCCTGAGGCCATCGCCAGTTTGGGGGGCTGCAGGTCGGGGCAACCAACGCGGGACGAGGCTGCCGCCCACGCCTGTGTCCACCAAGTGAGGCACTCGGTTGCCGCAACGGAAACGCGTTAGCGTCCATTTTGTTGCGGTCACGCAGCGAGGGAGCAGCGAGCAGCGTTGCCACGTCGAAGTCGAGGGGCGTGAAGTTCGTCACCGAGCGGCGCGAAGTCCGCTATATTTATACTTTGTTCACCTATCTGTAAGCCCCATTAGCTTTTGCGAGCATGTTTGTAGGCAAATATCGCCTGTTAGCACGCTATTCGGTAATCCCGCGCGGCGCCGTACGTACTTACGAATCGCGAGCGTTTCTAGATTAGACCGCCGCAGAGCGATTTCAGACTATCAGTCACCCTCTCACCCCATATTTTACCCCCTTTGCGTCATCATTTCCACCATATGTACATGTTTGTTGTTGTGTGATATTGTCGAGACTGAGAATCTTAATAAACTCCTCCTTGACAGTTTAGTTTGTCGCGTTTGTTTTGGTTGAACTACGGCGCCGTACGTACTTCCGAACCGCGAGCGTTTGTAGATTAGACCGCCGCAGAGCGGATTTCGGACTATCAGTCACCCTCTCACCCCATATTTTACCCCATTCGCGTCATCATCCCCACCATACATATTTGTTGTTGTGTGATATTGTCCAGATTGAGAATCTTAATAAACTCCTCCTTGACAGTTTAGTTTGTCGCGTTTGTTTTGGTGGAACTAAACATTTTCAGGAGCCGCAGCTGTCCTTGCTCACAACTGCAAGGGCCGTTGAAGCTCACCCTCCGCTGACTCGGTAATTGTGTGGCGCCCTAATTTGACACCTTAATCCACGCCTTCTCCACTGTCGTTAAAGGCTACCGGCACGGCTCAATGGAGTGAGCTCCCTTAAGGTTTGGCAGAGATACCTCAAGGTAAGGAGAGGAGAAAGTTTGGCGTAGCAATGGAGTATCCTTGTCTACACATAAATGCGATTTGGCGATCAGTAATAAATCACCTTTTATCTATTTCTTAGAATTAGTTTGTCTAATAGTAGATACATGTCAAAACTTCCTAAATCAGGTCTCCGATTGTGATTATGTTAACCCGTTTATAAATTATCTTGATTATCGCTTACTTATAATGCTCTATACTGGCTGGGGTAAAGAGGCCTCTTAAGCAAAATATGTTAATTGTGATATATCAGTTAAGATTTATTTTAATTTTTTATTGATTATTTGAAATTATATCTTCTTCTTCATGTGCCGTTTCCATTCTAGAGGTTAGCTATCATCATTACTATTTTGGAAACTGCAGCCCTAAATAAATCAGCTGACGTAGCATTAAACCATTTTCGCAGATTCCTAACCCAGGACATTCTTCTCGCTCTGATAGATCTTTTATAAAATCTGAAATTATATATTTTTTTAATATTACCCGCGAGAATCGTATATTTGAATGTAGGATTTACTATGTGGTAAAAATGTTACATTGGGGGTTTGCTGGTTGTGGAGTTGAGCGCGTTATTGTTATTATTTGTTGTTTGGGCAAAAAGGTTGCGTAATTGTGCGGAGTAATCTGGGCCGGTTGCAAATCTGCTTAGGCGATTTGATCCTGCAAACAATTAGCTCCAGTTATACTGTGGGGGCATAAGTAAGAGATCGGCGGTGGAAATTCCTCGGGCGCTGTTATATTTTGGTAATTATTTCTCAAGGGCGGTTGTGTTCGGTGAAAATTTGTAATTAAAATGATTATATTTTGCAAATAATTTCCGCTGAAATTTTGGGTGGTTTAGGTGGATAATTGCGAGTTGTGTTGGCGAGGAGTTGGCTAGGTGATTGTAGTGCGCGGCGGAGTGATATAAAACGGGTTCTGATATCCGCGCCTGGAAATTGCGAAAATAACGGAAAAGTATGTATTTATTCAATGACGTTAGAATTCATTGTTTTATGGGCGGGGTAACCATGACGACTGGTACAGTCGGGCGCGGCAGCCGAGTTCAGCAAGGATTGTTGCAAAATTAAAAAAGGGCAGCATGAGTATTTGAGGCAGAAGCAGAATTCCGCCCTAATTCATGCCCAGCTCTCGCCCGAGGTCTTACATTTTCGTGCGTTTTTGTGTTTATATTTCACGTGGTATGTATTTTTCAAGCCGTATTTAGTATTTCCCCGTTTTCGCAGAGATCGCGAATATATAAAAGTTTATATTTCCTGCACGCTGAGTAGGGAATCTTGTGTGCTGCAGATGGATCCGCATGGGGGGTGCCGTAAGTGTGTCGACGGGGAAAGATTTGGGCGTTCACTCGTGAACGTGTTAATCTGTTGATTGAATTGATTTGATTCTTTCCTGTGGGAACGCAAGATTTTAATGATCCAGTTATCACCTCCGGATCACGTACGTGGCGAGTCGGTTTCTTGAGTAGCCGGCCGGAGTTTATTTGTTCATTTTGAACGGCTGGCGGAGCATCGACAGGGATGATCGACCAAGGAGAAAATTGGCAGAGTCATACCGAAGACACCCCCCTGCGGACGGCTACCAGCCACCACCGATTTTAAATAACGTAGAATGACACACTGACACTGAAAACATTCCTGCAATGATTTATTTCAATACCGGCCATCTTACTTCTGTAGGGAAATGCGAAAGCGGGCGCCCGGAAAAACCATTAAGTGAGTTTCCATTCAAATTTATTTTGTTCTTGCCGAAGCGTTTGAAGTGCGTTATTTATTTTGAAACCGTTTCCTCGGCATATTCACCCCAAGATCAGTTAAAATAAATAAATTATACGTAACTAATCGCTTGCAACTAAAAGGGAAGTGCGCACTATCCCCCCGCTGCCTTCAGGGGTTAATTTGCATAATAAAATAACATAACACGAAGCCCGGCGCGTCTCGCCGATAAAAACTAGCAAAGTAAGAGAAACCGACTCATTTCATTAACATACCTAACGATTTGAATTAATTTCCCCGTTTGATTAATCGCCAGGTGCATTGCATGCATATCAATCATCGCATCGCGAAGTCCGGTGTTTCCTGAAAACGCGTCGATCCGAAAGCACGAATCCCATTATTTTTGTGTCAATAGGCGGGGGTGGGCTTTTGCTGGCCGCCAGGGGCTTGGTCGGTCCGCATCATTTCTGGGGGGCACGCCGTGATACACGAAAGGCCCTGTTTTTTCACAAAGACTTTGTAGTGGTTTCCAAGGCACTCGCGCATTTTGTGCACACTTCGCCCGCGGCGGCCCACAGAAACGCGGCCTTTCGCCGGATTATTACGTAACGAGCCCTTTATTTTTCCCTTTCAATATCACCGCGAATCACCAGCATCGCATTTACCACGTAATTACACCACACAATAAAAGCGGCTCACTTTCACCGAAACCGAAATCTCTCCACGTTACACGCCGTAATCATACACTACCTCTAAAACAATTACAGTTATGAGCTATAATTTTAATTCGATAACATCTATGAAAGTATCGCTCCACAGCAAACTACGTTACTCAATATCCTTCCTGCAAGATGCACTGACAAATTACCTGCGCAACGTGGGCGCCGAGGGCTCGGTTTCGCTGCAGTTTAATTTACGGGTGCATTTTGCATAAAGCGGCTATAAATATTTATTATAATAATTAATAAATGCTCCCCATCCCGTGTGCAAACAAATAAAAATTTTACGAGCGCCGCAATTTCCGCTCCACTATTTTTGGGTTTTCCTTTTTCAGCGCGCCTAATTGTCCCGCTCAAACCTGTTTACGTGCGGCCGGCGATGGTAATCTAATTCGCGGAAGTGCACACGCCTAGCGCGGCTATTAATGAAACAATCATAAAATTACTAATTAAGGATATAATGTCATAAGCGAGCCACCAAGAGTCATCGCTCCGGATTAACGGATGCTCTCGCCCGGCTCTGCACGTGCACGACAAAGACCTCTCCTGCGATGCTAGAAAATTCCTAAATAACTTTAAAAGGCCTCATATTTCAAATGAAAATTCGCTTTATAAATATCCAATGGGATTACCCCTCGAGAGCAAAGCCGGCGCTCTTACCGTAACACTCTTATGCCCACACTGAAAAATGTACGCAAGAGTCATTACGTTTCCCGTATTTACTGTGCACTTACTTTCAAATTGTTGCAAACAAAAATTTTCAAACAATATCACACGCCAGACTTATTTATCAGGATTCCCCCCAGGATCAACCTAAACATCCATTACAGGCGGAAATAAATAACGAAATAACCAACTTTCCTTCGCATCTCATATTTTTTATTAAAAAAGTATAAAGCACACTACCCCAACCTACAAGATTTTGCTTCTTGCCTAATCACTTACTGAACATTGCCATTATAACAATACCGCCTAATTATTATTATTAAAACAGTAGTGGCGGGTGGCGAAAGGGGCAGGATGGGCTGGCTGGGGGAAAGTGGAGGGAATAGCTCCCATGTTTGTCTTATGGGAGAAAAAGTTAACCCAAGTGCCACAAGGTCTACTCACAAGTGGAGGATATAGCAAGGAACTACTATCACTTACTAAAAATTGCCATTATAACAACACCGCCTAATTATTATTATTATAACAGTAGTGGGGGGTGGCGGGAGGGCCAGAAGGGGCTGGCTGGGGGAGAGTGGGGGGGATAGCTCCCATGTTTTTCTTATGGGAGAAAAAGTTAACCCTAGTGCCCCAAGGTTTACTCACAAGTGAAGGAAATAGCAAGGAATAAGAAACGGTGGAACCAAACAATAAAAGTAAATACATGAAGGAAAGATAACAGCACTTGAAGGGTAAAAGAAGAAAGGTTATAAGTAGTGGGGCTAGGACAGTTCTGCGGCATTTTCCCCATAAGAAATACATGGGCCAATTTTTCGCTAATTACTTCCGGTCAAGCGAGCCATTGCGTGTATGTGGTACTGCCTAACTTCTGCGCGGGACCCTCAGCCCGTCACTATATCCTCTTGTGCCCCTTCGCCCCTCCGCCCCGCAGCCCCTCACGATATCCTCTTTTAAACAGCTTTAAATAACAAGGTGGTGTTGTTGATGCAAAATGAGCTGTTTAAAAGAGGATATCTTGAGGGGCGGAGGGGCACAAGAGGATATCGTGAGGGGCTGAGGGTCCCGTGCAGATGTTACGCAGCCCAACATACACGCAATGGCTCGCTCGACCGGAAGTAGCGAAAAATCGGCCCATGTATTTCGTATGGGGAAAATGCCGCAGAACTGTCCTAGCCCCACTACTTATAACCATTCTTCTATTACTCTTCGGGTGTCGAAATGCTGTTATCTTTCCTTCATGTATTTACTTTTATCGTTTGGTTACACCGTTTCTTGTTCCTTGCTATTTCCTTCACTTGTAGGTAGACCTTGGGGCACTTCGGTAAACTTTTTCTTCCATAAGAATAACATGGAAGCTATCCCCTCCACTTTGCCCCACGCAGCCCCTCCTGCCCCTCCCGGCCCCACCCGAATCAGCCTTTTTAAAAAGAGACCTGTTTATATCAGCCTGTTTTCTATCGACACTGAGGCAGCCCCTCCTGGCCCCACCCGAATCAGCCTGTTTAAAAAGAGACCGGTTTGTATCAGCCTGTTTTCTATCAGATCTCTTTTTAAACTGGCTGATTTGGGCGGGGCAGGAGGGGCAGGAGGGGCTGGCTGGGGGAAAGTGGAGGTGATAGCTCCCATGCTATTCTTATGGGAGAAAAATTTAACCCAAGTGAATACATGTGTTTAATCTGTACCGCGTCTTTCACTGTCTCACCTGAATCCGCCTGGACAACCCCAACCTTCACCATGGTTTGATGAACGTCACAGAGCGCACCTACCATCCTTACTTGGTAGTTGTGACCTTACAATATGCATTTATACATTTTCAGAAATTTCAGTTAATAATAACCCAAACTTGTAAATTCAGAAAGTTATATCGTCGATTTTCTCACTAATTTATAAATCTTCTTCTTATGCATTTATCTATAAATGGATGTTTGCGACAATACGAATCATCTCGTCTCGATTCCTGCCTGTATGAACCACTCTTCCAATTGTCCTTGGTCAAGTCCATTCCCTAATATTTCTCAGCCATGGCATTTTTTGTCCCTTTTTTTCTGGGTAGGTTCCCTAAAGCCTCTCAGCACTTTGGCCTCTGTAGTCCATTTGTGCTTTCCCCGGTGGACTCAGCTTTCATCCATGAGTCCTGTTCCTTTAAAAAAAAGTCCAGAATCACTTTGGGTGTAAAGCTGCTGACTGTCTTTGGTACCACGAAAGGGTTTCCAAAGTACGTCTGCCTCATGTTCTTCCTTCAATTTTGCCCTCTATGATGAGCAGCAGAATTTCGTACTTCTGGTTTCGAAAGACATGTCCCAGATATGCAACATTTCTTCTTTTCATTGAAGTCAAACGTTTGCCGTAGGACTTCTTCGTTGGTAATTCGTTCTGTTCACGAGATCTTAAACATTCTTCTTAAACACAATTCGGTTCATTGAAGCATCCCTCCATGGGGTATGAATTTATAATTTATTAATAAACCTCGTCAAATTTTCAGAAGAATTATCTTCAGGTATACTAAATACAAATCTAATACAAACACATATAAAAACTTCCCAAAAACAACTTGGTCCTGTTACGAAACGATACAATCCCTGAAATTCGACTAGCAACGCACTTTTGCATGAGCATTTTTGCGAGCGCAATAATTTGCGATGCATTTACTGTCTGTACATGCACCTGATATCCAAAATTTACGAAATTGGTTTTGGTTATAAGTCGAGTTTCATGTACAAAACTTCTTGGTAACGTTTTTTCTTCTTCAGTTTTCCCGATACTACACGCGAAGTACATGAAACTGATAGTTTGGTGATTTGCAGTTTACGAATCTTGATGATTTATAGTATGTGGAGTTTACAACTCTGTGGTAGGTGATAATTGCAGGGGCGATTATAGATTAAAAGTTGGAGTGTTCCTCCGTACGCCGTACGCCACAGGGGATCATAGTATAAATTGTTGTAAGTTAATCTAAGTGGTGAATCTTTTGTAGTATTCTTGTAAACTGTTTTGTGAACTTTTGCGTTAATTGAGTGAAAATGAAGAGACGCTGTCTGGCATTAAATTAGAGCTAATTGAAAGCAGTTTCTAAATACTTAATAGATCGCTCACCTCCGTAGGGTATAATTCACCAATTTATGCAAATTGGGAAAGTTCGGCGGCGCAATGTGAGGAAGCACACGGTAAAGTGCGGAGGAAGGCGGTCGGGCATCGCGGTGGATTTCCTCGAAGGCCATTTACGCTTCCGAAGTGGCGTTCGTTAGCGAGGGAATAAGAAGAAGAAAAAAACGTATGTAATGTGTAAGAAGGAATTCGAAATAATTGAGTGGATGAGTCGCTTAGAAATGTGTACGCGCTCACGAGGTGGAGATATCCTTACTGCACACCGATGGAGTGACTTGCTTTTAAACATAATAAAGAACACGCGCTCATATCGAATTTAAATGGTAACATCTAGCCAGGCGAGTTCATTAGTTACAACTGAGCAATCACGTTATTTGTTTCGTCAATGGTTTCGTCGGAATTGGCATGGCAATGGTCATCGGTAATTGAAATCACGAAACTTTTGACATGTAAGGCGGCCAGACATAGGACGTAACCTTCGAGTCCTTATTAAAATATCTTCATTACACGAAGCATAAGCGGTGTGTAAAACGGTGTTTAATCACCGCGATGATTTATAGTTGTGTAGCGGAGCGATGATGAGATTTTAAACGTCAGTTATTAAAATTTCGTTTGGCACCGATAAAACTCATGCGCAATTTTACGCGAAACGCCTGACGATTAACGCGCACAAAAACGTAAGGGGTTGTTAACTGCGGATAATGAGGGCATTAAAAATATCGCGCAAAAAGAGGCGAGATTTATGCCCATCCACCCCTCGCGGACAATGAAATTAGCGGAATTACAATTGGGGGGGGCCGAAATGAGACTTTTTGATTCTAATAATATCGCCCTCCCCCATGAATAATAACGCATAAATCGCGTCAACCCCTAAAGCATACACGGGCCTTTTTTACGCATAAAATTTCAATATCGGATCGCGCCGGGGTGGAGGATCTAACCAAATTATTTATTACTCGCGGCTGGCGTGCGCCCCGAAACTTCGCCCACCCCCGACATCAAACGGCGGCCGTGAGGCACGGGTTAGCCGAAAATTCCTCAAAAATCTCGTTTAGGCCCCAGCAATTTAATTTTTTTTTCCGTTTTCAGTCATCCCTATTAATATTCATTGGCAATCTCTTACATGTAAAGTCCGAGCCTGGCTCATTCATTAATGGCCTCCTTACCTCAAATGGGTTTATAATTGGAAATCCGTACACAATGTCTGAAAAAAAAGCAACGCGACTATTCATCACCGTCTAATGCGCGTTTCATGTTATTAATTTTTAATACTCGTACTCCCCAACCCGCGGTTCTTATTCCACTGATCTCTATTGAGTAATTATCTTATAATTGAAAACAAAACCCACCACATTTGCATAAACATTCTTACAACCTTTTTATATGAATACATTATATTATTACACCGTGTACACTACAACTGATATGCAAAGCGTGTAAGCATTAATGAGATTATAACCAAATCATTCACAAATAAATGAATACAAATATTTTCGACAAGCATTAGCATTCCATTTCACTAATCACAGAATATATCACACCTACCAAAAAACAATGAATATTTATACCTTGAAACATCGTTAAAAACAATATCTGTATATACCTATACAAACTGGGTGTAATTGTACTTGGCAACAGGGTTGTAATTGTACTTGGCGATAGGGTGTAATTGAATATGGCCACAGGGTTAGCATTTAAATATTGGTTTTACAAGCATAAAAGCAAGATCTATCTATATCTAGACGTACAGGGTGTAATTGTATTTGGTGGTAGGATGTAAATGAGCATGGCCTTGAGGTTCTATTATGACGTAGGGTATATTATTATAAGGTATTTTTCATTTGTTTGGTTTTCCAAGTTAATGACGAAATGTCATAAAATAAATGATGGAAAATGAGAAGCAATATTTTTTTATCTTCAATAAATAACCTGTTGCTTTATGGATACTTGTGGGGAAAAACAAAGAATTCATAAAAGTTGAAACGTTGTTAAAAGCAACATCCGTCTATGCCAATACATACAGGGCCTAATTGAACTTACCGACAGGTTTCTAATAGTATCATAGGGTTTATTTATGAATAGTTGTGGGGAAAAGCAATAAATGCATAAAAGTTGAAACGTCGTTAGAAGCAACATCCGCCTATACCTATACATACACGGCCTAATTGAAATTGGCGACACGTTTCTAATGGGATCTTACATCCCATTAGATCCCATCTTAGATTCTTCTAATTTTTCTTCGGCCCATACTACGATTTAATCTGCAATACGTGTAACTGAGTCGAAATTCTTTGAAACCTCACATTACTGTTCATCTTTTTGGTTTTCTCAATTGTTTCTAACACTAATAAAACTTCTACATAAAAGCTGACTCAATATTACTTATAACTTTTTTTTCGCAGTTTAGGCAATATTCTCTCAACTGTCTTTTCAGAATTATGTTCTTCTAATTTTTCTTCAGCCCGCCCATACTACGAATTAATCTGCAATACGTTTAACTGAGTCGAAATTCTTTGAAACTTCATTGGAATGCCTCGATCGCCCGCTCAGTTCCGTCGTCTCACAATAATTATCAAACGCAGACTTAGGCGCGAACTTTAGTAAGCAGTGGCGGCGTGAGAAATCTTAACGTTACAACAAGTAGCAAATCTTTGAAATTTCTATAATTGAAATTTTGCACTTTGCGCCATTCTTGTACGGTTTCATAATATCTAGTCATGGTGTTTGTAAATAATTTTATCGCGGTCCAGTAATGCTGAATCTTAATTGCCGTTAAAATTACTTCGTATTTTATATATTTTCTATTTTTTTTTTTGCCATAACCCTCGCATTTCTGTTCATCTTTTTGGTTTTCTCAATTGTTTCTAACACTAATAAAACTTCTATATACAAAGCTGACCCAATATTTCCCCATTTGCCTAATATTTTTGAAAGTGCCATTTCTTTGGCCCACCAACGAAATTCTCCTCTCTTGTTTATCCAATGGGGATTAACTTTTCATTGTTTATTTTTGAAGAATGTGTATAATTTACGAGCATTGGTCTGTTGTATAAACGTCTTGAGTGTTCTAGTGAATAAATTTTAGCAATTTTTTTTCAGCTACTTTTTTTTAAATTTGTCAATAACAAGATAACCTGATAACTTAATTAACTGTAGTATTGACAGAAACGAAACAAATGCCCCAGATCTATTTTATATATTTGAACTAAGTAATCGTTTAGTAGTTACACTAGGACAGTTCCAACTCACCCCCAGCAGAGATATCGATTAATTTATTTGACGCTTTTAATTCGCGGTTTTAACCAATCACCGCGAGCAGTAACAATGGGTTGATTGCGGAAATTGCCTGTAATTGTAATTAAAGTACCTGTAATTGAAGTAATGCACCTGCAATTGTTGTAATTATCCAATTGTTATCCAGCAATTGTGATTAAATTATAGGCAATTTCCGCAATCAACCTATTGTTACTGCTCGCGGTGATTGATTAAAACCGCGAATTAAAAGCGTCAATTAAATTAAACGAAATCTCTGCTGGAGGCGAGTTGGAACTGTCCTAGTATAACTACTTCGTTTACTTTCAGAAATAGCTTTAGCTAAATGTTCTTTCAATATTAGATCGTATTTAGCAACTAAACGAACAATTTCTAAACAGTTGTCGTTGTACAAATTTTCGTTATCTAGATTTCTAGTAGAACGCTTGAAACTTTAGCTAAATGGTCTTTCAATATTAGATCGTATTTAGCAACTAAACGAACAATTTCTAAACAGTTGCCGTTATCCAAATTTTCGTTATCTAGATTGAAACTCTTGGCCCGTATAATTTTGTTGAAATTGGAGTGTTAAAATACCTTTTGAATCATCTGTCGCTACACTTGCTGTATTTTCAAACTTTTTCACAAACTTGCTAATTGTTGATACAAACGGTGAATTGTTAACTTTAACCGACAATAAGTCACGAACTCTGCGTAAACTGACGCCACTGTAAAATGTTTTGATAATGAATACATCTCTTCATTGGAATAACTTAGATTATTGTTCATAGTTATTGATAACTAGCACAATTATTTTCACTATAACGTGACATTTGTCAAACTCATCTCAAGGGTTTTTATAGTACATTGTTCAACTTATTTTTATTATTTCTGCGGTAGATTCTGGTATAAACGCAAAATAAATGGATGATACATTTACAGTTTTTAATACTCTAATATTCTTATGCTCCGTATTAAGGACGTACAATTTTTTTTACATAAATTATTGAGATTTAAAAAATATTCCTTTGCGATTTTTCTCTAAAATTAATATGGGATCTAATAATTACACATATTTAATTTTACATGTTAAATTCCTATGTTCGCCCCTTATCGCGGACACTCTGTATATTATGCTTAACCGAGCTTTTTTTTTTTAAATTGTCAAAAGGTAAGATCAATGAAACAAATATGTGATGCCTTATGTACTGGGTGTTAAAAAAATAGATAACTTCTTACACTTGAGTGACTTTCACGTCAGAAATTAAATTCGTATGTTCATCCCTTATCCCAGACACTCTATATTATACTTAACCGAGCTTTTTTTTTTGAAAATTGTCAAAAGGTAAGATCAACCAAACAAATATGTGATGCCCTATGTACTGGGTGTTAAAAAAATTAGATAACGTCTTACACTTGAGTGACTTTCACCTCAGAAAGTAAATTCCTATGTTCGCCCCTTATCCCAGACACTCTATATTATACTTAACAAAGCTTTTTTTTTTGGAGAATTGTCAAAAGGTAAGATCAATAAAACAAATATGTGATGTCCTATGTACTGGGTGTTATAAAAAAAATAGATAACGTCTTATACTTGAGTGACTTTCACGTCAGAAGCTGGATTGTAAGTATTTGTCTTTGCAGCCCTCTTCCTACAATACATACTAATGCTTCCAAAAGTGCAGTTTCTGGACTTGTGATGCAAATAACTATGAATGTACATAAATCAAACTCCCCTATAAATAGCAGAATTGCTTTGCAATGATTGAATGATTGAATAGAAATAAGTGAATGACAGGGGTGGATTGATGCATAATTTATAAAGCGTAAGGTTATTTTGAATAACAATTGTGGATGTTATAATTACGTTTTGGATATGTTGATCCTTTTGTTTGTAGTATCAAAGTTTGAGGTAGGAATAATATTTACCTTTTCGTTTGTTGGTTTAGGATATAGTACGAAAGTTTTGCGGCAATAAATAATATTTATCTTTTTATTTGTTATTGTAGGATGCAGTATCAAAGTTTAAAGTGTAGATAATATTTATACTTTCGTTTGGTGCTGCCGGGAGTAGTATTAAAGTTGTCGGTTCGATGATAGCGCGCCCGCCATAAAATATTCCTGGGGTCTTTGGAGTCCAAAGCCCATCGGATCCCGGCGATACGGGTCTGAAAGCCGGCGTCGCACAGTAAAACGCGGCCGCGGATATTATTGATGTTAAGTTCGTAAGCAGCCAAAGTGTATTAGCATCGATCCTGCAAGTCGCGGGGGGAGGGGGTGTTCCGTTGTTGTAAGTGCATCGCGAGAATCCCGCAATGAAAACCGCATCATTTATTCAACAGGTGAGGGTGTTTTTCGGGCCGCTTTTTCCCGGCCGGCTCCGGCGGGTCCGTTATTGCCCGGCTCCCGTATCGATTGTTATTAATAATAGACGCGATGTTGTGTTTAAGTGTCGCCGCCGATATTAGAGCGCTGCCGCCGTAAAATAGCCATTCAAGTGTGCCGGGTATTTAATTTGAAGCTGAAACCCTCAAAGGCAATGTAACGACACACCCACAAAAATCAATTTCCTGAAGCCGAGCCGTGCGAACGCCGTACCTCGCCTCTATATTAACTCATCCTCGTAATTGATGTAAGCACGGCTAATTAATCAGAATTAGTATCGGATTCGTATATTTATTTTAATTGCTGCAGCATATTTACAACATAATAAACATGCGGCCGGGAGATTTCACGGCGCACCGGACGGAATACGGGAGCGACAACGGCAGGAGTTAATCACGTCGCGTTTTTCCCGGCCGTTCCGAAACCGCCGCGCGCGCGCGTGTTAATTAATTAATCAGCGTTTTCAATTAACGAATGGAACCCGGCAATTGCGCAAATTAAAGCTGTAATCTAATATCCGATAAAAACGGGATGTGTTTCGTGTAACGGCGCACCGTACGCACGTGTTTTGTCTCCGTAAAAGGCGTGCGTACTTTTTTTGTGCCAAGTGACTTTCAAACAATCCGCAGGCCGTGCCACCGTGTTTCCTCTCGTTTCCTGAAAAATTGCCTAATAAAAATGGTTTTGCATCGGAGTGAAACAATGATAAATATTTATACGCCAAACTAATTCATTCTAATTTATGGCATAATGATTATCTTACGGAATATATTTGAATAAAAATAAATAATTAATTCCGCCACACAAAGTTCAAATAATTACATTTGCTCGCCGGTTTTCATCCTATTCCGCGCCGCTTCCCGTACATTACAGGATTCCTTTTTTTCAGGCCTCTCCTCTCCTTTTTTTATGGAGCGAGGTGTGGTCAAAGACTTCTAAAATCGCCTTGAAATGTAATTGCTTCAATGTTGGTCACGCAATATGACGAACATAACCGATAATTTTCATTTTTGAGAAACGCTACGCCTCGCCCAGACAAAACACGACGTATGTACATTATAGCCTACAACCTCTCCCCCAGAACAAAAAAACCTCGTGAGGCGCTTTAACGACGCCTGGATGGCGCGAATTGAGGCATCGGCAGGTTAATTTGTGTCGCCGCCTGACTCAGGGGGTGGAAAAAAAACCGGCGTAGGGTGAACGCGCCAAGTGTCGAATAATACGAAAATAATGCCTTTGATAAATCGGAGGATCTTTAGTAACCCGATCGGCTGGAAAAGACGTCGCAATGATTAGCGAGCTCTGCTACACCACCCCAGCTCACCTTCCAGACGTGTTATACACTTGTTACACCCAAACACGACGGAACAGCGCGCGCAATTACGCCAGAAATTTACTACGCATTACACTTTTGTTACGGACATAAATACGCACGATAATGATGGTGATCTAAAGTAGTAATAACGCTCGCTTCGAATTTACAAGCTACGACAGCACGGCAAAATATGCGACCTTATAAAATATTATGTACTTGTAAATTTCAAATGAAGAAAGATCTCCAATGGCCTTGGCGTTGTTCGTCTTTATCGATGAAATTTATTGTGGTACGCGGGAGTAACGTGTTTTGCGCATTTCGTAAGTTCACATTCGTCCGCACCAACTCAAAACAATTGCATGCCATAATTGCCATTGCCATTAACATGCCATTCTGCATCATATTAGAAATTTCGTTAGTCAGTTAAAAAAGTAGTTATATCTGATGATATCTATAAAAACTGTACCACACGCATTAGAAATACGCACATCGAACAACACACTTAAAAAAGTAGTTATTACATCTGATGATATCTCTCGGCCAGAATGGCGCACAACTGATAGGAACACACACACATTAATGGAGAAAAACATTATCTGTCTGAACACCGCTAAGCATTCCTGAAAGGACGAAGTACAAAAGATGTCGCACTCGCCCCAGCGAGTATCATCTATGAGACGTTCGACGAGAAAAATAATAGATACGCAGCCATGCTGTGCAAATCCTTTGATTGCAGGCGACGAAATGTTATTAAATAAGATGCGGCAGCAACGAATGCCCGCGCCATGATCTACTGAAACCCTTTCAAGCAACGCGCCTGTCATTAAGGGATACATGATAAAATGGCTTCTGCAGAGCGTGGTATTACTGCGGGATCAATCTTGCGTTTGTTATACAGGATCTCTTTGAAGTTGGCGGCGATTTTTAATCAGGTATGGGTGTTGCGTGGCGCAAAAGTCTTCCGCCGCGCTAAGGGTCTAAGGTTCAACTTCAAACCCCGCACAACTGAAACAATTTTCAAAGGTCTGCACATTATTCCGACTCACAAACCCGTCACAAACCCGTCTCCCCGGCGTGGGGTTTAGTAGAATAACATTTAAACTGGCAAAAATCTGCCTGTGACGTTTATCACTTTCATTTGGTTAACAAATGACCATAAGACGATTTTGCAAATGTTAACGGCAATAATTGTAATGGCAACATCTGGTTTGTTCATTAATGACCTGATAGATAGTGCATTAACAAACAAAATAATGTACTGATGGCAAATATCAGTTTCTGTTTCTTGTGAAAGAAGGTGAATGACCGAAAGTCTCTAACCTCCATGCAACTAGCGCTGGATGGGCAATGTCTTGATGGGCGATATAAGGGTAGGTTTTGTTGTAGGAAGGCGAATGACCGAAAGTTTCTAACCTACAAATGACCATAAGAAGATTTTGCAAATGTTAACGGCAATAATTGTAATGGCAACATCTGGTTTGTTCATTAATGACCTGATAGATAGTGCATTAACAAACAAAATAATGTACTGACGACAAATGTCAGCTTCTGTTTCTTGTGAAAGAAGGTGAATGACCGAAAGTCTCTAATCTCCACCCAAGTAGCGCTGGATGGGCGATGTCTTGATGGGCGATATCTTTCGATGATGGCTTTTTTTTAGAAACTTGAAAGACCTGAAGACCAGTTGTAGAGGTCAGGCATTAGCCCTTGGCCTACGGCAGATCGTCCGGTTAGAATCCCACTTTCAGTGGGTCATGGAATTAAAATGAAACCACGCAGTTTCCTCATCCCATTCATCTTGATGGGCGATGAGGGTAGGTTTCTCTGTAGGAAGGCGAATGACCGAAAGTTTCTAACCTTCACGCAACTAGCGCTGGATGGGCGATATCTTGATGGGCGGTATCTTGATGGGTTATGAGGGTAATTTTTTTTGTAGGAAGGCGAATGACCGAAAGTTTCTAACCTCCACGCAACTGGAGCTGGATGGGCGATGTCTTGATGGGCGATGAGGGTAGATTTTTTGTAAGAAGGCGAATGAATGAAAGTTTCTAACCTCCACAAAACTAGCTCTCGATGGGCGATGATGGCTTTTGTTTAGAAACGCAAAAGACCTGAAGACCGGCTGTAGAGGTCAGGCATTAGCCCTTGGCGTCCGGCATAACCTCCGGTTAGAATCCCACTTTCAGTGGGTCGTGGAATTAAGATGAAACCACGCAGTTTCCTCATCCCATTCATCCTGATGGGCGATGAGGGTAGGTTTTTTTGTAGGAAGGCGAATGACCGAAAGTTTCTAACCTCCACGCAACTAGCGCTGGATGGGCGGTATTTTGATGGGTTATGAGGGTAATTTTTTTTGTAGGAAGGCGAATGACCGAAAGTTTCTAACCTCCACGCAACTGGAGCTGGATGGGCGATGTCTTGATGGGCGATATCTTGATAGGTGATGAGGGTAGATTTTTTTGTAGGAAGGCGAATGACTGAAAGTTTCTAACCTCCACGCAACTAGCTCTCGATGGGCGATGAGGGTTTTTTTTTAGAAACGCGAAAGACCTGAAGACTGGTTGCAGAGGTCAAGCATTAGCCTTTGGCCTCCGGCAGAACGTCCGGTTAGAATCCCACTTTCAGTGGGTCATGGAATTAAAATGAAACCACGCAGTTTCCTCATCCCATTCATCTTGATGGGCGATGAGGGTAGGTTATTTTGTAGGAAGGCGAATGACCGAAAGTTTCTAACCTCCACGCAACTGGCGTTGGATGGGCGATGTCTTGATGGGCGATATCTTGATGGGCTAGGAGGGTAGATTTTTTGTAGGAAGGCGAATGGCCGAAAGTGTTTAACCTCCACGCAACTAGCTGTCGATGGGCGATGAGGTTTTTTTTTTAGAAACGCGAAAGACCTGAAGACCGGTTGTAGAGCTCAGACATTAGCCCTTGGCCTCCGGCAGAACGTCCGGTTAGAATCCCACTTTCAGTGGGTATGAAATTAAAATAAAACCACGCAGTTTCCTCATCCCATTCATCTTGATGGGCGATGAGGGTACATTTTTTGTAGGAAGGCGAATGACCGAAAGTTTCTAACCTCCACCCAAGTAGCTCTCGATGGGCGATGAGGGATTTTTTTCGTAGAAACGCGAAAGGCCCAAGACCGGTTGTGGAGGTCAGGCATTAGCCCTTGGCCTCCGGCAGAATGTCCGGTTAGAATCCCACTTTCAGTGGGTCGCGGAATTAAAATGGAACCACGCAGTTTCCGACCCTTTTAAACCGTGATGCGTACACGTAATGTTACAGTCTCTAACCTCCACGCAACTAACTCTAGATGGGCGATGAGGGTAGGTTGTTTTTGTAGCCGCCACTCGAACAGACATACAAGATTAAATTCCTCATGTCAATATCGCATTATTGGCATACACAGCAACAAAGAAAACAAAAATTAACTTGTAGTTAATGGCGATGAGGGTAGGTTTTCTTGTAGTCGTATGTTGTAAGGATGCACCTTTAGTGTACGTATTCGAAATATGTTGGTTATAAACAGTTGTTTACGTGTAGTTTGTATACGTATTTTTTATAAGTTTAAACGGCAATGCGAAGTTTACCTACTTATTCAACGTTCGTCTTAATTTCTGGGATTTTGCGTAGAATTCATCGTACCGAAAGTGGAAAGTTAAACACGGCATGTATAATTCGGAACGTAAGCTTTCACGTCCCGATGGCAGCCATGGGACGGTAAAGATGTTCCCTGCGAGGGGAAAGGGTGGCACACACTAACAAAAACAAACGGAATAAGCGCCGCCAACCGCGCCGAATAACGCAATTATTCCGCGCGTTAAATTAATTTCGATATCATAGAACGATGGCGCGGAGTCGCTATTTGCCAAGATTGATTGTTGCGGCCGTAAAAAGTAAAAACAAAACAACGCCGCTATGTAGTGATTTTCAATTATGGATATTTTTCATGGCGGAATGGCATTCGATTTGTTTTGCGCCGGACGCGCGGCCCTGCGAATGTGCATTATTAATTAAAACTCATTAATCAGTTCATGCAATGTTTCAAATTAAATTAATTATTTATAAATAGTTTTGATTGATTGAATTTAACGGGAAAGTTAATATATGAACGGCTTGCATCAAACGTGGCTTCCGCCAAATATTCTACAATACAGAAATGCAGACGCACATCAATAACACATCGAAATAATTAAAAATATATTATGATTGATGATCTTATAAAGGTAGCATATCAATAATTTAATAATCACTCAAAAATAATACATACAATATTGTAGAGCAAGTAGCCACGAGATCAGTTAGATTTCTGCAATTCAACAAACTGAGCCCCACGTGTGCAATGAATCGCACGCACATAATTTTATACCAAATATCGGGTGTTTCAAGTTATACCGCCGAATCAGTTTTAGCCATTTACACTAGCATAGAAAAATGAAAATTTGCCAGTACATACACACGATGCCAATCTTGCAGAAACCGGTCTAAAATTTCAATATCGTTCCGAACATGGCTATAAAATTAAAACTTTTTCGCGAGATTTTTTAATTTTTATTTTTATGACACTATTTCAAAAAGTCGATTAGATTTCAAATTAAAGCCACTTTTATATTACTAACACACATGACATACAATTTCAAAAGTTAAATGGCAATAAAGCATTGGGACGATGCCACAAATCAGATGCTTACAGTAAACTAATCTCTTTGCATCTGGGTTTCAAGAGGTTTCCAGTATCGGTACGGAAAGTCACCAGTTTTTCAGCAGGTATAAAGTATAAACTATTCGAGCACAGAGTATTAGTAAGGGTCGTTATCATTTATTGATGACATTTCAGAACTTTGTCATACATATTAGCGCTACAATATAAAATTGCATTTATTTTAAAAACGGAAGTTATATTTTTAATTTAAATTGCACACCATGATGTATTTTTGGGTAATAGTACACTCTCCTGAAAATCATATAAATAAGCAATCAATGACTTATAAAAACCCGAAAAGTTCCCTGGTGGTTGTAACCAATTTTTTTTTTGGCAAATATTGTTCTTCATAAATACATACATTAAATATGGATATTTTATTTGTATTAGCCCATTTTGGGCCCCGCGGTAAAACTTGAAACACCCGGTATATACTAGATACTTGTTGCTATAGAAACGTGAAGTTCAGTATTCTCAAATTCAGTAAACTGAACGCCTAGTACTAATCCAAGAAATCCGAGTAATATAAGTGCCTTTCAAATCCAAAGTGGGGTCCACAGTCTATTTTTTTTAAATTTAGATAGGTCCAGAACTATACAAGGAATAACATTCCTCGTATATTTCTGGACTTATCTGAATTATGAAAAATTATGAAAAAATAAAAAAATATGGACTTTCACCACTCTGGTTTTCAACGGTTCATATTTGCCATCACAAATATAGCTCTAGGCGACTGTTGCACTTGCGACTATAGTGTAGTCAGAGCCTTAACTAATACGTCATCATGTTTACGATTAATAATAAACGCTACAGAAAAGATAATAGCATGAGGTGCTACCTGTTGCTGAAATCAAATTACTTCTGAGCTAATATAGACCATGCTCACGAGGCTTGATATGGCAAAACGACTGTAAACCGCGTAAATGTGGGTGATTTGTAAGTAAAGTAAAATAATTTTAAATTTTGCCCGAACGAGTATCGAACCCATGACTACTGATTACAA
Organism: Othius punctulatus; assembly: GCA_951805005.1. Classification (NCBI taxonomy): domain Eukaryota; kingdom Metazoa; phylum Arthropoda; class Insecta; order Coleoptera; family Staphylinidae; genus Othius; species Othius punctulatus. The sequence goes on from OX638147.1 coordinate 25,093,283, forward strand.
GTCCGAGCCTTAAAACGCACGGCTGCAAACTTGTTAATGTTACTTGCATATTAAATTCAGTGAGGATAACGTTTTTCAGCAATATTTTTCAATCAAATATCTGGCATAAAATATAACGTAGACCTCCGCATCAAAAGTTTTTTATTTATGTCATTATGATTGTCGATTATGGATGTAGATTGATTAGGTTTCATTACGTTGCAAGAAGCTGGAAAAAAGCAGCAAAGGAAATTATTTATTTTTCAAGTTACACGCCAAACAGTAATTATATAACATTGGGTTCGTCGCTTACGTGACTGTTGGTGTCTCCTAAATAATTGAAGCAAACCCAATGAAAATTATATAAGCAGACTTGCAAAACGTAACGTAGCTTTGCAGATTGAATGCATACTTGTCCCGTTGAGAGCTGACAGTGACTCATCGCTCCATATTGCCCGAATAGATTGATTAGGTCTCATTACGTTGCAAGAAGCTGCAAAAACTCCAAAGGAAACTATTTATTTTGCAAGTTAGACGCCTAACAGTAATTATATAACATTGGGTTCGTCGCTTACGTGACTGTTGGAGTCTCCTAACTAATTGAAGCAAACCTAATGAAAATTATATAAGCAGACTTGGAAAACGTAACGTAGCTCTGCAGATTGAATGCACAGTAAGCCCGTTAAGAGCGGACAGTGACTCATCGCTCCATATTGCCCGAATAGATTAATTAGATCTCATTACGTTGCAAGAAGCTGCAAAAACTCCAAAGGAAACTATTTATTTTTCAAGTTACACGCCAAACAGTAATTATATAACATTGGGTTCGTCGCTTACGTGACTGTTGGTGTCTCCTAAGTAATTAATGCAAACCCAATGAAAATTAGATAAGCAGACTTGGAAAACGTAACGTAGCTTTGCAGATTGAATGCATCCCGTTGAGAGCTGACAATGACTCATCGCTCCATATTGCCCGAATAGATTGATTAAGTCTCATTACGTTGCAAGAAGCTGCAAAAACTCCTAAGGAAACTATTTATTTTTCAAGTTACACGCCAAACAGTAATTATATAATATTGGGTTCGTCGCTTACGTGACTGTTGGTGTCTCCTAACTAATTGAAGCAAACCCAATGAAAATTATATAAGCAGACTTGGAAAACGTAACGTAGCTCTGCCGATTGAATGCATAGTGGTCGCGTTGAGAGCTGACAGCGAATGATCGCTCCATATTGCCCGAATAGATTGATTGGGTCTCATTACGTTGCAAGAAGCTGCAAAAACTCCTAAGGAAACTATTTATTTTTCAAGATAGATGCCAAACAGAAATTATATAACATTGGGTTCGTCGCTTACGTGCCTGTTGGTGTCTCGCTAACTAATCGAAGCAAACCCAATGAAAAGTATATAAGCAGACTTGGAAAACGTAACGTAGCTCTGCAGATTGAATGCATAGTTGAGAGCTAACAGTGACTCATCGCTCTATATTGCCTGAATAGATTGATTAGGTGGCAAGAAACTGCAAAAACTCCAAAGGAAACTATTTATTTTTCAAGTTAAATGCCAAACAGTAATAATATAACATTGGGTTCGTCGCTTACGTGACTGTTGGTGTCTCCTAACTAATTGAAACAAACCCAATGAAAATTATACAGGGTGTATCAGCCAAATGGAATAAATTCAATAATAAATAAATGGGGGCGTGTTCGAAAAAACGCTCGGACACGTCGATTGTTATTTTTAGTTGCGCATTTTTTTCGACAAAAACTTTTTATACAGGGTGTGCCATGTGACCGTGGCCAATACCAACTTTCTTATTTTAAATGCAACACCTGGTATATTATTCAATTTTTGGATTCTTCAGAAAATTCTAGACATATTTCGTGTACAATGTCCTATACCTATCTTCAACTGTTTCGGAAATATTAAGTGTGTATATTAAGACGAATAATGCTTGCGATTAGATCGGTCACGCCTGAGATGTTGAGTAACGTTAGAAGAAATTTCTATTTAAGATTAGGATGTTGCCAAGACGTTCACGGCGAGCATTTTGAACATCTCCTCCATTGAAATTTATTGTTTTTTTTTGTTTTTTTACATTATCAAGAAATAAACAGTATTACTTATTAGTTTTTGAGTGTGTTGTAACGAATTTCTGTAATCAAATAATTTTCTTTCTTTAATGTTAATTTTTGCAATAAATCTGAAAACACTTAATATTTCCGAAACAGTTGAAGATAGGTATAGGACATTGTACATGAAATATGTCTAGAATTTTCTGAAGAATCCAAAAATTGAATAATATACCAGGTGTCGCATTTAAAATAAGAAAGTTGGTATTGGCCACGGTCACATGACACACCCTGTGTAAAAAGTTTTTGTTGAAAAAAATGCGCAACTAAAAATAACAATCGACATGTCCGAGCGTTTTTTCGAACACGCCCCCATTTATTTATTATCGAATTTATTCTATTTGGCTGATACACAGTGTATAAGCAGGCTTTTAAAACGTAACGTAGCTTTGCAGATTGAATACATAGTTGTCCCGTTGAGACCTGACAGTGACTCATCTCTCCATATTGCTCGAATTCGACAACTTTTCTTATTTATTTGCATTCTATTGCATTTACCTTAAGCATGTGAACGAGCATAGGAAACGCTCCGCATTGCCTCAATTCGACATTCGTTTCTTATTTCTTTCCATTCTATTGCATTTACCTTAAGCACGTGAACGAGCATAGAAAACGCGATTATTTTTTCGAAATAATATGAGTCATTGTCAGCTCTAGTTGGGGCTGTACACCTTTACAGCCATTCATTGTATTTACTGATTGAGTTAGCAGTAGAGCAAATGAGCAGGTTCTACGACACATACAGCGTCTTGTAGTAAGCCGGCCCTCCACGTCCTATGCGAATGCCCGGCGGTAAGCGCCCTGAGGCAGAGGTGATTCTGGACTTTTTTAAAGGAACAGGACTCATGGATGAAAGCTGAGTCCACAGGGGAAAGCACAAAAGGACTACAGAGGTCAAAGTGTTGAGGGGCTTTAGGGAACCTACCCAGGAGAAAAAAAAGAGAAAAAAGCCGCTTTTTGGACACCTTGTGTGTGTCCCAAGTGGCCACAATGTAGTCTTTGTGCTCACAATGTGGGCTAAGGCACATATGTTTTTAATGGCAAGGCGTATGATGGACTAACGAATGTTAAATCTTTGCATCAACTGATGTACTGATGTTGGGACGACGTTTTAAGAGATTACAAACATATTTCTAGTTATGGCAGATAAAGTCCACGCTAGATAATTTGTCACTTTTACCATAAAACTGAAATCCCGTCCGCTGGTTGGTCGGACTAATGAGAATGCACTATAAACTTACGGGAGGAGTTTTGAGCCATACACCATAAACGTATTCCTTTGATCTCTTAGAAATGAAGTGCTTTGGAATAAGCAACCGTATTACTGAGGCACTTTGAGCTCACTGTCGTACCTCAATAAAGGTAGGCGCATCCTAGCGCTCATCTGTGCATCTGTGTATCTTACATCAGATGCAAGTGCATCTACTCCGACAGATGCTCTTGTGTTGTCCAGTCCGATAGGAGAGAGGATGGGATTCCGGTTTTACGGGAAAAGTGACAAGTTATCTGGCGTGGAGTATACGTTACCAGCGACTTTGTTAAGATGGGCACTCAATTAAATATTTGCTTGGTAACTTTCGTAAGTTTTGCTGCGTTTTTATATAAATTTTGTGAGATAAACAAGGTCGTGGAGGCGGTTAATGCCTGATAATCTTCGTATATAGGTGTTGGTGTGAAATCAAAATTATATGTTTCGCGGTGTTATTGCGGACGTTAATGATAATTGCAATCGGCCTTCGGTTCGCGGCAAATTCGCTTTATTGTTATTTAACGGTTTTGATTGCGCCACCTGTTGGCTAATAATTGGCGAGTTTTGTAATTGCGCGGTCGTATCAGGTGTCGGGGGAAAGAAGACGCAGCAGTGAGTAATAATAAGAGGAGATTGTGATTAAATTTTGATGGGCTGTAAATGCGGCATTCCGATGACAAAAATGAGCGCTAGAAGGCGAATTTAATAACGGCAACGGCGCCACCTGTCGGTTAATAGCTAATATTTTGCGCGTAATTGCGAGAAATGTCCCGGGCAACTCCTTATAGGTAACGGGAGTGAACTGGACCGCTAGCCGGAAATTATTACGGGTCGTTTGATTAATAATCGCTGCTGTAATGAAATTTGCATGAGGCAGTGCAATTAGTTTTCTTTCCGTTCCGAAGGCGATCCCGTGCGTACCGTGGGGGTAAACAAAGCCTAATAATTGCGTACGGTGGTGAAGTGCAGCGCAGCGTACTGAATTCCTGATTCCATGTGAATTATTTATAAAGCGACATACTTATCTGAGTGGCCGTAGCATATGCAGACGTAAAAAGCGGAGGGCACTCCAAAAATCAAAAAGGAGCGAGTTCTTTCGTTTACATCTGATTGTAGATACAGTTGTAGCTCAAGCGTCGCCGTTAAGCGCTTTACATGTCAGCACTGAAAGGGCTGTTATGTAAACGCTAACTGCATGTGCATATTTACTTTCACCGACGAGCCTCCCATTTACGAAAAAAGTAATGTCGGTGCAGTGTCCTCTTGAGAGGAAATTACACTTTTTTCGGAAGGTACCTGCAGACATTGAGGTAATACGTTTTTAAAACCCCGTGAACCGCCGAGGCTCGCTTTCATTAGGCAAAAAACTATGCGGTGTAGTTTTGTTTATTTGCGTGAAGCTGCAGGGAGGAAGTGGTTTCGACCCCCGCAGCTACACCACCTAAACAAATAGAATCGCGCTGAATTGTTATTTGATCGCAGGTCATGCATATATTTATATGGGCGAGCGAGCAGATAATTCTAGCCCCCAACCAAATATGCGTCATCCTGAAAAACCTGCCAATAATCGATAGCTACATGAAATTTAATTGAGAGCAAATTTGGGCGACCTGCGCCTGGGGCTGGGGGTTTTCTGCAAGAGGGGATGGTGTGAGCGGGAATTGGGCGACATGCTCGTGCTAATTAATTCAAGAAAAATCCCAGGGAATCGAGAGTAATTGAAACGAAATTGCCCAGGGAAGAGTAATTAAATTCCAAGCGTCTAGACAAACGGCTTTATTCTTCACGTTTCTTTGTATAAAACGTGTATGTGCGGCATTTTATTAAGTCTCGGTACGATTTGTGCGGCGTGTTTTCTCATGACGAAACCGGAAATCGTTACGGATAGTTAAGAATGCTAACAATAAATACCGGGCGAATGTATAATTATTGATCCCCCCTGATGATACAAGTGCTATGCCTTGTTCTGCCACGCCGCAAGGTACCTAGTGGAGGTGCTCACTACTTTATTCGACCGAAACGCAGTTAAAGGGCCCCAAGATTTATAGCCACTCTGGTGCAGCTCGTGCACTGAATGTGGCTCAAATAAACCCCTTTATCTACACATGCCACATATCGGCGGGCGATATTACCCGGGGATGGTAATTAATGCGTCCAGGTGAACTGTGGAAATGCAGAATCAGCCATAGGTGAAGAGGTGCTCTGCTTTATTGGCGTAAATAGATCACGTGTTGTTTCACGAGGTCAATGCCGGGTTAAAAAGGGCCTGCCGAGTTCAAGAAACACTTTATTATCCCGCTGTTCAACAATCGAATTCAAACCGCATCGCTGCAATGCAAATAGTTTTACGCTGTCTCCGATTCACTTTTACTGTGCGATTCGTCAAATCATCAAATCAGACGGGAATTAAGCGCGGACGTGTCAGCGGAGAACTAAAACGAATTTAATAACTTCTTATTTTGCGCCTCCACGTTCTCGCCGTAAACAATTAAATAACCAAACAACGTTTTAACGCGGCGCATCTTATTAGATTTTTTATCACCCGCCTCCATCCACGGCCATAAAGTAATTGGAGTGAGGCTGAGTAACGGAAATCAAGGATGATTTAACGAGCCGATAAATCATTGTTTAGTCGTAGCGTATTGAATATTTATTAATGATGCGTGTTAGAAAATTCCCGGCAGGTTATAGATTTATCATTCATAACATATTCATATCATATGCAACGTGTATATGACTACATCTACGCGATGCATTAAGTTGCGCCACGGACTTTCTACGGCCGTTTTATGGTAATTTCGGTTTTATACATAAATATGTCCCCCCGATGGCCGGACGTAACAAAACGCAGAAGAACGCCGCGACGGTCATCATAAAATGACCCCCGATTCTTCAGCCTTCCCCCAGTCCCGTGCGCCCTCGCCATTGACAGATGACTCCGCTCGTGCTGAAAACGAAACTGGAGATAATCGCCGAATCGAACCGCGGTTAAAATGCTAATCCCCTTGTAATTAAACTACGGCCGAACAATGAACTTGTACCCCCCACACCAAACGCAATTCCCTTCTTCTAATTAAATACCAAAAAGAAGACTAAAAATAATCCAACAAAAGCCCTTATTAACTTATTTCAGCATATTTTATATTACCATTTCTACCCCACACCAACACCAAGATATAAATTGTAATAAAAATAATCGAAAAACAAAAATGTGTTGTTAAAAATCTAAAAATTTGCATATTTAGTACCATATTTGTATTTAGTACACCTGAAAACACTTTGCTGAAAATTTGACAAGGCTCCTGTATGAAATATGTGATAAAATCGAGTAGGTACTAACTGCCTCAATTGACATATGGGTCATTATGTACTGAAATTTCTCAAAATTAATTAACTGCATATACTTACCGGGTGGTTCAACTTTTATTACCAAGCCAACCATGGCCACTTCTAATTGAAATTAAAAAATCCAAAATAAGTACACATGTTTAGATATTGATGAAGCCCAATCTGACGACAAAAAATTAATTTTAACCATCCGATAGTTTATACGTTTTTTCACAAAGAATTCGTAATTTTATTTATATAGCTTTTGTCAGAACATACTTTAATGCTATTCCAAACATTCCAGTGTAATCCAGTGTAATCCAAGTCAAAAAATTGCACCAATTATTGAATTAAATGAATTTTGATATTGCAACAGTAAGATTTATTACTAAATAGTAAAATATGACGGCTGCTTCCAGTAATAGTCCCTATAATGGATTTTATGGGTTTTATGGGTTTGTGGATTTTATGGGCCGTACCCAATCCCTCAGCCTGCTGGGTGGATACCGACGCAAAGATTTCTTCAGGGCCGGAGCTCAATATTTGCTTAATAATAAAGTCATAAAACGTTCCAACCGCACCGGCGCAGTCAATGCTTTGTAGGGCTCTTGACTTACAAAATCATAAATCATACCGAGGAAAGTTGGGCAGTAATGTAAAAAATGCTTTAATTTGAAATATAATCATTTTCGTTAATTTTTGATTTCATAAATGGGTTCTATTAATAAAATAAAACAGTTTAGGGCAAAAATAACGATAGAGAATTTTGCCAGAAAAGAGTTTTTTTTAATTTTATAACCGTCTATATAATTATATCGAAAAAGTCAAACTACCTTTCCGTAGATTAGTATCAGACCTATATATATCCAATTTGTCATATTTTTTGGGCAACTCCAAATGTCTAAAAACCCATGGTAATAAAACTTGAATCGCCCGGTATACTGCCAGATTTGTATGTAGCGTACCTGCAGACAATTCTTCTGAAAATTTAACGATGTTTATACATGATGTCCCACGCATATGGACCATTAAATTTTATGGGGTTCCCGATAAAAAATAAGTTTGAAACAATGGATCCAAACATGGCTGATTCCTTTCTCCTCAGCTGAAACACTTTCAACCTTCTATCACTTTCGGACCACCGGAAGTAGCCATCAACTTTTGTTTTTTTTTTAATGAAACATCCTATATTATTACATATTATTACGTTTATGGCTTCCCCGTTTAATTTGAAACATCCTTTGTAGAGATGTGTGTACACCTATCTTTTTTACTTTCTGAAATAAAAATTAAATTCCAAAATGTTAAACCTAAAAAGACGTTATGTCAAATGGCTTCAATTTCTCTTGCAAATAAGATCTGAAAGAACTTAAGATCTTAATTAAGATCGGAAAATTTATCTCGAATTGTACATGAAAGGTACCTCTATAACTGATATATCATGATATATCACTTTCGGACCACCGGCACCGGAAGTAGCCATCAACTTGTGTTTTTTTTTTAATGGAACACCCTATATATTATTACGTTTATGGCTTCCCCGTTTAATTTGAAACATTCTTTGTAGAAATGTGTGTACACCTATCTTTTTTACTTTCTGACATAAAAATTAAATTCCAAAATGTTAAACTTAAAAATATGTTATGTAAAATGGCTTCAATTTCTCTGGCAAATAAGATCTGAAAGAACTTATGATCTTAACTAAGATCGGAAAATTTATCTCGAATCGTACATGAAAGGTACCTCTATACTGATACATCATGTAACTAATAATCTATCTACACAATCTGAACATAACCTCCACTTATCTTTATCACACCGTATCTCTACATAATCTGTAACTGATAATCTGTAACTGATCTCTTATGTTGCCGCTGAAAATTTTGATAATTCGTCATTCAGAAATGTCATTAGTTACGTGCCCAGTTAAAGTAAGCGTACGTCATTTTTTTTTTTTAATGGAATGACATACTTTTAATTCCATAGAGCAATTGGCATGATAATTCGCTACAAAAAAGTATTATACCATATTCTCAAAATAAGTAGTTTTTGAAATATTTCGAAAATTCGAATTTCTACATCATGCAATTTCGCTTATGCTATTACATATGCTTCATAGTTTGTGAAATATGCTTATTCGTCACTGTGATAACCAATGTTAACAAAGAAATTAAAATTTTGAAAAGTTCACCTTAAATGTGTTAATATCTTCGATAGTCCAGTCATATTAGCCCCAAGAACCCGTTTTGGCGGAAATAAATAATATAGTTTTGAAATTTGGTATACATACCCTTGAGTACTCTAGAATAAAATACCCCTACCGGGGGAGGGAAGTTTCCCCTCCCACGATGGGAGCTTCATCCCTTAATATTGGAAAAAACATCCCCCAAACGGCGAACTTGTGTTATTTTGCGCAATTATCTCGTAAACGGGGCACCACCTAAATATTTTGTATATCGGGTAAAGTTGACGGAAACAAAATTCTGAACAAAAATGATATTATACGGTTTGCCACAAACGCTATAGTTCCCAAGGTATAGAGCCCAAATTATCCAGTAAATCCAGTCAATTAGACTTCTTGGCGGAATAAATTATATAGTTTTGAAACTTTTCAGGGGTAAAATTTCTAGTATTATACCATATTCCCAAAATAAGTAGTTTTTGAAATATTTCGAAAATTCGAATTTCTACATCATGTAATTTCGCCTATGCTATTACACATGCATCATAGTTGGCGAAATATGCTTATTCGTCGCTGTGATAACCAATGTTAACAAATAAATTAAAATTTTGAAAAGTTCACCTTGAATGTGTTAATATCGTCGATAGTCCAGTCATATTAGCCCCAAAAACCCGCTTTGGCGGAAACAAATAATATACTTTTGAAATTTGGTACACATACCGTTGAGTACTCTAGAATCAAATAGCGCCGAGTTTCCCCTCCCCCGGTGGAGGCTTCATCCCTTAATATTGGAAAAAACATCCCCCAAACGGCGAACTTGCACCACCTAAATATTTTGTATATCGGGTAAAGTTGACGGAAACCAAATTCTGAACAAAAATTATATTACACGGTTTACCACAAACGCTATAGTTCCCAAGGTATAGAGGCCAAATTATCCAGTAAATCCAGTCAATTAGACTTCTTGGCGGAATAAATTATATAGTTTTGAAACTTTTCAGGGGTGAAATTTATTTGTAAACATTAGTTATAAAAGTTTCGAAAGATAAGCATTTTTCGCAAACTATTATGCATGTGTAAACAACACAGGTGAAATTACATAATGCAGAAATTCGAATTTTCGAAATATTTTTAAAACTGCGTATTTCAAGAATATGGTTGTAAAATACTTTTTTGTAGTAAATTGTCATGCTAATTGCTCTATGACAGGGTTGGAATCAATCATGATTTAAAAAAAAAACAAAAAACAAACAACTTCAAAATATTTAACTTATTATATATTTCTGATCAGTTTTTGCCAGTTTAGATGTGATTTAAGTTAATAGATTCACATCACGAATTAAATCATGATTTGTTTTTTTAATAAATTCATGAATTTGAACAAAAATTTATGATACAAAAAATCGGTGTATCAGTCCTATGTGATGGACCAAAAATGGCAGAAAAGAAAAATATTTTACTTACTACCAATGATCCGTTTTAAAGCATGCTAACGCTATAGTTACATAATATTTTTAAATATAAACCTATTGGATTGCACAAACAGTGCAAAAACAATGATTAATTAAAAAATCACTTGATTTAAAACAGGCGAAATTACATAATGCAGAAATTCGAATTTTTGAAATATTTTTAAAACTCCGTATTTCAAGAATATGGTTGTAAAATACTTTTTTGTAGTAAATTGTCATGCCAATTGCTCTATGACAGGGTTGGAATCAATCATGATTTAAAAAAAAAATCAAAAACAAACAACTTCACAATATTTAACTTATTTTATATTTCTGATCAGTTTTTGCCAGTTTAGATATGATTTAAATCAATAGATTCACATCACGAATTAAATCATGATTTGTTTTTTTAACAAATTCATGAATTTGAACAAAAATTGATGATAAAAAAAATCGGTGTGTCTGTACTATGTGATGGATCAAAAATGGCAGAAGAGAAAAATATTTTACTTACTGCCAATTATCTGTTTTAAAGCATGCTAACTCTATAGTTACATAATATTTTTAAAAGTAGACCTATTGGAATGCACAAACGGTGCAAAAACAATGATTAATTAAAAAATCACTTGATTTAAAACAGGCGAAATTACATAATGCAGAAATTCGAATTTTCGAAATATTTTAAAAACTCCGTATTTCAAGAATATGGTCGTAAAATACTTTTTTGTAGTAAATTGTCATGCCAATTGCTCTATGACAGGGTTGGAATCAATCATGATTTAAACAAAAATCTAAAAACGAACAACTTAAAAAAATCATGATTTATTTGATTTATTTGATTATTTATATTTCGGATCAGTTTTTTCCAGTGTAGATATGATTTAAATCAATAGTTTCTCATCATGAATTAAATCATATATTTGTTTTTTAAGAATTTAAATTTGAACAAAAATTGATGATGAAAAAAAATTGGTGTACTATGTGATGGACCAAAAATGGCAGAAAAGAAAAATATTTTACTTACTTAGTAAGTATGCTAACTCTATAGTTGCATTATATTTTTAAATGTACCCCTATTGGAATGCACAAACAGTGCAAAATCAATGATTAATTTAAAAAAATCAATTTTTGTTTCAATCAATGATTTATTAAAAATGCACGAACAGTGCAAAAACAATGATTAATTTAAAAAAACAATTTTGATTTAAATCAATGATTTATTAAAAAAAAATCAGTTGATTTAAATCATGATTTAAATAACTTGATTTAAATCACACCAACCTTGATCTATGAGATAAAAAGTATGTCATCCCATTTAAAAAAAATGAAATACGCTTAATTTAAGTGGGCACTGAACTAGTAACATTTTAATTGTCAATTTTTTCAGCTGCAAAATATATCAGTCATAGATATCAGTCATAGATATCAGTCAATTTCTCTTACAAATAAGATAAAAACGGAAAATTTATTTCGAATTCTAAATGAAAGGTACCTTTAGAATTCGAAATAAATTTTCCGTTTTTATCTTATTTGTAAGAGAAATTGAAGCCATTTTTCTTACGTATTTTTGAGGTCAAAATCTTGGAATCTTTAGAAAAGATGTTTCAAATTAAACGCGGAAGCCAGAAACATAATAATATATAGGGTGCTCCATTTCAAAAACAAAAGTTGATGGTTACTTCCGGTAGAACCGGAAGTGATGGAAGGTTGAAAGTATTTCATCTGAGGAGAATGGAATCAACCATGTTTGGACGAATTTCAAATTTTTATTTTATCGGGAACTACACAAACTTTTAATGGTCCATTATCGTGAGACACCATGCATATGAAAGTAAGAAAATCGCAGTATGAATTATTGAAATTTTTGAAATTTTATTAATTGCATATTTAGAACCAGATTTGTATGCAGCATGCCTAAAGATAATACTTCTGAAAATTTGACGATGTTTATGTATGTAATAAGTAAGAAAATCGAGGATGTGCCCGGCGCCTCCACCATTGAAAAATTATCGAAATTAATTAATAACAGTTTCAAATTTTAGAAAAGAAAATTACTCACCAATAATCTTAGCAAATCAATTAGAACAAAAGGATGCCCAATCAGTTTTTTTTGAAATATTTTTATTTTTTCAAGAATTAGGTCGACATAATTAGTTATAAAATTATGTAAATAATCACAAGATACTTGGACTTTTTCTATTCCTTTAGATTTTACTTGCCTAGAAACTTTATGCTGTTGATAGAATATTAATATCTAGAAAATTGAGCGATGGAATGTGTAGAATATTCGATTGAAAATTGTTCGCGAAATATCTGATTATCATAAAATTGATCGCGACAATAAATTGCTTTTGATTATAAAATGTACTATACAATAACATTGCGAGTGGTGTTTGTTTCAAAATATAATTGTAGTATTTGGTACGAAATTAATTTGGAGTTTGTGATTAAATCGGTATAGTATTGGAAAACGTATACATTTCCGCGGTACTTGCAGGTTGCGATGCGATGGAGCGCAGTAATCGATGAGGCCAATTGTCCCATTGCGTTCCAATCAAGCGAATTCCTCGTCATTAACTTTGATCGGGGCCAGGGCATATAGCGCACGTATGCAATTTTTGGATCGGAAATTTCTATCGTTTTTTCGGCCGTGTTGTTGCCGGGTTTTTTAATTGAAAACGGCATATAATCGAATCCCTCCTCCGACATATTGTGCCCAACTTTTATTTATATTTCATCAAACGGCGATTACACGGCCCCGGCTCTGTTAACCCCGGCGCACCGCGCGCCCGGTGACTGATTCCAATCGCGGTTTAATCGAAATCGGTTTTACGAAAATCTCGGCCCGGCCTCGGCTAATAACTTCATTAATAATTTAAGACGAAGCCGCAGAGTGTTGATGGAGAGATTGTGCGCTTGTAGAAAAAATAACCGGTGAAATAGTGGTTCCATCTCCATACAATGGAAGGCAGGAAACTATGGGAACATCAATTATAAACTGGACAAATAATCTCTCGTGAGGTAACTTTTTTTTCCTATCAAGCGATTAGCTTTTTACGTTTAATCACCGCAGCTAAAACCGGTAAATAGTTAATATATATAAAAAAGTGAGTCTGTGGAAGTTTATGAAAGCAAAACGGCGAGGATTTGCCAGTTTGTGGGGAAAGAGGATTCGATTCCGATGTGTAAATCAGACTTAAGGATGTTTTATGACACTATTTCAGCGGCCAGTAAGATAGATCGAATTCCGGTTTTTAAGGTTTCCCCAATAAATAATATTTACTGCGGTGTAAGTGATTCAACGCAGCCCAAATAGAAAAGTGTCGTCGCTAATATTTCAATTCTTTCATTTTTTCAAGAGCGCAGCCGTGATCAATTCAGCTCCGTGGGATATCGCGCGCTATAAATGTCCCGCCAAATTGATATTTAATTGCAGTTTGTTGTAACGCGAAACAATTATAACTGTCTGCGCGGGAAAAAAATTTTCAATGTGGTAATTGCAGCTTTTCAATTTAGGTTATGAGTTATTGATTGTTACCGCGCATCAGTATTCGCGGTTACGCGCAATTAAGCGCGCCCTAATGGGCGACTTGTTAAAACCCGAGCTATCGAATATTTATCACGAAGTTTTGTGAGAGTTAAGAAAATAATGCACGGCGTAAAAAAGGCGAATGTGCTGCAGGTAATAATTATGGTGAATGTAAACGGGTCCGAGTCAAAATTTTAATGTAGTTTTCGTAATGAATGTATCAGTTTGGGCAGTGGTCTATCCATATATCTATAATTATAATTAATGGTGTGTATCTGGCTCTCTTACCTGCCATCGCGTTGGAGGGGGTTTCAAAGGATTCCACGATTTTATGAATCATCGCCGGAAAAGTGGGGCGGGAAAGCAAAAGGATAAGAAGCAATTACAATCAGTTATCCGACTCCCGGTGGACATGATAGATAATTGGGGTTCCAGCCAGTTTAGGGTCGATACATTATGTTTCTTCGAATAAAACGAGCTTTTAATGGCAATAATCATTCCTTCCTCCACGCGATACCGACAGCTCAAAAAAAAAAAAAACGCCGGCCTCCTCCTGCACCGCATCCAATAAGCAATATCTCAACTGTTTATTAGTAAGTAGCCGAGATTAAGATTATTAAACTTCTGACGATCGCATAAAGCGTATAGATTATTAGAATTAATAGGTAAAGTTCGCTCCACTTGCGTACGAGCAACTTCATCTCATTAGTTCAACAAGGGCATATATAACGACGAGCAAACGCCGGATTAGCCGCGCCACCAGACAAAACGGCCGAGGGAAATGGAAGCGCGAGACCCACTTGCGGATCCAAGATTTCATTTCCATCACGGCCCAAGGGCATTTAAATTACATCTCATATTCCACGAACGTCACTCCCGTGCGTCCGTTAAGGTCAGCTCCGCGTCCACTGCAGCTCCCATTTTTTTTTCGGCCCGGCCATACCCGCATCAAAATTCACGCGAGGTACACACACGAAGGAAGGCATTAATAACGAAATGGGCCGTGTGCTGGTTTTAAACGCACACATCAAATCCACGTCCAAAACTGCATCCACGATTCGCTCAGATTTGCAGAGCCAACTGAATCCACACTTGGAATTTTACTCGCAGCACCTCCAAATACGCGAAAAAATCATGGAACATTAATCGAATAAAAATTCATGGCTATGATTCAAGACAAACTTTGACAAATCATTGGAAATTATCCGCATATCCGGTTAATTTCTGATGCGGATCCTAAATTATCCGAATATCCGGATCATTTGGGCGTCGGTTAATATATGGATTATCTTGAAACGAATCAGTTTTACACGCAATACTGTGAAATTAATATCCACAGTGTCCCAGTTATCGTGCTCAGATGAGGATTTCGTAAATGGTAAGAGATAGAGATTGTTTAAATTAGACAAAAAAAAACGTCCTAACACCATCAAATATTTCAACCTGATACTGTGCTAAATGATCAGATCCTAAATTATCGACATATCCGGATAATTTATGATTAGGATCCTAAATTATCCGCAGATCCGGTTAATTTCTGACGCAGATCCTAAATTATCCGAGAGTTGTTAAAATTAGACAAAGTAAACCTTCCAATACCCTCAAATATTTCAACCTGATACTATGCTAATGACAGTACAAAACACAAATCACAGTACAAAACACGACCAACAGAGTAAAATGGAGAGGAAAGAAGGCAAAAAGCTTCAGAGTATACAATGGAGTAACACAAGGTGACCCCCTATCAACACTGCTTTTCAACATACTGCTAGAATTCGTCATAAGGACGAGCAAACTGAATAGGACAGGAAGCATAATCAACGCAGACCACCAATGTATAGCTTATGCCGATAACATGGGAATGCTAGCGAATACAAAAAATACCTCACAAAAGCCGAATCAACCTTGGAAGAAATTGCGTTGACAGTAGGGCTCCAAATTAACTATCAGAAAACAAAATACATGGTGTTAGGAAGAGGCACAATTACAAAGGAGAATCTGCTAATAGAAAGAACAGGGAGAGATAGAATAGAATAGAGCAAGTCAGCGAATTCACATACCTAGGAGTACAGATCACGGAAGACGGGAAAGAAGAACAAGAACTTAAAAAACGGATGATGAAGGGAGATAAAGCAGCAGGCGTTCTAAGTCACATACTAAGATCTAAGCATGTCTCAGTAAGTGCCAAACTAAAGATTTACAAAACAGTATTGAAGCCAACCGCAACTTACGGATGTGAAATATGGACGCTAGGAACAGTAAAGGTGGAAAAATGCTGAGGAGTCTGGCAGGGAGTCTGGCAAAGAAGCACGAACAACAACCAAGAGGGAGTCTGGCAAAGAAGGACGAACAACAACCTAAATGAGTTATACGGGGATCCAAACATTGTATAATCTATCAAACAACAACGAGCAAGATAGCTGGGACATGTGCAGCGGATGGAGAACACCAGAATCACCAAAACCATAATAAAGATACGACCAATAGGAGTAAGAGTAAGAGGCAGACCAAGGAATAGATGGAAAGAAGAAGTTGTACAGGATCTGGAAAAAATGGGTTTACAAAACTGGAAGGAAAAAGCTTCTGACCGTAAAGAGTGGAGAGACATAATAACAGCGATGGGCCGGCAAGGCCTATGAAAGCTTCTATATATACTATGCTAAATGATAGATCCTAAATTATCCGCACATCCGGATAATTTCTGATTCGAATCCTAAATTATCCGCATATCCGGTTAATTTCTGACGCGGATCCTAAATTATTCGAATATCCGGATCATTTGGGCGTCGGATAATATTATCTTGAAACAAACAGTTTTACAATCAATACTGTGAAATTAATATACACATTGTCCCACTTATCTTGCTTAGATGGGAATAGCGCAAATGGTGTAGAGAGTTGTTAAAATTAAAGAAAGCAAACCTCCCAACACCCTCAAATATTTCAACCTGATACTATGCTAAATTATCAGATCCTAAATTATCCGCATATCCGGATAATTTATTATTAAGATCCTAAATTATCCGCATATCCGGTTAATTTCTGATGCAGATCCTAAATTATCCGAATATCCGGATCATTTGGCCGTCGGATAATATATAGATTATCTTGAAACGAAACAGTTTTACACTGAAATTAATATGCACAGTGTGCCAGTTATCGTACTCAGATGCGGATTTCGCAAATGGTAAGAGATAGAGATTGGTTTAAATTAGACAAGGTAAACCTCCCAACACCATCAAATATTTCAACCTAATGCTATGCTAAATGATCAGTTCCTAAATTATCCGTATATCCGGATAGTTTCTGATTAGGACCCTAAATTATCCGCATATTCGGATCATTTTCGAAATAGAGTTGTTTAAATTAGACAAAGTAAACCTCCCAACACCCTCAAATATTTCAACCTGATGCTATGCTAAATGATCAGATCCCAAATTATCCGCATATCCGGATAGTTTCTGATTAGGATCCTAAATTATCCGCATATTCGGATCATTTTCGAGATAGAGTTGTTTAAATTAGACAAAGCAAACCTCCCTACACCATCAAATATTTCAACCTGATACTATGCTAAATGATCAGATCCTAAATTATCCGCATATCCGGATAATTTATTATTGGGATCCTAAATATTCGCATATCCGGTTAATTTCTGATGCTGATCCTAAATTATCCGGATATCCGTATCATTTGGGCTTCGGAATATATATGGATTATTTTGAAACTAAGAGTTTTACACTCAATACTATGAAATTAATATACAAAGTGTCCCAGTTATCGTGCTCAAATGGGGATTTCGCAAATGGTTAGATAGAGTTGTTTAACTTAGACAAAGTAAACCTCTCACACCCTCAAATATTTCAACCTGATCCTATTCTAAATGATCAGATCCCAAATTATCTGCATATCCGGATAATTTCTGATTAGGATCCTAAATTATCCGCATATCCGGTTCATTTCTGATTCGGATCCTAAATTATCCGGATATCCGGATCATTTGGGCTTCGCATAATATATGGATTATTTTGAAACAGTTTTACATTCAATACTGTGAAATTACTATACAAAGTGTCAGAGTTGTCGTACTCAGATGGAGATTTCGTAAATGGTTACAAATAGAGTGTTTTTACTTGAAATTGAAAATCTACCTACGAAGGGTGTTTATTGCGGTCCATTGTGCGAACGGAATTTTATGACGGGTAATAGGAAGAGAACAGGGTCCAGAGCCTCTTCGCAGCACGCCATACAATGGAGAACCCTTTACCGTAATAAACCCTCATTGCAGGTACATTTTCAATTTCAAGTGAAAATACTATAAAAGATAGAGAGACAAAATTAGACAAAGTAAACCTCCCAACACCCCTTAAATATTTCAACCTAATACCATGCTAAATGATCAGATACTAAAGTATCCGCATACCGGGATCATTTCTGATTAGGATCCTAAATTATCCGTATATCCGGATAATTTCTGATTCGGATCGTAAATTATTCGCATATTCGGATGTGCGTCGATTATTTTCAAACAAATAGTTTTGCAGTCAATACTGCAAAATTAATATACAGAGCGTCTCAGTTATCGTGCTCAGATGGGGATTTCATAAATGGTAAGAGATAAAGAATGGTTTAAAGTAGACAAAATAAACCTCCCAATACTGTCCGATCAGAACCTTCATCAGAACCTGATGAAATTTTAGATCTTCATTAGGGTTATGTTTAGAAATCTAAATTATTTCCAGTTTATTCCTAGCTATGCACATACTGCTAATTGAGGCCAATGCATTCTTAGCAGGGATATTGAGTAAGAAATTACTCCTTACTCCTTACTCAATGGCAGGCAAGATAAAAGTTTCATAAATTGAATGGTTTGATTGCCATTCGCGAAAAACCATAACACTGTATTTTCAATTATACGCTCGGACTTATTTAATCCAATTGTATTGAAATGGTATTTTGACATTATTGATGCCTTGTTTGAGTAGAACTCAAATTTCTTATTAAAACATACATTATTCACGGATACGTCATGGATGCAAATCATAGTAGGTTATGACATACGGATCATGACACAGAAATAGCATAATTTTCTGTTTTTCAAGGTTTAACATGGGTAACATGTTGGGTTTACAGAAATGTCACGAATATAGCCAAATATGTGCAATTTAAACTCCAGCTCGGCTTATCCATGCGGGCACAAAAGTGCAGCGGTTTGTAATCCTTAATATGTTTTGGCAATAAGGATACATACATACATACATACATACATACATACATATATACATACATACATACATACATACATACATACATACATACATACATACATACATACATACATACATACATAATCCATCCCTCTTTTGCCCATTGGGTGTCGTTAAATCTTAACTTAAGGCAATAAGTATTAAAAATAAATACTGTAAGAGCAGCGATGGTCAAATTAGGACTGCTAATCTTACCCATAAAGTGCATCGGGCTGCCAAAACAGAGTAACGATTACCTAATGAGTACTTAACCTAACCTAATCTAACCTAACCAATCACAAACAAATCTGAGAAAATCCACAGTCCTCAAATCGCAAAACGGCAGTGCATGAATCTAACTTAAATGTTTTGAGTTTTGACCGCTCGCTGCACTTTACATGCATGGATTATAAACCCCTTAACCTATGAAATAAAGATTTTAATACAGCGGCAGGCCAAATGGGGTAAAAATAGAGCGATTTACTGGTAATAATTTGTCACTACAATAAATCATTTTATAGATTCCTTGCAAAATATTAAAATGCATTTATTTCAGAAACTAAAGCATTTTAGTTAATTTTAATTGCGCTATCAAATGTATCAATTTGCAAGAATATTATCAGACAAAAAATCGATACACAAAACTTCACAATTACTGAGAAAATGCGCAAAAACCGCTACGAGGTTATAAAAATTCGAGAAATTAATGTAAGTGGAAAATATCAAAGTTCAATAATATACAATTTTAGGTATAAAGTACGACTAATTCATCTCTTTGGGTAGTCATCATTTTCGCCCTGGACAATAAACTTGAATCACCCGGTATACTTGAATCTTAAATTTTCATATTATAATATCCAAGTAAGGGCCAGTTCCATAATATCACAGAAAAGTCTCCTTTGTGTAAAGCTTACTTAATAGAAAAGCCGACTTTAAAGTCTGCTTCTGTTCCATATGATAAAAAACACTTTTTCGTAAAGTGACGTTTAAAAATCAATTATGGAACACGTTACAGTACTTTAAAGCGCCTTTTCGGTTTAAAGGAAACTTTAGTACTATAATGGAACCGGCCGTAAGCCTATGGTTAGATGTAATCGATATGGCGAAGTTTCTCGTGAATTATAAATAACTCAATACCGTAATTTCGTTGTTATTATGTGGTACTTTCGCCCAATTTTCCATTAGTATCATTTAGTATCATCCAATTAGGCAGGTAGACTGTAAAATTTTATGCCACAGCGACCTCTTTTTCCTTATATTTATTCAACATCATACAAATAAAAAGTGTTCAATATAATTTTAATTTATTAGAATTCTCTTTGAACCAGTCCAATTATATTTCAATTCGGTGAATGATATTGAGCTGCACGACATTTTTACTTCATATTATTGCACTCCATGTACGCTGCACTATTTTTTTAATTGTACAAAAACAAGCCGATCCTCCATGGGCTGCGCATTTTCACCGTAAATCATGAACGTGTACTGCTTAAAAAAAATAATTCAGATTGTTTCATGTGCGGAGCTTTTTTAATATCCGTTCTGGCATTGCATTCGTAGCCGGTAAATATTGCGCATTTTAGAATATTTTTATGAAATGCTAAAATTGAATACAAATGTAACTCAGTAGATGGCTGCAATTAAGATCGTAGACTTGGACTTTTATTATACCTAACTTGAAGTGGTTTAACAATCCCACCCTTATAATTTTTATTGCAAGTCAATGTCATAAAAACAAACTATCGTTACATACATACATAATCCATCCCTCTTTTACCTATTGGGTTCGAGGTTTTGTCCTGTTATCCTTTTGTACTGTCATTGTCCCACTTCCGCCATTTACTTCTGTCCGCACTTTTAGTCTTTGCTTCCTTAAAATGTAGACTACTGTTTTTTTAAATTTCACATATTGTTTCATTCCATGTTTTTGCAGGTCTACCTCTCCCTACAAACTATCGTTGCGCGAAGTATATATTGTCGTCGTTCAAGTGAACTTGTTTACGCGCACTCTATCTTGGAATTGGACTGACTATAGGGAAATCATAATGGCATTTTTCATCGGATAAATGCTTAATTCATTATTAACAATTGATTTATCCGGGTTCATGGTGTGTACAACCTATTCGACTAATCAAACGGTGCAAATGCTATGTCTAAGAAGGAAGTGCCTGCATCAGGTAGTTCCCCGTGCTCTGAAGCCGACGGGCGCAAAAAAAGTCATTGATTTCCCGTGGTTTAATTAGTTTTAATGGAGGTTATGAAAGTTTAATTGTTTCCTCCTGCCTGTTAGACTTTATTTACGGTGGTCATTAGAAATGGCAATCAGGGCAAGCTGTGGGGCCGTTCTCTCCCCGCCTCCTTGCACTATAAGGGCGGTCAATGTGTTTATTACCTTGCCGGGGGATCGATATTGCGTGAAATAACATAGAAAACCCAATTATAACTTGATTATATTTCCGCGTAGGTATTCGGTTGCAGCGGACGGGGGTCGGTCAGCCCTTTAGGATTAGGCAAATGTGGGGTTTCGGTTGTAAAGCTGGGGGTAAAGTGGGAATTAGCGAGTGTGCCGCGGTTTTATGGGTGGACTAGTGAAAAATGCCGTAATAAGATTATGGCAGTTTGAAATGCGAGACTGCCGTGCGTGAAAAAAGTCGGACGAGGTAGTGTATGTTTAAGAGGCAATAAACATGACAAGTAGAACTATAGTTAAGCCGGGCATATTTATCGACGATATTCGAAATGAATCAACATCGTAATGTAAACTGTAATTTCGCGACGTTAACATAATGCCCTTTAACATAAAAGTGCGGGTGGGTGGAGCGCTAACATTTATACATATTTTGATGATGATACCGTAGTGTTACGTATGGTAATAAGACTGAATTACTGTGATCGAGATGGAGTGTTCGTATGCACAGGGTCAAGCTAGATGTAGAAACCTCTAGAAACGCCTCGGGGTCCCCAACATTGGATACGACCACGGAGACGGCTATGTAATTTACTCCGGCTAGGTTTCTGTTCACTTTCGACAATCCACGAACCACCCAAAACACCCAACCCATTTATATAACACGTATCATTAATCAAACAACCGCTTATCACAACAAACATAATTATCTCTTCTCCAAAAAGAGCCGTTTCCACCGAAATTAACACGCGCGACATTTCGGCCCGACACTGTCAATTGATTTATATACGTGTTAAAGCTCGCTCGCCCATCTAACAACATCTAACGCTATCTCATCGCGCTGATTTGATCAATGTAAGTCGCCCATGAGGTTAACATTAATAGGATAAACCTGTTTTGATGCAGTTAATGTTATCTATCATTAACAGGGCGTGTATAATGCGTGCCTTGTTAATGTTGCTCTATCTTCTATTAAACCTATAAATAATAAACCGGGGAAACATTGCTCTGGCATTTATTGGTTGTTAATTGTTTGCGCATAAACCTCTAATAAATACCATCGTAAAATCGCTCCGCGTCATTGCTCCGGCTATAATCTTCGATTTTGAATATATTCGTATTTTATGGTTTTTCTGGGAAGTAAATTTCTGCCCACACCACGTCTACACTTCAGCCCACACCTCACCATCAATCAAGATATGTAGATGACATCAGCTCTAATCATCATCTCACACTAAAACACTTCTCAGCCTCCAACCTCGCATATGCACCAAAATTGAACATATTTTAACATTATTATTTTCACCACCAATCAGCTCTGAAAATCAAACACATCGTTTTGCAACGATGATTTCACAATACTTCACCGTAAGAGACTTCAACAAAATAGAAATGTTCGAAATGTAGGGGAAGCAAATTTCTGCCCACACCACGTCTACACTACAGCCCACACCTCACCATCAATCAAGATATGTAGATGACATCAGCTCTAATCATCATCTCACACTAAAGCACTTCTCAGCCTCCAACCTCGCATATGCACCAAAATTGAACACATTTTAACATTATTATTTTCACCACCAATCAGCTCTGAACATCAAACACATCCTTTTGCAAGATGATTTCACAATACTTTACCGCAAGAGACTCCAACAAAATAGAGATGTTCGAAATGTATCGTAGATTTCTATTGATGCTAACATCAGTTTTCTTTTTTTTCTTTCTTTTTTTCTTTTTTTTTCATTTTAACATCAGTAAGTTTTACACTTGCATACTGGACTTCTTCAAAGATACTAACTGATACCAACATCAGTAACTCTTATACTTTCATACTGGATTTAGATACCAATTGATACCAACATCAATAACTCTTATACTTTCATACTGGACTTCTTCAAAGATACCAATTGACACCAACATCACTAACTCTTATACTTTCATACTGGACTTCTTCGAAGATACCAATTGATACCAACACCAATAACTCTTATACTTTCATGGTGGACTTCTTCAAAGATACCAAGTGATACCAACATCAGTAACTCGTATACTTTCATACTGGACTTCTACAAAGATACCAACTGATACCAACATCAGTAACTCTTGCACGTTCATACTGGACTTCGTCAAAGACTGATTGTGTGACTGTTGAGTTTACAAGCGAAAGGACCCTAGAGGCTGTCTACCCAGAATCTACCAAGACAAAAAATCTTGCACCATGTTTGTGGGGTGGAAAGTACTTCAGTGAAACAATTTAATATATGGGTAGGTTAAATCAAACACTTGGTTAAAGTTTCATTCTATTAATAAAATAAACCTCTACAATTGTTTCGGCCTCACGACCATTCTCAAGAGTACAGAGACACTGACCATAGTATCCACACATAGTTTCAATTTAATTAGTTTTTGTAATGCTTATTTTGTATAGTTTACGCCAGTTCGTATACAGTACATCTGAAGATAATTCTTCCTATTTTCAAAAAGTAACTGCCTACTGGGAATCTAATGGATTTCATCTGATCTTCCATCTCGTGGAGGATATATGTGGGCGATTTTTGAAAACACCTAGACGAAAATTTCTTCTAGGCCTACGTGTGATTAACTAGGGGCGAATTTTTCGGCAAATAATTAGTGTATATATATATATATATATATATATATATATATATACCGGGCGATTCAAGTTTTATTAATGGGTTTTTTAGGCATTTGGAGTTGCCCAAAAATATGAAAATTTGGATTTATATAGGTCTGATACTAATCTACGGAAAGGTAGTTTGACTTTTTCGATATAATTATATAGACGGTTATAAAATTTAATAAACTCTTTTCGGGCAAAGTTCTCTATCGTTATTTTTGCCCTAAACTGTTTTATTCTATTCATAGAACCCATTTATGAAATCAAAAATTAACGAAAATGATTAGATTTCAAATTAAAGCATTTTTTACATTACTGACCAACTTTCCTCGGTATGATTTATGATGTTGTAAGTCAAGAGCCCTACAAAGCATTGACCGCGGGTGCGGTTGGAACGTTTTATGACTTTTTATGATTCCGCCAGTCGCCCGTGGGTTGAACGGGCCTTGCAGGACGGATTGGGTACGGTCCTATCATAAAACCCATAAAATCCATTATAGGGACTATTACTGGTAGCACCCGTCATATTTTACTATTTAGTAATAAATCTTACTGTTGCAATATCAAAATCCATCTAATTCAATAATTGGTGCATTTTTTTTACTTTAATTACACTGGAATGTTTGGAATAGCATTAAAGTATGTTCTGACAAAAACTATATAAATAAAATTACGACTTCTTTGCGAAATAACGTATAAACTACCGGATGGTTAAAATTATATTTTTTTATAGTCAGATTGGGCTTCATCAACATCTAAACATGTGTATTTATTTTGGATTTTATATTTCAATTAGAAGTTGCCATTTTTGGCCAGGTAATAAAACTTGAATCACCCGGTATATATACATTTCCTTTTCTTCTTCTGTTACTGTTTTTCGTTCATGAAGCTATTTCATTTAATCCTGTCCTTCGCTAGTTCTTTCGCGCTTCTTTCCATGTTTTCTCTCTTTCTTATATTATTCTCGTTTTCATTCTGTCATCCCATGTCTTTTTCGGTCTTCCTTTCCTTTTCTTTTTGTTTGGCTTTGCTTCCCACAATTTTTTCACTATTGTTTGGTTGTCCATTCTTCATGTCCCCACCATCTGAACTGTCGTTTTTCCATGTATTGTTGTATTAGCTCTATGTCTAATTCTTCTCTTATGTTTGTGCTTCTTATGTTGTCTATTTTCGTGAGTCCTTAGATTCTTCTTAGTACTTTCATTTCGCTTGCTTGTATTTTATTGTTTCCCGTTCTGCCCAGCTTTCACGCTTCGCATCCCCATGTTAGTATTGGCCGGTATATTGTTTTGTACACTTTTATCTTTGTTTCTCTACTTATTTCTTTTTTGTTTATGATTGTTTTTTTGATTGCCTGGTATAGTTTTTGGGTTTTTCTGATTCTGCTGTTTATTTCCGTCTCTTCATTTCCGTCTGCTTTTAGTTCCACTCCCAGGTATTTGTATGTCTCTACTTGTTCAAGTTTTTTGTTATCAATTTCTATTTTTATCTGCTCCTGTTTCAATATTACCATTACTTTTGTTTTGTTTATGTGCAGCTTCATTCCTTTTACCTTTAGTTCTGTGTTCCATAAGTTTATTTGTATCTGCTCCTGTTTCCCTACTACCATTACTTTTGTTTTGTTTATGTTCAGCTTCATTCCTTTTGCCTTTAGTTCTGTGTTCCATAAGTTTACTCGTTCTTGTAGCTGTTTTGATGTTCTTGTTATTATTATTACATCATATGGAAATGCTCCTCCCGATATTCCTGTTTTTTGCCATGTTTTTGTAGCCTAGTATCCATTTCTTGTTGCTCTCTGGTGTGCATTTCTTTATTATGCCTGGTATAGTTTTTTGAGTTTTTCTTATTCTGCTGTTTATTTCCGTCTTTTCATTTCCGTCTGCTTTTCGTTCTACTCCCAGTTTTGCCGTTTGTATGTCTCTACTTCTTCAAGTTTTTCGTTGTCATTTTCTATTTGTATGTGCTCCTATTTCCCTACTACCATTACTTTTGCTTTGATTATGTTCTGCTTCATTCCTTTTGCCTTTAGTTCTGTGTTCCATAAGTTTACTCGTTCTTGTAGCTGTGTTGGTGTTCTTGTTATTATTATTACATCATCTGCAAATGCTCCTCCCGATATTCCTATTTTTCCATGTTTTTGTAGCCTTCTATCCATTTCTTGTTGCTCTCTGGTGTGCGTTTCTTTATTATGTCGTCCATGTAGGTAATGAATAGTGTGGGACACAGGACTCCCTCCCATGTCTTAGCCCATTTTTTGTTTTAAATGTGTCTGATTGTGTGTTGTCGCATATTACCGTGTTGGTTTTGTTTCGTATATATTTTTTATTATCCTTACCATTTTATTGTTTAACTTTCTTTGTTTCAGTGTTTCCCATAGTTTCGCTCTTGGTACCTTATCGAATGCTTTCTCTAGATCTAGAAACGCTATGTATATTTGTGTGTCTGCATCTCGTTTGTTTGAGCGTGAATATGTGGTCCTGTACGCTTCTTCCGCTTCTAAATCCGCTCTTCTCCAAGTCTTGTAGTGTATCTCTATTACTTTTCTAAACCTTTTCCCGATGATTTTTTTTGTATATTTTCATCGCTGTGTTTAATAGGGTTATTCCTCTGTAATTTTTACATTCTTCTTATCCTCTTTTTTAAATATCGGTAGTATGAGTGCTGTCTGCCAGTCGCTCGGTGTTTTCTCCGTTTTCCACGCTTTCCTTATTATTTCCTGTAGCCCATATTGTCCTTTTGTGCACATGTGTTTGATCATTTCACTGGTGATTATGTCACTTCCTGCCGCTTTTCCGTTTCTCAGTTCCTTTATTGCTGTTTTCACTTCTTCTTCTGATATATCTTCTCCCTCTTCTTTATCTGCTTCTGTTCTATTAGTCTTTTTGTTCTCCCCCTCTTCATCTTCTGTGGTTCCCAATAGTTCTTCAAAGTATTCCTTCCATCTTTCTGCTATTTCTTTTTCTGCCCTTAGTAGTTCTCCGTTTTTGCTTTTTATGATCCTCTCTGTTGATTCTTTGTCTTGTATGTTCCTTTTAAAGTTATTTTTAGTTACATAATACATCGCAAGCTTGCCATTGTTAGCTGTGATGTTCGAGGGTACATGGCATATTGGCGTATACTTCGCGCAACGATAGTTTGTTTTTATGACATTGAATCCCAAATTCTGAAATTTTGGGAAAACTCAGTTCGAATCTTCTACAAGGTGTATGCTTCGCGCAACGATAGTTTGTTATTATGACATTGGCTTACAATAAAAATTATAAGGGTGGGATTACTAAACCACTTCAAGTTAGGTATCATAAAAGTCCAGGTATCGGCCAGCCCTTTCTCACTGGCAACTCTTTGGTGCATCAACATTCAAGCCAAAGTCTGGACTGGACACCTGAACTTTTATGATACCTAACTTGAAGTGGTTTAACAATCCCACCCTTATAATTTTTATTGCAAGTCAATGTCATAAAAACAAACTATCGTTGCGCGAAGTATAGATGTTTTGGCCTACTTCACACCTGGCGGTAGCGGTAAGTCGGCACTCCATTGCGAACGACTGCCGAGCCAAAACTGAGCGCGTTCGCAGGCTAAACGATGGCTTGCTTGTGGCGGAGGAAGCAACAAAGGTGGCAGTGTGGACCACAGTCCAAAACGTTTTTCAGCGCTATGGAGACCTTATTTTTGGGATTACCCTCTTACATCACAGTAAACTTGTGATGTATTCTAATTACTGCATGAAATTCGCCCCTAGTTAATCACACGTAGGGGTAAAAAAATGTTTCGTCTGGTTGTTGATTCGTGCGCTAATCGACTTACTTGCTTCGCTTAGCTTAGCCGATAGGGATCTAATAATAATGAAGACGATGAGGTATTTCGCAGTAATCGCCGTTGCATATAGAAAAACTGTCGATTAATAATTAATTGCCGTGCTGAGGAATTGATTAGTGGTAGTGGATTTATTTAAGTAATTGATCAATTTCAGTTTATTAATAAGTGCGCGGTAATAATAATCACCACCTAGGCATTAAAAATCTGGGTGGAATAAATCATATTGGTCGCGTATTTGCTTCACATATACTTGTAATAAGCGGCTATCTTGACAGGTAGCACTACACACGGCACTATAATTATATAGCAATTATAGCATTTTAATAATTCCAGTAACTACAAAACAGTTAACACAACCGTGTATTAAGAATGCATTATGTGTGATGTTCCTAGCGCTCCCCAGAGGTAATATTTACCAATTACAAAAAACAATATTCTCATTAACAACAATTATATTCCGATTAGGCATTGTAACGGTTCGGAAAGTATGTAGCATCGCGCTTACATTACGTTAAACGCGCGGCTACGACGAAAATAATTAAAATTTTCTATAACGAGAAAAATAAATTGAAATATTCAGCCCACGGCGCGACTGGGAGAAAGTAGATGAACACTATCTAATTCCGGCCGTAGGTACGACACACATCATCAGCAGAAGAAAAGGAGCGCAATCAAAGGAGCATTTCCCGCTAATCGAAATACGGCGGGCGCACGTATTTTTTTACGGCCGCCACGCTGCGCCGCAATAAAACCGCCGTTTTGTGGGCGATCAAATCGTAATTAGGGCACATAAAATTAATTAATAGATTAAAGCGGCGGGCGTGTATAAATAAACGCGGAAAAACACGCCGGACCCTGCGAATTCACCCGCGTGTGTGCACCTCTAATCCAATTCGAATTGATGCAGTCACGCCTTCGACGGCCTGCACTGATTGAAACTTCTACCGGCTACATCCAATTACAACGGTGTGTTTTATATTTCGGGCGAAACGCTTCTCGCAGGAGCTGCCGATAAATATTTAATGCCCGCCACACATTAATATTCAAATGCACCTCATTTGCATAGCTTTCCGTATTACGATTGTGACGGAACGCACAGATTCCTCACGTTTATCACCGAAGCTGTCGAATTATCGAAAATACGTGACACCTCAACCAAAACCTCAAACTGATCCACCAAACAAGTCTTAACTCGCGACCAAGCCAGAACCTACACTTCTGAGGATGACTCAATTACAACCAATCAAGATTGAAAGTCCGTGTAGCACCTGGCTGTCTACCAGGATGCCATCGCCCTGTACTATCGATGGAGTCAATTTGCTAAAGCTTTTTTCATTGTCACTGGTATTTAGACGTCTTCTGGAAGATATGTCCATAATCTCCAAAAAACGGATGCTAAGAATTTCTCGAAAAATTGTTACTTCCCAACAGTTTCCAGATAATGACTTCTAAATAGATCAATTATTTTCACTTATTTACCTACCCTTAGCATACGTTTCCATTTACAACTAAGTATACGAATGCTGCACTGCATTTTCTACCTTGTTATACGGTGTGGAAGCCTGGACTCTAAAACCGGCAGATGTTTGAATCTGCCGGTTTTGCCGGCAGATTCAAACAAACTGGCAGCATTCGATCGATGGTCTTACAGGATTTCTTTAGTATAATCCTGTAAGACCATCGATACTGTAAAATTGATTGCTCTAGTTACCTACTGAGCTCATTTCCCAACATAATTAAAGTAGGTGCATTATTGCACCACAATTTATAGTTGGGGTGTCCTCGTGCACTCGTTAGCGTGCGTGATAACAAACACGCATTGCATTATTGCACCACAATACTAAAGATATCTTGAGTTGATCGTGTCACATATTTTAAGGTGCTTCGAAGGCCCAAATAATCAAAGAAGAATAACTAATAAATACCATTAATAAACGGAAAGTGCAGTAAATGTCATGTCATGAATGGGGAA
This sequence comes from Othius punctulatus, assembly GCA_951805005.1. Classification (NCBI taxonomy): domain Eukaryota; kingdom Metazoa; phylum Arthropoda; class Insecta; order Coleoptera; family Staphylinidae; genus Othius; species Othius punctulatus. The sequence continues at coordinate 25,123,213 of OX638147.1, forward strand.
CGCTAAAGGTTGACGAGACGGATGGAACGAAAGATAAGGGGATAGAAAAGTATATGCAGAAGAATGGCTTAGAAATTGAAGGGAAAGATTCGGCCTAACATCCAATCAACAATTTAGATCAGTTCTTAATAAAGTAAAGATTGTTATGATACACAACCTCCGATAGGAGATGGAACTTTTAAAGGAAGGAGAGTGGTGACTCTCCCCACTCTTCTTCTTCTTAAAGTTCCTTCTCCTATCGGAGGTTGTTTATCATGCCGTTGTGCGGTATTTAATTACTTCAGTAATTACCTAAGTAAACTTAAGTAATTAAGTAGTCTTAACAAATATTTAGTTTAGTTGTTTACTTACGGAATTACCTAAATAACCTTAAGTAATTAAGTAGTCTTAACAACTATTTAGATTAGTTGTTAATAAACTAAATATTGTTATGATAATATTTAACTTCCCTATGAGATGGAACTTTAAGAATAAGGTGCATAACGTATGTTTAATAAGTTTGGTCAAAAAATAAAAATCAAATAGGCTGAAAGGCTGCGGCTGATGGCCATTTCAAGCATTACAGAAAGACCTTCTTTTACAATTTAATAATGTACATACAACAACAAATATGTAAATGTTTCAATAAATTATATCTTATATACAGGGTGTTAATACTAAGTTGTAACACCCGAAAATGGCAGTTAGAACTCATTGAAACAAACAACTTTTCTTAGTTAAAATTTTTGATTTGGAGCCAAAGTTCATAGTTATTGGCGTTCTCTTGTTTTTCGAAAAATCGTTATTACTCCCTTATTTTAAGGAATATTTAAAAAATACAAAAACGTTCAACGATTTTTCGAAAAACAAAAGAGCGCCAATAACTATAAACTTAGGCTCCAATTCAAAAATTTTAACTAAGATAAGTTGTTTGTTTCAATGAGTTCTAACTGCCATTTTCGGGTGTTACAACTTAGTATTAACACCCTGTATAAAAATCAAATAGTTTTGATACACCAAACTTTGATTAGAAATTATTTTTTTCTTAAAATAAATGGACTATCTGAAATTATAATTTAATTATGTCATTATACCGGGTGATTCAAGTTTTATTACCAGGCCAAAAATGGCGACTTCTAATTGAAATAAAAAATCCAAAATAAGTACACATGTTTACATATTGAGGAAGCCCAATCTGACGATAACAAAAATTAATTTTAGCCATCCGGTAGTTTATACGTTATTTCACAAAGAATTCGTAATTTTATTTATATAGTTTTTGTCAGAACATACTTTAATGCTGTTCCAAACATTCCAGTGTAATCCCAGTCAAAAGAATTGTACCAATTATTGAATTAAATGAATTTTGATATTGCAACAGTAAGATTTATTACTAAATAGTAAAATATGGCGGCTGCTTCCAGTAATAGGCCCTATAATGGATTTTATGGGTTTTATGATAGGGCCGTACCCAATCCCTCAGCCTGCTGGGTGGATACCCACGGGCGACTGACGGCTAATCCAAGTCAAAAAAATTGCACCAATTATTGAATTAAATGAATTTTGATATTGCAATAGTAAGTTTTATTACTAAATAGTAAAATATGACGGCTGCTTCCAGTAATAGTCCCTATAATGAATTTTATGGGTTTTATGATAGGGCCGTACCCAATCCCTCAGCCTGCTGGGTGGATACCTACGGGCGACTGGATACCGACGCAAGGATTTCTTCAGGGCCGGAGCTCAATATTTGCTTAATAATAAAGTCATAAAACGTTCCAACCGCACCGGCGCGGTCAATAGTTTGTAGGGCTCTTGACTTACAAAATCATAAATCATACCGAGGAAAGTTGGTCAGTAATGGCAAAAATGCTTTAATTTGAAATCTAATCGTTTTCGTTAATTTTTGATTTCATAAATGGGTTCTATGAATAAAATAAAACAGTTTAGGGCAAAAATAACGATAGAGAATTTTGCCCGAAAAGAGTATTTTTAATTATATAAGTCTACATAATTATATCGAAAAAGTCAAACTACTTTTCCGTAGATTAGTGTCAGAGCTATATAAATCCAAATTTTCATAGATTTTGGGCACTCCAAATGCCTAAAAAACCCATGGTAATAAAACTTGAATCACCCGATATGTAGCAGCCCGTGCTGCTCCACGATGCGCAATTTTCTTCTCATAAGGGTCTGGGCGGTGACAATATCAATTTCCCTAATCTTAGTCATAATCCTACGGTGTAGCTGGTCCCAATTTTGGGCTGTCTAGCCTCCATCATGCACTTTTCGTGCCTAAAGTGCCCAAAAGTCTCCAATGGGGCAAGTTTGGTGGGTTATCAGTTTTTTGTACATAAGGAATGTTACGCTCTCGAAGCTAGTTTTGTGTTTCTCTGGTACAATGGCAAAATGTCAAGTCGGGTCGAAACATTATATCATCTCCAGCATGATGGTCTTGAATAAGTTGTCAAGTTTTGTTGTCAATATACCATTTGATAGTCGGTGCTTCGCCCCGTGCATGACCCACATAAGGGTCTTCTGCACCCCTTGAAGCACACCACACTAAAAATTTTGTCAGAAAAATTTGCTTTTGTTTTAAATCTCACATTGTCTGGACATTCCTCTATGTTATCAGTGTAAAATATCATTGCCTTTGATTTCTGAGTTTCACAAAGTAAAGTATTTTTCATCGTCAACTATAATAGACTTGTTGTTTGCAAATTGAATACGCCGAAGATTACGGCAACATCGGGGTATTCGGGCTAGCAAGTTAGAGTTGTATTTTGGAAACTTTTATCTTTTGCGGTATTTTTGACCACTTCTGGCCAAAATTCTAAAAATAGAGGTGCCAGAAGTTTGATTCTCTCCGAAAAGTTTCCGCAAACACCACCAGCCTTATGTTTAGCCATTTTTACGGCTATTCTACACTGCTGCGTCTTTTACTTTTCAGGGGGTACATACAAAGTATTTCTCATCATCAACTACAATAGACATGTTGTTTGCAAATTGAATACGCCGAAGATTACGGCAACATCGAGGCATTCGGGCTAGCTGGTTAGGGTTGTATTTTGGAAAATTTTATCTTTTGCTGTATTTTTAACCACTTCTGGCCAAAATTCTAAAAATAGAGGTGCCAGAAGTTTGATTCTCTCCGAAAAGTTTCCGCAAACACCACCAGTCTTATGTTTAGCCATGTTTACCCCTCTTCTGCACTGCTAGGTCTTTTACTTTTCGGAAGGTACATACAAGGGATACCCTGTACGCATTCCGCTATGGTTCGCTATACGGAACTGATTTATCTTGGTTTAGCAAAATACGCACTATTTCAGCTTTTTTAGACATTTGCCTAATTAAATTATAAATAGTTTTTCTAGATTCCAATTTGAAGGACATTTTTCGCAAACTGACTAAAGATGAAGCTGATGAAGCTGAAGCCTAGAAAACAAACATACTTTTGTTTAGAAATCAATCTTGAAAAGTTGCACAGGTATCTCATTTGAGCCCGCTTGATTTTTTTTTGACAAAACTGGAAACATATGTTACTTTATGATTTTCTGTATTACCACCTATTCACCATTTCCGCATTTTATAATAATTCCCCTTATGTTTTCCTACTTCAGAAAAAGCATACTTCATGATTTTTTCTTTGTATTTCATTAACAGTCCAAATTAGCAACATTAGTCATGGTCCGCCCATCAAATTGCTGCCCGACCTGAAATTTTATTTCGAAAGTCTGAGAACCGCATTTTCCAGCCGCGTTGATGGATCAGTTCGATAAGGAAATATGTGAAATGCGATGCTTTCCCAGGAACTGCAATTACCACGGCAATTAAGACCGAAAGCAGACAATAACCAATTTGCGTGATTAAAAGAATAATGGAATGCTCCTCCGCAGTGCCAACAGATCGCTTATCAGCACGCAAAAACTATCGATTCTCTCACATGTAATTTCGCTTAATTGCACTCGCGAATGGCTAATTGAACGAGAAAACTAACCACCTTAGGTCATGACTTTCACACATTAACACACACTCACAACAATTTTGTTTGATTTTTACACAATGCTCGAGCGTGTAATCGTTGTATATACGACTAATAATAACAATAATAATAATAATATAAACACGTCTCGTGTATTGACTTAAGGCTCCAACTAATCAATCAAATAATGATGATTTCGATTATCGCCCGGAGCAGCTTAAAAATTACAACTAACATCCGCATATAGTATTGCATGGCTAATTATTGTATTGTTTGGGGGCAATGTGGCGTAGTCGATCGGCCTACTGTACCATACAACGTGGGATTAAACCCAGCAAAGCGTGAAAACTTTTCACAACTGCAAACGGCTTTCCCCATCACGGACTACTCCAATAGCTTTCCTGCAATGTAAGCTCTCCAGGTCTTCCAACTCAAAAAATTCAATAAACTAGTCCTAAATGCAAATACACTAAGAGTTTTCCCGCGCATCTCCGCCAAAATGGCGCGAATTTACCAGCCCCTAGGTGACACACGACAACTCCAATTGTTATGTTCGTACAGCGTACAAACGCTTAACACACAATAATTCATGTACATGCCATCACTGCATAGAAATTCATTAGCAGTTGTGTCTACCAATGTATTTCAACACCACGTTGTGGATAGGAACAAATCACATAAATGAATTCTTCAGAACTTTACGAGGTAATATTATTAAGTAAATCGGATTACGGTTTAGTTTTATCAGGTTCAATTCTACTTCTACGCATATTTATACATACGTACATTTATTCATACGCTTGGTTCGATTTGAAATACTGAGACTGCCTGAATATCGGAGCGCTGGCAATTTAATTTACGAGATTACGTTTACCCAGAATATCATTGAACTATTTGTATTGAGAGATTGATATACCCATTATATGTACTCGTTACTAGTTAGGTTTTAAGAAAACAGCTCGATTAATAATATTTGCATCCAAATGTTTTTGAAGTAAGAAAGGGATGATATTTTACAATATTCTACGGTCTTGATGAGAATATTGTCAGGACAAGTTATAAAACGCAGTTATGCCGACCCGCGCATTTTGTGGCGACGGTGACCCACGTTCTTCTACCTTTATCAACTTCGATCAACTACTCTAGCGAAATGGCGCAGTATCACTAGATAGGTTTTGTCATTAGTATGAAAATTGGAATTGACATTAGTATGGAAAGTAGTCTAATGAGTAGACATAACAATCACCCATTTCACTTAGTAGATGTCAATCCCTGACCATGATAGAGTAGGTTAGTAAAGTGTGCATTTGATTTTGTCGTTCGTATAATTGCCTGAGAAATTAATGCTGAACTTCTGGAACTTCGTCGAGCAGAGTAACGTTCTGCGCTGGTGGTTACTTCTAACTTATCTGAGTATGTGCCGAATTTCTGAATTTATACTATTTCTCCTTCCACATTCTACCACCCCGTCCTTATTTACGCCTGTTTTTCTGAATTTCATCTTTCTCTGCATATATGTACCACCCAAGTTTACCACGCCGGTAGCGAACTCTGCCTCCTCATGGTAGGTAGTTTAAAATTCAAGATGGCATTAGTTATGTGTTCGCATTAATATATATCGGCTTTCTCTCTATTATGCATGTCCGAAAATGCGGGTGGGCCCATGCCTTTTTGTGCGCTTCTAAAACCTTTTTCATTCGCGTTTTTGTATTATACGTTTTAATTATAGAATAATTATATTTAAATAATATTAAATATGGATCCGGTTCTTACACATATATTGCAAAAGACACACAAAAATAATTACACGAAATTTTACCTGTGGACTACCCGATGTGTGGAGATTCTTGACACATATTAAATGAGAAAGCGTACTATGGGGCAGTCCAACAGAAAAATAAACCCGTATGGTGGGTTTGGGTTTAATCCGAAGTAGTTGTGCCTCGTGGCAGTAAAGCCTGAACCCTGGTTGAGCACATATTCCCCCCAATCCCCATTCCCCATATTATACAAGTGCGTGTATCCACCTTTACGTAACAGACGCGTAACATTGCCTTAAGTGGATGTCCGTGAAAACTGCGCAATTACAGAGTATACAGATAGCTATAGAGATAAAGACAATAAGAAAGACAGGTAGTCAGGAAATAGGGGTAATTGCAAGAAGAATGATGCGAAATGAACCTGACAAAACATTTGCTAACGGTTTTCACAATTGCAGTAATGATGTTTACGGAAATTCTGTAGGAAATTGAGTGGGGGCGAAGATGTCGCATGGAAAACGAGTATTACGAGAGATGCTGCACAGAAATAGAATATATCGATAAAGTGTTGCGCAATGATAATAATAAAAGTTTGAGAGTGAAACGCAGAGAGCGCCGAAGTGATTATTAATTACATTAGCCGGCGCAGTTCTAATTATGCCCGGAAATAACGAGATAATTAAAATTTAATTAGCAATAATGAGTGAATTGATTCTATCGTTGCACAATCGGGCGGCCTTTGTCGGGCGAGTAAATCTGGGTCCGGGAGTGATTGTGTCCGAAATCGTAGGTCCATTTTTGCCTCACAAACGGCGGCTCATTTGTGATAATGACGGGGCGGTTAGGTTAATTAGGTCTAATTCCGGGCGCGATGTGTGGCGCGAGATTGCGCAATCAATTTGCGGGGCGAGTGTTGATGATATTTTCGGAACGGGATTACGCAAGTGTGCCGAGAGCACCCCGAGGACGAGGTGTGTAATAATTATCACGTTGTCGAGTTAATCGAGCGTATATCTTCATTGTAGGAACAGCTCCGATGTAAGTAATAATGTGTTCGACCTTATACGTGTGTCTATCGTTTATGTGTTTTTAAGGTCAGTCTTGTTAAGTGAACAAATTATATTTATGCAAATTACAAACGTCTAATAATAATATTGAAAGCGATATATTACAGATTGTATAAGCGTCGGGCATGACTCACTGCGGTACAGCATGTGTTAGTTGTAATAAAGCGGGTAGAGGAAGTTGATCTGCTCTGGCACAGATCGATATTCGACGTAATTAATTCGAATGAAAAATGCCTGGATATGTGATGTCATTATGAACACCTACTTCTCACTGTAATTTACATACGTGCTAACACCTCAGCGCTGCTATATTTAATAAACGAAATTATTATTATCACTATTATTATTATGGCCGCCAATAAAACACAGCGGCGTTTCGCAATAAACACCAATTTATGGCGTCCCATTATCGCTTAAGCGTTAATTAATTTAATTACATAATCGCTTTTAAATAAATTTATTCCGGCGATAAGTTATTCATAATCGGATAGCTCCGGCAACCCCGGGACAATGCGCGACACGCGCCGCCCCCGGAGGACGATTAGCGGAACGCACACACTCCGCCGGAGAATCACCGTCTTGCGACTTAATTGTTTCGGTAATTCAACCGGAACTGATCCGGCCCTGATCCCCGCAAATCGGGCCCTCCGCTGCCGTCGACAATTTTCCAAGTTGCCCAATTAATAAACACAAACGCCCAACTTTCCGCCCGCCGCTGATCTCTTCGGCAACAATCACTCGGGCGCGAGCCCCGAATTCCCCGGATCCGGCCCTGCAAGTCTCAAAAACGTCCGCATGACTCGGCAAATAAAGCGCGTGTAATCGAATCAGCGATTTCGCTAACGGTAACACAAGAAACATCGTAAAGCACGGCACAACACATGCTGAACGTATCGCAACTGTACAATGCCCATAACGAGGCATTCCTCCAACTACAATTGCTTAATCTTCATTTTTAATACAACAATTATCACTCATAGAACTTTATGTGCTTACTGTAAACACCATCTGATAATCTCACTCAATCTCGTGCCATATTTACTGCGGATTCCAGAATTTCATTGATCAATTAAACCTATTGCACTGATCAACTATCGAACCTGAGACTCTCGATTGTAACGATCGTATTTTCGAGACCACTCACTTTAGGCAACTTTACTGACACTTGCCCGATTAGTAAATGTTTTTCTAAATTTTCAACGGAAAATCCCATTCTCCTATCACTGAGCACATTTTTTAAGTGTGAACAGTTTCTCTCCACATCCACACTTGTAATCCGTGCATATTTAAATTTGAGAACAATTGTAATATTTGCAGCAAATCTTCCACGAAATCTCCTTTTAAAACTGTTGATATTTTTTGTAACTCTCCAAACCCTTCATTTTTTTGACAGAACTGCATCACGTTTTCTTTAATAATCTCTCCTATAGATCCCCGTACGTTTAAGACGTCTTTTCTAAATACTTCAACTATTGGAACAGCATCTACCAAAGTTGTGTCCTTTGCTTGGAGTTTATCAATCGCGTTGCTTACGAAACTGTAGTTGGTTTTTAGGAATGCTAAATTTTGTACAACCCTCCTATCTTTAAGAACTTTGTGGCATTCTTTAATTGCCTCTGACACATTTTCGGGAAACTCTTACACAAGCTCCTTAAATGAATCGAAATGGTCGGCATAATACCAGGCAGCATCTAGCCACGTACCCCATCTAGTTATAACGGGTGCCGGAGGAAGAGGTACATTTGGCATTCTTTCCCTAAACATTTCACCCTCAGTGGGGCTTTTAGGAAAATTTTCTTCCCGGTTTTTATCAAATCATTGACCAAAATTAGAATGGATTATGTGATTGAATGTGTGTTTTGAATGTGTATGAGTGGTACGAGATTAATTAGAAGTATTGGCCCAGATGAATCATCAAATTCAGTAAAAGGGTTAAGTTTTGTAATTCTGCAATCCGCTGCGATGACAACAGAAATCCTAGCATTCTAGGCAGGGGGTTGTGAAGGGCGGAAAGCCCCCTGATAAGTTGTGATTCCAATTAAATTATTTTTGGTGTATTAAAAGGCTTTATTATTTATATGAACTCGTGACCCGGCAATGAAATGCAAAAGCAGGGGATCTCATTGGGCCATCTTGACAAGTCACATGGTGGTAATGCAGACCCAATAAGTAAGTGACGCATGAGTAATCAGAATATTATTATATGATTAGAGAGCAATTGAAAATGGCGAAAAATGTGTACGCCCAGGAATTGTGCTCCTAACACTATGTCCAAACATCGTGAAAGTTCACCGGTAGAATTGCACGGGGTAGAGTGTAACATCAGTTCGCCTCTATTTCGGCCCATTGTAAATTTGTATACCGGGTGTCCCATTTTAAAATATTCGACTAAATATCTCGAAAACTAGCGAGTAAGAGTTGTAGCCTTTCATTTGCATAATTTGTAAATATCTCGTGTAATTGTTTGTGTTTTTTGTAATATACACATTTTCCCTCTTGTAACGATTGTTTAGCTTCTGTGAGCTGGTGAACGAACTCAATTTAAATTGTCTCGCATCACCTACGGGCAGGTAGAATTCGCCCGTTCGGCGAAAATTCGCGGGGACAGCTACAGACAATTCATATTTTAAAATTAATTAACTTCAAGCAAACCAGTATCAAAAAATATCCACGTAAATAATTTATAAGAAAACATGGAAAACTTGAAATGAAAGGCACCATATAAAACTGGTATATGCTAAAGTCTGAGTCTAGAGGCGTATGCAGCATTTTTTGGGACACCTAAGTCAGAAAACCAAACTTTTCGGGAGACGAAAAAACATAACACGAACTATATTTATTTACTTTGCTTTATTTCTGTAAGCGACTCTCACGGACAGAGTCATTAGACACCTGAACCTTCCATTCCCAAAAAAGAAGGTATTTCACCAAAAAAACAAAGAGTGCTCATAAGAGGATGAATTACATTTTTTGTTTTGATATTTCCAGGCCTCTTATCATATAGTTTTTACCATTCGACGCACTATTAATATAACTATTAATATAATAATTACCCACTTAGTATAAAAATACCAAAAAGTGAAAATGAACAAACATGTCAGACAGGAGTTATTGTCCGGAAAGCATCGAAATACTTCATTTAATAATATGTAATAAAAAAACTTCAGGGGATATCAAAATAATTGTCCCTGTCTACTGAGTGATCAAATCTCAACAAAAAACATGGAACATAATCCGTGATGCAAAACATTATAATTCCATCAATGCAAATACTGCATTTTAATAATATGTAATAAAAACATTCCACGCAGGCCGTACAATTTATTTGTGTCCGCAAATATATTTAATAATGCACACGTTGTACAGGAAACAAACATAAAAAAACTGTCGTGCTATTTATTATAAATACAATTCAATCCATTTTAATATAAATTGCGATAAATGTTATTTCATCAACAAAAAAAATAATAATCCAGTGCTCATATTTATTTGAACCTCGTTTTTCCATTACGGAAATCTAGAAACACACGGTGCAGGGACATTAGTAATTTAGTGTGCGTATGGTCTATCAATCGGCAACAATGGAATGCAATAATTAATGGTAGGTTTCGTTTTCCGTTTGATGAAACTGATATTCACGCCGGAGTTATTTTATACATTTCAAAATGCACTAATTAGCAATTAAATATTTTAATGGCTGTACCGTTTATTCCGTAAGTACAGTTTTGTGACGTGGTATCACAGCGGTATCGATTTTATTTCGGTTTTGATCAAATTTAATGAAATTGCAATGAAATATGGTCTAAAATTATGTTGCAATTATATAAATTGAATGAGTTGAAAAACGGACATTCCAAAAATATTAAAAATCATATCACTTTTGTTTATTTATATCTTAAGTATATATTTGGCAGTTATGTATATTTTATAAGTGAGTGTGTATTAACTATAGCTATAGGACTCATGGATGAAAGCTGAGTCCACAGGGGAAAGCACAAAAGGACTACAGAGGCCAAAGTGCTGAGGGGCTTTAGGGAACCAACCCAGGAGAAAAAAAAACTATAGCTACTAATTATCAATTGTAACTTTTCTTGCAATACGATTTATTTGTGTAACATTCGGCCATCCCGAAAATCATTGCGTTGCGGAATTTTCTTTCGTTTACATTAATGCATATGCCGCTTACTGAGAGTTTGAGTCTCGCCTAAAGGCAATATTATAATTAGAATGGCAAGCCATCTAATAAGCCATTTATTGCATATAACATGTTATATCACACATCACATTGAATATTTGTATAACATTCGGCCATCCCGAAAGTCGCGATGAGTGTTGATAATCGTATTGCAGTCCCTTATAACTCCCATATTCGAATAATAGTAACTGCAGCAGATGTTCTTCATTCTTGAACTATTCCAGCTTTAAGAGTTAAAATCGACGGACTAATGCAAAATTTGTTTCCTCCAATGCATATGCAGCTTAATGCAAGCACCAATTTTGTATATGCATAAATATGACGACAATTCAAGATTGCTCAATATGTAAGTTATTTGTTTTTATTAAATAACATTGGTTTTAAAAAACGATTTAAAATATTTATTGGGTAATTTATTACTAATTACAATTTAAATAATAACCGTACAAGATGAAGGCAGAATTAAGGTATTTCTCCCGCAAAAGAAGCCGGCAAAAATATATACCTGCCTTCAGAGGCGGATGGGGCCGGCGGGAAGCCGGGAAATTGCCCGGTGCGCCGGTCGCATATAGTTGTAAAGCGCCGGCGCAACAAATTATTTTTTTCTATTGAATATCGTCACTACTGCCACTATACGCAATGTACACAAACGCGACAACAAATATGTATTATATTTGTTTCAAAACAATGTATAGTTCAAATCGTATTGATAAATTATAATGGTCTGAACAGTTAAAAGTCAAAGAGAAAAATGTCATATAATTGACAAATGATTGATAGAATAATACATATTAATAAACTTCTTGGAATACTTGATACAGGCCAAGAGTTTGAATCGTGCTACTAGAAATCTACATAGCAAAATTTTGGGCAAATTTTAATGGGCCTTAGATCAAATATTTAAATTAGATCTGGTGCATTTGTTTCGTTTCTGTCAGATACTACAGTTAATTAAATTATTACGAAATCTAATAATAAGATTTAAATTTAAAAAAATAAAAAATATTAAAATAGTAGCAGAAAAAATAAATACTGCTGACATGTATTCAATAGCAGTAGACTAGACTAGTAAAACACAAAATGTGTACAATAGACCAATGCTCGTTCATTTTTAAATATGTTCTTCAAAACCAAAAGAAGAAAAGGTTAATCTCCATCTGAGAAACAAGAGAGAATGTAGTTGGTGGGCTGAAGAATGGCACTTTAAAAAATATTCGGCAAATACGGAATGTTAAGTCATCTTTGTATGTAGAAGTAAAATTGGTGATAGAAACAATAGAGAAACCCAAAAAGATGAACAGTAATGTGAGGGCAATGGCAAAAAGTTTCACAGACAATATTTAAAATACGAAGTAATTTTAACAGCAACTATATTTTTCAAAAGATTCTGCATTACTGGACCACGATCAAAATATTTCAAGGGCTACGGGGAGGAATGATTTCTATTTCTTCATTTTGATTCCATTTTTATTCCATTTTTATTGAAATCGAGCTGATGGTGCCATGTTGTAGTATGGGAAAAGTAGTTTCGACACGTGAAGTAAAACAGTAAAAACGATCACCATTCGCTTCAAAAACGAAGAAATGGAATATGATGTTGACTTAAAACGATCAGAGATCTAGATGAAGAAGAATAATTTATAGACGACCCCCCTAATGGACAATAATCGGTAATCATAATAATATTTTATCAAAAATTTGTATTTCATTTGAAAATATATTGTTTGTATGTACATACCTATACTGTACCCTACATAAAAAATCTAAAACTACTGTTGAAAACGATCAGAGTCCAAAACTTGTTAATAAAAATATATTGTTTTAATAATTTTACTTATGTGTATTTCATGTTTTTGCTTAATATTCTAATTCACATCTCGTCAGAGTAGATCAATTATAATCAGTTAGTTTTTTCATTCATCCTTTCTGTCCTTTATTAGACTTGAAACTTTCAATTTAGTTTTCTGGAAAACCACCAAATTGGACTCTGATCGTTTTTCCCGTAGCCCTTGATTTACAAATACCATTGCTACAAATCTACACAGATGGCGCAAAGTGCAAAAGTACAAAAATATAGAAGTTTCAAAGAATTGCGACTCAGTTAAATTATCTTTCAGACTAATTCACAGTATGTTCGGAAGAAAAATTAGTACATAATGAAACAACAGTACATAATTCTAAAATGATATTTGAGAGAATATTGAATGAACTGCGAAGAAAAAAGTAATTCGTATGCCGAAAGAATGGAGAAAAATGTGGAGATGAAACATTATACGATGAACATGACAAATGTATGTTTGAAAAATCCAATGTAATAATAGATACTATAATCAAGTCTATGATAAAACGATTCCAAAATACCTTTGATGTTTGTAAAGATCTATCTGTATTAGATTCACAAAATTTGGATGAAATTAAACCAAATATTCCAAAAAAAAATCGACTTCTCTCTATATTGAAGACTTTAACTAATAAATTACAAACAAAAATTGTAATGTGACATTAGAAAATTTAATAGAAGAACTTTTGAGTTGAAATTTCTGATTTATTGGAACAAAATATTTGTGATATGTTAATAGTAGACCAAAATCTTCAACTGCAGATGGACTTTATAGAAGAACACATAGAAGAATTAAGCAAGCATGTGTGAGCATGTGGCAAAACAAATGAAGAAATACTGAAGTAGAAGTTGCAAAACTGTGCTACTAGTTGTAACTACGTTATTTTTAAATACAATTTGTTTCGAGAAGTGTACTCCATCTTATACTCAATACTTATATTCTAGTCTAGCGTATTTAGAACTCTTCCAATATCTCAAGTTTCCTGCAAAATATATTTCTTAACGCTAAAATATGTAGAAATAGATTATGATCGACGATATCTCACACTCGCCTTGAAGGCTCTTATGTTCATGAGTTATGAGAAAAAGAATTTGAATGAACTAAATAATAAAGAAATTGTAACCGCGTTAGGTAATTCCAATTCTCTTCTATCAAAAAAGTTATTGTTTTAAAGTAAAAATATTATATATTTTTTAATTTTTTTGTTATTTACTTCTGTAATATATTTGGTTTTTTAGTTGTAGAAAAAAATTGCAGACGCTTTTACTTATTTTCATTATAACTCTTAAAACTGACATTTGAGCACTGATTCTTTCTGATTCTTTCAACTTTTGTAAACATTTTATGTATTGCGCCGGTGACTGTATTTCCTGCGCCGTTTTTGCTAGTCCCATCCGCCACTGCCTGCCTCCTTTGACAGTGGCACCGTCAGAAACGTGACCAATGCCGACCAATTTCAGAAGCGACATACGTATGAACAGTACTTACCCCCGAGAGGGGGGTAAGTTCTCGCACGGGCACTGTCAAAACAAATTCGATTCAGTGTACATAAATGCAACAGCATAGATATTAAAGTATTAGAATTTGAAAATTTTCGGGTTTTGTCCTATCATTCTTTATATGTATATGCTTCCGGCATCCTTTCTTCTTCGTATCTGTCACATAGGTTCTGTCTGATGATTTAGGTCATAATTCGAGTAACAGTGGCCATTAGAACTTGTAGAAAATTGACTGCCTGTCGTGTTCACACAATTGAATTTGTAGATTCGATTTGTTTGGCGTGCTACTGGTGCGCGGTAAACGGGTGTTGCTTAGAGATGCAAATAGATGCAATGGTATGCTATTACAATGAACATGCAGTTGATAGGAAGTGGGAGTCGTAAAAGCAAAGTACGCGGGCATGTGATATGTGAATCAAATGAATAGCGAACTAATTAGGGTATGGCATTTCTTTATTGCATGCGTTATGATTTTGCTGCTGCCCAGAGGAAACGCCCATAGAGAAATAATTAAAATTGCCCGGTCGTGTGCGTGGAAATTGCTTCCATGCATTCCTGGAAATATTTATGTGAATTTTGAGTGTTGTGACGTTAATGAAGGCGAGTGTAAACACGAAATGGTGTTTTTTTAAATGCGCGAGGAGATTTCGTGTGATCTGAACATTAAGCGAGCTAGGTGGGCATTTAAACGTACATTTTTCACATATTTTAGTTGCAGTCGCAACAAATTGATTTTCTGGATACACTTGTTGGCTGAACTGGTTTATCGAAGCGGCCGTAAATCAATTGATTGTCGAAAGTCATAGAAAACGGCTGTAAAAAGGATACGGTATGGCGTATGCAAAATACTTATTTTAATTAGTTAATTATACAACCTGATTTCGAACACCAGCGCATTATACGTGTAATTAATACGGATAATAATATATTAATCAATTTATAAATATTGGTAATAAATTACGTCGGCTAATTGCGGCGGTATCAAGATTTATTGTGCGCCGGGTTTGTTGGCCGCAGTTGGCGCATTTTCGGGTGAAAAACCGAGCGTAGTTGCAGTAGGGGAGTTCGTGACCACGTTCTAAGAAGCAAAAGCGCTGTTGTATGCAAAATCCCTGCAAAAAGACGCAAAATGAAATATTGTAACCAGAGGTCGTCGCTGCAGAACTTGAGGAAATTACTCGCCAAGTAAACCGGCATCAAATTAAATATTATCTTAATGTCAGCAGTTCGCATTGTTACGCGGGGGTTATTAGTGCCGAATTCACTGGCTCGGATAGTGGAAAAATCCCCGTAAAAGGAAAAACAACACGGTGGGCGTCCAACTGGAAGATATACGCCAGGCGATCTTGAACGGACAATTAATTTCTAAATAATTAACTCCGGCGGCAGTAAAAATAACTCCTTAAATTTAATCAAACAAAGATAAGGAAAGAACGGAATATTAAGCGCGGTGGGCGTGCAATTTGATAGCGTGCGCTCTCTTCGTCCTTCTTTCCTTTAACGGCGAAATTGCAACCTAAATAAAACTGCTTAACATAATTATCACCGTGGCAACAAAGAGAAAGAAAAACCACAGAGTCTAGACATTCAAATTATTAGTTTACATTCATAAATTTCAGAATCGCTACCTGCATCTCACATTTTATCACGCCACCTCCTGAATATTTACCCACAAATTATTGTTTCCCATATCTTGGAGGCGCGCCTCGCTGGGCAAAGCGCTGAACGTCCGTTTCCACCTGGAAACTGGGAAACTAGTCCGTGGGGCTGATGGGCCGGTGATTGCCCCAATCAAAAAATAAATAAGCCCTGGATTGCAATCGCACACTGCCCCAGAAAAACCAAAAATACCTCTACAAAGGAAATTGTGACCCGCTCCCTTGTCCATAAAACTCGGGAAATCCTGCGCTCTTCTCCTTGCCGCAAAAAACGCATTTACTTATAACTACATCCTCGATTATTCGCAGGAAACGGCCGCCTTTTTCATCAATAACCAATTTAATTAAACGCCGGATTTCCAAATCACCAGCATTTAAAATTGATATCGTCCGCCAACCCGCAAACCACCCTAATTATCAGTTGCTAATTAAACCGATTTCGGCCACCAGATCGCCATTTTGGATGTACTGACGTTTCGGCCCAATCAATCGTTAATTAATATTACAACCGGCTTCTGTCCGCACATCTGTGGACGCCCATTCATACCCCCAATGCAATGCGTACATATGCAACTAGCACAATGGGACACACGGGCGCCATCTATTACCGAGTCCACCTGTATTAATCACCAATTAATCTGGTACAGCGCATTAATCGATGACTTAATTATCGACTAATCACCCACAGCAATCATAACCCACGCCGCATTACCGCCAGCATCAGCAATACAACACTAAATTACAACGAAACGAGGAAACTGACTAGTCTATGGCCATTTCGCCGGAAACACAATGCAACGCCCATTAGCGCCAATTATTTGGGTAGGCATGGATCAGATCGCATTCGCTCGGCTGCTGCCGGAAACATTGGTCACTCCTAATTATATTCACCATCACAATCGCACTAGTCTAGTCAATTTTACGTTCATTCCCATACCCCATACTTGCTTTTTGTGAATTTGAAGACAGCGTTCATTCTTAGTACTCCTACAATACAGATCCGAATCATTTCTCATTCGAATCCTAAATTATCCGCATATCCTTGAGTATCGGATAGCAGAGATATCGGATAATCGATCAGGATCCACTAATATATCTCAGACATCTAGGATCCGGATACTTGGTGTAGGATACTCGGATCTTTTCCTATTGTCCGGATCATTTTCCTGAATCCTTCACCTCTCGCAAGGGTTTGGTGACGTCATCGCATCGCATTCGCTCGGCTGCTGCCGGAAACATTGGTCACTGCTAATTATATTCACCATCACAATCGCACTAGTTTAATCTTCGTCATTACGTACGCAAATTCTAAGGCGAGGTGAGCAATTTTACGTTCATTCCCATACCCCATACTTGCTTTTTATCAATTTGAAGACTGTTGCGTAATCGAAGGACCAGGCGGGTGATCGCCAATTTAAATGATAAGGTAATTAAAAACTCGTCGTTTTGGAAATTATGTGGACTATAATTTAATGCGTAACAATAATCAATACACAGCGATGTACACCGGTGAAGGTAACGAATTGAAGTCTGCTCTGCTCTGCACTCTTACAATTAATAATTTTTGAGTTATTGGGGTGGGGTGCAATTTGAATTGTGCACCGCGAGGGGTGGCTTGAAGGTGATCCCTGATTGGTGCGGCATTTCGTTTCAGTAAGCCATGGTGCCACACTTGGTTATCACAAGCCTTGGGTAATTCCTCTATCTGGAATTTCTGAGGATTCCTAATGCCGTCCAATAAATATATTTGGGATTTCCCGGTCGCTAATTGTATTTGCCGAAGTGACAATCCTTGCTCAATAAACGGCTTAAGATGCCTATTGATCTTCATGCGCACCGTAATTTACTCAAGCACTTCTCGGTGAACATAATGGCTAAATAATAGCCACCCCAATAAATTGTCTTTTCAATCTTAATACTACAAATGTATCGGCTGCAATAAAGGCCGATTACTGCGATTACACTTTAACCGATTTGAGGTTCGACGCTGTGCAATAGCGCCGAAACAAAGACAGCGTTCATTCTTAATACTCCTACAATACAGATCCGGATAATTTCTCATTTGAATCCTAAACTATCCGCATATCCGGGTTCTTGAGTATCGGATAGCAGAGATATCGGATAATCAATCATGATCCACTGGCAGACATCTAAGATCCGGATACTTAATGTAAGATACTCAGATTTTTTCTTATTATCCGGATCATCTTCCTGAATCCTAATTATATTCACCATTACAATCGCACTACTTTAATCTTCGTCATTACTTACGCAAATTCTAAGGCGAGGTGAGCAATTTTACGTTAATTCCCATACCCATTCTTGCATTTTATGAATTTTAAGACAGCGTTCATTCTTAGTACTCTTGCAATGCAGATCCGGATCATTTCTCATTCGAATCCTAAACTATCTTGCATATCCGGATCCTTGAGTATCGGATATCAGATATATCAGATAATCGATCAGGATAAACTATCAGACATTTAGGATCCGGATACGTGGTGTAGGATACTCGGATCTTTTCGTATTATCCGGATCCTCTTCCTGAATCCTTCACCTCTCGTAAGGGTTGGTGACGTCATCGCATCGCATTCGCTCGGCTGCTGCGGGAAACATTGGTCACTCCTAATTGTATTCATCATCACAATCGCACTAGTCTAGTCTTCGTCGTTACGTACCCAAATTCTAAGGTGAGGTGAGCAATTTTACGCTCATTCCCATACCCCATACTTGCATTTTATAAATTTTAAGACAGCGTTCATTCTTAGTACTCCTACAATGCAGATCCGGATAATTTCATATTCGAATCCAAAACTATCTCGCATATCCGGATGCTTGAGTATCGGATAGCAGATGTATCGATTCACTCTCAGACATCTAGAATCCAGATACTTGGTGTGGGATGGATACTCGGATCTTTTCGAATTATCCGGATCCTCTTCCTGAATCCTTCACCCCTCGTAAGAGTTTGGTGATCCTATTTCTGCCGCCCACGTGTCCCTATCTTGAGCCCGTTGAGGCCCATGGATACCGGATACTATCCGGATAGGGGTCCAGAAATCTTCGCATATCTGCAAGCCTAATTCTTAGGCCAGTCACGTGCTTGGTGCTTTCAGACATCTAGGATCCGGATACTCGGTGTATCTTTTGTATTATGCGGATACGGGTCCTGAAATGTTCGAATATCTGCAGGCCTATTCTTAGGTCAGTCACGTGCTTGGTGTTTTCAGACATCTAGGATCCGGATACTCGGCGTATCTTTTGTATTATGCGGATACGGGTCCTGAAATGTTCGAATATCTGCAGGCCTATTCTTAGGTCAGTCACGTGCTTGGTGTCTGCAGACATCTAATATCCGGATACTCGCTATACTCCGGATACTCGGTGCAGGATACTTGGATACTCGGATTTTTTCGTATTTTTCGGATACGGGTCTTGAAATCTTTCCATATCTGCAGGCCTAATTCTTAGGTCAGACACGAGCTTGGAGTCTTCAGATATCTAGAATCCGGATACTCGGTGTACTCCGGATCTTTTCGTATCCGGATACGAGTCCAAAAATCTTCGCTTATCTGCAGGTGTAATTATTAGATCAGTCATGGTATTGGTGCCTTCTTGTGTTCCAATTGTTAAAGTAGCATTTTCGTAGTTTGCTTGAGATTTCTGCATGAGTTCGTATTTGATGATACCGAAAACTTCCATCACGTATGATCTATCACCTAGAGAGCAGGTCGAAAATTCAAAGATGAATTACGCGAGCTGGATAAGATCTGGTTTGCGACAGTATGAGGGAAAACTATACTTCATTGATCTGCCACCGTTCTGGCTGGTTGTTGGCCGATCTCAGTCTGTTGTCTGCAATGCCCGCAAAAGCAATAACAAATATTATGCAGAGGCGTCGTGACGCCCGAAAAAATTTCCGGATCAAAAATTAATCAAACCTAACCTAACATAACCAACCTATCTGTTTTTGTACACCTAATTAATAAAATCATTCATATTCGATTCATATTCGTATTCGCATAAATCGATTATTGAAAATCATTCGATGATGCCCATCACTATTAAATACAAATCTGAAAATTAACAAATCAATAACATGTGCGTAATAAAATCATCAACACTAAGATTTGGCTTGTTAATTATGTTATAGGTATCGGTTGTATTGAGTTAGTTCCAAAGTCTGAAAGATGATTGATAGGTTCTATGAAAAATGGAAACAGAAGAATCGATATGATTTACTTTATGGCTGTGTATATTTAAAGATTTAAAGAGGTGCCTATATTATAAAGTAAAATTAATTATAGCTGTTTAAGGCAACGGTGCTTAAAGTACGAGTGTAGGAAGTATAGTAGAATCGGCTGAGTGACTGGCCATTGAGTTTAACGTGGTGTAAAATGTTGTTAATGTGAAATTTATGTGCGCCTTCCCATCTTCACGTCCTCGGAAGATCGGCATTCCGATTTATGCTGTTATAAAACTTTATACGGCATTATTTCATTATTGTAGGATTTGTTATTATAATTTTATAAAATATGGTAATAAATGTGGTGCGTCGAAGGCGACGCTCGAGGTAGCCGAAACGTTCACAGCCGATCAGGCGCCTTGGAATTCTAATTTCATAAACGCCTAATTATAATTTGGTAATAAAATTGTAAAAAATGAAACAGCTATAAATATTTTTTTATAATGGTTTTAATGGTAACGCGCTGAAAGTAATAAATTAAATTACGTGTGCGTATTAATATGGATGAGCTTGAGCCGGTCCTGCCCATGTTTTATTGGAATCGTCGTTTTGAGTGGCCAGAACGGGAATGTTTAATTGATGGCGTTTTCACACTTTACGGATCCGCTGGAATTCGTTGTCGAAAACGTAGAACGCGGCCACGCGGACGCGTATTTACAATATTAATATTAATTTATTAGGCAAATAAAAAAAAACATTTGAGCGATGCCAGTGTGGGCTTAGGATTTATGCCGCACAGCTCGAAAAATGATAGATTACGGTTCATTTGAATAAAAGAGTGGCACTCTGACGGCGATTTTGATGAATTAATATCATTCGACGATAATGATTTAATTATTTGGAGGTTATTTGAGGTTAATTACGTAAGCTCGCCAGATCACGCGATCATCATTGCGATTGATATGTGTCTAATCCGGCATTGCGGTTGTGATCCAATCCGCTGTGAATAAACAATTCAGATGGGTTTAATAAGTTTTTTGTTTGTTGCGAAACATTCGGAAAAAGCGTGCGGTAACAGCGGACTGCATATTGCCTTTCGAGATAATTCCGGATGATGGATCGTAAAATTCAAAACAACACGAGCAAACAAGTTATCTTGTACGTGCCGAGATGCCATCAGCAAAGAAAAAACAATCGGCGAATTGATTTTCCTGTGGGGCACGCATCGTTTAATAACCGGCGAATTAAGGGAAAGCCTTGGTGATGAAGATGAAAAGCTGTCTGCGTTCAGGCGACATATTGCGAGGTGAGGAACGTATATAAAGGGGTCATTTTAATTTGGGAGGCTCAAGGAAATATTACACTGAGACAACTCGAACGAAATATGAAAGTTTCTGTGTAGTCTCCCCTGCTTGGAATGAAACTGGCCTAAAAAAGAAACCGCAGTGCACTACAGACACACCGCACACACACAGCCACACACGCATATAAATTACAAAAGTGACGTTACTTTTATTACTTCTCGTTTACACACTTCTCCACTAGGATGTTAAATCTAACACAGGGGATTTGTGAGACGTTTTCCGTTTGAAGCCAGGCGTTCCCTGTTTTCCCCGTGTTTTAAATAAAACTAATTATTTAGGAATGAGGGGGCGCGTTTCGGATCTGCATAAATATTTATACTGGCGTTGCTAAATTAACCGCGGCTAGAGCCGAGAGGCGTCGGTATAAAATATTTTTAATGAGGCTGTGCTTTATCTACTTTCGAGATTTGTTAAACACGTTTGATTCAATTCCTCCCCTTAATTTACCGCCGCCTCCGCACAACAATTAAATTTTAATGGGCCGGGCAAATATACGGAATTACAAATTCAAATACCTATTCGGCGAGCCGTATTTTTCCCCGCCGCCGCCGCCGAGATGAAAGTAAAATTGGAGGCCGCTTTAATGGGCCGGTAAAAAGATGTCAGGCCGAGGAGCCGTCCGCCGTCCTGCACAGGACGCGTGTAAAACCGTGCTGCCCGTAATTTATGCGGGCACTTTATTTTAATTCCCACTATTATTTTAAACTAAAAGCCACATTAGAATTAACTGCAGTAACAAGAAGTTTGATTGCGAGGAAGCGCCGCCGAACTCGACTTACTACAACGGCCCCGGCTAATTCTTATTGCGTAATCCGCCCCCGATTTAGCCGCCCCCCCATAATAAATTAAGATTAAGCCAGATTGAGCGGCTCGATTTATTAAAAAAAAAGACCGGGCCCGCAGTCTACCTTAATGCCTGCAGATTGATTTTATTTTTCACCCGGAAGTGCAAAAAGAACATAATCACTGGATAGGTGTGCCACATTTTACGCAGAGCATACAGGGCACTTTTGACCTTGGCAACAGGCGCTTAATAGATGCCTCATAAGACGTGAACAAGTTTAAATATATAATTTGAGCGAAAATAACTTAATTTGTACATACAGGACGAACATACCCATGCGAGGAACGTCATACACAATCCTGATAAAAAAAACACAACCTTGGTCTGCATTTATGGCCAAGAGGCCATTTACATCATGAAGCCAGGATTCAGAATAGATACCGAAAACTTCCTAAATCAGCAGAAAATTCATTACGTCATTGGAACAGAAATATCCTGCTCACAACGCACTGACATTAGAATTTCCGATTGCTGTACATACAAGGTGTATCTAAATGCTTGTAATTACGTCACAATGTGAAATATTTTTGTTCCGCTCCAGTAAGATTGTACTATTTTTGACAAAGACAACTTCATTTACACTCAGTAGACATGAATATGGCAATCAAAGTTATCTTCGTGCTATTCTAATTTCTATTGTGGAATTTGATATTTGGCCGCAGAAATACGAAATTATTATTAGTTTTGTAACAGTTCGTACCCAGGTGTTGTACAAATTCTCATAATTTGTAATATTTATTCTTCATTGCATTTGACAGCGACGACCGTAGCGCCGGAGCGTACGTTCGGAAGCACATTAATTTGTGACACCACGGATTGAGCGAGCGATCGAGGCATTCCCATGAAAGTGTAGGGAATACCTATCCACGATTAGTGGGAAATACGCTGCGCCTTCCGCACTTCCGCAGAGTCGGGAGTTGTCCACATTTTGTGTTTCGTGACTCCAGAAATCTGGGTGAGTTTTTCTTTCCCCGCGTGTCGGCCACGCGTTTCGTGTTATCAGAGTCATAGTCTGGGGCTACGACGCCCACACCCCTTACTACTCATAGTCTGGGGCTACGACGCCCACATACATAGCTACTCTTAGTCTGGGGCTACGACGCCCACACACCTAGCTACTCCTAGTGCTACACGCTAGCTAGTCCTAGTGCCATACACTAGCTACTCCTACTCCTACTGCTAGTCTGGGGCTACGACGCCTACACACTAGCCGACTGCTAGTCTGGGCCCAGTCTAGATCAGTGCGTGCCTGGGGCCATCACCAATTTGGGGGGCCGCACGTCGGGGCAACCAACGCGGGAACAAACTGCCGCCCACGCCCGAGTCCACCACGCTGAGGCATGTGGTTGCACCGGAAGCATGCTAGCCTAAATTTGGTTGCGGTAACGCAGCGAGGGAGCAGCAAGCAGCGTTGCCACGTCGAAGTCGAGCGACGTGAAGTTCGTCGACGAGCGGCGCGAAGTCCGCTATATTTTTCCCACGTCATAATGTCATATTTTGTTCATCTATCAGTAAGCCCTATCTACTTCTGCGAGCGCGCTTTGTAGGCAAGGATCGCCTGTTATCACGCGATTCGGTGATCCCGCGTGGCGCTGCATGTACGTACTTCCAAATCGCGAGCGTTTGTAGATTAGACCGCCGCAGAGCGGATTTCGGACTATCAGTCACCCTCTCGCCCCATATTTTGCCCCCTTCGCGTCATAATCCCCACCATATGTACATGTTTGTTGTTGTGTGATATTGTCGAGACTGAGAATCATAATAAACTCCTCCTTGACAGTTTAGTTTGTCGCGTTTGTTTTGGTCGAACTAACCATTTTCAGGAGCCGCAGCTCACAATTGCAAGGGTCGTTGAAACTCACCCTCCGCTGACTCGGTAATTGTGTGGCGCCCTAATTTAACACCATAATCCACGCCTTCTCCACTGTCGTTAGAGGCTATCGGCACGGCTCAATGAACTGAGCTCCCTTAACGTTCGGCAGAGATACATCAAGGTAAGGAGAGGAGAAAGTTTGCCGTCGCAACATATCCTGATAGGTGGAACCAAGCTTCATCACTGAAAAATGTTAAATTGAGCAATCGATCGTCAATTAATTTTTCCATAACCATCGACAATAACTCAATCGGCGTTGAGGATCTACTGGCAACAATTCCTGCACCACGGAGACCCTGTAAGGGTGTAAATTCAACCTCTTTCTCACAATTCTCAGGTGCTTGAGGGAATTCCAGCTTGCATAGCCAATTTACGAATTGACTTTTGAGGGCTCACTTCGAGTCGTTCACGAACATCTGCAACAACCTCTCCTGATGCTGAGGGTCTGCATGAGGATTTCCGTTTCTGAATACTACCAGTTTCCCTAAAACGGTGTACTATTCGTGAAATATGTATTAACCGTAAAACACCACGCTGGCCAGGCGGGTTGGTGAGTTGGAGTGTTGAAGAAAAGTTTTAATAAAATAAAGACCCCTAGCCTTCGAATGCTCCAATAGCGTCAGGGTCGGAAACGAGCAAGAGTTGATCAAGAGAGATTTCATAGGAAAGCTGAAAGATAGAAGGGATCTCACCCAAGACATGTTGAAGTAAAGTGAGAATCCAGCTAGGGTACCTCGGGATTGCCACCCCCGTATTCACAAGAAGTGAACCCCCGAGTGTTCATGAAAGAATATAGGCCCAATTATTCTACGGCGAGACAGCCAACCAAATTCCAACCTTCTGAGGATGTAGTGGTGCTTCCACAAAATATGAGAGTTTTCAGCATGCCAACACCTATAGTTTTGTGAATTAACATATCCTGATAGGTGGAACCAAGCCTCATCACTGAAAAATGTTAAATCGAGCAATCGACGTCATTTAAACTTTCCATAAACCGTCGGCAATAACTCAATGGACGTTGAGGCAACAATTGGCAACAATTCTTGCACCACTGAGACCCTTTCAGGGTGTAAATTCAACCTCTTTCTCACAATTCTATGGCAGGTGCTCGAGGGAATTCCAGCTTGCATAGCCAATTTACGAATTGACTTTTGAGAGCTTACTTCGAGTCGTTTACGAATATCTGCAACAACCTCTCCTGAGGTCCTGAGGGTCTGCCTGAGGATTTCCCTTTCTGAATACTACCAGTTTCCCTAAAAAGGTGCACTATTCGTGAAATATGTATTGACAAAACCGAGTATTCAAATTCGTGGTCAGGGAACTTTTGTTGAAATTCCCGAACGCACTCTGGAATTGAATAAATCCATTCTCTATTTTCAAATCGTCCATTACGAAAGTAAGCCTCAACAATAAAAGTGTTCTTCTGATCAGTGTACATTTTAACAAACTACTGTTGTTATGTTGTCTGACAGTTGACAGGTATGATTGACAGTGACAGTTCTTAGCCTCAACAATAAAAGTGTTCTTCTGATCAGTGTACATTTTAACAAACTACTGTTATTATGTTGTCTGACAGTTGACAGGTATGATTGACAGTGACAGTTCTTAGCCTCAACAATAAAAGTGTTCTTCTGATCAGTGTACATTTTAACAAACTACTGTTATTATGTTGTCTGACAGTTGACAGGTATGATTGACAGTGACAGTTCTTAAATAGTACGGTATACAAATGTGAAAAGCGGCACAATTGAATTGAAGTGATTACATAACAGCAATCATTTAGGTACACCTTGCACTTAAGAAGTACCCGCTGAAAGTCCTCCATTTCTCTCCATACTCCAATCTCTATTTGGCCATTACATCTACTTTGTTGTATATTTCATACAATGACTCAACGTTATACCCCATCCCCCATGTACTGTTTGGTAGATTTCCCGCTAAATTTTGTTGATTTTGAATCAAAGAAGAAGGCACATATTAGAAGTCGACGGTTTTGATAGTCAGAAGCCTATAAAATCTCAAAGTACTGCTACTCTTACATATACAAGTATTTTTCACAAATTGGCACAACTCTTACCCCTACAGAAAATTCATATGATCTAAGAGCTACAAGTCCGTTATTTTTCTACAGGCGATTTGTACCGGGCCCATGTGAACCCGGCTATGACTGTATTATGGGCCTTTTGTCTTCGTTGTCGGTATCCATAATTTACCACGTGGCGATGTTGGTCTCTGCGATCGGATCGGGTGGCTCAGGTAAAGCGTAAACCCGGCACATAATAAAATCGTTACGTAACTCTTGATGGCCCCATTTGCATACGCTAAATTTTAATTAGGCAATTCCACGCGGCGTCGCGCCCCTTCTTGCGGGCGCCGCCGCCCGCGGATCGAGGGCCCCCGGGGGCGTCGATTCGGCCGTAAAAATCCCCTTCCCCGGGCGGGCGGGGAGCGCGGGCGAAAACTAATTTGGGGACCCCTGCGCGCCGCCAAACTGCGATTTAAGAGAGGGATAATTAACCCTCCGTTTGAAAGAATAAAGGCGGATTTTTCACTTCCTCGTTATTGCCCCCCGGACTCTCGATTCCAATCGCGCAGAGTGTTACGTGGATATTATGTGGATTCTAACATCCGACGACGATTGCGTGTCCGTTATCTGATTGTGATATCAATACCCTGTGGGTTATGATGGTGGAGTCGTTACATGCTAATTAAGCCATCGATCTGTTTTTGATGCAAGGTTTTTGTGTTAAATAATTGAGAAAATTGAGGATGTAACTTTCTGAATTGACAAGTATGGGTTATTATTTACTGAAATTTCTGAAAACTTATTATCTGCACATTTACTGACAAATTTATATGTAGGATACCTGAAGACAATTCGCCTGAAAATTTGATAAGGTTTATGCGTGAAATTAGTGAGAAAATGGAGGATGTAACTTTCTGAATTGGCAAAAGGCTGGGTTAATATTTACTGAAATTCCTGAAAATTTATTAATTGCATATTTAGTGCCGAATTTGTACGTAGCACACCTGAAGATAATTCTTCTGAAAATTTGAGGATGTTTCTGTATAAAATAAGTAAGAAAATCGAGAATGTAACTTTCTAATTAACAAACGTGGGATGAGGGATCTTGGTATTTGTAGGGTATGCATTTTGTATAGTAGTCCTATGTGCCATACGGTGTCGAAAGCCTTTTTCATGTCCAAGAATAGTGCTACGGTATGTTTTGTAAGCACGTCATCTGTATGTTGTTCGTCAGTATGTAAAGGGGGTATATTGTCGAGAGTCCGGGTTTGAACCCAAATTGATATGGGTATATTTTCTTCTGTGAGGTTCCATATCCTGTTATGCATTATTTTCTCCAGGTTTTTTCCCAAAACTGGGAGTAGTGCAATATGGCGATAGCTTTCTGGTGTTGTTTTATCTAGTCCAGTCTTGGGAATTGTGATAATAATACCCTTTCTCCAGTATATTAGGTGTATGCTGTTTTTTAGGCAGTGGTTGTACATTTTAATAATATGATCGTCTTGTTGCCCGTAAGTACTTAGTAGGTCTTTTGTTAGTGAGTCATATCCGGGAGTCGATTTTTTGCCCTTATGCAGTACTGTGTAATATTCGTCATCTTGTCGGCTTGGTGTTATAATAAAAATAATAATATCTTTATTGATGTTTACACAGGTCAACTATACCTGCAGCAACAGCTGCAACTATAAGGTTGCATGTAACATTTTTTTCAATTTTTAGGTGTACAACTTTACAGGACCATATGTTTTTAAATCAGGACCTTTGATCTTGTTGGAAAGTTAAAATCGAAATATTTAGAACCTGTGATATAAAAACAATCTAATAACAGTGCACAATCCATCATTTTCTGTAATAACAAACATATTTAAAGTTCTTATTCCCAAATTTACAAATTTTCACATCCAACCTTGTAACATTAAGCCGACGATCTGTTATGTCAGGGACTATACGTCGTCTGTCTCCGTTCGTTTGTAAACCTTAAATACAGACAAAGTTTCCGAATTTTAAAACCGCGTAGCGGTTTTGCGCATTTTCTCACTATTTGTGAAGTTTTGTGTATTAATTTTTTGTCTGATAATATTGTTTCATATTGATATATTTGGTAGCGCAATTAAAATTAACTAATATGCCTCTGTGTCTGAAATAAATGCATTTTAATATTTCGCAAGTAATC
The DNA here is from genome assembly GCA_951805005.1 of Othius punctulatus. NCBI lineage: Eukaryota > Metazoa > Arthropoda > Insecta > Coleoptera > Staphylinidae > Othius > Othius punctulatus. Next base: position 25,151,660 of record OX638147.1, read on the forward strand.
TAAGTAGAGAAGCTAAGCCAGTACTGGCGCAAAATCTCCATAAGTATTACGTCGGAGTTTATCAGACGCTGAATCAGCGATTTACATCCGGTCAGGCTGGTCGTCGAATTCGTCAAAGTCTTTTATCAGCGATGTGTATGTTGTATGAGTCGGCATCTTGAATATTTGAATTGTGCAGCCATCTTAACATTTTGATTTTTGCGGGATCCGCCATCTTGCCATTTGAATTACGCGCGAGTTTTGAACTATTTTACATCCGGTCAGGCGATGCCTGTATGTTGGGCTGCCTAACACCTGCGCGGGACCCTCAGCCCCTCACGATATCCTCTTGTGCCCCTCCACCCCTACGCCCCTCCACCAATCAGCCTCTTAGCCCCTCACGATATCCTCTTTTAAACAGCTTTAAATAGCAAAGTGGTGTTGATGATGCAAAATGAGCTGTTTAAAAGAGGATATCGTGAGGGGCTGAGAGGCACAAGAGGATTTCGTGAGGGGCTGAGGGTCCCGCGCAGGTGTTAGGCAGCGCAACATATACTCATCGCCTGACCGGATATAAACGGCGTCTGATAAGCTCCCATGTAATCCTTATGCAGATTTTGCGGCAGTACTGTCTCAGCTGCTCCACTAATCTATAAAATGATTTATTGAAGTTGTGTAAGTTATTTTTCGCGGGACCCTCAGACCCTCACGATATCCTCTTGTGCCTCTCCACCCCTTCGCCACTCCGCCCCACAGCCCCTCACGATATCCTCTTTTAAACAGCTTTAAATTGCAAGGTGGTGTTGATGCAAAATGAGCTGTTTAAAAGAGGATATCGTGAGGGGCTGAGGGGCACAAGAGAATATCGTGAGGGGCTGAGGGTCACGCACAGGTGTTAGGTAGCCCAACATACACTCATCACCTGAACGGATGTAAACGGCGTCTGATAAGCTCCCATGTAATCCTTATGGAGATTTTGCTGCAGTACTGTCTTAGCTCCTCTACTAATCTATGAAATGATTTATTGAAGTTGTGTAAATTATTTTTCACAAAAGGACAAATTATTGCCACTAATCTCCGGAGCATACTATTTTTACGAGCCTGGCCTGCCGCTGTATTAAAATCTTTATTTCGGCCCTGGAAATCATTGGTTTGCAGAGCAAACCATTATGACGTTTAAGTCATAAATGAGACCGTTCTTGCCATAAATATCTGAACTACTTTCATTAATTGTGAACTTTAAAGTCTGATAAATTGTTGCATATTGATACATTTGGTAGCGCAATTAAAATTAACTAATGTGCTTCATTTTCTGACATAAATGCATTTTAATATTTCGCAAGGAATGATTTATTGAAGTTATGTAAATTATCTTTCACAAAAGGACAAATTGTTGCCACTTGTCCCCGGAGCACCCTATTTTCACGAGCCTGGCCTGCCGCTGTATTAAAATCTTTATTTCGGCCCTGGAAAGCATTGGTTTGTGAAGCGGCGAGGGTTTAATTCATAAATTATACTTTTCTGCATTGGTACGGACATACCTCTCTGCATATGCGAAGACCATTAATGTCATAAATATCTGAACTACTTGACTTTTCTACTTCATGGGAGACCTTAAATCATAGAAAAATACATTAAGTGTGCGATTTACTTAGAATCCAATAAAAAAATTTAAACGTCGATTTCATTTTTGGGTCCTACGAATTTAAAGGTTCGTTTTGGGCTATTTTATATCAAAAAGTAAAAATAGTACTTTGGGTTCAAAATTGATATTTTGTTATCTATAGCCGTGTTTAAATTGATATTGAATATTTTAAACCACCAATTGGTAGATTAATATCGTAGGTATCTAACTCTATAGTTATATAATTTTTGCACAACCGTAAATAGGTTTAATTGTAGGTATTGAAGGGAGGTATTGTCTGCGAGTGCCGATGATTTTATCAGTCACGTGGCATTAAGGTTAGGAACGCTGACACATGTAATTGGGATGAGTTGCATTCTCAATACAGTGCACTCGCGTTGTTATCATAGCAATGTTACGGTCATTGGGCATGAAAAGGCCATTAATTACAGCAATTGCATCACATATAAAATATAAAAATCAAATTTCCACATTGAGCATATTTCATTATAAAAAAATGTGTGAATGGCGCAACTGAATAATATATTTTAGTAACGGGCAATATATTACGAGTTTTTAGTGGCGGTATGAAATAAAGCTTCGCTCTGTTGGTTTAAAATTGAACAGTGGGCAGTGATATTAATTTATTGTTTATTTATTTTCGTATTTCTGTAATTAATTAATTGTTGTGAGTTGGACGGGCATTAGTTTAAGTGGCTAATTAAAAATGGTAGTGAAATGTCGGTAGATCGCTGTCGCATAAATAACAATTAGCGTTTTGTTTGTTTCCGCGGTGTGAATTTACGGTAAAAGCGGCGCCGTTATAGGCTTAAATACCAAGTGATTGATTCGAATACGAATGCGCGGAATTTGAATAAATTTACAAAAATCCGCAGGCGTGAGCGGCAGCATCCTCTGGCCGGTTAAATATTAATGAAGGACCACGTCAGGTAACTTTTCGCTGTTGGTTATTAATTTTTGAGCGTAATATCTGGAAGTGAGGCGGCCGCGGGCATTCGGTTCTAGTTCGGTGATGCGCCGAAAAGTCAGGGACGTGTGTACGTGAGCGCCCTCCAATTTGGCCAATTTCAGTCCTTTTTATTTTCGAATTTCCAGGGGGAAGGGTGGTCGCCGGATAACAGATAGCACGGCCGAACGTAATGGAAGTTGCACTTTATTTCTGTTTTCTAACTAATTTCGAAGCTGTCAAAACCGCATGTGAACGAGGCGAGTTCATAATTAACACACACATAATTTAATTGAATAGCGAGTATTTCACCGGGATATACGGGATACGGGATGTGTGGGCACGCGTGTTTGTCCATACCCCGACACAACAGCGCAGCAGCAACAATAAGCGGATGCGTTCGCAAAAACTGGCATCACTCTCAATGTAACTGATAATGGCCGCCCCCGCACACCTCCACACGTATGCACTATGTCTAATTAATTCGCATATCATCACCATCCCCTGTTCGCGCATAAAGGTACGTTCAGCAATTACACAAAAAGCTCTGTTTTTTTCCTCGTGGCCCCCTTCTTGGCTGTCAGTCTAGTGGCAAAAGACTTCCACCGCAATTCTATCACAATATCGCCCAAGCCGCACACGCTTCAGATTCGCATGCATTATACGGTGCACTTGGATTTAATGAGTTTCATCTGCAGCTCACACATTTCATAACACTGCCATTTTCATAAACGCGAACGCTACAATTAACCCCGAGGAGGGCACAGAGAGCGACACGGGTTGTGCCTTTTCAGACAGTTTTGTTTATTTTTCACGATGAGCATTAATATCATATAAGGAACATCATCGCTCCTCCCAGAAATTTGAATATGCAAACGATTTCGGTTTATATAGTCATTATATGAACGGCTGCCAACCTGGAAACCAGTGCTTCCCAACACCTTTTGATTCAGACCCAAAAATTCGAAACAACCCAATGCATAAAAAACAGACTACTGCTGTCTCCGCGCGCTTCCGTTGAACTTATGAGATGGCTGCAATTAAGATCGTATATGCAGATCAATCATGCGAGGACTTAATAAAACGGCAATAATTTTGACTGAACTAATCTGATTGGGGAATTATTTAGAAGAAACCTTGCACGTGGCTCTTACATATCCATAGCCCCTCCCTTCCAGACTAATTTTGATTTTTTTATGAAGACCACTGTTACAAACACTGGTTTGGTGTTGAAGACCACTGGTACAAACAGTAATGAAAAAATGATTTATGCAACAGTTAGCTCTGCAGACAACAATAGGTTAATTTTATTATGTCCGCGTGTAAATCGCGTCAAATCCAAAGTGGTGTTATAACTTGCGCCTCACCCACAAACGCTATCTCGCGCTACGCCTGCATATGTGCGGTATTTTTGATATCCAGTCTAGCCTTATCAGCGCCGGCGAATATTATTTATTGCGATCGCTTTATTCCGCAGCCGGCATTAAAACCGAAGGAGCCACTAGGAGAGCACTCTCGACAAATTGCGAAGGCGAATTCGACCGGGCAGACGTTAAACGCGAAACGCGAGCCCGTTGTTTGATCCACTCAAACTATTTCGCAGTTTACTGCCGACCATTTCCCGCTAAGAAATTCCTCCACAATTCCGCGCCGGCCGAGATAAAACCGCTCCGCAGGTGTAACACCTCACCTCCCCCGGATCCGCCCAATCAATTAAACCTAATTACGCAATTATGACTGCAGTTAACACCTGATGCGAACCGATTACGCTCCACCTCTGATGGTTCCCACTTCGCATCCCGACACATTAACCCGCAAACCGGCGCGCCGGCTAATCGATCATTCGGCCATTAAAATATCACCAAACATAAACGCGGCTACTTGTCCGTGTCATTACAAGATACGCCTTCGGGATAATCATTTAATATAATATCACGAACCGTACCTCCACATATCTAGATTGCCTTGAGGACATCCGGTGTAATGCCTTGCTCCTCGTTTAATCGCCGTCTCTCTTTTTTTTTCGAAATAATTTATACGGGTCCTAATTTTAAAATTTATCACCAGAGGCATATCTCTTGCCGTTTATGTGCTTTATGCCTGATAAAACGCATAAACATCACGGGAACATTAATTGGAAGCATTAATCAATACACTTTACACCAAACAGATGACACATTGTCATCTAACGATTTAACAATGCCCCTATAATCCTCCGCACATCAAAACTACTTTCAATCAAAATTAATCCATCGTTGCATAAATTAATAAAAAAATACTTGTTCATACAGATAATGAGGCATATAAACGATAATTCATTCCTTGCCGCTCTGCTTAACAAAATAATGGTGATTGACATAATAGATTACTTTAATAATCATTTGGGCAACCAAATATATGTCATGGCATTCTTTTTCATGCGACTGCTAAAATAATGCACTCTAATGTTTTTCAGACATAACTGAATATGTAACATATTTTTGGCATATTTTAGTATAAAAGCATACGTACCGGGTGATTCAAGTTTTATTACCAGGCCAAATAAATGAAATAAAAAATCCAAAATAAGTTCACATGTTTAGATATTGATGAAGCCCAATCTGACGATAAAAAAATTAAGTTTAACCATCCGGTAGTTAATACGTTATTTCACAAAGAATTCGTAATTTTATTTATATAGTTTTCGTCAGAACATACTTTAATGCTATTCCAAACATTCCAGTGTAATCCAAGTCAAATAAATTGTACCAATTATTGAATTAAATGAATTTTGATATTGCAAAAGTAAGATTTATTGCTAAATAGTAAAATATGACTGCTGCTTCCAGTAATAGTCCCTATAATGGGTGTTCACATGTTTAGATATTGATGAAGCCCAACCTGACGATAAAAAAAAATTAACCATCCGGTAGTTTATACGTTATTTCATAAAGAATTCGTAATTTTATTTATATAGTTTTTCTCAGAACATACTTTAATGCTATTCCAAACATTCCAGTGTAATCCAAGTCAAAAAAATGACACCAATTATTGAATTAAATTAATTTTGATATTGCAACAGTAAGATTTATTACTAAATAGTAAAATATGACGGCTGCTTCCAGTAATATTCCCTATAATGGATTTTATGGGTTTTATGATAGGGCCGTACCCAATCCCTCAGCCTGCTGGGTAGATACCGACGCAAGGATTTCTTCAAGGCCGGAGTTCAATATTTGCTTAATCCCTCATTGTTATTTTGATCTGCAGGCTATTACAATTACATTTAAAGAAGATTATTTCCAATAATTTAGTGATTGTTATTACTTTGTAAACCGGGTTGTCTTACTATTAAGTTCATTACCGAGTTTGATCTTGAGCAGTGAACAGTGTTAGTTTTTGAATTATAAGAAGTTATTACGGTCCTGCAAGGCCCGTTCAACCCACTTAATGCTAAGTGGATTGAAGTGGCTAAGTGAGCCGCTAGGGCTGGTCGCCCTAGCGGAGTTATAAAAAGTCATAAAACGTTCCAACCGCGCCGGCGCGGTCAATGCTTTGTAGGGCTCTTGACTTACAAAATCATAAATCATACCGAGGAAAGTTGGTCAGTAATGTAAAAAATGCTTTAATTTGAAATCTAATAATTTTCGTTAATTTTTGATTTCATAAATGGGTTCTCTGAATAAAATAAAACAGTTTAGGGCAAAAATAACGATAGAGAATTTTGCCCGAATAGAGTATTTTTTTTAATTTTATAACCGTCGATATAATTATATCGAAAAAGTCAAACTACCTTTCTGTACATTAGTGTCAGACCTATATAAATCCAAATTTTCATATTTTTTGGGCAACTCCAAATGCCTAAAAACCCATGGTAATAAAACTTGAATCACCCGGTATGTCATGGCAATATATGTTATACAGGAGGGGTGAGAGAGGAGAACCCTGTGGCAAAGCTTGTTCTGGCGAAAATGATCTTGAGTATGTATTGTTCGTTCTTATCCGTAGTTGTCTGTCTGTCAGGAAGGTGTGGGTGAATCGAGAATGTAACTTTCTATTGACAAGCGTGGGTTATTATTTACTAAAATTCCTGAAAATTTATTTATTACTTATTTAGTACCAGACTTCTATAGAGCATACCTGAAGGCACTACTTCTGAAAATTTGACGAGGTTTCTGTATTAAATAAGTGAGAAAATCGAGGATGCAACTTTCTGGCGCTTGCTGCTTCTGTTATATTTTACTATTATGACATATGGCTTTGTGACAAGTTATGACTTTATCGTCGTTGTGGGGTATATGTTCGTTCCGTTAACTTGTATTGTCGGTGAGTTGTTATTGATTCTGTGGTTGGGAATACAAAGTTATTTTGTGGGGTTTGGTTGAGTCTCCATTTGTTGAACCGGTCCATTGTTTTGTCAGTCAGTGTTTTATGTGTGTCTATTGTGTCGTCCAGTCGTTTTTTGTGTATTATTAATGCTGTGTCGTCGGCGTATTGTATAATATACTGTTCTAAATATGTCTACCTGTTGTCTGTTCGGTATATGTTATGGCAATATATGTTGTAAAGGAGGGGTGAGAGAGGATAACCCTGTGGCAAACCTTGTTCTGGCGAAAATGATCTAGAGTATGTATTGTTCGTCATTATCCGTAGTTGTCTGTCTGTCAGGAAGGTGTGGATGAATATGAATATTATATATTGTGTTGGTCATGATTGTATTAATGTTTTGTATGCCTTGCATGATATGACCTTTAATTTTATGACGTTTCTCTTACTTCCACTGTGATTTTGTATTTTTTGTATGTTACTACAGTGCCTTTAATAAATAAATGGAATTATTATTATTATTATAATTCAGAAAAAAAAAATTGGATGAGGGATCTTGGTATTTTTAGGGTATGCATTTTGTATAGTAGTCCTATGTGCCATATGGTGTCGAAAGCCTTTTTTATGTCCAAGAATAATGCTGCGGTATGTCTGTTTTATAAGTACGTGGTCTATATGTTGTTCCTCAGTATATAAAGGGGATGTATTGTCGAGAGTCCGGGTTTGAACTGAATTGATATTTGGGCATATTTTCTTCTATGAGGTTACATATCCTGTTATGCATTATTTTCTCCCGGTTTTTTTCCCAAAACTGGGAGTAGTGTAATAGGTCGATAGCTTCCTGGTTTTGTTTTATCTAGTGCAGTCTTTCATCAAGCAGTCTTTCATGCAGTCTTTCATCCTACGTAATCTTAGACAAGCGTTAAACTTTTATTTCCCCCCATGTATGCATAAAGCGTCCACGGATAGTCAATAAAATGCATGTAAAAATGTAACTTTTACATAACTGTATTTGATATAACTCGAATGATATTCTTTGAATTAATATTTGCGTAGACTCAAATGAAGGAACTGACGTGATATCAGCATTTCTGGAATTTGGATTTAACTACTCTTCCGCGTTGAAAACGTGCCTACTTATACTAAACTATTCTCCCTTTTGCCTACGCAATGTTAGACAAGCGTTTATTTTCCCCCATTAACGCATACAGCGTCCACGGATACTCAATAAAATTCATGTAAAAATGTAACTTTTATACAAGTGTTACGTAATCGAAGGACCAGGCGAGTTGTATCGCCAATGTAAATGAAAAGGTAATTAAAATTCGTAGGTTTGGAAGTAACGTGGACTATAATTAATATGTAACAATAATAAATACACAACGATGTATACCGGTGAAGGTAACGAATTGAAGTCTTATCTACTCTGCCCTCTTACAACTATTTCTTTAGTTACTGGGGTGGGGCGCAATTTTAATTATGCACCGCGAGGGGTGGCTTGAAGATGGTCCCTGATTGGTGCGGCATTTCGTTTTGGTAAACCATGTTGCCACACTTGGTTCTTACAATCCTTGGGTAATTCCTCTATCTGGAATTTCTGAAGATTCCTAATGCGGTGCAATAAATATGTTTTGGATTTCCCGGTCGCTAATTATATTTGCCGAAGTGGCAATCCTTGCTCAATAAACAGCTTAAGGTGCCTATTGATCTTTATGCGCACCGTAATTTACTCAAGCACTTCTCGGTGAATATAATGGGCAGCTAAAAGCCACTCCAAAAACTCGTCTTTTCAATCTTAATACAAATGTGTCTGCTGCAATAAAATCCAAATACCGAGAATACACTTTGAAACAGATTTGGGGTTCGATGCTGTGGAATAGCGCCGAAACAACAAGTTTATTCGATATAACTCGGATAATACTCTTTGAATTGATATTTGCGTAGACTCAAATGAAGGCACTGACATGATGTTAGCGTATCTGGAATCTGGATTTAACTAACTCTTCCGCGTTGAAAATGTTCCTACTTACCAAACTATTTTCCAAGTCTTGGAAATACGAATTTTATTAGAGGCTGTTTTACAAAAAAATGTTTCTAATAGAAAAGTGCCGCTGCTTATTTCCTGCCCATATGATTTAATTATGTGCTCTTTCTGCGTGTTTCTGAGGTAATGGCAGTTTTTTGGGCGGAAATTGCGGCAAAAATTCCTATTCCACTCGAAGTGAACTTCATTACGGTGTCCGCCCGATGTACCTATGCAATGGGTTCAAGAGCGTGTAGGTACTTGAATATTCGACGATAATGATGTGAGCTTGCAGAAGAGATTTTTCAAGGGATGATTGGGTGCGTTGGATGCCGGTTGCCGAAGTGGCGCGCTAAAGAGATGAAGCGTTTTTGATTAGGCGAGGGGGCAGGGAAATTATCAGCCCCCCTGTGTACGTCAAAATTGCACAAATATAAATTTCGTTTAGGTTAACTCAATTGCGAGCTGTTCGAAGATACACGGCCCCTCGAAAGTTAGTTAATTAATATTAATACCCCACTGCAGGATTTGTATCCGCGGTAAAGATATAATGGAGTAGTATACGGCGCGCAAGATGTTTCCCTCATCTTGAACCCGTATCAGAATAATCGGGTATAATGACCCATTGAACTGTCATCCGCAGAACTCCTTGCGGATACCTGAGCACCACTACAATATAGATAACTCGCGGCGAATGCAAATATGCACCGCGCCAAAAATCCACCCCCACATCGCGCGGACGGATGAATAAATCCCGACACCCCCGACGTTTTTACCCCGCGGCCCGCATAATGCCGCACCGCGTAAAAGTACCCTTTAACCAATTACACGATCAAAAGATATTGTGTACACACAATGAAAATAGAGACAATGGAAAGCCATAAATTACGGAAACAATACAATACCGGAAGTAAGATTGCGCCGATAAAACGGCAAGTAACGCATTTGTTTAACACTATGTAGGTACTTGTCAAACTCTATTTGCAGCTCCGATACGGAGCACACACTCGCACGCGTAAATAATACGCCACAATTAGAAAGGCCCCGATTTCAATATAATTACCTAGCCCAAGCCGCCAGCAATTTGCATCACAATGCCCACCCAATTTCGAACATCGCACTCTTATCTTCGCCCGATAAACACCGACACGCGTTTCCAATTAACAATAACTTTCAGCCACACATTTTTACACAAACCTATATCAATATTGCGAAATTTTACCACATCTATACTTGGAAATGTTACAGCGTCATATAAACTAGATAGTTTCAAAAGCTGATCCTATAATCCATCAATCCATCAATCAGTGTAAATTAATTAATATTACAGCATAATATAGGCACCACCACTAAATTAGTTGTAAGTTGTCATGCACGAGCAAATAATCTATTACACATTATATTCGACAAATAATTGCACTTACTCGGAGAGAATTCGGCAAACTCAACGCAACATTTCATATATCAAACAGATCGCTACGAGAAAACACTTCTTCAGATACTGATCAGATAGCTGCGCGGAAATAGTCGTTCTTATCAAAGACTGACACAATTGAAGGGTTTGAACGAAAATATGAGACAATTTGAATATTCGATCAGGAATATTCAATTGGTCGTGGTAGTTGTGGTGGTGGTGGTGATGGTTGTGGTGGTGGTGGTGTTGGTGGTGTTATTGGTGGTGGTGTTGATGGTAGTGTTGATGGTGGTGTCGGTGGTGGTGTCGGTGGTGGTGTCGCTGGTGGTGTCGGTGGTGGTGTCGGTGGTGGTGTCGGTTGTGGTGGTGTTGGTGAACCCTCCCGATACCCTCCCGTATTCACTTTAGGCAACTTTGCGGAGCGTGTATAGTATTTTTACTTGAAATTGAAAATCTACCTACGAAGGGTGTTTATTGCGCTCCATTGTGCGAACGGAATTTTATGACAGGTAATGGGAAGAGAACAGAGTCCAGAACCGGCATCAGAAAATACAGATTCAGTGCCCTGTAGAAAATTAACATTAGTGATTCATTATCATTAAATTGTACTTTTCATTGTATTTTTGAGTGTACATATAATTAATTGTGTTTTAAAAATGTAGTTATAATTTCATAGAAAATTTATATACAGTATGATTCGCGACACAAATAACTTAAGTTACCCATATCATTATTGACTTGCTCATTGCGTTAAAAAATTACCGACGTTAACATCAGTAATTTTTTCGTGAATCGTAACAAGCAAATATTATTCCGCACAACTAGATTCATCGCTATCACTTTCATTTTGAACGTTAATAATTTGATTTGGTACACTAAGTGTCCTATAATCGTTTTCAATTTTAATCACATGATCGATGCAGTTTTTCCAAATGGTACTTGAAATGTTGTTGCATTCTCGCTGAACAAGTTGCATTGTTTCTTCACTCATTTTGGGATGTGCATTATTTTTCCCCAATTTTTTTTTTTAAGTTGACCATATCAGCTCAATTGGATTCAAGATACAGTAATAAGGTGGAAGGCGCAACACTTGGTGACCAAATTCTTCTGCCATCTTATCAACCACATACGTTTTTTTAAATTTTGTTTTTTTATAAGTTCTAATAATGTTTTTTTCTTTGCCCTTAGGGGAATAACAATACCATTTTGAATGCAAATATCCGCAATATTGCCTTTCTTGGAAGCGGCGGTTGGGATTTTATAAATTTGCATTAATTGATAATTTTCAAATAAGTCGGCGTTCATATTCTGATGATAGCCTAACGAGCTTGATGCAATATTCTTGACTGATAAGAGCAAACTATTTGACATAAAACCTGCGTCTCCTCCTGCATGAAGAATAACAATTATTTTTCCTCTATTGCACGGTGCTCTAAGGTGACACTTATTTGTATTATCGACCCATCCCTTGGAAACGACGTCATGAGTATCGAACCATGTTTCATCTAAATAAATTATCGATCTCCCTCCATTTCTATATTCGTTTATTTTAGATAAATATTCTAATCGCTCTTTTTGTAATCTCGGCGATTCCATGATGTCAATTCGTTTGTCTAAAGTTTTATACCTGACTTAGTAGGTATTTATACAAAGTAGTTTCCTTATATGGAAAATCATTTCCAACAGTTTCCAAAATAAATTGGACCGTGGGAACGTTACCTGATTTATAAGAATTGTAAATTATATTTTTGATCCTCTTGGCGATGGCATCATCTATTTCGGTAAATTTGGAACTTATTCTTCTTTTCCTTTCTAGCAGTCCTTTCGTAATTATTCTCCAAACCGTTGAATATGATATTCCTGTCAGAATGGAAATTCTTTGCAGTGGAGATGCATGATTCTCGCTTATAAGGGTGTTTATAAATATTTACGACTATCCTTTTAGTATCAGTTGAAAGAAAAGCATGCTTTATTAATCCCTGATTTTCATTTTCGGTAGTTATGTGTCTATTTGATGATGGTTGTTTTGAAATTTATCAAAATCAATTTGAGAACAGCTTCCCTCTGTAGACTGCCGAAGGAATTCTTCAACAAAACTTTCGGAATGGCTTCTTTCCTTACATAATTGAAATAGATCGTCGTACTGACTGTCATTATAAATTGATGAAATAATTGTTGCAGTTTCACTTAACGACGTTTCCATCTCAATAAACTCTACCTTTTCATAAATTTATAAATGATAATATGCACACGTATGTAAAATGAGTACTGTTGCAATGTAAAGGTTAACATCGACTGAAAGACAGATGTAGACTATTTGAGAAAAAGACTATTTGAGGCAGCCTTAACTGATTGTCTACCTGGACTGCATATTCGCCCAGCAATTAAGGTACAATGAACCTTAATTGCATGGGCGAATGTATAATCCTTTTAAAACCGTTTCCTAGGTGACGGCTCTTAATTATCTACTGGCGTCTGTAGTCTTGTAATTATATCGAATTGTAAAATTGTAAACATAATTACGACCGCCGACTCATAAAAAACGATGTAGATAGTTGTAAGATTATTGAATTCAATTTAATTAATAAATCATTTTTATATTATGATCATAGTGATATAATTGTGTATATATCGAAGAGAAAACAATTAAGTAGCATCTTCGTCGAAAGTAAATTATTTAGTTACGTTCCTGGACGTGCGCCTCTTCGCAGCACGCCATACAATGGAGAACCCTTGACCGTAATAAACCCTCATTGCAGGCACATTTTCAATTTCAAGTGTAAACACTATACCAAAAATATCAATTTGGCTAAAAATGTTAATTACAAGCTCCTGCGTGGTTCGTCCTCGTAAAATATTGATTTTGCTGTATGTACAATTTTGGTTTTGGTACTGGGCATTTGTGTTATGGTCGCTAAAGCGATGGGTCTTGGAATGAAACATTAAGTTGAACTGGATCTAAGAGGATGTGGAGAATGGCTTGGGGCGGGCAGAGAGGATGGAGTTTCAGAGGTCGTCGTACATTAAAATAAACAGCGTATAATGATATCTCGGAGGTACGGATGATTCCACATTGAATAAATTACGTTATGTAATCAGTAATTATAGTAATTTTTATTGATTTTTGTGCGAGTTAATTATGATAATTGAAAGCGGAAACGGCGAGACTTATAAACGTACAGATAAATTGAGACCTTCGCTCGGAGGCATGGCCGGGGCACGATAATAAAAAAGAGCAGAGTTGTTTGACACCATCTACATCGTTAATGTGAAAAAGTGTAGAAATAAATGTAACATCCTGTACAGTTGGAGAACAGGTAGTTTATAATCTATTCCGCTGCTAGCCGGTGCCGGTCTGAATTTAAAATCGCTGTAGTTTAATTATTTATTACACGCATGTGTGTGTGTATGTGCGTAAGTGTATTGGAGTGTTTGCGGAATTGGATTTATTTAATTTGAGACCCCTGCAGGCGTGGGGTAATTGGAAAAGTAGCTTAGCGCATTAAATAGCGGAGCAAGATGTGTGTGCGCCCCCTTTTTATTGGTGAAGGGATGCTTCTAGGGGGGGGAGTTAATAAGGGGCTTCGATTTGCAGCGTTTATATATATAAAAAGAGTTGCGAGCAGTCTGTACGTGATGGAAAACGGAATGGTTTAAATATACAGCTCGGGGATGTGTCTGGTGCTAATTCTGAAATATCTATCCAGCTTAAGAGGCAGCGCGCGAGTGGAACTTATAATCAGCTTGAAGGCAATAAATAGCCGTCCCCATCTCCTTATTAACTACATTTATTCCGGATTTATTTGTCTATGAAGGGCGGGATTGTGGAAGAACGACATCAAGGGGGCAGCGCGTAATCCTCTTATTGTCACGAAATTATTTGCTACCTGGGATAATTAAAACTTCCGGGACGTATTGATTTTTACTGGGATCATCTACCTCGCCCGCCCATAAGCAACGTTAATCCCCAGGAATTGATAATCCCCATATAATCACTGCATTACGGCTCCTGCAGGATCGGTTTAATAAGTGAAGTGTTTGATAATAACGAGATATAATAAGGCCGCCTCCAGTCCTCCGCGTTATGTACGTATACAGTCCGCCTATTAAGCACCCCTCATTACAGGAGGCGGTTTTACATAATTTCTTTGAAGTCTGAGAGTGCAGATATATTTCAAGTTATTAACAGAATTACGGGGGTTTAGTTACCTTGACTTTAAATATGTTTTTTTTTTACTTACGTAACGGACGGATTAACTTCCCCTATACGGTACTCCCCCCATGATCTAACGCTGCGAATATGAGAATGTCGAGTAAATGTAAAAAAATGTCATTTTATTAATGTAAGGCAAAAAATGTTATTCGGGGTTCTTTTGATTAAATTGTAGAGTCGAGGGTCCCCTGCACACGTGAAATTTTTACATAAGTCCCTCGGTTTCGGGAAGTAAGAACGCGCACTTGCTATGATGATAAAAAAAATCATATTCCTAACTTTACCCACGCATCGATTCATGCAATTAAAAAAACATTACGCCAATCCGCTGAATGAGTAATTAGTTTACACGCTTCCGAGCGAACTTTGACTCGCCGGATTGTGACTAAATTCAATTATTCTCAACACGTTCATTATCGCCGTATCGCGTATGACTCCTTTGTGCAACCTCAATTTGTCTAATTGAAATTTACGGACGGATTTCTGTCGCTGACTAAAAGGTGCAATGTATTACAGTAATGTACAATACTAATGGATGACGTTAATGCATATCATTAGAGTAGAATATTATGTATTTAATACTGCACTCAATTACCACATTACAGATAATATAATTAATGGCCGGACGGGGACACACTTTTTAAAACACCCCTCTTCACAAACATAATTAACAACACAGTGACATGCTACCACATTATATAATCCATTACCCGAAACTACGCTAATAGATTTCACTATTTTTATCACTGATAACGAACAATCATATAATATACAATATAAATTACATATTAATGGAAAATTACTGCTATTAAAGGAGTAGCAAAGACTTCATATATCTCTACTTATATTAGGTTCGTTTGAGCTTGTTGTTACGTAATCGAAGGACCAGGCGAGTTGTATCGCCAATGTAAATGAAAAGGTAATTAAAATTCGTAGGTTTGGAAATAACGTGGACTATAATTAATATGTAACAATAATAAATACACAACGATGTATACCGGTGAAGGTAACGAATTGAAGTCTTGTCTACTCTGCACTGTTACAACTAATTTTTTACTGACTGGGGTGGGGCGCAATTTGAATTATGCACCGCGAGGGGTGGCTTGAAGATGGTCCCTGATTGGTGCGGTATTTCGTTTTGGTAAACCATGTTGCCACACTTGGTTCTTACAATCCTTGGGTAATTCCTCTATCTGGAATTTCTGAAGATTCCTAATGCGGTGTAATAAATATGTTTTGGATTTACCGGTCGCTAATTATATTTGCCGAAGTGGCAATCTTTGCTCAATAAACAGCTTAAGGTGCCTATTGATCTTTATGCGCACCGTAATTTACTCAAGCACTTCTCGGTGAATATAATGGGCAGCTACTAGCCACTCCAATAACTCGTCTTTTCAATCTTAATACAAATGTGGCTGCTGCAATAAAAGCCAAATACCGAGAATACACTTTAAAACAGATTTGGGGTTCGACGCTGTGGAATAGCGCCGAAACAATCTCCTTGTATCATTATCGTACTAACCGTAGTTACCCAAAGTTGCTAATTTAAGGAAAACACACCGTTAAATCATCCTCTCATTTGTAAGACTTCGGTTTCCCCAATATTTAATAATTAGGTATATTTTACTTATAATCATAAATTCTTATAATTTATGATATTTGTTTTGGCTCGTGATTTATCTATTTTACTTTTATTTTGTGTGATCGTATAATAGCAGTAGTTCTTTGCGTTATGTTTGATAAATAAATTGAACTTGTGTCTTCTTCAATTTGATGACCCAGCTTAGGGGTCAGCAGAAAAATTAAATGATCGTGTAAAGAAATTGAACTTGAGACGTCATCTTCAGTTTGACGACCCAGCCTGGGGGTCAGCAGAAAAATTAATTTATCCGGGAAACAAATTGCACTTTTGTCATCTTCAATTTGATGACCCAGCTTCGGAATCAGCAGAAAAATTAAATATCGAGTAAACACATTGAACTTGAGAAGTCATCTTCAGTTTGACGACCCAGCTTCGGAGTCAACAGAAAAACTAAATGATCGAGTAAACAAATTGCACTTGAGAAGTCATTTTCAGTTTGACGATCCAGCTTCGGAGTCAGCAGAAGAATTAAATGATCGTGTAAACAAATTTCAAGATTTGGTCATCAAATTGAAGATGACAAAAGTGCAATTTGTTTCCCGGATCAATTAATTTTTCCCCTGACCCCCAGGCCGGGTCGTCAAACTGAAGATGACGTCTCAAGTTCAATTTGTTTACACGATCATTTAATTTTTCTGCTGACCCCCAAACTGGGTCATCAAATTGAAGATGACACAAGTTCAATTTATTTACTGCACCAATTATTTTTTCTGCCGACCCCCAAGCCAGGTCGTCAAACTGAAGATGACTTCTCAAGTGCAAATTGTTTACTCGATCATTTAATTTTTCTACTGACCCCGTGGTTGGGTCGTCATTACGCTTACAACGAATTCAGTGACGCAACTGTCCATTTATTAACTAGGCGCTCGGAGTTCGATATACGCGCACGTGATTAGTCCTGAAAGGAATTGCTCCTTATACGGGACTTGGCCAATAAATTGCTTCATAGAACCCCCAGTAACACACTCCTGGTGGTATTCTTGTAGAAATTTCAGGCGATACCTAACCGGCGTTTGTGCGCACTTTGCAGCTTTTGCTTGTAATTGGTCACCGTAGATACTGAGATGGCTCAATGTTTAATCAAAACAGCAATTCAAGTCAAGTTACATAAATATTATTTCTACAAACCTGCAAGCCATAAATTTAGCAAAAGGATTTTGCCTGGTTCAGGTTCACATTTTCAGGTTCAACTTCAGTAAACTTCAGTAAAAATAATATCAATTCAGAAACTTACGTCCTCGATTTTCTCGTCCTCGTCAAATTTTCAGAAGAATTGCCTTTGGGTAGTATTAATATTACTAATAACTAAAACTAAACTAAAACACTAATTCCGGCAATAGTAAAATAATATGTTTCATCGTCCGTCGTATTTGTAAAATTAAATTATTAACTTTTAATTAGTTAATTGAATATATTCGGCGTTTATGTGGGTGTTAACAAATTAATCAAAATGTTATTATTCAATCTGCATGTGTGTTTGAACACTGGGAAGTGAAATTGCATGCAAGCTTTTAATTAAATACAAAGTATCAGCAGTCCGTTGCGATTTACCCGTTGATAGTTTTATGGTCTCCTGGGGGTAGATAACATAGTATTGGGTTAGTCACCCTTCTCCTCCGGCGCTGCTGCTTGAGCGGTGCAAAATCGGTATCTGCACACGTGTATAATTGGACTGCGAGCAATCGCGTTTTACATCACAATTACACAGAATTCGCACGTTATCCCGCGGTAACGGGCCGTAATTAGCCAACCGCGATTCGCTCAACTCGCAATAACAATGATGCGACTTTTATTGCGAATGTCAGATATCGCCACACATGCAGATCGCCAGATTTGCCCGCGGCAAAGAGTGGAATTGACAGGCGCGCACAACCTCCACCCCCGTGATTCACTGCGGTAGCTCGCTAACCGTCTCACGTTTGCTTTATTTGCAGCGGATTCACACACGTAGCACATCAATCAATCAATAATACGCAAAGTATGTAGTAATAATAATAATGATAAACGGAAGTGCTGTGGGGCGTTATTACGACGAGGGCGCTGCCACAATAAAACCTACATAAGTTGCTTAATCACGAACTTGACGGCATTACTTACAATAAATAATAATTGTTCGAACGACTTTCAATCAAAACTAAAATTTATTAATAATAGCACATTTGTTCATCATATTCTAAGACATTTACTTATTCCCTGAAAAGTTTATTGGTTACGTTTCTAATTTTGAATGAGGATGATTAAAGTTGTGTTTTCCTTAAATTAGCAACTAAAAACTAAATTAGCAACAAACGAAATTACGAGAACTTTTATGACCGTTTATATTATAAAACGTGGTCCCTGCGCGGTGACCCAATTATATGAACAATCACAGACGAGCGAGCCGGCTGATGACTAATCATAACAGTTTGGTATTTTTATATCAGTAACCCTAATATAAGGCACTGTGAGATCACCGGAATGAGAATTAACGTTAAGGGGAATCACAAAATCGCAGAGTGGGCGAAATTTTAATATAAATAGCATCGTTTTGCATGCGAAAAGTTTAGTTGGTTCCAGATTCGCGAGGCGACAGACCGTCATTATCGTCATCAATAGTATACGCGAATATCATTATGAAGAGTATTATCCGATTTATTTAAAAGTTACTGCGTTCGGGATGATATTGATTATTTCGAAATTGAGTAACAATAATCGGTAAATGAAGCCGGAAAGATTACCTCATTAAAATCCACGACACCGCTGAAAACGTATGCCAGAAATGAATAAAGCTCTCGAATACCCACGTATATGGAACCGGAAAGATTACCTTATTAACCTCCACGACACCGCTCAAAGCGTATGCCAGAAATTAATAAAGTTCTCGAATACCCACGTATATGAAACCGTACAGATTACCTCATTAAAATCCACGACACCGCTCAAAGCGTATGTCAGAAATTAATAAAGTTCTCGAATACCCACGTATATGAAACCGGGAAGATTACCTCATTAAAATCCACGATACCGCTCAAAGCGTATGCCAGAAATTAATAAAGGTCTCGAATACCCACGTGTATGAAACCGGAAAGATTACCTCGTTAAAATCCACGACACCGCTCAAAGCGTATGCCAGAAATTAATACAGCTCTCGAAGACCCACGTGTATGAAACGGGAAAGATTACCTCATTAGCGTATGCCAGAAATTAATAAAGTTCTCGAATACCCACGTATATGAAACCGAAAAGATTATATATATATATATATTTCAGGGGGTATTTGTTTTTGGTACTTTGGTGGGAATTTACCGATTATTGCTACTCAATTTCTGTCATTCTCCTGTCTGAACGCGAATGAAACCGGGAAGATTACCTAATCAACCTCCACGACACCGCTCAAAGCGTATGCCAGAAATTAATAAATTTCTCGAATACCCACGTGTATGAAACCGGAAAGATTACCTCATTAAAATCCACGACACCGCTCAAAGCGTATGCCAGAAATTAATAAAGTTCTCGAGTACCCACGTGTATGAAACCGGAAAGATTACCTCATTAAAATCCACGACACCGCTCAAAGCGTATGCCAGAAATTAATAAAGTTCTCGAAGACCCACGTGTATGAAACCGGAAAGATTACCTCATTAGCGTATGCCAGAAATTAATAAAGTTCTCGAATACCCACGTATATGAAACCGAAAAGATTATATATATACTTCACGGGGTATTTGTTTTTGGTACTTTGGTGGGAATTTACGGATTATTGCTGCTCAATTTCGACATAATCAATACCATCCCGAACACAGTAACTTTTAAATAAATTGGATAATACTCTTCATAATGATATTCGCGTATAATATTGATGACGAGAATAACGGCATGTCGCCTCGCGAATCTGGAACCAACTAAACTTTTCGCATGCAAAACGATGCTATTTATATTAAAATTTCGCCCACTCTACGATTTTGTGTGATTCCCCTTCACGTTAATTCTCATTCCGGGATCAGCAGAAAAAATAAATGATCCAGTGAGAAGTCATCCTCACTTTGTTTACTGGTTTATTAAACGTCAGGGCAAATAGTTTCTGAGATGATGAGTCGTAGTGGTAGTTGTGTTTGGTTTTCGGATGTTTCGTTTAAGTGAGGTGTAATAATTTGTGGACGCTTGTGAAGGAGATGTAATTGTTTGCGGATTTGTTTGTGTGTTTGAGTGAATTAGACTGTTTTGCGAATTGGTCTGAATAACGGGTGAATGATGGCGGTGTGGTGGCGGGCAAGTGCAGCGCGAAAATTGGATGAGAGGCAGGTGAACCGGTGTGGATCTGAATGTTGCAATTAGAGTTGTAGGCAAAGCAAGCGGTATAATAAATAAACACTTGCTTATGCTCTAATGGTCATTATTGCAGGGGGGAAACGGTCATATCGAGATATAATTTACTCCGTGCGTTTCGTTATTAATGATGTACGCTGCGCGCAGTATTCCGTTGTTGTTTTTAATTTTGTTTGAGGCCTGCCCTTTGAACGGCGGTGAGCAAATACCGCACGGCTTACTGTCTGTAATCAACGAAAGCAAGCGTTTTGCAGTTTAATGCAGAATGCAATCATCTAGCAAATACACTGGCGAAGACATAAAGCGACCTGGATGGCGCGCAGATACGTAAACGTATGCTGAGGGGACCGTAAGCCGGTCGCGTACATTTTTTACGCCAAATGGTAAACGGTAATGGCGCCGTAAGCTGGGGCGATAACGGCGCATCTCATTTTAATGCAGATAACTTATTTTTGCGTGTTAATGTAATAATATAATCGGGACGTTAAGGATGGCCGCGCAAACGGAATGTAATTAGGAGCGCTGCGAGCGTAAGCCAGGCCGCAATAATTCGGTCCATTTCACTCATTCCTCCCCGGATACCTTCCAGAAATGCAAATTTCTTGAGCCGTTTTAATAAACGCGGCGTGATATGTAAAATTAGCCGGGCGGCTTGCAGGCAACGCGATTCCCCCCTTTTCACATGTAAAACAATAACAAGCGAAACGCTCCCAGCAGCGCACTTCACTTCCCGCGATGCGCGCCGATAAAACATCCGCAGACCAAAGGAACAAGCAAAAAATCCGTATAAATCTATTGTTTTGATTTACGATTATACAATTCAAAAGTTAATTGGTTAAACTAATTTATTAGACAATTAACGCTTCGCGCCGTCTCGCTCGTTCAGCCGCGGCGTGAGCGCGTCTCGTCTCCTTAATTTATTAATATTAGCCGGCTAGTTTAATGAACGAGCCGCGAAGATGCAACACTGATACTGGTTCTGATACCTCGACATTAGATGATACGCAATTTCATTTGACGCGTCACGGCAGACGACAATATCTGCGAAACTGTAAAAATTTCTTGACACACCGAGAAATTGGATAATAAAATTTTGTAATTTTTTTTACTGGTAATGAAATTTTAATCAGTACTAAAAGTAATTTAAAAACATGGCGTGTTTTATTCTGCGTTCAAATTTGTATTACCATAAAGTAACGCTCGCAACCATCCTGACGATTCATCTATTAGTAACTGTTACTATTCGGAATTTACGCTTATTAGTAAATAAGAGTGCAAAGGTATTGCTTTGTCTAATCAGTGGTTCAGGAAATAGTGTATTAGTTCTAAAGGGAAAATAGTTGATATTAATTTGTGAAATGTAAAATTTACTTATGTTTTAAAATAATAGTTATGTTCGTAGCATGTAATATACAATTTGAAATGAATGAAATATAAACAATATGCCTTTGATGTGAAATAAATACTGACATTTAATTTATTGCAGGACAACAGCACGGGGCAGTCGCTGTTGGACGTGGCCTTCCGGCACTTGAACTTATTGGAGACGGCCTATTTCGGATTGCGTTTCCTGGACCAGGAGGGACAGACGGTGAGCAAACAGAATTGAATAGCAAACTAGTTCAGTTAAGATTCATTCGGTTTTCTATTACAGCACTGGCTCGATCCCGCAAAGAAGCTCGGCAGGCAGCTGAAGGGCGCCGATCCTTACACCCTATACTTCGGGGTGAAATTCTACGCCGCCGATGCTTGCAAGTTGCTCGAGGAAATCACACGGTATGCACATTCTAAACATCATACACCTTAACGACGCATCTCCGAAGCACCCTGCCAGCCAATTATTTACGTCATGGCCATCCAGATTTCCAGGTCTGCTGCAGCGCGGATTTTTAAATTCAGGATAGGCCTTGATGAATTTAGGGGTTCTACAGTGGAGAGGCTAATGGCTACAGCCGTAATAAATCCTAAAGAATGGTAATCTCGGTTGTCCTTATTTATATAAGGACTGATAGTCGGCCATTTATATTCGTGTAGCGCAACGTTATGGAGTTACACATGTAATTTGGAAGTCCCTATTCAGCCTAAGAGAGCCGGCGAGCCGAGTTTCTCAGAGAACTCTGCACGCAAGTAATTGATAGTTTGGTTCTGTATGCATGCATCAAGGCCCAGGCCGACCTAGTGTAATGATAAGTCCGGCCGTGCCTGCAGGCAGTGCCTCCTACATGGAGCCGCTGTCAGTACGAGATCGGAATGACGTCCAGGACTATACGCACCACTTAAATTTCCCCCCGGAATTTATCACCACTTCCAACATGCGCCCGAAGAATCCCCAAAATATTCCATACGGATCCTTCTTATCTAGCGTAAATACGCAGCCAAATTTATTAACCTCCATCAATCACAACCCGTAAATTCATCCAAAACTAGTTTTGTCGATGGAGTTTTTTCTCCCCCCACCCCGCCTCGGGGCCACTCCATTCATGGACCACCCACCATTTGTTGTTGATAACTCGCCGAACTTAACTTCAAGTGAATGCAAACCAACGGCACAGTTCACTAACTTCGGCTAGTTGGAATGTTTAATTGATTAGTTTCAATTTATTTCTAGCCATGTGTACAATAAATAGCTCATTCAAATTTTCGCCAACTTCGGCAGTTCCAACTTTTCTATTAAATTACTTCTTTCACGATCCCAACAATAAATCGCTTGCGATCATACACTAATACCGAGAGAATTTAACGAATCCCCATCTCATCCCAACAATCCAGGCTTCATTTCAATAGCATGTAACGATCATTTACGTATCTAACGATTCTAATCCAGCTTTCCAGTCGAGCAAAAATACAACCCATTAAAACGACACAGTCTCCCCGAATCATTCTTAATTTGTACTTGCTTTTGTTGGGCTCGATAAATAACTTCTTCCACCGCATACAGAACGCAACCTTGTTCGCAATACGAATTTTATTCCCCGTAATGGGCTGCCCTATTTCTATACCCTTTTGTAATAATAATAAAATTCTAATACTGCACCCTGCCCGAATGGACCGCCTTCGTACGCCAAAACCCCACGAACCTCCACAAAAACAAAACGAATGAGACCCCAATCTTTCCATTTATGGCTACTATTTAAATTATACCGGGTGATTCAAGTTTTATTACCATGGGTTTTTTAGGCATTTGAAGTTGCCTAAAAAATATGAAAATTTTGATTTATGTAGGTCTGATACTAATCTATCTAAGTATAATTATATAGACGGTTATAAAATTTAAAAGAACTCATTTCGGGCAAAATCCTCTATCGTTATTTTTGCCCTAAACTGTTTTATTTTATTCATAGAACCCATTTATGAAATAAAAAATTAACGAAAATTATTAGATTTAAAATTAAAGCATTTTTTACATTACTGACCAACTTTCCTCGGTATGATTTATGATTTTGTAAGAGCCCTACAAAGCATTGACCGCGCCGGTGCGGTTGGAACGTTTTATGACTTATTATTAAGCAAATATTGAGCTCCGGCCCTGAAGAAATCCTTGCGTCGGTATCCACCCAGCAGGCTGAGGGATTGGGTACGCCCTATCATAAAACCCATAAAATCCATTATAGGGACTATTACTGGAAGCAGCAGTCATATTTTACTATTTAGTAATAAATCTTACTGTTGCAATATCAAAATTCATTTAATTCAATAAGTCGTGCAACTTTTTTGACTTGGATTACACTGGAATGTTTGGAATAGCATTAAAGTATGTTCTGACAAAAACTATATAAATAAAATTACGAATTCTTTGTGAAATAACGTATAAACTACCGGATGTTTAAAATTAAATTTTTTTATCGTCAGATTGGGCTTCATTTCATATTCATTTCATTTCATATTTCAATTAGAAGTCGCCATTTTTGGCCTGGTAATAAAACTTGAATCACCCGGTATATCGTAAGCAGCAAAAGAAAGCTTCAATACCAACTATTCCCAATTTAAAACCATTAGTATATGGCATTTATGACCAGAAGAACTAATAGTAATAATAATAATAAGTATTTTATTCACTTGTCAGTCAATGACTTATCTAATTTCATTTATAATACTAATTTTGAAGCAGACAATAAAATCAAGTAATGTACAAATCTTTACTTTATCTGTACAACAGATCAATGAGGGGTATTAAATATTTATATTCGTAGGAGATTATTTCCCGCATCACTTTTTAAACCAATGAAACGGCTTGAATCTTTCCGTTGTATTGTGGCTCAATTACGCTTTTAGCCCCAAAAATGAAAAATAAATTTAAAAAAACTTTAAATTAAAATTTCCTTTTTTGTCAATAATTTCGAACATATGCCGGATTTTTGATAACAAAAGTTAAAGATAATCTAAAACTGTGTATTTTAATATTAATATTACTAAAATGTTGAAACCCCATGCCAGATGGCGATGCGCTCAGCCCCCAAAAATAAAAAATAAATAAGTAAAAAGTTTAATTTACAATTTCGTTTTTTGTCAATGATTTCGAAAATATGGGTGATATTTGAAAATAAGTTAAAGATAATCTAAAACTGTATACTATTTTAAAGAAAAAATAACTCGTGCTTTGGGGGATAAAATTACGTTAAATTTTTACAATTTTGTACAATATTAATATAAAGTCATGTGCAGATTTTAATTTATATTAATTGACTCGTGGAGAAAATCATGTGTTGTCCATACGAAGAAAGGTCTAGGTCAAACACTAGGTTAAAAATTAATTTTAAAAACTTGATATTAAGATTTCCTTTTTTGTGAATAATTTCGAACATATGGCGGATTTTTGATAATAAAGTTAAAGATAATCTAAAACGGTGTATTTTTAAATCAATATTACTAAAATGTTGAAAGCCCATGCCAGATGAGCTTAGCCCCAAAAATAAAAAATAAATAAATAAAAAGTTGAATTTAAGATTTCGTTTTTGTCAATAATTTTGAAAATATGGCTGATTTTTGAAAATAAGTTAAACAACTGTATATTGTTTTAAAGAAAAAATTACTCGTGTTTTGGGGGCAAAATTACGTCATTTTTTTAACCATTTTGTACAATATTAATATGAAGCCATGTGCAGATTTTAATTTATTTTAATTGACTCGCTGAGAAAAGCATGTGTTGTCCATATGAAAAAATACTGCTACTACTACAGTATACTACCCAAGTCGATACATAGTACAATTTCCTTTAAGCACATCTAGTTGAAATCAACCCCTAAAAAGGTTTCCTCGCAGTGAAACCACCAACAATGAGTTTATTTTAATTATACCCTTTTTTGTATTTCTGTATCCACAATTAATCAAAATCATCCCCTAATTATTTTTTATCCCTTACCTCCATATCAAATTACGTTAATTTTTTTTTATACCATTTACCTCCATGTGTACAACTTTATTTGGCCATAATGGCCATAAATGGCATACTTACAGATGGCGATGCGCTTAGCAAAAAAAAAACAACCCCTAAAAAAGTTTCCTGCCCTTGTATTCACCGAGAATGAGTTTATTTTAATTACACCCTTATTTATGCACCTATAAACTTCAAATTTATTCTAATACACCAAGATTGTGCTCCAGTACGCGGATTTAATCAAAATCATCTCCTGATAACTTTATGATCCCTTAACTGCGTCTCACATTGCGTTAATTTATTTCTACCACTATATATACACCTAAGAACCCATTTGTTAGGCCCACTTGATAAATACTACAATTTACATATTTAGTTCACAGCTACCCCTAAAAAATGTCCTCCACGTGAAGTCATCAAGAATCAGTTTATTTAGAATGTACACTCATTTGTGCACCTTTATACTTAAAATGTAGGCTACTATTATAAGGAGGCGTATGTTTTGTATTACTGTTTCTGTTTCATTCATCACCTTCGTATCAAATTACGTTAATTTGTTTATACCATTATACAGAGCGTTCAATAAAGTGGGGTCAACTTTTACCCTGAGTACTAATATATGACCCTGTCCAAGATGCAAATCAAATATGTTCTTGCAATGTTTCCTAGGGTACAAGCAAATAATTTAACTAGATATTTTCAAATGGCATTATCTGTTATTAGTTCGTTAAAACTAGTTGGAAAAGTTGACACCCCTTTCTAGGAGCCCAAATTAGGGCGCGAATCTGAGTCGATATAAACTACATGTTTTCTGTGGGTATATTTAGTCCAAATCACAAATATGTGACTGGATCGGTATGTTTAGAGGTTAACCCAAGGATTTATCACTCCACTTTACCACGCAAATGCCTCCAAATGCTAACGTGGATTGGAAAAGGCATATCGTATCTACTGCAGGCAATCTATGGCTAAGGTGGCTTGAAACCGGCATGTCTCCTCTACTGGCATGTTCCTATAAAGCGAATGATACAATATTTTATAATCGTTTCGCAATTACTAATTTCGTTGTGATTATAATAATTATTATGTCCGTGGTGGTTGCAAATACACCACCAATTACTTTTAATAATTGATCTTATAATATAAGTTAGGGTAAATGTTGAAAGGGCAGATTATTATTTTTTTTAATTTCCGTGTGATTTGTTACATTGTTATTACTCTACGTTTCAAGTGCCGGGTGTCTGGGGTCCATTTTCAATAGCAACTGTCGGTGATTAATAAGTTTATTGGGCATCGGTACGGCGTCGAAGAT
This sequence comes from Othius punctulatus, assembly GCA_951805005.1. Lineage (NCBI taxonomy): Eukaryota > Metazoa > Arthropoda > Insecta > Coleoptera > Staphylinidae > Othius > Othius punctulatus. The sequence goes on from OX638147.1 coordinate 25,178,818, forward strand.
AACCGGGGGGACTGAGGGAGCGGTTGTCGGTGTCGAGATGTGCGAGAACACGTGCCACTGCAGTAAATGCAGAGTTGGACCCCATTTTAGTTTTGGCGCAGTAAGGTCCTCGCGGCTCGTTTAATCTGCGTGCCCACCTGAAAGTGGTCTCATCGGTAATTCGCGAGACCTGTGGGAAGAAGGTAAGGATTTCGGTGTAATTAGGCGGAATGGGGCTTGCGCTACTAGTTTAAAATACAATTACCGGTTGACTTATAAGGATTTTTAATGGCGGATAAATAACGCAAATGATTTATACGTGGGCATGAAGTTGATGATTTCACGTTTATTATTGTTGGGCGATTGGCTGGTTATTTTTGTGGGATTCCGAGCAGTAGCAGCGACCGAAGCCAGCTCCGCTAGAGGCATTCTTCGAGTTTTAATTAATTTATTATAATAGCATTATGTTTGTATACACGTTGATACAAACGATAAGTTAGCTCCTGTGCGAGCGGCGCATAACTAGTTTTCAGATTTTTCATCCGCCTTTCAGGTTTTAAGGGGATCAATAATAACATAATTAATTCATATTAATCATACATCCTGCACATCCTGTATATTAAACACCTATATATTTGTAATTCAGGTAGCACTTGACTATCGCTTATAAATTAATACCCTCTCTGGGTAGAAACTGTCAAACATAACCATTAATAATAATTAAAATAATCAATGTGACGACATGAACTTCATATCATATAGCATATCATTTTAAATTGCTCTACCTATATAGTAATTAATGGGTTACACTATCGAATATTTTGCTCTACACAGAAAGAAAATATCCTGGTCGTAAATCAAACACCTCATGTAATCTCATATATTCCAATAAAATGGCCGTGTCCTTTCAAGTCGTTGAACTTCATATATACACCGCTCTTATTAACAACCTCTTCTAACTCATTTTCCGTACCACTCATTTCCACGGAAAACCGACTCGCTTATAAATCACTGGCCAACAACCGTTACACTTTTAATATGTTAATAAATTACCAAGCTCCTGTTTGTCGAATTATTCACTCAAATGTCATACCCAATTTGCAAATAGAATTTATTATCCCGGAACGTATAAACAACAATACTTCCCACATCAAATTATAGTTCTCAAAACCAAATTACCGACATTTATTCAAATCAAAGAGACGTCTGACTTACTTTTCACTCTCTATCATCATCTTCTACTCCACGCTTTTTTTTCCACCTTATGAAATATGCAGCTAAAATCAATATTCAACGTGCTTATTAAAACAACGCCTAAATTTAAAATAAATTAATGCCTTGGTATTAAATAAATAAATACCAGGCCACACCTGCTCAATAATTGTTTATGGAGATTACTCGAAAGCCTCACTATTATTAAAATTCAACGTTCACAATGCCAGTATTTATGCCTGCTTTACATGGACAAACCCTACATTGTTGCAAACTCATGCTCCTCGTTCCGTTCCGCGTATCTATCCATGCGGTTTTTTTTGCAAACGATGGCTGATTAATTCGAAACAAACAAAAGGGGCAAGATAAATATTTTTCAACCAATTCAATTAGAGTTGATAAATCCCCAAAATCCTGATGTATAGTTCCCCAACTTTCAATAACTCATTTATTTGTCGCAGCGAAAACAATCCCTCCCACGCAATTTGTATCAGCCTCCCCCACGCGCGCAAACATAATTAATCCCATTAATAGGCATTGATTCGGTTCCTCGAGCGGACGCTGCCACGGAGCAAAGGACCAAATCCACTCACCTAATAGACTATAAAATTCTACCCGCAGCTGGAACTAAACTAAATTATGGCGACACAGATCGTGAACCGTGATAGAAACGTTCGGGATGTAGATGGGATTTAAAACGAAAACCTAAATGGAAAAAGGGTCCGCCCTGTAGCAGCGCATTGTATTTTTGTAGCGTTGTGTTTTGATTCAATCAATTTGGCATTTTACAAACCGACGTTATCATCGAACCATTACGTTCATAAATTAATTGAGTTTTATCGGCCCCACGTTGGGCGCCAATAATTTAAAACCTGCTTGTATTTAAGTTTAATTGGTGACCTCAAGAGAAGTTAAAATGTCAGTTGGTAATTTCGTATGTTGGCAAGAGAAGAGGTGTAATTTTAAAATGAGTTTATATTGTGTAATCGATTTTGGGCGTGTAATTCCGAATGGCGTAAATAATGAACGGTTAGTAAAGGGATTTTTAGTGGTTGCATTAAATAAATTACGGTGCGAATGAAATTGTGCAGCGGAATGATTGTAGCATTGGAATGTGTGCAGTGTATTATCATTGGAATTTTGAGCGGCGCGGTCCGCCCCGAATAACAGTTAAAATTATAAACCGAAAACTTCGGAGGAAAGCAAAACCAAAAAGTCAGGTGGAAGGGGCAAAGGTGCACGGAAGATGCGGCCCGGATTGTCGAGGCCCAGATTACAAATTAATCATGGACGGGCGAAACCCCAAATTAGTGGTCATCTACGCCCTGCGAGGTTGCCCGTAAAACACGGCACACGGGTCATTGAGATCTAATCGGTGACCTCTCTTCTGTTTTAGGTACCAGTTCTTTCTCCAGGTAAAGCAGGACATACTCCAGGGAAGGTTGCCGGTCTCCTTTGAGCTCGCTGCTGAATTAGGTGCCTACATCGTGCAATGTAAGTCGCTCAACATTATTAATTCATCATTTTATCACGCATAAATCTGACCGAATTCGACTGGAGCGCAACCGAAGCGGCCCTCGGCCCGACGGGATCCGTAAATAAATTTCACTTACATCATGAATATCGGGGGCTTGGCGCCCGGGAAAGCGCGCGCCAGCCTCAATATCAATAAAACGAAATCAATCCAGATCCGGCCTTCCCCGTTTACCCCTCAAATCCAATGCGATAATTCAAATCAACTCATGATATAACACACAAAGAAGAGATAAATAATTCACAAGTACTTAATCTGACGCATCTGGGCCGGCCCGAAAGTTACGCAACCTTTTCGGAATGTTATGAAGATTGATTATGGATTAGATCGGATTGCACTTCCATTCGTAATCTACGAATCATTCTCTCGCTCGGGACGTTATTGAAGCTGTATCTTGATATGGTGGAATTTGATGGAAAAATTGCCAAACTCCTCGCGCTTGGGCTGTGGAGGTCGTAGAATCCATATAGCCCTGAATGAGAGCGCCAGCGCCCATTTGCCTCCAGCAAGTACAGTAATCAACATAAGTGAGTTATCTCCTAGGATATTACAGGAGGATTACCCTTTATATAGTGACGCGTACGTTTTAATGATGGAATTATTTGAATAATGTTCATAAACTTGGTGATACTGTGCCGGCAAATGAGAAAATGCAGTATCCCAGCGAATAAATCTTGCAATTTCCAAGTCGATTCTGTAATATTATTAATATATTGGCCCCCATTCCCAATGATACAGTTATTTATACGGTACAGTTAATGTCATGTAAAACCGGACAGTTCTAGCCATCCATTATTATTAGCATCGTCCAGATACAAATCTACGCGCTCAGTCAAAACACTGGAACAATCGCCTCTCATAAATAAACGCCACTTTTTAATCTTCACTTATTCAGTAACTGATCGCCTCAGACTAGTTGCCCACTTCGATGCCATCGATCGCTCCAATATGTCACACCACCATCCAATTAAACAGATAATAAATATTTATATTGATCAAAATTCAATCGGCCCACCACTAATTCCCGCCGCTCCCACGCACTCCATAGGTCAATCAAAATTTTGTTAAATTTTCATCGCAATTATCGGCACCGCGCGCCAATCCGCAATACTCATTCATACATGGCCCAAAGGAAATCAGAACCACCCACACAATCCACACTATTAAATCAACAGCTATTTTTAGTTGATATGGGTAATTACCACACCCACATTCGCGTTTATTTTCATATGCCTTTTAACTGGTACAAAACTATTACACAAATATCAATTAATACCACAATTCATCGTCATCATCGACAAATTTTATAACGAATGACAGAGGTACGAGGGGGACGATGGGGTACAGAGGTACGAGGGGGTACATAAGTACGAGAGGGATACGACATTAGAGCTGCATGTGGAAAATTAGGCAAGTCCATTACAAAGCTTACCATTAAAAACATGTGTGCATCTTAGAACCACCTCACACATAAAACGCCTTGAAGTGTCCAAAAACCAGTTTACTACAAGACTCTGTATGTGTTTTACAACCGGCTCACTTACACTACTGCTATAACTTAATCAGTAGGTAGAAAGAAGGACTCCAAGAATGCACGGGGGGAGTCTTAAGATATTAAATTTAAATTGGGCCTTGAAGACAACAACGCTCCAGATTCCTGTCATGAACATGTCCAGTCATACATATAATCATACAATTGCGCATGCGCAGTTTGTATGACAGCCACATGCACCAATAATATTGGACTCCCCTCGTACATGGATTTTTTTATGGTTCAAATTCAAATAGAAACAAATTATATCTCGGCGGGTTTCGAACCCTTAGACCCTTGAAACTGCTCGCGAGCGCGCCAACGTGGCTCTCATCAATTGTTACTTAATTAACGGGGATTCGTGAGGCTCTCTGGGAGACAAGAGCAATTGTGGACTGCTTTATATCGAATTATAGGCAATTTGAAGTGGGATACTGTTACACAGGCCAGTCATTACTCGGCAATACCTGCGAGCTATAATTAAAAACGGCATTTACCCGCGCAATGTTTCCTTCTTCTTTCGGATCAATTTAAATAGTGCACGGCGCTCTCAAGACACTGCCGGCATTCAAATATTAATTAACGAGAAGGACGCGCCGCCTCAAAGCCGCTATTAATTTACAAACGGAAAACGTAATCAAATGCATATTTATTTTCACACCCACAAAAAGAAACGAATCTAATCAGCGCGGATTTTTACTTTGATCTGTAATTAAGCGAAACCGTAACTTAAATATGCGTGGAGGCATTCAGACTCGCAATTTTCTACATAGCAGGCACTGTGCGAAACTGAAATATTGATATCCCCCCACCCCCTTGAAAGCATATTTAAAAAAAAGTTTTTTATTTATTTTCTAAATAGTGCATCAAAGCCTAACCCCCCAATTATTATCTATAATAATCTTGTACTTGCGACTTATTAAACATGAATTTGCAACCACTTGCATTCTTCGATATTGGCAATAATAATCGTATAGGTGGGCCTTGTACTGTTTTATATGGATTCCAGTTGATTACATTACCTCCGGTCTACGGGTTTTCTCTTAAACCTTGGCCCTCAATATTGTTTTGTGGCCCACGTCTTAGACAGGCCTTCTGTACTTGGTATACGTAGTAAATTGTGCCCGAGGTGGAAGATGGAAGCAGCGCCAATACAAAATATTTACTGAGCATCCTTTTAATAACCATGTCTGACACAGTATGATTTTATTTTAATAATTATTCTACCGTTATATAATAAGACGTGAATTATTAATTTCGAGCCATCCTGAGTCTGAAAGGCGCGTACATCAAAAGAAGTTGTTTTCGTTATTATTTAAAGCGGTGTAGAAGAGATCAATGTTTTACGTAATAAACACCTTTGAGTGGTGGACATTTCAAATAGCCTGAATACAGTGCGAGCGTGAGGCCTGACAAACAAATTAATTATAACCCGGCATATAACACCAACTGTCCCTAATTGGCAGCCGAGTGGAGGCCATATAGTAAATCAATATGGAAAAACACGGGCACTGATATCTAAATTATATTCAAGCCTTAAACATCTAATACATCATTAAAACGCAGTGGAACGTAATCCATTAATATCAGTCCCAATTTGTTGGATTAAATTTTTATTCGTCGTGTTAATCCTCCAAAGTGGAATAAATTAGGTGCTACTGTTGTGTGTTTACGTGCGATCACGTGGGGAGATACAAGAAAAGAAATTGTCCGGTGCGCCGAATGGCACTGATAAATTAAGGCTTATCTGTTTTAAAAAGCCGAGTCGCCTGCGTCCACGGTAGAGTGGACCTAATGATAATCTGGCGGATAAGTCAAGAAGTCGAAAAATACGCCCGGAAACGAGATAACGACGTGCCCGTCGGTGCGTTCTGTAATTACCTGCCGTCGAGTGGCCGCTTTACTTTAATTGTGCGATATTATGTGTGTTAATTACGCGAAGAAGACGTCCCGAGATCCAAATTGGCGTGGGACGCCCCCGCCTTGTCGGACATTGGCGACAAAGTCCGTTTTTGTATGCCCCCTGCGAGCGTGGCCCTCTGGGACGTTATTGATCAATACATGTGCCTTTTTTCCAGCGGAATTGGGAGATTATGATCCCAGAAGACACAGTCCAGGATACGTCTCGGAATTCCGATTTTTATCAAACCAAACCCTAGAATTAGAGACGAGGATAGCGGAGCTGCATAAGACCATAGTGTAAGTTGCACCATCTACTACTACCGTCGCCCGCGCAGGATTTAATCTCGTAAAATTGGCCCGAAAAACATCGTAACATTTTTACCGTATATTAAGGTGTAACTAATTTAAAAAATATATATGATATCGCCGTGAGTTGTAAAAAAATTTATGACCGTGCTCTTTTACTGCTTCCAGTGGCCAGTTACCATCAGTAGCCGAATTAAATTATTTAGATAAGGTGAAATGGCTAGAAATGTACGGCGTAGATCTTCACCCCGTCTTGGTAAGCCTCCTCGTATCTGCACAGAACAACCCCAGTCATTGCAATTTAATTTAAGGGCGAGGACAACGTGGAGTACTTCCTGGGATTAACCCCGAGCGGCATAATAGTTTTACGGAACAAGAACACCGTGGGCAACTACTACTGGCCGCGGATATCCAAGATCTACTTCAAGGGCCGTTACTTCATGCTGAGGGTCACCGACAAAAATGTGAGTACACAGATCGAAACCGGCGCAAAGTACGCCTAGTAATTGCATCCGTTGTGCAGAACGACGAGAGCACTTATGGGTTCGAAACGCCGTCCAAAGCGGCCTGCAAGCATCTTTGGAAGTGCTGCGTCGAGCACCATGCCTTTTTCCGGCTGGTGCAGGTCTCCCCGACGACTCCGGACATCTTCGCCCTAGGCTCGCGATTCAGGTACAGGTGAGACCAAGTAACGAAAGAAACTACTTATTAGCGTGAACGTCGATACATTTACAGTGGCAGGACTGAAAAGCAGGCCGTCCGCGACGCACAGATCAAAGTGCGCACTCCACCGTCCTTCTCCAGGACACCATCCAGGCGCTACCAAAGAAGAATCGTCGAAGGAGCCAACGACAGTACGTATGCGCACTTCCTTTACGACGCCGTAAACACCGTCAAAAAATATGATAAAATATTTCTTAATTTATGGGAGTATAAAACCGCTGAAAGAGCTTCGTTTGCCTCCTTTTAAGGGGACGCGCACTTTCACTCCGCGTACACTTCACACCGTAATTAAATATCTCGATAATTTCGTGCCTGAATTATGGTTTTATAATTGGACAATTTACGCATTGATTGATTTCACCGCGTTCTGTAATCATTTTTAAAGACCAATTGGGGGAAATCTCATGTCATACTTAAATTTCTTAATAATGTCCCGTCTACCGACCAAACCTCGATCGATTTTCCCACGCCAACCTGAATATATTACACTGAATATAATACCAAACACGCTATTTACAAAAAAAAAAACAAATACTGTAAGCATGAACAGGGTAGCATATCATGTTTAAAGAAACCATGTTCGCATGCATGTTCATGCAAGAAAGCAAGAAAGCTCTGTTTTGCTCTCAACTTGTTGATAGAGTACATACATACATACATCCATACATACATACATACATACATACATACATACATACATACATACATCCATACATACACACATACATACATACATACATACATACATACATACATACGAGGGCTGTTTGACGGAAGAGTGACTTTTTAATGAAAACGTTATTTTTCTGTTCAAAATATATTTTATTTGTCAACATAACACCCTTTCAAGTGTACACACTTAGCCCGGCGAGTTTACAATTTTTTTAAACCTTCCAAAAAGTAATCTTTCGGAAAGTCTTCAAAATATGCATTTGTGTCGGTTATCTCCTCTTCATTTGCCTGAAATATTTTTCCACACAGCCATTTTTTTAAATTTGGAAATAAGAAGAAATCACTGGGAGCCAGATCTGGCGAATATGGCGGATAAAGCAGTAATTCGTAATGCAATTCAGTCAATTTAGTTGTAGCAATTGCAGACGAATGAGAGGGCGCATTATCGTGATACAACACTTTTTTGCTTCATCAAATGCGGTCGTTGTTTTTCAAGTTCGGCATCAATACATGTCTGCATAATCAGCATAATACTGGCCAGTTATGGTTTTTCCTTTTTGTAAACAATTAATAAAGATTACACCTTTAGAATCCCTAAAAACTGTGGCCATGATCTTATTGGTCGAAAAAAGTGTGTTTGCCTTTTTGGGAGCATATTCGCATGGAGAAATCCAGTATTTAGACTGTATTCTTGTTTCTGGAGTATAATGATGTATCCAAGTTTCATCTACTGCGACATATCGACGAAAAAAATCCTTTGAGTTACGTTGAAAACGGCCAAACATTCTTCTGAATTCTTAATGCGAGCGCGCATTTGATCACCATTAAACAAACGCGGCAACCATCTCGCGGATAGCTTTTCTTATTGAAATGTTCATGCAAAATATTGTATGCCCGTTCGGTTGAGATGTTTACTTCATTAGCTATCTCACAAACTTTTATTCGACGATTGCCAATTACAAGGCCATAGAGTTTATTAACCATTTCTGGAGTAGTCACAGTAAATGATGGTTTCGGACGATCTGCATCAACCGTGCTCATATGGCCACTTTTAAAAGCAGAAACCACTTACAAATCATTCCATGGGACGGAGCAGATTCTGGATAATATTTACGTAACTTTTCCTCGGTTTCTTTAATTGTTTTTTCACGTAGAAAATAATGTTTAATCAACACTCAATTTTTTTTTTTTACATATTTACAAAACAACGAAAACAGTTTCCTTCAAATAAGTATAAAACATAATCTATCTGTCAGATTGGTGCCAAATTTTGACAGTAGACCTCCGAAAGACCTCAGGAGCTAGCAACATAATCATTATAACGAAAGTGTTACCAACCTTTGAAAAGTCACTCTTCCGTCAAACAGCCCTCGTATATGCACTCATGCATACATACATACAACATCTATAGATAAGTCCATATATCAGAGAAATTGACACCTTTGTGCACATGATTATTGCCCTAGTACATGTTCTCACATCATAGAAAATGGTAGTTTTTGTGTCCATCAACATAATCCGCATATCATTTGGAATTTTTCACCAGTAACGTCAATAACTCCGCATATCGACTAACTCTACGTTTGTGTACGCGTAGCTATTTCAATACATGTCACCACATGTATCCTATACCAAGATAGAAGAGCTTGGCATTGATAATATAATTATAAATTTATTGTTAGAATTTCAATGATACTATCAAAATTTCAATTAATAATATCAACACTTTATATTTGTTGTCGATATTTCAATAATTGCAGTTAAGCTTATATATTTCCTCGCGATATTTCAGTGATTACTTCGAAATTTGGACATTTCGAGAATAATTATTGAAATTTTTACCGAATATATATTATATATATTGGCGTATTACTCTGATAAGAGTTTTGCCACCCCATCAGTGGGGTTTAAAAAATCCTATATTTGGGTGGATTAGTCCCGTTGCTGTTAAAGTTTCTCCGTGATTTCTTTCCATTTCTTTCTGTCTTCTGTTTCTTCTTTCCATCTCACCATTCCAATGTTCTTCAGGTCCTCCTCTACTTCTTCCAACAATGTGTTCCTGGGTCTTCCTATTTTCCTTTTGCTTGTTGGTTTCCATCCCATTGCCTGCTTTATTGCTGCGGTTTCTTGTCTTCTCCATATATGTCCTAGCCATTTTAACCGTTGTCTCTTAATTCTTCTTATTATTGTGTCGCCTTCTAGTATTTCTTCTATCTTTTTGTTGTTTTTATTTCGATAGCTTCCGTCTTCTAATTTGTCCGGTCCTGTAATTGCCCTTACAATTTTCCTTTCCGTTATTGCGATTTGGTTTTCATCTTTTTTGGTCATCGTCATCGTTTCTGAAGCGTAAGTTAAGACTGGTCTTATAATTGTCTTGTATATCTGTATTTGTGTTTTTGTTTCTATTTCTTTGCTTCTTAATATTTTGCTATTTGCATAAAATGCCTGTATTTTTTCATCAATTTCACTCGCGTTTCTTCCTTCGTTATTTATTGTCACTCCTAGGTATTTGAAGATATTCACTCGTTCCTATGTGTTGCCGCCGAAAGTTACTCCTTTTCTCTGGTTTTCGTTTGTTGTTGTCATAATTTTGGTCTTTTTTGTGTTGATTTCCAGTCCGAGTTTCTTCCCTTCTTTTGTGATCTCATCCAGAATTTCTAATAGTTTTTGTTCCTGTTTGGCTATTATTGTGACATCATCTGCGTATGCAATTATTTGCGCACCTCTGTTCCTTATAGTCCCCGCTTTGTCAATATTTCTCATTATGTGATCAAGGGCTAAAGTGAATATTGTTGCCGACAGTGTGTCACCTTGCCGGATTCCTTTTGTAGTCACAAAAGGTTCTGTTTCTCCTTTCCTTGTTAATACCGTGGCTCTTGTTTTTGTTGTTGTTATTTTAAGCATATGTTTTAGTTTGTTTGGTATGTCTAGGGTTTCTATTATTCCTGTTATCTCCCTTCTCTTCACGGTATCGAAACCGAATATAAAGAATAGAAATAAAAATAAAATTATTGTTAGCATTTTACTAATAGTACAAAAAATCATTACTTCTTATTAACTTTCAGCCATTAATGTGAATATTTTAATTATTCAGTCGATATTGCAATGATAACTGTCAAAGTGGTAGTAAAAATGTCAATTGTTATTCTGAAAATTGAAATATTTTTATAGAAAATATACGATTTTCTATAAATATTTCAATGATTACTATTAAAATTTTATAAGAATAATAACATTTTCAGATTAACATGTGGAATTTTGACAGAATAATATAATTATAAATTTATTGTTATAATTTCAATTATGCTATAAAAATTGCTATATTCTATCTTTACTTTATTACTTTAGGATTCATGAACTAGGTTTTCAAATACAGTTTTGTTAATAATTTATGAATTTGCGACCATTGTTATTATTGAAATGAATGAACCTCAATGTAATATAATGTGATTTATTTGTATAATTTTATATGCATTGCCATTAATTAAATACTATCTTCTACTCTGTTTGATAAGATCAAAATTATTCTTAAATATTATATACTTATTCCCTTAAGAGTATCATTCTTGTTTTTTTACTTTTATAATTTATGATCATTACTTTTCTACCTTTCACTCATTTCTAATTGTTCAGTGGATTAACAAATTGATTGAAATCAGATTTCATATTTAAAGATTTTTACTAGTTCCTTTTCACATACACTGACCCGCACACTTGCGAATTATTTTCACCTTGCCCATTAAGAGGCCTCTTTACCCCAGCTAGTATACGGCATTATTAATAAGCGATAGCCAAATAATTCATGAAGGGTTAACATAATTACAATCGGAGAACTGACATAGAAAGTTTAGACATTTATCTACAATTAGACAAAGTAGTTTTAAGAAATAAATTAAAGGTGACTTATTTCTGATCACCTAATCGGATTTATGTACAGACAAGAATACTCCATTATAATTCATGATATTGGAACAAAAAAAAAAGAAGGTGGTTCGCAACAACATTAGCTCCAAATACCCTGAGGGAATTTCCATTATATGTACCCTGTCTTAATTAAATAAATACAGAAGAAAATTTCACAAATCGGCTAAACATGCCATTATTTTAATCAACATAATAAATCACCATTTTATTATTTCTTAATAACTACTCATCACAATTGTAGATAAATGTCTAAACTTTCTAAATCTGGTCTCCGATTGTAATTATGTTGACCCATTCATGAATTATCTTGGCTGTCGTTTACATGCAATTCCCTATACCGCGTTTGGGTAAAGAGGCCTCTTAAATGATTCTAAATTACTCCAACAATCCCATTTCCATTGTTTCCATATTACATCATTCCATAGTCAATATTTATAACTTGGTGCCTTGCAATCACGTTAACAAGTGTCGTCAAACGGTAAAATAAAATTATTTAAAAAATAATCCAGCACTAAACATAGTCGGCACAATTTACTTTCAAATTCTGGACTTACGAAAGAACTTTGGGAACTCCCGGATCGTGATTTAAACATGTGCCTCGCAAGGCCTGTAAGAGTGCCGCATCTGAAAGTAAATCGTGTTAGCGAGTTGGGGCAGTGTTTCAAAAGGCCCATTTTTAATCAAAACAAAGCGGGCCTATGTCGAAGCCGTGTAATCATATTTATTAAAGGGGCAGCGCGTAACCCTTTTATGGACGCTAAAATTTTAATTATTTGACATATCCTACAGGAATTAATATGACGCCCGTTTATGTTCATTGTAAAACGAGTATTTTCAATCATTTCGCCAGCCATAATTAAACTGTAATGACCCGATGCTCGGAGCGGGGGTTGGCGCCGACCCTGTTTTGAGTGTTAAAGTTATATTAGCGTTCTTGCTTTAACGATTTCAGTATTATTAATGATATTAGTGTGTAAATTGACGCGCTAGTGCTGAGTTAATAAATGGCCACGTTCATTTTTAGAGCATTACTATTTAACAGCAGAATTTTTAATTATCAATTTTACTGGCTGTAGATAACGTAATTTTATGTTTTCAACACTATGATTTTATTTAGATACGTTAATATGAACACGCGGCTTATAAAAATGTGATAAATTCTTGCCCAGGAATGATTTTTTATAACTAGCGGACGCATATTGGGCATTTCCCGGCTTATTAGACCTCGGAAATGTCGGCTTAATGAAATTTCATCTAAGTTAATTGGCAAATTACGACAATTATTGTATTTTTCGTAATTTATTTCAAACTAACTAGCCGGCCATAAACAGATTTTTCGAAATGTACAAATCTAGGGCAAATACAAACCCCAAATCCCAATAATGCAGGAAATTCCCTGATTAGCACAATATGCTTTTAAAATTAAATAGACACGATAACTTTCTCGATAAAATTTTATTTTGTACAAATGTTCTTGATACCTAATGAATAGTTTAATTCTGTTAAATGAAGATTTGTTTTCTATTATTTATTCACTTAACAAACGATTGAAAATATGTATCTAGATTAGTGGATCGGTAAGATTTTCGGGGATTTAAGGCCGCAAACCCATTATAAACACATTGTGTTAGCTGCAGTGAGGCTGCAACACTAACCTAACTTAACCTAAGCCGCACTGTACAAAATAAGCCTTCGCGGTCTTCGTATAAGAACTCGGTCATGGTAGACAGCTGGGAACGATCTAATAAGGCAGTAAATGAAATATATACCAATAAGCCGCCCAAACCGTATCTGTTTATCTTTCAAGTATAAGACGGATGTTTGATGATAATAGTATTCAAGTCGTAAATAAGAAATTTAGGTAAATCTTAGATAAATGTCTGAAGCAAATCGACCATTTCAATAATATAATTCAATTCAACCCAAATGTCGATAACATCTTGTTACAGGAACGACACATTAACATTCCACACTCAAAGCTTAGCCGGGTTTAGTAGTAGTTCACTGTTAAATTGAAATGTAGCTAAAGGTAGGTGCACCTTACTTACTAGGAGTAAGGTTATTTACTAGGACTAAATTAAGGTATGAGATTGTATTGTTTGTGTATTAAGTTGTGTTGATCGAGTCGTTTGCTAATTTAATTTAGATTTGGCAATTAATTGGTATTTGACGGTTTCGTAATCAGGGCTTATGATGGTTGAGGGTTGGTAAGGAGGTGTTTTGTTTGTTGTTTATTGAGATATGTGTGTGCATTTGCAGGTCCGCAGGTGGAAGAGCCTGTAAAGATCGACCATTATCAACCACCAGAAATCAAACATGTTTCAATACCTCAACCGGCGCAGTCGTAAGTAGCGATTAAGATAGCTATTTACAACAATATCTGCTACCTTCTGATTTTTAATGCAGACTAGAAAGTCCTTATCGAGCAACGTGCAATACATCGACAACTGAAACCAGACAACGGTCTGATTCACCTCGTAGCACTAGGAGTGCCCCTTGGACCCAACCCCACTCGAGGGGACTTTATAACAGTTCCGTTCCTCCTAGTCCCCGGTCGGTGCGTTCGGCAGGGCCACGCTACCGATCCTCGTCCGTAGATAGCCAAAGTTCCAATGATTCGAGATCGTGTAAAAGGTAAACAACGACGTTGCGAGAAAAGCGTAGAACGAATAAATAATTCGCTTTTATAGGCGTAAGCACCGTAGCAGGATGACGTCGGATAATGAAAGCGAGCTTTCGAAGTGTTCGGGACGCTCGCACCGGAAGCACCGGCGGCACCGGTCCAGGGGAAACCGGCGTGACTCTGGATCGGAACAGGAAAATCACTCCCACCGACGCAAATCACTCAGCAGATCACGGTAGATACCTGTCGATGGGTTCGGGGAATGCATTCACAAAATCTCTATATAATCTTACAGTAGGTCTGACAGCCATTACGAATTGGTCGACTCCGGTTCCCAGTGGAGGGAAGTCCAAAGGAAGCAGGCGGGCGAAGGAAGTGCGAGCACAATCCAACAGGCGAACGTCATTAGCAGCAGAAGATCAGGTTCTGGGTCCGCTTACCCGAACGAAACTGAATCGGAGATCTCTTATCGCAATCGCCGGCGAAACCGGAAGTACAGGTCGCGATCGCGGTCCCCCGAAGGCAAGGCCTGGCTGCCCGATGAATTAAAGAAGCATCTGGAGTTCGACCTCATCGATACTACAGGAATGACCGAGTCGCAATTAAGGGAGATCCCTTACACGGTCGTCCAAACGAATCACGCGAAACAATTGAAAATTAAACATTTACAATGGTCGAAGAAGTAAGTTTGAGAGGACAAAGTCTCGAGCGTGCATGTGTGTGTGTGTGTGTGCATTGTGTGACTCCGGCTCTCTAATATTTATGCCATTATTTCAGCGAAGGGTCGGCACTGAACGAGAAGCGCACTGACAGCCCTCCGCCTCCTTACTCACCTCAAGGCTCGGAGGCTGGCAGAATTAGGAACATTAGAAGCGGTTCGAATGTTAAAAGTCAATCGCCGTCACTGTCGGGAAATTTAGACTTGATATCAAAGACTGCCTCGAGTGTCGCCTCGAGCTCCAGCACTCACAGCAATTCTAACATCGCTCTGCCCAGGTAATGAACACTCGACGCTGCTCTGGGCGCTGCTGAAAACTATCCGTTTCAGGATGTTGGATCAACTGGGAATTGCGGATAACTATTCGTACGGGTCGCAGCGCAGCGGAAAGAACGGAAGAGTCGGCAGCTCAGCTCTATACGGTAACCCTAACACACTCCTCACAGGGTTAAGCAATGGATACCACGACTCTCCGGATTCACCTAGGGTGAGTCATGAACACACAGATTCTGGACTCGGTGGCGAACCGGACTGCGCTTACAGCAGCGAGAGGTAAGCCGATGTCAGGGAATCTTCCTCAACTCGAGCGTCACTTGCCTCTTTCTTCTCCAGGTCGAGCGATAGTGCAAAACACGGGGCTAAAAGCGGTTCTGAGACAAGAGGGGGGCTAATTCCAGTGAGTAAATCATTCACCAGCGATTATCAGCCCCCACCCCATCATAACTATCCATCTCATAATATGGGTTTACCGAGGTCTCATAACTACAATAAACCTGTATCTGTATATAAACAACCGGCCAACTGTAAATACGGGGTTAGTTCTTCTTTCGAAACTTAAAAAACTACCTATCTGCTATGTTTCTATTTTTACAGCAGCAATCTAAAGCCTCACCTCGCATTTCTGCTAACTACAATCTGGGTGCAGTAGATCACAAATCGAGTGACCGCAATTCATTCACACGATTGGCCTCTAAAAACTGTAATAGTAACTCTTCCTATAACAACTCACGCTTATCTACACCTGAGCATAATACTTCTCTAAGGGGCTCTTTGAGATCTGTAGCGAGTAGTCCCATTACAAACGGTAATGAGGGACCACTCAGATTACAATACAGGATGGGATCTAGCATACGCTCTAGAAGTAGCGTCGCTTCAGACCTAGACGATAACTACATGTACTCTTGCAATCGTGCCGACACAAACCAAAATATAAATCAATTTTCAGTAAGTATTCCTTCCGCTATATACTACTTGATTGTTTCATTTGCCGATTTGTGGGCGCACCCTGCGTGCGCCCGCGTAGTGTATTCATTACGATTAACCGTTTTTTAATTACACTTAAAGAATAGTTGGTATTCTGTTAGATACTTTGGGCCTTAGTTGTGCTTTGCTTTGTCTATTTGGCTGCTTCAATCTGTCTTAAGCTTCCTACTACTCAGTAGCGTTTAGTCCTCACCAATACGCTTTGGCCTCGCCATTTCTCTGTGCCACATACATATTGAAGCAGGCATTTAGGCAAAATCGCGAATCTAGCGTGCAAGCACAACAACCCTCTCTTTTGTATATATCAAGGTTTAAGCAATATGTATGTGTGATACAGAGATGCCAAAGTAGCCGAAGTACACATAGTACTAGTGCTAAACCCCCATTGCCTCCACTAAGTAGCCGCTCTCGCTCAGTCAGCTTGGAATACGTACTAACACCTCTAATAAGAAGCTCCCAGTAAGTATTCAATTAACACTTGACATAACTCATCACTCCACAAGTAACCGTAGGGTGTAGGATCACGCAAACCCCATTATTAAGGGGCATAGTATACAGACAAAATTGTGAAAATAAAAACATATAAAACCACCCCCAGTGGCGTAACTAAACACGTAAATATCCCCCCTAAGACTTAGTAGTGGAGGGGGACTATCTAATCAACAAAGCAAAAGGCAACAAAGAGATCTACAGTCGGCCATTAAAAGAAGACCTTCATAAAACGCGCCCGTTCTATTTACGCCACTGATCACACAAACAACCCACATTACATACAATATTTAAGCTTACGCATTGTTACGTCGAAGAGTCACCTTTTATTCAAACATCTAAATCCCAGAATCCAGGCGTTCAAAACACAAAATCATAAACAATTGTTATTCATATCCACAATAAAAATGCAAATAGCCGGCAAAATAATATTCCAGCTTATACCCACTCGGCCTCATAACATGCAAGAAACTTGAGTAAACATAATAGTGGGCTGACGTCTCAGTTTCCTACAATTTTCCCAATCAATACCTGCATTGATTTCAATGATCACGGAAGTGCGTCAACAAAGTCAGTCACCAAAATACACGTGATAACCTGCACCCAAACCTAAACCACGATTCCCTATAGCGGTAGATCGCTTCGAGGCGACGGTAATTACCCATAGCAGAAAAATGGGCAATATTCGTTCACAGCTGAAGATAATTTTGAATCGTAACATTCTGAATCAATAAGCTTGACTAATCAATACTCGCAAGTTCAATTTTTGTTTCGAAAGTAAGTGTCTGAGGCGAGGTTTACAATTTCACACCCACATTCAAGCTTGCTTGCAGCTAAATATTTAGTCCGATACTAACTATTGAGGTTTAGCTAAATATTTAGTCAGAAGCCAACTATTCAGGTAATTAATACTAGCTTGGAACTAAATATTTAGTTGCTTCGCTTATAATAATGTTTTAACGAAGTGCCTAGGAAAAGTGGGTATACGCAATGGCATAAAAATCTTCGGCCTCACAATGCTCGTACGTAAAAACACGCTCCACACACGACAAGTTTTTCAAACACTTTCCCCGAGTTACTCTAACCACTTATGCCACGCTGTTTACACGCCTGCATACATGGTTGCCTGTCACACGCGCACACTGGAATTGGTTCGTTTCTAGTCGGACACATTATGCATGTAACACATCCCCAAGTAAATCGGATTAGAGGAGATTAATGTGTGATTTCTGTCCTTTCCCAGCAGGTCGCAGCGCCAGTGAATGGGCAGGTGGAGCAGATCGGCTCTAAGCCGAAGGGCGGCGATATCTCCGAGATGAGCACCGAATTATGATTCCAGTTATAATCAATTTTTATACATGTAATCGTTTGTATGGTATTTAATATATCTATGTTACTGCCACGTGTATATATTTATAAAGTATTAATCTATGCGATTTTCTACAATATCATGTATACTCGGATTTTTATAACTATTCCCATGTAATTATTTTGTATAGGTAATGTGATTTTTTATGTTGACAGTATTTAACATATTTATATTATGTTGACATCATATTTAAATATATACAATTAGAATTTCAATGTTTGTCGTTTACTTTTGACACCTACAACTTTATTATTACATTATTTCAAAACAACGCCAATAAGTAGGCAACTTGTTCCAACGCAAGCATGTTGGGTTGCTTACATTGTTTTATTCGACTATTCCATATAAAAATGAATCAATTATTGGCAACAATATGAAGGAGACAAAAGTTTAGTTCATAATTGTAATAACTACCCAGATTTACAATCGCCGATTCACTTTAATTGTAGTTCAGCTTCCATTGTCACCAGTGTGTCAACAATTGTAGCCTAAGTCAGTGTGTCTCAACTTTTTTTTACCCATGGCCCACTTCGAAATATTACTTACCCCTCCCCCCAAATATATTATGCTACATTTCTAAACTAAAAACTAATTTTACCGTGTAACAAAATTTTTAGCCCGGCGCCTCCACCAATTTATATTTTTTGTTAAATATTGAGATTCATTACTTCGTGCATGCTGAAAATGTATAAAGAATCCCTTTTCCAATAAGATGTGTAGTTTGCGAGAAAACGAGAAAGCGAGTTTGAGCAGATCCAGAAATAATTCACACTAAACTTTGCGAATTCCCACCCGAAGATGAAGCCGTAATTCTAAAACATTTGCCCGTAATATAAATTAATCTTTAATTGCGCACACTGACAAATTTTATATGAGGATTCACTATAATGAGTATACTGATCACGATTACTGATCAGTAAATCGGGTATTTTTTTCAAATTCAAAATTGGTTTTCGAATATTTTTTTAAAAATTGATTGTGTTTGTTAAATATTGAGATTCGTTAATTCGTGTATGCTGAAAATGAATTGAGAATCCGTTTTTCAATACAAACTGTGGTTTGAGAGAAAACTGAGCAGATAAGAAATAATTCACGCCAATCGTTTACATACACTAACATGAAATGTAATTGAAACATAAACAAGCTATGTAATATTTCTCATTTATTGCTTTTAGTTGTGCTATTGCTTTTAATCATAATAAAACATAATTTATAAAGTATATAAACTAAGCACCGTCCACGACATCTACCGGTACGTGGTTGCAGTTGGATATGAATGTGCCAATAGAGTAGCCTAAATCGTTAAATTATTTATTTTGTATTTTTTATTTTCGAATAATATTGCCACTTTAGTATCGCAATTTGGCACAAGTTACTACCTTCAAGTACGCAACAGAGTTTATTTTTTTCGTTGAATGTGCATTTGATTTTTTTCTTCAATTAAATTGGAACATTGCAGAAACAAAATACTCAATTGGATAGAGAAGAAATATTTAAAGATTGTGAATTTTCGACAAAAGTTTGATTACTGCAAAAATACATGTGCTAAATTGCAATACTAAAATGGCAATACGACTACACAAAATTACAAAAATAATAATAACTTGACGATTCAGGCAACTTTTATTGCACATTCATATTCCATTAACTGTGCCATTATTATTATAAAATTAAGTTAAAAATATGTTGTGTTTTATTAATTTATGAAAAAATAGTAAAATACACAGTAGTAAACATTTTTATATGAAGTTGATACTGTTACTAAAATCTTAGGCGTTCAGTGCAACATATATAATAGATATCTTCATGTATGTTGCCTTTAATGTATTTTGTAAAAATGCCGCAAAAAATATATGCAGTAGTAATATATACAATAATTATAGTACAGTGCTGGTTTATTGCTTAAGCATTATTTGTGGAACAATTTAATCTTGTACAAATAGCAGAACCTGATATCTACATTGTAGCAAAATCTTAGGTTATTTTTAGGTAAATGTACAAACATTTTTAATTTTAAGCCTTCAAGCAAATATTACATAAATCCCACACGCCTTAAGTATAATCAGTAATTATAACTTTATAAAAACCACTTACCCATAATTTCATTTCCACAATTAACACAGATTTCCTTTAAATTTGATTTTGTATGAAGTGGTGTGAAGTTAGTACATATATACTAACGGTGTACATATTTAGTAAGTTTACATAAAGAAACGTTAATGTAATTGAAACACGCGTGCTATGGAATGGTTCTGACTTGTATAATAGAAGTAGAATTGTTAAAGAGTTAATATAAACAGTTATAAATTGAATTGCCTTGCTTTCCATTCACGACATCACGACATCTAGCGGTAAATGCTTGCACTTAAGTATACCAGGGTGGTTCGAAAAGTATGTAGCCTAGAAATAGAAAACGCCAGAATTTGGTCAAATCTCATTGCCAATATTCGTAACAGTCGGTTATTAGGTTTTACTGGGAATCCTAAAACGCTATATCCATAGCTTAACGGTCCATTCGTTTAATTTCAGGTCGGAAAAACCTTATGCACATATGTCCGAAACACAATATTAAATTAATTGTGGGCACTATTAAATTTAACAGGACAAGTAGAATAAATTCATATGACTTGATGTGTTCTTAATAAAAACAATATTTAACACAAAGCTAATTATAACAAGCAAGTATTTTTGCAACAATTGAATCGTACAGAAACAGCCCCATTTGGCAACAAAGAAACTGTATCAATGAATATCAACTGTTAGAGCAATGTTTTGCAACAATTGAGCCCCTTTAGCAAAGAAGAAAGTGGTCATCCATTAAGATAATGCACCTATGGTGGCATTCCAATTCATTGTCGAACTGAATGTCGAAAGGGTCTGGCGATTCGATACGAACAACGAGAGTGGTGCGTTCACGGCATTCAAATTCACTGTAGAACGTGAGTGTCGAAAGCCTATGTGGGAACATCTCATTTAACATCTGTGAAGTTATCAACAAACAAAGTCGTGAAGGTAGCTACTGATTTTATAAGGTTTGTTTACTTGTAATTAAACCCGATTCTTGGGATAATCGCAAGTATATTAGAAAGTTCACCTGCAGTAAGCATCGAAAATTATTGGAAGACAGATAATGACAATTTTATGGAAGTGTATTATTGTAAATGATAAACTTAAGTTGTATTTTCATTTAATTATTGCAATATATGATTGAATAAGAACATTACATGGTTATTATAGCTTTAATTTTATTGTATAACTATAGTTAATAATTTTGAAATGTTATTGATTATGCATGAGACAGTTCATTTGTTGTTTTGTGAAATTTAATTAAAGTTGGAGTAAGAGTGTGCACGAGACTATATTGAAAACAAAAATCCTTGTAGACCACGTACTTTTCGAACAACCCTCGTAGATGCTTCTAGCCGATTATTCTTCATTATTGCTTTATGTAATATGCAATATACAATTTTGAGGTATAATATAGTTAATTAAGGGCGTAAAGATTTGAAATGGATGAAATAAACACATGTATTGGAGATATGATAGTATTTCAAACGCTCAATTCATGGACATCTGGTAGTGAATTGCAGAACTTGCCTGTTTCTTAGAACTGAAGGTAGCGACGAATTGATGATGTTTAGATAAGGTTTGACAGTGCCGGTATTGCAGTACTTACATTATTATTCACGATTTCAGGTGAAAGTCTGATTATTAATTATCAATCGCGTTAATTACTAAAGCGGGTGTAATGAAACAACGTTAATTATTCAGATACAGAGGCAGGAGCAGGACGTAAACGCGAGTGTGGGTGGCACGTTGTGCGGCTACGTCGCCTAAGTGTAGACGTTCACAGTTTTGACATAGCAGCCATATTTATTTTATTGACTTTGTATCGATGTAAAACGTCAACATTATTGTAATTTTTAAGTAGGAACTGTTAGGTGTCAACACAGCGGGCCGAGCGGAGCATATTGCGCGTGAAGGGGCCTCAGCCAGTGCGAAAGATGAACAGAGGTGACGGGTTGGTACAAAGACGAAACATTATACGTGAGAGTGGTGAAGGTGTGCCTAAGGATTCCCCAGGAGAGGAGAAAAAGCCGGACAGGGATGAATACATCGATGACGGGGACTCCAAGGAGACCAGGCTGACCCTCATGGAGGAGGTCCTCCTCCTCGGGCTCAAAGACAAAGAGGTACGTTAGGTGACCCCGATTTACCAAAACAATACAAACAAGTGGCACCCACATTGCAATTGCCCTATACACCAGTTTTACGCAATGAACATTAAGTGCCACATGTGGTAACCGGCGATTCACAAATAGAATGTGAATCACTCGTTGCCAAGCTTTACGAATACAAAGTTAACATTCCTTGTACTAAAAATCCAAAACCACGTCTGCTATGACATATAACTTACGGCATCCATAATTGACACATTACAATCAGCTACTTAATCATTCAACATTACTTAAAAACCTTAATATATACTGATAATTAATACATTTAGGGCTACACATCGTTCTGGAATGACTGCATCTCCAGCGGCCTCAGGGGTTGCATTCTCATCGAGCTCGGCTTGAAAGGCAAGGTGGAACTTGAGAAGGCAGGCATGCGCCGCAAGGGCCTGCTCACCAGGAAGCTCATCCTGAAGAACGACGTCACCACTGGCGACGTTCTGCTCGACGAGACACTTAAGCACCTCAAGGAAACCGACCCGCCAGAGACTGTCCAGAGCTGGATCGAATACTTGAGCGGTATGACAGCTGCCCCGCCGGCCTCCTTCTTATCTCAAAGTCTCATTCTTTGATTGCAGGTGAAACATGGAACCCCCTCAAGCTGCGCTACCAGTTGAAAAACGTTCGCGAGCGTCTTGCCAAGAATCTCGTCGAAAAGGGCGTGCTCACGACGGAGAAGCAGAATTTCTTGCTATTTGACATGACCACGCACCCGCTTACAGACAATGTTACGAAAAGCCGATTAGTAAAAAAGGTAATGACAAATTCCAAAAGCATTTGGTGTAAAAATTATTTTGCATATATATTAGGACGTAATCAGAAACTTGATGCTTAAAAAAATACATTTTATGGTAATTTTCAGGCGCTTGCGCAACCTTTCTGTTGATAGCTGCCTATCTGTGATTCACTTGTATTAATTACAATCATTTCGTCTTATAGCTGCAACTGCCTCAGAAACTTATCCTAAATATGATGCCTCATACATAATTTGCAATATCTAATTACTGCTCCAAATACATATATACATTTATCCTTCTTAGACTTGTATGATACCTGATACCATTGATTGTTAACACTTGCAAAATCTAATTTCTGTGCCAAATACATAAACGGATAAGAAATAATTATCTGTAATTCATCCTATTGTTTCGTATATCTTAGGCTCATCTTCCATATGATACCTCATACTATTGATTGTTAACACTTGCAATATCAAATTGCTGCATCAAATGCATAAAAGAAATTATCTGTGAATCATTCTACTATTTCGTACTTCTAGGCTCGTCTTCCCTATAATACTTCATACTATTGATTGTTAACACTTGTAATATCAATTTTCTGCACCAAACACAAACAGATAAGAAATGAGTTTACAGTTCTGATTAATATCTAATGTTGGCACAATACCAGCAAAATTATCTGAAATATCCTTAACAATTACAAACTGTAAATATTATTATTATAATTATTAATTAAGCAGATTCAATTTTCACGTTGACGAAAGATATGCAGCGTTAGTTATGTTTTATTGTCAAATGTAACTATTAGCAAAAATTGAGATAATTCAGCAGATTAAGCAGATGCAATTTTCAAGCTGACGGAAGATATGCAAAATATGTTCAGGGCTTATATACTGGCGGCATGCAATTTATGCACGGTGCATAATAATCTCCACAATAGAATGTGAATGCCCCATCTTGATATTTAACTTTCCCACATTAACATTCACAAACTGGTTCTGACCTAGAAACCCAATCTCGCATCTTCTTCATCAACACGGCATTTGCATTAATTTCACAGTGAAATTGGCAATTAATATTTCCATTGAGATTTTAAATCTCGCAGTGACACACGATACATAATTGAATGAAAGTATTATGTAAAAGGTCAAGCGTTTTCACCCAAACTTGAGAACGCTGCAAAATTTATTGCTCGATAATTTTTGCGCAATAAATCGTATCATAAATGAAGCCGTGGTATGAACAAAAAAATTGTCTGTGTGGCATCGTAAATTTTAATTTAAATCTTAGTTCTTATGTAATTGTGCAATTTTTGTTGTAGATTCAAGATGCAGTTTTAAGTAGATGGGTAAACGATCCACAGCGCATGGACCAAAGAACGTTAGCGTTAATCCTGCTAGCACACGCCAGCGATGTGTTAGAGAACGCGTTCGCCCCGTTGAACGACGACGACTACGAGCTGGCGATGAAGAGAGTCCGAGAGCTGTTAGACCTTGATTTCGAGCAGGAGTCCATCAAACCGAATACCAACGAAGTCTTGTGGGCAGTTTTCGCTGCGTTCACTAAATAACTCCGTTTATAAAGGGTTTTTATGTTGAAACTTTGTTTTGTTTCTAGGGGAATTTTTCTATTGATTATATTTTTCAGTATTTTATGTAAATAACTGAAGTAAATTACAACTTAGGTATTTGTAACTGATAACATAAACATCATGGTCATCGGCCCCCGTTTTATATGATTAAATATTTGCGGTTTTATAGGTAGAAAAGTGATAAATTTGATTAGTATTTATTTATGTTTTAAGTTTATATTAGTTGCTTCACTGTGTGGGACGGCGGATATAAGCTTAAAAACCATTTTAAACACCACATACAGGGTATAAATTATTGTATGTTGTGCTTAAATTCGTTAAGTCAAAGAATATTTTACTAGTGCAGTTGGCGCATCATCAAAAGTAAAAAACGTTTTGTGATTGGTGTCTTAAAATCATCTTATTAATTCCGTTAGTGATCAATCAATTTGTCCCTTTTATTTTTGATGACTGCAATTATAATTAAATATGATTGTATATATTAAAAATTGCCTTTTTTATGTACTGTAAGTAAGACTAAAGAAAGGAAGAATTATAATTAGATGTTCCTTGCATTCTGTATGCAAATGAATAAAATATATCCATTATTATATAAAATAGTGTTATCTTTAGTTTTATATAATGTTATCTCTTTATTATTAATTTAAAAGTATTTACTATTATATTTACCCCCGGAAGAGTATTATGAAATCTTCCATAAAGGGGGTCCAAATTGTTATAATGCCAACATTTAATTAATTTGTGTAAGCTACAATTCCGTTTATTGTTGTGTAAGAAATTGAAACTGCCAAACTCTTGGACTCGTACCCGTAAAAATGGTTTATTTTGATAATGTAACAACCAGAATTGATAGATAAGCCATTTTCACGGTCACTTTGCAATAATTTCGATTTTGATTATCTACTCTTGTACAAATATGTAATATATTATATATAAATTTAGTATCAACTGAACTGACTGTTTTTATTTTCAAAATGGGCAACTTGTGATAAGAAAATTACTTGGAATTTGTAGATTTGCCAGAGTTATAGAAATGATTGCAACGTTTACTTGCATTGTTTATTTTTTGCTGAACACTAATTTCATGTGTGGCAAAAGTACTCATTTTTTATATACATTTAATAAAGTTTTATTTGGTATATGATTGTTTCTGTAGATCATACAAAGTAATAGTCCAAAACACTACATTTTTATTTAGTAATCAAAAACTGTTTGAATAATGCTTAATCTTCCAACCATTCAAAAGGCTCTGGTGGCTCGGGTTCCTTTTCATCGTCGGCCTTTGGGCCGAAGGCAGCAACGGGCTCGACCAATTCCTCTTCGCCGGGCTTCATATTGCGTACCATGATGATGCCCCCGATGGCGACCTCCTTCATGGACACGTACTGGCTGCCTTCCAACAAGCCGAGCACCTTCAGTTGCTGCCGAAGCACCCGCGCCGGATTGCTCAGGTTCTCGAACGCAGGCTCCGGCTCCTTCTTCTTCTCGTCCTTCTCATCTTTCTTCTCGACCTTCTTCTCATCCTTCTTATCGTCCTTCTCCTCGTCCACCTCCATTTTCTCATCGCGGTGCTTGCGATCGTGTTTGCGGCGCCTTTGCCTTGCGGCGATGCTCAGTACAGCGGTCGTGACCTTCTCACGTTCCTCACGCTTCTTCTCTTCGAGAGGCGCAGGGTAAGCGTACAGACTCGGTTTCGCATTAGATTTCAGATCAAGCTTTGGCATTTTGAGCTGGGCGTTCAGAGCAATTAAACATGTCGGCGTAAAAGCTAAGGCAAGACAATGCGCCAAAGGGAACCAGTACCAATACTGTGTAAATACAAGAGCCCCTACAACGGCTAGCATGTTGGTGTGTCCTGTACGTGATTGTAAAGACAGAGTGACATTGCGGCCACCTGCATCTATAATGCCTTGTGCAAGAATAGCACCGAATTTAGCCATCACATCCTCATGCTTGTTGGTAATTACTTGGGCATACGATTGCCTAAAGAAAGTTACTTTAGGGCATGTCTGCTCCGTTTGCT
Organism: Othius punctulatus; assembly: GCA_951805005.1. Lineage (NCBI taxonomy): Eukaryota > Metazoa > Arthropoda > Insecta > Coleoptera > Staphylinidae > Othius > Othius punctulatus. The sequence continues at coordinate 25,205,652 of OX638147.1, forward strand.
GAATTAATATCATGGCTGAAGCAATAAGGGCACCTTGCCTAACAAAGTTAACGGGATCGAACATTACCATCGGCTCCAGAAGTGCAATGGCTTCGCGTAAGCCGGTGCCTGCACATGCAATACCTAAAGCCATGGCAGCTCCATATCGTACATGTGGATTATAGCTCTCAGCTAGAAGCGATACAACGCTTGGGCATTGCTCCGGAGTTCTGAACAATAAGAAACCAAGAGCTGTAACAGCGGCGCGGCGTACGTCATCATTGACATCAGATACTGCGACATGCAATAGTTTGCGAATGGCCTGATTGTGCCCTGTGCCGCAATAAGCCATGGCCAAAGTGTACATTCCAGAACGTCTTAAAATTGGATCCTTATCAGACGTTAGCTGCTGGATCAAAGTGTCTGCCTCCTCCAACCGCCCGTACATTGTAAAAGCAATTCCCACAGCTAATCCGCGAAGAATTTTCTCGTGCTGACTCTCCTGGGCATACGAAACCATATCAACAATTGAAGACGCACTTTTGGAACCTAACATCACCATGCCCATAGCGATACCAGCGGCTTCACCGGTGGCAGCATCATCTTGATACAAATTGAATTTTAGTTGCTCGTAAATATCTTGGCGGTGCGAGCCCATGGCGGCCAATCCCAAACCCAAACATCCTCCATGTCTTACCATCTCATTCTGCGCATCTTTAAGCTGGCCCAATAAATAATCGGTAATGTTAGCCCCATGATTTGCGTGGATTAATCCTAACGCATACAAGCCGCCGCCCTCGGAGTATCCAGATGTAGGCCCCACTTCTTTCGGCAAGTAGCTCTGCATCAGTGTTAGTGCCTCTTGTTCGTGGCCGCGGTGGATCACACCCAGTGAAGCAGTAGCGGTTAATTTGGCCCAATTTGTGGCCCTGGCCAACCATTCCAAATTATCACGCAAGAACTGGTCACTTGTCGTTCCACTGTGCATGTAACCATTTGCAATGACAGTGGCTGTGTGGCAAATGCTTACGCGGATTGCTTCTTTTGTCTGCTTCAATATGAGCAAATCAGCGTGATTTGAGCGAATCAGGAACTGCAGGTGCAACTCTATGGACACCTCCCCAGATAGTATGCTGTGCAGCTTTTCGACTCTCAATTGGTGTTCTCGCTCTGCTGGCGGAAGCGACTCTAATGTGCGTTCTTCTTTAACAACCACGACTTCTTTATCGGCAGTTTCGAGTTCGGTTGATTCAACTACAGTAGTTGGTGTTTCGGTGACTTTTGGCTTTAATTTTTCTTCCAAAAGTGAGGGAATCGGTACAGTGGCTCTTAAGGCTTCTAGAACCTTACCGAGAAACTGCTGGGTCGCAGATTCGTACAAATCGAAAGCTATTTGGTATGCCATTAATTGATTATCTTCTTGTCCCTGAGCAAGTTTATCAAGTATCTCGGCCACAGACATGGGATCTTCTAAAAAGATCAAGCACTGACACATATTAACATAATCTGGCGTTGTAAGCCCACGATACAAGCCGACGAGAGATCTCAGTACAGTGTTTCTGAAACTGCGCTTTTGTATTAGGCTCATTGCTACTTGGAAAGCGTAGCTGAGCATGCCGCCTACATCATCGGACTGAGTAATAGCAGCTTCAAATATGTCCATGCGTCTAGTTTCCAACGCCAGCCCCACGGCTTGCCTGTACTGCCCATCCTCCAGGCACCGCTGGAACATCCGATTCACGATGGCCTCCATTTGTGGGGAGACTGTATCGCTAGAATCTTTCTCGACCAACGCAATGCGTTGCTGCTTGTAGAAGTCGATGCATTTTGAGATTATAGTTTCCACATACTCGGAACGTGAGTTAACGTCGAAGAGGTTGCCAGCCCCCAGGGCGTACGTGAGGGCGTCATCGAAGGAGCCCAGATGGTAATAGACTTTGCTAGCGACAAGACCTGCCAGCTCATACTCCGGAAAGCTCTTGTCCTCATTAAGGATTTCGATTTTTTCGATGGCATCAGAAATTTCAGGCCAAAATTCATCAACGATTATATCTAGCTTTTTCAGAGCGAATACCTTCATTTCGGGCCGCGGCTCCTCCAGGAGGGACAGGATACCTGCTGCAGACGTTATATTCATGGTGCACTTACTATGGATACTTATTGCTTTGTGAATGTTTTCACTCTACGTTACGGCAAAAGTGCCAGTCACAAACAAGCCAGATGTAACCTCAAACTATATAACAAAATGTTCATAATCATCCTGCCATGCGCCATCTTTTACCGGGAAAATAGAAGGCAAAATTTGAATGAAGTTAAGTTTAAAAGCAATGCTTTGATATTCTATATATAATACATAATGTACATTGATTATTAATGTTTAAATTAAATTTGGATTAATTGGATAAAATTTATGGTATCAAAAATTAAACAATAAAAGTAATGATACATCATTACAATTTTTTAATGTATTACCAACTAAAAACCACTACCGTTTTATTACTTGAGCTGTAAAATTTCTACAGCCAATTTATTATTGCTGAGAGTATATTACTTGTATCACAAAAACCACAAAATACGATTGTTTGAAAACATGCTCACATATTTTACAAAATGATTTGAATTCACATTAAGTATATTTCATTGTAGCAGTTAATTATTGAAATTATTAAACGGTTTTATAGCCTCACGTCAGAGATGTGGGACTACCAACCAGAATACACTAATAGAAAGCCATTTGGAAAGACATAGGAAACAGTGGGGTATTCTACCGATGAAAGATATTTCCTGGGCTGCAGCATTATGTCATACCCAAAGACGAGCAAGAAAATATTAGTGTAATATTTATATATATATATATATATATATATATATATATATATATATATATATATATACTTCCACTTTAGTTACATTGATCTTGTATAATTTAAAAATTGTTATCTGTAGATAAATTATATAAATCAGTTTACCGAGTATTATTTGTATTCCATTATTACTTGAAATAATCCGCAAAGGTTGTAATCCTCTCAGATAAGATTTGTAATCTAGTATTGTAATACAAACAAGTCTCAATACAGTTTAAATGCAGTATAAAATTAATTTGGAATTTCAGCAGTGGAAGCATTTACCACAAATATCTACATTTGTCTATCTACTTTATCACGTTGTATAAAAAGTTTGGCATTCATTGATAAGCCTCGACTATCTCTAATTTTGAACTGCACAAAGTATATTTAAATTATTGCACTCATAAGAGTCAAAATAAAAACAGCTACGAACTAATATGTTTAATTGAATTTTGCCAGATCTTTGAATATTAATTACCTGGTGCTTTTATTGGCAGATCTCGAAGTTTCGACTTCAATTTATTAAATTGCTCTTTCATACTGATTACACCATTGTCTACATATGAATCATTATGTTAACCACCTAGTTTTAACCAATAATAAAACAGGAATGTTATCTGTAGTCAAGTACATAAGAAATCAAAGCATAACAACTAGTGTAAAACTGTTTATTATGCCAATATCAATATATAACAATATAATTAATTAAGTACGTAAAAGGTATATAAGTATATATATATTTATTTATACATATATTCATATAAAATATTTTTAGCCAATGTAACACGGTGACTCGATGAATTTACCGTTGTACTCTTCTAAGCCCTCACCGCCGTACGATATAAGCGGAGAAATCTCTACTTCATCGCCCTTAACAATAGCGCCAGCTTTCTTTAAGTAGTTTTTATGTAGTTTGTAGATATCTGTTTTGGCAGTCATGGGGCAGTCTTTGCCAGCATCATCAGCATTCTTCAGCGCGCTGAACTCGGTCTGCCTGGGCACTTCCCAGGTGACAAAGTTGTCACTGAACTCGAATACGTCGAAGACAAATTTCTCGATCTTAATCCCGTTTGGCGTGGCCGGCTTGACGTAGTCACCCTTGTTATTGATGTGCGGTATCTTCTTCTTGGCGACGTGCAGCTTCATGTCTTTCTCGGCAACCCTCTCGAGGAATTTGGTGGTGAAGAAGTGGTTACAAATGTTGCCCGCGTTGAAGACGAGGCCTTTTTCATTTCTTAACTCAGCAGTGCCCGAAGTAATCTCACTGTACTCCACCACCTGGAATTTGTTGTCCACCAGGCAGACAACACCGACGGCTTCTGTGGGGCTTGATTTTTCCACGACCTTCGCACCGCAATCAGCGTTTTTCATGACGCAATAACCGACGAACGTGGGATCGGCTACTTTTATGAGGATGTTGTCGACACTGTGAACGTGGGCATATTTGATGCCACGGGAGTTAAATTCGTTTAAAATTCCGTTTACCTTTAAAGCTTTGTATATCCCACCGTTACCATCTGGTGCTAAAGCTAGTTTGTCTTTCGAATCCATTAACATTTTGCCAGTGAAGTCGAAGCATGGGAGCAAGCCTTGCTCGAATATTACAACATCTTTTTCATTTAATCCAAAGTAATTGTTTTGCTTCAGGTACTCTTTCGTTTGTTTTACCGTTGGGCCACTGGTCATTATAAACCAGGTGACCTTTCCAGCACTGTTGTATTTTGTATTTGCTAGCTGTTGCACTTTTTGGATGCGCTCCGCTTGGATTTGGAATAGTGATTTGTGGCTTTGTAAGCCAACGTCGTACATTCCTTTCGGGTAATTGACACCTAATCGCGTTCCTTGTCCACCAGCCATCAATATCACGGCCACTGTTCCCTTAGAAATCTCTTGTAATCCTCGTCCATAGTATTGGTTTAGCTTTTCTTCGCTGCAGGAGATTTCAGATTCGAACTGCGATTCAGGAACAGGTTTCATATGGTTGTCAAGCAGCTGGATTTCGGTTGAACACGAATCCGTTCCTCGCTTGTATAGTCTCGTCATTTCTTTAAAATCGATTCTTCGAAGTTGCTCGGTGTAGATTTGTTTTTGGTCTGCTCCCAGGTCATCGTAGAACATCAACAGGTGTTCTTGATTATTGTCAGCGAGTGCCTTCTTCAGCTTGTAATCCAGTTCCATTGCTCTAGTTTCTTGGACACTGTGAACTGTTTGAAATTTACAATCGTTTACAATATTGTTGAGCCACCGAAACCCACCAGTGGAATGAAAGGTGAACGAGATATATCCACGTATTAATCAAGTACATTTTTACCCAGGCCTTTCACTCTCACACTCCCGACTACCTGCTAATTCGGATAATCACGTCTTAGATCGGACGTGATTATCCATCGGGATTATGGAATTATCTCACACGGACGAGAATGTTCGTCGTGGAGAGAGATAATGCCCCCCCGAGACCACAAAAACATAACCAATGCATTACGGTGACACCGTACAGATAGATGTCCATTGGACGCCGGCGCGAAAATTTGAACCCTCTTCAAAATTTCCCGCCGTAACGAAAGAATTTGAAAGATAGGTAAGTCGACGTTCTTGACTTCATTATACGGTCTGCTCAAGGCCTAATATTTCACCACTTTCTCTTTTTAATGTCACGCTCAACTTAAGGCTAATACCATGCCTCTTTTAAAAGCCAATAACGAAAGTTTCCTACTAGGAACAACAGTATTATTTAAAAAGTTTCAATGACATAAGAATACATACATAAATTATTATTATCACAATGCAGTATAAAGTAAAACGGCCCCCAACCATTACCCACGATATTTTATAAATACCTCTTTTGATCCAATTGAAGTCTTATACCCTACAAAACTTCTGGTGGCTGCATTTCGGAGCTTTGAAAATGTCTGTACCTTACCCTGTCCTATCAATTAATCTTACATCACATTATCATTAAGTAGCTTAATACTTTACATAAGTCCTACACGTATATTTAAATTCATCAATCAATAAATGTACTCAAAGAAATAAACCAAATTTCAACACAGACCATCAAAAGATTGCCAATCAACGATTGATCATTCAATGACTTTATCGTCGATTCTTATACTTATTGCGTATTTCAATTATTCGTGCCACAATGAATTTGAACTTCAAATTTTAGATTAACGCTGGACATATTCGTACTAATTATGTAAGGTAAAATTCATGAAAAACTTGTAACTTAAACTTGTTATTTAGTAGTTAGCATTAATCAACTACTTGTAGATATTCACAATAAACAACCTAATATATGCAACGAACAACAAATCAATATTGTTTTACTGACAAGAGCAGAAGTATACCACAGTAATGATTGATTTGTTTCTATTAGTGCACTTTTTTACAAATTAATTTAAAATATAGCTCTGTCTTTTCTACTTCGTTCGAGTGGTAAAATTATTGCCAATAATTAATAAACAGCTAATTAACAATGGAAACTTGTATTTGATTTGTATATTTGGTTGCCTTACTAATAATAAAATCTCACTTATTCCCGTTACTTTCTTATTGGAATAGATCAGGAACGCATTTCACCTCTCACTAGATATATCGGATCACAAAATGGGGAAGAAAAGTGGATCAAATGCTTATTTCCAGAGAAAATCAAAGATTTGAAAATTTATTATAAATTGGTTGCAGATTTGAGTTCAGGCAATAAAAATGTATAGCTTTGCAAAATTTAATTTGTTGACTTACCGACAAATAATTTTCTCGTGAAATTTTTCATTTGCAAGTGAAACTGTTTAAATGAATTAAGCCAATTTTATTTATATTATGGAAAACCATAATAATTATATTCCAGGATACAATTGAGAGCAGTCCGACTTAAATGGGGCGCCACAAGATTCCAAAAATAAGGCCAGCTTCCATAAACAATCTAGAATCCACATCCAGACTAGCTGGTAGTTGCGAAATAAAACTCAAATGTCTAAATAAGCTGGTGACTCTTATAACATTTAATTATATAGCAATTATAAACATAACATTGGGGAAATTATAGGATTAGGATATAATGAAACGTGTTACTCTACAAGTCGTCATGAAGTAAGATAGACCATAGTTTTGTCAAAACTGTGTAATTAAACTGGAATTCAAATCTTAAGTAATTCTAACGACATGCAGTAACCATATATATATATAATAATACGCCATGTACTCACACCGCGTTTGCCAATTATAACAGCAGTGCAATGTACATAGATTCATCAATTAAACGGAACAGATCATTTATAAAATGAGCAGTTTATAAAAATTTATCAGCGAGCACTAGGAATAAAACTTAAAAGTTACATAGAATGTTCGTTATGCAACCTCAATAAACTGCAGAACAACAAAATTATAACTGTATGAACAGTATGTACAATAATTGGCTACCTAAGTACATAGTTATACTCTATGGAGTGTTTTTTAATCACAAATAAGTTAACGAACTAGACAATTCTAGGCAAGTGCAGGGTTTAGGAATCTGCGAGGGCCTGCAAAAGAGCCTCCCTGTCCTCTTCAGTATGACGCTTGTCGAAATTATAGCCATCACCCATGCTGGAAAAGATATTAAATACTGAGAACGCTTTAAATGCTTGTTAAAGAGCGCATTGCCAAATACAAGACAAGAATGTTACAAGCGTTGCTGATGCGTCTGATCAGCTGCTAAGGATCTATGTGTCTATACAAACAAGATGCGCCACTAGGTTACCAAAATAAGGAATTAGTCACAAAAAACCAGACAACACAAACGTTAATTGATAAAGTGAAGTTATTAAGAAACAAAATTAAAATAAATAAAAATGCCTCCAGTTTATATGACAATTTATTAAGAAAATTACAACATCTCGTAAACAAATAAGTAATCAAGCGGGTTTTCTGAAAACATTTAGGCAGTGCATTTTTATTTATGGTAATCATATATCTGCGCAAAAGCATCTATACAATTCCAAGCATTAGGGCAGATGACCCAATCAGTATGAGTGAGAGCGACTGAATGTCCCACGTGTCGTTCATCCTGATACTGATTGAGAATGATGCTTTGACTGCGGCTGCACCTAACATTCGACTGGGTTCAAAGTCTCTGACCTGGTCTGGGAGTTCTCCATTGTTTGATAGGAACCCGAAGGTGGTTGCGAACGGAGAGGGTAGCACACTCCATCGCCGATGCTATAAATATAAACCACACATAGATACGACATATGCCCTAGCAACAAATCATTCACGCATCAGCAACAATAGCAACCCAATGCTCGACAAGTATATAAAATTGCACCTACGTGGAGAACACAGGCAACAACCATAGTTTCGGGTTTTCGCCGAACACCTGCTTAAAGTTCTTGCACTTCCCTAAATCAAACCCGTGATTATCCTCGCCGGTCAGGAACGTCGGCGCTCTAAATGCTTCTGGAATACAAACAGATTAGAAACCACGCCTTACAGCAGAACACATTTAATTCACCTAGTGTCGTTCGATTCACGGACAGCAAATATAAGTGATAGAAGAACAGTGATGCCAAACTAATCGCAAACATAATTGCCACGAAAAACAGGAATAGTATGTGAAAGCGTCCCGATCCTTCATTCATGTTCGGCTATAATTAATCAAGACAGTTCATTAGGAAATTAATTCAGTAAATCAATGATTAACATAAACATATTTGTATATATATGTATATATGCGTGCATTCAATCCAAGCCCTATATGTGTAGAAATGCAGATCTTAACACCTTGAATTAGAATAAAAACCAAAACCTTACTCTTACATTAGAAACCGAATGGGACCTCTGCAGACCCATGATTACTTAAAAGCCGGAGTGAAAGCTCAACATTATTGTCGAAACCACATATTTTTCCAGTTTTAATTCGTTAATAACCGAGACGCAATTGTCAAGTTCCATACTTAAATTTATGTGAATAATTTGAACTTCTCTGTAGTTCCCTTGGAATCCCGACTATTATGTGTTCTAGAATTCATATGTATTGATTTTGCTATTATTAGAAATAGTAATCGTAACCTTATTTACACAATTTATAATAATTTATGTTACGATCATTATATGACGGCAATTATTGTTTCATTTTGCTTTTGCGCAATGAGTATGAAATCGTTTCATAGTATCAGAGCAAATAAAATTAATGTTGCACAGAGCAAGAAATAAACAGTGAAGTCAAAAGCCTGTGCTGATAGATTTTTCACGCGACGCAACGCTTGCGTCGTGTGAGAAATCTATGAATCAGCCTTAACTATTCCGTGCATTCTTGTTGGTGATTATTTACAATGTCTGCACACAAATCAATAATCTAATCTTTAAACGTGTCATGCTTTTAGTCAAAATACACATATTTCGGAGATAATATTTGATAAGATTAGGATTTACACCAAAGTAATATGAAATAGCATGACTGTATAAATTAGACACATGCAAATATAAATTCCGGCCCATTATCACTACAACCTAGATGTCCCGGGTTCGAATACTGGTGCAAGAGGAAGGTTGAATAATCCTGTACACAGCGGGATAATTCTCGCTTACATTCACTACGCAACATAAACCACAAATAATACTGGCTGATTTTATAACAGCGTACATAAAAAAATTAAAGCTCTACCATGTTTCACATTAAAAATTGAATCATGTCCAGCTGCGTTATGTGATGCAGCAATACAATCGAGATATTGCTTTACTACCCCACTTAGCTTTACTAATTTTCCAAGAACTTTGCTGTAAGACAATGTACTGAATTTTCAACAAGAAATGCAGACACATTCATGCATATATTACAATTTGAATACAACAATACATACACACACACACACATATATATATATATATATATATATATATATATATATATATATCCTATATATACCCTGGGCCATAGATTTTAACCATATTATGGATATCACTGTTGCAAACAAAACTTTTTTAGATGTTAAAGAACTTATTAATTTTTGAAGGTTTGAAGCTCTGGAACTGCATGGGTTTGACAGACATCGAAATATTATATTCCAGCCAAATTTTTGTGCACCAAGTTGAACGCCTAATAAAAATTTGCATTTTGCAATTTAGAAATATTAAAAATTTGGTTCCGTTTCCATAACTAATGGATAGTCTAACCATTGCAGAACCTTTAATGCATGTTATGGTTATTTATCTATTGAGTAACTTTAATTAGTTTATTAGAGGCGTAAGAAACTTCTTACCAAGTTTTCCATAGTGGTATGGTGCCCCTAGGCATAGAAAGTAAATCAAGTGCATTAATAAATACCGTCGGTGACGGCAATCGGCAGCACCTACCTCCCAAAATTGAATAAAATACTCCACGGAAGTGCAAGCCACGAAGGTGGAATATAATAAGGCGTAAGTCAGGAACAGTATGAAAAATTTGTAGTTCGTGAAACACACACAATTGTTGACCCATGGGCAGTGGTGGTCCATTTTCAGTATGCACCGGCCGCACACGGAACAGTGGTGCGCACGGTCCGGCTTGACGTGCCTGCACTTCTCGCAGTAGCGCATCACACCGGCGCTCGTGCGTGTGTATATAGGCAGGTCCCGGCTAAATTGCAATAATATGGTGTTCTGCATTACTTCGTCCTCGGCATGGATCAGTCTATCTATCTCTCCCTCCGGAAGTCGGAACTGTAACAGCAACGCATTATAAAGCCGCTCGGCGGTGTGCCGTTAGGACCTTTACCTTGTCAGGAACAAATGCTCTCTTTGCGAACACCGTCCGGTAGTACGCCCATATGAAGAGGGTGAATATTATGTGGTACGCGAACAAATATATCAACCGCTTTACAGCTGACTCGATCGTGACTGCAATAACTTAATGTAAACGAGGGCGAGGTATCAGTGTCGGGTACTTACGCAGGCATAGTTGGATGACAAAAGCGTAGTAGGACCATAAAATTATCGCTAGTATGAATACTACTGGAAACCATTTGAATGCGTTAATGCAAAAATCGCAAGGCCCCTTATTTTGACTAGACGTGCGTGAAAGTGGAGGCATTGCACTAGATATTATAACTCCGCAAATTTCATTGTCAGCTGCATCAAAATTTGAAAAACATACCGGTATCAGCACCTAGCCATTTTTTCGCTATTATGGTGATTAATATTCAGTTTACAATCAAAAATAAAAACTAATAGTAAAACCCACAAAATTTGACATGTAATTCAACTTGCACGCCATCTGTTTATAAACCAAATTTGGCGGGATTTTTAAATTTTAGACAAGTGAAATTATTTTGCATGAAATTCAAACTCTATACAACAATTAACCAGAAAAATAGTATCAATGCAATTAAACTAATAACATGGCAGTAAAATATCTACGACGATCGAGCCAAAATTTCCTCCCTGCATATTAGGTTGCCTACATTCATATAAATTTGTATCAAATAAACGATTAGGTGCTTTCATTTCACACAGAATCTTAGCTAATTGTGTATTTATAAATTATATTTTATATATTGTTATTTTAAATGCATGAAATCTATTATATCTTTAATGTTGGTGGTCCGAAGTTTTTCACCTCCTGTGTGGTAACACATTCAACACTCCTGTAAATATCCGTCAGTTGCAGCCAGTTGACATACCTTTAACTTTTTCAAATTCCCAACATCTTTTCAATGGACGATAAATCGCGGATACTTAAGAATCTGATCAAACAAGAGATGAAGCAGGAACCGGGACGCCTCTCATCGCTGAACGTCGCTAGGGACTTGAACTTGGGGGGCACCAAGCCCCGTAAAGTGTACACTCCTAACCTAAACGCAATCAGAAACAAGAATAAGAATGTCCCGTAAGTGTGTCCCAGATGCCCCTAGCTCTTGTAACAACCCGCTCTTGCAGTTCCATCAGCAGAGGTCCTCGGACTGCTACTAAGCGGCATGGCCAGAGACCAGTGAGAGGCAACCACACCAACAACGGAAGATTTGTTCAGTCGGCAGGGGTCTTCTCTGAGGGCACTATGCAGATCAAACGTCCCACTCTTTACTCAGACAAACATTCCGGCACACGTGAGGCCGAGACCAGCTCTGGGATGATCAAACCTAAATTAGCCAACACATGGAATGTAAGATACATATATTTATGCTGTCGATGTAATAATTAATTGTTGCAACTGTTTAGATTAATGTTAAGGAGGAAGCAATTGTTGTTGAAGATCTCTTAGCCTGCGACGAAAGCAGTTCCGAGAATGAGGATGAATATGAACCAATAGTACTTCCGTTATCTGCTAATAAAGGTACTATCAACGATAATAAAATGAGGATTACCATCTTCCACCTGCAAGAATTTTTAATTTAATGTACTGTATTAATCAAGGATTTGGAGCTCCAAGGAACAATTGTAATTCAAATTGTGCTAGTTACAAGCAAAAACCTCTGGAGTCGGTTAGTAACATTGTTTTTATGTTTTAGAGGGATTCATCAATACTTTTAAAGTGAAATCAGAAATCGATATCGATCCTAAATTAGAATCGGCAATTACAGAAAATGGATTAGACAAGTTAAAAAGTATTCTCTTATAAAAATACATATTTAGATTGTAATAACTGTTACATATTTTTTTAGTTAAAGTAGATATTGAGAGTAGCTACAAAGCAGAGTGCTCTTTTACGAGCACAAAAGTGTATAATGATGATGATTACGCTGTTTCTCTAGTCAAGGTGGGTTACATTTAAGGTTATAGCAGACAAATATTTTATTAGTACTAAATTATATGGGCGAACGTTTTACATAAACCACCCACTTGATTACTTTCATAGATGCCAGATTCACTGCCAGGTAAAGGTTTTGATGACGATAACAACCCGATTGACTACAATTTAAACCAGATGATCGAGGGAAAGATCGGCAAAATCCTTGTGAGGCAATCGGGAAAGGTGGACATGCTCATTGGGAAAACTAAATATGCCTTGGATGCCGTAGAAGCAGCTCAATTCCAAGAGGTAATTACGACTTTTTCTATCAAGCCAAATATGGTTCAATACCATCCCCAGGGAGCGATCGCTCATTTATATGTAATTTAACTGTACAGGGGATGACGATTTCAATTGCCCTTTTCTCGCTCTCTGGTCTTACAGCTATTGCAAATTTACCACTCTTGATTTAAATTGTTTGAATAACCTTGAACCCACCAACTCAAAACCTCCGACCATATCAAATCCCACCATTGTAGTGACCGTTTGTGTAGTCGCTTATCTTATTTTGATTACAGGAACTCATGTGTATGCCATCCATGGAGGAGCTGAAGAGAGATCCGGGGATTACCTGTCTGGGCCCGCTCGACGAGAAGTTCGTCATATCTCCCATTTGGTCAACACTGCTGCCGAAAAGGAGGAAGTATCTATAGTTGAATCACTTTAAACAGACACTGCTCAACACTCTCTGTGACATTATTTCCTATTACCTGATCGATGATATGAACTTTATGTGTATATATGTATTTTTACTTTATTTTAGAATTCTTATGTTTGCAAAAATTTTAATAAACCCTTCAAGGATATGTATAGTGTACAGCTGTCTTATCATAGTGCACAAATGCCACATTTCAATTAATGGCGCGGGTTTACTGCAGGCAATTTAGAAATGAAGCCTGATAATTGGCGGCAATTTAGAGAGCAAAATCATTCGATAATCAAACTGAATTGCTCGTAAACGGATGATTCGGTTTGTGTTTCACACAACAAATAAGCTCATGAAAAGTAAAAAAAACTACTTAAGCGGCATGCAGAATGAAAAACTGAAATTACAAAGCGATTGCAAAAATGTCCAACACAATTCAAAGCACATGCAACGCTCAAATACAAACCAGAAATTTCTATGTAGCAGTAAAAAGTAGAAGAGGCTCAACAAAAATACCCAAATGAATCGTTTAATTACCATTACCAAATACACAAACTACCCTCTTATCGATAAAACGTTTATCCCAAATTACTTAAATCTAGCATGAATTACAATAAAATCCGGAAACTAACCTTTTAATCATCAACACATCGTTTGTTATGAAACAATTGTTGATGATTTTACATCAGAAATAGACAAAATTTTATTTATAAAAACATTTAATGTCAATAATAATTTATCATAACGCAATATTACAAAATATGGAATGAGACATAACAGTGACAACAGTGTACATCAGTGATTAGAATGGTTTTATTCAGAAACAATGAAATCCCAAATCGGGAATGATTCATGTAGACTGCATAAAAGATAATATAAAATCAACTTTCATAGACAGACGCCACAAAAGCAGTTACATAAATTGAAACTAATCGAGAAAGCCAACAATGACTCTGAATTGGCACACAAAAAATATTGGGAATCGCTGATGTACATAATTGAATAAAGATGATACCTGCAGTAAACCCACCAATGCTCGATTTGCTTGTTGAAATATTCAAATTTTATTTCATAAATCGGTTTTCTAAATTAAACTGAAACAATGAAACAAGTATAAAAATTATAGGTTATGACATCAGTTTCCATTACATTCTAATGTCAAACGTAAGCAGTTTACAATTAAAGAAACCACACGTATTTATAACTAAGAGAGGAGAACAAAGCTTCATTTGTCTGTAGCAATAAATATCTGTTGCTTTAACTTCATGACAATTAGTGTGTAATCAAACATCAGTCATCAAATAAATAAATTTTTCCGTAAATTTGTTGTATATGGAGATACATTCTACATCATAATTTTCTTAATTAAGGTATACCATGAAAGCATATCCAAAGTTATCCAACATATATAGGTGGAATTCTGATGCTTAAGTTAACCAACAAGTAACACCAAAGCTTTTACAGATCCACCGATTTTAGATACTTTATAATTTAATTTTAATCGAGTAAAACAAAGCTTGCGTAATTTTTTTATACTGAGACAATGATTCCATATAAATTTAATTACAACTCAAGTTGCTAAGATAAAAAAATTCTCAAGCAACAATACATAATATATACAGGGTGTTTCAAATTAAACCACCCAAATTGTCATTTCCATCCACCTGATAGCAGTTATTTTTCTGCAGAGAAAAGTAAAGAAAAAACAAGTTTGGCAATGCGTAAATTTTAAATTATTTCAAAAGATGACAGCTGTCACTGTCAATTAAAAACAATTTCATATATCTAATAAATATGCCCAAATTACAAAAGTAAATTTACAAAAATGAGTTTTAAATGTAAAATTGTATTAATTCCAACTAGGACATACAAATAACATTGATTTATTATAAATCTTTAAACTTCAAATGATGACATTGACTGTAATGACATAACAATAGATAGATAATATAGATACCTCTACTAAATCATGGTTTAGTTGCCAGATTTACTTTTTTACCCTAAATAAGCATCATCTGGTGGATGGAAATGGTGATTTGGGTGGTTTCATTTGAAACGCCCTGTATATACAATTTAAAATAGACAAATATACACGATCAACCTAAGCATTACATTTGCTTCAATACAAATCCCAGTTACATAATTTAAATATTAAAAATTAATCCATAGAAATATACATTTTTCTCTTAGTGAACGGTACGAAGCGGGCCGTCCGTTCTTGATTATAATGTAAAAATGTACTTATTCGTGGAATTCCAAATTGGACGATTTCGCTATGAAACACAAAGTATCTGTGACTTCTTCAATCTGCAACGAAACAAATATGGATTCCGATGTGCAATGCAATCAACAATAGAAAATTTGACTCGACAGTCTTCCAGTTACTTACAAGTTTGGTAGTCGGTTTACCAGCTCCATGACCTGCTCTAGTTTCGACCCGGACCATCAAAGGTTTGCGCTGCTTTGGATTTTTGCCGACCGTGTGCTGAAGCTCGGCTATGAACTTCAGAGAATGCAAGGGGACGACTCTGTCATCGTGGTCAGCGGTTAACAAAAGAGTGGAAGGGTACTGAACGTCACCTGAAAAGTTCGCTTAGTTACAATTTTTCTGTGCTAACATGCAAGTTAGTGTCGGCCTTCGGCTTACCTTCAGGCACTTTGATGTTGTGGAGTGGCGAGTACTTGTACAAATAATCAAAGCCCTCCTTGGTTTCTGAAGATCCATAATCAGATTTCCAAGCGTATCCAATTGTAAACTTGTGGAATCGCAACATGTCTAAAACGCTAAGGAAACAATTCTGATCTGTAGTCCTGTTAACCAAAGCCAGGGTCATAAAATGCACACCAAAAATTCACAACGTTTTGGTGCTATAACTTATATCACAGATTTAATATGTAGCTTCTACATAAAAATTGAGAACAACTAATCTATATCAAGATATCTTACCCAACTTGACAAATAGCCGTAGAGAATAGTTCTGGGGCTTGATTTATACAAGCTGCCACTAACAAACCACCATTGGATCCGCCAAGGATGGTCAACTTATCCGAGGTCGTGTACTTGTTTTCTACTAAATATTTGGCGGCATATTGGAAATCGTCGAAGCAGTTTTGTTTGTTAGCAAACCGGCCGCCATTATGCCATTTATCTCCGTACTCACTAAAAAAGGGGAGGTAAAAGGTTTAAAGCACAATGTAGTGGACAGATTCTCACCCTCCCCCTCGGACGTTAGCAACGACGAAGCAGCCATCAAAATGGTTCACAAATACAAGTCGCGATACGGAAAATGACGGGGTGACATTTATGTTGAATCCACCATATCCATGTAACATGCAAGGCTTTGTGCCATCCGTGACGAATCCCTACAATTATAAATTATGCATAACAAACCGATTATGGCAAGTAAACAATACAGACTTTCTTGTGAACGATAAACATTGGCACTTTGGTTCCGTCCTTACTGGTATAAAATTCTTGCTTGCTAATGTATTTGGAAGGATCCAAATCGCCCACTTTAGTCTCATGGAATACAGTCTGCTTGATATCGTTCCCAGTGAAATCAACCTTGTAAGTTATATTGGGGGTTAGGAAAGAAACAAATCCATAAAACATCTCTGTGTGTTCCCGTTTTCCAGACATTGCGCTGATGGTTCCTAATTCGACAGGGAAATCCATAATTTTCTCCCCAGTTTCAAGTTTGTGTAGTGATAAGGTGTTCTAAAATTAGTTCTTGAAAATTATTTGCGCTAGCAATTGAAAGGATTATAATCTGGTCCATAAAACAATCTAAAAATTGTACCTTAACATCTCTAAGATAGCACAAAACCAACTGATTTGTGTTGATGGCTTTGGCCCAATCCAAAACATCTTTTTCATGTTCTGGCATCAAAGTACCCCAGTTAGCTCTGTCGGGACTGTCAAAGTCAATTGTGATTAAACGATAGTTCGGAGCATCTTTGTTGGTCCGGAAGAAGAACTTTGTGCCGTTATTGGTAATGTACTGAAAAATAATACAGTACAAAAAGCACACAGCAATTACTACTAACAATTAAATAATTTTTAGTAGATTAAGAGTCATTTAAATTAGCGTTGCGCCGACTCGAATAAATGTATTCGCCCATCTCGAGTTGTACATGTATTCAAATAACTCGATATATTAATAGCGGCAACTCGAGTTGGCTCTTGTTCAATCGTGAGCGGTCGGCTATCCAAACATATCTATGTAAGGAAACCAAAATACAATTTCTTATAACATAAAAATAATAATTAAAAGTTAATTAAAACAATTCAAAATAAATATAACAATAAATAATAATTCTTACTTTTCGCTACTACTATTTAGGAAATAACTGAATTAGAATCACGCAATCGACTATTAAGGAACAATATTTGGTAAAGTTTCTTCGGGTGAAGTCTATTTCTTTCTTGATTTGTTAATTGTTCAGCTTTTGAGAAAACTCTCTCAGAAGGAACTGAAGTAGCAGGAATGCATAAGTATTTGATGGCCATTTTATGTAAATCTAGAAAGAAATTTTGGTGCAGTTTCCAAAAATCTAACGTATTATGTTTTCTGTCCAGTAGCGGAAGGTATCGAATAATCATTCGAGTTGGAATATTTACGAGTCGTAATTTTTCGAGTCATAGGATTATTCGACTAGTCACAACGCTAATTTAAATCGTCTTGTTTATATATCAAATTTTTAGGTTAGAACACTGGGTATTCCACTGAGGTAGGACAGCACACCATGACCAAGGGTGGCATGATGGTGGTTCTAATTTCGGTCTCAATAGTGATGGCAATTATGAGTCGAGAATGTTCACCACCAACCGCACCTACAGCTGCAAGCCAGTCGCCACTGATGCACTCCTGAAGAGTCTAATAAATTTGATCCGGCGAATTGTAGCTGAGGCGTACACATCATTGCCAAATAGCTCAAAGACAGAATTTTAATAAACTAACCTCATAATCAGCTTCTAATTCAGTAACCAACGGCTTCAAAGTTAGTTTCCCAGTAATTTCACCATCCAATCGTGCGAAATAGAGTAAATTATTTTTACACCCTTTAAGGGCACTGACAACCAAATAATTTCCGCAGTAGCTAACCGTAGCCCCACTGAAATTATTAGCGTTAATACAGGAACAAACATTATTGGCATATTTACATTCGCAGTTGAGGATCATCGAAATTGACGACGACAATGTCTTGAGATTGATCAGTGCCTAACTTGTGGAAGTATAATTTTTGATTTTTATTTGAGAGCGTCTCCGAGCCGTCAGCCTTTCCCTGCTGCTCCAAGTAGGCGCCGTAGAAGAATCCGATGTTATCATGCATCCACGTCATCGGGCTGAACTTGACTTTCGTCAGCACCTCATCATAGTCATTGCCTAATGCACGAGTGACCGATTATGCGTTCCGAAACTTGATTAAGGGACTTACCAGAGTCGACGTTCCGAAATTTAACTTCGATCCAGTCGGACCCACTTTCGCTGAGACCGTACGCCAGGACCTTCCCGTTCTCAGAGAACTTAGTGCCCGTCAACGCCACCGTTCCATCCTTCGACAGGACATTCGGGTCCAGAAAAACCTTCGCTTCACTTTCTAGAGTTTCTAATTCATAAATCACACTTTGGTTCTGGAGACCTGCAACAACGGCTTAATATTACAACGAAAAGTGTTATTCATGTTTCTGGTAAGCGTGGCGGCATATCAACTTTTCTTTAAATTTGGATTGGAAAATGTTTTGCTTCCGTTAGTAACCAATTATTAGAGTACAATCATACAATCATGCATGATATACGGTTTTTTTTTAAATGAGAAAAGCACACCTGTGTTTCTGTATTGGTAGTACTTGTTTCCCTGCTTGAAAGGTGGTGAATATTTGGGGTAGTTCCAGAGTTTCGTTACACTTTTATTTACATCCTCTTTAAAGGCGCAATCATTGAGGAAAGGGTACGTAACATCATTTTGCAGCTCAACGAAACTTTTCGTGTCTTCCGCATCTGGATTCTCCAGCCAACGGTACGGATCAGTAACCTTTTTATGGAAAATTAAAACGTGTTAAGCAATTTTATGTGGCAGCAGAAAAAACTCTAGTCATTCCTGAAATAACAAGCAAAGACAAGTACCAACCAGTGACGTTATATTAAGTGGTCACAGATTTATTTATTATTTAAATAAAGAAAAAGTTAATATTCCTGTTTTTGTCCTGATGTCCTTTAAAACTTAAGTTTTCTTATAAAACAATCAGCGGGGATGTCCCAATATGCAATCCAATTTGTGTCACTGTAGGTTTTTCTGTAAAAAAATCAAGAAAATATTCGTTATCTCGAATGAAAATTGGCGAGTGCTTTTCCCTTCATGCTTGAAAATTATAGAGTAAAAAGTAATTCAGTAGTGTAATATGATTGCCATGGTGAAACGAGTCACAATGTCTAGCATATTCCTCTTATTTTAACTACATCAATTCACGAGAATTGAATTGCTGTCATTAACGTTACTTTGATAGATTATGTTATAGAAAAGTCATATTCGGAGAAAAAATGAACGATTTAAAACTACCAAAATTAAAAAAAAAATTACTACCAAAAAGCACTGAAACAGCTTAAATGTGGAAATAATTTAAGAGTTAATTATCGATACATCAATATTCAAGCAAAATGATAATTGATTGCAAAATTGATATTTTATATTTTGAATTTTGAATCATTACCTAAATAATTTTAAAGAAAAATGCGTTTTAAATGAAAGGTATGCCGTAGAATCAATTAAATGGAATAAGGCGCAATTCAGCCAAGGCACGTATCACGTATTTTAGAAAGCAGTGCAGGAACATGAAATAATTTTTAACAACACTCTTCCAAAACAAAAAGTACACAATTTGATACATCCAGCAGTGCTGGCTGAGCAGTGCCTGGGTTAATTTTATTTAATTGCATATAGACAGTCACCTAGTACTGAAAGAAATTAGTGATAATCTGTTTAGTCATACTTCTCTTCCACCTTGGAAATATTTATTCCGCAGTACAATTAAACATACTCTTCTAAACTTACAGACAAAGTAGTACTTGAGGAGACTTTAACGTATCCGATTAAGCGGAAAACGTAAATGGTATATAAATATTTTATCGAAGTAAATATTGCATGTGATTATACATGAGTTACCACATTGTAGTATGGGACCTCATTTGATCTACTTTAATCTTATTTGCATTATATAATTTTTGTGAGAAATTCTTGGATTATCTGTGTACGCAAAAAAAAGTATATGGTTGCTTGCCTCGACTCCATGGTAGTTATCTTTGATATCTTCCCTCTTGGCTGGGGGATATTGAAAAGTCATGGTATGGATGCTGCAGATTACTCTGTTAATGTGCGGATTGTGGCTAGGAATAAAAATTAAAATACAATAAAGTTAACCTCAAAGTTGAGTCTCACAAGTCTCACATTCGGTGCAATATCCTTCCCGCAAGTAATACTAAAGGAATTTTCATAAATTCGTGAAAACAGTCAGACCAGGGGGCGGGGAGGCAAATTTGTAAACAATTTCGTATGGATTTTAAAATAAACTGCTGTGCGTTATATCAAAGTTTAAGCCGGGAGAATGGGAGAAGATTCGGACAGTTCTCCTTCCATTTATGCGCCATACAATTAGCGTAAAAACGCATATTTGACGGATTCAAAATATTTTTTTTCCTTTCTAAATCTAATCAAACATTAAATTTTCCATTCCTAGATAGGTATGTGCATGTGTATGCACAGTATTGATACAATTGATACATACTGATAAGGCATGAAATTAAATGGAATGTGTCAGTACGTATCTACAAAACTGCAAAAAAACTTATTTATCGCATAGCATTTCGTGTGACATTTGCCTATATCGATAATTCAAAATTGATTCATACACTTTTAGCAATTATAAATGTTTAAAATTGATTTTTGGCAAGAAATGTAACATATATGTATGTTGCAGGCAACCCATTTTATACAGCTGCATATGAAACACTATGGTGTATCCACAAAATTGTACATTTCATCAAATTATTTTAAAAAGGGCAGTAATAAATCATATCCATTTATAGATTTTAACTAGTATTTGGTATTCCTAGTTGAATTTCTGGGGCATTAACAATGATGGTCAATGATTTGCTTAGAATAATTTTATATATGAAAAAGGTGTCTTATTAAACTATACTATTAAACGTATATGATATAGTACATTGAAATGCCAAAACCTTCATAAGCTTATAAAGTAATGAAATATTTCATATATAGTAAAGATGCTTGTAACACAATGATCACATATTTAATAGTGTTGCCTATGTCAAGTACCCAAATTTTTAATTATTTTCAATAACATCATTTTTTCCTCGTCTTTAAATATAAATCTAATGGCAACAGCTTATATAAACATAGTAAACTATATACTAACTAATATGGTAATTAGGTATTTTAGTTTTTGAGAATAATTTAAAAACGTTTTAAGGAACAGACGATTGCCAGGTTGTTCAAAATAAAATTAGGTTAGACCACAGACAACTTATATGGGTTAGACCATGGACGCTGTGTGTATTTTGAATGCAGATGACGGTGAGCAGTTGAAGATTGCTAAACCTACAGTATTACCTGAAAATTTGGAAGTGATCCCAAACTTTGTTGACTCCACGATATCCTTGAATTTAAAGAAATCTGGTGAAGTCCTTTTGAACGGGTATAGTTTACTCATTGGGGAGTCATATGTAATGAAGCCTGGCGATGTATTAAAAATCAATGTGCTGTCTTATTCATTATGTTTTCAAAACATAGTCCAGCGGAAGCGAAGTAGAAGCCCGAGACTTGATGTTGCCACCGGTAGTGAAGGTGTTACCAAAGTAGCTAAGCTAGCAGCTATTTTCGAGAGGAAAAGCCCGCTTCCCGATATTGACGGGACCTGGAACAATCAAAGTGATTTAGTCACCTTCGTGCCTACAAATTGGAAAGATAAGACATTGATTGCCGGGTTTGATCTTGACAGCACACTTATTAAAACAAAAAGTGGAAAGACATTTCCAATCAACCATCACGACTGGACATTCTTTGCACTAAATGTACCAAAAAAATTAGTTGAATATGATCATAACGGTTATTCTATCAACATATTCACGAATCAGTTGCAAGCAGGCGGTTCAATTCAAACGTTGAACCTATTCAAGAATAAAGTAGTGGAAATTTTGAAGCACATTAACTGCCCAGTCAGGGTATTTGCAGCTTTAAAGCGCAACATCTATAGGAAGCCTGCTCCAGGCATGTGGGACGCTGTGAAAGAAATTCAGGATCCATCTATACCAATCGACATGAAAAAATCGTTCTACGTGGGCGACGCCGCGGGACGCGTCGCCGTATTGGGGAACAAAAAGAAAAACGATCACTCGATGGCTGACAGGCTTTTCGCCTTAAACCTGGGATTGAGGTTCCAAACGCCTGAAGAACTGTTCCTGGGCGCGCTAAAGGATACCTTCAGGATGCCGCAGTTCGACCCGCGCACCTACACGCAGCCGGCGGTGACATACGATTTCAGCAATGAGCAAGAAGTCATTTTTATGGTCGGCTGTCCCGCTTCAGGGAAGTCGACATTTTGCAACCGTGAGATACGGCCAAGGGGCTACAGGTACATCTCCAGGGACCAGCTGAACTCTTGGCAGGCATGCACCAGAGTGCTTCAAGCGGCTCTGAAGGAAAAGAAGAGCGTCGTATTGGATAATACGCATCGTGATAAAGATGCACGCAAAAAGTATATGGATATCATTAAGCAGTACAACGTGCCTTGCCGGTGCTTCGTTATGCCGTTGGATAAATCTCTTATTCGGCATAACAATACGTTTCGACAGTTAACAGACGTTTCCCATACTCTAATTACAGACACTTTAATTTATACTTATTACAAGCACTATGAAGAGCCTGCACTGAGTGAAGGATTTACGGAGATCGTACAAGTAGCTTTTCAACCGGTTTTTGATAATGTGGAGCATGAAAAGTTGTATAGAATGTTTTTACTAGAGAAGTAAGTTCTCTGTTTCATAAGTTTTTGTAATATTATCAACTTAATTTGTCTAGAATTATTAATAACCAATAGAAGTTCAAATGCCTTCGTAATGTGTTATTTTTTGTTAAAATTATGAATGAACTTATATGTTGTAGTAAATATGGCGTTAATAATAAAATGATGTTTATTGATTTAATTCTTGTTAATTCCTAAAAAGAAGTTCCTACACTGAAATGTTTTTGTACAACATTAAATACTTTTCTGGTTAACGACGTATATTTTACTGAATTGTACACATAAAATAGTAGTTTATTATCCCAGCATGTACATTTGCATCAAAATTAGGAATAAAATGAGTCTTACAATTTATCAATATGGGTTATAAATAATGTTTGCTTGTGAATTTAGTGAAGATTGTTTAATACACTTAAGAGTAATTATAATAATGAAATATTAATCTATTATCTACAATACACACAATGAGCAAAAACTATCCGACATTTGGGTTGAATTTAGATTGCTGAATGATGGAAGTCTTTCGTGCAGGTACGGATTCGGGTGTCGGAATGGCTTCACCAGTGGCATACGGGTTGACTGGCATAGAGACTTTTAACGGTTGTTTATTAACGCCACCCATCTTCTGTTTAGCCATCTGGTAATCGCCACTGTCGAAATACTTCTGCTGAAACAAAATTATGTCAATACACACTTCACACTTCATTTAAAATCAATCAATTTGTTTCCCAGAGTTCTTCAAATTTGCATAATAAAACATGGCATGAATTGCTAACGATATTGAATTATTTAAGCCTCCCATGAGCTTACTTGGTTTTATAATACGGATTCCATTCGATGCATTTAAAGTTGTAAGCGGGAATAAGAGTTTAAGTTTTATGTTTAGACAAACATCTTTTTTTTAATTTCATCTTGCATCATTTCTTTGTTGGCTCCCTGTGATTGTTGGCTCCCTAACAGAAGTTAGGCGGAAGAAAATTAAAAAATTTATAGGGCAGGCAGCCAAATTCTCAGAATGTGGACTCCAAAATTTTGGACTGTTAATTGAGGCTGAATCATAAGTAAATTACAAATTTGTAATACAAATAGAATAGGTAGTAATAATTTAATTATTTAAAAAAACGGTTCTGCAGCATAGGATATTACATAATTATAGTATAACTGTAGTGCACGTATATTCTTTAACACGTTCAGCACCACGAACGCACCCGTGCGTCCTACGTTACTCATTCCTGGTACCGGGGACGTAAAGCTGCGTCCCATCTTATATTCAATTATATATTTTACAATTTTGTCGGTCTCTCAGTTAGGCTTGTGATATCGCGGGGGTACTTCGATAGAGCACATTTGAAATCAAATTCAGTAGTGGATTCAAGTTTATTTGTTTAGTATATATTATATATTTTTGTCGAATATGTGCAATCATGTCATCAAATGAAAATCCTAGTCCCAGGCCATCATTACCACTTGAGTCGATGATTTTATGTAAATTTATGTTAGTAAATATGCTGATTTGCTGAAGTGAAAAATATTAAAACAAAAGACAAATTACAATGGATGATTTTTTGAAGACTTACATTTTATGTATTTTACTTTAGAATGTATTATAATGTTTTCTTCAGAGTATATTATTTTCTTATAATGTATGCATATGTATTTTTGATTAAGAAATTGTTAAAATATATAAAAAAAATATTAAAATTTCTTGGGGTCCCTTGGCCGATCTAACCAAAATCCAGCCGGCACTGAACGTGTTAAAACATGGGACGGACTTGTCACTCATTTACTCTTGAGATTTTGATTTGTCCGGCTTTCGGGATTATGTTCCTGGAAATTAATGCATCATGTGTTCGACGATGTGATAACTCAATTTCAGGTTCGTGCACCAACGTCAGTGAAAGTGTAAATTCAATGATACTCGTCATGCGGCATGGATCTTCAGTGAAAGTGATTATGTAATCAAATATCTACACACAGGCACAAGAATAGCAAATATAAATAAAATTGTATATTCAAAAACGTTCTCCGATAGACCAACAGCACAGCAATTTACGTAAAAAGATGGGTTATTCAATTCTCTATTAGCACATTATGATGTATTTATTTTACCAGGCACCGACAATGTAATTATTGTAACGCCGACCATGTCATTTCATTGTTATTGATTATTTAACGATGGGCTGCAGCTACTCATTTGTCTTATTACCATTGCGCACTCAATTAATTTTTGATTGGATTTTAGGCACTACACTGACATGGGTTATCGCCACAATATTGTTATAATAACAGATCATTAGGGGCTTAGCATACAAGTATCGACAGAACATAAAGCATTATGTAAATGCACATATCTTTTGTCGCATAGCTCTTCAAACCTGTTCAGGTGAAAATGTTGTTTACAAGCAATGATCCGTGTGAACGCAAATATTTACCCCTTTGGCGAGTCGTTTTTGAAGGAAAGCCGAATGCCCGCTGATAGCTCGTCCAGCAGCAACGCCAGCCGGGTATTTTGCCTTCAGCTTCTCTTCCTCGAGCTTCTCAACGTCATGTGGAGTCATCTGCGATAAAAAGCAAATAAGGTAATATCCAACAGGCTTTGGAGACAAATTGCATGTTAAATCACGCAGCGACTGTTTGTGTGTGCGCTGTGAGAGGATACTCACCTCGTTTTTGGATTCTTCCGAGTCGGTCATCTATAACAAAAAAAGGTTGTGTTAGCCCATTGAAGCAACAACTTATGTACCTGCCTGCTCTGATGTTTTCGAGTTAAGCTATCACGTGTTAGGGACAAACGGGGAATACTAAATGAGTGAATTTGAAATTGCAAAATACAATAAGCAACGCGTCGAAGACTCACACCTAGTAGGAGAGGCCCTTGAGAGGCCTGCGAACTCACCCTGTGGCCCTGTTGGTGGTGCCTTCGCTGGAAAACGAGCGGGAGGCAACGTAAGGCAAACTATGGCGAGGGAAATAGAAATTACACAAGTTTGACAGGACGGCAAAAATTACTGTTGCAGACAGCCGGACAAAAACAGGAGAACATGCATCAAAACCTCGAACGTCACGTCAGATCTCCGAGAGAGAAATAACGAGGCATTTTTAGTAGGGGCAAGTGAGAGGACCCATCAAACGTGTCACAATAATGGCGAGAATCGGTGCCCTTAAAAATGCCCGTTAATAAATTGTAGCTCACTTCACCGTACTAACAACTTCAAAAATAGAAACCGTTAATTATATTTAAACGTAATGAAACTTCACTCTTCAAATTTCTACGACAAGTATTACACATATAATTTTTTGAGCTAGCTGGTAGCTCCCTACAAAATTAATATAATACAGATATAAAACTGCCTTTCGGTAATAGTATAGTTGCATGTACCAGAATTTGTTATTTAAAAAAACGCATAGTTAATAGATTTTGGTTTTTTAAGTTGTGTTGGTCATAGTGATTCATAAATCTCCAATGCAGAACCATGGGTAATTTTATCTCCTCTTTGGTTGGGCACAAAAAACTAGCATAACCTAGAATGTGTACAAATAAACCCAAAATGAGAATGGCTAACAATTAAAAAGCATCACAGAACAGAGCAAGGTGCTGTAAAGTCGCCCTCGAGCAGGTATCTGAGGTGTCCTGACTTAATATAAGCTATAATCTGATCTGAAAAATGTAGAAGTGACTCATCCACCGTATCAGGGCTGCGGCGGGAGGTGAGCGGGTCGGGACGAAAATTCCATAAGCGTCCGTTCGGTGTGTAATTATTTCGTTTGATGGTATTTTTTATTAAAAAAAAATCGTACAATTTAAAAATTATATATGAAATCATCGTTGGCAACGAATATTTTTTAATAAAAAAAAAACATGCTCTGAATCGCTCCTGTTTTTGACGCATCTATAAATGGTCGCCTCCGAAACTTTAGTGAGGAAGCTGCATAAAGTTACAGCGCGCTTGTTGATATAGTGGCATCTCGCACTCAGAGCCCCTTATAAACATTGCAACCATTGCAATTTCTTCCTCAGTAAAATTTTTTCTTCGGCGCTTGACATCTGGTTCCGCCATTTCGTAAAATATCAACGGGGCATAAATTGTAAATAAATGTAAAGAAATAATACTTAGCAATTAATAGTATTTCACTTTGCGAAATTTTGACTTCAAAAAGACAACTTTCCATAAATTTGGAACTCACGAATTATAATTCCTGTTCTATACACGCCTATGGATGCCGTCGAAGAAATGTGGAGTGCGACCTTGGTGCGAAGATTTGTTACGCGCGATGAATATAACTATCGCGTATTTTCGGGCGGCATAGAAGATTAGCAATCGGTTTGACTCGGGGCTGCACAGTCTCCGCATGCACTAAATATAGTAAGATGCCCGTATCTGAAACTGCAAATCATTTTTGCATTTAAAATCAACAGGACCCGGACGTTTCTTGCTACCTGCCTCATAAGGACTGTGTACCGATACTGCCGATGAATCACTTCTACAATTTTCAGACTCGGGTATACACGTTTTGCTTGCCCGAAAAGCACCTGTGAAGTGCTTTTTGGGGCCAAAAATAATTAGTTTAGAATGATCTATAATGGTAAGCATTTGGCATTACCACATTACCATGTGTTAGCTTCCCCCTGACTCGCATGAGATTCCCCAAAGAATATACTAAAGAGAGAAAGAGAGAAATGAGATTCCCCGTCCTCGCCGATGCCTGCATCCCGATTCCCGTCCTTGAGAGGTTGGGGATTCCCCGGCTTGCCTGTTCTGGAGGAACGGTGGGCCGAGCTAAACCACAAGAGAGGGGATCCATTCTGACTTGGTTAGCGGAAAGACGTATACGCTCGATGTTTATGTGTTCTGTTCGTCATTATCATTGTTCAATTGTTGTAAATAAAAGACTGTTAATACATGGTAACCATGTTGCAGGAAAGAACTTCACAACACAGCTGAACATGTAAGTTCAGGGCTCAGTCAAGATGCCTCGGCTAACTTGTCCGAGGAAGCCTTTATATATAAAAATGCAATTGATGTTCTATGATACACTTACATTTATGGTTGTTTTAATTTTGGAATGCACAACAAATTCTAGATTATATTAATATGTTTTTGCCAACAGCAAATGAAATACATTTCATAGATATATATCCTGTGACTGTGTACAATTAGTACAAACAAATGGTTTGGAATAATTTAATTCAATTAACAAGGCACTAGCCATAAGCAAACCAGAAAGCTTGCTTGCCCATGAAGGCTTCCTAAGTAACACTAAATAAGTAACACTAAATACAAGCACTGTGAATACCTTTCCACTTCTATAACAAATTAAAAGTAGCTTCACCCATGTAAATCTATGTAACATGCGTCATAAATGGTAGTAACACGTATTCAATTTAGTAAGTGCGGTGAAAAATTTCCGATCGTTGAGAGTCGTATATTTCTAAGTCTGCACGCATTAACACTTTTCAGAATCTTAACATATTTAACAAATTTCTCAGGCATATTTTCAAAGCATCTTAGTATTGTTGCTCATAACATGTGTTATTTTCAATGTCATCTTCGATTTATGTCTTATTTTAATAAAACTTAAAAAAATAAAATAAAAGTGATCTATTAGAAAATTCATAAAATACCTCTTCCTCCGAACCCCGGACGTAAATGTATTCAGTCTGCAGGCTGCAGTCCTGCTGAAAAAATAAACAGAGGTAATTATTTAATAGCAAACGTATCGATGGTGTAGTGCACAAAAAATGTTGCAAGTGTTAAAATTAATCTTTGTAAAAATTTGGGAAAATTACACATTTGTGCATGGTATTAAAGATTACGATACAATGAAATTTTATTATTAGTGAAAATGAATATGTTTTGGCCAGTTAATGTTCTTGACATTGTTATCAACATGTTCATGGAAAATACAAATGTTATTGACAAAAGTTAGTAGCAAAATGTTATTAACACATTTCAGAATTTTAACATATTTAACAAATTTCTCAGACATATTTTCAAAGCATCTTAGTAATGTTGCTCATAACATGTGTTATTTTCAATGTCATCTTCGGTTTATGTCTTATTTTAATAAAACTTTAAGTGATCTATTAGAAAATTCATAAAATACCTCGTCCTCCGAGCCCTGCATGTATATAATGTCACTCTCCGGGCTGTAGTCGTTCTGCTGAAAAAATAAACAGAGATAATTATTTAATAGCAAACGTATCGATGGTGTAGTGCACAAAAAATGTTGCAAGTGTTAAAATTAATCTTTGTAAAAATTTGGGAAAATTACACATTTGTGCATGGTATTAAAGATTACGATACAATGAAATTTTATTATTAGTGAAAATGAATATGTTTTGGCCAGTTAATGTTCTTGACATTGTTATCAACATGTTCATGGAAAATACAAATGTTATTGACAAAAGTTAGTAGCAAAATGTTATTAACACATTTCAGAATTTTAACATATTTAACAAATTTCTCAGACATATTTTCAAAGCATCTTAGTATTGTTGCTCATAACATGTGTTATTTTCAATGTCATCTTCGGTTTATGTCTTATTTTAATAAAACTTTAAGTGATCTATTAGAAAATTCATAAAATACCTCTTCCTCCGAACCCCGGACGTAAGTGATTTCAGTCTGCAGGCTGCAGTCCTCCTGAAAAAATAAACAGAGGTAATTATTTAATAGCAAACGTATCGATGGTGTAGTGCACAAAAAATGTTGCAAGTGTTAAAATTAATCTTTGTACATATTTGGGAAAATTACACATTTGAACATGGTATTAAAGATTACGATACAATGAAATTTTATTATTAGTGGAAATGAATATGTTTTGGCCAGTTAATGTTATTGACATTGTTATCAACATGTTCATGGAAAATACAAATGTTATTGACAAAAGTTAGTAGCAAAATGTTATTAACACATTTCAGAATTTTAACATATTTAACAAATTTCTCAGACATATTTTCAAAGCATCTTAGTATTGTTGCTCATAACATGTGTTATTTTCAATGTCATCTTCGGTTTATGTCTTATTTTAATAAAACTTTAAGTGATCTATTAGAAAATTCATAAAATACCTCTTCCTCCGAACCCCGGACGTAAGTGATTTCAGTCTGCAGGCTGCAGTCCTCCTGAAAAAATAAACAGAGGTAATTATTTAATAGCAAACGTATCGATGGTGTAGTGCACAAAAAATGTTGCAAGTGTTAAAATTAATCTTTGTACATATTTGGGAAAATTACACATTTGAACATGGTATTAAAGATTACGATACAATGAAATTTTATTATTAGTGGAAATGAATATGTTTTGGCCAGTTAATGTTATTGACATTGTTATCAACATGTTCATGGAAAATACAAATGTTATTGACAAAAGTTAGTAGCAAAATGTTATTAACACATTTCAGAATTTTAACATATTTAACAAATTTCTCAGACATATTTTCAAAGCATCTTAGTAATGTTGCTCATAACATGTGTTATTTTCAATGTCATCTTCGGTTTATGTCTTATTTTAATAAAACTTTAAGTGATCTATTAGAAAATTCATAAAATACCTCGTCCTCCGAGACCTGCAAGTATATAATGTCACTCTCCGGGCTGTAGTCGTTCTGCTGAAAAAATAAACAGAGATAATTATTTAATAGCAAACGTATCGATGGTGTAGTGCACAAAAAATGTTGCAAGTGTTAAAATTAATCTTTGTAAAAATTTGGGAAAATTACACATTTGTGCATGGTATTAAAGATTACGATACAATGAAATGTTATTATTAGTGAAAATGAATATGTTTTGGCCAGTTAATGTTCTTGACATTGTTATCAACATGTTCATGGAAAATACAAATGTTATTGACAAAAGTTAGTAGCAAAATGTTATTAACACATTTCAGAATTTTAACATATTTAACAAATTTCTCAGACATATTTTCAAAGCATCTTAGTATTGTTGCTCATAACATGTGTTATTTTCAATGTCATCTTCGGTTTATGTCTTATTTTAATAAAACTTTAAGTGATCTATTAGAAAATCCATAAAATACCTCTTCCTCCGAACCCCGGACGTACTCGATTTCAGTCTGCAGGCTGCAGTCCTGCTGAAAAAATAAACAGAGATAATTATTTAATAGCAAACGTATCGATGGTGTAGTGCACAAAAAATTTTGCAAGTGTTAAAATTAATCTTTGTAAAAATTTGGGAAAATTACACATTTGTGCATGGTATTAAAGATTACGATACAATGAATTTTTATTATTAGTGAAAATGAATATGTTTTGGCCAGTTAATGTTCTTGACATTGTTATCAACATGTTCATGGAAAATACAAATGTTATTGAGAAAAGTTAGTAGCAAAATGTTATTAACACATTTCAGAATTTTAACATATTTAACAAATTTCTCAGACATATTTTCAAAGCATCTTAGTATTGTTGCTCATAACATGTGTTATTTTCAATGTCATCTTCGGTTTATGTCTTATTTTAATAAAACTTTAAGTGATCTATTAGAAAATTCATAAAATACCTCTTCCTCCGAACCCCGGACGTAAGTGATTTCAGTCTGCAGGCTGCAGTCCTGCTGAAAAAATAAACAGAGGTAATTATTTAATAGCAAACGTATCGATGGTGTAGTGCACAAAAAATGTTGCAAGTGTTAAAATTAATATTTGTACAAATTTGGGAAAATTACACATTTGAACATGGTATTAAAGATTACGATACAATGAAATTTTATTATTAGTGGAAATGAATATGTTTTGGCCAGTTAATGTTATTGACATTGTTATCAACATGTTCATGGAAAATACAAATGTTATTGACAAAAGTTAGTAGCAAAATGTTATTAACACATTTCAGAATTTTAACATATTTAACAAATTTCTCAGACATATTTTCAAAGCATCTTAGTATTGTTGCTCATAACATGTGTTATTTTCAATGTCATCTTCGGTTTATGTCGTATTTTAATAAAACTTTAAGTGATCTATTAGAAAATTCATAAAATACCTCTTCCTCCGAACCCCGGACGTAAGTGATTTCAGTCTGCAGGCTGCAGTCCTGCTGAAAAAATAAACAGAGGTAATTATTTAATAGCAAACGTATCGATGGTGTAGTGCACAAAAAATGTTGCAAGTGTTAAAATTAATATTTGTACAAATTTGGGAAAATTACACATTTGAACATGGTATTAAAGATTACGATACAATGAAATTTTATTATTAGTGGAAATGAATATGTTTTGGCCAGTTAATGTTATTGACATTGTTATCAACATGTTCATGGAAAATACAAATGTTATTGACAAAAGTTAGTAGCAAAATGTTATTAACACATTTCAGAATTTTAACATATTTAACAAATTTCTCAGACATATTTTCAAAGCATCTTAGTATTGTTGCTCATAACATGTGTTATTTTCAATGTCATCTTCGGTTTATGTCGTATTTTAATAAAACTTTAAGTGATCTATTAGAAAATTCATAAAATACCTCTTCCTCCGAACCCCGGACGTAAGTGATTTCAGTCTGCAGGCTGCAGTCCTGCTGAAAAAATAAACAGAGGTAATTATTTAATAGCAAACGTATCGATGGTGTAGTGCACAAAAAATGTTGCAAGTGTTAAAATTAATATTTGTACAAATTTGGGAAAATTACACATTTGAACATGGTATTAAAGATTACGATACAATGAAATTTTATTATTAGTGGAAATGAATATGTTTTGGCCAGTTAATGTTATTGACATTGTTATCAACATGTTCATGGAAAATACAAATGTTATTGACAAAAGTTAGTAGCAAAATGTTATTAACACATTTCAGAATTTTAACATATTTAACAAATTTCTCAGACATATTTTCAAAGCATCTTAGTATTGTTGCTCATAACATGTGTTATTTTCAATGTCATCTTCGGTTTATGTCGTATTTTAATAAAACTTTAAGTGATCTATTAGAAAATTCATAAAATACCTCTTCCTCCGAACCCCGGACGTAAGTGATTTCAGTCTGCAGGCTGCAGTCCTGCTGAAAAAATAAACAGAGGTAATTATTTAATAGCAAACGTATCGATGGTGTAATGCACAAAAAATGTTGCAAGTGTTAAAATTAATATTTGTACAAATTTGGGAAAATTACACATTTGAACATGGTATTAAAGATTACGATACAATGAAATTTTATTATTAGTGGAAATGAATATGTTTTGGCCAGTTAATGTTATTGACATTGTTATCAACATGTTCATGGAAAATACAAATGTTATTGACAAAAGTTAGTAGCAAAATGTTATTAACACATTTCAGAATTTTAACATATTTAACAAATTTCTCAGACATATTTTCAAAGCATCTTAGTAATGTTGCTCATAACATGTGTTATTTTCAATGTCATCTTCGGTTTATGTCTTATTTTAATAAAACTTTAAGTGATCTATTAGAGAATTCATAAAATACCTCGTCCTCCGAGACCTGCATGTATATAATGTCACTCTCCGGGCTGTAGTCGTTCTGCTGAAAAAATAAACAGAGATAATTATTTAATAGCAAACGTATCGATGGTGTAGTGCACAAAAAATGTTGCAAGTGTTAAAATTAATCTTTGTAAAAATTTGGGAAAATTACACATTTGTGCATGGTATTAAAGATTACGATACAATGAAATTTTATTATTAGTGAAAATGAATATGTTTTGGCCAGTTAATGTTCTTGACATTGTTATCAACATGTTCATGGAAAATACAAATGTTATTGACAAAAGTTAGTAGCAAAATGTTATTAACACATTTCAGAATTTTAACATATTTAACAAATTTCTCAGACATATTTTCAAAGCATCTTAGTATTGTTGCTCATAACATGTGTTATTTTCAATGTCATCTTCGGTTTATGTCTTATTTTAATAAAACTTTAAGTGATCTATTAGAAAATTCATAAAATACCTCTTCCTCCGAACCCCGGACGTACTCGATTTCAGTCTGCAGGCTGCAGTCCTGCTGAAAAAATAAACAGAGGTAATTATTTAATAGCAAACGTATCGATGGTGTAGTGCACAAAAAATGTTGCAAGTGTTAAAATTAATCTTTGTAAAAATTTGGGAAAATTACACATTTGTGCATGGTATTAAAGATTACGATACAATGAAATGTTATTATTAGTGAAAATGAATATGTTTTGGCCAGTTAATGTTCTTGACATTGTTATCAACATGTTCATGGAAAATACAAATGTTATTGACAAAAGTTAGTAGCAAAATGTTATTAACACATTTCAGAATTTTAACATATTTAACAAATTTCTCAGACATATTTTCAAAGCATTTTAGTAATGTTGCTCATAACATGTGTTATTTTCAATGTCATCTTCGGTTTATGTCTTATTTTAATAAAACTTTAAGTGATCTATTAGAAAATTCATAAAATACCTCGTCCTCCGAGACCCGCAAGTATATAATGTCACTCTCCGGGCTGTAGTCGTTCTGCTGAAAAAATAAACAGAGATAATTATTTAATAGCAAACGTATCGATGGTGTAGTGCACAAAAAATGTTGCAAGTGTTAAAATTAATCTTTGTAAAAATTTGGGAAAATTACACATTTGTGCATGGTATTAAAGATTACGATACAATGAAATGTTATTATTAGTGAAAATGAATATGTTTTGGCCAGTTAATGTTCTTGACATTGTTATCAACATGTTCATGGAAAATACAAATGTTATTGACAAAAGTTAGTAGCAAAATGTTATTAACACATTTCAGAATTTTAACATATTTAACAAATTTCTCAGACATATTTTCAAAGCATCTTAGTATTGTTGCTCATAACATGTGTTATTTTCAATGTCATCTTCGGTTTATGTCTTATTTTAATAAAACTTTAAGTGATCTATTAGAAAATTCATAATATACCTCTTCCTCCGAACCCCGGACGTAAGTGATTTCAGTCTGCAGGCTGCAGTCCTGCTGAAAAAATAAACAGAGGTAATTATTTAATAGCAAACATATCGATGGTGTAGTGCACAAAAAATGTTGCAAGTGTTAAAATTAATCTTTGTACAAATTTGGGAAAATTACACATTTGAACATGGTATTAAAGATTACGATACAATGAAATTTTATTATTAGTGGAAATGAATATGTTTTGGCCAGTTAATGTTATTGACATTGTTATCAACATGTTCATGGAAAATACAAATGTTATTGACAAAAGTTAGTAGCAAAATGTTATTAACACATTTCAGAATTTTAACATATTTAACAAATTTCTCAGGCATATTTTCAAAGCATCTTAGTATTGTTGCTCATAACGTGTGTTATTTTCAATGTCATCTTCGGTTTATGTCTTATTTTAATAAAACTTTAAGTGATCTATTAGAAAATTCATAATATACCTCTTCCTCCGAACCCCGGACGTAAGTGATTTCAGTCTGCAGGCTGCAGTCCTGCTGAAAAAATAAACAGAGGTAATTATTTAATAGCAAACGTATCGATGGTGTAGTGCACAAAAAATGTTGCAAGTGTTAAAATTAATCTTTGTAAAAATTTGGGAAAATTACACATTTGTGCATGGTATTAAAGATTGCGTACAATGAAATATTATGATTAGTGGAAATAAACATGTTTTTAAAGAAGATAATTGAATTTATTTTATTTGTTTATCAATTAAAACATTTTTACACATTTTACACAATTTCATCCGAAAGTGTACCTAACATTTGTGAACTACACCATTGATATTCAAAAATCAGTTAGCTTTGAGTCATTTTATGGTCGTTCATTTAATTGAATTACTATATTTAATATTTAGTTTCTAATCGTCTAAATAAATGTTTTAACACAATTTATTTTGTATATAGTAAAATGATGACTTAATTTAACCATTTATATGTTATGTTCTACAGTGCGACCAACAATGTTTGTGTTGTGTTGGGTTATGTGAATTGCCCAGGGCCGGTCCTAGCCATTTCTTAAGTGTGTGCTGATATGGTATCGGCAGCCCCTCAGAAAATGTACATACCTACTTCGTTTTTATGTAAAAAAATAATTGTTTATATCTAAATGGGAAAAGTTTACAAAACGGCAATCGTACCGTTGTACTCACCGCTTCTTCGATTAATCGTCTGTACTGGCGGCTGGCCAATAGCTGAAATAATTTTTGTATAATTAGGTATCAATTTATTGTTAGTACTAGAAACGTACAAGAGATTACCAAGTGGCCAGTTAATGTTATTGACATTGTTATCAACATGTTCATGGAAAATACAAATGTTATTGACAAAAGTTAGTAGCAACATGTTATTAACACATTTCAGAATTTTAACATATTTAACAAATTTCTCAGACATATTTTCAAAGCATCTTAGTAATGTTGCTCATAACATGTGTTATTTTCAATGTCATCTTCGGTTTATGTCTTATTTTAATAAAACTTTAAGTGATCTATTAGAAAATTCATAAAATACCTCTTCCTCCGTCTCCTCTACATAGATTTCTTCCACCTGCACCCCGGAGTCCTCCTGCAGAAAAAATAAACAGAGATAATTATTTAATAGCAAACGTATCGATGGTGTAGTGCACAAAAAATGTTGCAAGTGTTAAAATTAATCTTTGTACAAATTTGGGAAAATTTCACATTTGAACATGGTATTAAAGATTACGATACAATGAAATTTTATTATTAGTGGAAATGAATATGTTTTGGCCAGTTAATGTTATTGACATTGTTATCAACATGTTCATGGAAAATACAAATGTTATTGACAAAAGTTAGTAGCAAAATGTTATTAACACATTTCAGAGTTTTAACATATTTAACAAATTTCTCAGACATATTTTCAAAGCATCTTAGTAATGTTGCTCATAACATGTGTTATTTTCAATGTCATCTTCGGTTTACGTCTTATTTTAATAAAACTTTAAGTGATCTATTAGAAAATTCATAAAATACCTCTTCCTCCAACTGTTGTTTGTACATTATTTCCATTCGCCAGTTAAAGTCCTCCTGCAGAAAAAATAAACAGAGATAATTATTTAATAGCAAACGTATCGATGGTATAGTGCACAAAAAATGTTGCAAGTGTTAAAATTATTCTTTGTAAAAATTTGGGAAAATTACACATTTGTACATGGTATTAAAGATTACGATACAATGAAATTTTATTATTAGTGGAAATAAACATGTTTATTTATTTTATTTGTTTATCAATTAAAACATTTTTACACATTTTACACAATTTCATCCGAAAGTGTACCTAACATTTGTGAACTACATCATTGATATTCAAAAGTCGGTTAGCTTTGAGTTATTTTATGGTCGTTCATTTAATTGAATTACTATATTTAATATTTAGTTTCTAATCGTCTAAATAAATGTTTTAACACAATTTATTTTGTATATAGTAAAATGATGACTTAATTTAACCATTTATATGTTATGTTCTACAGTGCGACCAACAATGTTTGTGTTGTGTTGGGTTATGTGAATTGCCCAGGGCCGGTCCTAGCCATTTCTTAAGTGTGTGCGGATATGGCCCTATCGGCTGCCCCTAAGAAAATGTACATACCTAGCTCGTTTTTATGTA
This sequence comes from Othius punctulatus, assembly GCA_951805005.1. NCBI lineage: Eukaryota > Metazoa > Arthropoda > Insecta > Coleoptera > Staphylinidae > Othius > Othius punctulatus. The sequence continues at coordinate 25,243,474 of OX638147.1, forward strand.
AACAAAAAATTATTTTATATACTTAACTGAGAAAAGTTTACAAAACGGCAACCTTACCGTTGCGTTTCAATGTGACGTTAGTAAATTCATTTTCTTGATTATAGTTATCATGGTGCACCTTGCATTTAAAAATATTAAGTATTAAAATGAGCAGGTTTTTAAATAATTAAATAGCAATTCAATAAAAATACAAAATTAATAAAATAATGGTTTTACTAGAAATGAACACTTCTTTAATTCATCTTTTATTAAACAATATCCTGTTCAATCGAATGTATAGATAAAGCTTATAGTCTTTCCTGATGCATTGAAGATCCCATATACTTTTTATTTAATTTTAATTTTGAAAAACTGCATTCACCAGAAGCTAAGCCAACTGGTAAAGTTAATACAATGTGAAATGCTGTATATAGAAGAGGGGCATATAAACATTAAGTTGTTGTTGCAAATATATCCTAATATTGACATAGGAGTATTATTACTATGTTCTACTCGATGTGTAATTAATGGAAGTTCTTCAAAAAGGTTAAGCCCTTTTAGGGTCACCATTTATTGTCACCGGTCAAAGCAACGTCTTCTTCAATGCAACATTTTTTAAGTTCTCTTTCTCTGTATCTGATATTTTAAATAAAAAACCAAATACATTATTATATTCTATTAATTGCTGGAATCTTTCGTCTACAGATATCATGTGTCCAAAATTAAATAAAAAATATCTACTTTAAAAGATCTTTCTGATTTTTCGAGAAATGTTGGACTTGGTTTCATTTTTTGTGCTAAGATTTTTCTTTTAAAAAAAATTCCATCTGATCTACCATCAAATAATATCAAAAAACTCCACACATTCTACGTTGCAATTTGCAGCATCATTTAGCACTAACCCAAAAGTTCAAAAATTTAAAAAAATCCCAATATTTTTTGCAAATAGCACATCCCTTGTGATAATATCCCGAATATTATAAATATTATGCCTAAACGGCAAATTTTCAGTGGTGAGCAATCTTATAACAGATATTATTTTCTTTAGCACGTCAACCCAATGTTTTAGTTCTTCATTTAAAAGTTTTTGAAATGTATTATCATTTGTATTACTTTATTGATTGTATTTAATTTTTGGTTTAAATCAACATACTTTTGAGAATTTTTAAAATGTTCTTTTCTTTTTCGTGCCATGACAAAACTAAACTCAAATGAGTCCAATCATCATTTCCCTCTGAACATAGTGTAATAATAATTTATGGGGAAACAAAAATAATATTACCTACCAATAAAATAATGTTCAGATCCATCCTTCAAACTCATGCAAATATCTTGGTATCACTATAGATAGTAAACTCTCATTTAGACCTCACTCCCAAAACATCAAGTTACGAATCGTGACAAGGGCTCAACAACTATTGAAAGTTTAGTTGGTGAATACATTTTAATAGTGAATCTTGGTGCTTAATTGAATATGCCTCTTTTTTAATTTCTATTGGAGACAGGGAGAAACATTTACTACTAATACTTTGTACAAAACTAATAAGAATTATTACTTACATTTTTCTCATTTACACAACATAATAGCGAAATACTCATTATAAGCACTTTATTCTTTACTCATATTATTCTTAAATTGTATAAACCAACTAACTAAACTAAAGTACGAGAAATGTAATTACTGTCACACTAAATCGTTAGATATAAATTTTCTAATCGGACAAACTGTTTCCCAATCACATGCCGCAGTTAGGTATTCCCCGTCCTGCAGTGAGGTGATTCCCCGTTCTATCGGGGGGGTTATTATAAATAACATTTTCTTTATTTTATAGAGCATAGTCTCATTTTTACAGGACATTTTTAAGCCTAAAATAGTTTCGCATTTTTTGGTCCTAGTAATTTATTAATTATAATATACTTTATAATATTGTTGATTAAATGAAAAGAGAAAAAAATATATTGAAGGCTGGCTCTGGCCGCCCTTAGAAAAGTGCCGTCCTGTGCAATCGCTGCTTCGGGCCTGGAATTGCCCCAAATATTATTGTCGCACTGTAAAAATAAAACTGAGTCCATGTAAAAATAAACTATCTATTGAGACAACTCCAGTTATTGTACACAATAAGAGGCAAGTAAGTGATAAATAATAGTTACATCATCCGACATTTCCTCTCGATCAACTTGTCCGTAATCGTAGTCCATAATGTGGCTCCTCTCTGGTAATACCTACAATAATTAAATATATTTAAATTACCCAAGTGGTCAATTAATATTAGGAACATTGTTATCAACCCGTTCATGAAAAATTATTGACAAAAGTTGATGAAGTTCGTGCTAAAAAAACATTGTTATTGACATAGAATGGTTGTGCTTTTGCACATCGAAATGAATGTGGGATATTTTTCTGACATATTTATTTACAAGACTTGGAAGTACGTTAGTAATAACACAAATAACAAATAGTGTTATTTTCCAGGTCATTTTCGGTATAAATCCACCTTTGTAGTGCCCAAAAGGACTACCAGTGGGCAAATTCGACAATTGAAATAATACTGTCTTGCATCTGTGCAATAACCACGTTTATTTGTAATATTGCTTCGCATATATAATCTGTGCTTCGCATAATGGCTGTATTTGGGTGTAAACTAATATTCACATTAAACACATGGAAATTTGCATTCCGCCCTAAATCAATGTAATTTTGCTTTTGCATGGGTTTGGAGGATTACCTGTTGGAATTAGGATGTAATTGCACTTATGTACACACTATTAATTACTTAGTTCCACCTAAAAAGCCGTTTGAATAACTTAGCAGTAATTCAAGTTGCGAAAGATGGCTTCTCTGAATGGCGAGATTGAGCAGAGCAAGATTGACGCAACAATTCAAATTTTGGCGGTTACGATTTCTGGTGTAGGTAATTATTGTTTTAATCGGCTAATACCAAGTACTGAATCCCAATTTATGCTCAGATGCGCAATCATATCTAATGAGAACTTCCTATGGTTCCTAAGTACCCAAATAAACACAAATTTAGGTTTTGTTGGGGCTTTTTGTTTGGCAATGGGCATTAACTGTTCAACTTCTGTTATTTAGTATTTGAAACATGCAATTAATTTATTTTATAATTTTCTGTTGTCCTCTTAACAGTAGGTCCTCTTACATTCCGATAAAATTAAATTACTGAATTAAATAATAGCCACTACGGTCCTGGAACTCCAGCAAGGGTGGCGAATTTAGGGGTAAGTAATAATGTTAAATGTAAAAAATAAAGTGAAATTTTTTATACCACAGAATTACTTATAAAATATATTTGACAGTAAATATTTTATATTCCACTTGTCTACTGAAATTTGGGAAATAAATACGAAATTGTTAATATTTATTGTGTAATACGAGGCGCTCAGATTGTTTACACATGCGTATTACGATATTGTTGCAGGAAATGTCAACATGTTTTACTATCATCTCTGTGCTGTCATCTGTCTCTTATTCCCCGGATGCGTTTATCCTAACCGTAGACTTTTCACCGGCTAGTTAATAATATCACAATAGGTGACCAACAGTAGAATGTAAATAAGACAACAACAAACAATATGGCTTTAAGCAATTACAATAATGACGTTGTGTACTTGAACACGTTCACACCAAGGGAATATCAAGTGGAGCTCCTGGAGAGGGCGAAGAGTCGCAACATTATTATTTGTTCCAGCACTAGTGCCTCAAAATCGTTTCTGTCCGTTAAGCTAGTGCAGGAGCTTGCATGGCAGATGAGGAATCCCTGCGGGAAGCGGGCATTTTACATCCCCAACCCGCAGAATATAAACGTACTAGCCGACCACATGAAGTCTCTCACAGGTACGGTTATATTGTTTAACTAGAGCTACATGCTGCATTGTCCTATACTCATTCACATTTTGCAACCATACTACAACTAACGTTGTGTACTAACTCATTTTGTTGTAAATGTCGGTTTAGTGGTTCTGTTTTTGTATTATTAACTGTATTTATGTGATTGCCTGCTGAATATGCTCTTGCATAGAAGCATCTTATCCGACTCAAAACTAATCGTGCCATTGTCCTATCTACTTCACCAGTCGGATTTGGCAGTACCTCCAAATCTAGAACTGGGAATAGATCCCGGAACTTCCATGCTGTAGACCTAATTAGAAGCACCTAAATTCCTGGCTATTTGCTGTAACGGTTGTATCGCTTACTTTTGCTTAATTTAAAATAAGTTCATTAATTTTTTTAGTGAATTTTGTAAGTAAAATTTGATTGAATATAGATGAGAAAATGAGTGCCTATGTTTTTACAGATTTGACAGTCACTATAATGCACCAACCGATCTCAAAAGCTAGTTTTGAATTATTGAAGAAACAATATTATATTTTTGTAATGCCGTTGGAAGTGTGCGTTGATACTCTGAAGTCTCTTGATGGCGACATGAGCTTCCTCAACTTGCTTGTAATTGATGATGGGTTGTACGGGCACAAAGAGGTGTACATCAAGACAATAATGGAAATGTACAACCGGAGCTTATTGAAGCCCAGAATTATCGGCATAGTTTCCGGCCTACTGAGCGAGGAGTTAAAGCCTTTTTGCCTGGAAGGTGAAATGACACGGCTGGAAGGTCTGTTGCGCTCCTCGATGGATACCTCTAGTGACATAAGCGCTCTTATACGAGTGAGTGGCAAGCCGAAAGAGTTGATCCTAATGTGCAAAGACCCGGAGGACACAGCAATAATCGAGGAAATAAAATCTGTGGTATTTGAGTTGCAAGCATTCTTATCGGAGCATAGATACGATCCCAGCGAGATATATGCCGATGAGTTTCTGGAGGAGTTTAAGAACATTCCTGATCCGAAATGCACCCCGCTGTTATTGATCGGCCAGTTTTTGCAAATACTGGATGAGTTTGGTGCTTGGTCTGCGAATCAAGCCGCGCTTCACATCCTTATTATAATCGAAAAGTTGAAGGTGAAAGTTGCCTATGAGCGGCACTACCTCTTACTGTGTGTCGTTGCAACGACTATGTTGAGAATTAGATCGCTTTGTGAGGAAATTATTCCCATACATTCTGAAACTGACAATATTCAGGCTTGGTCCACATCCAAAGTAATAACGAATGTACGTGATAACTGAGATTATTGATTCATTGTTTTTAGATAAATCGCTTAATTGAGGTACTCAAGGTTATGGGCCCTGGCGAACGACCCAATGAAGATGAATTACCGCCCGTACTGCCTGAGGTGCCGATCGGGAAATGTGGGAAGAGAGGTTATAAAGGGCAGCGCAGGCCTTATCACATCCGATGCCAAGCTGAGGACACACTATGCTGTCTAATTTTTGTGGAAAATACTTTAATGGCAAAAGTTTTGCACTCACTTCTTGCTGTAAGTCTAAAACGACTATGTTCTTACGAAATTCTAATCCGATTCGTTTATTTGAAAGTTAAGCAAGTTTAAGCAAGCTTAGGTGCTGCAACAACTGATTAAACGGTTGTTTCATTTGACTCAAATTATTGTGTTAGTTTTAATATTTGTTTAGAATCTAGGTCAATGTGATCCACTTCTATGGTGGATTGGAGCGTTATACACGGCAGATAAAGTGGCCAATCCACTGACGGAAGTCCGTGAAGCCGAGATAGAGCACAGACGGCAAGAAGAGGTGCTACGTAAATTTAGAGCACATGATTGCAATATAATGATTGCCACGTCAGTTTTAGAGCAGGGTTATGATTTACCGAAGTGCAACTTAGTGATTCGCCTAGACGTAGCCAAGACATTTCACAGTTACATCCAATCTAAAGCACGAGCTCGCTCAATGGTGTCATACTATGTGTCTCTGTTATTCCAAAGAACAGAGATGGAATCAATTAAAATGTACTCAGAGTACGTTGAAGTTGAGAAGATATTGCTGCGTAAGTCAGGCTGCTCGGATTCCCAACAAGACGACATAGCACTCGCAGACAGCACCTGCAATGTGTTCGCTCCGTACGTGACGAAAGAAAACGAATCCGTTCATCTAAGTACGGCTATACAAATAGTTAATCGCTATTGCGCAAAATTACCTAGTGATACGTTTACCAAACTGGTGCCGACGTACCAAATTGAGAAAGTTAGCAATTGCTATAAATGCTCGTTGCGATTGCCGATTAATTCACCTGTTAAAACAACGATCGTCACTGATAATTATAACAGTGAAGTGGCAGCGAAACGCTTTGCCGCATATCACATGTGCCTCATACTACACAAATCCAACGAGCTAGATGACTTCCTGAATCCAATAACAAAGGAAAATTTCAATGCCATCGATGACGACTGGAATGATTTTTCACTGGAAAAAGAAGATGAATGTTTAAGTGCGGAGAATATTGACCAGAGACCTGGTACAACTAAACGAAGACAATATTACTACAAGCGTGTCGCCGATGCATTGAAGCACTGCATGCCAAACATCACTGAAAAAACCTATTTCTATATCATTGTTATGACCCTAACATGTCCTATACCGGAGGAGCAGAACACTCGTGGGCGCAGAATCTACCCGCCAGAAGAGTCCTGTCAAGGGTTCGGAATATTAACGTCCAGAGAAATTCCACAGGTATATTTTGCCGATTTTCATCTATCCTACATACGTTTATGACCAAACCTTACTTTTTTTTTTAAATTAATGTTTCGTAGATATGCCCATTTCCAATATTCACACGTTCTGGTGAAGTAAAAGTGAGTTTAGAACTCTGCAATGACAATATGGTGCTCACCGAGGATCAAATACACAAAATAAAAGAATTCCTAAACTACACATTCACAAGTGTGCTGAGACTACAAAAGTACCAAATGCTTTTCGATCCGTTCAAGGCTGAGAGCAGTTACTTCATAGTTCCAACCATTGAAGGTTTGTAGTCACAATGACAACATATTTCTTACACGAATCCATTATTGATTTATTACAGATGGCGATAATGTTGATATTGACTGGAATTTCTTAGACTTAATATATAAGAACCGTGATGTGCTTCCAGAAAGTATTCCTGACGGGGATAGATCTAATTATGTATTTGATGCAACCCATTACAAGGACGCAGTTGTTATGCCGTGGTATAGGAACCAAGACCAGCCCCAATACTTTTATGTAGCTGAGATTTGTGCAAATTTAAACCCAGCGTCTGCATTTCCCGGATCCGAATATGCAACCTTTGAAGAATACTACAACAGGAAATACGGCATACAAATTCAAAATAAAGAGCAAAATTTATTAGGTGAATTATAATTTATAAACCTAATCATAGCATAATTTTCGCCTTCTTCATGTACATTTATGATTAATTCATTATAGATGTCGATCACACATCTGCGAGATTGAATTTTTTGACGCCTCGCTATGTAAATCGTAAGGGTGTGGCTTTGCCGACAAGCAGTGAAGAAACAAAGCGGGCAAAACGTGAAAATTTAGAGCAGAAGCAAATCCTTGTGCCTGAACTGTGCTCAATACATCCATTTCCGGCATCCCTGTGGCGTAAAGCTGTGTGCCTTCCATGTGTTCTTTACCGGGTTAACGCCTTGCTCTTGGCGGATCAAATACGTAAGAAAGTAGCCCAAGAAATCTACTTAGGGCTTAGCCACCTTCCAAGATGTAAGTTTCTTTCAATTACATAAAACACATATGATAGTAATATATACATGCATATATATATAATACATACATACATACATACATAATACACATAACATATAAAAATTCTAATATCTGCCTAATGTTGCAGCATTCAAGTGGGAGCCTTTAAATTTTGGCTGGAATTTGTCGGACGTTCTGAAGAAATCCAAAGGTGCCGAGAAGAAGTCGAGCCTCAATGAGGAAACGATGAAGGAGATCACTAGTTTGGTGGAAAGCTTAATTATGAGCGCAATTAAGAGTTCCGAAGATAAGACGGCGCTGATAAAAATCAAATCGAACCTCGAAAAGGAGGACAGTAAAGCATGGATGGAAATCGGAACGTGGTCAAACGATATGATTGAAAATGGGCCGCCTCCAACCCACCCATCAATCCGCTATGGATCGCCTACAAGTTGGGTGCACAGCACATATGGATACAACGAGTACGACGATTTTTCAGACAGTGACACATACTACTCGTCCGAAGATGACGGCGGGACAGACTCTCAATGCGGTGGCTTACACATAGAGTTCCAAGGTGAGTACCTTGCCGAGGCTATGGATGTCGCGAAATGTGAGGAATTACCGACTCACGACTTGCATGTGCCAAAAGCTTGGGATTCCATTAACGGTGTATCGCCGGAGGATAAGTCGAATTTCATTGAAGCGTGCTATGTGAACGCACGGAACTTATATGTAGACACTGTGATACCCCCGCAGGAGATTCTGAGCAATCATTTACTTGTTCGTCCGAGTGATCCAAAGGGATCTTTTAGATTCGGTGAAGAACCAGTGGCGCCTTACAAATACACAGAACCCCAGCCGAAACCTCCGCCTCCTGATATCAATACAATAAACAGTGTTCAAGAGGGGGGTTTTAGTTTTGATGAACAACCAGATTTAATCTTGCATCCGGGACCTAGCCCGAGTGTTATACTACAAGCTTTAACCATGTCAAACGCGAACGATGGAATCAATTTAGAACGTTTGGAGACGATAGGTGATTCATTTTTAAAATACGCGATTACAGATTACTTATATTCTAAATACACGAACACACACGAGGGGAAATTGAGTCACTTACGTTCAAAACAAGTAAGCAATCTGAATTTATATAGATTAGGAAAAAAGAAGCAGTTGGGAGAATTAATGATTGCATCTAAATTTGATCCACATGATAATTGGCTGCCTCCATGCTATTGCGTGTCAAAAGAGCTGGAGGAAGCGTTGGGTAGGGCGAGAATACCTGGCAATTATTTAACACTCGCCGATTACGTGTCTACACGAAACATGAGCTTAGAACAGATTTGCAGTAAGATCAGGGAAGAAGCAGAAGATGTGGATGAAATGGATGGTATAATACCTTATAACTTAGTGACTCAGCACAGTATTCCAGACAAGAGTATTGCTGACTGTGTAGAAGCACTGATTGGGGCCTATTTGATTGAATGTGGTCCTGTGGGGGCACTGCTGTTCATGGCTTGGTTGGGTATCCGTGTACTACCCAAAATTAGCCAATATGAATACGGCAGGTTACCTATACCTGAGTCACCTTTACTACGATATATCCAGGAGCCAGAGCTGAAACTTAAGATGCTATTGGATGGCTACGACTCATTTGAGAACACGTTAGGTTATGATTTTAACGACCGCTCATATCTTCTCCAAGCACTGACTCATGCATCATATTTCCCAAACAATGTTACCGACTGCTATCAACGTTTGGAATTTTTGGGAGATGCGGTTCTTGATTATTTAATCACCAGGCATTTATATGAAGATCAGAGGATGCATTCCCCAGGTGCACTGACTGACCTGAGATCGGCTCTAGTAAATAACACGATATTCGCGTCGCTGGCAGTTAAATTCAATTTCCACAAATACTTCCGCTATTTATCGCCTGGCTTGCATCAAGTCATCGAAAAATTCATACGTATTCAGGAGGAGATGGGGCATAAGGTCAGCGAGGAATTGTTTCTGTTAGACGTGGAAGACAACGATGAAGTGGAAGATATAGAGGTGCCAAAAGTGCTCGGTGATATTTTTGAGTCGGTAGCTGGTGCAATTTTCTTAGATTCAGGACGGTCGCTGGACGCTGTCTGGACTGTGTATCATAGAATGATGAAGACCGAGATTGAGCAGTTTAGTGACAAAGTACCAAAATCGCCGATCAGAGAGCTGTTAGAGTTGGAACCGGAGACGGCTAAATTCGGTCCCGCTGAAAAGCTCGCTGATGGTCGGCGGGTGCGAGTCGCGGTTGAGGTATTTGGCAAAGGGGTATTCCGTGGTATCGGAAGGAATTATAGAATCGCAAAATGTACGGCAGCTAAGTGTGCCCTTAAGCACCTAAAGAAACAAAACACATATCCAACTTTGATTTAATTCCAATGTGTTTCACCATTCATTTGTTTCATGTTTATTATGCGAATCATGCGAAACGCCAAAAAATAGACCATTATAAAATTTTAAAATTATAAGACTGATGTTAAGCTAAGTATTTTATCATATTCGTGAACAGTTTTTATTTGATGTTCTAGTTGAAATACCAATTGTTCATTTGAAGAAAAAACCGTGATGAAATTTCTAAGTCAAATTAGATTAGAAATGAGCTAGTCTTTAAAACATATTAGTTGTATATGCAGCTTCATACAAGACGAATCAATTACCTAGTATTACTTGTGTAATTTATTCTGTGTTTGGCTTTCTAAAAGTCTTCGAACTACATACACATTTTCTTTTCTTTATTATTACATGTGCCACGTAACACAATAATCAAACAAATCCGACCTATCATGACAAAATAAAATACTCCAAATCTATACGAACTATCTAGCATAAGTATTCTTTATATGAAACCTTAATCATTCAGCAATCTGTACCTGGTCATGGTGTTAAGATAATGTAATAAAATGTGCCATAAGGTTAATCTCTAATAATTCTGTTCCTAAAACTGTTTATGCATTTCGTTGTTAAGTTTAATTACAGTATAACAGTGAAGCAGGAGATGTTTAGATAATGCACAAAGAGATCTGCACACTATTACAGGTCGATTCTGTTGTACTTAGACCTGTAATTTTTATTTGTATATGTTCTATTAATAAACATACATATTGCAACCACTGATTTCGATCTCTAATATTTTAATCGAATGTCGCAATTTGCTTGGTTTTCAGATATTTGGAATTCAATATTTTCAGAATTATTTGAAAAATAAATTGTAAAAGTTAACTAAAACAATAAGATTTTGGGTAAAATTTTCCTAATTTAAAAATTATAAATGAATTAAATATTGCCTCCTGAATTTAATCTAATGTTATCGCGTATAAGCAACTGAATATACCCAAACTTATTTATTTAGTTACCTACTCCCCTATATTATAAATTTTCTACACAAAATCACTAATGGTTTACAATGTTATGAATTCTATGTTAAAGAAGATATGAATCATGTTAAAATCTATCTTATCTTATGAATCCTGTTTAATTTAAACCTATCCAAACTAATTGTACGATTACTTCATGGGATTTGCTATAATTGATATCAAAATTTTTATTAAAGCTGCTATAATTGTTAAACTAATTAGTGCAAAAGCATGGATGTATACAAGACATTAAAGGTTAATTAAAACATGAACTTTAATTCTAACAAGAATCTAGAACCGTGAGATTAGATAACCAAAATTACACATATTTGTATACTTGGTTGCTAACATAGCCATGTGGGGGCGATGCTACAAGTTTTAGGAAGTTATTCTTCGGGATTAAGCTAGTTGTCGCACAAACATTGTACCTACACATATGTCCTAATGTGTAGTGAGTCTACCCAAGCATTTTTAGTTTCCTTGACAGATAGCGGTTTGTAATGTTACAATAAAAATTAATGTCAAAGATACCTGTATTATCAGTGGATGGAAAGACGAGCAAATAATAAACCACTACTACTAATAATCATCGTATGAACATAGACCTATGACAAATAGACATCTAACTAATTACCAAGTCAATGATTGATTTATTATGAGAAATGCTCTAAGAAATTGAAAATTCCTATCATTTCAACGTTTACATGAAGAAAATCATTTCCGAAAGATTGGAATATTCGCTTTAAGGAAATGAAATATTTTACATTTCAACGTTCGAGTGAAACAGAAAAATCATAAGTGGTTTGTCATCTATATTTATTAGCAATAATCTTTATATCAGTTTTAGAATTGCAAAACATTGTATATTAATTTAATAGTTTGTTTACCGGTAACAAACTTTGCGGCATAATTTCTATTAAATTCTAAACTTATATTTGCTATGGGAAACGTTGGGCATCTAGATTAAGGTAAAGAATTTATTTAATATAAGGTTAATAATGTAGTAGTAACAATTATTTGTAGTGTATACAACTAATTATAATTAAATACTTAGCGATTTTAGTGAATGCACAAAACAAACTTCAGTTTGGCTTGAATTTAAATTTTAATGTCCTAAATATAGTATGCCAATACAATAAAAATATTTGAAACGCAATTTTACATTACAGTAATTTGGATATTGCAAATAGCAGGAAACACCACGAACAGTGATATAACCAAAGAATACTACAGTATGCTTAACAATAAATATAACAGCTGTTTATAAATGTAATCCGTATGAACTATTGCTAAAGAAAATATTTTGATTGCCAAATAATAATTAAAGAATGATTAGGTTTAGAACCAATTCTGGCATTTGTACGTCTTGAATAAAAGGAACCGAAAAAGCGTTAAATTGTTCTATCTACCGTTGGCAGTAGCAAGAAAATAACACTGATGCTCACATTACATCTGTTGGCTACAATGAAAAGATTCCACCCAGCTCGGAACAATAGGGGCGAGACTACAAACTTAAATAGTATCACCTCTCTCATTCCAAGGCAAAACTATTGTGTATGTTTATATAACCATATATATAGATATATATATATATATATATATATATATATATATTTGTGTGTGTGTGTGCTGCAAACAAACGTAATGTAAATAAATGCACTTCAAATTTACTTGTAAAAGGTCCTTATGTAAATGTATATACAGCTTAAGATTAGGAATAATTCTATTTTTTTTACATTTAAAGTACACACACACATAACTAAACCCCAATGCACACAAAAGTGCAGTGTGTTTGGGTTTCGGATGGTGTGTGTAGTAAACACTCAAAACCCAAGACATGCCACTGCTATTTTACAATAGAAATAGTGATTAATATTCATAATAATATAATCAAAGCTGCAGAATATCTTGATTTCTAGTGTACCATGTTTTATATAATTTATACACCATTGATTGACCTTATCGTTTGGCACTTATTCAAATATTACTCCTAAATATATTTTAATATTAGTCAACAGTGTTCAATGAGCATATAAAGTACATACAGAAATAAAAACCCCACTATATAATAAAACAAACAAAAAAAAATAGCACATGAGCACAAGTAATGGGCATATGTCACAAGTAAAATATATCATTTTACACACAACAGATTACTATAAAAATATGTAAACATGTTTTTAAGGCAATGGCACGGTACCACACACCGATCGGACTAAGTGGCTGCGCTGGTTGGTTCTTGCTTCCCTACAAAAAAAGGCGATTATAAATCTCTACCGTGGAGACACACAAAAGTGGCTCACCAGTAGTGGCATCTGTGTCGCGCTGCCTCCAGGATTCGGTGCGGGTCCGCGTGTGCTTTGTACGTCCCGAACCGAACGATTGAGCCCTAGTTCTCGGCATGTGTCGGCCACTCGTGCCTGCCGGTGCACTAGATCCCGGCTGTGCGAGGTCCCTGAAGTGACATCGGGTATATAAGAACACAACAAAGACAACAAGGATGCACTTTATTACCGGTATTTGGAAGATGCAATCGATCCCGAGTGCCGTCTGCTTTTGTCATCGATACTACTACGTGACGAAGTGTTGTACACGATGTGATTGTGAGTGTCTGCAGAAAAGCTTTCTGATACGCTGCGATTGCGCATTTTATGTCTGGCTTGAGCACGGCCGTTTTGGCTGAGGAGGATTTCGTTAATTTGCGGCTGGAATAAATTACTTTCCTGCACATGTGTTATGTATTTAAAGCACGAGCTTACCTCAACAACCCGGAAATCTTCAATGCCTTTGTACTTGGACAAATGAGCCTTAAGTGTGGGATTAACTTGTAAGTTTGCACTGTGTTTGTAGTACTTAATGAAAGCCCAAAACTTTTCGAGACCATATAGTTGCCCACTCTCGTAATCCTTTATAGTTTCTTCTTGGAAATCCTCATATAACTGAGGCCTAAACTTTACTTCTAATCCATATGAATAAAATCTAAAAAGACACTCTAGGCCATACCGGTAACCTTGCGCTGCATCCTCAAGAGCAATAGATTTAAATTCGTTGTACATAGACCGATTAAAATTTTCTCTTAGAAAAAATGACCAGAATCTAAATAGCGTATTCATCTCACTAGAATGTCCACTTCCCCACCTTTTGCGCTCCTTCAAGCACCTCTGCCTGTATTTGTGGTATCCCTGCTGTGTGAAGTTGTTTTCTTTAAGTAACGAGTGGGAAGGATGCTGAAACGTGGGCAATGACTGGGGCACACTGCCGTAACTCGTGCCGAGATGATCGTTAGGGCTAGTTCCTATACTGCTGCTGCTAAAATGCAATAAATATAAAAACTGCCGATTTACAAAGTAGCAAATTTACCCGGCAGATGATGTCCTCATCCGGTGCTCCTTAACATCCATAATCCAGCCGACGTGATGCTCAATCGGTGGGTTGCTCGAATGTCTTGTTTTCCGTTTGCGAGGTGTGCAGGGATCAGGGGTCTCGTCTTTAACGACGGCATAAAATCTTGGAACGTTCCTGTGTGTAGCGTGTCTTGATCTTGGGCCCGGGGACCTTGTGATGTCTGTCGCATGTGAATCAACCTGTAAAACATTGTGTAAAATTTCGGGTTAATTTTGGAAACAAACTATGAATACCACTGGTGGTGGTGGAGGGGGCACTTCTGGATTCTGCTTTCGTGGCGCTGGCGGGGCAATTTTCTCAAAGTCCTCTTGACTTATAACATTGACAGTCTTATAACTACCGGACGATGGTCGATCCTGTACCAATTATTTTTAAAAATAAATATAGCTTTCCTTACTTAATACTTTCTTCAATGTGCTAAGTACTTTAATATTTTGAATGTTACGAGGCACTGTTAAAAATTAAAAGTAATTTTAATTTAAAGAAAACAATATCTTAAATCCTTTTATAGTTAAAAATGAAATTAAAAATAAAAGCGTGAATGATGGACTACTCACATAATCTTCATCTATCCATAGATCTTCCTCGTAATAGTAAAGTCCGTCGTTAATTGCCTGCTCAAGCTCTTGCGTCATTTTAACTCGTGTGGTCCAGTCACCGGTTCGGTCGTAGCCCTCATGCTTGGGGGCCCTCGTCGAAGGCGCCTGCGTGACGATCAGCAACTTGTTCACATCGCGATCGCTCAGTTCATCCGAATCCTCTTCAGGCCACTCCGTTGTGAACATGTTTTGTCGGCCGGTCGGCACCTCCTGGTCCAGCTCCTCGTCGAAGTGGAACTCCAGCTCTTCACGCTCGAAACGGAGCTCCTCTTTATCCTTTGTCTCCTTCTTACTCCGCGAATCTTTGTTTCGCCTCTTCACCTCCCGCCAATTGTTGTCCACGTCATTGTAGCTGTTCCTGTGATTCTCTGAACAAAAATCATAATCATAAAACATTTCAATTATACACCACTTGATTAGCGAAAGACTTATTCTAATTAAAAATCAGTTTGTATCAAAACTAGTTTAAGAAATTCTATTTAATTGACATTATAAAGTGGAATTTAAATAGAATCTCGTGGCAAGTCTAACCTATTTTTTTAATTGTTACAATTTTACTTTATATATAATTTACATATGCACAACATAGATTATAGCTCTCTGTTGTAGCTATGCTGCTCTTAAACTGATTTAAAATTGTGCACTGTAGGTCACTTGAAGCCAATGTTTTCAGGTTCCACTTAATTTAACAGCTGCAGATACCTCTCTCGCAGTTCACAGCCCTTTAGCTTTGGCATGGCCTCTACATTAGGATATTTTAAGTTCTGGGTGTGGCTGACCGAATGAGCAGCAATTATATTATTACTTCATCATACTTTTGTAAACGTGCACACAGTTTTCTCTACATTTACATGTAATTAGTTATCAAACTATCTGAGAAAATTTTGAGACTTGTAAAGCAATTACAAATATCAGTCGCCCCATACACCTTAAAAGTCAAAACCCGTTAAGCAATCTGATAATTGAAACAGTCCATTTGAATGAGTCATTTATGAAATGACCTTATATTTTGGATGACTGATGTACAAAATTACCTAATATTGAATGAGTATGTCAGTTTTCGGTAGCAAAAAATCTTAACGATAATTACCGTATAGAACGTCATTTTTATCATGCTCTGGTAAAATTGGAATGAACTCAGCAACATCGGGATTTAAGTTGGGGTCCACTTGAGGGTCCCTGAATGTACGTGGCAGTGGTGGTGGGGGAATTAGATGGTTTATGGACATGTGCTGTTCCTCCATGTCGCTCTGCTCCAAGATCGGCCATCTCATAGGGTCTTGCCTTGTTCGAACCTAACAGAAATATATTGCATTAACGATTGTAATCACTTATATTCAGTAAAATTAATAGTAATGCATTCACTGCCTTCCTAACCGTACAGAATAGTTTAACCGCATCAACAGACGGAGTCATTGAATTGTTTGGTGCCATATAAAAGCTTTTGAAATGGTATGATTTGGCTCATAGTTGGCTGCTATGGCAAGGTTCATTATCTTGTAGTCGGCAAGTGCTGAATGTGTCACTATTTAAACTATTGCTTACTTTGAAACCGGAAGCTAATTCTAATTTCTCAGAATTAGTAATGGCTTCGACGACCAGGGATAAGTTGCTGGTAAGCGATTGAACTCTGTGAAAGGACGCTATCAGAGTCACTGGCAGATACCCACTAGTATCCATTTTCCTCCTAAGATAGAAGTCCCTCTCTAAATTTTCTTCGCTAAAGTAATATTCTATTTGTTTCTTTATGTATTCTTTAAGTGTAGGAGAGTCCAAGTTGACGTAACTGTGAGCATTATAGTAGAATGTCCCCATGTAGGGCACGACGAATCCGCTGCTATCGACGCCCGAAAACTTCCCGAGCGAATACTCGGTTGGGAAGTCCGGGTAGTCGGAGTCGTTCGCCTGCCTGTTGTTGGTCCGGCCAAACTGGCGCCGGCCGCCCCTGTTGCGCCCGCGCCCCCTCAGCGCCGCCGACGTGGACCTGGACTGCCGGCCGTTGTGGTTGGGGTCGCGCAACTCGGCCCGCCAGTCTCTGTCGTTCTCACTAACCGTCGACTGCACGTCTCCAGACTGGTCTTTGTAGCGAGGCGATAGGGCTCTCCTGTTGCCTTTGCGCACGTCTATGTCAAGCGGCACCCACTTGTGCTTATTTGGCTTCTTTTTTTGGTCTATATCCAAGTCCCGCTCTGGTTCCTTCATGCTCCCGGTTACCGCTGCTCCTGACACTGCGAGGTTGTTTAATTTTCTCTGGAAAGTTAAAAGAAGAAGATAATTACAACTTATAAATCATGATTAAAGTGTAAGCGAAAATAATTTAATTCAAGTATTAAAACACTTAAGTTCAAAGGTTACTTGGTTTGAATACCAAAAATCAAACACTTGCACTGAGTTGAATTGTAAAAAATATACACATTTGACGTTGGAATACTGCTCGTAACAATGCATTGTTAAAACATAATAACATATGCACATGCAGGCAATTATGAAATTGGTTATCTTTTATATCACACCATTTTTGAGCTTATGATAAACGCCTGCATAAATATATTTAGAAATTTTGGTTAAACAATGTGATAACAATTACGAAATCAAAAGTTGATGCATTGCAAATCTTTCCTATGAATGATATAGTACTAAATTGAACTTTAAAAACAGATCAAGGTTATTCAATTTGATGCTGATAATTATAAAAAATAATAACCCAGATAAAACTAATTACAAAAGTTAATGACTTACTCAATTATACGTTATAATTAACCGATAGAATTAATAAAAATAACAGATTAATTTCGAGGTTGGAACACTAAAACTATTTGAGTCACATTGCATGTAATACTAAAGCAAACATATTACAGTATTAAAAAGTTTGAGCATTGTAAACAAGTTATGCAATCAGTTCTTGATAACCACAAATATTCACTCGTGTGTTTGAGTGGAACTTAATGCTTAAACCAAACGTGAGGCCAAAGCTGCCGTTAAAATGGGCCCACCACAAGCATGGCACTTACATAATTGAAAATTAAAAGCTCGAGTTCAAACATATTCCCATTGTGCAACCTTGAATGTTATAAGTAAGCTACAACTAATGAACTCCAATTACGAGAATATGCCTGCGGTTTATTATTCATGTGATAATAATAAATTTTATTTTGATGGTGCTCCACACAACTTGATAAACATGTCTATTTTGAGTATTACACAGTGATTACAATAATTTTTTCATAAATATCACTGGAATTTTGTTTACAGTGGCAATCATTTAAGCTTCATGTAACCCTAACAAGAATGTGTTTTAAACGATCCCACAAGCTTCAAAACACCGCCCGCACATATAATAATTGTGCATAACCTCAAATTGTGTTTCACAATATTGCTTATGAAAGAGCAATATCAATTGATAATAGAATAATTAAAATGAAACTTAAAGGTCTGGAATTTATGGGAAACTGCAATCTGCAATCATCGGGTTGCAGCACACAAAACCTGTATATGTAGTTCTATGTAGAAATTGTATTAGAACAAAATTCAGTTATATTGAAGCCGCAGTTAATCATTGGGATCACTCAATTTATTTGTACCACAAACGGGGGCCTATAATCACCAAGTTTAAAAAAGACTGGATGATAGGTCTATTATAACCTTAGCATTAGGTCCACATATTTATTAAAGCTAATCACTGCAATGTGAACAAGGGCAGTCAATTTTGGGAGAATTTTAGTCACGAATGCATTTAAAATGAACGGATTCATTGCATGTTTGCACAGGAATATTTGTACCTGTAGAATTTTGTACTTCAAGTTGGAATGTTTGTACATTTTACATGCATGCATAGTAATACTTTGTTGTATAATTGAAAAATGTTCTGCGTTCATGCTTAGCAAGCTGCTTTGAAAGTTTGGCACATCAAGTCAAATTCAGTAATTTTTATTGCACAGGAAAGTTTGGCCGCCCAACTATTTTGTAATTACACGCGGATATGAATCAACAGCTGCAGAATCCTGTATGGTAATTTTGAGTGTATGCGGGAATGTGTTGCAGTTGTAGTATTTGTGGTAAAGGGCAGGGACAAAAAACCACTGCCATTCAGACTCGTTTGGTGCTAGTGACGTTGACCTTGAAATTTAAATTACTCTAAGGCATGCATAAGAATGTTTCCGAGGCTTATTTTATATTTTTTAATGCATCAGGAGTCACCTCGGTCAGGTGTCAACTGAAAACACTATTACTGTGCATCTTTTATTCATTTGAAAGGTGTAATGTGAGATCAATTTGATATCTGGTTTTAATTAATTGCTATACTGGTGCAGTGTATTAGTACAAATTGTCTGAAATACATGGCTTACAGGTAGTAATTTTATGGCACAATAAACTACTTAAAACGTCAACACAATGAAGACAGTATAATGATGTTACTCCAGAAAAATAACACTGCTGGTTTACTTAATGGTAATTTAATTACAGTAAGGACGCATTCATTATGAATTGCAACGTTTTTCAAAAATGTGCATGAAACTTGTGATTGACTCTATTTCAATGTAAATTGATTGTGGTTTACTTCAATGAAACAACAGTTGGTAATGCACATGTGTGCATTTGATGGTCCAAATTTTTGGGTGGGAAACTATAATTTTGGTGCATTTATATTTATAGTAGGTTGTAGCTGTTAACTCATATTATTAGTTTTAATAACAGAGGTGAAGTTATGTTACAATATGCAAAAATGTGGTTATATTCACTTACAATTTGCGAATCTTCAGAAAAATAACATGCAAAGGTCGGAACGGAAGTTATTTATGGCAGGTACTAAAATATATTGTAGTGATTATATAATTTAATGTGTAAAAATGTGTCTTGAATATTCATTACTCATGAAGTGATGTCTGCGAAGCTGGCTGTGAATCAATGCAGATAAAAGCAGTGTCATTTCCACCTTATCTAATTGATGTAATATGTGTGTTGGTAACTTAGCAAATAATTTGTTTAATACGCAAGATTAATAATTAATTTAGTGTGAATTTGGGCGTTCAATATTGTTGGAAAATGTGACTTACTTGTGCCAAGCTGGAATGAAAACTAACGTATTGAAATTATTAAATAATTTATAGGCTATTGTTCGTTTGTGATAAGTAAGAATTGCCAGTTTTATAGCGTTATCACATGATTGTTTTAATCTCGCAAGCACGGTGGTAACAATGGCGGTTGTTTTACGAACTTGTTTCTTTGAAATTCCACGATCGGAAAGGTCAAATCTGCAAAGTAAAGTACCTCTAATGAGTGGTCTCCTAACGTGGGCCAATCGTGTATGTCTGTGAAACCGGATCCCTGGAAAAAAGATGAAACGTAAGCTGTGAGAGTCGGCACAAAAGCATATGGAGTCATTTGAAATAACACCAAGTGTAGAACAATGTGGCTAGTAAAATATTCTCTTATCAAAAGCGTTGGTTATAATTGATTACAATACTCAAGCACAAGTGCTGATAAAGTGTTTGTTAAATCATTAGAAAAATTTGTGGATATATTATTTCATTCCGACACACTTTATAAATCGCAAATATACCTTTTGGCTAGACTTTTTACGTTCATGAGGAGTTTTTGTCTGTACGACTTGTCCGGATTCCTGTTTTTGGGGTTGTAACACCCGTTTTTCCTCATTCTTATGACTACCTTTTACCTGCCAGGGATTCGTTTTCGGCAAAGGAGCTTCGACGAATATTTTTTTATCTTCTATGGCATCCTGATCGGATGCCGCATCGCATTGTGCATCTTTTGCGTTTATATTATTATTTGTGGGGGGCTCTCGCTTATCCTTCTGCTCCTTCACTTTTGTCTCTCTGATCTTCTTCTTCTCGGTCTTTTTCTCCTTGCGGTAATGGTTCATCACGGGAATGAAGGAGTCCCCGTCATCCAAGTTTACCGGATCGGGGTTCACCTGGCTCTCCGGTGGCCAGTCGGCGCCTTTGGCGTTGTGGTTCGGCTCCTTCGAGATGTTCTCCTTGTTGCTGTTGTCAGTTTGTTTGATGTTCAGCACCACATTGGCATAAGAGGAACCACTGTGGTCTTGGGAGTTCATTTGTTGCACAGCCACCGACTGATTAACCGGCTGCTTACTTTCAATGACTTGTGAGGACATTGTGTGTTTGTTTCTTATTTTTCTCGTTCAAACAACTGCGAACTTTTCACCAAATAATCATATAAAATTGTTCAATATGGGCACCCACCATGTTGTATTAAAAACGCATGGCTCTCAAACACACGTTGTCCTATGACAACAATATTTCAACACGTTATACAACACAAATCTATACGACGGATGCCGCTCACTGCCTTTTTGACTATGATAAGTTACAAATACTACGATACGCTTTACTAAAAACTACAAGAGTACATGATTTTGCAAAAGACTAAAAACACATTATTATATCGCAGCAAAACCGAACTAGGGAGTTTTTCTTCTAACTATGTCACTATATCACTAGGCCAGTGCAACAAAACAATACAAAATATTACTAAACGCCCGCCAACATTCAAATTACTAACATTATTACGTCACAATATTTAACTAACAATAATTAAACACTAACTTCGAAACCTGCTTTTAACATATTTGAGATAAATAAAATATCATCAACTTATATTTGATTGCTAAATACTAGTCAGTGACTCTCACTGACTAAAGTAAATCAACTTCACAAACCCATAAGAATAATCAATTAATATCAAATAGCCTATTTAGTAGCCTTATTTTAGCCTAGTAATTACCTAATATTTACATTTATAATATTGATGCAATATGGTTTTTTGACTATGCAATCATCGACCACCACCGCCAACTTCATAGTGGAATGCCAACTCCAAACCGAGCAATTGCCAGTACTGCGCATTGATCATAATTACAAACCACACTGTAATGGGTAAATTGAATAACATATCACACATATGTGCTAGATTTTATTTAATTAAACAGACATATTGGAATTCTCTATTACTTGTCATTGAGAAGAGGGACTAAATTCTTATTATTCTTATTAGTAGACTCCATATATGATTTTTTCTAACTCTAATTTGCAAGCTCACACAAATTGGTTTAAAATTGCATACAGATTGCAATAAAAATAATATTTAAGATAAAATTGCAAAGAGGTAGTGCTTATTTCAATTTGACTTCATTCTCGGTTAAAAGCAAAAGAAAGTACCTGTAACAGTCCATGGTTGTATAGTCAAATAGATGGCTAATAATCAGAAAGGTTACCATTTTATACAAATATTTATAAAATACGCAATAATTGCAAACATTACAAACAATGTTGCAAACATTATATATATATATTATATTGAAAATTGCGCAATAGTTACTAGGTGTTAGTTACGTTTCATATGTTAAGGTTTAGGAGATTGAATAATATTGAAGTGGCGGCATTTTTAAATCTCTTGTCATAAATAATTGTATAAATCTGTCCTGGTCCTAAAAATTCAAATGCACAAATAAAATCATGCATGTAATGGAATATAGTATTATCACAAGCCGGCACGATTTGTAGCCACTGTTGATAATTATGCACATAAGCAGAAATAATGTAATCATATGGTGCAATGGCTCAATACTGGCAATTGCTTAACAAACAGTAATAAATAAAACATTGAACAATTTTAGAGTTTACTTTATTAACCACCTCAAAAAATACATTAACGCTTAAGTCATTATATATATATATATATATATACATACAAGGTGATCGATTTGCAGCAGAACATAGGGAAATAACATGGGAAACTGGGTTTTCTTAGTTTTCTACTCCCCTGTTCAAATTCAAATTCAAATTACTTTGAATGATTTTATTATTTAAAAAGCTTTCTACATATCTTAAGACATTATTTGGCAAGGATTGCTTTATACCGTAAGAAGCGCAACAAAATTATCTATTTAACGGTGCTGTTAATTTTATTAGTTTGAATAGGGGAGCAGCATACTAAGGAAAACCATTTTCCCATGTTTCTTCCTTATGTTCCGCGGCAAATCGATCACCCGATACATATATATATATATATATATATATTCATATTTCCCTACTTTTATTTCGTCTGCTCCAGAGAGTGACGAGGCAAACAGATGCAACACTTTCAATATAAATTCCCCTGCGCCATTAGAGCTGGACCCACGATTCACCATCGACTGATTTTCACAGAACACAACTCGTTTGGTGAGATCTGCAAATCATCCGGAGAGCTGCTCAATATCAACCCCAAAAAAAATCTCCATGTCTATGTTTCCCCCGTTTACGGGTATTTAGGCAATTTTTCATTATATTGTTATGAATATTTCACCAAATTATTTTGTTATTTGTGGTATTCCTAATTTGTCACTGTTAAATTAGGGGTATGATTATATATTTATAAGTGGTACTTATTTATTATTTAAATAATTTAGTGACTTCCAGGTTTGAATGGTGCTTCATTGTTATACAGAATATTATAGTACAAAAAAATAAATTAAAAAAAATATAATATATTAACTACTTTCACCCGGAATATTATAGTGCTCTACCCAGTACTTGTTAAAAAATGACGTGTTGTCATCGTACATTTCCAAGCAGTTGTGAAGCCATTTATACCTGAAATCTACAGTATCAGTCGTCACCCTAGTGATTATGTTAACGAACACATGCCGCTGCTCTTCATATTCCGAGAGCGATCCTGTAACCTGTATCACATCCCCACGACAAATTTTCTCCGACAAGGGACAGCTCTCTTGTATCTGGTGGGCAGTTGAAAATAACGACCGAGATAACTAGAAATAATCAAGACAATAATATTTGCACACAAATTTCAAAACAATGTGGAAAGTGTGTAAATATTATATGTTAAAATAGTTTATTATGATCTGGACGGTAAACATTCGGTGACACTTAAATCATTTGTGAAGTTTTGCCACTACTGGTCAAGCAACGGCTCAGTACATTGGGAGGTTACCAAGAAGAAGATTATTGTTATAGCATACAAATTTTGTTGTAGTCACTGATTTATCCCTACGGTTCTTCAGGAGGTCGTTCAAATTCTCCAGAACTTCCTTCCTAAGCTCGACGTCTTCATGAAGTGTCTGGACGCCAAAAACGCGGATTGCAGAAGACCCATCGTCAACTAAAAACTTAGAACAAATTAAATATATGTTTTTAGTTGCAGTGCTGGCAGTAATCACCTTCAAATATATAGCTATCTCTGTAGGGTTGGATTCCGATTACCTGGCCCATAATGGTCACATTCTTAAAACGGTATTCGTTGAAAGAGAAAAGTTTGGTGACGGCATCATACTTTGCGCGGTATAAGTCGAATATCATTAAATCCGGGGCTCTCTCTTCTATATGTTTGGCCAGTACACAATTGTCGTGCCGCGCTCGACAGTTGGTGAGGAAGGTTTCTGTTGGGATAACTGGCTCTTCTGAAAATTGGTTGCATTTGATGGTATTTATAATTAATTGATTATGAAGATATTACCGGTATCTTCTGGTGGATTGTGGACTTCCATGGTAAATTATTAAATTTAATTTGGGTGCAGTATTAGGCACGCTTTGTAGTTATCGATTGATTAAATATATTTTAAAGCTCTATTTGATTACTTTTACAATTTTTTTAATACTAATGTTGAACATATGCACACGAGTGAGGCAAAGAATAGAGTGATGGGCTGGGAGAATAGAGTGATAGAGTGAGGGGGTTATCTATGGTGATGGGTACAGACAACTTATATCGGTGATGGGCAGAGGAGTGAGGCAAAGAATATACTAAAGTGAGGTTTATAGCCCACATCAAAGAATATAGTACATGATAATATGTACAAACTACATGGCCCACATGTTGCAGTGTCGCCAAATTAATTGTATTGGGATTATGTAATAATTGCTATATGTAACGTAATTATAATCTTTCTCATTTTAAAATATTAATATTTTAGTTTTGCAACTTTTCGGCGGATTTTGTCTAATCTAATTAATAAGTATTAAAAAATTAAATTATTTCAGCTGTGTTGGTAATGCTCTTCAGGGTCTAATTTAAAATAATATAAATAATTTAATTTAATGTGTATTAATATATGTAGTAACAAATTGAAAAATATAAATACATTGCTGTATCATTTGCTTGGTTAAAGTTTTGATGGCATCTTTAAAGAAATTGGCGGGGAAATGATTTTAATTTGCTTCTGGTGATTAGTTAATTTTCTTTAAAACAAATGCATTTTATTGATTTCTAAAATGATTAAAAATTGCCTGAATACTGATTTTCTTGGTTTTGAATAAATTATGAAGCATTATGAGTGATGTTTCATTAACTACGCCTTCGCTTCTTTGCTTCACTTTTCTTGACCTTGAGAGGAAATTGGATAAATGGTTTACAAATCATGTTTCTATTGCATTTTTTACTATTTCTGCAGTGTTTTTCCTTTCTCATTCATGAATGTTTCTGCATGATTCATGCTGGTTTCTACAATGATTATGTTTCATTGAGAATTTTCACGAATGGAGTCTGATACAAAAAATTATTAACGGTTTTATTAGAGCTGTTATCAAACCTTTGGTACTGCAGCAAATGTTACAGTTTTGCTATTACTATGTAAAGGTGCAGTAATCTACGGGATGTAATAAAGATAAAATTAACGTCAATAATGAACTTTGACCATCACACGTTCACCACCTTTCTTTCTCGCCCAGTATGTCGACATATCTCCGTTTCACACGTGAAACTTATTTATAAATATGTAATATGATTTAAATCAAGTGTTGATATGAAAGTTAGTTAACCTTATTCCACAGCTCTAACTAGTAATAGAAATTAACCCAATTAGTTAACCAACCCACAATCACCATCATGTGGAGATCAAAAGTTCTCTTACGACCCCAAGCAACGATTGTAAATTTCAGCAAGTTGAAGTGTACGTACGAATATGAGTACATCCAGCGAAGTAAAATACCGACAATGCACTTCCAAGCATCGCTGCCACAACTGCCCGTACCCAAGCTGGAAAAGACATGCGAGCGATACCTGGCTGCCCAGCGGCCACTGTTGATAGAAGAGGCATTCCGGAAAACCGAGGCCAATGTGAAACACTTCCAAGAAACGATCGGCAAGTCTCTGCAGGAACAACTAGTCAAGCATGTTAAACTCAACAAGACGACAAGCTATATCTCTGAGCCGTGGTTTGACAGGTATTTAAAAGACCGCACGCCCCTGCCGATAAATTCGAATCCAATGCTCGTGTTTCAAAACGACCCACGACCCGAATACTGTGATCAAGCTATACGAACGACTAACCTACTAATAAGCTCACTACGGTTTTATAAGTCCCTGAAGGACGGCATACTGGAGCCCGAGGTGTTCCATTTAAATCCGCAGAAAAGTGATAACGATACTTTCCGAAGGGTGTGCTCACTGGCTCCCAACGCCATTTCCTGGTACTTCGCCTACCTACACAACGCATACCCGCTAGACATGAGTCAGTATTACAACCTGTTTAACAGCACGAGGATTCCGGAAGCCGACAAGGATCGCATTTACGCCGGCCAAGGGAACCACATATCGGTGCAGTACAAGGGGAACTTTTACGTGTTCGATGTACTAGACAAAGCGGGAAATATCCTCGAGCCCAGCAAACTCCTCGCCAGCATTCGTAGCATTTTAAACAAAACTGATGTTGCAGAGTTTCCAGTGGGGATTCTGACCACTATGGATAGGAACAAGTGGGGCACTGTTAGGCATAACCTTGCAGCGCTTGGCAACGAGAAGAGTTTAAAATCGGTTGATACGGCTTTATTTAATATCTGTCTAGATAATATCGTTATCGGGCAGAATAAGTATGAGCTGGTCAGGAACTTCTTACATGGTGATGGGAAAAATAGGTAAATTTTACTTTATTGAAATTGCATTCGCAACAGATACAAACTCTCAACTTGAGACAGTTGACTTAGTTATTTTTAACGTCATTACAGGTGGTTTGATAAGTCAATATCTCTACAATTATCGAAAGATGGTTATGCTGCTATTAATTTTGAGCATTCCTGGGGTGATGGTGTGGCGGTGCTCCGGTTCTTCCAAGACATACACAAAGATTCCATTAGCCACCCGCAAGTACACCCAAACACTGCAGCTGTTGATCCAGGCCCAATTGAAAAGCTTGGTAAATGTTCACAATTTCTGGCTAAACCCATCTTTCAAGTATTCCGGCCTCCTTTTCCAGATCTATCTCCGATATTGCCTCCAATCCAAGATTGCTTCTCCTCAGTTTATCCTTTCGTTTAATAGCCATTTACGTTATTAAATGGTTCTATTTTCAGATTTTAACTTGGATGATGTCGCCAAGGCGATGGTGAAAATGGCCGAAAAAGATTACGAAAATGTGTGGCGCTCGTTAGATGTAAATTTTGTGGAGTCCGAGGGGCTGGGAAAGAAGTTCTGCAAGCAGCATTCTATTAGTCCGGATGCAGTGATGCAGTTGTGCTTCCAAAGCGCTTACCACAAACAATTTGGCAAGTTTCCGTCTACGTATGAATCCTGCAGCACCGCTGCCTTCAAGCACGGCCGCACAGAAGTCATCAGGCCCTGCACCACCTCTACAAAGGTAAACAACATTTGTACATATTTTGTAATTTTGCCATTTTATTGTTATAGAGTTACTGTTTGGCTGTTAATTCTGTGAATAAACCGTCAAACTCCGAGCTGGTAAAGATGATCAAAGACTGCTCAAAGGTGCACGGTCAGTTAACGAAAGAAGCCGCCATGGGACAGGGATTCGATCGGCATTTATTTGCTCTGCAGATACTTGCGAACAAGAAGGAGTCATCTCACGCAAACATCTTCGAGGATCCCGCCTTTTTGGCCATGAATCATAATATACTGTCAACAAGCACTCTGTCTTCGCCTGCAGTCTTGGCCGGGGGCTTTGGTCCAGTCGTTCATGATGGCTATGGTATTGGGTAAGTGAAAAGAATTTTTTATAAAAGTTTTCTGTGGTGTGTAGGTTACATATATCTCCATTACATTGTTTACTGTGTTTTGTAGGTTAATGTGTTTTAATTTTTACAGATACGTAATACGTGATAATGCAATGGGGACTTTGGCAACTTCGTATCCAGAGATGGACGGAAAAGACTTTATCGAAGCTTTAAAGAAATCAATTAAAGAGCTGGTTACTGCTTTTAATGCCACGAAGAATTAAGTTTAAAAAATGTATTTTTATATACCTATCTTATTTATGTAACTTTATTATTATACATTTCTACATTGAAATAAATCATTCTATTCTTACACGATCTCTATATTAAAAACTTAATAAAAGAACATGTATGCCGAAACCACGTAGTTGTACAGCTAAATATATTTATATTTTACAGTTCATAGAAAATAATTCCATGTTACACGAAAACAGACACACTCTGTGGTAATTAAATCTAATGGATTTACAACAGACATCTCTCGAAATAATATTTACAAATAAGATGTATGGTATGGACTTAACCTAATGTAGTTTATCACCCATCGTAACTTTGGAAACCATGTATATACCGACAATAAGGCCAAATAAGCCGATAGCACTGCCAAAAATTTCAACGATAAGTATCTTGACAAAAAGAGCTGAATTAGCAGCATCAGCTAGAGCAGCGCCGGAGCCTACTATTCCGACGGCGATGCCACAGAAGAGGTTTACGAAGCCGACAGCCACACCTGCGCCGAACATCAAATAGCCAGCCATCCAGTTCTTGCTGCGGATGTCAATCGACTCGTTCACGACCTTCCAAGTAAAATCCTGCAACAAGATTAGGTCAATCATACGCAATGCACGATCAATTCAACAATTTACCTCCAAGTATCCGGAAAGCACAATAGCAGTAATTAGGCCATAGATAGCGACTGCTTCACAGAAAATAACGGAAATAAGATTCTTGGTTTTGATCCGAGGAGCCTTGACACCTCCACCGATGATACTAACACCTGTCGTGTGGATGCCTCTGAAATGACGATTGCCAAATTAACCGACTTACCCTCTACATAATAAGATGTACTTACAGGGCGGCCCCGACCACAGAGAGCGCAACAGACAGACCGATGCCGATTGTAGCCCACATATGAGGAGAAGTGGCTTCGAGGAACCTGAGCAAAGAGTTTACATGAGAGAGGGTGCTTAACTCACGCGTGTCTGCTTACCATCCGAAACTGATTCGCTCCCCTTTTCCCGTGAGAACGTGGTAGAGTGCTGGAAGACAATTTGGGGGTTTATTGATTGACTATTGGATTAAAAGTGGGACTCACTCAATACGGTGATCGTCGACAGCGCTGTGCCCACGAAAGTGGCTCCTAAGATCGCCCTCATCTTCTTTGGCTTTTCACTGTACGTTTGAGATGTAAATGCTCCTGCAGCTCTACTCTTCGTGACAGAATTTCGGATCTGTGGGATCTGTCACGTGAAAGGAGGAGCTCTTCGACAACAGTAAACAAGGACAGAATTACTACCATCACATGACGAGAAGCGGACAACTCGTTCGTTGGTAATGCAGAAATCTACGAGTGTTAAGGGCGGTATTCTTGAATTTGCATAACTTACCCTTATTTTTTAATACTTCGTTCAAGTGGAATCTTCTTGCTTTATATCATAAACAAAATTGTTCATAACGGTACAATTTCTAGAACTAATAATTACTTTCCGATATATACGGTCATCAGAAAAATTGTAGTTACTTAAATTGCCTTACGATTTAAACAGTGTTGACACGATACTTCTTACCATTTACTACTTACTCTACATCAAAAGAGAAAATTGAAAGCAAAAATGGTATTCAGTTTTAATTTGCTGTTGACTCAAAGGGAAGAATAAAATAATGCCAATGTACGAAAGACTAGCAGCAAAAGTTATATTTACAGAATAAACTTATTCTATCTATACTTTATCATTTCGGCAATATTAATGATTATAAACTAAGTGGCACATCTTAAAAGTAATTTGTATTGCCAATACAATACATTTAAATCATAATATTAAACCGTTAGATTTATGAATCTCCTAAGCCCCCTCTAGACGTCTAAAAAAATAGTAGTGTTAGCATAAAATTAGGCAGTACATGCCAGATTACCATATATATTCCAACGATAAGTCCAAACAGTCCGATGGCGCTGCCAAAAATTTCAACGATTAAGATCTTGACAAAGAGCGAGCCGTTGCTTGCATCAGCCAGGGCGGCTCCGGACCCAATGATCCCAACGGCCAGTCCGCAGAACAGGTTCACGAATCCGACAGCCAAGCCAGCACCGAAGATGATGTAGCCGCCCATCCAGTTCTTCGCCATGATCTCCTCAGTAATATTGCCGCTTGGGATCTCCTGCAAATCTTTTGATACACTTCAGGACACTTATCACTGGCCGTGCAACCGTACATTCAGCGAGCTCGAGAACACGATGGCCGTGATGAGGCCGTAGATCGCCACCGCCTCGCAAAAGATGATCGAGATCAGGTTCTTGGTCTTGATCCTCGGGGCTTTAACGCCTGCACCCATGATGGATGCGCCAGTCGTTAAAATGCCACTAAAATAATCGGAATCGTCATGTGCACGATCTCTACAGGCCATGTTAACTTACAAAGCTGCTCCTACAACTGATAGTGAAACTGACAGGCTTATGCCTACCACTGCCCACATGTAGGGGGATGTTTCCAATAAAAACCTATTTATTGGGTTATTAACATAAAAATTATTTAAAATTATAATCTAAAATTGGTAAAAACTCAATTCATATTAAACATATTATGTTATAAAAATCACAACTTTATAGCTATTCAAGCAATGCATAGGCATTTATAATCGACGCTTGCACAACATTTCAGATACTATAAATTAAATGCTCTTGGAAATATTTATGTCAAGAAAAATTATACAGTGGCTTTTATGTGGCACAGTCTTTCATCCTTGAAACACTACCGTTTAATAATTATTAACTGTACAAGCGTTATTAATTTTATTTTTCAGCATTAGTGCTTTCACACGTGTTTTTAAGTGGTGTTAATACTACTAAGGCTACTACTCACCATCCTACATTGAATAACGGCCCTTTACCAGTAAAAGTGAGGTACAAAGCTGTCAAGTACAATTTAAAGTAAGGCGATGTTTAATACGCAACAAATGAATTACTTACCGACAAACAGAAGAAATGCCACAACAGTCACAGAAAAGGCATAAGATACCGTATAACGCACCATTTTTTTTAACTAACGTGCACGGTGGATGAGAGTTATGAAATATAGATCACATTTACTTAATCAATCACATGAGGAATGATTAGCTGATAAGGCAGTTACCAATATCTCAGATATCAGTTATTGTTTGCATAAACCCATACCAACTTGAAACAAATCTAATTGTGCAAATGAAATCGAACAGGAACAAATTTTGGTATGAAGTTCCAGAAAATTTGTATAAAAATAACACCAAGAAAAAGAAAAAAAAGATTTTAAAACAGTTTTCATATATATTATTAAAAATACTACAATTTAAGTATTGCATTTTGTTATCTAAAATACATTTTCTCGTGCAAAATTATAGTGAAGTTATCAGAACAAGTTCAACATAAATTATTTCTAAGTAAATTATGTTTCAAATTTATCAACACTAGAGTAATAATAATTTTTTGCATAAAATTTTGGCTTTAAACAATATAAATATATTCTCGTATCACATTGATATGTTATGCATTATTGGTCTTAAGTACCTGGGTAATACTCTTTAGGTACACACACCGTTTCAATATATTTTGGTATTATTAACGATGCAAATTAAAACTAGACTAAGAAATAAATATTTCTAAAATTGCAACCCTCTGTAATAAAGTATAAACAAATATTGTAAGGTAATTAAGTCTGTTGTGACTCAAAGAAAACAACCGTGGCCAAGAGTTTGGTCTCGAAACAAATATTCTAAGGTAATTAAGTCTGTTGTGGATCAAAGAAAACAACCGTGGCCAAGAGCATAGGCTTCAAACAAAAGCATAGGCTTCAAACAAATAAATAAACGAAACGACAAATGACTGCTTGAGCGGCGGCGCTGTCATTTGCAGATGTAGTCATCCAAATTCTCGGACTTCACCTGGCGATTGTAGCTACTACCGTGCCCGCCCATTCGCAATATATAAGGTATTATGCTATCGATTTGTACTTGTCCTATGAGCCCCGCAAAAAAGAGCTCTTCCAAAATTTGTGGGTCCAAGGCACGTAACGGAGGAAGACGAAGTAACAATCTGAAACCAAACGAACGTTACCACCAAGCCGATTGGCGCAGCGCCAAAAAATTACCTTGGAAATCTATCGACGTCATCGCAGTAGTTCTGGCTCACGTAATCCCGGAGCGTCTGGAACGCCTTCTCCTGCAGCTTCTCCAGCAGCTTGGTCAGTTTGACGTTTGGCTGCTCGGACGAGAAGAGTACGACCGCCTTCAAGTAAGCGTACTCATGGTCGTCGACGTGCAGGCGGCCCATCGTGTTCACGTAGTCCTGCAGCTTGACGATGTGGTCCGTCACCTGCTTCACCTTGACGGCCGGCATTTTATCCTGGGCAATGGCCGCGTGCAGGTGGCTGATCAACGCCGACAGGATTGTCGACAGGGACAGGGAATTTGAGCACTGGGACAGACCTAAGGCGAAAAGGTCCGGCCAGCAAGCTTTCAGTAGTGAGATTTGTGTATCTAAACTACAACAAAATATTTATACACATAACAGAGGCAGCAACATTAATGTGATTAATGTGAAATAGGACAGAAAACATTTTTGTTTACCTTAAGCTCTGAAATTGTGGAAGACTCCGAGCCCAGTGAACCGAGGAGAATAGAAGGCGCGACCCGCTCTCGCAAATGTAATGCACGTTCAGATACGGCGGGACCGGTCCGGGCGTTTGCAGGTTGAATGAAATGTGCTGCTCTTTCATCAGCGGGCCCTCGATGTCGTAGCATTTTTCATCGCCTGTTAAGGAGGAGTAATCAGTGCCATTCAAACATTGCATCCTCGCCATGGTGTCCAAGGCCTTGGAGATAAGCTGCTTATCACGGGCGACGGTCAGCGCATCGCTAAGCTCACCAGTGCCTGTGTTATTGCTGTCCATGGACTCGTCGTCTATGCTGGCTTGGCTGGGCGACATGTGGTAGGCTACGTCAGGTAAGTTAGCGCTTCCTGCAAGCGGCGGAATTAGAAAGGGCTTAATGAGGTCACGCGGAATTACCAATCCGTTTGTTGAAGAAGGATCCTAAAGTTATATCACAGTTATTCATATTCGTTTGTGGAAGTATAGATGACTGCTCAGGCGTTAGATCTTTCCTAAGGAAGATCCGGTTGAGGCTCGGGTTGAAACTGTTGCTAGAGTTTGTTAAAAATTCCTTTTTATCTACAATCGGTTTACGTTCGTGTTGCACCGCTAAAACAACACATGGTAATTCAATGAGGGTAGAGTATCAGGGTTGCATACGTACAGTCGCTTCGCATTCCGCAAGCTAGGCACTTCTGGAGGCGGCAGTACTGGCATCTGTTGCGGTGGTGTTTAGTGACCTCGCAGTTTTTCGAACCCCGACACTGGTACCCTAGTTGCTTCCTTATTGAACGCTTGAAGAAGCCTTTGCATCCCTCACAGCTGATGGCCCCATAGTGCCTGCCCGAGGCCCGGTCCCCACACACCACACACAACTCCACGGTGAGGCACAGGGAATTGGCACTGTTCCTATTTTTATCGTTCAGTATCTCCGTTTTTACTGATTGCTCCATAGTTGCAGTTGCAATACCCTATATTATGGTACTTGTACTCCAAACTGCATGAAGGCGCTTAATTTCGATGAATTACGAGACTACTGGATATTATTTATGGGATCTGTATGCTGCGCTTCATTTCAATTGACCTTTAATTGGTGTTAGATACGAACAAGGTTCATGACCTTAAACTACACCTGCTTCTTACCCTTCTACTGTAATCACGCTGGCTGGGCCTCCATTGGACTGGATTGTGATTGGACGTCTACAACTTCGTTCATTCATTCGTTTGTTTTTGTTCCACAGCGCATGCCTACGTAATCGTAACATAACATAACGTATAATTCAAATAATTGCGGCAAAATTTAACAATTAGTTACTCATTACACTTGCACTAGTTACACTTGCAGTACCGAGTCATTTCCTTAATTTTACTGTACAATGCTTGGAGAATGGAGATGTTTAGATGAATAAAAACAAATTAAATGTTAAAATTTATTATACATCTCGTTAATTTTAACAAAATACTTGAGCCCTCACCCTCGAGGCAACACATAGACCATTAAATAATACTAAAACCCATTCATAACATATATCTACACACTTTGGAAATTGCAGTTTTAAAAGATTTAAGTTCGAGGCATTTCGATTGAAAGCAGACTGGTGGCAGGAGTACGGCTAAATAAAACACCTATTACCTAATCAATGGATCACTATACTAGATTGGTTTTGTTTCCGCAACGTCTGACGAGAACAAAGTGGAATGAATAGGAATGTCAATGGAACACAACATAATGCTATGACGAAACAGTAAAACACATCTGCTTTCAAATCCAATAAAAACATTAAATCGGTTTTATTAGGCATCGCCACGGCCGATCACACTGAAGACATTGCGGACTTCTTCGAAAACTTCGTCCGGCGACCGGCTGGCATCGATTCGCTTCACAATCTTAGAGCTGGCGTAATGTTCAATGATCGGTTTAGTCTCGTTTAGATATGTGTTAAACCGCTTCTTTAAACTGTCTAGGTTGTCATCTGTGCGGCCACTCCCCGCCGCCCCTCGCGACAGGCACCGGTCCGTGCATATCTGCAACTCATAAAATATAACAATGCCTAATCACATGCCTTACGAAAATACCTCCAGAGAGCAGTCAAAAAACAGCACGAACAGCAGGTTTACTTTAGAAGACACCCTTCTCGTCCACCCATCTAAATTGTCTTGGTTTCTAGGGAACCCGTCGATTAAAAATTTGTCGGTACCGGCTTCGACCATAGCTCGTTCCAAAAGAGAGCAAGTTATGTCAACGGGAACTATCTTCCCTTCCCTTATATAAGTTTCGATCAGCTCCCCATAATCGGAGCCGGGCTTCAAACGTTCCTCGCGTAGTAAATCACCGGCTGATAAGTGTTTGAAACCAAAACTCTGTAAATAATTATCTAAACTATAGAGATAATGTATCAGGTTTCTATCGGTGCAATTGTATAATTGGTATTGATTTGATAAAGGGGTTCGTTTGTCCGTAGGCTAATTACCTCCACGATTCTTTGGCACTGTGTCCCCTTTCCGGCTCCAGGCCCTCCCAAAACGAACACCACGTTCGGAACCATTTTAAACAGATATCTGATCGCTGGCAAAATAGATAAAACCATAAAACGATAGGGAGATTTGTCCTTGTCCTGCTGAAAGTCAATCGATGTAACTATGTTACAGTAACGCGTGGAAGTACAGTTTTACTCCCGGCTATTGGCAACACTCATCCACTCATCTATTACTCGGGGGCGACGTGGACTTTCTTCTGGGACAGACACCTTTTGAATTATTTTT
Organism: Othius punctulatus; assembly: GCA_951805005.1. Classification (NCBI taxonomy): domain Eukaryota; kingdom Metazoa; phylum Arthropoda; class Insecta; order Coleoptera; family Staphylinidae; genus Othius; species Othius punctulatus. The sequence continues at coordinate 25,279,057 of OX638147.1, forward strand.
AGATTCCACTCAATAATACTGCTACTAATCAGACGCCATAATGACAGTAGCAGGTGCACTCTTCTAGACGGAACTGGTACTTCCATGTTTTATTAATTTTCAATTAACGCCATTTATAGACTAACTTGTACAATTATAACCTTAATACGTATTTATAATTAATATAAGAAACCTAAATTAAATATTTCATTCGCATTAGTTTAGAAAATATCCAATATATGGCGATGTATATTATACTTTCGCTACTTTTATCCAGATGGCGCCATATAATGACTTAGTTCAAATTATTATAAACAAAGCTGCAGCAATGTTCATTGTTATAGAATATTCTAGAGTTGTATTGTTGTATAGAACAGATAATCCATCGTACTTGGAAGACACGCAGGATACAAACTATAGAACATACAACAAAATATAGGCTTTATTGAAAGGGGTTTGTTGATAGATTACTTATTCACTGAAAAAATATGTGATGATTTTTACATCAGTTTCGGACAACATTAACATTTATTGTTATATTGTTATTGTTATTAACATTTATTGACAACATTTACTTAATCTTGGTGCAACGTTGATTGTAAATGTTCAATAACGTAACATTGTTACATAGGAAGCCACTGTTAACTGTAAACTGTTACAAAAGAAGAGTGAATTTCTAAGCGCAACTGGTACTTCCACATTTTATGAATTAAAATTTTAACGCCTTTTATACACTAACTAGTAGAATTATAATCGTAATACTCATTTATAGTTAATATAAATAACCTAACCTTAATATTTTACTCAAATTAGTTTAGAAAATATCCAATAGATGGCGTTGCGTATTATACTTCTCGTTACCACTACACAGATGGCGCCAAATTTAATTATTTTAGTTCAATAAACAATATATACAACGCTACAGCGTTGTTCATTGTTGTAGAATATTCTAGAGTTGTGTTGCTTTTTAGAACAGTTATCCGTCGCATTTCGAATACACGCGGGAACAATTGATGCTAATCATCATCATCTGATGGATGCGATGCGATGCTGAATTAGGTAAGAATCCATCAATTTTGCTGCAATATTTAATTTTATTTTTAACACGAATTAAATGATATAAAAAAATACATATTACTTCTTCTCAGGCCTCAAGCCAGGCTGGGTCATGGGTTTAGTTGCGAGTCCGAGAAAAATCTTAGCAGAGAGCCAGAACTTTGAAGTTTCTTCACCGGACACAAACTGTAAGTTTTTGAAATTCTAACTCGGTTTTCATAATGCATTTTAAATACGCAATGCTGACAAAATTAATTGCTGGAGGGTAAGCACCACGCTAACAAACAATTAAGCCAGGCAAACAGGAATGAGATTTAAACTATTCAGATTACAGATCTTTACTCTTTTAGCCAGTTCTGTAATGCATTTGAAAGAATTCATACAAACTAGGTTACGCATATTGTGCCCACAAGCTGATAAAAAATTTGTCATAGGTTTATATTGCGTTGGAATTGTACAATTCATATACAATAACTGGGACAATCTGTATAGTATACCATATTTGCCCAGAGGTTTGTATATGAGGTTGCCCATAGCCATGTCTACAATTTAAATTATGTAACTGTTGAGTTTCCATGGATAACTTCAGCTGAAATTTAAATAATCACTCTGTGACACCCATATACATATACAAATTGGATATAGTATAACATAATGCGGACTACAATAATTGCCTTTTTAACATTTTTTTATTAAACAAAAACTTAGTAATTTCATCATAACATTATCAACATTATAAATTCACAGCTACGTATTAATAGGAAAGCCTAATCTAATGACTCATATGATAATTTTAGTGTTGTGTCGACAATGCTGAAAAGAAGAGAATTATATTTCAACATTAAACCAATCACAATACATTCTTTTAATACGTACAAACAAAACAAGAGAGGGAATTACGCAATCACTGAACTGGCTGCAATTGTTGAAATACTTCCGAGTCATGAAAAGTAGTGAGGTTTACGATGTTAGTCTGTGGTTCAGTAATTGCCGATTGCCCTACACAAAATACTGATAATGTGAAAAAAATAATTCCAACAGAACACTGCGTATTTGTAGCAAGTCATAAATGAGCACAATTACAGAACTTGTAGTCTAAAGGTGAAGAAAAAAAAAATCATACATAAGCCAAGTGTAACCAAAATAGGTCTACTGTTAAAAATGCTCGTTCAATCTGCGGCTACACTTCATAGCAGAAAATTCATATAATTGCGAAAACCGCATAGTTTTGTTACCTATAGCCCGTTAGCATTATGATGCAGTTTATAACCAGACGGCATTACAATTGTATTATGTAATTGTGACTCATTTACGCATTATTGGAAATCAAAATTATTTAAACAATACGTTAACGACATACATAAAGTATGTAAATAAAGTATAGAAAATACTGGAAAGAAGTGGCAAATCATATTGGTATTACAGAAACTTTTGTACTGTACTGTACTAATAATTTTTTCTATCCAACTTTGCACACGTTCGTCATTCCGGTGCACTTTTAATAGAAATATTGATAGAAAAATATACTAAACAATATTTTGTTTTATTAATTACTTTAAATAATTAAATCACACTAATAACTAGAGCAACCTAAAATATGCTCTATTTAAAAACTATTTAAATTAAAACTATTTTAAGCACTTAAAATGGAAAATATGTTACCAAAAGAGCTAAAAAAATGAAAAATGTGCTGTTAATCCTCTGACGACAGCATTACAGAATGAAATGAAAAAAAAAACCATACAAATTTTAAAAGAATTTCTATACCTATCTACTTTTATTTTAAAACACCCACACTTCATTGATTAGTCTTATAAAAAACCTAGATGAATGAATTACTTACTATCTGAAAAATATGCTAAAACATTTATCAACCTTTTAAGTGTCGCGGCCCTCTAAATAGCCCAAAAATAAAGTAAATAACCTCAAGACCGCCTTAGGGGCGAATTAAATATTTTAGCGTTTACCAAAGTTTTGTACAGTGAAGGTAAGGTAAAATATTTTTGAACTGTCGTCAATTAACAATTTTCTATTTTGCAAATCAATACCTAATCATGCAACCGGGCTAGAACTTCTTGAAGTTTTCATTGGGACAACATAACTGGATTGGAATACACTGGATTTGGAATAGAATAGAATGGAAAGACTGGAATATATTGTGTGTGTACTGACTGTCATAAAGCATAACGGGGAAGAACAGTGGCTTGATAGTAAAATTTAAAGATATGATGCTACATATGGAATGGATGCACTGCTGTCTTCACATGCATACGTTTGCCACCAAACAGATGCGAGATAATTTAAAAAATGTTCTCTCTGAAGCTGTAAAAATTGTAAATTCTGTTAAAAGCCGACGTTGCAGAGTAGATTGTTTTCCAAACTATGTGATGAAATGGGCGCGAGAACAAGTCACTGTCTTTACGTACTGAAGTCAGACGACTGTTGCGAGAAAAATTTTTACAAGGCGTTTTGAATTGCAAACATGCAAAAATATGCTCTAAGAAATGGGGCTCAAAATTCACAGTATCGAATGAAACACATTAGAGCGCAGCCAATTCTTTTATCAGTCATTTGAAAAAAAAAAAAATATTACTGAAACTTTAATTTGAATTTTGTAACAATATGATCTGCCACTGTAGAGAAACGAGAACTCCATATTAACATTGATAACTTTGAATGTCGCTCATCTCTTATTTGTAATGCGCAGGCGAAACAAAATTAAAAATAACACGTGGTTAAACAGCAGATTTAGCATTACGCCGAGTGGTGCTGGGCCGGGGTACACTGGACGTGCGCACACGCCTCTCAAGTTTCTTACTGGCATTGTAGCTATGATATACATTCTTCATGCCACGGATCGCAGGTGACGGTTTGTCAACGTTCGTGCTCATGTGTTTCCGCATGTTGTTGCCACTGTAGGCGACGCCTTTCACCTGGTACTCATTTGTGTCAGTGTTCCAAACCATCTTTGATTCAATTGTTTTCTGTAAACCAAGACGAGAAGATGAGATATTTGCATATTCACTCAGTAATTAGTTTCACAAATAGTAAAAACGCTATATCTGTAATAGTAGTAGTAGCAACAGGTGGCACTTCATGTTACTGAATATTGTTAAAATAGAGTTTACGGATTGAAAACATATACCGTACCAAGTATTCACGGGGTATATAGTTATCCATCATAACTTGCACGAGCTGTAATTCCCGTATCTGAAGCCGGTAATTGTCCAGCAACACTTCCATTTCCCTTTGATACTCGTGCTCCTTATCGGCATGCTCTTCCTTGACGTCGTTAAGCAATTGCTGTATCTTTTTTATAATCCTCGTAACACCTATATTTTCTTCCTGTAAACTGGAGTACTGCTCCTCGACGTAAACTCTCTCTTGCTACAAAAATATAGAACAATCTCATTAGTAAAAAATTAGCAAGTCAAGTCGGTAATGATTACGAACCCCTTTCTTTTGGATTTCTTCCTGAAGCTGCCTACTGTACTCATCCATGGTCTGCAACTCGCCGCGTGAAAGTTCCAGCAGGAACTCCTGGTGCTTGGCTTTCTCGAAGAGGTTCTCGCCGCCGATAAGGATTTTCTTCTGTATTAACAAAATCTTGTCGAGAAGTGCGCTCTTTTCCTTCCTGAATTTGTAGCGAGTTAACACTTCTTAAGTAGCTCAAACCGGATACTTACTCAGTTTTCTCGATCTCCTCAGTCTGCTTGCGGTGTTCCTCCTCGAGAGAAGTGTCCTTCTTTTTCTAAAAAGAACAGTTGTACTTCGCATCTCAATTATAAACTTTTGTACCTTATGCTCCAATTTTGCGGCTGCACGCTCTTCGTGCAAGGAAATAATGTGGATGCGGTGCTGCAGCTTCTGAATTTCCTGCTCGAAGCACTCAATTAACCCCTTCTTGGTTTCTACGTTTATTCTTGCTGTGTTCTTGATGTACTTTACACGGCTGGCGTATCTCAAAGTGCAAATGCTCTCTTCGTAATCAACATCCGATGGACTTACCATCGCAATCTGGAATCATTAATACGTATTATCAACCAAGTCTAGCGAAAAGGATATACAGGGAGGCTTTGTATACTTAAAAAAAATATCAAAATTTGCATGGCGCATTATAAGGACAGGGGATGCAGTTTTGTATTATCTGCGGTGTGAAGTCTACTATTAGTCACGCAAATGAAGATGCGTCGCACGCATGGTGAAAAACTGTGTCCCGGACACTTCCTGGCGCAGGGCCGGGCAGGTTCTGCCTGGCACAGTTTTGTGCTGCACTACCCTGCATCTCAATTTGCACACCTACATTTAATACTATAAAGTACAAAAAACTGCAAAAACTGCAACCGTGGATAAAATATTTAAGTAGTACCATGGCGGTTTTGGAGTTTCCTCCCAAAGAATCTTGAAGCAGCCTTGTTAATTTTGAATTTCTGTATGGGATGTGGGTGCTTTTCCCGTCGACCAAAGCGGAAATCACGTTTCCAAGCACGGACAGGGATTGGTTGATGTTGCTGGCTTCCTTTAGCCTGTCGCCGGTGGCTTGAGTACGGCTCAACCTCTCGGAGCCCTGAAAAGTCCCCAATTACCACCGAGCAACGAACGCATGCCCATACGTACCGCTAAATCCACCAGGTTCAATTTACCAATCCTGGTTTTGTTATCCAAGCGGTCCTTGCTCTCGATCGTGATTGTGAAAATCGCATGCGACCTGGAGCTGACGTCGTTCATCAGAGTGGAGCGAGTCATGCGGTTGCTGTTGCCACGGTTCATCAGCTCGGTGATGGATTCGATAGAGTCCACTGTGAACCCCATCAGATCTTTAACATAGACCCCGACGTCCTTGCGCTCCCGCACCTCCAGCTTCGTGTTGGGCGTGGTGGAGAGCAGGTCGCGGACGTCTTCGTTATAGATTTCCAGGTAGGTGACGGTGACGGCGAACGATTTCTCCTCGCTCGCCCTGGCTATTTGGGAGAAAGTGTGAGCAAAGGCATTCGGGATGATGCCCCTCAGTTCTGGCAGCTTGTTGCTGCCCGCCATGGTGAAGGTCTTGCCGGTGCCCGTTTGGCCGTACGCGAATATGGTGCCATTGTACCCCTGTAGGCTCTTTTCGACGATCGGGTAGGCAATATGGCGGTAAAGGTCCATCTAAAATTCTAAAGTTATTGGGGGGTAGTTATGAGGCGCGCTACGGTACTTGAGTGCATGTTTGGTCGAATATGTGATCAAATTTAAAGGATTTGGTTTTCTCATGTCCGGGCTTGAAGAGAGTGATGACGCTCTCCTCAGAGTCCAGCGTGATGATGTTCTGGTGGCCATCGGTGATCTCTTTTTTGTTTTGAGGCCGGATTCTTATGACCACCCTTACGTTCTCCACTTCCCCAGTGGATGGCTTCTTAGTAGCCATGGTGCACGTTATTCGTCACTACAAATTAAATATCGAAACAAAAAGTGAGGTTAATCCCAAGAATATGATTTAATGGTTCCATTAGATAGACACCAAGTTGGTTGCACAGCTTAAACGGTGGTTTAGCATAATGGTTGCTGCTGTGATATTCAGGCACGCAATTAAATCATGTGGTTGTATTTATTGTCAACCACTAAAACTGAATGTATTGATTTACGATTTTAAAGTTTAATCAATAACACTGTCACAAACACGTGCGATATTAAATAGTTTGGTGGGAGCGTTAATTAATTAAGCTTATTATATACAAACCATTGATTTGTTTAACTAAAGTAGCAAACGAAATAACGTAAAAATGACAAAAGAACATCAAATGTGGATGGTGGATGTAAAATAGTTGACAGGTGATTCAAGGTTTGTAATTCGCGGTCGTTTACGCCCTCTAACATCGAGCGGTAGAAGCTAGGGGTTAATGAGTCTGAAGGAGACTGCATTATCGGTAGAAGCTACCTCATTTAAATTTTAGCGCGCTAAATTTTTTTATCGCAATTAATCAACCTCTTTTACTTCATAATTTAAATTTTATTGCGGCAAAAAGTGTACGCAAATAAACTCCACTTAATGCGATACTTAAGGCTTTACATTATTATTTGCGTTTCTTTCCCACCCCTGTCCCCATTTCTCTCCCTTTCTATTTTTCCTTATGCATATATATGCATGGAATTGAGGGTATAAAATGAAGGACAGATTTAATATCATTAAAATTCATGGGGTTGACTTAAACGTCAGTTATGTGACATTCCTGTTCCCAAACAGACAAGGGTGGCCAATAAACTAGGAATGCTGCGGCGCACCGAAATATATAGGCGCAATGAAAAGTAACAATATTTTTATTTGGAAATAATATTTTGCCGTTCCTTCAGTTTACGGCGATTTTATTGGATTTGCGAGTGGCAGGAAAGCGCGCTGCAAATAAATTTTACGTTATTCGCTGCAGCCTGCTTTATTTATATTTACACAAATGCACTGATTATTGATTATTTTATTGCACAATGTTCGTGATTTACATTAAAACGACGAGCAAGTCTTCAAATGCTCTGAATAAATTATCACCATAATGCGATAATATTGCGCACCGCACTATTATTTGATTGAATTAATTAAAACCAGTTTGTTTTACTTTCAATAAAAATTAGTTGCAAAATGGAGTCCAATTAAAATTATAAATGTAGTATGGATTTTTAATGAACAAATAGGCAATTAGACGTTACAAAATTAACACGATTTTTGCAACACATATTTCATATGGTCATTATTATTAATATGAGTGATTACAATGCGCGATGGTGAGCGTTCGTCCGCGATAACAATTAAATGTTTATATAGTAAACGAAAAGTAATTTAAATGGAAATTGTTCAATTAATAAACTCAATTTCGTATAATTTTATAATATTTTTATAATTATCAATGCACTGTGATATGCAAAATATAGAATAATAACTGAAATAAAATATAGTTCATTTATTTAAATTAAATTTAAGATTGTAAATGATTATTTAGAAATTACGACTTACCCCTGAATAATCGATTAAATAATTATTAATACTTTTTAATATAGGTTGTGTGCCTTATAGTAAGCATAATAATAATTTATGTATGCTTTATTTATCTGAAATATTTATTGATCTAATAATTTGCAGCTTTAAATTTCTAACGAAGCCACGTATTTGATAGATAATTATACGACTAGAAATCGTTAAAAGAAATTCGTTTTCTACATAATACTTATAATAATTATTATAAAATTAGGGAATCAAGGTATTTAATAAATAAATAATGTTGGTATTCCTAGCACAATATTTAAATAGTCTTGCCTAAAGTTCAATAACGGTAAACTAGGTATTAAGAGGAGTTGCTTTTATACACACATCAGTAATATTCTCTGAAATCGAATTGTAAACACTGCAAATTGCAGTTCCTGTGATCACGCAATAAATTCAATTTACGTAAGTAATTCATAATATTTCGATTAGAGGCTTCCAAGCAATATCAAACGCAGTTTTTTAAACCAATTCCTCAAGAACACCTACTACTTGAAAAATATTACATAAGCAATTTCTAGAGTAATTAATACCTATATATTATATGCAGTTAAATAATATTGCGTATGCAATTTTTAAATTATAGACGATATTCGGTAATAATGATTATTGCTACATTATTTTCATGTTAAACGTTATTAAGAATATAAAATAAAATGCTGGGAGTAATTTATTAAACTTAAAAATGTACTAGCACTGTATATAAAGTAAAAATTAATTATTACAGAACATATTAAAGGTTATTTAAAACCAGCAAAAATATATATTCGCAACGTACAAAAATTCAAATTGTGGGAATGGTTAAATAAAAAAAATTAGTTATCAAACTAATAATTACAGGAATGATATTTTTTCTATATGCCTATACTTAAAGTGAAAACAAAATACGTTCATTATATTAAAAATAAATAAAAGTGTGATAATAATAATATAATAAATAATATAATAATACATATAATAAAAATGATAAACAATTTAGTAACAGTTAGCTCCTTAAGTTTTTTTTGAATTATGAATATTTCTTATCAACCACATGGAGGAGAAAATAATAATTGTTTTATTACCATAATTATTATTAACAGTAATATTTGCTAGCATTATTTATTATTACTATTATTAGTCGTGAATAGATGGAAAGATAAAACGCTAAAACGAGCGTTTAAAAAGTTATTTATGCCCGGCAGTAAAGTTTATTTTTTTATCATGTGTGTGGATATTACTCGCAGAGGTGGCAGCTTTGATTTACGAATCCGATTCGATAATAATATCTGACACACTGTAGAACAAATTTATTAGTAATACGTGATGGACTATTTGGTGGTATTAGGCTAGGCAACCCAACGTGCAGAAAATCGTCGTATAACAAAGCCCCAACAGTCAAACAATTACTCCACAGATGCCGCGGTGTATACAATTGCTGTTGACCAGTGCACAATCGTCGTATTTCACTAACATTTCATATTATGGCTTATTTTATCTGTAGATTTTGATGACCCATGAACAGATCACAGAGTTACTGTTACGATTGCGACTGATTTTGGCTCATTTTACTGTATACTACTTACAAAATAGGAATCAAGAAGTATATGCCGGCATTGTGTAAAAGCTAATTGAAATAGATCGTATATGTAACTGTGATTTGGTTTAAGAACTACTAACATAATTCTTTTAGTTGAGTTATTTGGGTAAAATGAGCTGTATTTGAGCAAGAATAACTTATGCTCACCTTTGGCAGAAGTGAGTAAGCCAGCACCAGTTATAAATAAAAACAATTCCGTGCTAATTAACTCGTAGTCATTAATTATAGATCGCGAATGCATGTAAATGTAATGGAATTAAACGAAGCCCCTGTCTAACAATTACTCCACAGATGGCGCGGTGTTTACAATTGCTGTTGACCAGTGCACAATCGTCGTAATTCACTAACATTTCATATTATGGCTTATTTTAACTGTAGATTTTGACGACGCAATGGCCCATGACCAGATCACGGAGTTACTGTTACGATTGCCATCCGAGTTATTATATGATTAGCGCGTTAACATCGCATTTCAGTGATGCGATAAGTACTGAATTGAGTGGCAAATTATGGCATGTAGCGGAAATGATTATTTCAGTGCACAGTTACGCGGAGAACATAAAAATATTTAACATTTTATTCCTATGTTACTACGCACCCAGCCCGTGTTACGTCGTGAGTTTAGGCTCCGACTTTTAATTTACACGTTTATTCCATTAGTTTTGATTTTTCAAAAAAATTAAGCAATTTTCTAAAACATGATGGACATTTCCCAAACATTTTAATATTGGTTAAAGATAATCTGAAACTGCGAGTGAAGTTGATTGACGAGAGTTATAGTGAGAACATAAAAATATATTACTCGTATTTAAGAACCTTATGTTACTGGCATAACATAAGATCACCTAATCACCTGCTTACCCCTGGCGAGAACCCTTGAGTTTAGGTTTTGAGTTTTAATTATCACGTACATTCCATTAGTTTTGATTATTTGATTATTGAATTAATATGAATATGTTTTATAAGTTTTTAAGCATATTTTCTAAAATATGAGAATAAAATATGAGAAAACATATAGACATTGAGAAATATTTTAGTATAAAACTTAAATATGAGAAAAATATGGGCATTGAAAAATATTTTAGTATAGAATATAAATATCAGAAAAAATATAAATATTGAAAACTATTTTAGTATAAAATTACATTTTCTTTTCAATGCGGCTACAGCCTTTACATAATATATTCGTAAATACTATTTTATTAAGGATTGTATTTCGAGGAAATTCGAGTGAAGTTTATGAGAGAGAAACAAGTCTACACTATGGTCAGTCGTAGTCTTAACTTCCAGCACACAGGCTAATTAGTTTTGTATTTTTTTAAAAATTGTGATCAATGGCAAATTAAGCTGTTAAAACCGCCATGACTAGTAGTAATTGAAAATAGTTCCGCTGAACGAAACATTACCCAAAACTTACACCAGAAGTGTCGTAAGTGTTAAGAAATTTGCGGAAGCGCGCGGCTTAGTGGTCCATGAGGATGTAGCACTTATGTGACGCAATAACGGTCAAGGGTGTGGGCGTAATTAATTATGACGCCCTGAAGTATGTAATTGGCCGTAAGGCCCCGCCGTAAATGAGATCGGCGATTAAGGAACTGGCCAATATTACTTGTAACTGCCAATTACCGTGATTTTCATCTTAACCACGACATCCGCAACGTTAAGTATTGAGTGCAATCATGGATAGAGTATAGATGGATCCTATACCTTAATAGAATGGAAATTGATTTTGCTTTTTGTTTTTAAGTGATCATAATTAGCCTAGGACACATATTGATTACGTTGTTTTGAGGTTGAATAAATGAGGATGAAAAATCGACCTTTTATTCGCATATAATAATTAGCCAAATCGGTAAAATTTCCCTTTGAAACTGTTAATATATTTCGAATTTTCTATTGTAAATACGCAAATCGCATTTTTTTTTTATTGGAACCGTCAAAACCTATCAAACTTATAAGTGCAGCAGGTAACAGATGTCAAATACTCAGCATCAGAAGTGAATACCGGACCAGTTTTAAAAGGCAACTGTCAATAATCGTCATTGTTTAAATGTCAAATTTACATTTTTTCAACTGTAACTATTTCTATCATAAAACCTAATAATTATCATATTTCCAGTTGTATATGTGAAATCTGTGAAGGCTTTAGTACTATATAGGTGTGGAAATCTGTTAAACTTTCAACTGTCGAAACTTGCAAAATTTAACAGAGCTTTCTATGTGTGTTGACGTTTCAATTAAAACTGTCAGAATCTTGTAGATTTTCAATTAATACAAATATCAATTTTTCATAAATATCCAAAATATGTCAAATATATAACTGCAATTGGTAAATTCTGCCATATTCTAAGCTTCAGAAGTGAAACTTGGAAAAACTGGAAAGTTTGAAAACTATCAAAATCATCATATTTTATCTGTAATTGCCAAAATTTACATTTTTCCTACTGTGACTACTAGAATCAAATATCGATTAAAACCTATTAACAAAAAGTATAATCTAATAAAAAAAAATCTAAAATCAAAAGTTTTTGCACCAGCCTCGAAAATCTGTAACATTTTCAATCAACTGTCGAAATCCGCTACATTTACAACTAAACTCAACTAAACTCTCCAAAGTTATATTTGACACGGTTCAAATTTGTCATATTTTCGACTATATCTATTATGTATGTAATATTCCTAACAAGAATAACACTATATATATATATATATATATATATATATATATATATATATATATATATATATATATATACTGTGACTACTAGAATCAAATATCGATTAAAACCTATTAACAAAAAGTATAATCTAATAAAAAAAAATCTAAAATCAAAAGTTTTTGCACCAGCCTCGAAAATCTGTAACATTTTCAATCAACTGTCGAAATCCGCTACATTTACAACTAAACTCAACTAAACTCTCCAAAGTTATATTTGACACGGTTCAAATTTGTCATATTTTCGACTATATCTATTATGTATGTAATATTCCTAACAAGAATAACACTATATATATATATATATATATATATATATATATATATATATATATATACAGGGTTATTCACTTATTCACTCCATACGGCACGGAATATTGTGGCCAAAATACGTGACTTTCAAAAAGTTTAAGTTTTGGGATATATGGGGGACTATCATGGTTACTTTTTAAAATTAATTTTATTTAATTTATTTAATTTTAATATTACACAGGGTGTTCGAAAAGCCCTACAAGTATCAAAGTTGTGTTTTTTTTAATAGACCCCCCTGTATAACTTTGCATATTTAAATTTGCCCCTTTTTAGGCTTTATAAAGTTTAGTTTAGTTTTTGAAATTCGCTCCAACCGTTCAGAAGTTATTTATTTTTTATGCGTTTGCAGGCACTTATTCAAAAAATCGCAGGGCACTTGGTTTTTTTGATATCAGGTTGGGACTTTGCCTGTGTCTAAACAACTACTTGGGGTATCTTTTGGAGGCAAGATTATCTATTTGCATTGTGGCATCACCTCGCTGTGGCACATTAATTTTGGTAAATTTTGAATAACTTGATTTTTTTAAATGGCATACCCTATATTTTATTACTTAGTTGTATTCAGCGTCTCATTTTAGATCTTTTTTAAGCCTTATATTTTGTATCAAACGTTGGTAGTTTGGGAGATAATTTCGATTTTCACTATCACTGATTCACTCAACGATTAACATAATAAAACAATCAATTCTATGTGATGTGGTGAGTACATTCGTACATTATAATCGAAATAATCGAACTTTATAATAAAGAATCTGAAAGTAATTAAATATAATGTGATGTGATTATTGGAATAACGTAATACAATAATAAATACAATAATATTACAATAATCGATATACAATACAATAATCGATAGAATCTCGAATGTATTCGATACAATAATCGTTTTTTATCATCCGAATACAAAATTTGATGAACCACATGTTTTTCGTGCAAGTTCATATTAGTGATGTGTGTATTCGATTGACATTATCGAGATATTCGATTATTAACGTACAATTTTGCTATTTTCAAATGGCTAAAACTTATTGAGATTGATCGTTATTTACCTATTAAAAAGTATTATTAGATTACAGTCCATATGCTACCATTGAATAGCTCATTAGATGAGCACTCAAAATATGATGCTATATACAGGGTGTCCCATTAAAAAAAAAAGAGTTTTAGCCATTTGAAAATAGCAAAGTTGTATCGTTGTTTCAGAACACCCTGTGTATTTTACGTGACTGAAAATATTGTGTATGTTTTAGCACATTGCTTCGGTACTTGCATACGCACATTCTTTTATTGATCTATTATAATAAGGTTTTGTTGAATTTCTATCCACGTCCATGATTTATCGTTAATGAATTAAATAAAACAATTTTACTTTGTTAAACTTGTTTTACTTGTTTTACTTTGGAAGTAACAAAGTAAAATTGTTTTATTTAATTCATTTACCATGTTCCACAAAGTAACGGCTAACAGTATACAGTATTTTTCGTTAAATTTTATTAAAATGTGAATAACTTGGCAATTGCATCTGATCTCAAAACATAAAAATGATTTGTGAAGCCTATGTAAAGCAGATTCAAAAAATGAAATAATATACAGGATGATCAATATACAAAAGAGACCAAATTTGGTGTCCCGGATGTATCGTAAATCCTGTATACTCGAAAATAATTTTAAAAGGTAGCACATCAAGTGTGCAATAACTTCCAGTCAGATGTTTTCCTAAATTTTCATTAGTCTAGCAGCAATGGTCTGAGCGAGGATAAGTGGGCCACCCTGTATGTTATTAGAAATTTCCGAAAAAGTTAAGTTATGCAATTTTTAGCATTGTTTGCTAACCAAAAAATGTAATAGTCATAGGAGTTGTGTCGAAATTATAATGCATTTAATATTTTCAAATAGAACTTTGAGTTTCTTCCAGATTTAAATAATAATCTGCCGAATTTACTTTTTTGTTGTTAATAAACATTAAATAATTTGCAGGTATTTGTGATGTGATGTGTATAATGGAATAACACATTCTAATTAATTTATGGTAACTCAAGCTCAAGATGAAAATTTTGAAATTAAGATTTTTAAGACAAAATTTTGAAAACAATGACAAACGTGTGTGTGTGGGTTTTTGCAATAAGTTTTAAAATGTAATTGATATTCGAAAAATATTTCAATGAAAGGTAATTTTTAGATATATTTATTTATGGTTATAACATTACACGAGACTTCTAGTTTAATTCCGATTTGAGCTTTTATGATGCTTTTATCAATAATTTTCAGAATGCGTAATTGTTAGATGTATTTACTTATTATTATTACTAGACTTCCAGTTTAAATTCTGTTTTGAGAGGATCGCTTTTAAGTGGTGGGCAATGAATGAAAATCCGTGTTAACCTTGTAATCATTTTCGCCCACACAACATCAACAATTAGTTAACACGCGATTATTCACAATCGCCCCATTCCTATTGCTCTCGCCGCAACAATTAAATGTTCAGCGAACCGCGCAAAAACGATTATTTTATTGTCGGCGAATAATAACATTTAATTCCGCATCGCGTGGGCGACAAAAATTGGGTGCGTTCGATCTGAATACGTGAAATGTGAAAGAGAAAATATCAAGCAATCAGTGGGGCTTATCAGATATGGTTATTTAAAATGAGGAAAATAAGATGCAGGTGGTGATCAGCTTATTGTTATTTGATTGGTATGTGAATTTTATTTATTATTTAGAATTTTCGTCGTTTTTTTTATAAGTTGTTCGGAACTAGATTTTAAATCCAATCTCTTTTAAGAAGTGCTAGTTGAGTTCCGCAAGTCGGAAACAAACGATTCAAATTGAATTTTTAATTGGAAAGGATAATTATGGACAATTATAATTGAAAAGGGGCCATTAAAAGTTATCCGCAAGTTATGTTATTATTATTATTACTGGGACTACTCGTTTTCGTTTTACTGCCGTGTGAGGCATAAATTCCGTGCTGGGGTTGTTTTGCTATTGATCCCTCCCTGGTGTCTTGTAAGAGTGGTGATTAAGCCGTCGCGGATAATTTCAGCTATTTATTTTTCATGCGTGCGAGCGTGCAAATATAAAGTCAATATTTGCAAAAGATTCTTCATGTTACCTGTTGATATACAGGCATTTGCATATAAACATGGAAACTCCATTAGGCTTTGCTGCGACGAATCAAAAAATCCTATCACGGATAATGCCAGACAAGCAGCTTACACGAGATTAGTTTACAGTTTGATTCCTCCCGCATAGTCACCAATTTTCTGTTATATTGACACCTGTGTAACTCATTGAGCCGGGTTCCGGCTGTCGGTGTGTTCGATTTAATCGCGGCCCTGAGC
Organism: Othius punctulatus; assembly: GCA_951805005.1. Taxonomy (NCBI): domain Eukaryota; kingdom Metazoa; phylum Arthropoda; class Insecta; order Coleoptera; family Staphylinidae; genus Othius; species Othius punctulatus. The sequence goes on from OX638147.1 coordinate 25,295,046, forward strand.
AATACGGCCCTGGTTATGATACCGCCACTGGCGGAAGTAAAAGACGACGAGGAGGGCCGTCGCGTCGCACATTTTCGAACATGGCTTTTTTATTACTTGCAAGAGTCCAGATTCTCCTCGAGATTAGTGGAAAGTTTATAAATTGCCAAAAGCGAATTCTCCAGATCTCGTGATTCCCATAATTAACTCCACTTAAAAATTGAACGTCCTCACTTTAAAAGTTACATTTTTTTATTAATATTCATATTCTCCTCTTTTTCATCTTCACTCCACCGAAATCACATTAGATAACGGGATTCCCTTTTCATCCATTTATCAACCTGCCCTGGGGGAACTTCGGAATTTAACGACTCATTAAAGGAATATCAAATTATTACACATCCTTGCTCATTCAATCAAACTTCTTACTCAATGCCATTATAATAAAAAATAATCTTTTACGCATTTATCTCATCACTCATTTCTAACACATGTAAGGATATCTCACTATACTTAAATGTATGGTTAGTTGCCTATGACTTGATACGTCACTATAGTTTATTATGTATCAAATTTACTGGCTATTTACACTATACCTAAAGACAATTCTTTGAAAATTCTGTTTTCAATAAGTGATAAAATTGAGTACATAACTTTCTGAATTGACCAGTGTGGACTATCAAACACTGAAATTTCTCAAAATTTATTATATCCAAATACAACTTTCCGAAGCTGTTCATTTGTGATCGCCTATTATAAATTTAGCTAATCTACAAGTGCAACAGATGAAAGCTGTCATATTTTCTATTGCAACTGTCCAAATCTGCCAAATTTTCATTTGCTAGTGTCAAACTATACCATTTTTAAAGTGGAGTACTCTAAATTTGTCATTTACATCTGCAACTCTCAAAATCTGTTGAGTTTTGATATACAGCTGTAATTTGCAATAGTAGCATAATACAAAACATGTCACGTTTTCACATTGAAATTATTCTATCTGTTCCATTTTCAATTGCAATTATCCATTTCTGCAAATTTATCTACATAACTACTTATATACTGAGCTGCAGAGGTACAATACAACTTTCAATGCCGTTGCCAAAAGTTTCAACAACAATTTTCTAAAACTGTAATATTTTCGTCTAAAACTGTTGCACCTTACGACCCTTTAGCAACGCAACGTGTCACCTTTGTCAAATACTATAGCATTCTAAATTTCAGAAAAAGTAATATCAAATTCAGAAAAAAGTAGAATCAATTTCAAAGAAAGTAAAATCAATTTCAGAAAAAGCAACATCGATTTCACAAAAAGTAACATCATATTCAGAAAAAGTCCATTCAGAATTGTTTTTGTTTAAAAAATAATAGCTTAATTATGTTACCTAGTATTTACAACTTAGTTAAGAATACTCAGTATAATACTTAAGTTACATTATTAATAATTTATATAATACAAAATCTTCCTCCCGAAACTTCCGATTTCATACTGTTTCAGTTTCTTGCATTACTCGTGCACGAGATTCGTTCTTGGCTTTGTTGTACCTTCCTTTGCATCTTGTTTAGTGAATTCCATTATCATTTTCCAATAGTTCATGGTTATTATTATAGTGTTCCTCGATTGAAATACAAAACTGTTTTCATTTACTCTAGCAGTCTACTAACCTAACGTAACGTAACCTAACTTCCGATTTCCTGCTGTTTCAGTTTCTTGCATTACTCGCGCACGAGATTCGTCGTTGACTTTATTGTACCTTCCTTTGAATTTTCTTTAGCGATTTCCATTATCATTTTCCAATACATTGATTTTACATTCTCTGAAATTAATTCTAGTTTTTAAATTGACCTAACTTTTTCTGATATTGTAGTTGAAAAGGTATAGCTTTTGTATATTAATCTGCATAATTTTCTGAAGTATACTCCAAATCTCTAACACTAAGAATTTGTCAAATATATACAGACATTCAAGAAGGTTGTGTCAGCTTTTACGTTGGATACTAATAGATGGCACTGTTCAAGATGCATAACGAATATGTTTTGCAACGTTGCTAAAATGTTTCCTGGAATACAAGTAAATAATGTAACTGGATTTTTTCAAATGTCAGTCATTTGTCATTATTTTGTTGGAAGTAGTTGGAAAAGTTGACACCTCTTTCTTGAGCGCTCTGTAGCTACAATATAGTGAATTCAACTTTAACATTTTTCATTTTGTTACTTAATAGGTATATGTCATATTGTGCGTCTAATATATATAATAGTTTATTTATCAGTCTAAATCTGTCCCATTATCAACTGTGACTGTCAGAATTTTTGAAATTTCTAGTACCAGACGTGAAAATTTTCAACTCCAACTGCAGAAATTTCACCTATTTTCCAGCTCGACTCTGAAAATATGTCAAATTTTCAATTTTTAAAATTTATCAAATTTTAAAATTCATTTGTCAAAATCTGTTAATGTTTGAGCTCAGCTTGTTAAATTTACAACTCTAACAATTGAATCTGTTATATTTTCTTGCCAGTATCATTCTATTGGCAGCAGATGTGAAAATTTGTATAATTTATAACTATATATATAACTACATTTATAATTATTTTTTACACTTTTTAAATAAGTGATAAATATTTTAATGAAGACTTCTGTGATACACACCTGTAAATTGAATATGTCAAGATTGATTATTTGTTGTTTCTATGTGTGCACTAATTTTAACCTTATAACAGATTATAATTTTTTATTTGACTTGTGTAAAACTTTAATGTTATTATAACTGTGATAATTTATAAACTGTGATACACAATTGTAAACCGAACCTGCCAAGACCGATTACGTGTTTTTTGTATGTGTGCACCAATGTTACCGATATAACAGATTATAATAGTTTTTGTGTTTGTGTTTGTGTGCATATTTGACTTGCGTAAAACTTTAATGTTACTTAACACCAATAAATACTACTACTACTAATCAAAATCTACCAAATTTTGAACTGTGCTCCAAATCTGTGTTCAAAATTTTGAGTACAACTGTCAAATTGGTCAAATGATTAGTTCCAGTCGTAAAAATTTGTCAAATACAAAATATTAATAAAAAATTCAACAGTACTTTGGCAATGAATACTGTGATTCATAAGCACCCTTTGGCGTTTTTTATGTTCGTTATAATATATGTGGCCACATTATAAGTGAGTGAAATAAAATATTATTTACTGATATTTTACTGCAACTATAACATGTTCAGGTGGACGTAAGCAGGTTTTAGCACTAGCTGTGAAATTAAAAAAAAATAACTGCTTAACTAATCTGCCAAATTTTCCAAACCAAACTCTCTGAAGTTGTTAAATTTTCAATCAAAATCGTCAAAATTTAAACAGGTGGAGCTATTCACAGATTTTAATAGATGCAGTTAAAAATTTGATAAATTTTAACAATTGAAATTATAACATATTGGAAGAGATCTGTGGAAAAACGTATGACGACAATATCTTAAAAATTGTGCCAATAAATATTGTGAATCATAAAACCGTTTGGCATATTTTATGTTCCTTATAAATATGTGGCCACATTATAAGTGTGTGACAATAAATTATTATTTATTGATATTTTACTGCAACTATAACATTTTCAAGTGTAAGTAACCACTTTTTAGCACTAGCTGTGATTTTTTTCTCTATTTCATACGGATTACGAGAGCCCTATGTTGAGCATGATAACTGGGGCATCACGTATATGGTTAAGTAAAATTTAAAAAAAAACTCGTACGTATGTGGCGTTAAGTTTAGTAATTCTGAGTAACTTAGTGAAATAATGGCATAAAAGTAGAGAGCGTGTAAAGAGCGTATTATTAGTATTAATTAATAGATGCTTTATGAATGAGATTGTAGGGTATCGGTAGGCGAATTCTCCAGATCTCGTGATTCCCATAATTAACTCCACTTAAAAATTGAACGTCCTCACTTTAAAAGTTACATTTTTTTATTAATATTCATATTCTCCTCTTTTTCATCTTCACTCCACCGAAATCACATTAGATAACGGGATTTCCTTTTCATCCATGTATCAACCTGCCCTGGGGGAACTTCGGAATTTAACGACTCATTAAAGGAATATCAAATTATTACACATCTTTACTCATTCAATCAAACTTCTTACTCAATCCCATTATAATAAAAAAATAATCTTTTACGCATTTATCTCATCACTCATTTCTAATACATGTAAGGATATCTCACTATACTTAAATGTATGGTTAGTTGCCTATGACTTGATACGTCACTATAGTTTATTATGTATCAAATTTACTGGCTATTTACACTATACCTAAAGACAATTCTTTGAAAATTCTGTTTTCAATAAGTGATAAAATTGAGTACATAACTTTCTGAATTGACCAGTGTGGATTATCAAATACTGAAATTTCTCAAAATTTATTATATCCAAATACAACTTTCCGAAGCTGTTCATTTGTGATCGCCTATTATAAATTTAGCTAATCTACAAGTGCAACAGATTAAACCTGTCATATTTTCTATTGCAACTATCCAAATCTGCCAAATATTCATTTGCTTGTGTCAAAATATACCATTTTTAAAGTGGAGTAATCTAAATTTGTCATTTACATCTGCAACTCTCAAAATCTGTTGAGTTTTGATATACAGCTGTAATTTGCAATTTGCATAATATAATAGAAAACATGTCACATTTTCACATTGAAATTATCATATCTGTTCCATTTTCAATTGCAATTATCCATTTCTGCAAATTTATCTACATAACTACTTATATACTGAGCTGCAGAGGTACAATACAACTTTCAATGCCGTTGCCAAAAGTTTCAACAGCAATTTTCCAAAACTGTAATATTTTCGTCTAAAACTGTTGCACCTTACGACCTTTTAGCAACGCAACGTGTCACCTCTGTCAAATACTATAGCATTCTAAATTTCAGAAAAAGTAATATCAAATTCAGAAAAAGTAGAATCAATTTCAAAGAAAGTAAAATCAATTTCAGAAAAAGCAACATCGAATTCACAAAAAGTAACATCATATTCAGAAAAAGTCCATTCGGAATTGTTTTTGTTTAAAAGATAATAGTTTAATTATGTTACCTAGTATTTACAACTTAGTTAAGAATACTTAGTATAATACTCAAGTTACATTATTAATAATTTATATAATACAAAATCTTCTTCCCGAAACTTCCGATTTCCTACCGTTTCAGTTTCTTGCATTACTCGCGCACGAGATTCGTCGTTGACTTTATTGTACCTTCCTTTGAATTTTCTTTAGCGATTTCCATTATCATTTTCCAATACATTGATTTTACATTCTCTGAAATTAATTCTAGTTTTTAAATTGACCTAACTTTTTCTGATATTGTAGTTGAAAAGGTATAGCTTTTGAATATTAATCTGCATAATTTTCTGAAGTATACTCCAAATCTCTAACAATAAGAATTTGTCAAATATATACAGACATTCAAGAAGGTTGTGTCAGCTTTTACGCTGGATACTAATAGATGACACTGTTCAAGATGCACATCGAATATGTTTTGCAACGTTGCTGAAATGTTTCCTGGAATACAAGTAAATAATGTAACTGGATTTTTTCAAATGTCATCATTTGTCATTACTTTATTGGAAGTAGTTGGAAAAGTTGACACCACTTTCTTGAGCGCTCTGTAGCTACAATATTGTGAATTCAACTTTGACATTTTTCATTTTCTTACTTAATAGGTATATGTCATATCGTGCGTCTAATAATATAAAATAGTTTATTTATCAGTCTAAATCTGTCCCATTATCAACTGTGACTGTCAGAATTTTTGAAATTTCTAGTACCAGACGTGAAAATCTGCAAAATTTTCAACTCCAACTGCAGAAATTTCACCTATTTTCCAGCTCGACTCTGAAAATATGTCAAATTTTCAATTTTTAAAATTTATCAAATTTTAAAATGCATTTGTCAAAATCTGTCAATGTTTGAGCTCAGCTTGTTAAATTTACAACTCTAACAATTGAAATCTGTTATATTTTCTTGCCAGTATCATTCTATTGGCAGTAGATGTGAAAATTTGTATAATTTATAACTATATATATAACTACATTTATAATTATTTTTTACACTTTTTAAATAAGTGATAAATATTTTAATGTAGACACACTTGTAAATTGAATATGCCAAAACTGATTATTTGTTGTTTCTATGTGTGCCCTAATTTTAACTTTATAACAGATTGCAATTTTTTTATTTGACTTGTGTAAAACTTTAATGTTATTATAACTGTGATAATTTATAAACTGTGATACACAATTGTAAACCGAACCTGCCAAGACCGATTACTTGTTTTTTGTATGTGTGCACCAATGTTACCCCTATAACAGATTATAATAATTTTTGTGTTTGTGTTTAAAACTGCTTGAACTTTAAATGTGCATATTTGACTTGCGTAAAACTTTAATGTTACTTAACACCAATAAATACTACTACTACTACTATCAAAATCTACCAAATTCTGAACTGTGCTCCAAATCTGTGTTCAAAATTTTGAGTACAACTGTCAAATTTGTCAAATGATTACTTCCAGTCGTAAAAATTTGTCAAATACAAAATATAAAAAAAAAACAACAGTACTTTGGCAATGAATACTGCGATTCATAAGCACCCTTTGGCGTTTTTTATGTTCGTTATAATATATGTGGCCACATTATAAGTGAGTGAAATAAAATATTATTCATTGATATTTTACTGCAACTATAACATGTTCAGGTGGACGTAAGCAGGTTTTAGCACTAGCTGTGAAATTTAAAAAAAATAACTGCTTAACTAATCTGCCAAATTTTCCAAACCAAACTCTCTAAAGTTGTTAAATTTTCAATCAAAATCGTTAAAATTTAAACAGGTGGAGCTATTCACAGATTTTAATAGATGCAGTTAAAAATTTGATAAATTTTAACAATTGAAATTATAACATATTGGAAGAGATCTGTGGAAAAACGTATGACGACAATATCTTAAAAAATTTGCCAATAAATATTGTGAATCATAAAACCGTTTGGCATTTTTTATGTTCCTTATAAATATGTGGCCACATTATAAGTGTGTGACAATAAATTATTATTTATTGATATTTTACTGCAACTATAACATTTTCAAGTGTAAGTAACCACTTTTTAGCACTAGATGTGATTTTTTTCTCTATTTCAAACGGTTTACGAGAGCCCTATGTTGAGCATGATAACTGGGGCATCACGTATATGGTTAAGTAAAATTAAAAAAAAAAACTCGTACGTATGTGGCGTTAAGTTTAGTAATTCTGAGTAACTGAGTGAAATAATGGCATAAAAGTAGAGAGCGTGAAAATAATGTATTATTAGTATTAATTAATAGATGCTTTATGAATGAGATTGTAGGGTATCGGTAGGCGTATTCTCCAGATCTCGTGATTCCCATAATTAACTCCACTTAAAAATTGAACGTCCTCACTTTAAAAGTTACATTTTTTTATTAATATTCATATTCTCCTCTTTTTCATCTTCACTCCACCGAAATCACATTAGATAACGGGATTTCCTTTTCATCCATGTATCAACCTGCCCTGGGGGAACTTCGGAATTTAACGACTCATTAAAGGAATATCAAATTATTACACATCTTTACTCATTCAATCAAACTTCTTACTCAATCCAATTATAATAAAAAATAATCTTTTACGCATTTATCTCATCACTCATTTCTAACACATGTAAGGATATCTCACTATACTTAAATGTATGGTTAGTTGCCGATGACTTGATACGTCACTATAGTTTATTATGTATCAAATTTACTGGCTATTTACACTATACCTAAAGACAATTCTTTGAAAATTCTGTTTTCAATAAGTGATAAAATTGAGTACATAACTTTCTGAATTGACCAGTGTGGTGTATCAAACACTGACATTTCTCAAAATTTATTATATCCAAATACAACTTTCCGAAGCTGTTCATTTGTGATCGCCTATTATAAATTTAGCTAATCCACAAGTGCAACAGATTAAACCTGTAATATTTTCTATTGCAACTATCCAAATCTGCCAAATTTTCATTTGCTAGTGTCAAAATATACCATTTTTAAAGTGGAGTAATCTAAATTTGTCATTTACATCTGCAACTCTCAAAATCTGTTGAGTTTTGATATACAGCTGTAATTTGCAATAGTAGCATAATACAAAACATGTCACGTTTTCACATTGAAATTATTCTATCTGTTCCATTTTCAATTGCAATTATCCATTTCTGCCAATTTATCTACATAACTACTTATATACTGAGCTGCAGAGGTACAATACAACTTTAATGCCGTTGCCAAAAGTTTCAACAGCAATTTTCCAGAACTGTAATATTTTCGTCTAAAACTGTTGCACCTTACGACCCTTTAGCAACGCAACGTGTCACCTCTGTCAAATACTATAGCATTCTAAATTTCAGAAAAAGTAATGTCAAATTCAGAAAAAAGTAGAATCACTTTCAAAGAAAGTAAAATCAATTTCAGAAAAAGCAACATCGAATTCACAAAAAGTAACATCATATTCAGAAAAAGTCCATTCAGAATTGTTTTTGTTTAAAAGATAATAGCTTGATTATGTTACCTAGTATTTACAACTTAGTTAAGAATACTTAGTATAATACTTAACTTACATTATTAATAATTTATATAATACAAAATCTTCTTCCCGAAACTTCCGATTTCCTACTGTTTCAGTTTCTTGCATTACTCGCGCACGAGATTCGTTCTTGGCTTTGTTGTACCTTCCTTTGCATCTTCTTTAGTGAATTCCGTTATCATTTTCCAATAGTTCATGGTTATTATTATAGTTTTCCTCGATTGAAATACAAAACTGTATTCATTTACTCTAGCAGTCTACTAACCTAACGTAACGTAACCTAACTTCCGATTTCCTGCTGTTTCAGATTCTTGCATTACTCGCGCACGAGATTCGTCGTTGACTTTATTGTACCTCCCTTTAAATTTTCTTTAGCGATTTCCATTATCATTTTCCAATACATTGATTTTACATTCTCTGAAATTAATTCTAGTTTTTAAATTGACCTAACTTTTTCTGATATTGTAGTTGAAAAGGTATAGATTTTGTATATTAATCTGCATAATTTTCTGAAGGATACTAATAGATGACACTGTTTAAGATGCATATCGAATATGTTTTGCAACGTTGCTGAAATGTTTTCTGGAATACAAGTAAATAATAAATAAAATAATAAATATATGGTTAAGTAAAAAAAAAACTCGTACGTATGTGGCGTTAAGTTTAGTAATTCTGAGTAACTGAGTGAAATAATGGCATAAAAGTAGAGAGCGTGTAAAGAACGTATTATTAGTATTAATTAATAGATGCTTTATGAATGAGATTGTAGGGTATCGGTTTGAATGGGAATTAGCGGGTGGATGAAAATGGTAAATCTCTGCGGATGTGGCTGGGAGGTATATTAGAATAATGGCCGGCCGGCGGTTTTGTGATGGAATTATTGAAAAGTTATTACGGATAAATGAATCACCGGCAAACATAAAAGTTAAATTAGAGGAAAACAAAGCAATAAGGTAAAAAGTGGGCGAGGAGGTTGGTGGATGTCTAAAGCGATCCGGCGCTGCTGGCTAATTCATATTAATGGTTACACCTAATGTCCGATACCAGGCTAAAAGGCTCGCACTGTTTATCCAGCCATCAACTGCCGGACGCGTGTAATAATGAGTTCCCAGTGATTACCGGTGCTGCACGGCTTTCGCAGAGCAGACCTGTACCCGGCGCCTCCGCCATTGTCGGTGCCTCCGGGCGACGTCTTTTATCAGCGGCTGCCTAATCGATTCAAGATAACAGCGGCGATCAATGTTCGAAGGTGTAATATTTATATCTAGATCGCACACAAAATAGACGGGAAGGCCGCTGGCACTGGCCTGATGGCAGTTACAAAACTAGAATCGCCCGGATTCGGATACATCCGCAAGTAATAAAGACACAGACAGACCGGGAACTCGGACTGACGCGTTTAACATAAATTGATTGCGAATGACGAACAATTAATATTTATAAATGATGTATGTAGTGACGATCTATAAATCGTGTTGCAAGAGCCACCTCCATATAACGCACCATTAATTCTCATTTCAATCGGCCCTAATTGAAATTTCAAAATACACACACAAACACACGCACGCACGTGTGCATGGTTAAGTGAGAACGAGAAGGGTTCAGGCATCAAACGCTCATTTTTATGCGCCGATACGACATTAATCAGCGGCTTCTATTACTGATTGTAATTAATAATTAATTCGCGGTGTAATGAATGTTTCGAGTGCGCTCTAACCTGTTAGCCCAGAATGATTAAAACCAGCCGACCTCTTCGCCGCAGGAACAATGAGACACCGCCGGGAATAATTAAATTTTTGGCGATACCTTTACACTATTAAAACATGGAAAAAAGATATCCCGGCCTGGAGCTTGAGGGCTGCCCACATTTCACGGTGCATACTCGTGGAATTTAAAGAACGGCCGCGTTGTAATTAAAATATTCTGCTTGGACGCCTCCTTAGAGACTCCAGCACCGGCGCTCTCTGATGTCGCTCCTGCACCCGGGGAAAAGCATAATATAACGACACGTTCAAAAAAATATTATTAAACCGATTATGCAATTCGACTGGCTGGCGCCGCATACGTTGCCGCTGGAAATTGGAGAGGGTCGGCGGTTTTGATTTAAAACGGGGCCATCCTGACACAGCCTTATCTCTCGCGCGTTAAAAAAAACGAGGAGCAGCCACACTTGAATTTATAAAAATATACAATCTCGCCACAAAAATCTCACTTAATAACTACTAATTATACTCCCTATAAAAAAAAACACACGGCAATCAAACAACATTAAAAAGTCCTTGTTATTAAAACTACTAATGGCACAGCAGCGATAAATTATAATTACACTAATCCTACAAAATTACCATTATGCAAGGCTCCAATATTCCAATATTGAAGCGGCTGTTTCCTTTTTTTACTACAAAACTTGAGACTTCACTAACAAGCGCTAACTAGAGCACAAGTATCAATGTAAACCCAGCTAAAGCAATATGTTTCACTCGATAACTCATTTCCAACTCCACATAAAATACTTCGATTACACTTCAACATTTGCAAAAAAATAATTACACTCACAATAATACCTATCCTAAATAGAGTAGGATTGCATGGGTGATCAGCACTGTATTAGTAATTTATATCGCTATCTCGCTTTTAGATTTTTCTCTCTCATACACATTAACGGAGTTACCGAATTTATCCGCTACTTAATTTCCACACTAAATATAGTAGGATTGCATGAATATCTTTCTAATTTTGCAAGCAGGAGATCTGGTTAACTCTTTCAGGGGCAGTGGTTCATATTTTATACCACCAAACAGATACATATTTATGGGCGGTGGTTCAAAAATAGTACCACCTTTTCAAAAGCTGTTTACAGAATGCACAGAAGTATTATTTACAAACCACTGCAGCAACGTATTCAATTAGTCTTCCCTGTAACCATTAGATGGCGACATTTATTGAAATTCAAACTGCATTAATTATAACCAAAGCGCGGATTTATAAGCATAAAAAATTAGAAAATAAGCGCTTAAAAATGCATAAAAATCTTAGAAAATAAGCATATAAAATAGGATAAAGATTAGAATACGCACAAAAACGCAGAAAAGCATGATTTTATTTTTTATGGAAATACAGAAAAACAAAACAAAACAAAATTTTATTAACAAGAACGCACTTTAGGTAGATAAAAGTAATATTTTAATAACATAGGTGTTGGTGATTAATATTAATAACAATAATAATTAATAACAAATAATGATTACTGCTCATTTTTAAATGAACTAATAATTAAATGTTTTTCTAAATTTTCAACGGAAAATTCCATTCTCCTATCACTGAGCACATTTTTTAAGTGTGAAAAGCTTCTCTCCACATCCACACTTGTAATCGGTGCATATTTAAATTTGGGAACAATTGTAATATTTATCAGCAAATCTTCCACGAAATCTCCTTTTAAAACTGTTGATATTTTTTGTAACTCGCCAAACCCTTCATTTTTTGACAGAACTGCATCACGTTTTCTTTAATAATCTCTCCTATAGATCCCCGTACGTTTAAGACGTCTTTTCTAAATACTTCAACTATTGGAACCGCATCTACCAAAGTTGTGTCCTTTGCTTGGAGTTTATCAATCGCGTTGCTTACGAAACTGTAGTTGGTTTTTAGGAATGCTAAATTTTGTACAACCCTCCTATCATTAAGTACTTTGTAACATTATTTAATTGCCTCTGATACATTTTCGGGAAACTCTAACACAAGCTCCTTAAATGAATCGAAATGGTCGGCATAATGGCAGGCAGAATCTAGCCACGTACATCACCTAGTTATAACCGGTGCCGGAGGAAGAGGTACATTTGGCATTCTTTCCCTAAACATATCAACCCTCAGTGGAGCTTTTATTAAAATTTTCTTCCCGGTTTTTATCAAATCATTGACCAGGGGAAATTGCAGTCTAATCGTTTCAGCAACTCGATTAAAACCATGTGCCAAACAGGTGCAATGCATTAATTGCTCATATTTAAAAAAAAAACAATTTTTTATCGTATCGGGAACCCCATAAGCTTTTAATGGTCCATGAGCCTGGGACACCCTGTATAACTTTCTGAATTGATCAGTATTTATTATCAATCACTGAAATTTCTCCAAATTTATGTATTTATTATTAAGTTTTGAAGAAAATATCAAACAAAAAGAAGCAAAAAAATAGTATGTGAGATTATCAGCGAAACACGAGTCGAATAAAAATTTGATGAGTTAGTTTAGATTAGTTTAGTAAATCACTATCATTTGGACATGAATTGTCCAAATTGGAGCATAGATACCCATTGTATGGACGATTACCTTTTAGGAATTAATAAACCTAAACCGTTATGGATTCATAAACCGCAAAAAAAGCTATTACTATTAACGATGAATGCCTCATATTAAGTAATAAAAATTTTATGCAAACTATTTTGATGCCATCGAATATAATGGGGAGTAAAGCAAACTTTAACGCGCCGAATTGAATGATTCATAAATGACTCGTGAACCATATACATCGATAAATCAAAATTAACCCTGATTAAATTTTAACTGATCCCAAATAAAACACGGATAATGGGAGTATAAATGGATACGATTTTACGTTTATCTGCGACAATAAAACTGAAATGATTAGAATATGAGCTCGTATTTTAAAAAGCAGGAGTTTTCAATACAAGAATGGAAAAGCCGAACAAAACATATTTATGCAGAGGAGTAAGATTAATACATATATTTTCTGGTGCATTCACACAAAGGCTCATTCTGTACTGATTGAGACGTAGCAGATAGGTTCTATCGGAGATTATTTGGCGACCAACTAGTGGCTTCTAGATGTATCAAATTCTCAATACACCGATATAAGACCATGTTTTTTTTAAAATAACAGTAGGTTAGATTAGGAAATTTGAAAAAAAAATCTGAATATGAGAAGTGAAATGATACAGAAATTTTTATTCATATTTTCTGAAATCTACATAAGTGATTGCATTAAAAACTTTCATGATTGAAATTATCTTCAAAAATATATGAAAATTCTGCCTAGTTTAGTTATTTTGGAGTGTCTTTTTCTGGAATATTTCTATAATTTGGAGTAGTTTCCAATTGTTGATGTTTCAGACGAATTTCATTTATTGAATCATGTTGATATCCACAGAAAGTTGAAATTGTTGATATTTAGCACTATTCATAATGTTTGCAATTAAATTATGTGTCACACACAATAAAACAATGTTCTCTAAAACTCATTAAAATTAATCAATGTCAAAATGATATTTTTGGAGCTTTTGAAGCTTTTTGGAGTGTTTTTTCTGAAATATTTTTATAATTTTGAATCGTTTCGACGAAATTCATTTATTAAATCATATTAATATTCACAGAATGTTCAAATTGTAGAAATTTGGTACCATTCATAATGTTTGCTTTTCAATCATATAGACAATTCATTAATGCTAAATGATTTTTTGGTATTTCTGAAGTTGTAAATTTCTAAAACTCTCCAACACAACTACTTAAATCACAACCAAAACCACCAAAACCACCAAAGACATTTTTGGTATCTGGTTCTGAAGTTATTTTGGAGTGTCTTTTTTTGGAATATTTCTATAATTTTGAATCGCTTTCACTTGTTGGTGTTTCAGACGAGTTTCATTAATTGAATGATATTGATCGTCATAGAATGTTGAAATTGTTCATATGTGGCGCATTCATAATGTTTGCAATTGAATTATTAGTACACACACACAATAAAACAATCTTCTCTAAAACTCTATAAAAGTAATCAATATCTAAATGTTTTTTTAGCTTTTGAAGCTTTTTGGAGTGTTTTTTCTAGAATATTTCTATAATTTTGAATCCTTTAGATGTTTCAGACGAGATTCATTTATTGAATCATATTAATATTCACAGAATGTTGAAATTGTAGAAATTTGCACCATTCATTGTGTTTGCTTTTCAATTATATTTCAATTAATGCTCAATGACTATTTTGGTATTTATGAAGTTGTAAATTTCAAAAAGCCCTCTACCAAAACCACCGAAACTACCAAAAACCACCAAAACCACCAATGACATTTTTGGTATCTATTTCTGAAGTTATTTTTGAGTGTCTTTGTCTGGAATATTTTTATCACATTAAATGTTTTCACGTGTTGATGTATCAGACGAGTTTCATTTATTGAATCATATTGATATTCACAGAATGTTGAAATTGTAGATATTTGCCACCATTAATAATGCCCCCCTCCTCCAAAGGCACCAAAATCACCCCCAAAACTACCAAAAACCATCAAAAATCACCAAACCCACCAATGACATTTTTGGTATCTATTTCTGAAATTATACTGGAGTGTATTTTTTTGAATATTTCTATAATTTTAAATCGTTTCCAGTTGTTGATGTTTCAGACTAGATTCATTTATTGAATCATATTATTTAATTCAATAATTCTCAATGACTTTTTTGGTATTTCTGAAGTTGTAAGTTTCTAAAACCCTTCACCAAAACCACCAAAATCACTACCAAAATTACCAAAAACCATCAAAACCACCAATGGCATTTTTGGTATCTATTTCTGAAATTATTTTGGAGTGTCTTTTTCTGGAATTTTTCTATAATTTTGAATCGTTTTCACTTGTTGATGTTTTAGACGAGTTTCATTAATTGAATGATATTGATAGTCACAGAATGTTGAAATTGTTCATATTTGGCACATTCATAATGTTTGCAATTGAATTATTAGTACACACACAATAAAACAATCTATTCTAAAACTCTATAAAAGTAATCAATAACTAAATGTTTTTTAGCTTTTGAAGCTTTTTGGAGTGTTTTTTCTAGAATATTTCTATAATTTTGAATCCTTTAGATGTTTCAGACGAGATTCATTTATTGAATCATATTAATATTCACAGAATGTTGAAATTGTAGAAATTTGCACCATTAATTGTGTTTGCCTTTCAATTATATTTCAATTAATGCTCAATGACTACTTTGGTATTTTTAAAGTTGTAAATTTCTAAAACACTCTACCAATACCACCAAAATCACCACCAAAACCACCAAAAACCACCAAACCACCAATGACATTTTTGGTATCTATTTCTGAAGGTATTTTGGAGTGTCTTTTTCTGGAATATTTCTATAATTTTGAATCGTTTTCACTTGTTGATGTTTCAGATGAGATTAATTTATTGAATCATATTATTTAATTCATTAATGCTCGGTGACCTTTTTGGCATTTCTGAAGTTGTAAATTTCTAAACCCCATCACCAAAACCACAAAAATTTAAACATTGAAGTCACATACAATAAAACAATGTTCTCTAAAACTCAATAAAATTAATCAATGTCCAAATGCTATTTTTGCAGCTATTGAGAAGCTTTGTTGGAGTGTTTTTTCTAGAATATTTCTATAATTTTCCATCGTTTAGATGCTTCAGACGAGATTCATTTATTGAATCATATTAATATTAACATCATGTTGAAATTGTAAAAATTTGGCACCATTAATTGTGTTGGTTTTCAATTATAAAGAAAATTCATTAATGCTCAATGATTTTTTGGTATTTCTGAAATTGTAAATTTCTAAACCCCTTCACCAAAACCACCAAAATGTCAAAATTTAAAACACACAATGTTTTCTAAAACTCAATAAAGTTAATCAATATCCAAATGATATTTTTGGAGCTTTAGAAGCTTTGTTGGAGTGTTTTTTCTGGAATATTTCTATAATTTTCAATCGTATTGATGCTTCAGACGAGATTCATTTATCGAATCATATTAATATTAAAATCATGTTGATATTGTAAAAATTTTGCACCATTAATTGTATTTGCTTTCAATTATAATGACAATTCATTAATGTTTAATGATGTTTTGGTATTTCTGAAGTTGTGAATTTCTAAACTCCTCCACCAAAACCACCAAAATTTCAAAATTCAAGTCACACACAATAAAAAAATGTTTTCTAAAACTCAATAGAAGTAATCAATGTTCAAATGATATTTTTGAAGCTTTTCAAGCTTTGTTGGAGTGGTTTTTCTAGAATATTTCTATAATTTTGAATCATTTAGATGCTTCAGACGAGATTCATTTATTGAATCATATTAATACTCACAGAATGTTGTAATTATAAAAAAATGGCAGAATAAATTGTGTTTGTTTTCAATTATGAAGACAATTCATTAATGTTCAAAGCTTTTTGGTATTTCTAAAGTTGTGAATCTCTAAATCCCTCCACCAAAACCACCTACATTTCAAAATTGAAGTCACACACAATAGAACAATTTTCTTTAAAAGTCAATAAAATTAATCTATGTTCAAATGATATTTTTGCAGATTTTCAAGCTTTGTTGGAGAGTTTTTTCTAGAATATTTCTATAATTTTCAATCATTTAGATGCTTCAGATGAAATTCATTTATTGAATCATATTATTATTCACAGAATGTTGAAATTGTAGAAATTTGGTACCATTCATAATCCTCAGTGACTTTTTTGGTATTTCTGAAGTTATAAATTTCTAAAACACTCCACCAAAACCACCAAAATTAACACCAAAACTACCAAAACCACTAAAAACCAAGAAAACAACCAATGACATTTTTTGTATCTCTTAAATTTCTTTGGTACCATTCATAATCCTCAGGACTTTTTTGGTATTTCTGATGTTATAAATTTCTAAAACACTCCACCAAAACCACCAAAATTACCACCAAAACTACCAAAACCACCAAAAACCAAGAAAACCACCAATGACATTTTTTGTATCTATTGCTTAAATTGTTTTGGGAGTGTCTTTTTCTGGAATATATCTTTAATTTTGAATCGTTTTCACTTGTTGATGTTTCAGACGAGATTTATTTATTGAATCGTACTGATATTCACACAATGTTGAAATTCTTGAAATTAGGCCTTTCATGTTTGCTATTCACTTATAAAGACAATTCAATATTCTTCATTGGCATTTTTGGTGTTTCTGAAGTTTCAAAGCCTTTTTGACTGCAAAGTGATGCTGTAAACTTAAGCGGTTATTGTGATTTTTTTTGTCACTATGGTGGTATTTTAAATATATATATATATAATTATTAGCAGATAAAACGATTTAATTTTTAAATTTATGGTTTTGGTCGCTAACAATTGGTCCGGCAGCAAAAGGGGTATAAGTCGTTTTTGAAGGTTGAAAGTTTTGCAATACATATTAGGCATTTAAGTAACATAAACGGGCGTATATCATATATATTCAATAATTTAACTGAAAGCTGAGAGTTTTAACTTTCAGTTCAATTATTGAAATATATGAGATAGGTCCGTTTATGTTTAAACGCCTAATATGTCTTTCAAAACTTTTAACTTTCAAAAACGACTTATACCGCTATTCCCGCCAGACCGCCAATTTTTTTCACACAAAAATTGTACGGTCAGTCCACGTGATTGCAAACTTCGGCGTCCGCCAGGCGTCAATTGGCACGAAATCAATCCCCCACGTGATCGACCTAATGGGTCAAAATAACCACGCGACCAAGAAACCGGAAGTCCGGACCGCAGCCGCCCCCGGGAGCGGCATCCCCGCCGACCATCTTGTTATAAAACCCGCCGACGCGTTACACGCGGCGATCGTTAAAAAGGTGGTGCACATCGCGCTGCACTTTTTAATTAATCAAACTTACCGACGCGTAACGATGCGCCCCTCAAAGGGACCCCGAACAAGTATCGATAAGTTAAGGTTATCCCTTTGCAGATGTACGTTTGAAGATTGGATATCTTATTACTCTTTGATATTCATACATCGTGCTAAAATGACCGGCTCGAGAATGTTCTATGAGGGGCGGCATTATTATCTGAGAGACAGTATCAGGAACAACAAGTGGCTAGAAGGTTAGCAGGAGAAATTAAGCAATCAAAAATAAGTATGAGTAACAATTGGGAGCGGAAATTATGCCTTTCTTTTCATCGACTCCATATGTTCTGTTAGAAGTGGGAAGTGGGAAGTGGGAAGTGGGAGCATAAGCAAATAAGGACAGATAACCCTGTGCACAGATTGAAGGATTTTGAGGAGTTTTTCCTAGATCCGGACCTGAATGTATACATATATATATATATATATATATATATATATATATATATATATATATATATATATATATATATATATATATATATAATACAAGTGGATGGTCGGACCATCATCATTAATGCTGGTGCGTCTCGGCGCGACGCTGTTGGAGATGCCGGCGGAATATAAACCACGAGAGCGTAATTAGAACTGGAAGCCATAATTATCCGCAACAATTAGTAACGTTATGAAATAGGCCGGCGTATTTGTTTTTAATCAGTTTTAATTTGCATGTCATTGTCGTGCGGCGCGACGCGACATTAAAAGTTATTAGATACAGGAAGCGGTGAGACCGGATGTCCGGATCGATGGTGATGGTCGGGTCCGGGGAGTCGTAGGAACGTGTAAAATCGGCCGTGAAATAGTGGCACACCGGTATACATGATAAAAGATCCATCCGGCCCAACACTTGGTGCGGAGCGGGTTGTTTTTTTTTTCGCCTAGTCATAGTCGTGTGTCACTGTCGTCGGCCGCTGGACGGAAATTAAACAGATTAATAGCATGAGCGTTCAATTGGACTTCGACAGGATGGGGGATTTTTCGTTACAGAACGAGCTACTTCAATTTAGCGTGTACAGATTGCTACTAAAGCTATAAAACCAATCGGGAGATTTGTTGTTTAATACATACCGACCGACAATTTACACTTAGTCACCTTATATTCATTCCCCGACAACATAATCGAATTAAACTGTTTTCATTCGGGCGCGTTTTTGGCTCCCACCGACAGCAAGTACAACTTAAACGAATTATTCCCGCAAAAACGTTAAGTGGTAAAGCCGCGTCACAATCACTTCAGTTCCATATCAATTTCCACCTTCAACCGCTTTAAATTAATCGCCTTCGTTTCGCTCCAATTTTTAAGTGCCAACGCAATTAAACACAGCGGAATTAAAACAGGACACCACTCCATATTACATCTTCATAATCACTCAAAAAAATAATTAACCATCGGAGCAATTAAATCGAACCTAAACTCTAAACCACTCCACCCCCGCATTTTTCCCGCTCCCCCGTTAGAATCGGCAATTAACTAATACCATTATCATCGTCGTTTAATTGCCGATCCGTCGAGGTATTACTTAATTACCTACTCAGAGGCAAATGCACCCTGCAATGCGCGATGGCGGAAAAAACATAGATGACAGACTAAATACGGTCGATTTTATCTAGCGATTTAAATACGGTTAATGGGGTAACTCGGTTATTTAATTGTTAAGAGAAAATCCTCGAATTTTCCGGCCGCCGTGCTCGCCATTGAATAGAAACAAAATTGAAATTGTGCACTAAATCAATTTGCATACATTTAAATTAATCGGAACCTCGTGGGGCTTTCAATCAGTGTATTGTAGACGAATGTGCTCAAGTTTTATTTTCAACCCCCACATAATTTTAGATTCTGCACAAACATACACGGGTATACAACCATACACACTACATGTTCTAATTATTTAAAAAAACATATACACAGTGTCTCCACGGACACACCTCACTATGCATTTAAAAAATCATTCACAACAAAAAGTTTAACACATTCTGAAAAGTGCTTTGTTAAATTCAGAATAAAGCACTACTATGTTTTAACCACACAATTTATTGTTATATATATATACGAGGGCTGTTTGACGGAAGAGTGACTTTTCAAAGGTTGGTAACACTTTCGTTATAATGATTATGTTGCTAGCTCCTGAGGTCTTTCGGAGGTCTACTGTCAAAATTTGGCACCAATCTGACAGATAGATTATGTTTTATACTTATTTGAAGGAAACTGTTTTGGTTGTTTTGTAAATATGTAAAAAAAAAAATTCGAGTGTTGATTAAACATTATTTTCTACGTGAAAAAACAATTAAAGAAACCGAGGAAAAGTTACGTAAATATTATCCAGAATCTGCTCCGTCCCATGGAATGATTTGTAAGTGGTTTCTGCTTTTAAAAGTGGCCTTATGAGCACGGTTGATGCAGATCGTCCGAAACCATCATTTACTGTGACTACTCCAGAAATGGTTAATAAACTCTATGGCCTTGTAATTGGCAATCGTCGAATAAAAGTTTGTGAGATAGCTAATGAAGTAAACATCTCAACCGAACGGGTATACAATATTTTGCATGAACATTTCAATAAGAAAAAGCTATCCGCGAGATGGTTGCCGCGTTTGCTTAATAGTGATCAAATGCGCGCTCGCATTAAGAATTCAGAAGAATGTTTTGCCGTTTTCAACGTAACTCAAAGGATTTTTTTCGTCGATATGTCGCAGTAGATGAAATTTGGATACATCATTATACTCCAGAAACAAGAATACAGTCTAAATACTGGATTTCTCCATGCGAATATGCTCCCAAAAAGGCAAACACACTTTTTTCGACCAATAAGGTCATGGCCACAGTTTTTTGGGATTCTAAAGGTGTAATCTTTATTAATTGTTTACAAAAAGGAAAAACCATAACTGGCCAGTATTATGCTGATTATGCAGACATGTATTGATGCCGAACTTGAAAAACAACGACCGCATTTGATGAAGAAAAAAAGTGTTGTTCCATCACGATAATGCGCCCTGTCATTCGTCTGCAATGGCTACAACTAAATTGACTGAATTGCATTACGAATTACTGCTTTATCCGCCATATTCGCCAGATCTGGCTCCCAGTGATTTCTTCTTATTTCCAAATTTAAAAAAATGGCTGTGTGGAAAAAGATTTCAGGCAAATGAAGAGAAGGCAAATGAAAGATTACTTTTTGGAAGGTTTAAAAAAATTGTAAACTCGCCGGGCTAAGTGTGTACACTTGAAAGGGTGTTATGTTGACAAATAAAATATATTTTGAACAGAAAAATAACGTTTTCATTAAAAAGTCACTCTTCCGTCAAACAGCCCTCGTATATATATATATATATATATATATATATATATATATATATATATATATATATATATATGTGCATTTGTATCGTGTTCGCCTCCATACACACATAAGGCGACCACACCTCCATCAGAAATAATGGTGCTGGGACTCTAATTATTACTTTTATGTAATTTATCAAATATAACTTTCAGAATACCAAAAGAGGGGTAATAATTTGAAAATATTTTTATATACAATTGTTTGCTACATTCAACATTCGATTTCACCTCCGTACGTGAATAGCGCGATTCCGCCACCGAAATATATTTTTTGCCATATTAAACGTACCATTTTACCTCTGGCAATGTTGTCAACTGTAACGGAGCCAGTAAGTACATTATAATGTAGTTTTGATCAGGTGTGATTCCTCTACGGTAAAGAGATGTCGAATTCTAACAGTATGGGAAAATGTTTGCCTCAATCAAGAGGATGGCAGTTAGTAGAACTTGCTAATGTAATATATATTAGTAAAAGTAAACAATGAAACAATTGTAAATGAACAATGAACCTGGTAAGTTCTACTTTATGAAATTATGATGAAATAACATATATACTAATAACTAATTTAAGACGATAATTTGCACAAGAAGGCGATAACTAACAGATGTAGATGATACAATGAATATATGAGGAATGACATTGCATATCTCCATCATATAAAACTCTCCACATTACCCTATAAAAAATAGTTGACAAAATTGAGTCTCCTTAGAAGCAATTGATTCCGTTCATAAACGGAATAAACGGATACAATTTATTCCGTTCCCGCTCTTGTCGACAAAATTCAAGGTACACAAATAGAGGTTTTTCTATAAACTCTTAGGATAAGGTGCCATCAAAACGCGTACTTGCGTTAAAATTAGTATTTTTTTCACTGTAGCAATGTTACATCTATACTAAGTATGATTAAGACAAAATATGGTAGAAGAACAGGCAATTTCCATTAGTTTATATATCTCGAACTCTAGCAAAGTCAGGCTAATCTTGATTAATCAAATATATAATTTGTGTAGGTTCATTTTCAGTAAAAATACTTTATTGCAAAATACAACCCATTCGAAAAATCTTTCTTTTGCAGAAATGAGTCTTGGGAAATAAGTTTAATAATGAAGTAGTACACAGTTTTCAGTTTCTAAATGTAGCAGAAATACATACACATTTTACAACAAATATGCTGATAGTGAACTCGGAAAATCACCATCAACATTTCAATATTCATCAAGTTCCTATGTTCCCGATTCTGAAGAGGATAGCAATTCAAATTCAAAAATATATCCGTTCTTTGATTCGTTAGGCAGTGAAAGTCTCGTTATTCCAGTATCCGAACAATTGCTATTAACTAAAGAAAGGGTTGAAAATAACAACAATAATCTGTCTGATGTAACAACACAGAACGAAGCAAGATTTGAATTTATAAATAGCTACGTTAATCAAAGCTTAGGAAAAAAATCCAACAGAAGAACAGTTTGCAAATTTTGTTACAATGCGGTGACAAATTTTGAGAGACACCTGGAAAGACATTATAAAGAAGAAAAAGAAGTAATAGATTTTTTGAGTTTTCCAAAAACCACAAAGGAAGGCAAAAACATGCGACGAAA
Source organism: Othius punctulatus (assembly GCA_951805005.1). Taxonomy (NCBI): domain Eukaryota; kingdom Metazoa; phylum Arthropoda; class Insecta; order Coleoptera; family Staphylinidae; genus Othius; species Othius punctulatus. The sequence continues at coordinate 25,318,282 of OX638147.1, forward strand.
AATAATAGCTATTTTAAGATATGAAACTCAATTAAAATTATTTATCGAAAGTAACAATACGAATTCTAATAAATTACCATGCATTCATTGCAAAAAACTCCTTTCGGCTAATTATTTGCGGCGCCACTACAAATTATGTTCTATTAAACCAATAAATAAAAATTCTACCAGAATTCAACATCAGCAATTATCTCAGACTCTGCTAGCGACGGCTGCAGATTCAGGAAACACTGCCGAAACTTTAAGAGTTAGAAATAAAGTATTTCCTAAGATGAGAGCCGATTTAATATCTTTCGTGGCGAAAAAAGATCATGTGATTATATGCTTTGGGGAAAATTATTTAAAGTAACATAAACGGGCAGAAATTGGTATCGCTTGTTCCAATAAATTGAGGGAATGTGCAAGATTGCTGATCGAAATACGACGTCGTAAAAATAACAAAAATCTAAACTTTGCGGAAATATTAAGCACAGAATTTTTCGGTCAAGTTGTTGCAAGCACAAGAACCATAAGTGGTTATAATGAGGTAAATAAACAATTCAAATCTCCAAGCTTAGCAATGCACTTGGGAACTGTTTTAAAACAAATTTCAGATTATTGCACTCATTTAATATTAAAACAGATATTAAAATGACAATGACAATGTAGAAGAAAAATTAAAGGATATAAAAAGATTGAGAAGAATGGTGGAAACTCAATGGAATTGTGAAGTATCTTCATTGGCTACAAAGGATTTAGCTGAAAAAAGATGGAACAAACCAGTAAAACTGCCTCTAACAAAAGATGTAATTAAATTTAAAAACTACATCGTAAAGTCTGCTGATGAAAATATGGATATTCTCAAAAAGGATAATACCAACGAGAAGGCCTTTAAAAACTTAGTAGTGGCTACATTATGTTTAACAATTTTGTTTAATCGAAGGCGAATTGGAGATGTCCAATATGTTAACGTTGAATCATACTTAAAATAATTTGAAATTATTGATCAAACTGAATGTTTGGAACAACTGACGGAATACGAAAAGATATTAACTGAAAGTTATAAACGAGTTGTAGCAGGAGGTAAAGGCAGTCGTCCCATTGTCATACTATTTCCAAAAATATTGCAACAATATATCAATCTATTTCTTTAAGTGCGACAGGAAACTAATATAGTTCCAAAAGAGAATTGCCATTTGTTTGCGTATCCTCATATCAAAAACCAGTGGATTAGGGCTGATGTAATTATCACAAAATTTGCTAAAGCAAGCAATCTTTCGAATCCAGAAGCAATATCGTCGAATCGATTGAGAAATCAAATAGCAACGCTTATGCAAATAATTAACTAAGATCAAGAAGACTATTCGCAATTTGCGAAATTTATGGGCCATACGAAAAAAACACAGAGAATTTTAAGAGTAAGTAAACTTCTTTTATAAAGTTTGTTTTTATATTAAGCTTGTTTTTAGAATAACACAAAATGCATACCAAACAGCAAAGATATATAAGTTGCTGAATATATTTGATAAGGGCAAAGGAATGCAATACAAAGGAGTCTCGTTGAATGAAATAGATATGGAATCTTTAGAATCCATCGATAACGAAAGTGATCTTGAGATGCAACAGAACTTAGATAGTTTACCGAGTACTAGTCAAGAACTAAATAACGATAACGATAACGATAACGATACATGAAGAATCATGTCAACTAAAGAAAAAAAAAAGACTGATAACAAGACGTATGTACAAAGACGATGAGAACACAAGTAATGCGAGTGCACCTGTCAGCAAAAATAAAATCGAAAAAATTCCCAAAGGCAATAGAATTAGATGGAAAACAAAAAATATTGTTAGGCTGCACTTAAAAAAAAACATTAAACTAAAAATTGCGCCAAAGAAAAATGAATGTCAAGATCTAATTAAAAAACACGAGGAATTGGATAATTTAGACTGGGTTAAAGTAAATCCCTTTGTATACAATCTTTACGAGAATAATTAAGATCAAAAGAATAAAGTCAGATTTTGTGTTTTGCAGTATAATGTAAGATCTTTTTATTTTTTTATATTTCAAATAAAAAATAACAAAACTAAAAGTACTTTAAATAAGCGAATGGATCCAGTCGTAAACTAAACGCCAATCGTTTTATTGCGATCGTTGAACAATTTCACAGTTATTTACAAGGTAAGCCAATGCAAGCAAACGATTCTACGTCTAAAAATTAATAAGAAATCTGTTCGTGTCATCAGTCTGATTTTCTGAATTACTTACACCAGAAAACATCCAAATCGCGCTTCTTCTACTATTATGTGTGTAGTAGGTTCTTGATAATTTCATTAATCGTAACAAGTACTGCTAAAGCCGTTGTTAAATAAATGACAAGAATTAAAATAAACTTGATTCAATTGTCAATCAATATATCACGCCTACGAACATAATAAAAAAAAGGTTAAAAAGGTGACAAAGTTTCAGTTTTGATTAGATTTTATATTTACTAAATACTAAATTTTGTAATAATACCATTTTATTTTTGATAAGTTTGCATAAGTTTTTTCGATTTATTCTGTAGATTAAAATGATTTTAATTACTTCGCGTTGAACTTTTGGCATAGTTATATTTCATTACAAAAGTCTGATAAATTTACTTTAATTTTAAGGTTTTATTGTAATTACAACAACCTTAAATATAAAATTTACATTACATAATTGTTTGGCAAAATGAATTTAAATTGAATGTCCGCCCAACATCAACAGAATGGTTCCTACTACCTTAATGTTGACCATGCAATGTTGCCGCTTTTTCGGAGGCCGTATGAACCGCTAGATATATAGAGGTAGACTCAACCGTTGGCAGTAGCAGATATATAAACGTATATAATAGAGGCGCTTTCGACGGTAGATCGCTGAACTAATTTGTATATAAATATACGTTCAGAGGTCCAAATTGTCTCCAGCCCATATTTCACCAGGTATCTCAAAGTAGTGCATAAATGATAAAAAACGTAGTTAGCGAGTTCGCATCCGGTTTCGGAGGCGAAGACGTAATTTCGGAAGCAAAGTCGTACGTATGACATAGCAATCGGAGGTGCAATCGTTGTGATTGGCAAATGCAATGTTTTGTTGTGATGGTTCTCAGGGTCAAAATGTGGTATCAAAATAAATTAGATGGCAGGCAAAGAAGATTAGTTTTAATTGGTATTTATTATAATATTAAATATTTAAATAACTGATAACAAAACAAACACTAATTCAACATAAAACAAAATGAAGGCTTGACAAAAGAAAATAAACACTACACTAATTAACAAACTATCAATATTTAATAATAATAATACCCTAAATTCCTAATTCGCGCAGTTAACTCCCTAATTGAGTAGTAATTTTAATAAATTCTACCTGACATTCATATTAGTCTTCTTGGTGAATAGCGGCAACTCACAGTGGTGATCGAGCAGATGTAAAATCAGTAAATTCGATTCATTCGGATTTAATTCCCTCCGTTCAAAGTCCTGCTGTCCTTGGTTGATCCTTTTCTGTGCTTGACGTTCTCGCTGAATTGTCTTTGGAGTTGAAGTTCTCGTTGAATCCTCTTGGACTCCTTTCAGCTGTTTCGTGTTGAAAATGATTCCCTAGTTCACGTCGGGTATTTATAGATGGCTCGAACACAATTGATTAACGTCCCGAATTTAATTATATCCGCGTAAACAAAACGTATACAGTTTACAGTTTTTTTAGGTATGTAAAACGGCTACATGTTAATCATGACGTTTCAAAACATTTTCAATAATATATAAATAAAACACAATTGGTGTGGGTTTCACAAAATATTTAATGTTGTACTGCAACAATTGTTTCTATAAGTAAAATACTTATAATTTTTTGTATATCTGCTGTGGCTAATTACCAACATCAAGTAGCGTTATGTATATTTTGTATATTTCGTGCCAGATTTGTATAAAGTATATCTGAAGACAATTTTTCTGAAAAGTAGACGAATATTAAAATCTCATTTGTTAAATAAGTTCTGTATAACTGTATCTTAAGAAAGATACAGTTCTTGACAGCTGAAGTTTAGATTACGTAAAATTTTGATAGTTTCAGTCATTTTGATTACGTAAATATATTTGACTTGCAGAAGAAGCTTAGAATTTGAGAAATTTCGACAGTTTTGATAAAAAAATGTAATATACCTATAAGGTATGAATCGTCTTTGGGGTTGAAGTTCTCGTTGAATCCTTTTGGACTCCTTTCAGCTGTTCCGTGTTGAAAATGATTCCCTAGTTCACGTCGGGTATTTAGAGATGGCTCGAACACAATTGATTAACGTCCCGAATTTAATTATATCCGCGTAAACATAACGTATACAGTTCACAGTTTTTTTAGGTATGTAAAACGGCTTCATGTTAATCATGACGTTTCAAAACATTTTCTATAATTTATAAATAAAACACAATTTGTGTGAGTTTCACAAAATATTTAATGTTGTACTGCAACAATTGTTTCTATAAGTAAAATACTTATAATTTTTTGTATATCTGCTATGGCTAATTACCAACATCAAGTAGCGTTATGTATATTTTGTATATTTCATGCCAGATTTGTATAAAGTATACCTGAAGACAATTTTTCTGAAAATTAGACGAATATTAAAATCTCATTTGTTAAATAAGTTCGGTATAACTGTATATTAAGAAAGATACAGTTCTTGACAGCTGTAGTTTAGATTACGTCAAATTTTGATAGTTGCAGTCATTTTGATTACGTAAATATATTTGACTTGCAGATGAAGCTTAGAATTTGAGAAATTTCGACAGTTTTGATAAAAAAATGTAATATACCTACAAGGTGTTCCACAACTTCGTGGCATACACTTAGGAGCATGCTAGGAAAGGCAAATATAAATGAAAATGTAAATAATTTTGTTTTCTAATCGCGTTTGTTTCCAAAATGTAGGATCTTAAAGTGTTACCTAGCAAATCAGTTTTCTTATTAACATTTCTACTAGAGTAGAGTATAAAGTCTGATATTTTACGACGAGTCACCCACTATCAATGCACATATTCACAAATAATCAACTGAGTAAACAGTGCCGTAGAAACCGCGGTTCTTCTTAAAAACTTTGGGGTTAGGATTTTTTTAAATCATATACTATTTTTCGATGAATTAGCTTTGTCATAGGTATAATTCTTGAACTTCGAAAAATTGAAGCGTTTAGTTGCAGTCATTTTGATTACGTAATTATATTTGGCTTGCAGCTGAAATTTAGAATTAGTTTTTATGAAAAAATGTAATATATTGTGGTAGTTACAGTAGAAAACCCACATATTTCGGCAGTTGAACTACAGATGTAGTTTTACTCTTTTACAATAACCTGTTAAGATGACGTTTACTGGCTACAAGCTTGTAAATGTATGTAAAGGTTTTACGTCTCCCGTGTTAAATTTACACTCTCAAATGTCTTTATTTTAATTCATTTAATTTTCAATTATTATTATTTGGTATTTTTGTTTCAACTTTGCCGTCGGTCGTTCTAAATATAAAAATACAATTATGGTTGAAATTATGATATATTTATAATAATTTTATATTATAATGTCAATACAAGGTGACAAGCTCGCCCGCGGCTCGACAGTCATTTCCTTGTACCGCTAGTAAAAACCGTTTTCCCGGCTTAGATTGTAGAATACTTTTAATGTATTAAATTGAATGTGTGTGTGTGAATCACTTGGTGAAACATATTGATTAAGGAGATAAAAAAAAAAACACTTGGCATAAGTTTCACTTTTTTTTATTGAATTAACTCTATTATTGCTTCGGCAGTTAAACCATCTTCAGAACAAATGAATACTCAATTTTCATCTACTTTTGATGTATTTGATGATTGATGATTTCATGATCGATGTATAAAGTACTTTGATGTATATGTAAGAGCTTTGATGAGTACAGCAGCTGGAAAATTTAGTTGACTTCGACAGGTGCAATAGCAAATGTTACAAATTGTCATAGCTGAAGACAAAACCTTGTCAGATTTTCACGATTGCAGTTGAAAATGACATATTTTGATAGATCAACTTAAAAATTATGGCACATATTCAACATTTTGGGTTTAGTGAATGAACATTCATCAGATTTTTGGTCGCCTATGCTATAATTATGTCAAAATCTGACATATTTTAAACTGCAATCTTAAAAATCTGTCAGGGTTATGTCTTCAGCAGTGACAGTTTGTAATATTTGCTATTGCATCTGTCGAAGTCTACTAAATTTTCCAGCTGTACTCATCAAAGCTGTTACATATACATCAAAGTACTTTATACATCAATCATGTATACTGTCAAAAATCCTGTTTTTTAATAGCAATAGTAAAATGTACATCTGTAACTTTCAAAATTTGAAAAAATTTCGACCGTAACTATCAAAATTTATTAAATATTTTAATAGAAACTGTCGATATATGCCAAATTCTAAGCTTCGGCAGAGGCTGAAATATATTTACGTAGTCAAAATAACTGCAACTAACAAAAATTGAGATATTTTAAACTACAGGTAGTGTGTTTAACACCACCAGTAAAACTACATCTGCAACTGCTGAAATTTGTGATTTTTTCTAGTGTAACTTTAATTACATGTTTTCGCCAAAACTGTCGAAATTTGTCAAATTCTAAGCTTCGGTTGTAAGCTAAATATAATTTAATAATAAAAATGATTGCAACTATCAAAATTTGGCATATTTTAAACTACAGCTGTCAAAAAGTGTGTGTTCGACTCCAGCAGTAAAATCTGCATTTGTAACTGCTAAAATGTGCGAGAGTTTCTTAAGTAACTATCAAAAACTATTATACATTTAAAAAAAAACTGTCGCAATTTGTAAAATTTTAAGTTTTAGCCGAATGTAATTATGTAGTCATAATAACTGCAGCGATTAAAATTTGACATATTTTTAACTACAGCTTTCAAGAACTGTGTTAACTCAGTAAAACGAACATCTGTAATGACCGAAATATGCAAAATTTTCTATTGTAACTATCAAAATCTATTAACTTTTTTAACAAAAACTGTTGAAATTTGTCAAATTGTAAGCTTCAACTGCAGGCCAAATATAATTACATAATCAAAATGACCGAGACTATCAAAATTTGACATATTTTAAACTACAACTGTCAATAACTGCGTTTTCGGTACCATCAGTAAAAAGTACATTTCTAACTGCCGAAATGTACAAGAGTTTCTTCTGTAACTATCAAAACCTATTACATTTTTTAATAGAAACCGTCGAAATTTGCCAAACTCTGAGCTTTGGCTTCAAGTTAAATGTAACTATATAGTCATAATAACAGCAACTATCAAAATTTGACATATTTTTAACTAAAGCTTTCAAAAACTGTGTTAACTCAGTAAAAAGTACATCTGTAAGAAACTGTCGAAATTTGTCAAATTCTGAGCTTTGGGTGCAAGTCAAATATTAGTCAATATAACTGCAACGATCAAAATTTGATATATTTTAAACTACCGCCAGCAGTGTTTTCGACTCCAGCAGTAAAAAGTGCATTTGTAACTGACAAAATGTGCGAGAGTTTCTTCTGTAACTATCAAAAGCTATTACATTTTTTAATACAAACTGTCGAAATTTGTCAAATTCTGAGCTTTGGGTGCAAGTCAAATATTAGTCAATATAACTGCAACGATCAAAATTTGACATATTTTAAACTACCGCCAGCAGTGTTTTCGATACCAGCAATAAAAAGTGCATTCGTAACTGACAAAATGTGCGAGAGTCTTCTGTAACCATCAAAAGCTATTAGATTTTTTAATAGAAACTGTTGAAATTTGTCAAAATTCTAAACTTCAGCTGCAGGCCAAATATAATTACATAATCAAAATGACTGCAACTATCAAAATTTGATATATTTTAAACTACAGCTATCAAAAATTGCATTTTCGACAATAACAGTAAAAATTGGATTTGTAACTGACGAAATGTGCGAGATTTTCTTGTGTAACTATCAAAAGCTATTACATTTGTTAGTAGAAACTGTCAATGTTTGTCAAATTCCAAGCTTTGGTTGCAAGTAAAATGTAATTATATAGTCAATATAACTGCAACGGTTATAATTTTACATATTTTAAAGCTTGTCAGCTGTCAAAAATGGTGTTTTTGACACAATCAGTATAAAGTGCATTTGTAACTGACAAAATTACTGCGTTTTCGACACCAGCAGTAAGAAGTGCATTTTTACGAAATGCGCGAGATTTTCTTCTGTAGCTATAAAAAAATATTACATTGTTTAATGTAAACCGTCGAAATTTGTAAAACTCTAAGCTTTGGCCGCAAGTCAGCTTTCAAAAACCGTGTTAACTCTAAAACGTACATCTGTAACGGCCAAAATATGCAAAATTTTCTATTGTAACTATCAAAATCTATTAAATGTCTTAATAGAAACTGTCGAAATTTGTCAAAATCTAAGCTTCAGCTGCAAGCAAAATATAATTACATAATCAAAATGAATGCAACTATCAAAATTTGACATTTTTAAGTACAGCTTTCAAAAACTATGTTAACTCAGTAAGACCTTCATCTGTAACGGCCGTAACATTCAAAAATGTCAATTGTAACTATCAAAGCCTATTAAACTTTTGATAGAAACTGTCGAAATTTATCCAATTCTAAGCTTCAGTTGCAGGCAAAATATAATTACACAATCAAAATGAATGCAACTATCAAAATTTGAAATTTTTAACTACAGCTTTCAAAAACTGTGTTAACTCAGTAAAACGTTCATCTGCAACGGCCGTAACATGCAAAAGTTTCAATTGTAACTATCAAAATCTATTAAATGTCTTAACAAAAACTATCGAATTTTGTCAAAATCTAAGTTTCAGCTGCAGGCCAAATATAATTACATAATCAAAATGAATGCAACTATCAAAATTTGACATTTTTAAGTACAGCTTTCAAAAACTGTATTAACTCAGTAAAACCTTCATCTGTAACGGTCGTAACATGAAAAAATTTCAATTGTAACTATAAAAGTCTATTAAACTTTTGATAGAAACTGTCGAAATTTGTCCAATTCTAAGCTTCAGCTGCAGGCCAAATATAATTACATAATCAAAACGACTGCAACTATCAAAATTCGACATATTTTAAACTATAGCTGTCAAAAACTCCGTTTTCGACACCAGCAGTAAACAGTACATTTGTAACTGTTACTATAAAAACATTTTTTACTAGAAACCGTCGAAATTTGTAAAACTCTAAGCTTTGGCCTCAAGTCAAATATAATGATACAGTCATAATATTTGCAACTATCAAAATTAGATATATTTTTAACTACAGCTTTCAAAAGCCGTGTTAACTCTTAAACGTACATCTGTAACGGCCAAAATATGCGAAATTTTCTATTGTAACTATCAAAATATATTAAATGTCTTAATAGAAACTGTAGAAAATTGTCAAAATCTAAGTTTCAGCTGCAGACAAAGTATAATTACATATTCAAAATGAATGCAACTATCAAAATTTGACATTTTTAACTACAGCTTTCAAAAACTGTGTTAACTCAGTAAAACGTTCATCTGTAACGGCCGTAACATGCAAAAGTTTCAATTGTAACTATCAAAATCTATTAAATGTCTTAACAAAAACTATCGAAATTTGTCAAAATCTAAGTTTCAGCTGCAGGCCAAATATAATTACACAATCAAAATGACTGCAACTATCAAAATTTGACATTTTTAACTACAGCTTTCAAAAACTGTGTTAACTCAGTAAAACCTTCATCTGTAACGGTCGTAACATGCAAAAATGTCAATTGTAACTATCAAAGTCTATTGAACTTTTGATAGAAACTGTCGAAATTTGTCCAATTCTAAGTTTCAGCTGCAAGCCAAATATAATTACATAATCAAAACGACTGCAACTATCAAAATTCGACATATTTTAAACTATAGCTGTCAAAAACTCCGTTTTCGACACCAGCAGTAAACAGTATATTTGTAACTGTTACTATAAAAACCATTTTTACTAGAAACCGTCGAAATTTGTAAAACTCTAAGCTTTGGCCTCAAGTCAAATATAATGATACAGTCATAATATTTGCAACTATCAAAATTAGATATATTTTTAACTACAGCTTTCAAAAGCCGTGTTAACTCTTAAACGTACATCTGTAACGGCCAAAATATGCGAAATTTTCTATTGTAACTGTCAAAATATATTAAATGTCTTAATAGAAACTGTCGAAAATTGTCAAAATCTAAGTTTCAGCTGCAGACAAAGTATAATTACATATTCAAAATGAATGCAACTATCAAAATTTGAAATTTTTAACTACAGCTTTCAAAAACTGTGTTAACTCAGTAAAACGTTCATCTGTAACGGCCGTAACATGCAAAAGTTTCAATTGTAACTATCAAAATCTATTAAATGTCTTAACAAAAACTATCGAAATTTGTCAAAATCTAAGTTTCAGCTGCAGGCCAAATATAATTACATAATCAAAATGAATGCAAATATCAAAATTTGACATTTTTAAGTACAGCTTTCAAAAACTGTATTAACTCAGTAAAACCTTCATCTGTAACGGTCGTAACATGAAAAAATTTCAATTGTAACTATCAAAGTCTATTGAACTTTTGATAGAAACTGTCGAAATTTGTCCAATTCTAAGTTTCAGCTGCAGGCCAAATATAATTACATAATCAAAACGACTGCAACTATCAAAATTTGACATATTTTAAACTATAGCTGCCAAAGACTGCGTTTTTGACAGCAGCAGTAAAACGTGGATTTGTAACTGACGAAATGTGCGAGATTTTCTTCTGTCAAATTCTGGGCTTTGGTGGCAAGTCAAATGCAATTATATAGTCAAAATTATTGCAACGATCAAAATTTGACACATGTTAAACTACAGCTGTTAAAAGCTGTGTTTTCGACACCAGTAACTGAAGTAGCTGAAAACTACGAAAACCTATTACATTTTTTCATAGAAACAAGATCGAAATTTGTCAAATTGGTCAAGCGTTAGCTGTGACTCAAATATAATTACGTAGTCAAAGTAACTGCAGCTATTTGTATACAGTATACCTGAAGAAAATTCTTCTGAAAATTTGATGAATAGTCTGTTTTAAATAAGTGGGAAAATATATGACCAAAGCGCGGATTTATAAGCATAAAAAACTGTTGTTTTGATATGTTGTGTTATGTTAAATTTTTTCTCGCAGTTAATCTAAACTTAATACATGCTTGTACCTAGGCCAATAGCAACACAAAATAAAACTTACCGGTTTGATACAAGCCCTGCAAATTAATTTGCCGTTCTCATATTTTAATTCAGAATGTCCACGTATCCATGCATCGACGGAAGGTTTTACTTTCGACATTTTATACAAGAAAACTTATAAAGACGTAATACACACAAGGCACAAGCACAACACACTGAAGATTGAGATAAATTGGACTGAATTGATAGCACACTTGCCCCAGATGCGTTCTGTGCACGTAAAAATAAGGTAATCCCTGAAATAATCAAGCTTTGTTTACCAAATATCACGTACAAACGCTCGCTTTGTTGATGATTTTGTGATAACCAACGTAACGGAGTAATATTAATACTGAATTCTCATTACAATAATGTACAACAAAATATATTGCTAGCTAATATAAATAATATGCTATAAAATTGAGAAATAAGCAAATATGCACAAAAAATAAAGAATTATGCACATAAAATGCATTACAGCAAGTATAAGCTTAAAAACTGAAAATATGCATAAAAGCACAAACAAAAAATTGTCACGTTATTTCATTTGCTGAAATTCGTATAGATACGAGGTCATTTTGGTCTGCTATTAAAACTATTGTATAGCATAATACCTAGAAATCCACGCCTTGTATATGACTTTATGAATTGGCCAGTATGGATTTCATCAATCACTGAAATTTCGCAAAATATATTTAAGGTATGTTTTGTACAACTCATGCCAGATTTGTATACAGTATATCTGAAGATAATTCTTCTGAACATTTGAATTTTAAATAAGTGAGAAAATAATATTATCAATATTACATCGGCAGAGTCATTGACTACTAATTACAATTTTATCAATAAAATATGGAGCAAGTCGGTCTTTGATTCTAACATTACTTTTTTTCTAATAATTTGTACTTAATTGGGTTTCATATTAGTGTTAAAGTAATTACGGTGGTAACGATGGAGAATTCTTCTCAAAATTTGAGTTTTAAATAAGTGAGAAAATAATATTATCAATATTACATCGACAGAGTCATTGACTACTAATTACAATTTTATCAATAAAATATGGAGCAAGTCGGTCTTTGATTCTAACATTACTTTTTTTCTAATAATTTGTAGTTAATTGGGTTTCATATTAGTGTTAAAGTAATTACGGTGGTAACGATGGAGTTGTGAGTTGTAGGTTTATGATTGTGTGTGGTGCAGTTTAGGAAATGTCGCTTTGTAGTTTGCCGTCGATTTAAGGAGAGGATGTGTGAAATTCCGTGTACGTAGGGAGCGCGGAAATTCGATTTTCCAATTATATTTTTTTAAGGGGAGTAGATCGATAGATGAGGTAGCCTGGAAGCTATCCACCATTGACTAATGCTGCGCCTAGGACGTGCACAGCCGATTAATAACATGTTTTGCGACCGATGCATAATAATGTCGGAAGGCCGTGTTATCGGCAGCTACTTCTTGGTGATCCGATTGCCTTCCCTCAACATCGGCATACTAAACGTCGGAATCCCTGCGAGCCCTTGCGCAGCCCTTCATTTGCACATCCCTCCTGGCTCGAAATTTGACGGTGATAATTTAAGGAAGAGCGGGCCGAAGTCGGCCAGATGATACTCATCAATTAGTTATCGAAGCGCCGTCAGTTTGATTAGAGCACCGGCGACACGAGACTCCAATTTCCGTGTCCAATCACCGCACACATCCCCGCAAAAATTCTCCCGGCGATCAAATACTGCAATAAGAAAAGTTCCCCGTAACTTTTTCCCTTTTTTTTTTCGACTCTTTTCTGAGCGGTGGTTTTATTCTTAAGGCGAGCGACCCATCGGCCAGGAGCTAAATGAGCCGTGTCTCTCTGCGTTACCTATCTCGTGGTCGGTTTACAAATCAGCCAACATTCACAAAACTTATCTTAACGAACCGCCATAGCGGCGATCGGACATCAATGGCCAATCTGTACACTTCGGCCTGTACAGCTCGTGTACTAATTCATCCACCTTGGAGCCCTCAAGCCGGCAGCCATTTGTCAGGGGGGTGCTTATTACACCACAGCACGCACGCAGTCCCCCCATGCTTGTCGAAATAATCGAGACTTCAAAAGGGCAAGATGTTTCTTCTCCTCTAAACTAATTCTTCTCCTCTAAACTTAACGCACCTTGACATTTCTGGCTTTGTGTATTATTACAAGGCGGGCGGTATGTTTACAAGCGTCCAGCTCACTGGTTGATGATTTGTTTGTTTGTTTTTTAAAAATTTATTTATAAAGCGTTGAGCAATTGCAATGCGTTAGTGATTCTATGGTATTATAAAAGTAGTTGCCAGGGAGTCGTTAGAGTAGCTAAGTAAAGGATGATAAAGAGCGCAGTGTAACAGGAAGTGTTTTATTAAAGTAAAGCCCAGGAACAATTTATAAAAGTGCCGACACTGAAATTATAGTAAACATAAGCAAAATTTATTGTGCGTTTTCTCTTCTTCTATCTTGAGACTTACGTGTCCCACTTGAAGCCGCCCCCTCCCCCGCTATTATCATTCTACTTCAAATTCAAATTTAACCATCCCCTATCCCGACTTTACAGTCGAAACGATTTACCAGCGACGACCTTATTAATTTTTATTTATAAGCACTCTTCACCTCGATGCCATTTTAAGTGGTTTGATTTGATTTGATTTGATGGTGATGTACACGCGCATCTGCCGCAGGGAATATTGCCGGCCGCAGATGGACACGATGTGTGCATATTCTTTGATTAGAAGATTTGTATTCGAGGAAAAAATTCAATACCGCTTCCCGTAGTAATTTATGTCGGACAAGAGTGTAGATGCTGGGTAATATATTGGGGCCGGATTAAATAGGGTTCGCTTAGGCGAATGTAATTATTTTTAAAATATTCAGTGTCATGTTCCAATTTTTTTGTTGTGCGCGGCGGTGCAGGTGTTTAAAATTTTTATATTAAATCTATAAAGGCTAGGAGCATGTTACCTTAGGAAAGGTCCTTATCAAGGCATCTTTTACAGTTTCCTATACAGCGTACTACATTTGCATTATTATGGAACGAACTGAAAGACTAACGTCATGCATAACAAGCATGAAAATTCGGTGCGAAAATTCCATGAATCGTACATATCAGCTTTGATCAATTTCAGTTCATGTCAAGAAGAAAATGAGAAAATTTTAATCCGAAAAAATATAGGCGGCAAACACAAATTTTATTCATAATGTTGCGCCTTATTTTTCGGCTCACTTGATTGACATTACCCCGCCGCGTCGGCACGGAAATAAATAAATAAATAAGCGCGCCCCGGGTAAATGCAACAGACAACGCGACACGGAATGGATTTGTTCTTTTAATCGTGAAATTCCCTTTTCTCCCCCATTTTCACCGCGGTTATAAATATTTATCACTTTATACGGTTTTTAAGTAGCGGGTGAAAATATGTTTAAAAATGTATTCGAAAAGTGCGTTAGAATATTTGAAGTAGAATTCGCTGAAGATTATAACTGTTTGTATAGAATAATAAGATTGTTTTAAAATTCCTCAGGCGTTTCGCGCTGGAATGTCAATAAAAATACCACTTTGAAATCAAGTAAACATTCTTTAGAAATAAGGAAACTTTCATATTATATGATAAGTATAATTGTTTGACAAGTGTATAACAATAATACATACTTTGCGCAGGGGGTGGGCGCCCGCAACAGCCAACAGCCCCAGGTAAATAAAGAACAATAAATTACGCGGAGATTTATGGCTGAATTTTAAATTTAGTTTTTAATTAATTTCGCTAGAATGCAATACTTTCTTAACTCAACTCCGGGAAAAATGTGCAAATTATATTACCCTTAATCTGCTGACAAGAAATATAATGCTCCGCATATTTTATGTTATCTTTTTCTCTTACTATCCCGCACCTCCCGCATTTAAATATATAAACCACAAATCAATATACTCCCGACGCGCTTTTTACAAAACATCATTTACTCGTTTCACACAATTTTATACAACTTTACCTTTTATCTAATCAAACGCAATTTCACCACAACTCACCACTACTAATTCATATCCATCGGTTTTTCCGCAATACAAACAACCGACAAACAATCCACAAACATTTTACAATTTTCACACCGAAAAACTCAAAACTACCTGCTACCTTATCATCTTGTACGAAATAAAAAAAAGTAGGAGTAATTATTATACTGAAACTTCTGATAACACTGCCAGTGACTATTAATGACAATACAATGACTCCAACAGTGAAAATGTAAGTATTAATGACATATAGTATAATAATGATAATGACACTGAAAATGTGACACTGAACAATAGTGTGAGTAATGATGAGTTTTTCCGCAATACAAACAACCGACAAATAATCCACAAACATTTTACAATTTTCCCACCGAAAAACTCAAAACTATCACTGCAACCTTATCATCTTGTACGAAAAAAATAAATAAAAATAGTAGGAGGAATTATAATACTGAAACTTCTGATAATTTATTAATTGCATATTTAGTGCTAGATTTGGGTTTAGTATACCTGAAGACAATTTTATACAAGTTTACCTTTCATTTAATCAAAAGCAATTTCACCACAATTCACCCCTACTAATTCATATCCACCGGTTTTTCCGCAATACAAACAACCGACAAATAATCCACAAACATTTTACAATTTTCACACCGAAAAACTCAAAACTACCTGCAACCTTATCATCTTGCACGAAAAAAAAAATTATACTCAAACTTCTGATAACACTGCCAGTGACTATTAATGACAATACAATGACTCCAACAGTGAAAATGTAAGTATTAATGACATATAGTATAATAATGATAATGACACTGAAAATGTGACATTGAACAATAGTGTGAGTAATGATGAGTTTTTCCGTAATACAAACAACCGACAAATAATCCACAAACATTTTACAATTTTCCCACCGAAAAACTCAAAACTATCACTGCAACCTTATCATCTTGTACGAAAAATAAATAAAAATAAAAAAGTAGGAGTAATTATAATACTGAAACTTCTGATAATTTATTAATTGCATATTTAGTGCTAGATTTGCGTTTAGTATACCTGAAGACAATTTTATACAAGTTTACCTTTCATTTAATCAAACGCAATTTCACCACAACTCACCACTAGTAATTCATATTCACCGGTTTTTCCGCAATACAAACAACCAACAAACAATCCACAAACATTTTACAATTTTCACACCGAAAAACTCAAAACTACCTGCTACCTTATCATCTTGTACGAAATTAAAAAAGTAGGAGTAATTATTATACTTCTGATAACACTGCCAGTGACTATTAATGACAATACAATTACTCCAACAGTGAAAATGTAAGTATTGATGACATATAGCATAATAATGATAATGACACTGAAAATGTGACACTGAACAATAGTGTGAGTGATGATGTGTTTTTCTGCAATACTAACAACCGACAAATAATCCACAAACATTGTACAATTTTCACACCGAAAAACTCAAAACCACCTGCAACCTTATCATCTTGCACGAAAAAAAGGTAATTATTAAACTCAAACTTCTGATAACACTGCCAGTGACTATTAATGACAATACAATGACTCCAACAGTGAAAATGTAAGTATTAGCCCCTGTGGGTGGGGCTGGGGGCTTTGAAATTTCAAATAGGAACTTACATTTCTTATTTCAGATTTGTACTCTACGGGGAACAATACGTAACTTTTATTCCAAATATTTTTCAAAAAAATAATAATTGCCGGGTATACTGGAAGATATATTTATCTTGAGACAACGAAATTACTCGAAAACTGCGCATCAGATCAAAAAGAGTTGCGAATGAAATTTGTTCGTCCCGAAGGGGCCTATCCAATTATAATAATCTCAACTCTCACCCTACCTCCTATGACAGGTGAACACAACTTTGAAATTTAAAAATGTAAAATGTTCGATCTTTTTAATTTTTTTTTTACATTTTGGAATAAAACTTAATTATTTCCTATAGAATCGAAAATTGCAAAAAAAGTGAGTTCGTATTTGAAATTTCAAAGTTGATCCAGCCACATAACTATGACTAAAACTAAAGTATTGACCAATACTAGTGATAGTGGTGGTAACTTTGACCATGACCGTGACTATGACTATGATTTGGACTATCGAAATAATAATGACTATGACTGAGATGATAATAATAAGAAAAATTAAGACTGACACGACAACAATAACAATGGTAATATCTTCAATGACTGTAGAAATGATAATGTCAATGGTATTTGGAATGGCACCAGTTACAGTATTGCATATATTGTTGACATTTAATATGTCATTGATATTGCCATTAAAGTAAAATCGAACCTATTGACTTTACCAAAATAAATATATTTCATAGAATTTTAACTATAATACAAAATTATAAGAAAGTCTAATAAGATTAAAAAAAATAATGACATTTTAACTATTTCAGCAATTTAAAGATCATCATTGCACTGCAATACTGCAGTGTTCCTGGCACATTACTCACACACCTAGTAGACACCATGCCAATGACAACACAATGACTCAACAGTGAAAATGTAAGTATTAATGACATTTAGTATAATTATGAAATGACACTGAAAATGTGACACTGAACAATAGTGTGAGTGACGATGATGGTAGATGTAAGTCTGGCCATGACGATGTTAAAAATAATAGAATAGAAAATCTGGTACATTATTGCAATCAGTTTCATGTAGTCATTGTTCAAAAAATGTATTTAATGTATACTATAATTTAAACACCATGCATATACTGTGTTTATGTCAACGCCAAAGCTGTGACTATGTGAATCGGAATTAATGCATTATTGACATTTAGAATGATAATTACAATGACAATAATGATGATACTTTGAATAGCACTGGCAATGATTGCGAATAACAGTGACAAGTATAGTGATAATGCCAGTAGAAATTAAAGTGAGATTGAGAGTGACATGAGGATGACAGTGAATTTGTTATTAATAGAAACGTTGAAATCAAGCATAAATTTCACAGACTGTACCTCTAACTAGGTATCCTAGTTTAGGTGATGCTGGAAATCATTATTATATATGTGATCCAAGTCACCGTCACCGTCACTGTCATTATCATTCAAAATTTAATAGTCACTGGCATTCTTAATATCATTATTATTATACATGTAAGCATGTATAAACATGTTCACACTATCATTGTCATGGGCATTGGGCGACGTGAAACTAAAATAATGTCATCGTCAGCGTCATTTGCATTAAGATTTTTTATATTTAGTGGGTAACGTGAAAAACATGATCATTATTATTATTGCGATACAAGTCACCGTCACCCTCGCCTTCACTGCCATTATAATTCTAAATTTAATAGTCACTGCCAATCATTATATCATTGTCACTATACAGGTAATCATGTATAAATCTTGAAAAAAATGTCATTATGATATCTGGGATGCAAGTCACCGCCACCGTCACTGTCATTATCATTCAAAATTTAATTATCACTGGTATTCTTAATTTCATTGTCATTATACATGTAATCAGGTCTAAACATGTTGACATTATTATTCTCATGAGCATTGGGCGAAGTGAAACAAAACAATGTCATCGTCAGCGTCATTTATATAAAGATGTTTATATATGCATTGTGCAACGTGAAAATAAATGGCATTATCATAACTGTAATCCAAGTCACCTTCACTGTCACCGTCACTGTCATTATCATTCAAAACTTAATAGTCACTGGCATCTTAATATCATTGTCATTATAGATGTAATCGTGTATAAACATGTTGACATTATCATTGGGCGACGTGAAACAAAAAAAAATGTCATTATTCAGCGTCATTTGCATTAAGATTTTTTAAATGCATTGGGTAACGTGAAAAAAAATGTCATTATCATATCTGTGATCCAAGTCACCGTCACCGTCATTTTCATTATCATTCAAAATTTAATAGTCACAGGCATTCTTAATATCATTGTCATTATACATGTAATCATGTATAAAAATACTGACATTATCATTGTCATGGGTATTGAGCGACGTGAAACAAAACAATGTTATCGTCAGCGCCATTTATATTAAGATGTTTATATATGCATTGTGCAACGTGAAAATAAACCATTGTCATTATTCGTCATTATTTGTATCATTGTCATTATACATGTAAT
Source organism: Othius punctulatus (assembly GCA_951805005.1). Taxonomy (NCBI): domain Eukaryota; kingdom Metazoa; phylum Arthropoda; class Insecta; order Coleoptera; family Staphylinidae; genus Othius; species Othius punctulatus. The sequence continues at coordinate 25,337,696 of OX638147.1, forward strand.
CATGTATAAAACAAATTGTCATTATGATATCTGTGATCCAAGTTACCGTCACCGTCACCGGCTCTGTCATTATCGTTCAAAATTTAATTGTCAGTGGCATCTTAATATCATTGTCACTATACATGTAATCGTGTATAAACATGTTCACATTATCATTGGGCGACGTGAGACCAAAAGAATGTCTTCGTCAGCGTCATTTGCATTAAGAATTTTTATATGCATTGGGTAACGTGAAAAATATTGTCATTATCATATCTGTGATCCAAGTCACCAACACTGCGCCTTCACTGCCATTATCATTCTAAATTTAATAACCTAAACTGGCATTCATTATATCATTGTCACCTATATAAATATGTTTATATATGCATTGGGCAACGTGAAAAAAAAAGTCATTACCATATCTGTGTTCCAAGTCACCTTCACCGTTACCGTCACTGCCATTATCATTCTAAATTTAATAGTCACTGGCATTCCTAATAGCATTGTCATTATGCATGTACTCATACATAATCATAGTGACATTATCATTGTCATGGGCATTGGGCGGCGTGAAATTAAAAAAAAATGTCAAAGTCAGTGTCATTCACGCCAAGATTTTTCATATGCACAGGGCAACGCAAAAACAAATTGTCATTGTCATAATAATGATCCAAGTCACCGTCACTGTCACTGCGAATATCAGTCTGAATTTAATAGTCACTAAAATTCTTAATACCATTGTCTTTATAAATATAATCACGTACAACTTTTCACTAACATTGGCATTCTCATTTCCATTGGCATTTTATTGTCATTTTTTGTTCTTGTAGGTATGTTTTTGCTACTATGACTGATTATCATGATCAATAAACGATTCAAATAAATGCCACTTTGATACCTATTATCATTATTATTGTTATTGATATTAGTATTACTATAATTAATATACTTATTGTTTTTAATTTAATTATTATTTACTATATATACATTTAATTATGTGTTTATTTGATGACTGTATATTTCTGCTGCTATGGCTAATTAACCTCGCCAAGCAGCGCACTTGCAAATTTCGCCGAAATTTGCCAAAATCATTTCACAAATTCGCCTAGGCAGCCTCTTGTTGTTGGGTAGAGGTGGGGAGTGCTCCTGGCCACTACCCTATCATAAGTGCATTGACCCGTGATTTCCAAATTGCACAAAAATGAACATTTTTATTAAAAAAACAATTAAAATATTCAAATTATTATGATTTGATACTTGTATTATTATATTATAATACGTTCTTAGTACCACGTGACGTAATAATTCAAAAGTATGTTTTTAATTAAAAAAATATTGATTGCGCTAAATACACTTCACGGATTAATCGACTTAGAAGTGGGTATGACAATTGCGCAGGTCCAATCGGGGAAGAAACGGCAAGATGGACCTGCGGAGGTTCCCACAAATTTGGTGATTTGTTTGTAAAAGTGGTTCGTGAGCTGCTGGACGTGATTGCAAAGTGACCGTCATCACAAAGGGCTTCTTTTGGTACAAAGTGCAGGAGTGGCACGGCCGGCGACAGTTCATATGCACGATGTCAAAGTGGCGGGCTTCTCCGTTGATCAAGGTACGTTGTTTTACACGTAGAAATCATGGTCGCAACCAATTGTCTTTACATATGCACATAATTTGGCTCAAAATCAATCGCTGGCATACGAGAAGTATGCGTAATCTTTCCCCTGATACCTATTGAACAGCTTGGTATCAATATTAAGCATTAAGCGGGTGGCGACAGCTCATATATCAATCGTTTAAAATCATCATCTTGTCTAAGCCGCGGAGGACAATATGGTGGTCGCTAATCAAAGACGAGTGAACGCCATCATGCATGCACAAATAATTAAATTATTAGTTAATTAATTTTAAGCGTAATAACTACGCAAATTAATTATTTTACGTGCATTTATGCATGGTGCCTTTATATTTTGAGAGATCAGAGTGATGCCTATAGAGTATTCTATATATAATTTATAATTTAAAAAATAAAATAAATAACACATTTTTTGCATGAAAATTTATATGTATTTCAATCAATAATATACCGGGTGAGTTTTATTATCTTGCGACAACCAAATATTTTGGAAATTACCCATCGGATCGAAAAGAGTTTAAAATAAAATTTGTTCGCCCCAAAGAGGCCTTCAATAATATCATTAACGAACCGACCCCCACCCCTCCCCTGTGGGCGGGGCTGGGGGCAACTTTGAAATTTCAAATAGGAACCTACATTTTTTATTACAGATTTGGACTCTCCGGGCATCAATACGTAACTTTTATAACAATTTTTTTTCAAAAAAATTTTAATTGCCGGGCATACCGGAAGAGATATTTATCTTGAGACAACGAAATTACTCGAAAACTGCGCATCAGATCAAAAGGAGTTGCGAATGAAATTTGTTCGTCCCGAAGGGGCCTATCCAATTATAATAAACTCAACTCCCCTCCCACCTCCTATGACAGGTGGTGGCAACTTTTAAATTTCAAAATTTAAAATGTTCGATCTTTTTAATAATTTTTTTTTACTCTTTGGAATAAAAGTTACGTATTGTTTCCTATAGAATCCAAAACGTATTGTTTCCTGTAGAATCCAAAACTGCAAAAAAAGTGGGTTCGTATTTGAAATTTCAAAGTTGCTCCAGCCACATAAGTATGACTAAAACTAAAGTATTGACCAATACTAGTGATAGTGGTGGTAACTTTGACCATGACCGTGACTATGACTATGATTTGGACTATCGAAATAATAATGACTATGACTGAGATGATGATAATAACAAAAATTAAGACTGACACGACAACAATAACAATGGTAATACCTTCAATGACTGCAGAAATGATAATGCCAATGGTATTTGAAATGGCACCAGTTACAGTATTGCATATATTGTTGACATTTAATATGTCATTGATATTGCCATTAAAGTAAAATCGAACCTATTGACTTTACCAAAATAAATATATTTCATAGAATTTTAACTATAATCCAAAATTACAAGAAAGTCTACTAAGATAAAAAAAAAATTAATGACATTTTAACTATTTCAGCAATTTAAAGATCATCATTGAACTGCAATACTGCAGTGTTCCTGGCACATTACTCACACACCTAGTAGACACCATGCCAATGACAACACAATGACTCAACAGTGAAAATGTAAGTATTAATGACATTTAGTATAATTATGAAATGACACTGAAAATGTGACACTGAACAATAGTGTGAGTGACGATGATGGTAGATGTAAGTCTGGCCATGACGATGTTAAAAATAATAGAATAGAAAATCTCGTACATTGTTACAATCAGTTTCATGTAGTCATTGTTCAAAAAATGTATTTAATGTATACTATAATTTAAACACCATGCATATACTGTGTTTATGTCAACGCCAAAGCTGTGACTATGTGAATGGGAATTAATGCATTATTGACATTTAGCATGATAATTACAATGACATTAATGATGATACATTGAATAGCACTGGCAATGACTGCGAATAACAGTGACAAGTATAGTGATATTGCCAGTAGAAATTAAAGTGAGATTGAGAGTGACATGAGAATGACAGTGAATTTGTTATTAATAGAAACGTTGAAAATCAAGCATAAATTTCACAGACTGTACCTCTAACTAGGTATCCTAGTTTAGGTGATGCTGGAAATCATTATCATATCTGTGATCCAAGTCACCGTCACCGTCACCGTCACTGTCATTATCATTTAATATTTAATAGTCACTGGCATTCTTAATATCATTGTTATTATACATGTAAGCATGTATAAACATGTTCACATTATCATTGTCATGGGCATTGGGCGACGTGAAACTAAAAGAATGCCATCGTCAGCGTCATTTGCATTAAGATTTTTTATATTTAGTGGGTAACGTGAAAAACATTGTCATTATTATTATTGCGATACAAGCCACCGTTACTCTCGCCTTCACTGCCATTATCATTCTAAATTTAATTGTCACTGGCAATCATTATATCATTGTCATTATACATGTAATCATGTATAAATCATGGAAAAAATGTCATTATCATATCTGGGATGCAAGTCACCGCCACCGTCACTGTCATTATCATTCAAAATATAATAGTCACTGGTATTCTTAATTTCATTGTCATTATACATGTAATCAGGTGTAAACATGACATTACCATTCTCATGAGCATTGGGCGAAGTGAAAGAAAACAATGTCATCGTCAGCGTCATTTATATTAAGATGTTTATATATGCATTGTGCAACGTGAAAATAAATAGCATTATCATAACTGTGATCCAAGTCACCTTCACCGTCACCGTCACTGTCATTATCATTAAAAACTTAATAGTCACGGGCATCTTAATATCATTGTCATTATACATGTAATCGTGTATAAACATGTCGACATTATCATTGGGCGACGTGAAACAAAAAAAATGTCAGCGTCAGCGTCATTTGCATTAAGATTTTTTATATGCATTGGGTAACGTGAAAAAAATTGTCATTATCATATCTGTGATCCAACTCACCGTCACCGTCATTGTCATTATCATTCAAAATTTAATAGTCACAGGCATTCTTAATACCATTGTCATTATACATGTAATCATGTATAAAAATACTGACATTATCATTGTCATGGGCATTGAGCGACGTGAAACAAAACAATGTTATCGTCAGCGCCATTTATATTAAGATGTTTATATATGCATTGTGCAACGTGAAAATATACCATTGTCATTATTCGTCATTATTTGTATCATTGTCATTATACATGTAATCATGTATAAAATAAATTGTCATTATGATATCTGTGATCCAAGTTACCGTCACCGTCACCGTCTCTGTCATTATCGTTCAAAATTTAATTGTCAGTGGCATCTTAATATCATTGTCACTATACATGTAATCGTGTATAAACATTTTGACATTATCATTGGGCGACGTGAAACCAAAAGAATGTCATCGTCAGCGTCATTTGCATTAAGATTTTTTATATGCATTGGGTAACGTGAAAAACATTTTCATTATCATATCTGTGATCCAAGTCACCAACACCGTCGCCTTTACTGCCATTATCATTTTAAATTTAATAACCTAAACTGGCATTCATTATATCATTGTCATCTATATAAAGATTTTTATATATGCATAGGGCAACGTGAAAAAAATGTCATTATCATTTCTGTGATCCAACTCACCTTCACCGTCACCGTCACTACCATTATCATTCTAAATTTAATAGTCACTGGCATTACTAATAGCATTGTCATTATGCATGTATTCATATATAATCATATTGACATTATAATTATCATGGGCATTGAGCGGCGTGAAATTAAAAAAAAATGTCAAAGTCAGTGTCATTCACGTCAAGATTTTTCATATGCACAGGGCAACGCAAAAACAAATTGTCATTGTCATAATAATGATCCAAGTCACCGTCACTGTCACTGCGAATATCAGTCTGAATTTAATAGTCACTAAAATTCTTAATACCATTGTCTTTATAAATATAATCACGTACAACTTTTCACTAACATTGGCATTCTCATTTCCATTGGCATTTTATTGTCATTTTTTGTTCGTGTAGGTATGTTTTTGCTACTATGACTGAGTATCATGATCAATAAACGATTCAAATAAATGCCACTTTGATACCTATTATCATTATTATTGTTATTGATATTAGTATTACTATAATTAATATACTTATTGTTTTTAATTTAATTATTATTTACTATATATACATTTAATTATGTGTTTATTTGATGACTGTATATTTCTGCTGCTATGGCTAATTACCCTCGCCAAGCAGCGCACTTGCAAATTTCGCCGAAATTTGCCAAAATCATTTCACAAATTCGCCTTGGCAGCCTCTTGTTGTTGGGTAGAGGTGGGGAGTGCTCCTGGCCTCTACCCTATCATAAGTGCATTGACCCGTGATTTCCAAATTGCACAAAAATGAACATTTTTATTAAAAAACCAATTAAAATATTCAAATTATTATGATTTGATACTTGTATTGTTATATTATAATACGTTCTTAGTACCACGTGACGTAATAATTCAAAAGTATGTTTTTAATTATAAAAATATTGATTGCGCTAATTGCACTTCCAGATTAATTTATTTAGAATTGGTATGACAATTGCATCCTGCGCAGGTCCAGTCGGGGAAGAAACGCCAAGATGAACCCGTGGAGGTTCCCACAATTTTGGTGATTTGTTTGTAAAAATGGTTCGTGAGCTGCTGGAAGTTATTGCAAAGTGACCATCATCTCAAGGGGCTGCTTTTGGTACGAAGTTCCGGGGTTGCACGGCCGGCGCCAGTTCATATGCACGATGTCCAAGTGGCGGGCTTCTCCGTTGCTCAAGGTACGTTGATTTGCACGTAGAAATCATGGTCGCAACCAATAGTCTTTACATATGCACATAATTTGGCTCAAAATCAATCGCTGGCATACGAGAAGTATGCGTAATCTTTCCCCTGATACCCATTGAACAGTTTGGTACCAATATTAAACATTAAGCGGGTGGCGACAGTTCATATATCAATCGTTTGCAATCATCATCTTGTCTAAGCCACGGAGGACAATATGGTGGTCGCTAACAAAGACGAGTGAACGCCATCATGCATGCGCAAATAATTAAATTATTAATTAATTAATTTTAAGCGTAATAACTACGCAAATTAATTATTTTAAGTGCATTTATGCATGGTGCCTTCATATTTTGATAGATCACAGTGATGCCTATACAGTATTCTATATATAATTTATAATTTGAAAAATAAAATAAATAACACATTTTTTGCATGAAAATTTATAGGTATTTCAATCAATAATATACCGGGTGAGTTTTATTATCTTGCGACAACGAAATATTTCGAAAACTACGCATCGGATCGAAAAGAGTTTAAAATAAAATTTGTTCGCCCCAATGAGGCCTTCAATAATATCATTACCGAACTCACCCCCACCCACCCCCCTGTGGGCGGGGCTGGGGGCAACTTTGAAATTTCAAATAGGAACCTACATTTTTTATTACAGATTTAGACTCTACGGGGATCAATACGTAACTTTTATACCAAAATTTTTTCAAAAAAAATATAATTGCCGGGCATACCGGAAGAGATATTTATCTTGAGACAATGAAATTACTCGAAAACTGCGCATCAGATCAAAAGGAGTTGCGAATGAAATTTGTTCGTCCCGAAGGGGCCTATCCAATGATAACAATCTCAACTCCCCTCCCACCTCTTATGACAGGTGGGGGCAACTTTTAAATTTCAAAATTTAAAATGTTCGACTTTTTAATATTTTTTTTTTACTTTTTGGAATAAAAGTTACGTATTGTTTCCTATAGAATCCAAAACTGCAAAAAAAATCGGGTTCGTATTTGAAATTTCAAAGTTGCTCTAGCCACATAACTATGACTAAAACTAAAGTATTGATCAATACTAGTGATAGTGGTGGTAACTTTGACCATGACCGTGACTATGACTGTGAGTTGGACTATCGAAATAATAATAACTATGACTGAGATAATGATAATAACAAAAATTTAAACTGACACGACAACAATAACAACGGTAATACCTTCAGTGACTGTAGAAATGATAATGCCAATGTTATTTGGAATGGCCCCAGTAACAGTATTACATATATTGTTGACATTTAATATGTCATTGGTATTGCCATTTAAGTTAAATCGAAACTATTGACTTTACCAAAATAAATATATTTCATGGAATTTTAACTATAATACAAAATTATAAGAAGGTCCAATAAGAAAAAAAAATTAATGACATTTTAACTATTTCAGCAATTTAAAGATCATCATTGAACTGCAATACTGCAGTGTTCCTGGCACATTACTCACACACCTAGTAGACACCATGCCAATGACAACACAATGACTCAACAGTGAAAATGTAAGTATTAATGACATTTAGTATAATTATGAAATGACACTGAACATGTGACACTGAACAATAGTGTGAGTGACGATGATGGTAGATGTAAGTCTGACCATGACGATGTTAAAAATAATAGAATAGAAAATCTCATACAATATTACAATCAGTTTCATGTAGTCATTGTTCAAAAAATGTATTTAATGTATACTATAATTTAAACACCATGCATATACTGTGTTTATGTCAACGCCAAAGCTGTGACTATGTGAATGGGAATTAATGCATTATTGACATTTAAAATGATAATTACAATGACAATAATGATGATACTTTGAATAGCACTGGCAATGACTGCGAATAACAGTGACAAGTATAGTGATAATGCCAGTAGAAATTAAAGTGAGATTGAGAGTGACATGAGGATGACAGTGAATTTGTTATTAATAGAAACGTTGAAAATCAAGCATAAATTTCACAGACTGTACCTCTAACTAGGTATCCTAGTTTAGGTGATGCTGGAAATCATTATCATATATGTGATCCAAGTCACCGTCACCGTCACCGTCACTGTCAATATCATTCAAAATTTAATAGTCACTGGCTTTCTTAATATCATTGTTATGATACATGTAAGCATGTATAAACATGTTCACACTATCATTGTCATGGGCATTGGGCGACGTGAAACTAAAATAATGTCATCGTCAGCGTCATTTGCATTAAGATTTTTTATATTTAGTGGGTAACGTGAAAAACATGGTCATTATTATTATTGCGATACAAGTCACCGTCACCCTCGCCTTCACTGCTATTAACATTCTAAATTTAATTGTCACTGGCAGTCATTATACATGTAATCATGTATAAATCATGAAAAAAAATGTCATTATCAAATCTGGGATGCAAGTCGCCGCCACCGTCACTGTCATTATCATTCAAAATTTAATAGTCACTGGTACTCTTAATATCATTGTCATTATACATGTAATCAGGTGAAAACATGTTGACATTATCATTGTCATGAGCATTGGGCGAAGTGAAACAAAACAATGTCATCGTCAGCGTAATTTATATTAAGATGTTTATATATGCATTGTGCAACGTGAAAATAAATGGTATTATTATAACTGTAATCCAAGTCACCGTCACCGTCACCGTCACTGTCATTATCATTCAAAATTTAATAGTCACTGGCATTCTTAATATCATTGTTATTATACATGTAAGCATGTATAAACATGTTCACATTATCATTGTCATGGGCATTGGGCGACGTGAAACTAAAAGAATGTCATCGTCAGCGTCATTTGCATTAAGATTTTTTATATTTAGTGGGTAACGTGAAAAACATGATCATTATTATTATTGCGATACAAGTCACCGTCACCCTCGCCTTCACTGCCATTATCATTCTAAATTTAATAGTCACTGGCAATCATTATATCATTGTCAGTATACATGTAATCATGTATAAATCATGAAAAAAATTGTCAATATCATATCTGGGATGCAAGTCACCGCCACCGTCACTGTCATTATCATTCAAAATTTAATAGTCACTGGTATTCTTAATTTCATTGGCATTATACATGTAATCAGGTGTAAACATGTTGACATTATCATTCTCATGAGCATTGGGCGAAGTGAAACAAAACAATGTCATCGTCAGCGTCATTTATATTAAGATGTTTATATATGCATTGTGCGACGTGAAAATAAATGGTCATAATAATGATCCAAGTAACCGTCACTGTCACTGCGAATATCAGTCTGAATTTATTCACTAGAATTCTTAATACCATTGTCATTATACATATAATCAGGTATAAACATGTTGAAATTATCATTGTCATGAGTATTGAGCGAAGTGAAACAAAACAATGTCATCGTCAGCGTCATTTATATTAAGATGTTTATATATGCATTGTGCAACGTGAAAATAAATGGCATTATCATAACTGTGATCCAAGTCACCTTCACCGTCACCGTCACTGTCATTATCATTATAAACTTAATAGTCACGGGCATCTTAATATCATTGTCATTATACATGCAATCGTGTATAAACATGTTGACATTATCATTGGGCGACGTGAAACAAAAAAAGAGTCATCGTCAGCGTCATTTATATTAAGATGTTTATATATGCATTGTGCAACGTGAAAATAAATGGCATTATCATAACTGTGATCCAAGTCACCTTCACCGTCACCGTCACTGTCATTATCATTAAAAACTTAATAGTCACGGGCATCTTAATATCATTGTCATTATACATGTAATCATGTATAAACATGTTGACATTATCATTGGGCGACGTGAAACAAAAACAATGTCATCGTCAGCGTCATTTGCATTAAGATTTTTTATATGCATTGGGTAACGTGAAAAAAATTGTCATTATCATATCTGTGATCCAAGTCACCAACACCGTCGCCTTCACTGCCATTCTCATTCTGAATTTAATAACCTAAACTGGCATTCATTATATCATTGTCATCTATATTAAAATTTTTATATATGCATAGGGCAACGTGAAAAAAATGTCATTATCATTTCTGTGATCCAAGTCACCTTCACCGTCACCGTCACTGCCATTATCATTCTAAATTTAATAGTCACTGGCATTCCTAATAGCATTGTCATTATGCATGTATTCATGTATAATCATATTGACATTATAATTGTCATGGGCATTGGGCGGCGTGAAATTAAAAAAAAATGTCATAGTCAGTGTCATTCACGTCAAGATTTTTCATATGCACAGGGCAACGCATTAACAAATTGTCATTGTCATAATAATGATCCAAGTCACCGTCACTGTCACTGCGAATATCAGTCTGAATTTAATAGTCACTAAAATTCTTAATACCATTGTCTTTATAAATATAATCACGTACAACTTTTCACTAACATTGGCATTCTCATTTCCATTGGCATTTTATTGTCATTTTTTGTTCTTGTAGGTATGTTTTTGCTACTATGACTGAGTATCATGATCAATAAACGATTCAAATAAATGCCACTTTGATACCTATTATCATTATTATTGTTATTGATATTAGTATTACTATAATTAATATACTTATTGTTTTTAATTTAATTATTATTTACTATATATACATTTAATTATGTGTTTATTTGATGACTGTATATTTCTGCTGCTATGGCTAATTAACCTCGCCAAGCAGCGCACTTGCAAATTTCGACGAAATTTGCCAAAATCATTTCACAAATTCGCCTTGGCAGCCTCTTGTTGTTGGGTAGAGGTGGGGAGTGCTCCTGGCCACTACCCTATCATAAGTGCATTGACGCGTGATTTCCAATTTGCACAAAAATGAACATTTTTATTAAAAAACCAATTAAAATATTCAAATTATTATGATTTGATACTTGTATTATTATATTATAATACGTTCTTAGTGCCACGTGACGTAATAATTCAAAAGTATGTTTTTAATTATAAAAATATTGATTGCGCTAATTGCACTTCCAGATTAATTTATTTAGAATTGGTATGACAATTGCATCCTGCGCAGGTCCAGTCGGGGAAGAAACGCCAAGATGAACCCGTGGAGGTTCCCACAATTTTGGTGATTTGTTTGTAAAAATGGTTCGTGAGCTGCTGGAAGTTATTGCAAAGTGACCATCATCTCAAGGGGCTGCTTTTGGTACGAAGTTCCGGGGTTGCACGGCCGGCGCCAGTTCATATGCACGATGTCCAAGTGGCGGGCTTCTCCGTTGCTCAAGGTACGTTGATTTACACGTAGAAATCATGGTCGCAACCAATAGTCTTTACATATGCACATAATTTGGCTCAAAATCAATCGCTGGCATACGAGAAGTATGCGTAATCTTTCCCCTGATACCCATTGAACAGTTTGGTACCAATATTAAACATTAAGTGGGTGGCGACAGTTCATATATCAATCGTTTGCAATCATCATCTTGTCTAAGCCACGGAGGACAATATGGTGGTCGCTAACAAAGACGAGTGAACGCCATCATGCATGCGCAAATAATTAAATTATTAATTAATTAATTTTAAGCGTAATAACTACGCAAATTAATTATTTTAAGTGCATTTATGCATGGTGCCTTCATATTTTGATAGATCAGAGTGATGCCTATACAGTATTCTATATATAATTTATAATTTGAAAAATAAAATAAATAACACATTTTTTGCATGAAAATTTATATGTATTTCAATCAATAATATACCGGGTGAGTTTTATTATCTTGCGACAACGAAATATTTCGAAAACTACGCATCGGATCGAAAAGAGTTTAAAATGAAATTTGTTCGCCCCAAAGAGACCTTCAATAATATCATTACCGAACCGACCCCCACCCCTCCCCTGTGGGCGGGGCTGGGGGCAACTTTGAAATTTCAAATAGGAACCTACATTTTTTATTACAGATTTAGACTCTACGGGGATCAATACGTAACTTTTATACCAAAATTTTTTCAAAAAAAATATAATTGCCGGGCATACCGGAAGAGATATTTATCTTGAGACAACGAAATTACTCGAAAACTGCGCATCAGATCAAAAGGAGTTGCGAATGAAATTTGTTCGTCCCGAAGGGGCCTATTCAATGATAACAATCTCAACTCCCCTCCCACCTCTTATGACAGGTGGGGGCAACTTTTAAATTTCAAAATTTAAAATGTTCGATCTTTTTAATAATTTTTTTTTACTTTTTGGAATAAAAGTTACGTATTGTTTCCTATAGAATCCAAAACTGCAAAAAAAAATCGGGTTCGTATTTGAAATTTCAAAGTTGCTCCAGTCACATAACTATGACTAAAACTAAAGTATTGACCAATACTGGTGATAGTGGTGGTAACTTTGACCATGATCGTGACTATGACTATGATTAGGACTATCGAAAAAATAATGACTATGACCGAGATGATGATAATAACAAAAATTAAGACTGACATGACAACAATAACAATGGTAATACCTTCAATGACAGCAGAAATGATAATGCCAATGGTATTTGGAATGGCACCAGTTACAGTATTGCATATATTGTTGACATTTAATATGTCATTGATATTGCCATTAAAATAAAATCGAACCTATTGACTTTACCAAAATAAATATATTTCATGGAATTTTAACTATAATACAAAATTATAAGAAAGTCTAATAAGATTAAAAAAAATTAATGACATTTTAACTATTTCAGCAATTTAAAGATCATCATTGAACTGCAATACTGCAGTGTTCTTGGCACATTACTCACACACCTAGTAGACACCATGCCAATGACAACACAATGACTCAACAGTGAAAATGTAAGTATTAATGACATTTAGTATAATTATGAAATGACACTGAAAATATGACACTGAACAATAGTGTGAGTGACGATGATGGTAGATGTAAGTCTGGCCATGACGATGTTAAAAATAATAGAATAGAAAATCTCGTACATTATTGCAATCAGTTTCATGTAGTCATTGTTCAAAAAATGTATTTAATGTATACTATAATTTAAACACCATGCATATACTGTGTTTATGTCAACGCCAAAGCTGTGACCATGTGAATGGGAATTAATGCATTATTGACATTTTGAATGATAATTACAATGACAATAATGATGATACTTGGAATAGCACTGGCAATGACCGCGAATAACAGTGACAAGTATAGTGATAATGACAGTAGAAATTAAAGTGAGATTGAGAGTGACATGAGGATGACAGTGAATTTGTTATTAATAGAAACGTTGAAAATCAAGCATAAATTTCACAGACTGTACCTCTAACTAGGTATCCTAGTTTAGGTGATGCTGGAAATCATTATCATATATGTGATCCAAGTCACCGTCACCGTCACCGTCACTGTCATTATAATTCAAAATTTAATAGTCACTGGCATTCTTAATATCATTGTTATTATAGTAATAGTAATAGTAATAGTATTTATTGGTGTTCAGTAACTGTACAGTTTTACACAAGTCAAAAGAAAAATATACCATTAGAGTCAGGGCAGCACATATTACTAACATAACAACCATAATAATAATACTTAAAGTAGGTGTATGTATAAAATAACAGCATTTAACACTGACATAATTATAAATATAATAAATTAATTAAAAATATGTGTAAATATAAAAACTGCAGCATTTAAGCATACAAAAATAATTATTAGTGCAAAACAAGTTTCACATCAACAAATTTCTCGCATTTTCAAAAATATTCATTTCATTATATTAGTACTATTCTTATTTTATTTAATTTTACATGGTGCAGTGTGGAAAAATACAGGTACAATTCACAGAGCACAGGTCAATAGTGTGTCAAAAATAATTCACAAAATACTTAGGTGGTAATACAAAAATATACAATTAGTTACATAATAAAACTGCCCACTGTTAAACAAAAGCGAATCAACAGTGGGGACAAACAGGGTAATAAAAGATACATGTAAGCATGTATAAACATTTTCACACTATCATTGTCATGGGCATTGGGCGACGTGAAACTAAAATAATGTCATCGTCAGCGTCATTTGCATTAAGATTTTTTATATTTAGTGGGTAACGTGAAAAACATGGTCATTATTATTATTGCGATACAAGTCACCGTCACCCTTGCCTTCACTGCCATTATCATTCTAAATTTAATTGTCACTGGCAATCATTATATCATTGTCATTATACATGTAATCATGTATAAATCATGAAAAAAATTGTCATTATCATATCTGGGATGCAAGTCACCGCCACCGTCACTGTCATTATCATTCAAAATTTAATAGTCACTGGTATTCTTATTTTCATTGTCATTATACATGTAATCAGGTGTAAACATGTTGACATTATCATTCTCATGAGCGTTCAAACAATGTCATCGTCAGCGTCATTTATATTAAGATGTTTATATATGCATTGTGCGACGTGAAAATAAATGGTCATAATAATGATCCAAGTAACCGTCACTGTCACTGCGAATATCAGTCTGAATTTAATATTCACTAGAATTCTTAATACCATTGTCATTATACATATAATCAGGTGTAAACATGTTGAAATTATCCTTCTCATGAGCATTGGGCGAAGTGAAACAAAACAATGTCATCGTCAGCGTCATTTATATTAAGATGTTTATACATGCATTGTGCAACGTGAAAATAAATGGCATTATCATAACTTTGATTCAAGTCACCTTCACCGTCACCGTCACTGTCGTTATCATTAAAAACTTAATAGTCACGGCTTCTTAATATCATTGTCATTATACATGTAATCGTGTATAAACATGTTGACATTATCATTGTCATGGGCATTGAGCCACGTGAAACAAAACAATGTCATCGTCAGCGTCATTTATATTAAGATATTTATATATGCATTGTGCAACGTGAAAATAAATGGCATTATCATAACTGTCATCCAAGTCACCTTCACCGTCACAGTCACTGCCATTATCATTCTAAATTTAATAGTCACTGGCATTCTTAATATCATTGTGATTATGTTGTATTCATATATTATCATATTGACATTATCATTGTCATGGGCATTAGGCGACGTGAAATCAAAAAAATGTCTTCGTCAGCGTGATTTACATCAAGATTTTTCATATGCCCTGAGCAATGTAAAATCAAATTGTCATTGTCATAATAATGATCCAAGTAACCGTCACTATCACTGCGAATATCAGTCTGAATTTAATATTCACTAGAATTCTTAATACCATTGTCATTATACATATAATCAGCTATAAACATGTTGACATTATCATTGTCATGAGCATTGAGCGAAGTGAAACAAAACAATGTCATCGTCAGCGTCATTTATATTAAGATGTTTATATATGCATTGTGCAACGTGAAAATAAATGGCATTATCATAACTGTGATCCAAGTCACCTTCACCGTCACCGTCACTGTCATTATCATTCAAAACTTAATAGTCATGGGCATCTTAATATCATTGTCATTATACATGTAATCGTGTATAAACATGTTGACATTATCATATGGCGACGTAAAACAAAAAAAAATGTCATCGTCAGCGTCATTTGCATTAAGATTTTTTATATGCATTGGGTAACGTGAAAAAAATTGTCATTATCATATCTGTGATCCAAGTCACCGTCACCGTCATTGTCATTATCATTCCCAAATTTAATAGTCACAGGCATTCTTAATACCATTGTCATTATACATGTAATCATGTATAAAAATACTGACATTATCATTGTCATGGGCATTGAGCGACGTGAAACAAAACAATGTTATCGTCAGCGCCATTTATATTAAGATGTTTATATATGCATTGTGCAACGTGAAAATATACCATTGTCATTATTCGTCATTATTTGTATCATTGTCATTATACATGTAATCATGTATAAAATAAATTGTCATTATGATATCTGTGATCCAAGTTACCGTCACCGTCACCGTCTCTGTCATTATCGTTCAAAATTTAATTGTCACTGGCATCTTAATATCATTGTCACTATACATGTAATCGTGTATAAACATGTTGACATTATCATTGGGCGACGTGAAACCAAAAGAATGTCATCGTCAGCGTCATTTGCATTAAGAATTTTTATATGCATTGGGTAACGTGAAAAATATTGTCATTATCATATCAGTGATCCAAGTCACCAACACTGCGCCTTCAATGCCGTTATCATTCTAAATTTAATAACCTAAACTGGCATTCATTATATCATTGTCACCTATATAAAGATTTTTATATATGCATTGGGCAACGTGAAAAAAAAAGTCATTACCATATCTGTGTTCCAAGTCACCTTCACCGTTACCGTCACTGCCATTATCATTCTAAATTTAATAGTCACTGGCATTCCTAATAGCATTGTCATTATGCATGTACTCATATATAATCATAGTGACATTATCATTGTCATGGCCATTGGGCGGCGTGAAATAAAAAAAAATGTCAAAGTCAGTGTCATTCACGCCAAGATTTTTCATATGCACAGGGCAACGCAAAAACAAATTGTCATTGTCATAATAATGATCCAAGTCACCGTCACTGTCACTGCGAATATCAGTCTGAATTTAATAGTCACTAAAATTCTTAATACCATTGTCTTTATAAATATAATCACGTACAACTTTTCACTAACATTGGCATTCTCATTTCCATTGGCATTTTATTGTCATTTTTTGTTCTTGTAGGTATGTTTTTGCTACTATGACTGATTATCATGATCAATAAACGATTCAAATAAATGCCACTTTGATACCTATTATCATTATTATTGTTATTGATATTAGTATTACTATAATTAATATACTTATTGTTTTTAATTTAATTATTATTTACTATATATACATTTAATTATGTGTTTATTTGATGACTGTATATTTCTGCTGCTATGGCTAATTAACCTCGCCAAGCAGCGCACTTGCAAATTTCGCCGAAATTTGCCAAAATCATTTCACAAATTCGCCTTGGCAGCCTCTTGTTGTTGGGTAGAGGTGGGGAGTGCTCCTGGCCACTACCCTATCATAAGTGCATTGACCCGTGATTTCCAAATTGCACAAAAATGAACATTTTTATTAAAAAACCAATTAAAATATTCAAATTATTATGATTTGATACTTGAATTATTATATTATAATACGTTCTTAGTGCCACGTGACGTAATAATTCAAAAGTATGTTTTTAATTATAAAAATATTGATTGCGCTAATTGCACTTCCAGATTAATTTATTTAGAATTGGTATGACAATTGCATCCTGCGCAGGTCCAGTCGGGGAAGAAACGCCAAGATGAACCCGTGGAGGTTCCCACAATTTTGGTGATTTGTTTGTAAAAATGGTTCGTGAGCTGCTGGAAGTTATTGCAAAGTGACCATCATCTCAAGGGGCTGCTTTTGGTACGAAGTTCCGGGGTTGCACGGCCGGCGCCAGTTCATATGCACGATGTCCAAGTGGCGGGCTTCTCCGTTGCTCAAGGTACGTTGATTTACACGTAGAAATCATGGTCGCAACCAATAGTCTTTACATATGCACATAATTTGGCTCAAAATCAATCGCTGGCATACGAGAAGTATGCGTAATCTTTCCCCTGATACCCATTGAACAGTTTGGTACCAATATTAAACATTAAGTGGGTGGCGACAGTTCATATATCAATCGTTTGCAATCATCATCTTGTCTAAGCCACGGAGGACAATATGGTGGTCGCTAACAAAGACGAGTGAACGCCATCATGCATGCGCAAATAATTAAATTATTAATTAATTAATTTTAAGCGTAATAACTACGCAAATTAATTATTTTAAGTGCATTTATGCATGGTGCCTTCATATTTTGATAGATCAGAGTGATGCCTATACAGTATTCTATATATAATTTATAATTTGAAAAATAAAATAAATAACACATTTTTTGCATGAAAATTTATATGTATTTCAATCAATAATATACCGGGTGAGTTTTATTATCTTGCGACAACGAAATATTTCGAAAACTACGCATCGGATCGAAAAGAGTTTAAAATGAAATTTGTTCGCCCCAAAGAGACCTTCAATAATATCATTACCGAACCGACCCCCACCCCTCCCCTGTGGGCGGGGCTGGGGGCAACTTTGAAATTTCAAATAGGAACCTACATTTTTTATTACAGATTTAGACTCTACGGGGATCAATACGTAACTTTTATACCAAAATTTTTTCAAAAAAAATATAATTGCCGGGCATACCGGAAGAGATATTTATCTTGAGATAACGAAATTACTCGAAAACTGCGCATCAGATCAAAAGGAGTTGCGAATGAAATTTGTTCGTCCCGAAGGGGCCTATCCAATTATAACAAACTCAACTCCCCTCCCACCTCACATGTCAGGTGGGGGCAACTTTTAAATTTAAAAATTTAAAATGTATGATCTTTTTAATATATTTTTTAACTTTTTGGAATAAAAGTTACGTATTGTTTCCTATCGAATCCAAAACTGCAAAAAAAAAAATCGGGTTCGTATTTGAAATTTCAAAGTTGCTCTAGCCACGTAACTATGACTAAAACTAAAGTATTGACCAATACTGGTGATAGTGGTGGTAACTTTGACCATGACCGTGACTATGACTGTGATTTGGACTATCGAAATAATAATGACTATGACTGAGATGATGATAATAACAAAAATTAAGACTGACACGACAACAATAGCAATGGTAATACCTCAATGACTGCAGAAATGATAATGCCAATGGTATTTCGAATGGCACCAGTTACAGTATTGCATATATTGTTGACATTTAATATGTCATTGATATTGCCATTAAAGTAAAATCGAACCTATTGACTTTACCAAAATAAATATATTTCATGGAATTTTAACTATAATACAAAATTATAAGAAAGTCTAATAAGATAAAAAAAAATTAATGACATTTTAACTATTTCAGCAATTTAAAGATCATCATTGAACTGCAATACTGCAGTGTTCCTGGCACATTACTCATACACCTAGTAGACACCATGCCAATGACAACACAATGACTCAACAGTGAAAATGTAAGTATTAATGACATTTAGTATAATTATGGAATGACACTGAAAATGTGACACTGAACAATAGTGTGAGTGACGATGATGGTAGATGTAAGTCTGGCCATGACGATGTTAAAAATAATAGAATAGAAAATCTCGTACATTATTGCAATCAGTTTCATGTAGTCATTGTTCAAAAAATGTATTTAATGTATACCAACATTTAAACACCAAGTATATACTGTGTTTATGTCAACGCCAATGCTATGAGTATGTGAATGGGAATTAATGTAATATTGATATTTAGAATGATAATTACAATGATAATAATGATGATACTTTGAATAGCACTGGCAATGAATGCGAATAACAGTGGCTTGTATTGTGATAATGTCAGTAGAAATTAAAGTGATATTGAGAGTGACATTAACATTGAGAATGACAGTGATTTTGTAATTAACAGAAACCTTGAAAATCAAGCATTCATTTCACAGACAGTACATCTGACTAGGTATCCTTGATGCTGGAAATCAGTAAAAATGTTGTCGACAATATAAACAATAAAAGAACATAGCGTAAACTTACTAGTTTTACATGATAAATTAGCAACGTGATTTATCAATTGATTTAAATAATTTTTTTAATTTTTTTTATTCTTTGATTTATGATTTTTAAATCATATCAACCCGGAATAAATGGCTACATATTTTGAAATACCGGAAATTTGCATTTATTGTTAAAATTGCTTCAAGTTAAGAAAGACATGGGGATGATTTTTCAAAATAAATCAAATTATTGTACAAATATGCATACTTATTCTTATAATTCCCTCATTAATTAACAGTATCTTATCAATGTAATCAAATGGGTATACATTTACGCGATGATTGTGCAATTACTGACTTTTATTAAGTCCATTGTTTGGGGACAATTAACCAGAAATTTTACGTGCAGCGGATTTAAATTTTCTCCTCAACATTTCAGGGCACCTAGAATTCCCCAAGGTGAATCATGTGAGATGATCTTATATCTGTGTTTCGATCACTTCTGGGCCAACCTGGGTTTGGTTGAAGTGTGGTGTGTATGAATGTGTATGACAGCACATTGGCCTTTGGTGCAATACTGTAGATAGTGATTAGGAGTTCATTGTTGAGCCCCTAAATCATAGTCCACTGTTGCACCTAAGGTTATTGTGTAGGTATATTAACTTCTGGTGCAACATTTTACATCGTCATTGAGAGTTTCTTGATGAGCCTAATTAGGAGTTCATGTTCAGGTCAATTCATAGATCTGTGTTACACCCAAAGTTATTGAATATACAGAGTGGGCCAAAAAAACCGTACAAATTGGATATATTCATGTTTTCAATTAACGCATTAAATCGATCATTTAATTTTGTTTTTCATGTTTACACTTGGTCGATTGTAAAAATGATAATGCATTTTTGAAAAGTTTTTTTTATCATCAACATTAATTATTGACATTAATAAAGGCTCTGCATCAATGGTTGTACAATTCTTTTGCCCACTCTGTATGTATCTATGTATACTCTGTATACATACTATGTATACTCTATATACATAAATATGCGTGCGTGCATTGTATTTACTAACGTGCAATTTCTTCCAGCAAGTGTTAAATTCGCGATTAACATATTGGGATTACCTTCCCAAGTCAAACGTATACTTTTTAGTGTTTGTCCGTGTTCTTGTCTTCAACAAATAATTAGTGAAAGTATCTTGAGCAGTTCAGATTACCTTCTGACGTAAAAAGTTTGCCCGTTTAGAGCCAGTGCGTAGTAGTGTCGAAAGTTCGGGTATGGTTGAGCCTGAGGATTGTTGCGTTTGTTTCGTGCTTTCCTCACCCGCGACCACACCGTCAAACTCCGAACTCCGATTTGTTTTCGGAGTTCGGAGTTGCAGGGTACTGGATCTTCGCCAATTCAACTTTAAAAGTCAATTTTAAGGTAGGTCTTTTTTTGAGATGAGCTCCAAGACGTATCAAAGTGAGTACAGTTTTTCTTACATTTCATCAAGTAGAGTCTCGATTCAGGGTTTTGTTCACAGATGCGCCCCAGCTTTTATTTTCTTGCTTTGCTACTGATAATGCGTATTAGTTTTAAGCAGGAAGTTCTTAACCTGGTGTCCGGATTGAGTTCTCGTGAAGCAAGTTAAGCCACATTGAGATTTCTCTGTAACACTGTAATAACTCATGTTTTCTGGTGCGGCATTGTAAATCGTGATGGTAGGTTCCTTGCTACACTGTTGACCTCAATCAAGTTGTTCCCTTCAAATCTGTGGATTCCGTAGGTTCAAAAGGGTCAAGAATAACTGCATTATAGCGTCACACAGTACGCCGCCTGAGTGAGCAGGGTTTTTCTTACAGGTTGCGCCATTTGTATTTGTGTATTGTCGGCGTATATTCTCGCTCTGGGCGACGTACTTATATTTCTTGCGCTGCGCATATGTACGTTTAGGGTTTTTCTCCTTACAGGTGCGCTCACATCTTTGCGCTCGTACGTCGAGACAGTAACGAGTAGGGCTTTGTATACAGTACTTGTTTGTTTCAAGTATCTGTATACAATACTTGTTTGTTGCAAGTACTATGTATGCAGTGCTTGTTTGTTGCAAGTACTATGTATGCAGTGCTTGTATTTTGCAAGTAAACACAATCGCATTTTATCTTAGCGCTGCGCCAGTCATATTTCCGCCCACTCTTGTACTTGTTGTATGTATACAGTGCTTGTTTGTTGCAAGTATTACGTATACAGTTCTTGTTTGTTGCAAGTACATACGTATACAGTCCTTGTTTGGTTCAAGTACATATGTATACATTACATGTTTATTGCAAGTACTTTGTATACAGTGCTTGTGTGGTGCAAGTGCATGTATACAGTACTTGTTTATTTCAAGTACCAACAATCGCATTTTATCTTAGCGCTGCGCCACTCATATCACCGCCCACTCTTGTACTTGTTGTATGTATACAGTGCTTGTTTGTTGCAAGTATTACGTATACAGTACTTGTTTGTTGCAAGTACATACGTATACAGTACTTGTGTGGTTCAAGTACATATGTATACATTACATGTTTATTGCAAGTACTTTGTATACAGTGCTTGTGTGGTGCAAGTGCATGTATACAGTACTTGTTTATTTCAAGTACCAACAATCGCATCTTATCTTAGCGCTGCGCCACTCATATCACCGCCCACTCTTGTACTTGTTGTATGTATACAGTGCTTGTTTGTTGCAAGTATTACGTATACAGTACTTGTTTGTTGCAAGTACATACGTATACAGTCCTTGTTTGGTTCAAGTACATATGTATACATTACATGTTTGTTGCAAGTACTTTGTATACAGTGCTTGTGTGTTGCAAGTGCTTGTATACAGTACTTGTTTATTTCAAGTACCAACAATCGCATTTTATCTTAGCGCTGCGCCACTCATATCACCGCCCGCTCTTGTACTTGTTGTATGTATACAGTGCTTGTTTGTTGCAAGTATTACGTATACAGTACTTGTTTGTTGCAAGTACATACGTATACAGTCCTTGTTTGGTTCAAGTACATATGTATACATTACATGTTTGTTGCAAGTACTTTGTATACAGTGCTTGTGTGTTGCAAGTGCTTGTATACAGTACTTGTTTATTTCAAATACCAACAATCGCATCTTATCTTAGCGCTGCGCCACTCATATCACCGCCCACTCTTGTACTTGTTGTATGTATACAGTGCTTGTTTGTTGCAAGTATTACGTATACAGTACTTGTTTGTTGCAAGTACATACGTATACAGTCCTTGTTTGGTTCAAGTACATATGTATACATTACATGTTTATTGCAAGTACTTTGTATACAGTGCTTGTGTGTTGCAAGTGCATGTATACAGTACTTGTTTATTTCAAGTACCAAAAATCGCATTTTATCTTAGCTACTTGTATTTCCTTGTTGTCGGCGCATCTCGTTCTGTAAGACGTACTTATTCGATGTGCATATAATTAGTACCGCGATGTTGCGCCCATGCATTGAACAGGGTTTTCCTTTTCAGGTACAATCTATTAGCTACATTTGAAGTAGATGCATGTAAAACTGCGCCTTACTAGGGTTCCTCTAAGCAGGTTCTCTTAAATTATTAGGTACCCAGTACTTGCTTGTTGCAAGTACTTGTGTACTATGTACATAGTACTTGTTTGTTTCAAGTACGACAATAGCATTTTCTCTTTCAGGTACAATACAAACTGCGCCTATATTGGGTTCCTGTAAACAGGTTCTCTTAAATTATCATACAACAATAACATACAACAATACAACTATACAACAATAATATTATATAAAGGAAAATAAGACACCTGGTATAAGTTTCACAGTTTTTTTTTATTATTGATACTCCACAATTGTTTCGGTTGTTACACCATTGTCAAGAGTTAAAAGAATACTCTGAGTATTCTTTTAACTCTTGAAAATGTTGTAACGACCAAAACAATTGTTGTGAATCAAACTAAAAAAAAAAAACTGTGACACTTACACGAAGTGTCTTATGTTGCTTAATTTAATATGTTTGACCAAGAGGTTATTAAACTTTTAATATAATCAAAAACAAGTTTTCTTTCAGGTTACATGAGTAAAATAGGGCTGAAAGCGAGATCTCTCATGTATAAAATAAAAAGATAACGGCACCAGTGAATTGGGCAGCTTTATTTACACCATCAGTCCAACTTTAGACGAATACCAAGAGGTATTTAAATGTTCATAAATTCAGTTGTATTGTAAATCAGGCTTTCCATTCACAGACAGTACCTCAAACGTGCAGCACTTTTCGGAATATTCCGGAAATGCTGCAATTTGGGGTGGTGCTGGAAAATCTGTCTAATGCATATTTTACTGAGTAAAATTTAATGTGTGCTTCATTTTGTTGCTGATTCTAGTTACTCATTAAAATATGCATCATTAATTTTCTTTTTCATTTTACATTGAGCTTGCTTATGAATATGTATAAATCTGTAAATTGAGACGAATTAATGAGAAAAACTTATAAATATTGAGTATATTGATTAAATATATCCCTCATAGCGAATATAATATATCTATTTAAAATATGAAAGTTGGTGCTACTTCCGGTGGAACTGGAAGTCATACAAAGTTGAAAACATTTCACATGAGGATAACTGATTCAACCGTGTGACGAGGATTTTTTTGAAATTTTTAGGACAACGGAAACCCCGTAAACTTTTAACGAACGGTTTAGCGTAGACACCCTGTATAATAACAAAATTTCAGTTTTTTTCACTTATTTAATACTTCAATTATTATTTCATCTTAAAACTTTCAGAAGAATTCTGTGTACTTGAAGCATATGTGCACTAAATATCAAATAAATAAGTTTTCACAAATTTCAGTATAATAATAACTGAGGCCCATATAAATAAGCGCAAAACGTATTAATTGACACAAAAAGGAACAAAAATTCGCAAAAACGCAAACAATATTTAGAAAGTTGTTTTTTGTAAAAACAAAATAATCGTGTTTCATTTTTTAGAGAGTACAAAATTTACAGTTTTGGAATTTCTTTCAAAGGTTCCTGAATATATGGCATAGTTAGAAATGATCTTAAGGATCTTTACATATTTTGTTTTATTTCTGGATCTTTCCATATTTCCGAAAGTTATGGTTTTTTTAATTATTTAATATATCAGAATTTTTCTGTGAAGAAAATAAATTTATATACTGTCATATTGTCATTTGCACTTTTCCAAATAATTTCAAATGTCACTGCATCGGTGCAAATGTGTGAATTTTCTAACTGACATAGTCAAATTTGATTATATTTTTGATTGAAACAGTCACATTCTATCATTTTTTTAACTGAAACTGTCAAAATCGTCGTAATTACAACTGTAACTGTAAAAATCTAGTTTTTAGTACCAGTTTCGAAAATTTATAAAATACTATTGAGAAATTTGTTAATACGTTGCAATCAAAATTATAACCCTCTATAAAAATGGGTCACTAGAAAAAGCTACTAGATAGAAAAACAACTGAAGATAATAATTGTAAAAATAATATTTGCACCGTATTATAAATTGTTGATCATAATTTGCACTCGTTCAGGTATAATCCCCCTCTGCGAACCGTTCAATTGCACTCGGGATAGCTTAATCCAACCTGAACTGTATAATCAACTGCACTCCACTATTATCACGTGCAGAAATCAAATTAAATCGGAAAATCCACATTTTTCACAAAAAATAATGAACGGCAGTATTTTCCTGGGTAAACCTGTGACGCACGAGGCTAAAATTTATTCCTCGTTCTATTATTCTTCCTGCTAGCAGATATACCCAGTGGCAATGGCATAGCTGTGATTGGAATTACCACACAGCACCTATTTTACAAAACAGTGTCAGATGAGTAAATTTCTAATAATTATTATTACTCCCAAAAACGTTACTCGAAAAGGTATAAGAGACAGTAACTAGAGCGATACTATAATAAATAATAATAATTCTTTACTGTCTCTTATATACTTGTTGTTTTTGAAAGTAATTATAATAATAATAATAATAATAAGTAGATAATTACTTATTTGAAATTGTTCTGTAATGTAGACGCTGTGGAGTAATTATAGCCATAGCTATAAAAATAGCTCATCCTTATGCTAAATAATAGTACTAATAATAATAATAATTCATAGAAATTTAATAATAACGTATTCCTACTAAAATATGAGGTTTCGTGGTAATTACTACCAAATTTTTATCTGTAACATTCGTTGGAATTACCACATAGCAACTGTATTAAAATATAATAACAGATAACTAAATTTTTAATAATAATAACAATTATTATGACTGCCTGTAACACCACTCGAAAGGCCATAAGACACAATAAGTAGAGAGATTACAATAAATAATAATAATAATTGTCATCGCGTTTGATTAATAACTCGCGATCCTTTTTTTTTTAAATTTCCAACCGTAAACACCTTTGTGTACCGTCCAGTGGTAGCAGTCCGGACATTTGGCCCGCGCCAATAAAACATCTGGCGCGCAGATCTTGGGTTTCGCCATTTCGGTCGGCCGATGGACGTGCCTCTGCATTTTAAGTAGCCACGTGAATTTCAGATTTATAAGTTATTACAAGTAATCCGCCAGTTCAGTAAAATATTATTAATTACCGCTTTCCCAAATTTCATATGATTATTGCATGCCCGGTCGGTTACAGCCATCTCATTAGTCCGTTTAATTATTTAATTTCTATTTAATTGTCGTCATTTTTGTTAAGTCCGCCCTCCGTGGGCCTAGAAACGCCATTCAAATTTTGTCAGTGTTCATATTTCATTTTAAGAGTTTTAGCGTCAACATTTGATTAATTATATTACGGGAAATGGCTGATTTGATACTTAGGTTTAATTTGTACATATTTTTATACTTCGGAAGGGGGGCGATATTGAGTGGGCGTTTCGTCGGTCTGTCGAATTTATAAATAGGTCCACTGTGCCATAAACGGCCTCTTTTTTGCGGCCGCTGTTCGAGCACCCTGGTCCTCAGCAATGTGTGTTGCGTTAAGGTCCAACGAAAACGGTTTCACAAATTGATGAAAGTAAATCCGCTCATGGTTTTACCTTCTGTAAGTTGTAAATTCTATATATGTAAATTGTAGCGTTCATTATTATTATTGTTGTTTTTTCTTTGTGTTGTAATTGTATAATAGCTGTTATTTTTTTGTATTATAAAATGTGTCCCCCCGAACAATAGTTTATTTAGTGTATGTGCACCTTAAACGCAAACAATTTACGTTACCCCGCGCCATGCCGGGCAAATAGCATCACCGCCATTTTAGGTGGAGGCGCTGGGAACATAATTCTTTACTGTTTCTTATACACTCATTGGTTTTGGCAATAATAATAATAATAATAATAATAATAATAATAATAATAAAAATAATATTGAGTAGATATTTACTCATTTGGCATTGTCCTGTAATGTAAAGATTACGGATTAATTATACTCATGGCTATTAAAACAGGTCGTCCTAAGCTCAAGTCGTAGTAAGCTAAAAAATAGTAGTAATTATAATAATAATAATTCATAGAAATATAGAAATTTATTGGGAACATATTCCCACTAAAATAACCAGTTTCATGGCAAGTACTACCAAAATTGTTATCTGTAACAGTAGTGTGAGTCTACGTGTGTTAGCAATTTGAATATTATTTTTATTATTATTATTATCAGCAAATTTATTTAATTGTATACAGAAGTATTACTATTATTACTATTGTTTGGCTCACTGGTCATCTATATTTAATTACCTTAACGCTACTAACTTGCAAGCAATTCTTTATTGTTTTTTATATACTTATATATTTCATGCTTTTGAGAGTAATAATAATGAGTACATATCGTACATAATCGAGTACATAATCGTGTAGAGATTTCGTGGTAATTATAGTTATGGCTATTAATACAGGTCATCGTTATGCTAAATAATTGTAGCAATAATAATAATAATAATTCATCAAAATTTCTCACTAAAATATGTGGTTTGTGGTAATTGCCACCAAAATTGTTATTTATACTAGTAGCATCATTCTATTATTCCTATCGGACAGATGTCTGAGGAGGCTCAGGAGTCTCGTCATAAAGAAATTCGGAAATATCGACTTGAATATTCAAGAAAAGTGTCAAGGACGACCACCAATACGGACATACTGCACAATCTTTTGATTTCGCCAGACCCGGTAATTACGTCTCTAATGCTAAAAGAAAAGCATAATGTAGCAGATATACATCCTTCTGTTCAAAAACTCCTTCAGTCTCCAAATATCCATGAACAAGCTAAAGAGGAGGCACAAGGAAATTGCAGTAATGCTTCTACTAGTGAAGCCAGTGATTTTGAAGATTCTGGTAGTGGTAGTGGTGGAGATAATGTGTGAATTTATGTAATTATGTGTTTTTTTTTCTATATATGGGTTAGTTATGTCACAGTTGTAAATAAATTGATATAATAGATTGCTATTTTAGTATCGTATTTAATTTTGTCCCGCTAGATATGCAAAATACTACACTGTGCGCCGGTGCGGTTGGAACGTTTTATGACTTTTTATAATTCCGCCAGTCGCCCGTGGGTTGAACGGGCCTTGCAGGATGGATTGGGTACGGCCCTATCATAAAACCCATAAAATCCATTATAGGGACTATTACTAATAGCACCCGTCATATTTTACTATTTAGTAATAAATCTTACTGTTGCAATATCAAAATTCATTTAATTCAATAATTGGTGCAATTTTTTTGCCTTGGATTACACTGGAATATTTGGAATAGCATTAAAGTATGTTCTGACAAAAACTATATAAATAAAATTACGAATTCTTTGTGAAATAATGTATAAACTACCGGATGGTTAAAATTAATTTTGTTTATCGTCAGATTGGGCTTCATCAATATCAAAACATGTGTACTTATTTTGGATTTTTTATTTCAATTAGAAGTCGCCATTTTTGGCCTGGTAATAAAACTTGAATCACCCGGTATATGTATCTATCTATCATTAAATTTATTCTGCCATGTATCTCAAATATTATTATCAAATCAAAAAGTACATAAATATTTATTTTACTAATAATAATTTACTAATAATTTGGAATTGTTATAAAATCATCAATGATACATAGTGACCAATATTGACATCAAATTTGTTGCGGATTTTTAGTTTATTTGTATTTCCTCGTTCAATAATTGTTTCAACTAAGAGCAAAATTGCCAGTAAATGAATCCATTATTGTACGAATTTGTGCAAATTGGGTTGCAAACACAATACAATATTCTACTATCTATCATACATAAATCTGTGTATTGCCTTTGATATGTTTCAATTTATTGTTATTTTGTAATAATCTCTTGAAATAAATATATATGTATCTATCTATGATTAAATTTATTCTGCCATGTGTCTTAAATATTATTATCAAATCAAAAAGTACATAAACGTTATTTTACTAATAATAATTTACTAATAATTGGCAATTGTTATAAAATCATAAATGATACATAGTCACGACTAATATTGACATCAAATTTGTTGCGGATGTTTAATTTATATTTCCTCATTCAATAATTGTTTCAACTAAGAGCAAAATCGCTAGTAAATGAATCCATTATTGTACCATTTTGTGCAAATTGGGTTGCAAACAGAATACAATATAACCATCTATTATCATACATAAATGTATATATTATATTATCATACATAAATGTATGTATATATTATATTATCATACCTAAATGTATGTATTATCCTTGACATGTTTCAATTTATTGTTATTTTGTAACAATCTCTTGAAATAAATATATATCTATCTATCTATCATTAAATTTATTCTGCCATGTGTCTGAAATATTATTATCAAATGAAAAGTTCATAAATATTTATTTTAATAATAATAATTCACTGATAATTGGCAATTGTTATAAAATCATCAATGATACATAGTGGCTAATAGTGTATCAGTACAATAGACTAATAGTGTAATAAATTTGTTGCGGATTTTTAGTTTGTTTATATTTCCTCATTCAATAATTGTTTCAACTAAGAGCAAAATCGCTGGTAAATTAATCTATTATTGTACCATTTTGTGCAAATTGGGTTGCAAACAAAATATAATATAACCACCTATTATCATACATAAATGTATGTATTATCTTTGACATCTTTCAATCTATTGTTATTTTGTAATAATCTTTTGCAATAAATATATATATATGTATCTTTCTCTCATTAAATTTATTCTGCCATGTATCTCAAATATTATTATCAAATCAAAAAAGTATATAAATATTTATTTTACTAATAATAAAATAATTATAAAATCATCAATAATAGTAACTGATATTGAAATCAAATTTGTTGCGGATTTTTAGTTAGACATTATTATGGCTTTCCCCAGAAATCATATTCCTTACAAAGTTATTCATAGACAGACTTCATAGAAATTTACAAAACAATACCTAAATGTGTTAAATGTTATAGGTTAAAAAATCAATAGAAACTATGAAGTTTTCATTACTAATTATAAAATTTCATCGAAAATTCCATAAAGAGTGAAAAAATGAAGATGAATATTGCGAAATGTTGATGATGGATTACAATATTTCAACAGAAATGATTGTATTTTAGGTGTAAAGCACAAAATTTCTGCAAAATTAGTAAAATATTTAATTTTAATTAAAACAATGTAGTGAAAATTACAAAAATTTCATTTTTAATGCAATATTTTAATGAAAATTAATATAAATGATTATGTAATAACTAAGTTTTATTGGCATTGTGTAATTTTTGTTGTAACTTGCAATAAATTCATTAAATTTTGCAAAATTTTGATGGTGATTTACAATATTTCCATACAAATTATCGAATTTGAATTGTAAAATACAAAATTTCTGTAGAATTTGTAAAATGTTAAATAAATAAATTAAAAGATTGTAGTGAAAATTATAAAATTTTCATTATAAATGCAGAGCATTAATGGAAATGAATTTAAATTATAATGTAATAAATAAGTTCTTCCGTCGACCAGATGTTTATGAGTTTACAAAATCGTTTATTAATGTAAACGTTATGGACACATTAATGATTGATTTTACATTAATGAATGATTTTGGCATATGCACTGATCAAGCAAAAAAGTATGTTTGTATGTGTGATGCGTGTTTCTGCATGTGTGTGTGTGTATGTTTGCATGTGTGTATGTTTGTATTTATGTATGTAGGTATGATTGAATGTATGTATGTATGTATGTATGTATGTATGTATGTATGTATGTATATTTGTTTATTTGTGTGTATGTTTGTTTATTTGTTTGTATGTTTGTTTGTATATTTGTTCTCTTGTGTGTATGTTTGTTTTGTTTAATTGTATGTTTGTTTGTATGTTTGTATGTCTTGTTTGTATGCTTGTATGTTTGTTTATATGTTTGTATGTTTGTATGTTTGTTTATTTGTTTCTATGTTTCTATGTTTATAAGTTTGTTTGTTTGTGTGTTTGTATGTTTGTATATTTGTATGTTTGTTTGTTTGAATGTGTATATTTTCGTGTGTGAGTTTTTGTGTGTGTGTGTGTCACACAACATGTCATGGCATATTTACTTTATAATAGAAATGTTTAAAAAACAATGAGACGAATAAATAACAATTAAAAACTGTTTTTTAATGAAAATTGCAGTCGATGGAAAACTATTGTAACTAACTCGTGTATTAACATGCGATTAATAATCTCTACCATTAAGGATTATTCTCTACCATTCAAATATTTCGATTATCAATCACCGTTATTAATATACTAGTTCGTTAATCTACTATTATTGGAATTATGTAATGGTTGCGAAAATTTGAAATAATATTTCAAAGTTTCCATTATACACAACAGCTTTGTGAAAAATTTATTGTAAATTGATACATTTTACAATAAAATACAAAAATATCACAGGCAATTATAACATTGGTAATATAAATTATAAAATTTCAGCAGAAATTATGAAATTTTTATTGTAAATTAGCAAATTTTCGCTGAAAATTACATAATGTCATTGGCGTTTGCAAAATTTAAGAAAATAACATTCCAGCAGCACTTACAACATTTTGATTGCAAATTGGCAAAAAAATTCAATGAACTTTTCAAGATTTGTACCGTACTCAACAGCTAAATGAAAATTTTATTATAAATTGATACATTTGCCGTATATCGTTGCATGTACGGAATTATAAATTGATGTACGGTATTGCCATTTCTGTATATCTAACCTATACGCAACATGTACGACACATTCCATAAGTCTTATTTGAGCATGTAATGTGGATAAGCCCCAAGAAAATGTCTGCGGATCGCTTATACGTCGTCGAATTATTTTTAAATTATTCATGTCTTTGGACGTTGCTTGACAAATATAGCACTTTTGAGTGGCTCTGTTGGACGCTAAAATGTTGCATATTTTCCCATCAACCATCTCTTCAAATTTATGTTTGACTTCAAGAATAATTCCATTGCATTCTACCAAAGTTGGCAAAATTTCAGAAATTTGCCTTCTCACGTTTATAAATTCATCTAGAACAAATTGTTCAGTCTTCTTGGCAAATCTAAATCTTATAGGTCTACAGTAGGAAGTTGATTTTGCCATAAAAGGTTTTTTTGGTTTGTTTCTCCCAGAACATATAACTGCAAAGGTACCAATGACGTTGCTAAAATATTTGAATCTTCGAATTCATTTGAGTTTGCCTTTTGTTCGTACCGGCTTTGTCCACCACTACCATCGCATCCCCATTTGAATATCATTGTCAAAGTCATTGGTACTGTCATTTTTTCAACAAGAATACTATTCAAAACTTCGGCTTGCACAATACAAAGTCGTTTTATAGTCGAATCAACTATTGATTGCTTTGTAGCATACATATCAAGATACAGATATTTTGGAAAAACGCATGTTGTTGCATTCAAATTTTGTTATATACAATTGGTATGACTCCTAAAATTATAAAAAGAACAAATCATGATGTACAAATGTGCACAAAAATTTTGGGTGTCTAGAGAATTCACTACTTCTAGTTAATTTTAGACTATTTTTCCAATCCATTTCAACGCCAATTTGTAACGGTCCAGAAATGTCTTTGGCAGAAACTGCATTTTAATAATTAATTGGCGTATAGACCTGCACTGTAGACAACCGTACGCGCACCTTTTTTTGTTGTGGTGACGCGTTTCCCATGTGTGCGATTTTTAAATTCGCCGGCGAGACGCCGCCGTAGAGGCAGAATTCAGCTACCTCGCGTACAGTACGGAAGTGCCAGAAGAACCGTTGAAATAGGTGTACCACCATCCGGTTTCCGGGATAATCAACGGGGACTCAGTTAACCACCCTTGAGGGGATTGAGGCACCAGGTACAGGGCAAGGAACTATCCATACGCTCATAACATCTGAGCGTTTTGTTACGGGGTAAGGGCTAAGTAGCTCAGCCAACCAGTTCTTGGCTGGAGGCAGCGATCATCCTGCCTGAGGCCGGAATCGAGTGATCGGCGTCTCCGACGCATACCGCCGCCATCCCGGAGCTGAACCCAGCCGCCAGCGAAGACATACCAGGAACACAGGCCAGACATAGATATAGATATTGATACATATTTTTTTGTGTTCTCAATTGAGCCAGACCTTTATTTAATTCCATATTGACATATCGTTTATTCTTTTGTGTAAAAGTTGCGTTACGTGTTTCGTGCCGTACGTGTTTTGCGCTTGTGTAAGAGAAAGGTCGCTCCGTCGGCCCTTTGAATCGCGCGATCAGGAGCTCGCAATATTCGGCCGAATAGGGTGAACCCTGCGCGAAAGGGTTGCGTACGGAGGTATTTATTTCAGGAGCGCAGACACGGTGTCCGTCGTTTGTGTGAATAAACGCCGACTTTACCGCCGATTTTACACTACAAAATTCACACCTGTTATTTTTTGTTCCCCCCACGTTTTCTCGATCGGGCATTTATTTCAGTTTCAGTTTTTTATTCTCACTGCGAGATTTAAATCTGGTGGTGTTGGCGCCAAATGGTCAGCGTTGTGACAGTTCGTGATTTCTGAACTTCGCTGACTGTCTGCCGTCCAACCACGCAGGTAGGGTGGAGCCACCCTTTGCGACGAAGTAGCGACGAGGTTAAAATTACGTGGAGCCTTTTTTAACCCCCCCACTCTCTGACATCGAGAGCCTGGCCCTCGTCACTGCTTCGAAGGGACCCTCCACTCGCTCCACGGCCTAACGCGCTGATTGCCCTTCAGGTACGTCACAAATTCTTTAAATATTCATGGCTAAAGAAGCTTTTTTATACACTAAATATAAACTACATACCTTCACGTATATTATCCATGACGAAAACGATAACTTAAATGAATACGATAGCAGTAAGATCTTTAGAACTTAATGCGTAGGAAACCACAGGAGACTGATTATGGAATGAGCAGGAAGAAACTCTATTTTTTTCGCAGATTGACGCTAAGGGTGGCTGCCTACAGATGTTATATTTTGTAAATGTCTTATTTAGTGTGTCAGCTCTATTTTGAGAGAATAATAATTGCATATATTGCATACTGTTTTTATATATTTTGGCCCGCAAGATTCGCAAAATACTATACTGTGCGGCGCGGTCAATGCCCTGTAGGGCTCTTGACTTACAAAATCATAAATCATACCGAGGAAAGTTGGTCAGTAATGTAAAAAATGCTTTAATTTGAAATCTAATCATTTTCGTTAATTTTTGATTTCATAAATGGGTTCTATGAATAAAATAAAACAGTTTAGGGCAAAAATAACCATAGAGAATTTTTCTCGAAAAGGGTTTTTTCAATTTTATAACCGTCTATATAATTATATCGAAAAAGTCAAACTACATTTCCGTAGATTAGTATCAGACCCATATAAATCCAAATTTTCATATTTTTTGGGCAACTCCAAATGCCTAAAAAACCCATGGTAATAAAACTTGAATCACCCGGTATGTAGTAGTCCGTGCTGCTCCACGATGCGCAATTTTCTTCTCATAAGGGTCTGGGCGGTGACAACATCAATTTCCCTGATCTTAGTCATAATCCTACGGCGTAGCTGGTCCCCATTTTGGGCTGTCTAGCCTCCGTCGCCTAAAAATGCCTAAAAAACTCATGGTAATAAAACTTGAATCACCCGGTATACTTGGGGTGCTTCTGCATTGCCTACTGTTACCCTATTGCAACGTCCCTATTTAATGATCTGCCGAATTTAAGTAGATGCATACAAGGGGTGCAATTACGCTGTGCAATTACGCAGCAGTTGGTTTGTTATTATTATATTTAGTTTTTCCTGCTCATTGTGTGACCTGTGATTCGTGTATGTGGGGTGGGTAATTTTTGTGCGGGCGACAAAGGCGGCGGGGGTTTATTAGCGATCGCTAATTTGAATTGGGTTAGGAGCGAAGTTGGGGGCGGCCCGGGGGCATGGGGATGTTGCGCGGCGGTTTGTTGCAGGTCACTTAATGGCATTCAATTGAAGGGAGAAAACTGACGTGAGGGCACCGAATCCGAGGGTTTGTCAGCGGATGAGCGTAGCTAATTCCATTAAGAGGGGCGGCACGTGATGGTTCACAATGTTGCGGAAGATTTTTAGATATTTCGACGGGTAATTATCGACGGGCATTAATAATTAATGAGGCGATGGCCGTGGGGGCGGCTGTGATTTTTTCCCCGTCTGTAGGTGGTAGTATTCAAATGTGTGCACGTTGATATTGCGTGTGGGGGCGGGGGTTTGCGGGGCATGAATATGTATTGTAGGTGTTTTCGGAAAAAGTTTACAGCCGCATGTTTGTCGCCGGGTTTTTCCCCTTTCATTTAGAAATCTCTTGTCGGCTTGGGTGATAAATTAAGAAGGGAGAAAACTAGCGGAAAGAAAATCATGCACATTTATATCAATTTACATTTCCTAATATCCAAATGTTAATTGGGAAAGTGGTTTTCGGCCCTAACAAGCAGTATTAATGTTTATGTAAAGCAATGTAATCAAGTTAAGAAGTGAGATCGATTTGTCAATTATACAGCATGAATTTTCTGTCCGCGGAGAGAGCCGGGAGCGGGATAAAAGAAAAACTTTTCCAATGTCGTTCGAGTTAGGTATTGTTTGTAAAGATATGGTGATAAGGGTATTCTATGGATAGTGGGAAGAAGTGTGAAATAAGAGTTGACAGTGTAACGTAGTTCACAGTATGAGACATGACACACGTTGACAGATCATCCGGACTCACCCATGGGAGCAGACTTGTCTCCTATACGCTACATTCCAATGAACCCGCTACTCGAATGTTAATCTTGAACAGTAATAGCTTATGTTCGCATATGACGTCTCGCCCCAGCCGCCGCCCCCGCGATTAACTAACCGCCCCCGCAATTTACGAATTTATAATCCCCACCTAGCGCGCGTTTCACACGTGATTTCGCATTGTCATAAACATCATTCTAATCTTGCGCACAGCACCGCCGAAATTCTAATCGAATTACCCGAATATCCGGCAATAACAATCAATCCGCCGCGATGTTTGAACATGCTAATCATCGCAAACACACAATTAAGACTCACTTAATTATTGTGACGACTAGAAAATCAAAAGCAATCAAGCAGCTCCCCCGCCGCGCGAAACTAGAGGAAAGTAATTAACAAAGCTCCATAAAACCAACGAATCTCCCCACATACAATTAATAACTTCAATTAATGCACTCAATCATAACCACCCACTTACACTATTAAGACATTCATTGCGCCAAAAAACCGCTTTATTAACGCGCAATTCTGATTGATTACAATCAACGCGACTCGTAAAACTGACAATCAAAACGCTCAATTCGCGATTTTCGCCCTGGCTGTGTGTTGCAGTTAAAAATGGAATAGTTACGCCTCGCCGTCCATCAAATATTTTTTATTACCTCCCATTTAATGCTGTTACCGGCGATAAAACGTCGGCTCACTTGTCAATAATTAAAAACCGGCGCGCGTAAATCCCTACATTACCGATGCTAAAAGCGTACTAATCGCGGCCCGCTTATTATGATTATTGCTTATAAATGTTTGCTCTGAAAATACATTCTAAGTAATCCGCAAATCGCTCGCGATATTAACTATTAAGCTCGCCTGACGCCGAAAGCTCCCTGAATGCACAGCGCTTGTTAGAGTTACAAACGATACAAATGTGTTAATGTTCGCCGCCACCGAGGCACAGAATTCGAGGTGTTTATTAATAAAACTATGCAGATTATTACATACGGATATCATTACACAATCAACACCATTAATAATTACGCATCCATCCGCTAACCATTTATCACTTCAATATTCATTAAAGCAAAGATTATCGTTCATTATTACCAAAGCGCGGATTTATAAGCATAAAAAATTACAAAATAAGCGCTTAAAAATGCATAAAAATCTTAGAAAATAAGCATATAAAATAGCATAAAGAATAAGCACAAAAAGCATGAAAAGGCATATTTTATTTTTTATGAAAATACCGAAAAACAAAACATAATTTTATTAACAAAAACGCACTATAGGTAGATAAAAGTAATATTTTAATAACATAGGTTTTGGTGATTAATATTAATAACAAATAACGATCACTAGAAAAAAAAACGGTAAAAATATCTAGAAATTCGCTCGTCTCCTTTCAGAAGGCAATGGCAAACCACTGAGAGTAATCTGCCCAGGATAGTTTCCCCAAAACCAGTCGTTCGCAGCCGACGGTAAACTGTAGGTGCCATACGTCACTGTAACTACGATACAGACACGCATACACTGACGTATGAGGGGAAATCGCCTACGCTCGAAAAATCGAGTATGGCACTCCGAGAAGAACGATCACTGCTCATTTTTAAATGAACTAACAATTAAATGTTTTTCTAAATTTTCAACGGAAAATCCCCTTCTCCTATCACTGAGCACATTTTTTTGAGTATGAATGGCTTTTCTCCACATCCACACTTGTAATCGGTGCATATTTAAATTTGGGAACAATTGTAATATTTATCAGCAAACTTTCCACGAAATCTCCTTTTAAAACTGTAACTCGCCAAACCCTTCATTTTTTGGCAAAACTGCATCACATTTTTTTTAATAATCTCTCCTATAGATCCCCGTACGTTTAAGACGTCTTTTCTAAATACTTCAACTATTGGAACCGCATCTACCAAAGTTGTGTCCTTTGCTTGGAGTTTATTAATCGCTTTGCTTACGAAACTGTAGTTGGTTTTTAAGAATGCTAAATTTTGTACAACCCTCCTATCTTTAAGAACTTTGTGGCATTCTTTAATTGACTCTGACACATTTTTGGGAAACTCTAACACAAGCTCCTTAAATGAATCGAAATGGTCGGCATAATAGCAGGCAGCATCTAGCCATGTACCCCATCTAGTTATAACCGGTGCCGGAGGAAGAGGTACATTTGGCATTCTTTCCCTAAACATTTCAACCCTCAGTGGAGCTTTTAGGAAAATTTTCTTCCCGGTTTTTATCAAATCATTGGCCAGGGGAAATTGCAGTCTAATCGTTTCAGCAACTCAATTAAAACCATGTGCCAAACAGGTGCAATGCATTATTTGTTCATAAAATATTTTTAAATTAAAATATGCCTTCAACATATATGCAGCGGCATCAGAAAGCATCAATAATAATTTATCATTTGGTACGGGGTTTGGAAAAAAAAAATGTTAATCCATCGTGAACGAATTTGGCAACGGTATTACCATTTGTTTTTTCTAACTACTTAAAACTAATTAAAAATGCATTGGTGGAGTCTTCGTTTAATAATCCAATCATTAAATGGGCGATGTACCGACCACATCAATCAGTAGTTTCATCTACACAGAACCATATGTAATTGTTGCCAATTATCTTTTTTATTTCCTCAATAGTGTGTTTATATACTTGCTCGACATAGTTTTTGCGAATGGTTGATTCGGCAGGAATATGTCTACCGGTGTATTTTTGTAAAAAAGATTTAAACATACTATTATCCAGTTTTTTTAACGGAATGTTAGAAGATACCATCGTATTGCATAAATCAAAGTAAAATTCCGTTTCATTCTGTGCAGAAGAACTCGCAAAAGACTCGGAAATAGTTTGCTGGGTACTCAGGGTACTGCTTGCAGATTTGTGTTTTTTAAATTTTCCAGATGAATTGTTGTTTTGATATGTTGTGTTATGTTAAATTTTTTCTCGCAGTTAATCTACAACACAATACATGCTTGTACCAAGGCCAATAGCAACACAAAATAAAACTTACCGGTTCGATACAAGCCCTGCATATTAATTTGCCGCTCTCATATTTTAATTCAGAATGTCCACGTATCCATTCATCGACGGAAGGTTTTACTTTCGGCATTTTATACAAGAAAACGTAAAATACACGTAATACACACAAGGCACAAGCACAACGCACTGAAGATTGAGATAAAATTGACTGAATTGATAGCACACTTGCCCCAGATGCGTCCTGTGCACGTAAAAATAGGGTAATCCCCGAAATAATCAAGCTTTGTTTACCAAATATCTCGTACGCACGCTCGCTTTGTTGATGATTTTGTGATAACCAAGCACTCTAGACGTAACGGAGTAATATTAATACTGAATTCTATTTACAATAATGTGCAACAAAATATATTCCTAGCTAATATAAATAATATGCTATAAAATTTAGAAACAATCAAATAAGGACAAAAAATAAGGAAATATGCACAAAAAACATTAAAGCAATTATAAGGTTAAAAACTGAAAATATGCATAAAAGCACAAAAAAAAAAAAATTGGCGCGTTACTTCATTTGGCGAAATTCGTATAGATACGAGGTCATTTTGGTCTGCTATTAAAACTGATGTATAGCCAAAAACCTAGAAATAATTAACGAAAAATGCAAAATTTTGTTATTCTTTCATTATAACTTAAAAATTTTTGATATAAATTGCACAAAGTTAATACAAAATTCTTTAAACTTTGTTTAAAAATTATTACTTAAATAGTCGAAACTAGTTACGAATCAATAAATAATGCTAGTCATACTAACCAAGTAATTTGTTTTATTTATACATATTTGCTCATTTCGCTCGCCTTTGTCTTTTATCTGAATTGCAGACATTCTATTCCGTTGCTGGCGTTTCGCTCGCACTTTTTGCGTCCTAGTACTCTACCTGAGTCCGTCTCTGAACTGATTTACAGATGGGGAATTAATTCCGTTGCTTAAGCTGATTATAATTATTCCGGTGGAAATGAATATATAAATATCAATGTCATAATTTTAAGAGCGCCGGGGTCCAATAAATCAAAGGGACAAATTGAGGTGCAGAGGAGATGATTAATGATTACAAATCAAATGGAAATAATTGAGATAATAGGAAAAATTGGTTCGGAAGGCAAGTCACTGCCATCAATCATCACCACACAATTGAGGAATATTTGCGTTTTCAGGATGGCGTGCCGTTTAGCGAATTAAACGACTGCCATTATTAATAAATATAGACCGTGTAAAACTCTGATGACTTCTCAGCACTAAAACATAACTAGATTTTTTAATTACGATAAGTAATTATGAGATAGGTACTAATGACAGTAAATTAGGTAATTATGATGTTGTGGTTATTCTTTCATAGTAGTATTTGATAGGGGGTTTTAAATATATTAATTAAATAATATTTTAGTTAAATTTATTTTTATATTGCAATGACAATTTTCAATGATAAATGATTTTCTTAAAAGGATGACTTGAAAAACAGATAATCTTATTGTCATATTCGCATTTTTCAATTCACTAGAAAACTACATGAAATTTTTAAAAATTATTAACAAATGTAAAAAAAAACTTAAGAGAACGCCTGAAAACTATATTCTTATCATGGAAATAGATTAGGCGGATACTTGTTTAAACTCCATTATTATGCCTATATAAATAACGCACGTTTTGAAAAAAAAATTGTATTGTCTGCGACATGTTTCGACACACAGTGTCTTCATCGGGCAGATGAATAATGATTTATTATTCATCTGCCCGATGAAGGGCAGATGCCGCAGACAATACAATAACTTTTTTTTTATACTCAAAACGTGCGTTATTTACCCAGTCATATATTATTGTCATTTATACTTTTCAATTCATTAGAAAATTGCAATGCAAATTTTCAGCAAAAACTGTAAAAATTCTCTTAAACTGAAATATTGCCATAGCATTTTGTAATTCACTAGAGAACTACAATGAAACTTTTTAAAATCAATAGCAGTAGTTAAGCTAAGACAGTTCTAGAACGCTCCAAGCAGTTATCTTGAATAAATTGATTGGCGGTTTTAATCGGCGGTTTTAATCGGCGGTTTTATTCGGCGGTCTAATCACCGCGGGCAATTACAATAGGATAATTGCGGAAATTTCAAGTACGTTAATTACAATTACAGCATTCACAATAGGATAATTACGGCGATCTCGAGGTTTAAATCGGCGATCTAGCAGTTTTAATCAGCGATCTCGCGGCGACGGTGGTGGCTCTTGTAATTATCCTATGTGAATGCTGTAATTGTACTTAAAACCGCGAGATCGCCAATGAAAATAGGCGAGATCGCCGATTAACCTGTAATTATCCTGTTGTGAATGCTGTAATTGTAATTAACGTACTTGAATATTCCGCAATTATCCTATTGTAATTATCCGCGGTAATTAGACCGCCGAATGAAACCGCCGATTAAAACCGCGAATCAATTTAATCAAGATCCCTGCTTGGAGCGATCTAGAACTGTCGTAGCTTAACTACTGTTAATGATTTAAAAAAGTTTCATTGTAGTTCTCTAGTGAAATGAAAAATGCAAGAATGGGAATGGGAATAGCTGTTTTTCAGTCATCCGTTTAAGGGAATTCTTACAGTTTTTATTGAAAATTTCCATTGCACTTTTCTAATGAATTGAAAAGTATAGAAGAGTGTTTTTACTGGAAAATACTTTTAACTCAGTGAACGAAAATTAAACTTTTTAGAAAATTTTTAGACTGTTTATGGTTTTTAGGTATAATTTGTAACATGTACTTGTTTTCTATGTAATTTTTTTCCTTCTTTGATGTGGTGTGTGATCAATATGTACTCGACTAAACAAATATCATGTTATATGATCGACTGTTAATATCTATCTATCTATCTATTATAATTACCTGCGGTGATTAAAACCGCCGATTACAACCGCGAATCAATTTAATTAAGATCTATGCTGGGAGCTATCTTGAACTGTCCTAGCTTAACTACTGTTATTGATTTTAAAAAGTTTCACTGTAGTTTTCTAGTGAAATGAAAAATGCAAGTATGGGAATGCGAATAGCTGTTTTTCAGTCATCTGTTTAAGGGAATTCTTACAGTTTTTATTGAAAATTTCCATTGCGCTTTTCTAATGAATTGAAAAGTATAGAAGAGTGTTTTTACTGGAAAATACTTTTTACTCAGTGAACGAAAATTAAACTTTTTAGAAAATTTTAGACTGTTTATCGTTTTTAGGTATAATTTGTTACGTGTACTTGTTTTCTAAGTATTTTTTTTCCTTCTTTGATGTGATGTGTGATGAATATGTACTCGACTAAACAAATATCATGTTATATGATCGACTGTTAATATCTATCTATCTATCTATTGTAATTACCTGCGGTGATTAAAACCGCCGATTACAACCGCGAATCAATTTAATCAAGATCCCTGCTGGGGGCGATCCAGAACTGTCCTAGCTTACCTACTAATAACAAATGTACAAAAACCAAAAAGAGAACCGGAAAAATCTATCTTGTCATTTCCTTCAATGAAAATTTTCAATAAAAACAGTAATAATTCCTTTAGACGGATGACTGAAAAACAGCTATTCTCTTAAAAAGATGACTGAAAAGAACAGATTTTCTTATTACTACATCTGCACTTTTCAATTCACCAGAAAACTGCAATGAAATGTAAACAAAATTAAAAGGACACCTGACAATGCAATATATTTTGCCTCCCCCGGAAGATTTTCAGTACTTTTTACAGTACTTTAGTACTTATTTTACACCCACTGAAATAATTCCTGCATGAATCTGACTATCTTCTACTGAAAAAAAACAACAAATTCTACACTTTTCAGTTTTTTTTACAGTACAATATTTCCAATTGTTATTTCTGTACTATTCAATTCAATAGAAAACTGCAGTGAAAATTTCCGAAGCAACTAAATGTACAAAGAATTTAAAGGACGATTGGTTCACACTGAAAAACAGTAATTCTCTTCGCCATTTCTATTCTCTTCAGGTTATCATATTTTTTCGGTGTAATATATTTTGCAGGAAAATTTTCAGTATATTATACTCCCGAAATCATTTCTGCATTCATTTTCAACAATTATGATTAATTTTTTTATATGGGCCATTGAACTTGTTTCTACTGAAAGCATTCCTGCACATTTATTAGTTTTGCAGTACAAATATGTTTTCCCAGCTCTGAAAAACATTATTATAGGCCATCCCAGAAATATTTACTGCACGAATTCGCTTGTATATTTGGGACAAAATTTGTTAAATAAATCAATAACAAATATATTTAATATCCTTAAAAGGGGTGACAGGACTAGTTTCCATAGAAAACAGACATTTATATTATTCAGTTTTTTGATAAATTTGAATAAAAAATATTAAAAACATCTTTAAAAGGGGTGACAGGCCTAGTTATCACAGAAAAGCTGCCATTTCTACACCATTCAGTTTTTCATGTTTTTGGCAATATATTTTGCCTCCCCAGGATTTTGTTTTAGTATTTAACTAATAAAGAAAAAGTAGGCAAAAGTAAGAAAAAGCAAGTAAAAGAGTATTGTAGAAACTTTTAAAAGATTTATATTGATTAATAGAAAACAATTGTAATCAAACTTTGACATAGCATTAAGGATTTTTGAATAAAGGATACTATTAATATGATTATTAATGATATAGATTCGTCTAGATATTGTTTTTAAGTAATTAGTAGTTTATAGGTATTGTCTAGTAAATGACTTTTTGAAAAATTCACAAATAATAGTTTTACTATGCGAAGAAAATGTTAAATAATAAAGTTATTAGGAACATATCAAGAATATTTTTGACGAACATTTTCAGGTATCAATGTCGTGATAATTGCTAGAAACGCACATAGTGTATTTTTAAAAAATGAATACTGCTAATGTATATGTTTATATATAAAGATGTTTTGTTGTTGTTTTTATTATTTTTATTATGTTAATACTAGTTTCGGCTATCTTTCAGCCATCTTTAGAGGTGTTAATTCTACAATATATATATATATATATATATATATATATATATATATATATATATATATATATTTAAATATAGAAAATATATTAAAACTAAGTTTGTGTTTATGTGTATGTGTATTTTAATTTCATTTTGCTCACTTTTTGAGTTCAATATAAATATGATATTACATAAGATTTTTATAAATGTTTTAACATTTAAATTATTTATTTATTTGTCAAATTTTGAAGTTTATGTTATTACTTGATGTTTTAATATAGATTCTGTAGGGAGTATTTAAAAATTTATATAGTGGTTTAAAATTTAGTTCTGTTTGGTTGTTTAAACATATTGTATTAGGGGCTGTATTTATTAATCTATCTATTTCATATGCCTCTAATAAAATTTGTTTGAGTCCTTTGTTAGAGTTGTGTAATAATTTTGTTTTGGTGTTTATGTTAAAGGTGTGGTTGTTGAAGTGTAAATGTCTTCCAAAATTTGATATAGTTTTGTCGCAGATATGTTCTTTAATTCTCGTTTTGATGGCTCTTCCTGTATCTCCAATGTATTTTGCACCGCAATTTTTGCAGCTTAGTGCATAAACTCCATTTTTGTCTAAATTTGATATCGTTTTGTCTCTGATATGTT
Source organism: Othius punctulatus (assembly GCA_951805005.1). NCBI lineage: Eukaryota > Metazoa > Arthropoda > Insecta > Coleoptera > Staphylinidae > Othius > Othius punctulatus. The sequence continues at coordinate 25,382,595 of OX638147.1, forward strand.
CTTTAATTCTTGTTTCGATGGCTCTTCCCGTTTCTCCAATGTATTTTGCGCCACATCTTTGCATAAACTCCATTTTTGTCTAAACTTTTAGTGTGGCATTAAATATTTCTGTTTTTATTGTGTTTTTGGTTCTAAATAAAATTTTAATATTATAGCTTTTAATAATAAATCATAATAATAATCAAATAATAACACAAACTTCAAAATTTGACAAATAAATAAATTATTTCAAACTAAATTATGGTCAAAACATTTATAAAAATCTTGAACATCATTTTTTCGGCAATTTCACAAAAATAGTTATTTTATATATAATAATTATTAGGGAAATTTTCAAAAACTCATTGATTTTGTAATGTTTACGTACTAAGATACCAACATACATGTAATATATTAAGACATATCTATTTTTTCTTAAATTGTCAAGTCTTATGAATTTTTCAAACGTTTCTACAGAGTGTTCAAGAAAGTGGTGTTAGTTTTATGAATTTTTCAAACATTTCTACAGCGTGTTCAAGAGAGTGGTGTCAACTATTATCAACTATTACGCTGATATATATATATATATATATATATACTTTTATTGTAGAATCAATACCTCTGAACATGTCTGAAGATATCCGAAACTAGTCTATTAAGTTGAAGAAGACATAATAAAAATAATAAAAATAAGAAAACATCTTTATATCTAAACATATGAACTACCAGTAAGTACTCCAATAAAGAAGGAAGAAAACAACAAAAAATATAATTAAATATGTTTCATCAAGTGTTTTTTATTGTTAAAAATTCTTGTAGCTGTTTAAAAATGTTTGTGTTTCTGAAAATCGGTGTGAAATTTATCGATTGTTAAGTTTTGAACGTGCAGGATTTAGGCTCATTTTTCATGCGTTAAAGAAGGAAGAAAACAACAAAAAATATAATGAAATATGTTTCATCAAGTGTTTCTTATTGTTAAAAAATCTTGTAGCTGTTTAAAAATGTTTGTGTTTCTGCAAATAGATGTGAAATTTATTGATTGTTAAGTTTTGGACGTGCAGGATTTAGGCTCATTTTTCATGCGTTAAAGAAGGAAGAAAACAACAAAAAATGTAATGAAATATGTTTCATCAAGTGTTTTTTATTGTTAAAAATTCTTGTAGCTGTTTAAAAATGTTTGTGTTTCTGCAAATCGGTGTGAAATTTATCGATTGTTAAGTTTTGGATGTGCAGGATTTCGGCTCATTTTTCATGCGTTAAAGAAGGAAGAAAACAACAAAAAATATAATGAAATATGTTTCATCAACTGTTTCTTATTGTTAAAACATTTTGTAGCTGTTTAAAAATGTTTGTGTTTCTGCAAATCGATGTGAAATTTATCGATTGTTAAGTTTTGGACGTGCAGGATTTAGGCTCATTTTTCATGCGTTAAAGAAGGAAGAAAACAACAAAAAATATAATGAAATATGTTTCATCAAGTGTTTCTTATTGTTAAAAAATCTTGTAGCTGTTTAAAAATGTTTGTGTTTCTGCAAATCGGTGTGAAATTTATCGATTGTTAAGTTTTGGACGTGCACGATTTAGGCTCATTTTTCATGCGTTAAAGAAGAAAGAAAACACAAAAAATATAATGAAATATGTTTCATCAAGTGTTTCTTATTGTTAAAAAATCTTGTAGCTGTTTAAAGATGTTTGTGTTTCTGCAAATCGGTGTGAAATTTATCGATAAGTTTTGGACGTGCAGATTTAGGCTCATTTTTCATGCGTTAAAGAAGGAATAAAACAACAAAAAATATAATGAAATATGTTTCATCAAGTGTTTCTTATTGTTAAAAAATCTTGTAGCTGTTTAAAGATGTTTGTGTTTCTGCAAATCGGTGTGAAATTTATCGATTGTTAAGTTTTGGACGTGCAGGATTTAGGCTCATTTTTCATGCGTTTTATGAGGTGATGCGAGGCGTCATTCTGGAGATATATAGTTGTTCCTGCAGACATATTTTATCTAAATGTAAGGTGCCTTGACGTGGGGGCGAAGTAGCCATTTCTCTTAGTAAAGTTGCAAGGTGTGAACAGACAATAATGAAATATGTACGTGTACCTTAATGCAGCTGATTAGCGGCTTTGTGTTGGTGCGGCATTATGGTGTGATAAATCGGAGTATCATTAGTTATAATTACTGAAACAATGCGTTTTCGGGTGATTAGCTGTCGAGGATGGGAGACGAGGTGTTGGATTAATAGAAAAATCGTTAGTATTCACGCAAAAGTTTTAAGTGATTATGAGTGGTGATGATGAAGGATTAATAGTAGAAATATTCGGGAAAAAGGAGTGTTATGAAGTTTTCATGGAGTTTAATGAATTCATTTTGATAGTATTAGCGAGGTACGTAGCGGAGAAGAAAAATGATGCCAGAGATATAAAATATTCAAATTGTAGCTAGACGATTAGAGATTTTGTTGTCACGTGGATTTTGAAAAATGATGCGTCGTGGGGACGTCCAGAAAAAGGAGCAGTCACATCGGCGCGTCGCAAGTGAGCGCCGCAGGAGCGTGAAAAAGGGAGCCCGGGGGGCACGTGTGCGGTCCAGGACATCTTTCAGGTGTCTGCTACCTGCGTTTTACAATTCTAATTACATATCTTACATGTCCTAGGCCCACCCATGTAACGTCTTTTGATTTTCCTATTGGTTTATTGGTGTGAGCCTGCGGTTTGCCATTGGTTAGAGTCGGCGTCAGGTTGGAAAGGACGCGCATGAGTGAAGGTGTGGGTGGCCGACGCTTTTGAGGATTGTCAGTATACTTCTGGTCCTTGCTAATTCTGTTTGCGGCGCTCCGCTTGCGACGCCGAAAGACACGCGGTCGCCACACACACACTCCAGGGGGGGGCAAACGCGCGCGCTCCGCGTCCCACGTTTTCCGACTTTCCGATTTTCCGACCCCGGGGGGCCGACTTTCCGGGGGTTTCCACGTGATTTTCCACGATGAACGGGCACGGACGTCCGCGTTACGCACACATCGCGACGTTTGTTTTTCTTAACATGCTGTGCTTTGCGTACGCGGTTAACTCCTCAGGAGGATCATCCAATGGTAAGCTGCACTTCTAGTGGATTAATTAATTATGACCAAAGCGGTCTACTACAAATACTATCACTTGGCGTAGAGGACAGGCTTTCACCAGTTCATCTGTTTTAAACTTTTTTTTTTATATTACCTTAACAGCAAATTTGTGCGTTAAGATGCTTTATAGGTAATCACTGTTAAGTGTATAAAATGCTTCAATTCAGTGCGGTGAATTGCTTGGAAATATGTTTCAGCTGTAACGTGGTTGTTTATAACAGTGTGCTTAATGCAATTTTTTGAAACCGGTACAAATGGGATTGGCTATAAATTAAGTCCGCAATGACAATTGAAACAGGCAAACTATTAGATTTAATACGCTGTAAACATGTGCGGATGTTCAAATTACATTATCTTATTTACGTCGCTTCCGCAATAGCAGCCAGATTACTTACCGCTTTCCTTTTCGGATGTGTAGGCACTGCTATAAATAACGCAATTGTGATTTAAGGCTCCGACACATTCACGCGCACCGGATGATTGGTTTAAGTGAGTGATATCGAGTGCACATATTCAGTGCCTGGCATACGTGAGAAGTGCGCTATATGTTTATGAGATGACGTGTGACAGATATATGATTGTTTCTACGTGCTCTAAGGGGTTAAACCCTTCAACATATTCATTCAATTCGCAGAAATTTGCCCCCTTTTGGGTCCTTACGAGTCTGCGAACGTTTCATCGTGTTCGATGTGCAGAATGACAAGTACGCGAAGAACGGAACGGTGTGTATCGGAAGGGTGGAATGCGTACCAGGAATTCTCACTCATTTTCCGCATACGTTAAGCTTGTTATCTCGTTTTCTTTTGGATATACAATGCGTGATCAAAATCGTGACCTTTTTATTCTCATCCCGCGAACGCATCTTTTGAATACTCAAACTCTTTAAACCGGCTAAACATACCATTTCCTTCAATTATATTATGGTCTGGCTTCCGGGCATGACCGGAATCGGAAATTAAACCCCGGAAAAAAATACATATCGCCGGTTTGCCGACGTTCAGGTGTACCCATAGGCCCGAATACCGCCGCACAGTCACGCCTCGGCATTATGCGGCATCGCTCACCGTTAGCTACAAATTAATTCTAAACGACTGTAACGTATATTTGAATACATTACAGCGTTCTAATTGTCGCCGAAATTAATTTCACTGCCGAGAATCGAACCTCGCCGGCGCAGCACCTAAAGTAATTTCATCATTAATTTCAAATATCTAATTTCATTCCCTACGATTTAATACCGATATTACCAGCCACTCCATCTCAAACTCATCAACACCGACTCCAACTAATTATTTACCACTTCCACCTTAAAACGGATTCAAAATCATCAACAAACCAAAAATACGAAAAACAAATTAATTACCCACTCTTACTTAACAATAAATAAATTCATGCCAAATTCATCAAAACTTGAATACAACGAAAATAAACAATATCGTCGGCTTAAAAACTTCTTAAACATCATTTTTATTTAAGGTAGTTTTAATAAGTACTTGTATATGTATATTTATTTTATTATTTATTTTTATCGCCGCACTAGTTTCGGTTATGAAAAACCATCTTCAAAGGCATATGTATTTAATGTTTATATATCCTGAACTAATATGAAATATATATAGTTCAGGATATATAAACATTAAATACATATCCCTCTGAACATGGTTTTTCATCAACGATATATATGAAATATATATAGTTCAGGATATATAAACATTAAATTCATATGCCTCTGAAGTTGGTTTTTCATAACTAAAACTAGTCAGGCGAAAATATAAATGATAAAATAAATAAACACATACCTGTAAGTACCTATTAAAACTACCTTAAATAAATATATCTGGTATTATTATATCAAGGGCTTTATATTTAAATTGTCGTGTTTCTTGATAAATTTCTCACGACGCAACTGTTTGAAAAATTGCTGAAATTTAAAAAACTTAGTCACAAATTACTGAAAATTTTTCGACACAGTTGCAATTTTTTTAAATACACAAATACTATCTATTTAATCCTGCACTTATATGAAATAAATTTAGTTCAGGATATATAAATATTAAATACATATGCCTCTGAAGATGGTTGTTCATAACCGAAACTAGTCAGGCGATAAAAATAAATATGATAAAATAATTAAACATATACCTGTAAGTACTTATTCAAAAACCTTAAATAAATATATCTGGAATTATTATTTCAACAGCTTTATATTAAAATTGTCGTGTTTTTTGATAAATTTATCACGACGCAACTGTTTGAAAAATTGCTGAAATTTAAAAAACTTAGTCACAAATTAGTGAACATTTTTCAACACAGTTGCATTTTTTTTATATAGACAAATAATATGTATTTAATGTTTCTATTGATATGGGTATGGATATGGATATATAAACATTAAATACATATGCCTCTGAAGATGGTTTTTGATAACCGAAACTAGTCAGGCGATAAAAATAAATAATAAAATAAATATACATATACCTGTAAGTACTTATTAAAACCACCTTAAATAAATATATCTGGTATTATTATTTCAAGGGATTTATATTAAAATGGTCGTCTTTTTTGATAAATTTCTCACGACGCAACTGTTTGAAAAATTGCTGAAATTTAAAAAACTTAGTCACAAATTACTGAACATTTTCCGACGCAGTTGCAATTTTTTAAAATAGACAAATTATATGATATGATCCTGAACTTATATAATATATATATAGCAGTAAATACATATGCCTCTGAAGATATCTTTTCATAAACGAAAGTAAGTAGTCAGGTGATAAAAATAAATGATAAAATAAATAAACATATACCAGTAAGTACTTATTAAAACAACCTTAAATAAACATATCTGGTATTATTATTTCAAGGGATTTATATTAAAATTGTCGTGTTTTTAATAGATTTATCACGACGCAACTGTTTGAAAAATTGTTGAAATTTAAAAAACTTAGTCACAAATTACTGAAATTTTTTCGACACATTTGCAAATTTTTTAAATAAACATTTATTTAAGAATGCTTATATGAATGAAATGTAACAATTATTTAGAATTGTATGTATAGAAAATGTATTTAATGTTTATATATCCTGAACTTATATGATATATATATATATATATATATATATATATATATATATATATATATATATATTGTAACGTTTTTCGTTGCCCCACGTTGGGCGCCAAATGTTATGTTTTTGCATTGCCCTACTTTCGGGACTACAAAATGTTACATTTTTATTTATTTATTTACTCTTATCTCAAGTTCAATAGTAGGTTCAATCATAACTAAATAGAGTTTTGTTCAAATACTTTAATGAATTGAAAATAACCAAATATTAAAACTTCTAATATAAACTGAACTAAACAAACAAATCAAAAACAATAGAAAACAAAATTATTAAATACATAATAAACTATATCCAACATTAACAAAATAAATCCTATATACACAAGCCAACTTATGTGATAATATGACTCTTGCACTTTACGCAAACTTTCTACTTGCAGTTATCTTCTTGTGGTTCCTTGATTACGTCGTCCTGTTGTCCCTGCTTCCCGTCTGATCCGTTGTTGATTCCCACAAAAGTAAACATCTACTTTTGTGTGCGAAGTTGAGCGGCTTGAAGTCCTGATTTTTGAATATCTCCGTCACGGCTCCTATCTTGTTGAACTCCTCTCCTGGTTGACTGTCTTCTTCCAGCAATATGTCCAATCGTTGAAACCCCGTTAATATTTTGTAATGTATTCGTATTAGAATCGCAACATCTCCATCCGCGATCCACACGCGTCTCTCCCCCTCGTCAAACTCTTTGTTGATTATTTTCGACTTTCCATTATTTAATTCCCCAAGCGTCTATGCACGAAGTCACCTGTCTCCCGTGGTAACCAATCAACAACCTTCATCCGCGGATTGCTTTGTATATTTGTGCATACTTGTTCATATTCACATTTACAATATTTACAATAAATTGTGTTGGCTTGTGCCCTGAAGATTATAATTCTATCTAAAACTTATATAATAATAACAATAAATCTATTCTAATTAATCTAAATAAATACTACAAATACCATCACAATATATATATATATATATATATATATATATATATATATATATATATATATATATATATAGCTCAGGATATATAAACATTAAATACATATGTCTCTGAAGATAGGTTTTCATAACCGAAACTAGTCAGGCGATAAAAATAAATAATAAAATAAATAAACACATACCAGTAAGTACTTATTAAAACTACCTTAAATAAATATATCTGGTGTTATTATATCAGGGGCTTTATATTTAAATTGTCGTGTTTCTTGATAAATTTCTCACGACGCAACTGTTTGAAAAATTGCTGAAATTTTAAAAACTTAGTCACAAATTACTGAAAATTTTTCGACACAGTTGCAATTTTTTTAAATACACAAATACTATCTCTTTAATCCTGCACTTATATGAAATAGATGTAGTTCAGGATATATAAATATTAAATACATATGCCTCTGAAGATGGTTGTTCATAACCGAAACTAGTCAGGCGATAAAAATAAATATGATAAAATAATTAAACATATACCTGTAATACTTATTAAAACCACCTTAAATAAATATGTCTGGAAATATAATTTCAACAGCTTTATATTAAAATTGTCCTGTGTTTTGATAAATTTCTCACGACGCAACTGTTTGAAAAATTGCTGAAACTTATAAAACTTAGTCACAAATTACTGAAAATTTTTCGACACAGTTGCAATTTTTTCTTTAATTTAAGGTTGTTTTAATAAGTACTTGTATATTTATTTTATTATTTATTTTTATCGCCTGACTAGTTATGTAGGTATTTAATGTATACTATATATATTTCATGTAAGTTCGGGATATATAAAAATTAAATACATATGCCTCTGAAGATGCTTTTTATAACTGAAACTATTCAGGCGTTAAAAATATATAATAAAATAAATAAACATATAGCAGTAAGTGCTTATTAAAGCAATCTTACATAAATATATCAGGTATTATTATTTCAAGAGCTTTATATTTAAATTGTCGTGTTTTTTGATAAATTTCTCACGACGCAACTGTTTGAAAAATTGCTGAAATTTGAAAACTTAATCACAAATTACTGAGAATTTTTCGACGCAGTTGCAAATTTTTAAATAGTCAAAGAATATGTATTTAATGTTTATATATCCTGAACTTATATAAAATATATATATGCCACTGAAGATGGTTTTTCATAACCGAAACTAGTCAGGCGATAAAAATAAAAAATAACATAAATAAACATATACCAGTAAGTACTTATTAAAGCAACCTTAAATAAATATATCAGGTATTATTATTACAAGCGCTTTATATTAAAATTGTCGTGTTTTTTGATAAATTTCATACGACGCAACTGTTTGAAAAATTGCCGAAATTTACAAAACTTAGTCACAAATTTCTGAGAATATTTCGACACAGTTGCAAATTTTTTAAATAGACAAAAAATATGTATTTAATGTTTATATATCTTGAACTTATGTATATAAAATATATATATAGTTCAAGATATATAAATATTAAATACACATGCCTTTGAAGATGGTGTTTTATAACCGAAACTAGTCAGGCGATAAAAATAAATAATAAAATAAATAAACATATACCAGTAAATATTTATTAAAACAACCTTAAATAAATATATCTCTTATTATTATTTCAAGGGCTTTATATTTAAATTGTCGCGTTTTTTTGATAAATTTCTCACGACGCAACTGTTTGAAAAATTGCTGAAATTTAAAGAACTTAGTTACAAATTACTGAAAATTTTTCGGCTCAATTGCAATTTTTTTAAATTGACAAATAATACGTATTTAACGTTTATATATCCTGAACTTATATGAAATATTTATAGGTCAGGATATATAAATATTAAATACATATGCCTCTGAAGATGGTTTTTCATAACCGAAACTAGTCAGGCGATAAAAATAAATAATAAAATAAATAAACATATACCAGTAAGTACTTATTAAAACTACCTTAAATAAATATATCTGGTATTATTTTTTTCAAAGGCTTCATATTAAAATTGTAATGTTTTTTGATAAATTTCTCACAACGCAACTGTTTGCAAAATTGCTGAAATTTAAAAAACTTAGTCACAAATTACTGAAAAGTTTTCAACACAGTTTCAATTTTTTTAAATAAACACAGATTTAATGTTTATATATCCTGAACTTATATGAACTGTATATAGTTCAGGTTATATAATATTAAATACATATGGCTCTGAAGATGGTGTTTCATAACCGAAACTAGTCAGGCGATAAAAATAAATAATAAAATAAATAAACATATACCTGTAAATACTTATTAAAACAACCTTAAATAAATATAACTGGTAATTATGGATAAAACCTTAAACTTAACATTTTTATATTTCTAAGATATGTAAAATATATCAATAATAACCTGGTATAAAATAACGAAATAACTACGTGAACACTAAAAATATAATTGAATGCATGAACTGAAAAAGAGACAGATTCCTCCAGAGTAGTAAGATTTTGGGAAACTGGGAAAAACAACGTATTTTTGAGCAAACAGATCGTGTTACAAGAAAAGTTACTGTTGTACCAAAATAGGTATGAAATAGTTTGTACCCCAACAAATAAATAAGTTTTACAGGTAAAAAAATGTATTTTAAATATACAACCTTAAATAAATATATCTGGTGATTATGGATAACACCATAAACTTAACATTTTAAATTTTCGAAATATGTAACATATGGTAATAATAACCTGGTATAAATAACAAAATAACTACTTGAACACTAAAAATATAATTGAATGCGTGAGTTGAAAAAGAAACAGATTCCTCCAGTGTAAGATTTTGAAAAACTAAAAAATAAGAACGTATTTTTGGGCAAACAGATCGTGTACAAGAAAAGTTACTGTTGTACCAAAATAAGTATGAAATAGTTTGTACCCCAAAAAATAATTAAGTTGTACAGGTAAAAAAATGTATTTTAAATATACAACCTTAAATAAATACATCTGGTAATTATGGATAAAACCTTAAACTTAACATTTTTATATTTCTGAGATATGTAAAATATATTAATAATAACCTGGTATAAAATAACGAAATAACTAGATGAACACTAAAATTATAATTGAATGCGTGAGTTGAAAAAGAGACAGATTCCTCCAGAGTAAGATTTTGGGAAACTAGAAAAAAGAACGTATTTTTGGGCAAACAGATCGTGTTACAAGAAAAGTTACTGTTGTGCCAAAATAGGTGTGAAATAATTTGTACCCCAAAAAATACTTACGTTGTACAGTTAAAAAAATGTATTTCATATATCATTTTTTTCAATTTCAATATTTAGTACTTTTTTGTAAATAATTTCGTTTTTACTAAAATGGTAGTCAAAAGTAGAATAATTTTGTTTTTGGATAATTTTTTTCATACAATGTACTATCCGCAACAGAAAATAGAACAGTTAATATGTTCTAGTGTGCAGTAGTGTGAAATAGTTTGTACCTTTACAAATAATTAAGTGCTACAATTAAAAAAATGTATTTCATATATTATTATATTATTATTTTTTTCAATTTCAATATTTAGTACTTTTTTGTAAATAATTTCGTTTTTACTAAAATGGTAGTCAAAAGTAGAATAATTTTGTTTTTGGATAATTTTTTTCATACAATGTACTATCCGCAAAAAAATAGAACAGTTAATATGTTCTAGTGTGCAGTAGTGTGAAATAGTTTGTACCTTAACAAATAATTAAGTGCTACAATTAAAAAAATGTATTTCATATATTATTTTTTTCAATTTCAATATTTAGTACTTTTTTGTAAATAATTTCATTTTTACTAAAATGGTAGTCAAAAGTAGAATAATTTTGTTTTTGGATAATTTTTTTCATACAATGTACTATCCGCAAAAAAAATAGAACAGTTAATATATTCTAGTGTGCAGTAGTGTGAAATAGTTTGTACCTTAACAAATAATTAAGTGCTACAGTTAAAAAAATGTATTTTATATATCATTTTTTAAATTTCAATATTTGGTACTTAATTGAAAATAATTTCCTTTATACTAAACTGGCAGTCGAAAGTAGAATAATTTTGTTTTTGGATTATTCTTTTAATAGTATGTACTATCCACAAAAAAAATAGAACAGTTAATATGTGCTAATGTGCAGGTGTGAAATAGTTTGTACCCCACAAATAATTAAGTTGTACAGTTAAAAAACTATTATATATATCAATATTTGGCACTTTTTTTGAAACTAATTTCTTGTATACTAGACTTTAAACTACTTTCTTGTACTATTATTTTTGGATTATTGTTTTAATAGAATTTACTATCCGCAAAAAATATATTAACAGTTAATATGTTCTAATGTGCAGGTGTGAAATAGTTTGTGCCCAACAAATACTTATGTTGTATAGGTAAAAAAATGTATTTTATATATCATTTTTAAAATGTCAATATTTCAATGCTATCCGCAAAAAAAAGATAGAACAGTTAATATGTTCTAATGTGCAGGTATGAAATAGTTTGTACCCCAACAAATAATTAAGTTGTACAGTTTAAAAAATGTATTTTATGTATCATTTTTTAAATTTCAATATTTAGTACTTTTTTGAAAACAATTTCCTTTATATTAAAATGGCAGTCGAAAGTAGAATAATTTTGTTTTTGGATAATTTTTTTAATAGAATGTACTATCCACAAAAAAAAATAGAACAGTTAATATGATCTAATGCGCAGGTGTGAAATAGTTTGTGCCCAACAAATTCTTATGTTGTACAGTTAAAACAATGTATTGTATATATCATTTTTTAAATTTCAATATTTGGTACTTTTTTGAAAATAATTTCTTTTATACTAAAATGGCAGTCGAAAGTAGAATAATTATATTATTGGATTATTTTTTTAATAGTATGTACTATCCACAATAAAAATAGAACAGTTAATATGTTCTATTGTGCAGGTGTGAAGTAGTTTGTACCCCAACAACTAATTAAGTTGTACAGGTAAAAAAATATATCATTTTTTAAATTTCAATATTTGGTACTTTTTTTTAAATAATTTGTTTTATACTAAACTAGCAGCCGAAAGTAAAATAATTTGCTTTTTTGAATCTTTCTTTAATAGAATGTACTACCCGCAAAAAATAGAACAGTTAATATGTTCCAATGTGAAGTGTCTGATATTACTATGGATGCTATATGAATTAATTTAAAATACGTCTTATTTAACTGTCAAAATTACTTAAAGCCTAAGTTCAATCTAATAAAATAATGCTAAAATCTCTACAGAGTTGTCCTAGTTTTTTTGTCGCGCATAATACATATATAAATATGAAAATATAATATCTAATCAGTACGATAATGTAATATTTCATTTAAATTTTAGCATATTATTGATATCAAATAGAGGATGCGCCGGCTGAAATAATTTTCATTCAATTATTTATTAGTGGAATGTTATATTTAATGTACGCATATGAAATATGTGTTGTTATTGGAGACGAAACTAATTTGAAATATTCAGAAAATTTATAAAAAAATATACAGGATGTCCCGAAACAGCCACTTAAGGTTCAGGTAACCTTCTTCTATAAATAAAGATGAACACAAAACTCGAAAGCCTGTTATTAACGGATGGCTGATTTCTGTGCAGTTTTAAGTATAACAGACGATAATGACACAGCGAAAAACGTATAATCGCATTATTACAAATTATAAGCCAAATTAATTTCAAACCTTAACAAAAAATTGTATAACAAATTCATCAAAACTTGATTACGCAAAAATCAACACACTGAAAATAATTATATCGTCGGTTTAGAGGTAAAAGTCATTAAGTAACATTTTTATATTTCTGATATACAGGGTGTTTAAGGAGGAAGTGCAAATATTTTGGGAGAATTGATAAAAAATTATATACCGCGCGTTTTTTTAATCTCTGAACATAGGGTATGTTCAGTTTTAAAACGACGGGATCAATTGTATGTTAAAATGTAATGTATATGCAACCAAATTGTCCCAAATTATTAATTTGTCAATTTTTTAAATAGTTGAGTTACACACGCTAGTAAATTTGGTTCCGTATACATTGAATTTTAGCATGAAATTGATCCCGTCATTTTAAAACTGAACATTACCCTAGGTTCAGTGATTAAAAAAACGCGCGGTTTAAATATATATATATATATATATATATATATATATATATATATATATATATATATATATATATATATATATATATATATATATATATATATATATATATATATATATAAATAATACACCGAAGTCCAATACTCAATCGTGTTCGAGATTAAGTTGGGTATTGATTTTTTAAATTATTAGTTACACCTTAAAATCTGATGTGATATCGCGTTATATAGCATTTTTAACAAATGACAAATAATCGTAATTGATAGTTTTAACCATTGATTAACGATGGTCTTGCTCATATGACATATTTTACTCAGAATCATCCATACTACAACTTCCTAAAATATTTGCACTTAATCACTATTTTCACTTTAATCATTATTTGCACTTATAAAAGATATATTAATAATGACTTACTACGAAATAACAAAATTGTTCAAGAAGTTCTTTCTACATGAACATTAAAAAGTATAATTGTTATTTACCTGTATTTTTAAGTTTCCTATCAAAAAAATAAAACGCATGTAAACAGATTTAATTCATTTTCGCTTAAATTTTACTTAATGAATTTTACCTCCAAACCGAAGATATATTCAACTCCTTAAAACCATCGCTATTATTTATTTACCAGTTTCGTTTTTGATACGCATTCAGAAGTATCAACAGACGAGGAAATTCGACATAGTAAAAATTAATTACATGATAATCCGAGACTCATCAAAGCGCACCGGAATTATTTAGTAGCCTCGTCTGTATTAAAAGATTTAAAAAAATCAACACCGTGGAAATAATTATATCCGTTGCAGGCTCTTCAAAAGCGATCTCAATTAATAATTTACCACTTCCGCCCCTTAAAACCGCATTCAGAAGTATCAACAAACTGAAAAAATACGAAGCTAAATATTGACACTCGATTCAACTATATTTATTTACTGCTTCTGCTACTGAAACGCGCTGAAAAACCTCGACGTTGTAAAAGTTAATTTAATACTAATTTGTAATTAATCGAAAGCAAGCGTAATTGTTTAGAGTACACTTTAAAACTCGTTATTAATTATTTTTATTATTACTAAAATCGACAAATTCAAGAATGCATTTTTAACAACTACAAGAGAAAAATGAGATGCAAAAAAATCGATTCAGTTATATTTTATTTACTACGTCTGCTCCTGAAACGCGCTAATTAATTGTTATTATTATTATTATTAAAATCGACGTATTAATTCCAAATTCAAAAATGCAATTTTTTCTTCTATTAAAAAAATGGGGGTTGTTAATTTTCATTATTGGCACACTTTAAAACAATTTAGTACATTTTCATATATTTTTTGGTACATTGAAAAATCTATAGATTCTCCCCTGAAGCACCCACCAAATAGTGGCGAAATATTGCTGATTCGATTAAATGGTTTAATAACTAAGCCCTTGGCGTTTTTCTACACCCCATTAACAGACTTAAAAATCATTTTAAACCGAGGGAGTTCAACTATTGGAAGCACACTTGAATTTTTTAAAATTTGATCGAATGGGGTTGGGAAGTAAATGATGAGGAGATAAACAAATAGTAAGCAACATTATAATGGTGTTCTAGAAAACTGCCTTTGCCGTTTCTACCGTAAGATGCATTAAAACATTAATAATCCAAATAATAAGTAACTAAATAATAATATTCATCCCCAGCGTTAATGCGTTTTGTCGGCGATGCGCTTAAACCGACAAAAAATCATCTCAGACTCGACAAAATCGAATTAACTATTTAACGCTAATGCCGTCTGTTGGCGATGCGCTGAGAGCAATAAAAAATACCTAATTAATTAACAACTATTTCTCTTGTACCAAAAGAGGTGTGAAATAGTTTGTACCCCAAAAAATAATTAAATTATTACCTGTACTTATACCTGTACCTATAACTTAATTATTACAGTTACGTTTGTTTTATTATTTTTATTTTTCATTAATTTATTTTTATTGTGACAATTAAGTTGTTTTTGGGTATATTAGTGTTATTAAGACAATTAAGTTTAGTTAGTTATTATTTATAGTCAATGTCAATTGGTTGAAATCCATGCGTTGAGTAAATTTGATTGTGAATCTATAATTGCCACGGAAATGTAGTGTTAATTATAATATCATAATTAATAATTAATGCAGAAGGTATTTGCGAATTTAGGAATAATTTATGCAATCATATCTATTGAATTAATATGTTCCTTTAGTCAATGAACATAATGTGCCAACATGCGATCGTTGAATCAATTTTAATTTTAATTTATAATAATTAATTACCGGCAAAGTATATTATTCGTTATATAATCATAATTAATTTTTAAATTAAGATAAACAAACTTGATGTAAATAAATTGGGTTACAATTTAATTTATAGTTTAAAAAGTTTTATTTTAGCTTAAAAAATTAGTCCTCAACATAAAAGCAGTTGAAAACACAAACGTCATCGGGGAATGACATAAAAAAAAATTGCTCATCAATATTTACAAATTCCTACTATGGTTAACCCAGGTTAATCTAGTCCTGATTTTGGTAGCGACACAGACAACTTTTATAAGAAATACAAAATACGAATTCATGTAAGTTATATTACTCCACATAGGAGTTAATCTGGTCCCGACTATAATGTAATTTGGCAGCGACAGAAAAATCAGGTATTTACGCAACATATGAATAAAGGCACACATACATTTATTCGTGTACTAACATCGGGGAATGATACATAAAAAAATCGGCACGAATAATAACAACTGCCATAGTTAATCCAGGTTGATTTGACCCCGACTATAATGGATTTTGGCAGAAACAACTTTTATAAGTAATAGACAATATTAATTCATGTAGGTTACATTACTTCACATATATGTAAAAAATCGGCGTTAATATTAACAACTGCCATAGTTAATCCAGGTTGATTTGGCCCCGACTATAATATATTTTGGCAGAAACAACTTTTATAAGTAGTACAAAGTATTAATTCATGTAGGTTACATTTCTTCACATATATGTCTGATATTCAAGGTTTGTGATTATTGTGGGAAATGAACAATCATTAGTATAATGTATTTCTTACACATTAACTGTTCTTGATGTAAATTAGATCGTTTAAGTTTTCAATGCAACAATGAAAGCTATGAAATATCCAAAACTTAAATAATACAATAAATAATGCAAAGTTTATGCGTTTGTAGCTATTCATTAAGATTTTGTTCATTCATGTTCCTTTCAAATTGTTTAATAACAAAAATAATAGGTCGATTTAGAAAAACAAAAAGTATTATATTTATATTATATTACTCCTATGACGTATTTTAATTTATTATTTTGTTATATTCATCGAAAAAAAAAGTTTATTCATGTTTCTTTCAAATTGTTTATTAATAAAAAGAATAGGTCGAGTTAGAAAAAAAAGTATTATATTTATGTTATATTACTCCTATGACGTATTGTAATTTATTATTTTGTTATATTCGTCGAAAAACATATATAATACTAAAAATCCTTATAAAACGTGACGCATAATAAATTAAGACTGTGACCTGTAATCAATAATTTTGCATTCGATTCTCGTCCAGGGTAATGCTAAAATTCTACAATTTATAATCGAAAGTCTTCATGGCTGATTCTGTGAAACTTTCCTTGATTGGGTAACTTATTACTTAGTAACAATTAGTAATTACTTAGTAATCGACGCCTTACGTCACGCAAAAAATAATTGAGAATTTTTGCACAGTCGATAGTTGTGGCTATGATTATCGTAAAGGGCAATATTAAAATTGTTCAATTTTCGCCTGAATATGTCATTCCTATGACTTTGATATCGCCAATGATCTGCGTATCAAATTTAACAAAAAAAAGTAGTAACAAAAACAGAAAACAGAAAACTGAAAACTGACAAGCTTATAATTGGTTTATTTGAATTGACAATTATACTTCTATTAATATTATGGTTACTGATATTGACTGATATGTTGGTGTCTAATATATACTTGCATTTAAGTGCGATCGTGTTTTTCAACGATATTCGCAAATATAGATTTTACTTCATTGGTGATATTTCAAAAACTGACGTGTAAATATTAATTAAATTTTTGACTGATATTTACTGATATGTTGGCCTCTAATGAATTAAATTTGATTAATTTCCAATGTTTGATTCTTGAGGTATTTCGTTTTTGGTGTGATCGTGTAATTTCCAGAGATACTCAAATACTAATATTACTTCATTAATGATACAACATAAACTGGCATGTCTATATTATAGATATTTATTACCGATATTGAGAGATATGTTTGAATCTAATGCATTTAATTGGATGAAATTGAAATGTTTGCATTTAAGTGTATTTGTATTTTTCAACGATATTCGCAAATATTGATTTTACATCATTGGTGATATTTCAAATACTGGCGTGTCAATACTAATACAATTTATTACTGATATTTACTGATATGTTGGTTTCTAGGATATTAAATTAGATTAATATCCAATGGGTGATTCTTGATATATTTCGTTTTTAGTGTGAACGTGTAATTTCCAGAGATACTTAAATACGGATCTTACCTCATTAGTGATATCACATAAACTGGCATGTCTATATTAATAATGTTATTACTGATATTGAGAGATATGTTTGCCTCTAATGTATTTAATTGGATGAAATTGAAATATGTGCATTTAAATGCGTTCGCTTGTTTTTCAACGATATTCGCAAATATTGATTTTACTGCATTTATGATATTTCAAAAACTGGCGTGTCAATACTAATACAATTTATTACTGATATTGTCTGATATGTTGGTCTCTAATGATGAATTAATGTACAATGTGTCAATTGAAATATTTGCATTTAAGTGCGATAATGTGTTTTCCAATGATATTCGCAAATATTGATTTTACTTCATTGGTGATATTTCAAAAACTAGCGTGTTAATACTAATACAATTTATTACTGTTATTGAATGATATGTTGTTCTCTAACATGTTAAATTATATTAATATCTAATAAGTGATTCTTGAGATATTTTGTTTTTAGTGTGATCGTGTAATTTCCAGAGATACTCAAAAACTAATATTACTTCATTAATGAAACAACATAAACTGGCATATCTATATTAATGATATTTATTACTGATATTGAGAAATATGTTTGTCTCTAATGCTTTTAATTCGATGAAATTGAAATATTTGCAATCAAGTACGATCGTGGGTTTTTCAATGATATTCGGAACTATTGATTTTACTTCATTGGTGATATTTCAAAAACTAGCGCGTTAATACTAATAAAATTTATTACTGATATTGACTGATATGTTGTTCTCTAACATATTAAATTATATTAATATCTAATGAGTGATTCTTGAGATATTTTGTTTTTAGTGTGATCGTGTAATTTCCAGAGATACTCAAAAACTAATATTATTTCATTAATGATACAACATAAACTGGCATATCTATATTAATGATATTTATTACTAATATTGAGAAATATGTTTGTCTCTAATGCATTTAATTCGATGAAATTGAAATATGTGCAATCAAGTGCGATCGTGTGTTTTTCAACGATATTGGCAAATATTTATTTTACTTAATTGGTGCTATTTCAAAAACTAGCGTGTCAATACTGATACAATTTATTACTGATATTGACTAATATGTTGTTCTCTAACATATTAAATTAAATTAATATCCAATGAATGATTCTTGATATATTTCGTTTTTAGTGCGATCGGGTAATTTCCAGAGTTACTCAAATACTAATATTACTTCATTAATGATACAACATAAACCGGCATGTCTGTATTAATGATATTTATTACTGATATTGAGAGATATGTTTGAATATAATGCATTTCATTTGATAAAATTAAAATATTTGCATTTAAGTGTGATCGTGTGTTTTCCAATGATATTTGCAAATATTGATTTTACTTCCTTAGTGATATTTCAAAAACTAGCGGGTCAATACTACTACAATTTATTACTGATATTTACAGATATTTCGTTTTTAGTGTGATCGTGAAATTTCTAGAGTTACTTAAATAAGGATCTTACTTCATTACTGACATCACATAAACTGGCGTGTCAATACTAATACAATTTATTACTGATATTGACTGATATGTTGTTCTCTAATCTATTAAATTTGATTAATATCTAATGCGTCATTATTGAGATATTTCGTTTTTAGTGTGATTGTGTAATTTCCACAGATACTCAAATACTGATATTACTTCATTAATGATACAACATAAACTGGCATGTCTGGCATTTATGATATTTATCACTGATATTCAGAAATATATTTGAATCTAATAAATTTAATTGGATGAAATTGAAATATTTGCATATAAGTGTGATCGTGAGTTTTCCAATGATATTCGCAAATATTAATTTTACTTCATTGGTGATATTTCAAAAACTAGCGTGTTAATATTAATACAATTTATTACTGATATTGAATGATATGTTTTTATCTAACATATTAAATTAGATTGATATCCAATGCGTAATTCTTGAAATATTTCGTTTTTATTGTGAACGTGTAATTTCCAGAGATACTTAAATACCGATCTTACTTCATTAGTAATATCACATAAACAGGCATGTCTATATTAATAACATCTATTACTGATATTGAGAGATATGTTTGCCTCTAATGCATTTAATTAGATGAAATTGAAATATTTGCATTCGAGTGCCAACGTGTGTTTTCCAATGATACTGGCAAATATTGATTATATTTCATTGGTGCTATTTCAAAAAGTAGCGTGTCAATACTTATACAATTTATGACTGATATTGACTGATATATTATTCTCTAACATATTAAATTAGATTAATATCCAATGCGGGATACTTGAGATATTTCGTTTTTAGTGTGATCGTGTAATTTCCACAGATACTCAAATACTAATATTACTTCATTAATGATACAACATAAACTGGCATGTCTATATTAATGATATTTATTACTGATATTTAGAGATATGTTTGAATCTAATGCATTTAATTGGATGAAATTGAAATATTTGCATTTAAGTGCGATCGTGTGTTTTTCAACGATATTCGCAAATATTAATTTTACTTTATTTATGATATTTTAAAAACTAGCGTGTTAATATTAATACAATTTATTACTGATATTGAATGATATGTTTTTATCTAACATATTAAATTAGATTGATATCCAATGCGTAATTCTTGAAATATTTCGTTTTTATTGTGAACGTGTAATTTCCAGAGATACTTAAATACGGATCTTACTTCATTAGTAATATCACATAAACTGGCATGTCTGTATTAATAACATCTATTACTGATATTGAGAGATATGTTTGCCTCTAATGCATTCAATTAGATGAAATTGAAATATTTGCATTCGAGTGCGAACGTGTGTTTTCCAATGATACTGGTAAATATTGGTATTACTTCATTGGTGCTATTTTAAAAACTAGCGTGTCAATACTTATACAATTTATGACTTATATTGACTGATATGTTGGTCTCTAACATATTAAATTAGATTAATATCCAAAGCGTAATTCATATAATATTTTGTTTTTAGTGTGATCGTGTTATTTCCACAGATACTTAAATACTTATCTCACTTCATTAGTGATATCACATAAACAGGCATGTCTATATTAATGATATTTATTACTGATATTGAGAGATGTGTTTGAATCTAATGCATTTAATTGGATGAAATTGAAATGTTTGCATTTAAGTGCGATCGTGTGTTTTCCAATGATATTCGCAAATATTAATTTTACTTCATTTATGATATTTCAAAAACTGGCTTGTCAATGCTAATACAATTTATTACTGATATTGATTGATATGGTGTTCTCTAACATATTAAATAAGATTAATATCCAATGCGCGATTCTTGAGATATTTCGATTTTAGTGCGATCGGGTAATTTCCAGAGATACTCAAATACTAATATTACTTCATTAATGATACAACATAAACTGGCATGTCTATATTAATGATATTTATTACTGATATTGAGAGATATGTTTGAATCTAATTAATTTATTTGGATGAAATTGAAATATTTGCATTTAAGGGGGATCGTGTATTTTCCAATAATATTCGCAAATATTAATTTTACTTCATTTATGATATTTCAAAAACTGGCGTGTAAAAATTAATAAAATTTATGACTGATATTGAATGATATATTGGAATCGAACACATTAAATTAGATTATTATCCAATGCGCGATTCTTGCGATATTTCGTTTTTAGTGCGATCGGTAAATTTCCAGAGATACTCAAATACTAATTTTACTTCATTAATGATACAACATAAACTGGCATGTCTTTATTAATGATATTTATTACTGATATTGAGAGATATGTTTGAATGTAATGCATTTAATTGGATGAAATTGTAATATTTGCATATAAGGGCAATCTTGTGTTTTTCAACGATATTCGCAAATATTAATTTTACTTCATTTATGATATTTCAAAAACTTGCGTGTCAATACTAATACAATTTATTACTGATATTGACTGATATATTGGTCTCTAACATATTAAATTAGATTAATATCCAAAGCGTGATTCTTCAGATATTCTGTCTTAAGTGTGATGGTGTAATTTTCATAGATACTCGTAGGTGCCTTGCATTAGTATAAAAACAGGCAACCAACACATCACTAATGCAAGCTGGGAAGTCGACAATGCTTGCGACACACGTATAAGAAGAATGTAGAATGCAACACAAAGAATTTGATGACATTACAATTCTGTAGTAGGTAGTGGTGCTGCTTAATTAAACCCTAGATTCACTTTTGCATATGAATACAAGGAAATTACGTATACACCAGTTAGTTATGGTAACGGTATAATTTTATTGACATTAATGAATAATTGTTTGAAACGTCTATCTGACGCGAAATAAAATCAGCGTGCGCAAATTTGGGCATGTTTTAATAAACAGAACAGCGGTATTCAACAATTTGCATAAACACGCGGAAATTCTTTATCTGCGCGAATATTGTCACGTTTCTACATGCATGCACATAACTTCTGTGATTAAATTATTTCGCCGCTCAGGATGACTGAGCGAAAGCCGGCCATCGCCGAGGGCTGCTTTCTGCATTATGCAGTTTTACGTATTGACGGACGACAATGACACAGCGAAAAACGTATAATCTTATTAAAGGAGGCGGTTTCAGTTTTGTAAGCCGATTTATAATGAAACGTCTCCACTCATAGCGATCGAACATTTAAAACTTGCGGAATTGAGCATTTGATTAAGGCGCTTTTGCATGTTAACAATTTCTCAAAGGTGGGAAAGAAATTGAGCTTGACACGGTGTATAAAATAAATTATTAACGCCCGATGCCTTGTAATCTGATCTCATGACAGTTCCCATCGAGGCATCATGTAATTGTAATTTCATCACGGAATAGTTGATGCCGGAATCCATGAAATAAATAAAAGTAATAATGCAGCGCTCACTCATAAAGCGATTCGTCAATAATAATCATATTAACGCGCCAATTTTTCAAGGCGGCTATAAGCTGTATCCGAGTAATATATTACCAGCCATCTTTATTCATATTCCGGGCATCTGTATTACTCCAACCTTCAACACTTCCCAATCTACTATCATAATAGTGATAAATTTTTAGCATCCCCATCTGGACCAACTTACATCTGAATCATTAATTATATTAATGCAACACTATTACTCAGCGGCGAATTCATGTCCAAACATGATTTTCGACAGCGGTTTATGGACCCAAAGTTTTATATGTTGAAATAATCACGTCGTTTGTAAATACAACTTGTTTTATGACTGATTTTCCATTTTTATTGCCGATTCCAACTTGCAAAGCCACCAACACTCGAAGGCGATCAAATTCCAAGTAAGCGAATGTAAACACACTTTCTATTCTCATTTCGAACTTCTGGAGCCATAAATATGTAAATAATTATAAGTTCGCACAAAACATTTTGCGGATGCTTCAATTAAGATAACAATTATCTGTTGCCAGAAACGTTCAACTTTATTTTTAGATTTTAAAGTTTAAATTTTAAGACATACGTAGACAATGTGGAGGAATCTCTAATAAATGTATGTCTATGATCAATTTTGCTTCTTAATTTAAGCAGTGCCTAAAACATTTCAGCTTTGAAGCTTCATATTTGCATAGCGTATAAATTGGCGATAGTTAGATAATGAATTTCATATTTAAAAAAAAAAAGGTTGCTATGATATATATGAAAGAAAAAAATAAAATTAATTACTATATAACATAATTATCACAATTTTTTATTAGTATCTTTAAAGGATAATCTACATTTTTTATATGATATCAAGAATACATACATTGGTGACCCTAATATGATGTTGCATCCTCATAAAATGTTTTAGATTTTATGGGCCAGTTAGAGTGGCGCTTGAACTTCTAACGGGTTTAATTTACAACGAATAAATTAAGTATTCTGGAAATACGTAAAATTCAATAAACGCTATGTACGGTTGTCGCTCTATAAAAAAAACTGGCGCACCTAATTTTCCCTTTGAAAATTAGAACGTAATATATCACTTTTGCCTGCCAAATTGGATAATAAATTTAATCCCGTTTCAGCTGATTAAAATAATTCTGTCGGAAGCTCCTACAGGATACTTTTTTTCTTGAGGGAACCCTTCAAGTCACGTATTCGAATGGTAGAAAAATCTACTCTATATGTAATGTAAACTACATGGTTATGATAACGAGCTTGTAAAAGTTTTGCGCTCTATACGTTCTTTGAACTGAAGTGCTTAAAAATTTGCATAAAATATTAATTACATATAAAGTAGTTAAGGAGTTATTTAAACAATTATGAAAGCGGTTGTTAAAAAAAATGAGGTAGACATAGCGTTTCATTGTTTGTTTGAAAGAGGAAGCCGAACAAATTTCCCGTGCAGGAAATGTAAACATGTCTCTAGCACTTATTTGGAAGTCCTTAAAATGTGAGATTGCAAAGAATTACTAACAAAATATAAATATAGATTGTGTGCAAGTTGGTTTCGATTTTTACGGCCGGCTGTGAGTTGTAAAGCTATTATTTATTGTCATCGGAACGAGTTCTGTGTACGCAAAGTGTAAACACGCTCATTCCGAAGTTTTCAAATTGTAAACATACAAAGAATTATAAAACCGTAAATACGTACTCCGCACTCACTTCAAAGTTCTGGGGATGCAAATGCGGAGAGAGCCACCAGCAAATTATCAACATAAATTGTAAACGCGTCGCTTTGGACTTGTCGTACGCAAATTAAAGATTTAATTTGTGGAAGGCACACGGATCGATTCCGATTCATCACTTATAATTTATTTCATTAAACTGAAATATTAATTTTAGCAACGTTTTAATATACAATTTTCAAATATAATAATTTACGATTTTCCTCCCACATATATTTTATCTTCGAAATAATTTTATTAATGAATTTAAAAACTCAAAGGAAGGGAGGGAGGTCACATTTATCTCATCCTATAAGACAATAAAGATACATGACATGAGTTCTATTAGTGCAAAATTTGAGGTAGATTCACTACACTGCAATTTGAATATCATTAATAACATTTCCGATTACCGAATCTTCATTAAAAATAATTAAATTCATTGAAGATTAGATCGTCACTATCTAAAATATGTTTTTCTTCAAGCGTATTATCGCATAAAACAAGTTCTCTAAAAAGAGGGCATTGTCGTACTATATAATTTTGCATGTCTTTGTACTACTATAATAATGTAACAGATCATTTTTGTATTAGTTCAATAATGTGACAGAATTTTTTGTATTGGTACAGTAATGTAACTTTCATTCTTGTATTAGTACAATAATGTAAGGGAATTTCTGTTGTGCAGTAGTGGCAACACTGATTCCACTAAGTTGGCTACTGTCAAGGTGACAGTTAACCATAAAAAATTTGGCTGACACTTTTAATATCAAAACATTTGTTGCAAGTATGGTAAGAAGCACATGGCTGAAGAAAAAATAGTGTATTACTATTACTCACAGTAGAAAGCTGTTTTGGGTTTCGCCTGGTTTACATGGTTTACCTGGTAAACAACTCGATCCAAAACAGAACGCTTTCTACTCCTAGTAATATAATATACTCTTAATAGATTAAAAAGTTCACACACAGTTTCACTGTTAATTTTAATAAATCTACACCTGTTTCGATCTAATGGTCATTTTCAAGAATCAGATGAATGTCAAAAAATCTTAAGTTTTTGAGAGAGGTAGACGAGCTGAACTTTTTGGATCAAATCCACATTCAAATGACGTTATTTTTTCTCGATCTATAAAAGTTTTTTTGTTATAAAATTGATGGATCTATTATTATGATTATGGTAATAAAAAAATTAAAATATAAAGTATTATTATAATTACTTATACGAGTTTATTAGTATA
Source organism: Othius punctulatus (assembly GCA_951805005.1). NCBI lineage: Eukaryota > Metazoa > Arthropoda > Insecta > Coleoptera > Staphylinidae > Othius > Othius punctulatus. Next base: position 25,408,335 of record OX638147.1, read on the forward strand.
AAACACACTACTGTGTATAAATATACGACTCAATATGAAAAACAAATAAGATTAGTATTGAAACTAATAAAAAAAAATTGAAATATAAAGTATTATTATAATTACTTATACTAATTTATTAGTATAAAACACACTACTCAGTATAAATATACGACTCAATATGAAAAACAAATAACATTAGTATTGATACACTGATTTTTATGATGTCATTGTTTTAGTATGTGCCACTTTAGAAGAAAAAATGAACGTCTAACATTAAAAACTATAATTCTCAAAAGTGACGGATTTGACTATAACTAAATTACACCATTTAGTTACCAATGAATAAGACAATATCAACGATAATTTGTATTAATATTTATCAGCTATTTTTTGAGATCGTATTTGAGAATACTTAACAAATCGCCTAAAAACACATAATCACATTTAATAAGACATCTTAAGAATTATTTATTGAATATTCATTCAATTAAGTACAATAAATACCAACATATCACTTAATATCAACAATAATGTTCCATTAAGTTCTTAATTCTTCTTTAATTCATCTATTAAGTTCTTAATAATGTTCTATACAAGAATATTCTATTCTTAAATAAATTATTCTATTCTATTCTATTCTAATAAATTTCATAAGTATTGATACGCTGGTTTCAAAATATCATTATTTCATTATTTGACATTAATAATTGAAATCTTGATAGAAAAAATTGAAGTTTTGAAAGAAATCATTGAAAGTTATAACTGAAATTTTGATAACCATTGAAATACTGACAGAAACCACTAAAACCTTAAACAGTAAATTTGAACCGTACTAAATGAAATTTTGTTAGTAAACATTGAAATATTTATAAAGTTCTATAGTCCTAGACAAATAATTGAAAAATTCACAGAATGTGATTTTGACAGTAATATTTGAAAATTTGACATTCATAATTGGATTATTGGATAGAAACAATTGAAAATTTGATAATAATCATTGAAATATTGATAGTTTGGTTAAAATTTTGATGTTTCATTGAAATATAGGCAGCATAATCTGAAAATTTGAACCATAATAAATGAAATTTTGTTAATAAACATTGAAATATTTATAAAATTTTAGAGTCCTAGACAAACAACTGAAAAATTCACAGAATATGATTTTGACCGTAATATTTCAAAATTTGACATTCTTAATTGGAATATTGGAGAGGAACAATTGAAAATTTGGCAATTATCATTGAAATATTGACAGTTATGATTAAAATTTTGATAAGTTTCACTGAAATGTAGGCAGAATCATCTGAAAATTTGAACCGTAATAAATGAAATTTTGTTTGTAAACATTGAAATATTTATAAACTTTTATAGTCCTAGACAAACAACTGAAAAATTCACAGATTGTGATTTTGACAGTAATATTTGAAAATTTGACATTCATAATTGGAATATTGGATAGGATCAATTGAAAATTTGATAATAATCATTGAAATATTGACAGTTATGATTAAAATTTCACTGAAATATTGGCAGAATCATCTGAAAATTTGAACCGTAATAAATGAAATTTTGTTAGTAAACATTGAAATATTTATAAAGTTCTATAGTCCTAGACTAACAACTGAAAAAATCACAGAATGTGATTTTGACAGTAATATTTGAAAATTTGACATTCATAATTGGAATAATGGATAGGAACAATTAAAAATTTGACAATAATCATTGAAATATTGACAGATATCATTAAAATTTTGATAAGTTTTACTTAAATATAGGCAGAATGATTTGAAAATTTGAACCGTAATAAATGAAATTTTGTTAGTAAACATTGAAATATTTATATAGTTCTATAGCCCTAGACAAACAATTGAAATATTCACAGAATGTGATTTTGACAGAACTATTTCAAAATTTGACATTCTTAATTGGAATATTGGATAGGAACAATTGAAAATTTGATAGTAATCATTGAAATATTGACTGGTATGATTAAAATTTTGATAAGTTTCACTGAAATGTAGGCAGAATCATCTGAAAATTTGAACCGTAATAAAAGAAATTTGGTTAGTAAACATTAAAATATTTATAAAGTTTTATAGTCCTAGACGAACAACTGAAAAATTCACAGAATATGATTTTAAAAGTAAGATTTGAAAATTTGACATTCATAATTGGAATATTTGATAGGAACAATTAAAAATTTAAATTATAATTGAAATATTGACAGTAATGATTAAAATTTTAATAAGATTCACTGAAATATTGACAGAATCATCTGAAAACTTCACAGAAATAAGTGGAACTTCCATGCAGTGATAAACGAAATTATGTTAGTAATCATTGAAATATTTATAAAGTTTTATAATCATGGACAAACAATTAAAACATTCATATAATGAACTTTTGACAGTAATATTTGAAAATTTGACATTCATAATTGGAATATTGATAGAATATTTGACATCAATTATTGAAATAATGACATTTATAATCGAAACTTTGATAATTATCATCGAGACATTGACAGAAACAACTGAAAACTTCACAGAAATAAGTGAAATGTATCCAGTAATATATGAAATTCTGTTAGTACACATTGAAATATTTATAAACTTTTATAGTCCTGGATAAACATTTGAAAAACTCGCAGAACGAAATTTTGACAAATATTTGAAAATTTGACATTTATAATTGGAATATTGATAGAAACAATTGAATATTTGAATATTAATAGAAACAATTGAAAATTTTACACTAATCATAAAAAATTATTGACAGTTATAACTGAAATTTTGATAATCTTCATTGAAATATTGAGAGAAATAAATGAACTTTACAGAAATAAGTAAAAATTATGCAGTGATAAATGAAAAGCAGTTAGTAAACATTGAAATATTTATATTGCTATATAGTTCTGGACTAATTAACAAAGTTTTATAGTACTGGACTAATAAACTTGGATAAGACTCAACACAATAATTTTGAGTACTGACAATTAATTATTATATTATTATTTTATTTATTGGTTTACTTTTATTATATACTTTTATTTAATATAATTATAAGTTTATAATTGTCATTGAAATATTGACAGAAATAATTAAAAAATTGACAATAATCATACAAATATCAACAGTAATAATTGTAATATTGATGGTTTATGCTCATGGCTAAATAAATTTGGTGTAACATATCCCTAAATTTGTCAGTACAAATAATTAACTATTGTATTATTATTTTTTTATTCTATTGATTAGTTAAGTTTGGAAAATAATAGATGAAATTTGACATAATCATCAATACTTTGACAGAATAATTAAAATCTTGTCAGAAATGATACAAAAATTAACAATTTTTATTGAAATATTGTCAGAAATGAAAAGAAAATTGACAAAAATTATACAAATATTAATTGTAATAATTGAAATAATAAAAAAGTTGTATAGTCATTGCCAAATTAATTTGCTGTGGCCCCTCGCATAATATTTCAGTACAGATAATTGATTATTGTATTATTATTTCATTAATGGATTAAGTTTTGAAAATAATACTTTAAATTTTTACAGTAATCCTGATAACTGTTAGATATATAATTGGTTTTGCTCATTAATCTATACTTTACTTAATACAATAATGCAATCTGCCTATTGGAGATAACAATATTTTTTATGAAACTCTTAGTAAAGTAAAAGAAATTTGTAGTGCCAAAATCGGCAGTAAATAAATTTGTTATTCTACGATATTGTGCCTACAACGACTCAAATAACTCGCATAGTAATCAAATAGTAGTATCACTTTAAAAAATTTAGCAACATTTTTGAAAGAATTATTTTCATTTATGGGATTTTTAGTTGCAACTTTTGATGTTTGCAACATGATGTTTTGATTAAATTTTCTTCAATTTGCACACATTTTCTGCGATTTTAGTTTTTTTTTATTATACATTTATAACTATTAAAAAAAAAATTGTAAAACTTTCAGGCAACATCTGGAAACTTCTGGTAGGCTTATAAAATTGTTGTAAGACTTTCTAGTTACAAAATTTGATATTTAAAAAAAACGCAATTTGCATAAATTCTGCAATTTGATCTACTTGCAAAATTTGATAGTAAAGAAAACGTAATTTACATACATTCTGCAATTTGAATCAATGTTATTACGCATTAAGGTTTCAGGATTCCAGATATAGGTATATTAATATCATGTAGAAATATTATACTTAATAGTACGTCGCCAAAATTTTTGGAACAACGGCCACCTTTTGGAATCTTTGCGCGGATGTTATGTGGCCCTTACAAAATGTTTGGCGACGCCTGGTCCAAGGAACTAATAATAGATGATCATGCCAGTGATGATCCGATGACTCGAAGGTTACAGCTAGTTATTGTTAGGTAAAATCTAAATTTCTTTAGCTCACTGGGAATGCAATAATGATACTGGAAGTCTACCGGGTGATTCAAGTTTTATTACCAGGCCAAAAATGGCGACTTCTAATTGAAATTAAAAATCCAAAATAAGTACACATGTTTAGATATTGATGAAACCTAATCTGACGATAAAAAAAAATTACTATCCGGTAGTTTATACGTTATTTCACAAAGAATTCGTAATTTTTTTTGTCAGAACATACTTTAATGCTATTCCAAACATTCCAGTGTAATCCAAGTCAAAAAAATTGCACCAATAATTGAATTAAATGAATTTTGATATTGCAACAGTGAGATTTATTACTAAATAGTAAAATATGACGGCTGCTTCCAGTAATAGTCCCTATAATGGATTTTATGGGTTTTATGATAGGGCCGTACCCAATCCCTCAGCCTGCTGGGTGGATACCGATGTGGATAGCCTAAGATGGCATTTACATGCTTCTCTCATTCATGGACATAAGAGTCCTTCCGTGCCCAATTGCCACTAGTGCTTCATCATTTCTCCCCTACCTCCGTGGACAACTAGAGACCGGTTTCGACCTAATAGGCCTCATCAGTTAAGTGCGTCCGAATGTTGCCTAAGATGGCATTTACATTCTTCTCTCATTCATGGACTTAAGAGTCCTTTCGTGCCCAATTGCCACTAGTACTTCATCATTTCTCGCCTACCTCCATGGACAACTGGAGACCGGTTTCCACCTAATAGGCCTCATCAGTCCAGTGCGTCCGAATGTAGCCTAAGATGGCATTTACATGCTTCTCTCATTCATGGAGATAAGACTCCTTTCGTGCCCAATTGCCACTAGAACTTCATCATTTCTCCCCTACCTGCGTAGACAACTGGAGACCGGTTTCGACCTAATAGGCCTCATCAGTACAGTGCGTCCGAATGTGTAGCCTAAGATGGCATTTACATGCTTCTCTCATTCATGGACATAAGACTACTTTCGTGCCAAATTGCCACTAGTACTTCATTTTTCTTCCCTACCTCCGTGGACAACTGGAGACCGGTTTCGACCTAATAGGCCTAATAGACCTAATAGGCCAGTGCGTCCGAATGTAGTCTAAGATGACATTTACATGCTTCTCTCATTCATGGACTTTAGAGTCCTTTCGTGCCCAATTGCCACTAGTAGTTCATCATTTCTCCCCTACCTCTGTGGAAAACTGAAGACCGGTTTCGGCCTAGTTGGCCTCATAAGTCCAGTGCGTCCAAATGTGTAGCCTAAGATGGCATTTACATGCTTATCTCATTCATGGACATAAGAGGACATAAAAGTCCTTTCGTGCCCAATTGCCATTAGTACTTCAGCATTTCTCTATGAACTCCGTGGACAACTGGAGACCGGTTTCGACCTAATAGGCCGCATCAGTCGAGTACGTCCGAATGTAGCCTAAGATGGCATTTACATGCTTCTCTGATTCATGGACACAAGAGTCCTTTCGTGCGCAATTGCCATAGCACTTCATCATATCTCCTTCTTTCGGTCCATGGTATTTTAAGCATCTTTGTACATAGCCACATTTCAAATGTTTTGATACCGTTGATCATTACCACCTGCTTGAGAGTCTCAGTTTCGCAGCAATATAGAAGGATCGACCAGATGTAGCACTTTGTAAATCTTTCCCTTACGGCCGGTTCCATAATGGTATTAAAGATTCGTTTAAACCGAAAAGGCGCCTTTAAGTACTGTAACGTGTTCCATAATTGATGTTTAAACGTCACTTTACAAAAAAGTGTTTTTTATCATATGGAACAGAAGCAGACTTTAAAGTCGATTTTTCTATTAAGTAAGCTTTACATAGAGGAGACTTTTCTGCGATATTATGGAACCCGCCCTTATACCCTTGTCTAGGTAGTTATTTAGTAGTGGTTTTAGTTTCACAATTGCCACTGTAGCTTTACCTTGTCTGAATTCTGAGATTTCTTCTTCAACCACCTCATGTGCTCATCCAAAAAAAAACACGACGGCCGATTTCCGAATCACATTTCATATTCGGTGATTTCCCAAATACAAGAATATGCACGTGCCTGCCTAGTTCAGGTGAAGGCAGGCAAAATCTGCCCAAAAATAGTCACATCTGTTCCCAGTCTCTGTGCTAATTTATTTTTATCTGCTCTGCTTGTTCGGTATCGTTTAAATTTTAGTGATGGCATTAGGAGGGGGATCTGATTGAGCATTTTCCACATCAAAATTTTTATTTGGTTTGATGCTTATCACGGCAACATTTTATAAATTTAATCTAATTCCAAGATATTGTGTTATTTTGTGTAGTTTTTCATAGTGGTAAGAGGTGGATAAAGTTTTGGCTCTCAAATGAGATCGTGGCGGTTTGCTAATTTCAATAATGTGTTTTTTGGTAGTTAAAGCAGTTTTGCAAAGTAAGTGACCAGTGGTGGTAAGAGGTGGATAAAGTTCGCAGGGTTGGACAATAAAGGGTGTTATGTTAAGTTATAATAGGTTTTTTAGATGCAATGAAATTACTAGTTTTAGTGTTATGTGCGTGTGCGAGCGTTGAGGAGGGTGAGGATATGGCGTAGTTCTCCCTTCATCAAGTTTATGTGTATTTCGTTTGGATAAACCGAACGAGTCCCATAGGCGCGTTTGCCACATTTTATATAGTTCATCATGCGAAAATCACATTTTTCCAGTGCCGCAAGCGCGAGCCGAATTTTACAGTCGTTTAATTCTGTCGCGATTTACGCGCTGGAGCGCGTTATCTTGGTGGATGACTTTAATTGCGGAATTGACGTCGCAGGAGAATGTGCGGGGATGGGAGTATGTACGGCGGAGGTGGGGGCGTTAATTGATTAAATTGATATGGTTTCTACTTTATCGAAGGGTAATTTAATTAAATCGGGAAGGGCGGAGTGGGGGTGACCGGCTGTTATTGGAGCTTGTTGTTGGATTCCAGCAGCTGAAGTGGTGGTAATAATAATGTGCGCGGCAATGAATCTTACTTATCTAAAAGTTAAAAGATGCGAGAACGATCGCAACCTTATAGTGACAAGTGGAAAAGCTAGCGGCTAGAGCCAGATACTGATAGTGTGAAAGATTTATTGTTATTTCGGCGGGATTTAGATGGAACCCTAGTGCTGGCTCTGGCTCCGGATGTGGTTACACCGTACACCGGAGGACGGAACGGGGAAGAGAGAGAGACCACACGGGACAAATCCGCTGTGATGGAACCTATTATCACCAGTTAACCCGGCTCGACACCGCCACACTATCACTCATGCCCCGCTCTAATTATAACATGCAATTATTGCTATGAATTCCGTATGGTATGGTGATAGCTTTACTTTCGCCGCGCCGTTTTATGCCAGCCCGACTGATTCCTAATCACAATTAAACGCCGCGAAACACGAGGGCAGCCTCTCAACAGGTCCAGCAGCAGGGGGCGGGTGGCAGCGGCGGGGTGGCGTGTGGCAGCGGCGGGGTGGCGTTTCGCAATAACATAAACATACAGAAGCGGCGGCCATTAATCACGTCGCCGAAATCTGGTGCATCGCGAATCGGGCGGAGGGCGATAAAGGCGCGACAAATCGCGGAACACGAAACCCCGAATGGATGCGACTTTGATGGCCGCAAAAACGCCGCGCCACCCCCGCCCCGAAACAATATTTTTTCGGCGGCGGATAAACGCGTGTCGGCAATCGATAATTCGATCTAGCCGGGGCTCGTCGCGGGGGGTGGCGGGTAGGAGGTGGGGGCGGCGATCCAAAGATGATGGCTTTATGAGTGGGAGAGCACGAGGACGGCGGCGCGGCATCAGAAATAGGAAACGGGTTGTTACAAGCGTCTGCCGGGATCCGGGGCGCCCCGTCCCATTCCCGATCCCGTCTCCTGTGCCCGTGTCAGCCCTTGCTTGCCCCCTGCCCACGGGTAGACCGCAACCCTCTGCCCGAATTCGGGGGACACGTGACTTAGGAGATAACGTGACCGGACGGTCCACATGGAAGCCGCCTATGAGATATAAGTGACCACGGCCACGCACCGACCATAAACGATGGACAACATATGTATACGTGTCCCCCTCGGCCCCAGCCGCATGGAACACGAGAAATTGAAGCGTATATTCAAGATTTCCTCTTTATTTAACTACCTATCTGCATATGGAATTTATTTGGTCCCTTCGACGTTCGATGGCATCCCCGGAACGAATACAAAACTAAGGTCCGGGGTTCGGGTCTTAAATTTACAGCAAAAACAAACCAAGCGCCCCTTTTTATCAATCCGCTCCATTAATGACTTCTGCAGCTAGAACCGATCTTATAACTATTCATAAGTTCCGGGAGTAATTTGCGCAGTGAAATATGTCTCGAACCCGATTCTATCTCTTTAAAACCTTTAATCATAACGCTAATCGCCGGAGGTGATTTACATCCGAATACGCCCGATTAATGATAATTCCAACCAGATATTTTGATGCGCGCACTTAATGGTTTCCACTTCTAAGTAGCAACCAAATAAAGAAACCCCGCTTTTAAATCAGCACCCCACGGCACCGGCAGTCGGATCCGGCGGAGCATTTTATTTTTATTTCCAATCGCGTCTGGATATCCATGCAACGTGGTTTATTCGACAGTGTAGCATGTTGCCTTAATTTCTGCCATCAGCCGCGTTTTGCATTTACCTCCGGGGACAGCAAGGGATTCAGAAAAAAAGGTGGCGTCACGCTTCCCCCGGACTTATCCACTTCCTCCGCGCTCCGGAAGTATCGACTCGCTTAGCCGGCGACCACCACCATCAAAAGTGGAGGCTCATTTCCATCGCCCCGTCGATCAGATCGATGCGCTAATGGATGGTGTTACCTTCTGTTCGATTCCTATCGAAATTCGCCTCAAGTTATATAAGTGGTATATTAAATCCCGGGACAGCGCTGGTACCCGTAATATCGAAGGCATAACTGAGGCTTGTTCCACAATATTAGCATTCATAGTCGCAACCGTCTGTATTATAACAATGTTAATTAATTACTACACTATACCGGGGGGAGTGATGCATTAGGCATCTGTTTTCTTTATCAGCAGTCCATCGCATAATAGTAACGCATTAAGTGGGCTACCTACGATACGGTTGCCCAACTTGCGGCAAACTCAACGCCAAAACGCAACAGTAACGACTGCATTAAGCCACGGAACGGCATACCCGTTAGCATCGCACGCCCTCTTCCTCGTTATTATTCCATCATCAATTAAGGAATTAAATCGATTACCGTACTATACTTTCACCTTATTTGTCATTAACATTCGCGCTAGCACTCAACCCTCAGCTCTAATTAATTAATATTGATAAATGATGCCATGCCCCACCAGGGCCGGCCCCAGCCATCCTTGCACCGCACACAAACTACAAATCAGGATTTTAGGGACCCCAAATTTACTTTAAGGTACGGCCTGAATACACCTACAATAGCACCAACATAATTTACTCCACCAACCTCCTTCTGATTCATTTCCATCATATGAATTTACAATTATTCTAAGTGACAATCATAACATTTATAATATTGGGTTACATGTCCTTTTTATGTTGGGAGTGTCACACTTTACGGCGACGACGGCTAGGTGACTTTAGGTTGGGTTAGGCTTATCGTTATTGTGTTGGGACACTTAAGTATTACCGTCGAGCATATAGTTCCCAGTTCCATCTATTGGACGCCAACTATAATTAGGTTATATGTCGTTTTTGTATTGGGAGAGTCACACTTGACATCGAGGACGGTTAGGTGACTTTCGGTTAGGTTAGGCTTATCGTTATTACGTTGGGACACTTGAGTATTACCGTCGATTACATACTTCCCAGATCCAGCTATTGGACGCCGACGATGGTTAGCTTACATGTTGTTTTTGTGTTGGGAGAGTCACTCTTATCGTCCACAATGGTTAGGTGACATTAGGGTAGGTTAGACTTATCGTCATTGTGTTGGGACACTTGAGTATTACCGTCGATTACATAGTTCCCAGATCCAACCATTGGACGCAGACGATGGTTAGGTTACATATCGTTTTTGTGTTAAGAGAGTCACATTTAATGCCGGCGACGGTTAGGTAACATTAAATTAGGTTAGATTTATCGTCATTGTGTTGGGACACTTGAGTATTACGTCGATCATATAGTTCCCCGATTCAACCATTAGACGCAGACGATGGTCAGGTTATATGTGGTTTTTGTGTTGGGAGAGTCACTCTTAACGTCGACAAGGGTTAGGTGGCATTAAGTTAGGCCGGTGACGGTTAGGTGATATTAGATTAGGTTAGACTTATCGTTATTGTTTTGGGACACTTGAGTATTACCATCGATTATATAGTTCCCAGATCCAGCTATTGGACGACGACAATGGTTAGATTACATGTCGTTTTTGTGTTGGGAGAGTCACTCTTATCGTTCACAATGGTTAGGTGACATTAGGGTAGGTTAGACTTATCGTCATTGTGTTGGGGCACTTGAGTATTACCGTCCCGTCGATCACATAGTTCCCAGATCCTGCCATTGGACGCCGACAATGGTTAGGTTACATATCGTTTTTGTGTTGGGAGAGCCACATTTAACGCCGGCGACGGTTAGGTGACTTTAGATTAGGTTAAACTTATCGTCATTGTGTTGGGACACTTGAGTATTACCGTCGATCATATAGTTCCCCGATTCAACCATTAGACGCAGACGATGGTCAGGTTATATGTGGTTTTTGTGTTGGGAGAGTCACTCTTAACGTCGACAAGGGTTAGGTGGCATTAAGTTAGGCCGGTGACGGTTAGGTGATATTAGATTAGGTTAGACTTATCGTTATTGTTTTGGGACACTTGAGTATTACCATCGATTATATAGTTCCCAGATCCAGCTATTGGACGACGACAATGGTTAGATTACATGTCGTTTTTGTGTTGGGAGAGTCACTCTTATCGTTCACAATGGTTAGGTGACATTAGGGTAGGTTAGACTTATCGTCATTGTGTTGGGGCACTTGAGTATTACCGTCCCGTCGATCACATAGTTCCCAGATCCTGCCATTGGACGCCGACAATGGTTAGGTTACATATCGTTTTTGTGTTGGGAGAGCCACATTTAACGCCGGCGACGGTTAGGTGACATTAGATTAGGTTAGACTTATCGTCATTGTGTTTGGACACTTGAGTATTACCGTCGATCATATAGTTCCCAGATCCAACCATTGGACGCAGACGATCGTCAGGTTACATGTCGTTTTTGTGTTGGGAGGCCCACTCTTCACGTCGACAGTGGTTAGGAGGCAATAAGTTAGGCCGGTGACGGTTAGGTGACATTAGATTAGGTTAGACTTATCGTTACTGTTTTGGGACACTTGAGTATTACCGTCGATTATATAGTTCCCAGATCCAGCTATTGGACGCCGACAATGGTTAGATTACATGTCGTTTTTGTGTTGGGAGAGTCACTCTTATCGTCCACAATGGTTAGGTGACATTAGGGTAGGTTAGACTTGTCGTCATTGTGTTGGGACACTTGAGTATTACCGTCGATTACGTAGTTCCCAGATCCAACCATTGGACGCAGACGATGGTTAGGTTACATGTCGTTTTTGTGTTGAGTGTTAAGCTAGTTCTTTTTCCTATTACCTATTTACCTATTAATAATAATAATCACTTACAAAATATATTGTGTTTTCATAGGTCAGGATCCGCAGGCTATATATTGAACTCGATCCGAAGATGGCATTGGCTCCAAATGATTTCCCCACATATAAAGAGTATTCTTTTAGTATTACATATTAACTATAATTGGAAGGACTTACCGGGGGAGCATCTCCCCTTTCCCGCCAATTGATCTCTCGCCAACTGGATTCCCAGCAGTCACGGCTTCGACCATTATTCTCTATGACTATTGTAATTCACCTTTATGTGCAAAGCAGTGACATACACCTCTTAATACCTAATTCCTTATTTCAATTACTAGGACGAACCTCTCCGTGATGTACATTTACAGGAACGCATCCCGCCTTTATGTGCACGTAGCATATTTGCAAAGGACCCAGGAACGCATCCCGCCTTTATGTACTCGTAGTATATTTGCAAACGACCCAGGAACGCATCCCGCCTTTATGTGCACGTAGCATATTTGCAAATGACCCAGGAACGCATCCCGCCTTTATGTACACGTAGTATATTTGCAAAGGACCCAGCAACGCATCCCGCCTTTATGTACACGTAGTATATTTGCAAAGGACCCAGGAACGCATCCCGCCTTTATGTACACGTAGTATATTTGAAAGGACCCAGGAACGCATCCCGCCTTTATGTACACGTAGTATATTTGCAAAGGAGCCAGGAACGCATCCCGCATTTATGTACACGTAGTACATTTGCAAAGGACCCAGGAATGCATCCCGCCTTTATGTGTACGTAGCTTATTTGCAAAGGACCCAGGAACACATCCCGCCTTTATGTACACGTAGTATATTTGCAAAGGACCCAGGAACGCATCGCGCCTTAATGTACACGTAGTATATTTGCAAAGGACCCAGGAACGCATCCCGCCTTTATGAACACGTGGTATATTTGCAAAGGACCCAGGAACGCATCCCGCCTTTATGTACACGTAGTATATTTGCAAACGACCCAGGAACGCATCCCGCATTTATGTGCACGTAGCATATTTGCAAAGGACCCAGGAACGCATCCCGCCTTTATGTCCACGTAGTATATTTCCAAAAGACCCAGGAACGCATCCCGCCCTTATGTGCACGTAGCATATTTGCAAAGGACCCAGGAACGAATCCCGCCTTTATATAATCATGAGGACACACATTTGTCGGAACACCTCAATCTGATATACATATTGTAGTTTAGGTACTGACCTTTAATCCATTCCAACACCTAATCCATAACCGTCCACATTGCAACGCACACCAAAACATTAGATCACACATGCTTTCCCCACAATCAGCACCCAACTTGCATCCACACTCCATAAAAGCACGTAACTCAATGTGCCCTTCGTTACTCGTTCTTAAGCTGAGCGTCTCGCTCCGGCTTATATAAACAAATAAAAGCACATATCCCGCCTCCAATATTAATAATCAAATATTAGTCAATAATACAATTTGATACCTAACATGAGAGAGTCACATTTAACGCCGGCGACGGTTAGGTGACATTAGATTAGGTTAGACTTATCGTCATTGTGTTGGGACACTTGAGTATTACCGTTGATCATACAGTTACCAGATAAAACCATTGGACGCAGACGATGGTTAGGTTACATGTAGTTTTTGTGTTGGGAGAGTCACTCTTAACGTCGACCACGGTTAGGTGGCATTAAGTTAGGTTAGACTTATCGTCATTGTGTTGGGACACTTGCGTATTACCGTCGATTACGTAGTTCCCAGATCCAGCTATTGGACGCCGACGATGGTTAGGTTACATGTCGTTTTTGTGTTGGGAGAGACACTCTTATCGTCCACAATGGTTAGGTGACATTAGGGTAGGTTAGACTTATCGTTATTGTGTTGGGAAACTTGAGTATTACCGTCCCGTCGATCACATAGTTCTCAGATCCTGCCATTGGACGCCGACAATGGTTAGGTTACATGTCGTTTATCTGTTGGGAGAGTCACATTTAACGCCGGCGACGGTTAGGTGACATTAGATTAGGTTAGACTTATCGTCATTGTGTCGGGACACTTGAGTATTACCGTCGATCATATAGTTCCCCGATCTCACCATTGGACGCAGACGATGGTTAGGTTACATGTCGTTTTTGTATTGGGAGAGTCACTCTTAACGTTGACAACGGTTAGGTGGCAATAAGTTAGGTTAGACTTATCGTCATTGTGTTGGGACACTTGAGTATTACCGTCCATCATATAGTTCTCATATCCTACCATTGGACGCAGACGATGGTTAGGTTACACGTCGTTTTTGTGTTGGGAGAGTCACTCTTAACGTCGACAACGGTTAGGTGGCATTAAGTTAGGTTAGACTTATCGTCATTGTGTTGGGATACTTGGGATACGTTAGGTTACATTAGGTTAGGTGTCAGTTTTACATTGTGACATGTGAATATCACCTCATGAACATTGTCACTGAACGTCGATGACGGGTAACGTGAGATTAATTTACTTTAGGTTAGGTGTCATAATTGTGTTGGAACAGCTGAGTGTCAAAGTTGAAAACGGGTAACGTTAGATAAAGTGACATTAGGTTAGCTGTCATTTTTGTGTTGGAACACCTGTATGCCAAAGTTAAAAACGAGTAACGTTAGATTAAGTTACGTTAGGTTAGGGGTCATTTTTGTGTTGGAACAGCTGAGTGTCGATCACATAGTTATTCAGCTATTGGAAGCCGACGATGGCTAGGTTACATGTTGTTTTTGTGTTGGGAGAGTCACACTTAACGTCGACAACTGTTAGGTGACATTAGGTTAGGTTAGACTTATCGTTATTGTGTTGGGACACTTAAGTGTTACCGTTGGTCACATAGTTCCCAGATCCAGCCACTAGACGCCGACGATGGATAGGTTACATTAAGAGTGTCAACGTTGAGACATCTTTCCCAGATTCAGATACTAGAAGCCGATGATGGCTAGGTTACATTAGGTTAGATGTTAATTTTATGTTGGGACATGTGTGGCCGCAGTGCAATTAACACAATGTATTTATTATGGAGTTTATGCCTAATTTGCAATCGTTTTGTTAATTGCCTATTGTGACAGTCTGGGAATTATTATTGTGTACGAAATTATTACTTTATGATTGGTTTCGGATTACGACATTACCACACTTCGCTTAATCCTTTTATAGCTGATACCATTAAGGGTAAACGCGATTGTAATATAATTTGTACGGGTGTAAACCGGTTAATTAGTGCATTTAGAATTAAACCAAACGATACTTTGCGTAATGACATATGATATCACATAATGCACTGATAATAACGAAGGCGATCCCTACCTCCAAACATGCATTTAGAGACATCTACCGGCCACCAATAAAACTCCCAAACCTACTCTACGCAACGGTAGGTAACACAATCAGCTACCTCACCTATTCCTGCGAAATTATCAACTAGGTACATTATTTTGTAAACACCCTGTATAATAATTTTTGAAACACTTTTGAAACAATAAATAAATAATTAATTATATAAACGCTAATTCTCAGTATTACATTTTTTAGAACCAAAATATATATGTGAACAAAAATGTATGAATGATTTGAATATACAGTGAATCGATATTATACAAGGTGTTCCACAACTTATATCTACAACCATATATCAAAAACGCTTCATTTTCGACGTTCAAGCAGTATATTTTTTTCATGACAATAAAGTTAATACACCGAAAAATGGCAAATGATTTAAAAAATCCTAACCTCAAAATTTCTATGTAGCAATAACCATAGATTAACCCCTGTTTCTATGGCGCTGTGTTTACTCAGATGATTGTAAATATTTGTGAATATGTGTATTGATAGTAGATGACTCGTCGCAAAATATCAGATTTCCAAGTCTACTCTGGTAGAAATGTTAATAAGAAACGTGATTTGCTTAGTAACCTTTAAGTTCCTATATTTATTAAACAAACGCGATTAGGAAAAAAATATATTTACATTTTTATTTTGCCTTTCTTAGCATGCTCCTTCATTTATGCCACAAAGTTTTCACCTTGTATATTGATTTATTATTATGATGGTTAATTTTGTATAATAAGCATTTTACATTTTTGTTCGGTGGGAATTAAATAGTTAAATGATTTGTTCTGGCGGGAATTGAACCCATGTATCTGGATTAAATAAACGTCGTAAGTTTGCAGCTTGAGTTGGGCGAGTTTTGGGGGGTGGTTTTATATTGGAATTTCTGAAAAATAAACATACATATAATTGGTGCGAATCAATTTTTATTTAAAATGATTTCCAATCATTTTCCACCGTTATTGAAGTGAAGTTTACTTTTCAGCTCCCCTGTAAACACGGCGCATTGAAAAGTGTCATGAAGCACGTTTAATATGGGCGCACAATTGTTCGCGAAAAAGTGGTCGCTATTGAAACATGAACATTAAACTTTTATAGTTTACATGTCATTCGAAGGTTTGATGTAAAAATTGCGCCACATGTGCCGTACGAAAAAAAATAATGAAAAGAGATTATTACAAACGATATATCACATAAAACGCCATTCTACATACATTAACAACAAATGCCGGCAATAAAAAGCAATAGTCACGAACTTTATGAATATGTAAATTGCAAATAAATCCGTATTTTTAGGTGCATACTAATCCGTCCTTAGAGGGCAGTCAGATGTCGCGTCAGTGTGGTAATATTAGTGAGGGGTGGAAATATTTAGTTCTGATTCATCAGCCATCAGCCGGATGGGGGAGGCAAAGCCAAATGACTAAGAACAGCCCCTCCGACTAAACGTATGGCAATATTACAGATTGCTAAATAATGCATGCTTATGCCGAATCAGGAGGCAGATCTAAAATACGGCCTGTCACAAATAAAAATGATACAAACGAGCCGGAATTATCATACGTACACCAGACACACACATAAACACCTAAAGTGCATAATTTCATAAGGGAAAGCGGACACATGTGTGTAATACCGACGGGGGTAATAATAATAATCCTGTGGTTGAGTAAACACCTAAATGCACGTCTCGCGACTTGATGGGTTTCACGCTGAAGTGAACGTGTTCAACAGTTCGGTACCCATTCCTCAACCTACCCCACGCCCCCACACTACTCCCCCGCAATCCTGCTACGCCGCCCCCGCACACATGCGAACCCGTCCCGAAATCTGATAGCCGCGCGATTTAAAGTCCCGGATTAGTTTATAAGTTTTGGCAAGGAGAATCGTTCCGATTTTCATTCTCGCAATAAGGGATCTTTTCGATACGGCGATACAGCAAGATGTGCCGATAAGAATAAATAACGCCCGTTCATTGGGGCTTTATCTCTTTCCCTTTTGCTCAGAATTCATCCATTTACTATGTTAATCCGCACGTTTCATGGACATAGTGTCATTTAATGCCCGTTAATGCTTCTCGCTAAATTAATGGCTTCGTAATCGTCTCTTAACCGTTATTTATTTCATCATATACTTTTTACCAGATTTATATATTAAAAGCCAAGCTTCTTAATTCTTTTTACACCGTGTTTTACACGCAATTTTATCGCACAGATATTTACTTTATTTTCTTCCAAACAACACCACTTTATTACTTCAATAAAAATATGCCGCAAACACAATTAAGAAGTTTAATAAAAAACGACTTCAATCAACTATTACCCACGCAGTTACACCACAACAAACATATTTTCACCACAAAAAACGTACAGATGTTATTATCATTATTAGCTTCCCATATTTATCACCAACTCACCAAATTACAATCATATAGTTAAAAAGTTGAGTATATTACAGTTAAAATATAAAGACCAAAATACAGTTATTATGCTCTAAATGAATTTTTTTAAATAAATTATTTCAGCGAAATTTATAGTGTGTCCACGGATTGTCCGCCCCATAGCTATATTTCACCAAAATTTCACCAAAAGTGTTCGATTTAAGACACCAAATTCTGGAATTAACCCTTGCATAAGCTGAAAGTAAGATCGATCAGTACAAACTTGTGAAATCATTCATATACATGATGTTTTAAGAGTACATAAGGAAACATAATGAGAGTAAAAAGCATTTATTATGCAATTTTAAAAAGTGGACTTTTAATAGCGTGCAGTGAGAAAACAATATTTACAATATGCCAATCTCAATATCAACAATATTGTCGGAGACATCAAACATGTTTACAGCTGAGCAAAACACTTATCTAATTCAATGTTATGGCATCGGTAATGTTTCATAAAAATATTCCATTAGTATGATATTAGTATATTATTTAACGAGCACATAATATAGGCTATAATTCACGAGGATGAATTTTATACACACAAGCGGTAGGCGAATGCATAATCATCCGAGTGATTTATAGCCATTATATACGAATCAAAAACGTTTTATCTAGGACTTTTTAAATAAAACTATTCTTATTAACACATTTTTGCCAATAAAAAAACAAATACAAGACAATTCTATCAACCACATAGAATCGTTAGCGATAAAATTTATAATGCGCGACAAAAAAAAAACTAGGGACTCTTACTAGAACTTACTAGAGATTTTAGCATTATTTTATTGGATTGAACGAGGCTTCAAACTATTTTGACAGATAAATAAAACTTTCAAAATAATTGATTTGGTTTCGATAGTAATTTCAGACACACTCACATTAGAACATATTAACTGTCCTAGTTTTTTTGTCACGCATAGTTCATATGTAAAAGAGTTT
Source organism: Othius punctulatus (assembly GCA_951805005.1). Taxonomy (NCBI): domain Eukaryota; kingdom Metazoa; phylum Arthropoda; class Insecta; order Coleoptera; family Staphylinidae; genus Othius; species Othius punctulatus. Next base: position 25,427,082 of record OX638147.1, read on the forward strand.
GCATGGGATGAATGAAAAATGAATGAAATTTCGCAGCAATTTCGCAGCGTAGGGAAGCGAAAAATAAATAGGTGTGAAACGCGATACACATAGTTTAATTGAAGATCCTGTACCATACTGTATTACGAAGTTATAATACAACCCCTGTTGTATTATGAAGTCATAATACCACCCCTGTTGTATTATGAAGTCATTATACAACCCCTGTTGTATTATGAAGTCATAATACAACCCCTGTTGTATTGTATGATGTATAATGTAAATAATTAGCATATCTATGGTTCATGAATAATACATTAATTATTTACGTAACTATGGTAACATAATACAACAGGCGTTGTATTATGAAGTCATTATACAACCCCTGTTGTAGTAATATACATAACATAACATAATATATAACATAATACAACAGGGGTTGTATTATGAAGTCATTATACAACCCCTGTTGTATTATGTTACCATAGTTACGTAAATTATTAATGTATTATTTATGAACCATAGATATGCTAATTATTTACTTACTACTTCTACTCATTATACATTATTTTATGAAAAGTCTCAAATATTTATGTTAAACGAACTACATCGTATGATATTGTTAAACAGTTTGATAAAACTGGATCAGTAAACCGTATAATTAGGAAAAGTTAAACGGAAGATAATGATGTTGCTATGATATTGGCCATTGAATCTGTTAGAAAAATGCCAAGACTTTCATTGATAAAACTGGATCAGTAAACCGTATAATTAGGAAAAAGTTAAACAGAAGATAATGATGTTGCTATGATATTGGCCATTGAATCTGTTAGAAAAATGCCAAGACTTTCATTGATAAAACTGGATCAGTAAACCGTATAATTAGGAAAAAGTTAAACAGAAGATAATGATGTTGCTATGATATTGGCCATTGAATCTGTTAGAAAAATGCCAAGACTTTCAATGATAAAACTGGATCAGTAAACCGTATAATTAGAAAAAGTTAAACAGAAGAGAATGATGTTGCTATCATATAGGCCATTGAATCTTGTTACGTAATCGAAGGACCAGGCGAGTTGTATCGCCAATGTAAATGAAAAGGTAATTAAAATTCGTAGGTTTGGAAATAACGTGGACTATAATTAATATGTAACAATAATAAATACACAACGATGTATACCGGTGAAGGTAACGAATTGAAGTCTTGTCTACTCTGCTCTCTTACAACTAATTTTTGAGTTACTGGGGTGGGGCGCAATTTGAATTATGCACCGCGAGGGGTGGCTTGAAGATGGTCCCTGATTGGTGCGGCATTTCGTTTTGGTAAACCATGTTGCCACACTTGGTTCTTACAATCCTTGGGTAATTCCTCTATCTGGAATTTCTGAGGATTCCTAGTGGGGTGCAATAAATATGTTTTGGATTTCCCGGTCGCTAATTATATTTGCCGAAGTGGCAATCCTTGCTCAATAAACAGCTTAAGATGCCTATTGATCTTTATGCGCACCGTAATTTACTCAAGCACTTCTCGGTGAATATAATGGGCAGCTAATAGCCACTCCAATAACTCCTCTTTTCAATCTTAATACAAATGTGTCTGCTGCAATAAAAGCCAAATACCGAGAATACACTTTAAAACAGATTTGGGGTTCGACGCTGTGGAATAGCGCCGAAACAAATCTATTAGAGAAATGCCAAGACTTTCATTGAGGAAAATATCATCTAGATTGAATATGAGTAAAAGTCTCAGGTAAACAAAATAATGCCATATAAACCAAAATTTGCCCACACAAGAACATAAAGGAGATGCAAAACGATTGGATTTTGTCTAATTCTGAACGAAAATGTTATCCCATCCTCACTTTTGTAAGGTATATCAAGCTTATTTAATCAAAAATAAAAAGTGTGCCTGAATTTTTTAAAAGCTTATAAATTAAGGGAAACATATTTTTGTATTATTAATAATAAAGGCATTTTACTGTGTGTACTCCTAAAACTCCTAACAGTTTACACTGTTCTTACTTGTGCAGGGGGCTAATTCCAGAATTTTCGAGTTGACCAGTAGTTGACCTATAAGTTATCAATCACTGAAATTTCTGAAAATTTATCTAATGGACATTTTCAAAATTTTATGCCAGATCTGTATACATTATGCCTCAAGATAAATCCTTTGAAAATTTGACAACTAGTATGTGTAAATTAAGTAAGAAATTCGAGTTATTAACTTTCCGAGTTGATTAGCATAAGTTAGCTGTCACTAAAATTTCTCAAAATTTATCTAATGAATTTTTTGAAAATTTTATGCCAGATCTGTATACAGTATGCCTGAAGATAAATCCCCTGAAAATTTGACTACTGGTATGTGTAAATTAAATGAGAAAATCGAGTTATTAACTTTCTGAGTTGAGCAGTATTAGTTATCAATCAGTGACATTCCTGAAAATTTAGCTAATATATATTTTGTAAATTTAATGCCAGATATGTATACAGTATGCCTGAAGATAAATCCTCTGAAAGTTTGACAACCGGTATGTGTAAATTAAGTGAGAAAATCGAGTTATTAACTTTCCTAGTTGACCAGTATAAGTTATCTGTCACTGAAATTTCTCAAAATTTATCTAATGGATGTTTTGAAAATTTTATGCCAGATCTGTATACAGTATGCCTGTAGATATATCCGCTGAAAATTGGACAACTTATATGTGTAAATTAAGTGAGAAAATCGAGTTATTAACTTTCCGAGTTGACCAGTATAAGTTTTTTTTGTCAAAAAAATGAAATGAAATGAAAATGAAATCTATGAATGATAATCAAATGATAAATGATATTTAATCATATGATGATAAATGATAAAAATGAAAATAATGAAATTGTGGGAAATAATTAGCTAAATTGAAACTATGTGTGGATACTACTTGGTGAAACATTATGATTAGGTTAAATCAAACACTTGGTTAAAGTTTCACTGTATTGATAGAATAAACCTCTACAATTGTTTCGGCCCCACGACCATTCTCAAGATCAGTATCTCTGTACTCTTGAGAATGGTCGTGAGGCCGAAACAATTGTAGAGGTTTATTCTATCAATACAGTGAAACTTTAACCAAGTGTTTGATTTAACCAAATAATTAGCTATCAAACTTTTGTTAAAACCTTTTTTCTATAAACACTAATTAAGACTACATGGTGGAGGTTCTTTACTTTTTACTCACCCTGTATAAACATATTCGTAGCGATGCGCACCTCTCAAGATTTGGATAACTAGTATTCACACAAGGATGCGAATTATAAATTAATTGGGCCTGGATTACGAATTCAATACAGGATAACTGATTAGGTAGAAGAGTATTATTGTAGTAATATTATTGTGTACATGATCCATGCAAATTGCCATCGATTTTGTCATGGTATTATGTGTTGAACAAGAAGCTGTGCATGTATAGATATTGCATTTGTACTTTGATATAATGCTTCATTATAACAGTAAAAATTTTCACCATATTTTATAATTGACATAAAATTTGCTGCCACCTATACAAATATTGAGTAACTTAGTCTGTTCTTGAATGAATTCAAATTGAGAATTGCTTGATGTTGCAGGCGTTAACTTTATGATCTTGATACAATGATACATACATTGAAACACTTAATTTCATTAATATCATAGAATTTATTGAATAGTTGCTACAGTTTCGATCAAGTAGAGAGATATTCATGATATTCAAGATAGCTTTTATTGCCAGCTTCATGAGTAATGAGTGCAATGTCTCGTGAGTCTTTGAATAATTCTTCATTGTTGTCTTTTCATGTATTTGGAAGCCACAAATATTGCTGAAACTAATAATAATTTCGTATTTCAGCAGTTAAATATCAAATTCCACAATACAAATTAGAATAGCATGAAGATAACTTTGATAGCCATATTCATGTCTAATGAGTGTAAATGAAGTAGCCTTTGTTAAAACTAGAACTATTTTTACTGGAGCGGAACAAAAATATTTTACTTGGTGATGTAATTACAAGCTAGATACACCTTGTAGTAAGAGTGAGTGTAGTTAGTAATAAGTTTTCAAATATTTACCAAAATTATGAGGAGATATTTACGTGGGGGTAAGAATTGGCAAAAGTAGGGTTTCCAGCATATTTCTTTCCACTAATTCCACTACGAAATTCCAATAAAAAATAGAATAGCATGAAGATAACTTTGATTGCCATATTCATGTCTAATGAGTGTAAATGAAGTAGCCTATGTCAAAAATAGAACTATTTTTGCTGGAGCGGAAGAAAAATATTTTACATGGTGACGTAATTACAAGCATTTAGATACACCTTGTAGTAAGAGTGAGTGTAGTTAGGATAGTGTTTTTACTTGAAATTGAAAATCTACTTACGAAGGTTATTTATTGCGCTCCATTGTGCGAACGGAATTTTATGACGGGTAATGGGAAGAGAACAGAGTCCAGAGCCGGCAACAGAAAATACAGATTCAGTGCCCCGTAGAAAATTAACATTAGCGATTCATTGTCATTAAATTGTACTTTTCATTGTATTTTTAAGTGTACATATAATTAATTGTGTTTTACAAATGTAGTTATAATTTCATAGAAAATTTATATACAGTATGATTCGCGAAACAAATAACTTAAGTTACCCATAACATTATTGACTTGCTCATTGCGTTAAAAAATTAACGACGTTAACATCAGTTAATTTTTTCATGAATCGTAATGTAACAAGCGAATATTATTCCGCACAACTAGATTCATCGCTATCACTTTCACTTTGAACATTAATAATTAGATTTGGTACACTAAGCGTCCTATAATCGTTTTCAATTTTAATCACATAATCGATGCAGTTTTTCCAAATGGTACTTGAAATGTTGTTGCATTCTCGCTGAACAAGTTGAATTGTTAATTCACTCATTTTCGGATGTGCATTATTTTTCCGCATTTTTTTTTAAGTTGACCATATCAGTTCAATTGGATTAAAGATACAGTAATAAGGTGGAAGACGCAACACTTGGTGACCAAATTCTTCTGCCATCTTATCAACCACATACGTTTTTTTGAAATTTTGTTTTTTTATAAGTTCTAATAATGTCTTTTTCTTTGCACTTAGGGGAATAACAATACCATTTCGAATGCAAAAATCCGCAATATCGCCTTTCTTGGAAGCGGCGGTTGGGATTTTATTAATTTGCTTTCAGTTGTAAGTTGCATTATCCATTACGATCCATTATTGAGTTATTGGGAATGTTGGGCAATAATTGATTGCGAAACCAATTTTCAAATACTTCGGCGTTCATATCCTAATCATAGTCTAACAGCAATATTCTTGGCTGGCGGTCCTTTCGTAATTATTCTCCAAACCGTTGAATATAATATTCCTGTCAGAATGAAAATTCTTTGCAGTGGAGATGCATGATTCTCGCTTATAAGGGTGTTATAAATATTTACGACTATCCTTTTAGTATCAGTTGAAAGAAAAGCATGCTTTATTAATCCCTGATTTTCATTTTCGATAGTTGATGTGTCCATTTGATAATGGTTGTTTTGAAACTTATCAGAATCAATTTGAGAACAGCTTCACTCTGCAGAGTGTCGAAGGGATTCTTCAACAAAACTTTCGGATTGGCTTCTTTCCTCACATAATTGAAATACATCGTCGAACTGAGTGTCATCAATGTTGATTCAATGATGGTCATCAATGTTGATTCAATGATGGCCATCAATAAATTGATGAAATAATTGTTGCAGTTTCACTTAACGACGTTTCCATCTTAATAAACTCTACCTTTTCACAAGTTTATAAATGATAATATGCACACGTATGTAATATGAGTACTGTTGCAATGTAAAGGTTAACACCGACTGAAAGACAGATGTAGACTATTTGAGAAAAAGACTATTTGAGGCAGCCTTAACTGATTGTCTACCTGGACTGCATAGTCGCCCAGCAATTAAGGTACAATGAATCTTAATTGCATGGGCGAATGTATAATCCTTTTAAAACCGTTTCCTAGGTGACGGCTCTTAATTATCTACTGGCGTCTGTAATTATGTCGAATTGTAAAATTGTAAAAAGAATTACGTCCGCCGACTCATAAAAACGACGTAGATAGTTGTAAGATTATTGAATTCAATTTAATTAATAAATCATTTTTATATTATGATCATAGTGATATAATTGTGTATATATCGAAGAGAAAACAATTAAGTAGCATCTTCGTCGAAAGTAAATTATTTGGTTACGTTCCTGGACGTCCGCTTCTTCGCAGCACGCCATATAATGGAGAACCCTTGACCGTAATAAACCTTCATTGCAGGTACATTTTCAATTTCAAGTGAAAACACTTTTTTATAATAAGTTTTCAAATATTTATCAAAATTATGAGCAGATATTTACGTGGGGTTAGAATTGGTAAAAGTAGGGTTGCCAACATATTTCATTTAAAGCACTTTTTTGCTGTTCCCTAATATTCTCTTTTTAATTAAGGGTGTTCGGATCATTTCGATTAACATTCGTCTCTTTTTGTTCTCTTTATACTTTTGGGAGTTCTGGCAACCCTAGGAAACCGGAAATGTTACTCAATGCGCCCAACGGCAATGCAGGTGTAGTGCTAACCGCTTATGAATAAAAAAGCGTATTGTTTGTGTAATTCGGTTGATTGTGTATTCCCTTTGACGTGTTTAGTAGTCGGGCGGGCATTCTTCATAAAGTATTTCGTATGTGTTAATTTGGAAGTTGTGATAGCGTTGTTGTTAATTAATTCTGGCAATAATTGGATACCGTAGGGTCGTGTTTACACACACTTCTGGGTATTGGATCCGTGTTGCATTTGTGATTTTATCTGTATCCTCAGAGGCCATGCGGTGTTCCGCATGGGCCTAAAAACGTTCGATCGGATGGAGGAGGAGGCGATGCCCCTAGTAATGAATGTATGGGCTGGGGGATTCAAGACGGATTTGGCGTAGCCGAGTTCGGCTCCTGTATGATTCACACGGTACATCTGTCACCCGCAATTTCATTGTTGCACTCGGCGTAAGTTTGGCGCTTGCATTTTAATAAAATATGGGGCTAATTGCGCGATTTGGCTGTCAGCGCGAAGTGACAAACGCCGGGGGAGATTTAATAACAAAATAACCCGAGAATTAGATGGGCAGGGGATCGTTGCAGTGTCTTCCACTTATTGGAGGCGGGGGCGGCGTATCTGCATAAAAGTAATAAAAAACATGCGCTCTCGCTTCCTGGGCGAATTATGCGAGTTGCGAGTTGTTTTAGTTTACGGTATAAGGCATACCTGCCCGGCCAAAATAATAACGCATTTGTGTTATCGTGTAACGGCTGTCCCATTATTGGAATGTGTCTCCAAAGTAGGTATGTTTTCACTACTTAGGGAATGATATCACGGCGTGTCCCCGCAGCAGCATCCCCCGGGTCATGAAGTCGCGAACAATGCACTTCCTTTCCGCTATAATGCCGCCATTAATAATTAACCACGTTCGAGTTTTGTGTAATATGAACAAAGTGGGAGCGATTGTTCTTTATTTTGCGGATTACGCCTGAATAAATCAAGGTAATCTATTAAACATTTCCTCCCCGGCGATAATTCTTCCGTCTCGTTTTTTATCGATCGCGCTAATTGGCCTTGTTTGTAAGAAATTAAAATCTCGACCGAGATTCCCGGATATCATTTAATTACCAGATTTGAAAGGCATATTTTCTATGCCCCGGAATATCGCGGGGGGGTTTTAAAAGCGAACTTCGCGTCCGCAACTTTGCTCTTCACTTCGCTATTGCTGTCTCGATATTCCATTTAGCATTTTCACGCATTGCATTTCCACGTTTATTGCACCGCACTAATAGCTCCGCCGCCGCTCATCCTCTTTATTACCCGCAAAACAATTACACCGCATAGTTTAATTAAATGCTAAATTTACTACACAAATTCTTCCAAATCCTCGTACCATCCCTTGCATTTCTACTATATTAAATTTTATAATACTATTTATTCTACTCGCTTATCACAAACTCTAATATACTTATAATTACAGAGATATTAATTACGCATCCTGAAACAAAACGCACACAAATGAGCCAAGTATAAATAAAGGCGGCTGCGAACATCAAGTTCATCCAACAACACTGCATTTCACAATATTTACCAAACTATACCTCGTCCTATTTATAAACATAATATTGTTAGTTTTAAACAAGAGGCACGGAACTACTTTAGACATGCCTGGTTAGACACTAAGTATTTCTCCCGCGCTCACAACGGCTAATGCGAAACGGCATTGCAGAGGTAACTTCTATTCTTCAATGCTTTATTATTCCATCATGTTAAAAGACGATTTTACCCAGACGTGGCCTTAAGTCGACACTATATTTAATATAAATACAAATTTTCGCCATTTTACTCAAAAAAACATTTCATGGACGTGTCATTATTAAGAATAATCACATATAGTGTTTCCACTTGAAATTGAAAATGTACCTGCAATGAGGGTTTATTACGGTCAAGGGTTCTCCATTGTATGGCGTGCTGCGAAGAGACGGGCGTCCAGGAACGTAACCAAATAACTTACTTTCGACGAAGATGCTACTTGACGGTTTTCTCTTCGATATATACACAATTATATCACTATAATCATAATATAAAAATGATTTATTAATTAAATTGAATTCAATAATCTTACAACTATCTACATCGTTTTTTATGAGTCGGCGGACGTAATTCTTTTTACAATTTTACAATTCGATATAATTACAAGACTACAGACGCCAGTAGATAATTAACAGCCGTCACCTAGGAAACGGTTTTAAAAGGATTATACATTCGCCCATGCAATTAAGGTTCATTGTACCTTAACTGCTGGGCGAATATGCAGTCCAGGTAGACAATCAGTTAAGGCTGCCTCAAATAGTCTATTTCTCAAATAGTCTACATCTGTCTTTCAGTCGGTGTTAATCTTTACATAGCAACAGTACTCATTTTACATACGTGTGCATATTATCATTTATTAACTTGTGAAAAGGTAGAGTTTATTAGGATGGAAACGTCGTTAAGTGAAACTGCAACAATTATTTCATCAATTTATAATGACACTCAGTTCGACGATGTATTTCAGTTATGTGAGGAAAGAAGCCATTCCGAAAGTTTTGTTGAAGAATCCCTTCGACAGTCTACAAAGGGAAGCTGTTCTCAAATTGATTTTGATAAATTTCAAAACAACCATCATCAAATGAACACATCAACAATCGAAAATGAAAATCAGGGATTAATAAAGCATGCTTTTCTTTCAACTGCTACTAAAAGGATAGTCGTAAATATTTATAACACCTTTATAAGCGAGAATCATGCATCTTCACTGCAAATAATTTCCATTCTGACAGGAATATCATATTCAACGGTTTGGAGAATAATTACGAAAGGACCGCCAGCCAAGAATATTGCAGCAAGCTCGTTAGACTATTATCAGGATGTGAACGCCGAATTATTTGAAAATTGGTTTCGCAATCAATTATTGCCCAACATACCTAATAACTCAATAATCGTAATGGATAATGCAACTTACCACTCAAAGCAAATTAATAAAATCCCAACTGCCGCTTCCAAGAAAGGCGATATTGCGGATTTTTGCATTCAAAATGGTATTGTTATTCCCCTAAGTGCAAAGAAAAAAACATTATTAGAACTTTTAAAAAAACAAAATTTCAAACAAACATGTGGTTGATAAGATAGCAGAAGAATTTGGTCACCAAGTGTTGCGCCTTCCACCTTATTACTGTATCTTCAATCCAATTGAGCTGATATGGTCAACTTTAAAAAGAAATTTGCAGAAAAATAATGCACATCCCAAAATGAGCGAAGAAACAATTCAACTTGTTCAGCGATAATGCAACCACATTTCAAGTACCATTTGGAAAAACTGCATCGATCATGTGATAAAAATTGAAAACGATTATAGGACGCTTAGTGTATCAAATCTAATTATTAATGTTCAAAGTGAAAGTGATAGCGATGAATCTAGATGTGCGGAATAATATTTGCTTGTTACATTACGTTTCATGAAAAAATTAACTGATGTTAACGTCGTTAATTTTTTAACGCAATGAGCAAGTCAATAATGTTATGGGTAACTTAAGTTATTTGTTTCGCAAATCATGCTGTATATAAATTTTCTATGAAATTATAACTACATTTGTAAAACACAATTAATTATATGTACACTTAAAAGTACAATGAAAAGTACAATTTAATGGTAATGAATCAGTAATGTTAATTTTCTACGGGGCACTGAATCTGTATTTTCTGATGCTGGCTCTGGACTCTGTTCTCTTCCCATTACCCGTCATAAAATTCCGTTCGCACAATGGAGCGCAATAAACACCCTTCGTAGGTAGATTTTCAATTTCAAGTAAAAACACTATACTTATATACAGGGTGACTCTCTTGTAACTGATCGGACTGAAAATTTTTCAACATACTCTGAACCAGCATATAAAACTGCACAATATTGCCCATTTAACCAGATCTCTAGCTTTAAGAATAAGAAAGATACCCATGCAATCCTACTCTATTTAGGACACCCTGTATAGATAGTATTGATCTTCGTTACATAAACAAATAATAATACTTTGGTCATTTTTTTACATATTGAAACGTTTTTGAAACATTTAAAGTAATTATGTGATATAATAAATGAAAGTTCGTACCAAGCCTTCGATTAATTAACAGTCGTAGGTTCGATTCCCGCCAATAAAATTGCAATTTTAACAAATAGGCAATTGCAAAAGCAAACTAGGAATCGATTAAACCGATAACCCATAAATAATTGAGAAAATAGGTCCGGTACAGTTGCAATAATGAAAGTGACTGGTAGAGAAATGGTTAGATTATTCAATTCCGGTGGTGCGCGGCATTAGGGTGTAGTCCGCTTAGGGCTGCAGGGTATTTCTGGGGTTGAGCAAAACATTATGAACAAAATTGAACGTGATCTGAATCAAAGCCGAATTAATGTCCGAGACGTAATGCGCATTCAAGGCTGCCATCATCAATAATAATCTGGAATCCACATAGTTTTAAGGCTACGTTTAATAACTAGTCGTTGGTGCAGTTATTAAACATATTAATATATACCGGGTGATTCAAGTTTTATTACCAGGCCAAAAATGGCGACATCTAATTGAAATAAAAAATACAAAATAAGTACACATGTTTAGATATTGATGAAGCCCAATATGACGATAAAAAATAAAATTTTAACCATCCGTTGTTTATACGTTATTTCACAAAGAATTTGTAATTTTATTTATATAGTTTTTGTCAGAACATACTTTAATGCTATTCCAAACATTCCAGTGTAATCGAAGACAAAAAAATTGCACCAATTATTGAATTAAATGGATTTTGATATTGCAACAGTAATATTTATTACTAAATAGTAAAATATGAGGGCTGCTACCAGTAATAGTCCCTATAATGGATTTTATGGGTTTTATGATAGGCCGTACCCAATCCCTCAGCCTGCTGGGTGGATACCGACGCAAGGATTTTTTCAGGGCCGGAGCTGCAAGGCCCGTTCAACCCACGGGTGACTGGCGGAATCATAAAAAGTCATAAAACGTTCCAACCGCACAGGCGCGGTCAATGCTTTGTAGGGCTCTTGACTTACAAAATCATAAATCATACCGAGGAAAGTTGGTCAGTAATGTAAAAAATGCTTTAATTTGAAATCTAATCATTTTCATTAATTTTTGATTTCATAAATGGGTTCTATGAATAAAATAAAACAGTTTAGTTCAAAAATAACGATAGAGAATTTTTCCCGAAAAGAGTTTTTTTAATTTTATAACCGTCTATATAATTATATCAAACTACCTTTTCGTAGATTAGTATCAGACCTATATAAATCCAAATTTTCATATTTTTTGGGCAAGTCCAAATGCCTAAAAAACCCATGGTAATAAAACTTGAATCACCCGGTATAGCAGCCGTCCTTATAGCAACCAATTTTTTGTATTAATTATTTTATGATTAAATTAGTGTATGAGAGAAACTTGCAGGTATATTTTATATAAATGATGGTATTAAATTTATGTTTTGTTTGGAGAACCGTCGGGAACCGCCGGAATGTCGCGACTGCTTATATATGATTAAGATAATTATTGTGGAGACGTAATTAAAATCAAATAACGGCGAAGGGCTCCGGGGGCATTAATTGCTTTGTAATTATCAAAATAAAAACGTTCCAGGGAGGTATAATTAAACGAAAATCGATAGATTAATCAGAGGACGTTCTTCTGGAGAATTTGTCTCTTATCTATCAGGTCTAGTAAATGGATCCCGTTAACCGGCCTTGATGGAGAAGAGGAGAATTGCAATCAATCGCGGCACATTGTCACCTACAAAACTTCGTAGGAAACGAGGATGTTGAGCACATGCTCGTGGCGTGTATCCAACTGTAATCCGTGGTTCATCCATGGCCGTAACTAAAACCCACGTCGATTAACACCCAAAAAACGCGCAGCCCACAAACTTCGCCACCTCGGTAATCGCCCTAAGTACTCGCCGCACCTTTTTCCCCGGCCGCGGTCCTGATTGGTAATCAGTACTGATGTAACTGGGGAAGACAGCATGACACAATTAATAAATCGAGGGCACTTAATTGCGACACACAGTCGCACAAAGAGAAGAGCGCGCCCAGCTGGACGCGTCAGGGCTCGGATGATGGCAAAAAAGGCCGGCCTGCGGAAAAACGCATTCCCCAGGTTGATTAAACGGCGGACAGTTTGATAGTGAGATGTGTCGCTTTTATTGTACGGCGGGGAGCGGCGGCGGCGATTCATATTTAGCCGGCACTGTTATCGAGTTTCTTGCGCCCCGGACGGTTTCTTTCCATTAATGCGAACCTTCGGATTAGACCGAGCCGGGATTTGGCGAAAAAGTTCCCATCTTCGCTCTCACGCATCGGTCTCGTCTATTTTGGCATTCATCGCGAGTTTTAATCACACCATGCAAGGTTAAGCTCCTCTCCCGTTTTCAACACTACATCAATCTGAAAGAAACGTATGAACAAGACACCATCCCTTCTCAAAGGAGGACTGCATACGTGTTACATTTTGGCGCCCGAGCAGGGACCTGTTATATAATCTAGTAAAACTGAGGGTTAAGGAGAAGTCAACACTACATCAATCTGAAAGAAACGCATGGAACAAGACACCATCCCTTCTCAAAGGAGGACTGCATACGTGTTACATTTTGGCGCCCGAGCAGGGACCTATTATATAATCTAGTAAAACTGAGGGTTAAGGAGAAGTCAACACTACATCAATCTGACAGAAACGTATGGAAAACCCTCTAGTAAAGCCCTCTAGTAAAACTGAGGGTTAAGGAGAAGTCAACACTACATCAATCTGAAAGAAACGTATGGAAAACCCTCTAGTAAAACCCTCTAGTAAAACTGAGGGTTAAGGAGAAGTCAACACTACATCAATCTGAAAGAAACGTATGGAACAAGACACCATCCCTTCTCAAAGGAGGACTGCATACGTGTTACATTTGGTGCCCGAGCAGGGACCTATTATATAATCTAGTAAAACTGAGGGTTAAGGAGAAGTCAACACTACATCAATCTGAAAGAAACGTATGGAAAACCCTCTAGTAAAACCCTCTAGTAAAACTGAGGGTTAAGGAGAAGTCAACACTACATCAATCTGAAAGAAACGTATGGAAAACCCTCTAGTAAAACCCTCTAGTAAAACTGAGGGTTAAGGAGAAGTCAACACTACATCAATCTGAAAGAAACGTATGGAACAAGACACCATCCCTTCTCAAAGAAGGGCTGGATGCGTGTTACATTTTGGCGCCCGAGCAGGGACCTGTTATGTAATCTAGTAAAACTGAAGGTTAAGGAGAAGTCAACACTACATCAATCTGAAAGAAACGTATGGAACAAGACACCACCCCTTCTCAAAGGAGGGCTGGATACCTGTTACATTTTGGCGCCCGAGCAGGGACCTGTTATATAATCCAGTAAAACTGAGAGTTAAGGAGAAGTCATAAGCAGAAAAGATGGCACATTCCGAAACCGCAGGAGAAACTTCGAAAACCATACAGGAAGTTGCCGAAACTGTCAGCTGGGCCTACCTCCTGAAAAAGGATCAATTAATTAAGGCTTGTAAAGAACAGGGTTTACCCACCACCGGGACCTTACTATTTTTTTGTAGCAAACATATAATTACCAGGTTTTACAATCTCCGGTTAACTTTAATCCGAGGTTATTTCGCAAGGAAAATAATCATCATAATATAAAATTTCTATAAAATAACATTTCTAGGCACAAATTGATATATCTCAATTGGATATTTATTAAATTACAGATATCGAATACTAGTATATCTATTTATATTGGCAAAAAATTGCTTTGATATTAATACGCTAGTTTTTGAGATTCCGTTATTTATGTATGAAAAATTGAAAAATCAGCAAAGGATATAATTCGAAAATATCGAATATTTGATATTTGCAAACCAATATTGATATATCTCAAGAATGCGTCATTGGATTTAAATTTAATTACACCAGTTTAATATCGGTCAATCACGCTATAACAGCAATAAATTACATTGATATTGATAAGGTGGTTTTTAAGATATCGTTATATAAATATGAACGTAATTGGAGAAATACTTAAAATAGTTCGAATATCGATATTTTCAAAGACAAATTGGCATATCTCAAGTATCTCTCATTGGATATTTATTAAATTACAGATATCGAATACCAATATATCGGTTTATATTGGCGAAAAATTGCATTGGTATTGATACATTAGTATTTGAGATTCCGTTATTTATGTATGGAAAATTGAAAAAATCAGCAAGTGATATAATTCGAAAAGATCGAGTATTCGATATTTGCAAACCAAAATTGATATATCTCGAGAACCCTTCATTGGATTTAAATTCAATTACAGAAATTTAATATCGTTATATCACGCTATAACAGCAATTAATTACATTGATATTGATGCGGTGGTTTTTAAGATATCGTTATATAAATATGAACCTAATTGAGAAATACTTAAAATAGATCGAGAGGCTAAGCCTGGATTCTGAAGTCGCCCTGGATCCATGCCCTGTCGAATCTTGCCTGAAATTCCTGAAAGATCTCGAGGACTCGTGAAGGGGCTCGAGGATCTCGTGAACAAACCAAGGCCAAGGTCGGAGGATATAGCAATCACCACCAGTAGTGGTGATTGCTATATATATATATATATATATATATATATATATATATATATATATATATATACAGAGTGTCCCAGTTATCGTGCTAAATATGTGCAACTCGTAAACGGCACAAGAGATAGTGAGTTATGTAAATTATGCAAAATAATCTAGAAGACAACAAGCTCTTAGCAGGAAACATAATAATTTTAAAAATTGACTAGTTTGGATGCCAATGACAAAAAAACCAAAAAAGCTGTTGTTTAAATTTAAGTTTCATAGAAGTTTTTAAGGAATTTTGAATTTCAATAAACATTTTCACGAGTTTCAATGACATTTTTACGAATTTTCTGTGGAACATTGAAGATACTTTCAGCTCACAAAAATTAAATAAAATTTGCATTTTCAAATTGAACAAATTCTACTGTACTAAATGACTATTACCGAAATTCGTAAAAATGACATTGAAACTCTTGAAAATGATTATTGAAATTGAAAATATTCTGTTTCAGTTTGTAATATTTTTATAGGGCTTCATTGTTATTGGAATTTCGAGATATTTTTATATTTATGGCATACAGGTTTATTTTTATTTCAGTGAAAACGTTAATTTAGAAGTTTTATGAAGATATAATAAAATTTTCTTGAATTTATAAAAGGTTTGACGAACTTCTCAGTTGCAATAAACATATCCTCGTATTTGAATAAAGTTTTGCCAAATTATAATTACTATTTTATTAAAATTCATCAAAATTTCATGAAACTCGTGGAAATGTTAATTCAGATAATTTGGTATAACTTGAAATACAAGGAAATGTGTATTCAAAATGCAAATTTACATTTTCAACTTGTATAATTTTTATAGGGCTTTATTTTCTATAAAAATCTGAAGATATTTTCATGTTCATGGCTTACAAATTACAATAAAATCGAGGATATACCCTTTTGAAGTGACAAGTATGGAATAGTATTTACTGAAATTTCTGAAAATGTATTAATTGCATATTTCGTGCCAGATTTGTATATAATATGACTGAACATAATTGTCATGAAAATGTGAACAGGTTTCTGGTTTAAATAAGTAAAAAACAACGATATAACTTTCTGAAGTGAAAAGTTTGCGTTATTATTTCCTGAAATTTCCAAACATTTATTAATTCCATATTTAGTCATAGATTTGTATTAAGTTAACCTAAAGACATTTCTTCTCAAAAGTTTCTGTATTAAATAAGTGAGAAAACCGAGGATATAACATTCTGAATTGACAAGTATGGCTAATATTGAAATTTCTGAAAATTTATTAATTTCATGTTTAATTCCAGATTTGTATTTAGTATATCTGAAGACATTTCTTTTTGAAAATTTGACGAGGTTTCTGTATGTAATAAGTGAGATAATCAAGGAAGTAACTTTCTGATTTGTCAAGTATTGTTAGTATTTATTGAAATTTCTGAAAATGAAATAGTATGAATTAGCAAAACTTTAATGAAATATAAAGAAATGATTTTTAGGGCTTTATTTTCTATAAGAATTTCAAGATATTTTCATGTTCATGGCATACATGTTAGAAGAAAATGGATCATATAATTTTCCAATATAATACTAATATAATAGTGATAAGTATGACTTTAGTATTTGCTCAAATTTCTGAAAATTAATAGTAATTATAATTTGGAAAAACGTTATTGAAATACAAGGAAATGTTTATTGAAATTAAAAAAAAAATCATTATCAGCTTGTGTCATTTTTATAGGGATTCATTTTCCATAGGAATCTCGAGATTACTTCATGTTTATGGCTTACAGTTTTTTCAATTCAGTGACAATGTCAATTTAGAAGTTTTATGGAGGTTTAGTAAAGTTTTCTTGATTTTCGAAAAGGTTTAGCGAACTTTTCAGTTACAATAAACATTTCCTCGTATTTGAATAAAGTTTTACCAAATTATAAATACTAATTTAAAAGTTTTATGGAGATTTAATCAAATTTTCTTGATTTTCGAAAAGGTTTAATGAACTTTTCAGTTACAATAAACATTTCCTCGTATTTGAATGAAGTTTTGCCAAATTATAAATACTAATTTAGAAGTTTTATGGAGATTTAATCAAATTTTCTTGATTTTCCAAAAGGTTTAACGAACTGTTTAGTTACAATAAACATTTACTCGCATTTGAATAAAGTTTTGCCAAATTATAAATACTAATTTAGAAGTTTTGTGGAGATTTAATCAAATTTTCTTTATTTTCGCAAAGCTTTACCGAACTTTACAGTAACAATAAACATTTCCTCGTATTTGAATAAAGTTGTGCCAAATTATAAATACTAATTTAGAAGTTTTATGGAGATTTATCAAATTTTCTTGATTTTCGGAAAGCTTTAACGAACGTTTCAGTTACAATAAACATTTCCTCGTATTTGAATAAAGTTTTGCCAACTTATAAATACTAATTTAGAAGTTTTGTGGAGGTTTAGTTGTATTTTCTTGATTTTTGAAAAGCTTTAACAAACTTTTCAGTAACAATAAACATTTCCTCATATTTGAATAAAGTTTTGCTAAATTATAAATACTAATTTAGAAGTTTTGTGGAGATTTAATCAAATTTTCTCGATTTTCGAAAAGCTTTAACGAACTTTTCAGTTACATTAAACATTTTCTCATGTTTGAATAAAGTTTTGCCAAATTATAAATACTAATTTAGAAGTTTTATGGAGATTTAATCAAATTTTCTTAATTTTCGAAATGTTTAACGAACTTTTCAGTTACAATAAACATTTCCTCGTATTTGAATAAAGTTTTGCCAACTTATAAATACTAATTTAGAAGTTTTGTGGAGATTTAATCAAATTTTCTAGATTTTCCAAAAACATTTAACTAACTTTTCAGTAACAATAAACATTTCCTCGTGTTTGAATAAAGTTTTGCCAACTTATAAATACTAATTTAGAAGTTTTGTGGAGGGTTAGTTGTATTTTCTTGATTTTCGAAAAGCTTTAACAAACTTTTCAGTAACAATAAACATTTCCTCATATTTGAATAAAGTTTTGCTAAATTATAAATACTAATTTAGAAGTTTTGTGGAGATTTAATCAAATTTTCTCGATTTTCGAAAAGGTTTAACGAACTTTTCAGTAACAATAAACATTTCCTCGTATTTGAATATAGTTTTTCCAACTTATAAATACTAATTTAGAAGTTTTTTGGAGATTTAGTCAAATTTTCTTAATTTTCGAAAAGGTTTAACGAATTTTTCAGTTACAATAAACATTTCCTCGTATGTGAATAAAGTTTTGAAAATTATAAATACTAATTTAGAAGTTTTGTGGAGATTTAATCAAATTTCCTTGATTTTCGAAAAGGTTTAACGAACTTTTCAGTAACAATAAACATTTCCTCGTATTTGAATATAGTTTTTCCAACTTATAAATACTAATTTAGAAGTTTTTTGGAGGTTTAATCAAATTTTCTTGATTTTCGAAAAGCTTTAACGAACTGTTCAGTTACAATATACATTTCCTCGTATTTGAATAAAGTTTAGCCAAAATTTAAATACTAATTTAAAAGTTTTGTGGAGATTTTATCAAATTTTCTTGATTTTCAAAAAGCTTTAACGAACTGTTCAGTTACAATAAACATTTCCTCGTATTTGAATAAAGTTTTGCCAACTTATAAATACAAATTTAGAAGTTTTGTGGAGAATTAATCAAATTTTCTTGATTTTCGAAAAGCTTTAACTAACTTTTCAGTAACAATAAACATTTCCTCGTATTTGAATAAAATTTTGCCAAATTATAAATACTAATTTAAAAGTTTTATGGAGATTTAATAAAATTTTCGTGATTTTCGAAAAGCTTTAACTAACTTTTCAGTAACAATAAACATTTCCTCGTATTTGAATAAAGTTTTGCCCAATTATAAATCCCATTTTATTAAAATTCATTAAACTTTCATCAATTCATTCAATAACTAAGGTGTTGATTAAATACACATATTTCACACATCATCCTCTCAATTCTACCAGTACTGAATATTAATCATCACTCAATTAATTTCACAAGCAAATAGGAATAATTTATTAACCTTTTGTTGTCTGCTATAATTTTATCATATCATGATCATTCAATTCAAATTTGAATCATCCAGAAAATTTATGACTTCGTATCAATAAAGTAATGGTTTTTGAAGCAGTTGAGAGGATGATTATAGTGTGACGTCCCACCCACCCTCGAATTCAAAGTCTGTGCAATGTAAATCTTAGAAGGTTAATTTTTCTGCAATCATTGAAACCAAAGATTCAATCATCTCAGTAACAGTCCTATGGTATTTTGTATAATACTAATACCATGGTAACAATTACCATTGGTTTACCAAAGTCCTATGGTATTTTGTATAATACTAATACCATGGTAACAATTTCCACTGGTTAATATTGCTTAGAAGTTTGGTAAATTTAACAAATCAGAAAATTAGTTTAAATTTTTTTATTGTATTTTAATGAAAACATAGATTTTTTTGTGTTTTGTTCTGTGTTTAAATAGAAAATATATAGCTTACAATAGTGTCTTGTTTGTTAAAAATTATAATACCACCAAAAAATTAGGAAATTACCATTAAAAATATATGTATTTTCATTAAAATCTTATTTTATTCCAGAAACGAGTCAACTGCAATATTCAATTATCGAATCAATTATCTCACTTAAAGTCCTATGGTATTTTGTATAATACTAATACCATGGTAACAATTGCCATTGGTTTACCATACCTTACCATTTCTTAGTAGTTTGGTAAATTTAACAAAGCAGAAAATTAGTTTAAATTTTTTTATTGTATTTTAACGAAAACCTGGAAAATTTTGTGTTTTGTCCTGTGTTCAAATAGAAAATATATAGTTTACAATAGTGTCTTGTTTGTTAAAAATTATAATACCACAAAAAAATTAGGAAATTACCATTTAAAATATATGTTTCTACATTAAAATCATATTTTATTGCAGAAACGAGTCAACTGCAATATTTTTAATATGTTTTTACAATTAAGGGAAAATATTATGATTAAGTTATAGGCAGCATAAAATTCGTTAAGATGTTAACTAATACTAGAAATTTTAGGCGTAAATCTGTTTAAATATGAAGGATATAATGTTTTTCTTTGTTTCCCAACAATTTGAAAAGGTGCACTTGACCAGTTTCTGAAATAAATGGTTCAAATATAGTCACCACTGTTTTTCCAACCACGAGTTTTATTCATCTTCAGTTTTAAATTGGCAATCAACAAGCCAATCAACTATAATAATAATAATAATAATATATTTATTCCCATAAAACATATGCTAAAATACAATGTATTGGATGTATAAGTTTTAATCATCTATTTATGGTTTATAAAATAATGATTTTTATTGTTGCTGGATCATCTGAGAGGATGATTATAGTGTCCCACCCACACTCCAATTCTGAGTTCATGCAAAGTAAATCTTAGAAGGATCCATTTTTTGCTATCATGAAAACGAAACTTTCAATCAGCTTACAAGTAAGATTCGAAGGGTGGGTGGGTGGGTACAAGTACAATCATCCCTTAATTGTACCAGTCGTCAATGGTAATTATCGGGAAACTAATTCCATCCCTTAATCATCCCTTAATTGTACCAGTCGTCAATGGTAATCATCGGGAAACTAATATCTTAAGAGAATAGAAATAATTAAATCTTTTTTGTTGTCGTCTAAAATTATATTTTCTTATTTACTATAAATTTTAATCATCTAGTAAATTTATGGTTTCGTATGAAAAAGTAATGATTTTGATTGTTGCTGGATCAATTGAGAGGATTATAGTGTACCCACCCGCCCACCCTGCAATTCAAAGTTTATGCCAAGTAAATCTTAGAAGGTTCATGATTCTGCCATGATTAAAATACAAGTTTCAATCATCTTACAAGTAAATTTCGAAGAGTGGGTGGGTAGGCACAAGTAAAATCATCCCTTAATTGTACCAGTCCTCAATGGCAATCATCGATAAACTAATTTCATAGGCGAATAGAAATAATTAAATCTTTTTTGTTGTCGTCTAAAATTATATTATCTTATTCACTATTAATTTTAATCCTCTAGTAAATTTATGGTTTTGTATCAATAAAGTAAGAATTTTGATTATTAAATTGATTATTAAATTATAAGAATTGAGAGGATAATTATAGTGTGCCCACCCGCCCACCCTCCAATTCAAATTTTTTGCAAAGTAAATCTTAGAAGGTTCATTTTTCTGCAATCATTAAAAGAAAAGTTTCAATCAACTTACAAGTGAGATTTGAAAGGTGGGTGGGTGGGCACAAGTATAATCATCCCCTAAATTGTGCCAATCTTTAATATTAATATCATTAAACTAATATCAAAAGCGAATATAAATATTTATATCGTTTTTGTTGTTGTCTATAATTATATCATTTTATTCACTATAAATTTTGATCACCTAGTAAATTTATGGTTTCGTATCAACAATGTAATGATTCTAGTTGATGCTGGATCATTTGATAGGATGATTATAGTGTATATAATAGTGTATATTATATATTATATTTAGTTGGATGGGCAATCTGAAGAGGGTGATAATTTATTTTCTATGTGTTTATCTGTTACACAGGCATAAATTAATTACACATTCATATCAGTATCACTAAAATAGGAACGCGTGTATCAAACTAGTATAAAGTAAGAGCAAGATAAACAACGGCCGGAGTGTAGAGTACTTATAAATTGGCAAAACTTTATTGAAGTACCAAGAAATGTTTATTGAATTTGAAAATATTCTGTTTCAGTTTGTAATATTTTTATAGGGCTTCATTGTTATTGGAATTTCGAGATATTTTTATATTTATGGCATACAGGTTTATTTTTATTTCAGTGAAAACGTTAATTTAGAAGTTTTATGAAGATATAATAAAATTTTCTTGAATTTATAAAAGGTTTGACGAACTTCTCAGTTGCAATAAACATATCCTCGTATTTGAATAAAGTTTTGCCAAATTATAATTACTATTTTATTAAAATTCATCAAAATTTCATGAAACTCGTGGAAATGTTAATTCAGATAATTTGGTATAACTTGAAATACAAGGAAATGTGTATTCAAAATGCAAATTTACATTTTCAATTTGTATAATTTTTATAGGGCTTTATTTTCTATAAAAATCTCAAGATATTTTCATGTTCATGGCTTACAAATTACAATAAAATCGAGGATATACCCTTTTGAAGTGACAAGTTTGGAATAGTATTTACTGAAATTTCTGAAAATGTATTAATTGCATATTTCGTGCCAGATTTGTATATAATATGACTAAACATAATTGTCATGAAAATGTGAACAGGTTTCTGGTTTAAATAAGTAAAAAACAACGATATAACTTTCTGAAGTGAAAAGTTTGCGTTATTATTTCCTGAAATTTCCAAACATTTATTAATTCCATATTTAGTCATAGATTTGTATTAAGTTAACCTAAAGACATTTCTTCTCAAAAGTTTCTGTATTAAATAAGTGAGAAAATCGAGGATATAACATTCTGAATTGACAAGTATGGCTAATATTGAAATTTCTGAAAATTTATTAATTTCATGTTTAATTCCAGATTTGTATTTAGTATATCTGAAGACATTTCTTTTTGAAAATTTGACGAGGTTTCTGTATGTAATAAGTGAGATAATCAAGGAAGTAAGTTTCTGATTTGTCAAGTATTGTTAGTATTTATTGAAATTTCTGAAAATGAAATAGTATGAATTAGCAAAACTTTAATAAAATATAAAGAAATGATTTTTAGGGCTTTATTTTCTATAAGAATTTCAAGATATTTTCATGTTCATGGCATACATGTTAGAAGAAAATGGATCATATAATTTTCCAATATAATACTAATATAATAGTGATAAGTATGACTTTACTATTTGCTCAAATTTCTGAAAATTAATAGTAATTATAATTTGAAAAAACGTTATTGAAATACAAGGAAATGTTTATTGAAATTAAAAAAAAATAATTATCAGCTTGTGTCATTTTTATAGGGATTCATTTTCCATAGGAATCTCGATATTACTTCATGTTTATGGCTTACAGTTTTTTTCAATTCAGTGACAATGTCAATTTAGAAGTTTTATGGAGGTTTAGTAAAATTTTCTTAATTTTCGAATAGGTTTAACGAACTTTTCAGTTACAATAAACATTTCCTCGTATTTGAATAAGGTGTTGCCAACTTATAAATACTAATTTAGAAGTTTTGTGGAGATTTAATCAGATTTTCTAGATTTTCGAAAAGCTTTAACGAACTTTTCAGTAACAATAAACATTTCCTCGTATTTGAATAAAGTTTTGCCAATTTATAAATACTAATTTAGAAGTTTTGTGGAGGTTTAATCAAATTTTCTTGATTTTCGAAAAGCTGTAACGAACTGTTCGGTTACAATAAACATTTCGTCCTATTTGAATAAAGTTTTGCCAAATTAGAAATACTAATTTAGAAGTTTTGTGGAGATTTAATCTAATTTTCTTGATTTTCGAAAAGCTTTAACGAACTTTTCAGTAACAATAAACATTTCCTCGCATTTGAATAAAGTTTTGCCAAATTATAAATACTAATTTTTATGTTTGGTGGAGATTTAATCAATTTTTCTTGATTTTCGAAAAGGTTTACCAAACATTTCAGTTACAATAAACATTTACTCGTATTTGAATAAAGTTTTGCCAAATTATAAATACTAATTTAGAAGTTTTATGGAGATTTAATCAAATTTTCTTGATTTTCGAATAGGTTTAACGAACTTTTCAGTTACAATAAACATTTCCTCGTATTTGAATAGAGTTTTGCCAACTTATTAATACTAATTTAGAAGTTTGGTGGAGATTTAAACAAATTTTCTTGATTTTCGAATAGGTTTAACGAACTTTTCTGTTACAATAAACATTTCCTCGTATTTGAATAAAGTTTTGCCAACTTATAAATACTAATTTAGAAGTTTTGTGGAGATTTAATCAAATTTTCTAGATTTTCCAAAAACATTTAACTAACTTTTCAGTAACAATAAACATTTCCTCGTGTTTGAATAAAGTTTTGCCAACTTATAAATACTAATTTAGAAGTTTTGTGGAGGTTTAGTTGTATTTTCTTGATTTTCGAAAAGCTTTAACAAACTTTTCAGTAACAATAAACATTTCCTCATATTTGAATAAAGTTTTGCTAAATTATAAATACTAATTTAGAAGTTTTGTGGAGATTTAATCAAATTTTCTAGATTTTCCAAAAACATTTAACTAACTTTTCAGTAACAATAAACATTTCCTCGTGTTTGAATAAAGTTTTGCCAACTTATAAATACTAATTTAGAAGTTTTGTGGAGGTTTAGTTGTATTTTCTTGATTTTCGAAAAGGTTTAACGAACTTTTCAGTTACAATAAACATTTCCTCGTATTTGAATAAAGTTTTGCCAACCTATAAATAGTAATTTAGAAGTTTTGTGGAGATTTAATCAAATTTTCTAGATTTTCCAAAAACATTTAACTAACTTTTCAGTAACAATAAACATTTCCTCGTGTTTGAATAAAGTTTTGCCAACTTATAGATACTAATTTAGAAGTTTTGTGGAGGTTTAGTTGTATTTTCTTGATTTTCGAAAAGCTTGAACAAACTTTTCAGTAACAATAAACATTTCCTCGTATTTGAATAAAGTTTTGGCAAATTATAAATACTAATTTAGAAGTTTTATGGAGATTTAATGAAGTTTTTTTGATTTTCGAAAAGGTTTAACGAACTTTTCAGTTACAATAAACATTTCTTTCTTATTTGAATAAAGTGTTGCCAACTTATAAATACTAATTTAGAAGTTTTGTGGAGATTTAATCCAATTTTCTCGATTTTCCAAACACATTTAACTAACTTTTCAATAACAATAAACATTTCCTCGTATTTGAATAAAGTTTTGCCAACTTATAAATACTAATTTAGAAGTTTTGTGGAGGTTTAGTTGTATTTTCTTGATTTTCGAAAAGCTTGAACAAACTTTTCAGTAACAATAAACATTTCCTCATATTTGAATAAAGTTTTGCTAAATTATAAATACTAATTTAGAAGTTTTGTGGAGATTTAATCAAATTTTCTCGATTTTCGAAAAGCTTTAACGAAGTTTTCAGTTACATTAAACATTTTCTCATGTTTGAATAAAGTTGTGCCAAATTATAAATACTAATTTAGAAGTTTTATGGAGATTTAATCGAATCTTCTTAATTTTCGAAAAGGTTTAACGAACTTTTCAGTTACAATAAACATTTCCTCGAATTTGAATAAAGTTTTGCCAAATTATAAATCCCATTTTATTAAAATTCATTAAACTTTCATCAATTCATTCAATAACTAAGGTGTTGATTAAATACACATATTTCACACATCATCCTCTCAATTCTACCAGTACTGAATATTAATCATCACTCAATTAATTTCATAAGCAAATAGGAATAATTTATTAACCTTTTGTTGTCTGCTATAATTTTATCATATCATGATCATTCAATTCAAATTTGAATCATCCAGCAAATTTATGACTTCGTATCAACAAAGTAATGATTTTTCTTGTGGCTGGATCAATTGAGAGGATGATTATAGTGTGACCACCCACCGACCCTCCAATACAAAGTTTATGCCAAGTAAATCTTAGAAGGTTCATTATTCTGCCATCATTAAAATACAAGTTTCAGTCATCTTACAAGTAAGTTTCAAAGAATGGGTGGGTGGGCACAAGTACAATCATCCCTTAATTGTACCAGTCGTCAATGATAATCATCAATAAACTAATTTCATAGGCGAATAGAAATAATTAAATATTTTTTGTTGTCGTCTAAAATTATATTATCTTATTCACTATTAATTCTAATCATCAAGCAAATTTATGGTTTCATATCAATAAAGTAATGATTTTTATTGTTGCTGGATCAATTGAGAGGATTATAGTGTGCCCACCCACCCACCCTCCAATTCAAAGTTTATGCAAAGTAAATCTTAGAAGGTTCATTTTTCTGCAATCATTAAAAGAAAAGTTTCAATCATTTTACAAGTGAGATTCGAAGGGTGGGTGGGTGGGCACAAGTATAATCATCCCCTAAATTGTGCCAATCTTTAATATTAATATCATTAAACTAATATCAAAAGCGAATAGAAATAATTATATCGTTTTTGTTGTTGTCTATAATTATATCATTTTATTCACTATAAATTTTGATCACCTAGTAAATTTATGGTTTCGTATCAACAATGTAATGATTCTAGTTGATGCTGGATCATTTGATAGGGTGATTATAGTGTTTATAATAGTGTATATTATATATTATATTTAGTTGGATGGGCAATCTGAAGAGGGTGATAATTTATTTTGCATGTGTTTATCTGTTACACAGGCATAAATTAATTACACATTCATATCAGTATCACTAAAATAGGAACGCGTGTATCAAACTAGTATAAAGTAAGAGCAAGATAAACAACGGCCGGAGTGTAGAGGGTATCGGCTTTACTTCCAAATTAATGAGGTTGCTTTCCATTCGTGCGGATTAGTAGGGAAAGTTTTAAAATCCATGTTATTGCTCTTTATTGTTCGCTTTATGGGGATTAAATTTGTGTTGAGTGTGGGATTAAGTCGAGTTAATGATGACACAGTGCGCGTGAGGGGGCGGAGGGGTTTCTTTTAGCGCTTTAATTTAAGGAATCCGGGAAGAGTGCCCGATGGGGATGGAATGCGTTAATTAGAATAGTGGTTATTGCAGTATTGCGCCGAGTAAAGTGGAGGGTTGAAAAGGATTATCGGACGGTGTGTTATTAAGTGGTATAAAAATAAAAGTCTGAAATGTGTGCAATCGTTTATTCAGTGTGTGTATGCATGCACAAATTATTCTGCTAATGCCTGAGCCCCCCGTCCCGCCTAAAATACATTACACACATTTGTAGTGTTCGCGAGCTCTGACAGCCATTATGAATGGTGCATGCATTATTCTGCTAACTGGCTATGCCGGCCGTATTTAATTAATGGGTCATAGATCGAGGATCATTTTATGACTTGTTTTTAATCTGGTTTGTTTAATGTGATTTTATCATCCGTGTAATTATTTTAAAAGGTTTGTTTATGCCTTGTTTGTCATCGCGCCTGAAAACCGTAATAGCCGCCGCACACCGGCACCGCCATAAATCCCCGTTTATGGTTGGACCCCTTTTTCTCATATTTTTAATCACCGCCGATTCGAGACCTCTGGTCCCTCATTAGCACGCATCGAACGCGCGCCACACCCCTGATATATTCAATAATGTGGCCACTCGAAAGAGTATTTGGGACATTCATTCGAAAATTCCGAGCGAATACAGTTTAATTTTAATAAGATAATAGGTAGGGTGCGGGGGCGACTTTATTATTCTTAAAATCAAATCAATTACGTGCAGTCTGCCTTCGCCTCCCCGTCTAATTATAGAAGTTTGCTGATCCTTTTAATTAGGTAATTTGTTCCTAATAGATTACACCTGAATAATTATGATGTCAAGCTCTGATGTTATTTCGGACACCAAGTACACCGTCGCGCCTAATTTTTCCCGCCTCCCTCCTTCGTTAATCCAAGGAAGCAGAAAATTATAAATACACGCGAGCCTTTTTTTAAATTTATTCCCGAATCGGACGGAAGATTTATGTTTATTAATGAGAATTTTCCCCTCACTGACTTATCCTTTTTAATTATTTATTAATCAAAGAAAAATTATCAAATAGCTGCCCTAGGTACGTGCAAATCAAACTCCCGAGCAAATTGGCTCGGCTCGCTGGGCTTTTCTGTTCACCCCCCCTCGAAACGTAAAAATGTTTTACTGGCCGGACGGGCATTATAAACAATGTCACGGTATCTTATTGCCCCTCGAAATAAATTGGTCGCATCCAAATAAATCCAATCATCTTTATCCGCCGATACATGTATTTCCTTCCAGGTCCGGATCCGCCGCCCCCTGCACCCCAAAAAGCCCCGCATGAATAGCCTCCCTCCCGATAAAAAGCATCACGTGTATTTTATTACAAAATAATATTTACTTACAGTCCTCAGTATATCAACTCTCGGCCGGCGCATTAATTTTTCACGTATCCACCCTCCAAATCCCGGAAATATTTCAATATTTCCGAAGCACTCCCGTAATTTTTAACACATAAAAAAACGTTATTTCATCACCTCAAAACGTTAAAACACCAGATTTTAACCGCCAAATCGTGTGTTTTAATGTCCAGCGCCAAATGGCACCTTTATGTCTGCCACGGAAAAGCCGCGCCAAATCCAGGCCCATGGTAACACCCTAGTTGCTCTCGTGCCATGATTATAGGGCAGAGTGCCAAAGTCAATTTTGGCTGCTCAGTAGCAGGGCCGCGCCAGGCCTTTGTGGCTCCCCGAGGCAAGTCACTCTTATGCTCCCCCACCGTAATTTATAATTCAAAATTATACAGGGTGGTCACTTTTACGACGCCCACCATTAGAATATATTAAACGGAAATATGTACAGAGTTGGTCAAATGGGATAAAAGTTTCTCATTTTTGTGCCTTTCAATATACTGAAACGAAATCTTGCACATTTCCTGAAATATCGCTGAAAAACTGAAAAAGTGCACTTTCCTTTTCCTTTTATAACTTTTGAAGGAAATTTGACTAAACTTAGCACTTTTACATTTTTCGACGCCAGTTTTCTGATCACAGTGTCAAATATTTCTGCGCCAACTAGATGCCCAAGTTTTCGCAGTCAACTTTTGATTTTCTTATGGCTGCAATATCGGATTTTAATAGCATTCAAAAGAGCGAAAAATTCCGATTTCAACCATGCATAACACATGGGTAATCTGACATTATTTACTACCAAAAGTCAATAATTTAAAATTGTGTTGCTAAAATCAAACTGCTGTGGACTGCTCTAAAAATCAAGTTGCCATAGAATAATAAATTTCACATTTCTTCATACAAAGAAAATAACTTCTGAATAATTTTATTGTGTATAAAGTGCAAAAAAGGTATAATATCTTTGATGAGTAAAAATGACAATACTTAAATATCCTAAATTTTAATTCAAGAATGGCATCTGATCAGATTATTTAATCAATACAATATGATTTATGATTTGCAATCTCAGCCAGGGCTCTGTAAGATGTGACGTGCCTGAAGGGCAATCAGCGCGTTAGGCCGCGGAGCGAGTGGAGGGTCCCTTCGAAGCAGCGACGAGGGCCGGCTCTCGGTGTCGGAGAGTGGGGGGGTTAAAAAAGGCTCAACGTAATTTTAACCTCGCAACTACTTCGTCACAAAGGGGGGCTCCACCCTACCTGCGTGGGTTGACGGCAGACAGTCAGCGAAGTTCAGAAATTACGAACTGTCGCAACGGCTGACCATCTGGCGCCCACACCACCAGATTTAAATCTCGCAGTGAGAATAGGAAGTTAAACTGAAAAGAATTCCCTTGAGAAAACGTGGGGGGAACAAAAAATAACAGGTGTGAATTTTGTTGTGTAAAATATCTGCGTTTATTCACACAAAAGACAGGACACCGTGCCTACGCTTCCTGAAAGAAATCCCTCCGTCCGCAACCCTGTCAAGCAGGGTTCACTATATTCGGCCGAATACCGCGAACACGTAATCGCGCGATGCGAAGGGCCGTCGGAGCCACCTCCCTCTTACAAAAACGCAAAACACGTACGACACGAAACACGCAACGCAAATTTTACACAAAAGAAAAAAACGATATATCAAATGAAAATAAAATAAGAATTGAGAACAAGAAAAAATATATATAGATCTGGCCTGTGTTCCTCGTGTGCGACTTCGCTGGCGGTTATGGGCTCGGCTCTAGGACGTGCGGCGGCCGGGATCGTCGGGAACGCCGTCACTAAATTCCAGACCTCAGAGCAACTCTGGCAGGATGGTCGCTGCCCCTAGCCAAGACCTGGCTGGCTGAGTTACTTAGCCCTTACCCAAAAAACGCCTGTAATGCACATGGCCTTAGTAACAATGGCCGGACACGTGTCTTTACGAAAAGAAAAATGTCGGGTTTAATTACTTACTCTGATGTTGTGAGCGTGTGGAGTTGAGTCGTACAGTACCCTCCCTTGCCTTGTGCTTGGTGCCGTCAATCCCTCTCAGGGTGCTTAAATGAGGACACGTTTTGAATCCCGGAAACCGGTTGGTGATATACCAAAGAAAAACTGTGACCTCGTGGCACGTCTGCACTATAGGGAAGGTGACCAGCTTCGCTTTCCCATGGTAGCGTGTCGCGAAGATTTTTAAAAATCACACGTAGAACGGAAAACACGCCACGTTTAAAAAAAAACGTGTGCGTACGGTTGCCTACGGTGGAGGTCTGTGCGCGAAATTAATAATTAAAAGACAGTTTCCGTCGGAGGCAATACCGGACCGTTACAAGATATTACATTTTAGAGTTTGTATGTCAATTTTTCATGTTGAGGATGATAATTCTTGAGGAGATAATTCTTGCCCAATTTCAATAGGAATCCCAGTTCTAGAAAATTCTTTAAAGTATATTTCCATAACGGAAGTAACTACATGCTACTGAAAATTTCAATTTTTGATGAGAATGTTAGAAAATTTGCATGAACATAAATTATGTTTGGTGTGGAATTTATGGAACAGAGGTTCAGTTGATTCTTGTCCAATTCCAATAGGAATTCCAGTTTTTGAAAAATCTTTAAAGTAAATTTTCGCAACTAGTACTGAAAATTCCAATTTTTAATGAAAATGCAAGAAAATAAATTAACGATAAATTATGGAACGGAGGTTTAGAAACGTGGGAAATGGGTTTAGACTGAAGTAGGTGATTGGGAAAATGCAGAGATGTTAGGGAAACTATTGATTAAAGGTCTGATCCCAACTAGTAACATTTTTTGTGTCGATCATAAATCTGATAACAAAAAGCCTAATCCTAAATGGTTAATATTTTAATTTAGTAATCAGACAGCAACTCACAACTACATATTACGAATCTGAGCCTGCAATCATGACTACTGATTATTAAGTCTAGATTATGATTCTGACCTGCACTCATTATGGAGTCTAGATTATGCTTCTGAACTGCATTCTTGCCATCTTGCCATTTTTACTTTTACTTTTTTACTAAAAATGAGAAACTTTTATCCCGTTTGACCAACTCTGTATGTATTTCCGTTTAATAGATCCTAATGGTGGGCGTCATAAAAGTGACCACCCTGTATATTGTTAATTTTCAAAATGTTGTAATTTGTAAATATTGAGTAATTTTTACGCGGATTTTATTACCAAGATATAAACACTGGACATTTTAAGAAATATTTTGTATTGACTACATGTCGTCGGCTTACAAGTGAAATCACTTAAGTCAAAAACGATAAAATGTGAGAAACTGCAATTAAAGTTTTATATTGTGCTGTTACCTTTTCGACTCAGTCATTTAATGAGTTAAGAATTTGGAAGTTCGGCTACATGACCTTTTACTATACCCCTACTGAGCCTGAGATTTGTTACAATTTAGTAAACGATCAAAATAAAACTTAACTAAAAATAGCCGAAAATTGACTTGTAAGCCGACTATATTTCAAAGTACAATAATAAGACTGGTTTTCCGCTTTTTGGGTAGTAATTAGGGTGCGTATAATTCAAATTTACCACCAGAATTGCGCTATCAGGTATAGTTCTCTTTATGTCATATGGATGGCGCTACTGTAAAGTAATTTTACGGAAATCTACATTTATACTCTATTTTCATAATAATAGTGCTTAAATATGTCAAGTAGATCGTGTATTACTAATTCAAGCTATTTCTGTTTTGTTTGTGGTAAATATATGGTTGGAAAAAAAGGATATGCAATAACAGAACCGTTAAAATATGCATATTTACATTACTTTGGTTTTGCTGTCAGAAATTTAGACAAAACATGGACACCGACATTGTTTTGCAATAGGAGCTATTTTATACAAGTGATCGAATGGCGAAAGGAAATATTTCGACTTTTCAGTTCCATTAATATAGAGAGAGCAAATTAATCACCAAACCGATTGTTATTTTTGTTTATCAAAAGTTGTTGGAATCAATATGAAAAATCAAACAAGTGTGCAATACGCAATTGTTCCATCTGTTTCAAAACCAGTTGAACGTTTACCAAATGATCCATTGCCAGTCGTCCCTGATACTACAAGCAGTGATTCGGAATCATCTTTTAATGACATTGTTCCCAGCAGTGGTAGTTTGTATGAGCCTAGTGAATGCCATTTAGTGACTTAAGCTGAACTTGAATGATCTAATTCGTAAATTTAATTTATCAAAGCAAGACGCAGAATTATTGGCTTAACGTATGCAACAATGGAAACATCTTGCATTTGGGACAAAAGTAGCAGTTTATAGAGAAAGAAGCTTGGAATTGGCTGCATATTTTGAGAAGAAAAACACTATGTAGATAGTGACTTGCGAGGAAGCAGTCGCTGCACTTTACATCGAACAACAAGTTATATACTGACAATAAGAACAACATATATAATCGATAGTCGATAGTCGATTTTCTGTATTATTTCTTTACTTATTTCTTTGCCTATCTACCTTTTGGTGTAAGGCCTACATTACCAATTTTTATATTTCTTCCCATGTATTCCCTTTTCTTGTTGTCTCTTCTTTTATTGTGCCTTCCTCTCTGTTGTTTTCCTGTTGCTCTTGCCTCGTACATTTTCTTATTTTCTTTCTTCTCTCATTCGTCCCATGTGTCCATACCACCTCATTTGGCCTTCTGTTATTTTTACCTGTATTTTTTTTTGTTTTTTTCTGTTTTAATTAATGCAAATATCGAGGAAGTAACTTTCTGAACTGACAAGTATAAGTTATTACTCACCATTAACTTTTTTATTACTTATTCCAGACATCCTATACATATGTATTTATTAATATTATTATATGAAACATTAGTGAACTCGTATGAAATTAGAGACATCTCACATATAATGTTTTAATGATGAGTGAAACTGCAAAATGAGATAAAAATTACTTGATATTAAAAATACCTCTCACATTATATACATGTCTGTGCTATTCTAAAGTAATAAAAAAAGTAGTGAAAATGGGTTACAATCGAAATAAAATCTGTTATATAAAGAGACCACAATAGAGTTTAAATTATTACGCCGTAACGTTAATCCCCGCTCATTAACTTAGCTAACGGAGTCAATTACAGCAGCTTCATCCGTCTACACGTAGCTTATTTACGGCCACTTTACTCCCATAAAACTTCATTTCGTCATCTCCAGTCGAAACTGGAGGAAGGTCGGGCGCGCTGTGTTGCGCATTATGTGTAATGGATATTACTGTTTCGCTGCATTATTGCATTCTGACGGCGATTTATTTACTCACTTTCCGGGATTTGAAGTCGCGCAGATGACTTTCACGCGATCGTGACGAGTGTCAAGTTCGTACCTGTGTTTCAATTAAGAGCGCAAAAGTCTCCGTCAATGCCATGAATAGCAGCTATGTTTCATAGACGGTTACGAGAAAGCTGAATTTAAAAAAGTATACTGCCTGAAAAGGCACTACAAGCAGCTGTTAGCACCTTTCATGCCATTCAAACAGAAAGAAATATGAAAATGTTTTACTGCAATTACATCGAAAAAGTGCCGAGTTTCCGCGAGTTTTCGCGAAACTGTAAAATTGCTCCAAAAATCATAAACATTGTAATATTCTTCAAAATCTCAAAATTTGTCAATTATTCTCTAAATATTACTGCTCCAGCTACAAAAAGTCATATTCGGACAGATTGTAACAATTTTAATTTTAATCACAGCGAGAAATTAACTTTTGTGTATTTGTGGTCGGTGCCTTAACTCACTACAAACCACGTGATTAATTAATTCGACTTACAATATAACAATGTAATCAATTGAATATTGATGCGCCCGGCGCATGCACCATTCCTGCACTAAAATTTATTTCAGTTAATATATAAGTCATCCTGAAATATATTCGTTAACTTCTGTTGATTTGTGGTCTGAGCCTTAACTTACTACAAACCACGTGCTTACGTTAACTTACAGTCTACAGTATACAGACTTACAGTCTATTTACAACATAATAACATAATCAATTGAACATATATGTGCCCGGCGCATGCACCATTTCTGCACTAAAATTTATTTCAGTTAATATAAAAGTCATCCTGAAATAAATTCGATAACTCGTGTTGATTTATGGTCGGTGCCTTAACTTACTACAAACCACTTGCTAACATTATTCTACGTGCACCATAATAATAATAATAAGTTGGATATACATGCACCATTTATAAACAAAAATTACATTTGACAAATATAAAAGGTATCCTGAAAACGAAATAAATTATACATTATTGTGAATTGGCATTACAGTACAGTGAGTTTAGGATTGAATAATTGGTTCGCGTATGTAGTTTGTTGGCTCAGGAATATATTAAAATTGTTGAATTTCAGGTAAGTTTTAATCTGTTCGCAGATATAATTGAACTCGTAGCTGTACTGTTGAAGTCTGAGCCTTAACTCATTATACCACAGATTATTTTATACCTACTATTATTATAAATTAATCAACTTAAATTTAATAAGTAACATAACCAATTACATAGGTATCTGGCGCATGCACCATTTGTTAATAAATATGTAATATAAAATAGTCATCGTAGCGTTTGATTTAGAATCGCAGCATTAATTAAATGCATAATATTAGTCTGCTATATAAGCAATTAGGTAATTCAGAATTACTCAGAATCAGTTGTATAAATTACTTGAGTGGATTAATCTGCAATTTAACGTAGTAAATAATAGTAAATAATTTAAATAATGCATCTTTCAAAAATTTGTAGACTCTGATTTTGCACATATCACAATTCTATACCCATATTAAATGTGTTACCCATACAAAATACTAAAGAAATAGTGATGATTTTGAAAAATTTTGATACGTATAACTAATGTGTAATGTGCTAATATTTTTATTTTCAAATGTTGTAAACATAACGATGACTTTTTAAAATTGGAGTATTATTCAAATTTTATTTGAAATTCACTTCACTTGTTCACTTATCTGGAAATTTTAATGACTATTACAAGTTAACAAATTTGTGATTCACGATGATTTTGAAAAATACATCTCATTTAAATGTATTATGATTTTGGAAAATTTGTTACCAATTTTATGTACTATTTTTATTTGTATTCGTCACTTTTGGAATTTTGGACGACTTGCATTTTTCAAAAATTTCTGGACGAAGCTGTGATTTTGCACATTTCACAATACTTTCCCCATATTAAGTGTTATGACTTATATTTTCAAAATACTAATACTAATAATAAAAGTACTAAATACTAAAAACATGGTGATGATTTTTGAAAACTTGGATATGTATAACTAATGTGTAATGTTCTATTATTTTTATTTTCAAAATTTCACAAACATAATGATGACTTTTTAAAATTTGAGTATTATTCAAATTTTATTTGAAAATTCACTTCACTTATCTGGAAATTTTAATGACTTTTAAAAGGTAACAATTGAGCCGATGATTTTGAAAGTAGGGTAAGTCCATTTTTTTAAATTGAGAAAAGTCCAGAAATTTACGAGGGACAACATTCCTTGTGTATTTCTGGACTTATCTGAATTAAAAAAAATGGACTTGCTGCACTTTCAAAATTAACGGTTCAATATGAGCTACACGTTTATTTTGAAAAAAAAAAGATTTCATTTAAATGTATGATGATTTTGCAAAATTTATAACTCATTTAGTGTTACTCTATCTCATCATTCAGTGCAAATTTACTGCTTTTGATTGTTTAAAATTTTGTAAACGTTGTGATGATTTTTTACTTTTTTTGAAGTCGTCAACTATTTGAATAGTGGATGTCTTGAAGGCCACTTGAATCTTGAAGGGATGTCATATTTTCTCCAAAACTATGTAGTATTAATTTTATGTACTATTTTATTTGTATTCGTCACTTATTTGGAATGTTGGACGACTTGCATTTTTCAAAAATTTCTGGACGTAGCTGTGATTTTGCACATTTCACAATACTTTCCCCATATTAAGTGTTATGACTTATATTTTCAAAATACTAAAAACATGGTGATGATTGTTTGAAAATTTGGATATGTATAACTAATGTGTAATGTTCTATTATTTTTATTTTCAAAATTTCACAAACAGTTTTTAAAATTTGAATATTATTCAAATTTAATTTGAAATGCACTTCACTTCACTGCAAATTTTAATGACTTTTATAAGGTAACAATTGAGCCGCTGATTTTGAAAGTGGGGTAAGTCCATTTTTTTTAAATTGAGAAAAGTCTAAGAAAAGTTTAAAAGTTTAAAAGAAATTTACGTTGGACAAAATTCCTTGCGTATTTCTGGACTTATCTGAATAAAAAAAAGGACTTGCCGCACTTTCAAAATCAACGATTCAATATGAGCTTCACGTTGATTGTGAAAAACAGATCTGATTTAAATTTATGATGATTTTTCAAAATTTGTAACTCATTTAGTGTTCTCTACCTCATCATTCAGTGCAAATTGACTGCTTCTGATAGTTTAATAATATTTTGTAAACTTGTGATGATTTTTTACTTTTCTTTGAAGTTGTCAACTATTTGAAAATTGGATGTCTTGAATTTTCCAAAAATATATAGAACTAACGATGATTTTTCAAAACTTGAGAACTTGTCACGTATCTGTTATAGTTCTATACCTTGTCAATAAGTGCAAATGTACTCATTTAGTGTTCTCTACCTCATCATTCAGTGCAAATTTACTGCTTTTGATAGTTTGATAAAATTTTGTAAACGTTGTGATGATTTTTTACTTTTCTTTGAAGTTGTCAACTATTTGAATATTGGATGACTTGAATTTTCCAAAAATATATAGAACTAACGATGATTTTTCAAAATTTGAGAACTTGTCACTTATCTGGAATAGTTCTGTACCTTGTCCATAAGTGCAAATGTACTGCTTTTGAATGTTTAAAAATTTGTAAAGGTTGTGATGATTTTTTAATTTTTCTTTGTATTTCTCTATTATTTGAATATTGGATGACTTGAATTTTCCAAAAATATACAGAACTAACGATGATTTTTCAAAATTTGAAAACTTGTCACTTATCTGGAATAGTTTTGTACCTTGTCACTAAGTGAAAATGTACTGCTTTTGAATGTTTAAAAATTTGATAAGGTTGTGATGATTTTTTTACTTATCTTTCAGGTTGTCAACTATTTGAATATTGGATGTCTTGAACTTTCCAAAA
This sequence comes from Othius punctulatus, assembly GCA_951805005.1. Lineage (NCBI taxonomy): Eukaryota > Metazoa > Arthropoda > Insecta > Coleoptera > Staphylinidae > Othius > Othius punctulatus. The sequence continues at coordinate 25,464,615 of OX638147.1, forward strand.
ATATGTAGAATTAACGATGATTTTTCAAAATTTGAGAACTTGTCACTTATCTGGAATAGTTTTGTACCTTATCACTAAGTGCAAATGTATTGCTTTTAAATGTTTGAAAATTTGTAAAGGTTGTGATGATTTTTTAATTTTTCTTTGTATTTGTCTATTATTTAAATATTGCATGACTTGAATTTTCCAAAAATATATAGAATTAACGATAATTTTTCAAAATTTGAGAACTTGTCACTTATCTGGAATAGTTTTGTACCTTGTCACTAAGTGCAAATGTACTGCTTTTGAATGTTTAAAAATTTGTAAAGGTTGTGATGATTTTTTTATTTTTCTTTGTATTTGCCTATTATTTGAATATTGGATGACTTCAATTTGCCAAAAATATATAGAACTATGATGATTTTTCAAAATTTGAGAACTTGTTACTTATCTGGAATAGTTTTGTACCTTGTCACTTAGTGCAAATGTACTGCTTTTGAATGTTTAAAAATTTGTAAAGGTTGTGATGATTTTTTTATTTTTCTTTGTATTTGTCCATTATTTGAATATTAGATGAATTGAATTTTTCAAAAATATATAGAATTAACGATGATTTTTTTAAATTTGAGTACTTGTCACTTATCTGGAATAGTTCTATACCTTGTCAATAAGTGCAAATATACTCATTAAGTGTTCTCTATCTCATCATTAAGTGCAAATTTACTGCTTTTGATAGTTTAATAAAATTTTGTAAACGTTGTGATGATTTTTTTTGTACCTAGTCACTAAGTGCAAATGTACTGCTTTTGAATATTTAAAAATTTGTAAAGGTTGTGATGATTTTTTTATTTTTCTTTGTAGTTGTCGATTATTTGAATATTGGATGACTTGATGATGAAATTTCAGGATTCACAACTCATGTGGAATGTTCTATAACCTTTATTTTCAAAAATAAAAATTCAAAAACAACGATAACGTATCAAAATTTGAGTGTTGGTAAAATTTTTCGAAATAATTTAATTTTGTTTATGATTTTTTTAGTTTTATTTCAATAAATTACCTTTGTAATTTTGATTTATAGTTTAAAAAGTCTTGCATATGTCAACAGTTTGTGCTTTGCGATGATTTTATAAAACAATACTCACTGAAATGTATGATGATTTCAGAATTCAGTGCCATAGTACTGCACTTGTATTTTTGAAATTTTGTAAAAGTCGTAATGTTTCAATTTTTCTTGTATTTCTTTATTGATGACTTTTATTTACCAAAAATGTCAGACCTAGCGTTGATTTTTTAAAATTTGAGCATTTCTCACTTATCTGGAATGGTTAATGGCTTACATTTTACAAATTTTAAGGATGTGATGATTTTTCAAGCATTAATAACCCATTTAGAATATCCTATGACTTTTATTTTCAAAATTTTGCAATCATAACGATGTCTTTTCATAATTTGAGTATTTTTCACTTTCAACAATTTGTGATTTACGTAAATTCTGAATAACAGTATGGTTAATGGCTTACATTTGAGAAATTTTAATGATTTTTCAAAACTCCAGGATTTAGAACGTTGTGTAACTTTTATTTTCAAAATTTTGCAAACTTAACGATGAATTTTCATAATTTGAGTATCATTCACTTATTTGGAAATGTTAATGGCGTGCATAAGTCAACAATGTGTGATTTACGTTCATTTGGAATAACAATGCTCATTAAGTATATTTGTGGATTTAATTATTTCTAACGATATGAAAGGGCTGCCTGTGTTTGATTTTGTTGTATGAAACACAAAGAGTTTAATGAGTGTAATTAGAAAGCGTTGATGAAATAATTATGTTAATGAAATCTGGGGAAAAGTGCGCGCAGAATGTATAATTTTAGTAAGAGAACGAAGTAATAGTGTTACAACATAACAGCATAAAACTAATGTAAACACTCGGGGTGTATAAAAAACACGTAACTACAGAGCGATAGCATCGGGGTGGAAGTGTAGGAGGAAGTATATAATACTTCCTTTAGAGGAAGGTAGTAGAGTTCACTTTCCGCAATTTGAGGGAGCGTTTGTGTTGGCTGCCAACACCACAGCCGAGAAGAAAACATTCCCTTTCTATGTATTTGAATGGGACGTCAAGTTGTCAAATGTTGGGACCGCGGGTATCACGCACAATATGCTCCCGGCTGCGCGGGGGCAGCCAGGGGGGCGGCGGCGGGCGGGGGCGGCGGATCCAATCTGGCACCGGCACACTTTCCTATGTCTTTTTATACGTTTTCATTCGGCGTTCCTATTTCATGTATAGATACGTGTTTATGATACACATAAAACACTTCAACACCACGGGAAACAATAGCGATATAACGCCGCCCAAATAGAAACCCGATGAGCGTTTAGAGCGCGCAAACTGGTGCGGCCGTGGCTTCCGGCCGCTTTTTCTACTTGTTGTTTGTCCACACGGCGAATGGATTTATCTACTGGAAAGTGCGGCCAATTTCCTGATTACAATTTTGAATTAATTTCAGGCGGGGAGTTAAATAATCCCAATTAAAGCCGCGCCGTAAATCGCGCCCGATTTTTGCACCGGGAAAAAATGATATTACTCAAATCGCGCCCTGTTTTGCCGGCCAATTCATCACGCCACTGTTACAACTGTAAAATTTAGTCCCTTTTAGTAAGCAATTAAATTAAGAGCAATGGCTAATGGTCGATGCAATTTGTCATAATAATTTATCGCATCCTTTCAAATTGGAGGAATGCCATAATTGTATATAGTTAGCAAAAATTTCTGCGGGGGCGCATTGAGCGCGAGGGTCGCATCTACGCCACCACCGCAACATGTCATTCACTACATGTCATCATTATTTCCCACATTCCTCAATGTTACGTACTTCTCGCCCACTCCCACCAACGCTTATTAATATTTACCACCAAGTTTCACAAACAATTTCAGCCGTGTTACGATCTTGTCAGAACTTTCAACGTTCTAATTGTAATAGTAATGCAAACACAATATTACAACACTTTCAACCCCGTCAATATAACTTCCACTAACATCATCATTAATGCATTTTCGTGAAATCGAAGTCCGCGCAATTATTTCGAGTCGATACCAAACATCACCTTCAACCGGCGACATCTACATTTCGGCCCAAATGCCCCCATTAAACATACTTTCCACAACTTTTAATTGCGAAGCGGGCTAATCGTAATTAATGGCGTTTTTTTAAATCATCATCACCCCCGCCGCCACGCTCGCAGATCGATGCGCCAATTAAAGATAACCCTTCTGAAATATTAAATGCATTACCCTGCGAACTATGCCCCCAAACGCCTCCCCGCGGAAATCACCACCGGGACACCGGCGAATTCATTTTGCAGCCCGCGCATTCCGCTGCCGCTATTTTCCGTCCAATAAACGTCATGTTTTTCATCAAACCTAATGCAATTTTTCGCTAATTTAATGTTTAAGCGCTCATATTTACAAACCTATTTTGTCACATCCATTATTTCATTTCGACATTTTAACCACCACATACACATTTAAACACTCACTTTATAGCCGAGACGACGTCGAAGCATGGCGGCAAATCGAATTATACCACATTGTTTTTAGAACCAAGTATTAGGAAGATATTTGAATCTCACGTGTCGGGAGGGCCCGTGCACAAAATGACATTACCGCAAGAAGATTCCTTGTTTAGACCCCCCCCCCCCCACCCCTTGTTTTACATCTTGCATAAAACCTTCCATTCGACAGTACTCAGACCTCGAGCTTGTTTATGTGTCGAATGGGACACCCTTTACAGACGCCCCATTTAGTAATTACGATGCTATTCATATTCAAATTTCATGATATTTTAGCAACATCATTTTTTTGGATTGTTTATTCGACGCTTTAACAATCATTCTTCTTCTGATTTATAAGAAAATACGTGCCGGAAGGACCCGTGCACAAAATGACATTACCGTACGAAGATTCCTTGTTTAGACCCCCCGCCCCCCTCTGTTTTACATCTTGCATAAAACCTTCTATTCGACTGTACTCAGACCTCGAGCTTGTTTATGTGTCGAATGGTACATCCTCTACAGACGCCCCATTTAGTAATTCCCATGCTACTCATAATCAAATTTCATGATATTTTAGGAACATAATTTTTATTGGATTGTTTATTCGACGCCTCAACAATCACTTTTCTTCTGATTTATAAGAAAAGACGTGCCGGAAGGACCCGTGCACAAAATGACACTACCGTAAGAAGATTCCTTGTTTAGATCCCTCACCCCCCTTGTTTTACATCTTGCATAAAACCGTTCATTCGACAGTACTCAGACCTCGAGCTTGTTTATATGTCGAATGGGACACCCTCTACAGACGCCCCATTTAGTAGTTGCGATGCTACTCATAATCAAATTTCATGATTTTTTAGGGACATCATTTTTATCGGATTGTTTAATTCGACGCCTCAACAATCACTTGTCTTCTGATTTATAAGAAAATTACTATACGAGGGTGGTCTGAAAAGTTTCCGACCTAACAAAGATACAAGACATTTTTTCAGATTTTTTTTTTATTTTTCTATATAGTCTCCTTATTAAAAATCTCCAATTAATAGAACTCCATGACTATCCCAAAAAACAGACGCAATCACTTTCCCAGCCGAAAAAACAGTTTTTGCTTTTTTTGGAGCCGATTCCCCCTTTGCAGTCCACTGTTTGGACTGTATTTTTGATTCGGGCGTATAATGGTGTATCCAAGTTTCTTCTACAGTAACTAATCGTCGCCAAAACTCGGATTTATTGCGCCTAAACTGCGCCAACCGAGCGTTGGAAATGTTCATTCGAACACGTTTTTGGTCTAACGTGAGCAAACGCGGCACCCAACGCGCGCCTAATTTCTCATGTCTAAATTTTGATGTAATATGTGACAAACACGTTCTTTTGACATGTTCATAACCTCTGCTATCTCACTCATTTTAATTCGGCGGTCGTCTAGCACTATTTGGTGAACTTTGGCGGTGTTTTCGTCGGTAGTTGCACTTTTTGGACGTCCCGAACGTTCATCGTCTCCCAAGCTCTTACGGCCATGTTTAAATTCAGCTGCCCAAAATTTCACCGTGGTAAATGATGGTGCAGAGTTCTCATATACAGAATCCATCTCAACTTTGATTTGCGTAGGCGTATTGCCTTTCAAAAACCAATATTTGATGACAGCTCGATACTCGATTTTGTCCATTTTCATAAAAACACTCACATCAACACACTCAAACGACTGTTACATAACAACTGCGCATCCAAAATGGCTGAAATTTTGTGTGGGACCTACTGAGGCATGCGTAAACATATTCCCCAACTTATGTAAATAAGTGCTGCTATCTTCTGGTTGAGGTCGGAAACTTTTCAGACAACCCTCGTAAATACTTCGAAATCATGTGTAAACACATTTATATTAACAAATTAACAGCATCCACTTAGTCCGGTTAGACGGCATACTACGTCCAACATACCAATCGTATGCTTGTGTTAATTGTACATACATACCAATATCGTATATACATAACAATCGTATGCTTGTGTTGAAGTGTCCACGTACGGATCACGCATGTAATATTATTTACGTTCGCTCTCTTGTGGACTATAATTGCTAAGATAATAATTTGAAGCAGCTCATTTACCACCAAGTTTCACAAACAATTTTAGCCGTGTTACCAACTTAACTTTAACAGTAATTTTAGAATGTATTTTTCTGCAATCAAACAAAGCTGGCATTTGCAATGTTATTGTAGCATATTTGTATTCGTTTATAAACATTTGTTTCTGCACGCTGTCAAATTCGCTGACAACGCTTATAAAATATTGCATAAAACCGTCCATTCGACAGTACTCAGACTTCGAGCTTGTTTATGTGTCGAATGGGACATCCTCTACAGACGCCCCATTTAGTAATTCCGACGCTACTCATAATTAAATTTCATGATATTTTAGGACATAATTTTTATTGGAATGTTTAATTCGACGCCTCAACAATCACTTTTCTTCTGATGTATACGAAAATTACTATAAATATTTCGAAATCATGTGTAAACACGTTTAAAATAAACAAATTAACAACATCTACTTAGTCCGACTTGACAGCATACTACGTTACGACTAATCGTATGCTTGTGTTGAAGTGTCCACGTATGGATCACGCATGTAATATTATTTACATTCGCTCTCTTGTGGACTATAATCGCTAAGATAATAATTTGAAGCACCTAATTTACCATCAAGTTTCACAAACAATCTCAGCCATGTTACCAACTTATTTTTAACATTAATTTTAGAATGTATTTTTCTGCAATCAAACAAAGCTAGCATTTGCAATGTTATTGTAGCATATTTGTATTCGTTTATCCACATTTGTTTCTGCACTCTGTCAAATTCGCTGACAACGGTCATAAAAACCGGTCAAATATAAATATTATTTCATGCTGTTTTTTTTTAAATTCCGAAAACTACTATATATTTATATAACTAATTAAATAATTAATAAAATAAACAAAGCGCAAATAAATTGCACGACGGCCAGAAACTATTAATTGAAATTTGCAGCATAAATCGTCGCGCGATTGGATTTGTTATTGTTGCCCGTGAGTTGTGTACTTCTGTTTCCAAAGATTTAATCGGCCGTTCATTCGTAAAAGCTATTGAACTCAAATAAAAGATAATTACGGCTAATTAAGGAATTATGAAGCGTAATTTACTGAAATATCCAATTCATCAGCCCCCTGATCACTTTGTTAGAGTTAATTTTATATTTGCGCCGTGTTTTTTTATAAATATAATTTTTTGAAGCAGTATACAGGGTGTTAAATCTTAAATACTTGTACAATCCTTGAACTAGTCAGCCCCAACAGTTTTATTTTCCTATTCGCATTATTAAAATGCTCATTATGTATATTGAATCTCATTGTTAAATCTACACTTTAATCGAATGGGTCAATAAAATGTTTACATTTTCACTTTATTCACTATAACCATTGACAACGTGAATAAAGTTTTAAAAAAAGGTAAAATTGCACATACTTGAAATTTTCGTTGTCACCTGACAATGTGACACTTCAATCAAATTCTTCAAATCTGATAACGAATTGGACAAAATCTTGTAAGATACACGTGAATAAAGCAATTTTATCCTCTGGAAAACATTATCCCCAGTCCGATAATGTTTTCCAGTGGATAACATTGATAAAATATAAGTGGATTTATTGTTTAAAATTTATTCACGAGTATTATACAAGATTTTGTCCAATTTTATCTACTGGAAAACATTATCGTACTCGGCTTCGCCTCTTGCGCTAAACTGTTTTTTCGTGGATACAATTCGACTTTATTCACTTATACCATAAATAGCTATTTTACACGTGCATTTAATTGGCTTGCTGCTTTTAAGCTTAATAATAAAATAATCCGTAATATAATACATACATGAATATGAAATGTACTACTTGTACTAATGCCTATATGGCTGATAATTTCAACTCAATTTTATTTGGACATAGAAACATTGTCTTTAAATGTGCCATTCTATCAATATGCAAGATCTGAAGCAATTTGTGATAACTAAAATGCCCCACATTGAACGAATATTCCCCCTGACTTTTTAATTAATAGTAATAATAATTTTAATTATACCAATTTTTTGGGGTAGTATACAGGATGATCAAATTTTAAATAGTGCACATTTTTTTGAGGGCAACAAGTTTTTCCTGAAAAATTTCTACTTATAAATAACTTTTGAGGTCCTTGAACTAGTCGGGCGCAATTAGACCTGATTAGGTAAGGGCCTGTTTAGTCAGTATACAGGGTATTAAATTTTAAATCCTTGTACAATCCTTGAACAAGTCATTTGCAGAAAAACATTTTTTTTATACGTGCACATACTTTTTTTGTATCAGTATACAGGATGATAAAATTTTAAATACGTGCACATGTTTTTGAGGGCACAAGATTTTCCTGGACATTTTTTACTTATAAATTACTTTTGAGGTCCTTGAACTAATCAGGCCTAAATAGGCTTGAGTAGGTTAGGGCCTGACTAGTCAGGCCCAAATGCATATTGGAAGGACCTCAAAAGTAATTTATAAGTAAAAGTTTTTCCTGAAAATGTTATACTTTTAAATAACTTTTGAGGTCCTTGAACTAGTCAGGCCCAAAGGGACAGTTCAAAGACCCCAAAAGTCATCAATTAGCAGACAGTTTTCAGGAAAAACTGTTTTGCCTCAAAAATATGTTCACGTATTAAAAAAAAAGTTTTTCCTGCAAAATGTCTACTTATAAATTACCTCATCAATTAGCAGACAGTTTTCAGGAAAAACTGTTTTGCCTCAAAAATATGTTCACGTATTAAAAAAATGTTTTTACTGAAAAATGTCTACGTATAAATTACCTTTGAGGTCCTTGACTTAGTCAGGCCCAAATAGACTTGATTAGGTTAGGTTAGGTCAGGTTGGAATATCCAAATGGATATTGTAAAGACCTCAAAAGTAATTTATAAGTAGACATTTTTCAGGAAACACTTTTTTTTAAAACGTGAACATATTTTTGAGGAAAAACAGTTTTTCCTGAAAAATGTCTACTTATTGATGACTTTTGAGGTCTTTGAACTGTCATTTTATGCCTGACTAGTTCAAGGACCTCAAAAGTTTTTTATAAGTATATAATTTTCAGGAAAAACTTTCATTTTAATACGTGCACATATTTTTCAGGGAAAACCGGTTTTACTGAAAAATATTTACTTATGAATAACCTTTGAGTCCCTTTGAGCATTTTTTTTTTGTAACTGTTACACTTTCGGTTTGACTGTTGTCTATGTAAACAAAGCCATATAGTCAGCCTGTCTGTGTACACAAAGCCAAATACACAGACTGCCCATTTGTGTGGGTGTAGACAGATATATGCAGGCAGGCAAGCAGTTGTAATTTTATCGAAATGCAAAAAAACACGTTTGTCTTTTTATTTGTTTTTCTGTTGGTTGTCTGTTTGTCTATCTATTTGTCATTCTGTTTGGCTGTCTGTTTATCTGTCACACTGTATATCGAAGAGTACGTGTATTTACCTATCTGTGTAAGTGTATGTTTACCTGTCTGCATACTTATGTGTTTACATATCTATACAGGATGTTGAAAAAAATATTATAAGGGCTTTGAGAGGAGAGTGAAGCGGTAAATACCACATTTTCATTCCCGGGTTTGAACCTTGCGCTTAGCACGCTCCTTTTAACAATTATTTGCCTATATTAACTAGAATTTAATAGCTGCATAAACATTTCAGTAGTGGGGCTATAGGAGTTAAGGGCCCTTTTCCTCATAAGAAATACATGGGCCGATTTTTGGCTACTTACTTCCGGTCGAGCGAGCCGTTGCTTGTATGTTGGGCTGCCTAACATTTAGGCGGGACCCTCAGCCCCTCACTATATCCTCTTGTGCCCCTCCGCCCCTTATGATATCATCTTGTATCCCACCGCCCCTCCGCCCCTCACGATATCCTCTTTCAAACTGCTCATTTTGCATCATCAACACCACCTTACTATTGAAAGCTGTTTAAAAGAGGATATCGTAAGGGGCGGAGGGGCACAAGAGGATATCCCTCCGCCCCTACGCCCCTCAACCCCTTACGATATCCTCTTTTACAAAGCTTTCAATAGCAAGGTGGTGTTGATGATGCAAAATGAGCTGTTTAAAAGAGGATATCGTGAGGGGCGGAGGGGCGGAGTGGCACAAGAAGATATCCCTCCGCCCTTCCGCCTCTCAACCCCTTACGATATCCTCTTTTAAACAGCTTTCAATAGCAAGGTGGTGTTGATGATGCAAAATGAGCTGTTTAAAAGAGGATATCGTGAGGAGCTGAGTGGCGGATGGGCTGATGGGCGGAGGGGAAGGAGGGGTGGAGGGGCGGAGGGGCACAAGAGGATATCGTGAGGGGCTGAGGGTCCCGCGCAGATGTTAGGCTGCCCAATATACACGCAACGGCTCGCTCGACCGGAAGTAAGTAGCGAAATATCGGCCCATGTATTTCTCATGGGGGAAATGGGCCCGAACTCCTATAGCCCTACTACTCATTTCTTGAACAATAGTCGTATTAATGGTGTTTATTTATCTCATGCGTAATTTCGTAGTACGATATTTACAAAATGAACTAGTAATCAAGTTTATGCTGCAGTTATAAACTTGCAACAAATATAAAGATTATATCAAGTACAATACGAAATTGAGCTACGAATGAGCCGCAGGCTGTGATAGCTTGGCCCTGGTTCAAATCTTGATGAGCCTGGTGGATAAGCATGCATTATTACCTAAAAGATTATTATAAAATCTTAATTTGGCTGGTGAAAAAATATGAATATAGGTTAAAAGTCGGAGCCGGAAACTCGCCACGCCACGATGTCTTTATTAATACATTTTTAACAAAATTATACCAATAAATATTAGAATTGTATCATTTGTGATACAAGTATGTCATTAATATTAACGGATTTTTAATTAAAATGATTTTGTAACGTTTAATATTATATATCTATGGCTAACCAAGAAATTGAGCATTCAGCTGGATAGCTTGAGGTTTTACTTGTCTAGTTTAGTTGCCGCGATTTTGTTATTGCGGTCGTATTTAATACAATACAAATTCCTGCTGACTTGTGGCAGCTAATATAGAATGTTTCCCATGTATGCCAGCAGACAGAAAATATTTCCCTTGAAACGAATCAGTTGTAAGTTTATATTTATACATTTCGTCGAGATTATTAATACATTTCGCTGCGAAATTAATTGGCTGTCATGTTCTAACAAAAATAAGATTAATTGTAAATTTATGTGTAATCAAAAAATTGATTCAATGTAATCCATTAATTTTAATATTTTGTTTATATTAGTTGCTTTGGTCAATTTCTGCCGCCAAGGAGAAATCCAGCACATTTTTTTGTTTTGCCAAAATGTTGCTTTTATGGATTACGCTTCATCTATATCGAGTTCTTTAATATGCACGCATAATTTAACAGTACAAGGGATCGCCTGCTTTAGTTCCCCTAATAAGGAACGGCGCTTTGAGGTAATAACTAACAAAATAAGTAAAATAAATCGTGGATTATCGATTATAGAACAGGTTCCTCTAAAAATAATTGTATGTTATGATTTTAATCGGTCAACAATTCGTAGGCCTCATGAGGAGGTTCCTCTAAAAACAATTGTATGTAATTTTAATCGTTCAACAATTCGTAGGCCTAATGAGGCATACGTACTGTGAACTTACGAAGTCACCCTCCAAAAACGCAATCGAACCTATGATCCTTGGCACGAGTGTGAATAGTTATCTGGCGGATTTAGATACCCATTGGGAGATTATAAATGCGTAGGGTAGATAGTTTCTAAGTAGTGTAATATATGAATAAATTGACGAGTTGTAATTGATGTGAACAGTTATCTGGCTGATTAAGATACTCTTGTGAAGATTATAATATATAGGACAGGTAGTTTCTAATATGCTTGGGGCAGTTGTCTGTCTGGCAAGTAATATATATTCTCAGCTTTGGAAAACCGATCCGTAGTGACGTAAGTCAACCTATTTTCGAATAATTTGCTGCCGAATAAAATCTGTTTTTTTTTCATTGTGCAAGTCAACTTTGTTTGAATCCCAAAAAGGGGAACGGAAACACGGAACACATTTACTAGTGGTTAAATATTAATACGGCTTTTATGGCATTGGATGCAATCAATAAAAACTTCTCTTCTTTTCCCGTTTGCTGTCAATAATTTTATTGTGTTTTTCCGGGTTTGAGTCGTCCTCTAAATTCCCGAAAAGTGATTTGTGAGGATGGCCCGTATACGTGTACATAAAATAGATGTTATAGAAAATTAGATTGGTTAAATATTTGTTTAGTGAGGCCAAATCAATCGGTCAAATTCGTTAGTCATTGCCTCCCACCCCCCAGTCCTATTGAGTTTTCGGCCGTATCGGGGCGAAGGAGCGGGTGATGGCCGAAGCGAAAAATAATAAAAAAAATCGTCAGCTGGCGAAATGTTTATTTCGTAAACGAATTTCGCCCCTCATAGAAATTAAAATCGTAAAACAGAATTAAGTTTTTTAATTATTCCAGTTGAATTTTAGCACGGGTTTTATCCCAAACGGGGGGGACATTATTTTCATTTATCGGAACTGAATTATAGAAAATTATACGGTGATTATTAATCTATTTTAAAATATTCCTCGCAACCAATTAATTCGTTTTAATTTAAGGCCATCCATGCGATTGGTTTTATCGACCGCGTCGCCACTAAACTTGCCGTATTTAATTTATCCCGATGCGTTTAGGTTTAACAGTGATTAAAATTAATACGCAAGTAACACAAAACACCATTAAGCATTCGTGATCGCATTGGACGCGATTGCGGCGCACTAAAAATTGAATCATATACAGCCACGTGGATTAACCGCAGCCACTAATAAATAATCCCATTTGCGCATTTGAAATGCTCCAATTACCGCCAGGCATGTGCGGACTTTAAACGTCGCCTGAAAAATGCTGCGTTATGATGTAAGTCGACAACGTTAGTTATCAAGTTAAAAGGGTTTGCATAAGTAAACACGCAGCGAGTATGGCTTAAATATTTTACATTTCCCCGTTTCAGTGTATTGTTGGGGTATAAATCTCCCGGCCCGTTGTCTGCTAATTAGAAAATGCATCAAGCTGATTCACTGATAATAGGATACTCCCGAGGGGTGAGTTATGGATTATACAAACTGCACTGTGCTGTGTGTAAATGCGCGCTTGTTCCTGTGCGTGCGATGCAATTACACTCTTTTCCTCTGTGTCATCCCCCGGTGCGCCAACGTATTGGATTTGCAATTTTTTTCCTGCAGAGTACAGGATTTAGTGCAAAACTATGGAATGCAGGCAACATTTCACAACAGCACACTCCCTTTTAATTATCCCTATTCCGCTTTATCAAACGAAACACAAAAATTATAAACAATATCTCATCTTAGACATACACCATACTACAGTGTCCAAAATACCATAATTAAATATCAGTCGACGCATAACGTTATGGTGCTCTACAGAAACGCATTGGTTTTCAGCATAAATTTTACACAACGAAATCACATGTATACCACACTAACAATTCTAAAGTTAATTATCCATAATAATAATAACCATTTTAGTGACATAACAGCGCCGTGCTGCTTGTGAATGGAGCAAGATTTATAAAAGTAGAAATGTGGGTTCCTATCGCCGAAAACTGCGTAGTGGATTGACATTTGTATTGTACGTTTTATACTATTTTCCTCTCTGTCATACTTGGATGCGAAAACATATTGGATTTGCAATTTTTTTCCTGCAGCGTACAGGATTTAGTGCAAAATTATAGAATTGTGGCAACATTTCACAACAGCACACTCTCTATTAATTATCCCTACTCTGCTTTATCAAACGAAACACACAAATAATATAAACAATATCTCATCTTAGACATACACAATATTCTTCCTACAGTGTCCAAGGACGTTATAGTCATTCTATTTCAATCGCGACCGAATCACCTCAAGTAACTATTTGGAAGCAAATGTTATGTAACCACATATTTCTTTAAAAGTGCCTCAGAAAGTATGCCACAAGTCAATCTAGTCTCGTATTAAAATCAGCAAGTTATGCAGCACTAGTTATAATAATTTCACACACTGCCTAAAGTTGTAATTTTGTTTTATTATACTGTCTGTACTCTAATGGGAAGTTCTCGTAAATAAATTGTTATTATTATTATTAAATACCAGTCGACGCAGAACGTTATGCTGCTCCACAAACACGCATTGGTTGTCAGCATAAATCTCTTGGGTAATTATATAAACAACGAAATCACATGTATTAACACTAACAATTCTAAAGTCAAGTATCCATAATAATGATAACCTTTTTAGTGAAATAACAGCGCCGTGCTGCTTGTGAACGAATAAGATTTATAAATGTACAAATGTGGGTTCTTATCGCCGAAAACTGCGTATTGGATTGAGCTCCACTGCATTCTATACTACTTTCAACGCAGAACGTTATGCTGCTCTACAAAACGCATTGGTTTTCAGCATCAATTACTTGGGTAATTATATACACAACGAAATCACATGTATACCACACTAACAATTCTAAAGTCAATTATCCATAGTAATAATAACCATTTTACTGACATATCAGCGCCGTGCTGCTTGTGAATGGAGCAAGATTTATAAAAGTAGAAATGTGGGTTCCTATCGCCGAAAACTGCGTAGTGGATTCAGCTCCACTGCATTCTATACTACTTTCAACACAGAACATTATGCTGCTCTACAAAAACGCATTAGTTTTCAGCATCAATTGCTTGGGTAATTATATACACAACGAAATCACATGTATACCACACCAACAATTCTAAAGTCAATTATCCATAGTAATAATAACAATTTTAGTGACATAACAGCGCCGTGCTGCTTGTGAATGGAGCAAGATTTATAAAAGTAGAAATGTGGGTTCCTATCGCCGAAAACTGCGTAGTGGATTGACATTTCTATTGTACATTTTATACTATTTTCCCCTCTGTCATACTTCGATGCGCCAACATATTGGATTTGCATTTTTTTTCCTGCAGCGTACAGGATTTATTGCAAAATTATAGAATGCAGGCAACATTTCACAACAGCACACACTCTATTAATTATCCCTATTCCGCTTTATCAAACGAAACACACAAAAAATATAAATAATATCTCATCTTAGACATACACAATATACTTATATACTCAATATACTCAATATACTCCTTGGACACCTACAGTGTCCAAGGACGTTACAGTCGTTCTATTTCAAACGCGACCGAATTATATCAAGTTGCTATTTGGAAGCAAATGATATGAAACAAGATATTTTTTTTAAAGTGCCTCAAAAAGTATGCCACAAGTCAATCTTGTCTCGCATTAAAAGCAACAAGTTATGCAGCACTAGTTATAACAATTTCACACATTGCCTAACGTTGAAATTATTTTTTAATTATACTGTCTGTATTCTACAGGGAAGTTCCCGTAAATAAATTATTATTATTATTATTAATAAAAACCAGTCGACACAGAACGTTGTGCTGCTCTACAAACACGCATTGATTGTCAGCATAAATCTCTTGGGTAATTATATAAACAACGAAATCACATGTATTAACACTAACAATTCTAAAGTCAACTATCCATAATAATTATAACCTTTTTGTGACATAACAGTGACATAACAGCGCCGTGCTGCTTGTGAATGGAGCACAGCGCCGTGCTGCTTGAGAATGGAGCAAGACTTATACAAGTAGAAATGTGGGTTCCTATCGCCGAATACTGCGTAGTGGATTGAGTTCCACTGCATTTTATAATATTTTCCTCTGTGTCAACATATTGGATATGCATTTTTTTCCTGCAGAGTGCAGGATTTAGTGCAAACTATAGAATGCATGCAACATTTATCCCTATTATCCCTATTAACTATCCCTATTCCGCTTTACCAAACGAAATTAACAAAATGGTAAATAATATCTCTTCATCTTAAATATACACAACATACTTCCTACAGTGTCCAAGGAGGTCAGAGTCTGTTTCAATCGTGAAACGTTCAAAGGTAGAAACGTGGGTTCCTATCGCCGAATACTGCGTTGTGGATTAAGTTCAACTGCATTTTATACCTTCAATCGTGAAACGTTCAAAGGTAGAAACGTGGGTTCCTATCGCCGAATACTGCGTTGTGGATTGAGCTCCACTGCATTTTATAATATTTTCCTCTGTGTCAACATATTGGATTTGCATTTTTTTCCTGCAGAGTGCAGGATTTAGTGCAAGCTATGGAATGCAGGCAACATTTCACAATGTCCCTATTAACTATCCCTATTCCGCTTTACCAAACGAAATTAACAAAATGGTAAATTATATCTTCTCATCTTAAATATACACAACATACTTCCTACAGTGTCCAAGGAGGTCAGAGTCTGTTTCAATCGTGAAACGTTCAAAGGTAGAAACGTGGGTTCCTATCGCCGAATACTGCGTTGTGGATTAAGTTCAACTGCATTTTATACCTTCAATCGTGAAACGTTCAAAGGTAGAAACGTGGGTTCCTGTCGCCGAATACTGCGTTGTGGATTGAGCTCCACTGCATTTAATAATAAAGGGTTTTCCAATAAGAGGTGTTATTTTGATATTCAAAGAAAAATGCCATTTTTTATTATAAATCATCAGATGTTTATTTCATTACAAAGAGGAAGGTATGCCGTTAATAGTGGAAAATAACATCAAGCAAATGACCACCACGGCCACGCTTACAGGACAAAATCCTTTTCATGAAATTTTCCATAACTAAATCGCAAAGTGGCTGCTGTATGTCCTCGATAGCCTCACGAATTCCATCTTTGAGGTCTTGAATCGATACTGGGCTGTTGGCGTAGACCTTCTCCTTCACGTGGCCCCAAAGAAAGAAGTCGCAAGGTGTTAAATCACAAGATCTCGGTGGCCAATTGTGATCACCTCTTCGAGAGATAACACGGTCCGGAAACTTTTCCCTTAAAATATCAATGGTTTCGTTGCTTGTGTGGCACGTAGCGCCGTCTTGTTGAAAGTGAACGTTGTCCAGATCAATACCATCCAATTCCGGCCATAAAAAATCGTTAATCATCTCTTGATAGCGCAATCCATTCACCGTAACTGTTGCGCCAGCCTCATTTTCGAAAAAGTAAGGTCCAATGACTCCGCCGGACCATAAACCGCACCAAACAGTCACACGTTGAGGATAGAGAGGCTTTTCAACAATAACTCTTGGGTTTTCTGAGCCCCAGATGCGACAATTTTGCTTGTTGACGAAGCCACCGAGGTGGAAATGGGCCTCATCACTGAAGATGATTTTTCGATGGAATTCCGGATCATTTTCATGCATTTCAACGACCCAATCAGCTAAGTCACGACGTTGTTGATGATCGGCCGGCTTGAGTTCTTGTGTTAACTGGACTTTATAAGCCTTAAGACCCAAATCTTTATGCAAAATACGGTGTAATGACGTTTGTAGAATACCTAATTCCAAAGAACGACGAGGAATGGACAAACCTGGGTTTTCTTCAACACTTTCGGCTACAGCAGCAATATTCTCGGCTGTTCTTGAGCGACGTGCACGGGTTTTATTCTTCTCATCACTAACTTGTCCCAACAGCTCGAATTTTTCCACCAATTTCTGTATTGCGGTCCGACAAGGTGCTTCACGACGACCCAAAAATGTTCGAGTTTTACGAACCGTCTCTGCCAAATTTTCACCATTTTTATAGTGAATTTTAATAATTTCAATGCGTTGTTGAAGCGTGTATCGTACCATTTTTATTAATGGCGTAGTTTCTACTTGTCAAATGCCAAGAAATGACAGCTTCAAAAGTGACATCTACCGAAATAGCGGGCTATTCAAAATAACACCTCTTATTGGAAAACCCTTTATTTTCCTCTGTGTCAACATATTGGATTTGCATTTTTTTCCTGCAGAGTGCAGGATTTAGTGCAAGCTATGGAATGCAGGCAACACTTCACAATGTCCCTATTAACTATCCCTATTCCGCTTTACCAAACGAAATTAACAAAATGGTAAATAATATCTCCTCATCTTAAATATACACAACATACTTCCTACAGTTTCCAAGGACAGTACTTCTGTTTCAATCGTGAAACGTTCAAAGATAGAAACGTGGGTTCCTATCGCCAAATACTGCGTTGTGGATTAAGTTCAACTGCATTTTATACCTTCAATCGTGAAACGTTCAAAGGTAGAAACGTGGGTTCCTATCGCCGAATACTGCGTTGTGGATTAAGTTCAACTGCATTTTTTACTTTATCCTGACAATATTCTTGCCTGATAGCAGAATATTGTAAACTTCCTTCTTTTTCTACATCGACAAACATTTTATGGTCGGTGGGTTTTTAATAAATTAAAAACGTAATCAAAGTACATCGTCTTAGGTAGTGTTTCTGATTTCTAGAAGTTCTTAATTTGTCGATAATTGAGAATAATTTTTTCATTTCTCGGGAATTCTCGCGAATTCCAAAAAATAGGTAGTAAAAAAGTATAGGTACACATACTGAGGGTTTAAAACTTATTAAAACTGTCATAGTACCTATTTGGGAAGTATGTGATTTTAAATCAAATAATTTTTTTAGTCTGTTCATTTGGACAAACTGAATAAAACGGGCCTTAAACATTGTGTCCATCATTTCATATGTAAGGTCCATAAGATTATAGCAGTATTCCTGTCATACCTATCTGGTCGAATTACTAGGCAAACTAATCGGGTTCTAGGCAGCATATCTTTTAAGTGCATTAGTTAATCAATGGACTAAATATCCACCCTAAATCAGTTTAGTCGACAATATAAATCATATTGTACAGTATATTGTAGAGGAGGTTGTAAAGTATACAACCTCCTCTCTGTAGCCTTTATTATTATTTTTAGAATAAAACGTTTTTAACAAAAGTTTATGAGCTAATTTATTTGCCACAATTTGACAGATTTTTTTTTGTGAGGCATCACTTTTTGATAATGACGTCATCACGTACTTTTTTAAATGGCAACTTAAATTTTTTTATTAACACATTTGATAGCATTCGTTTTTCTCTTCACGAATATCAGAAACTACTATCTTGTTGCATAACAATAATTTGCCAAATTTGACAGATATTTTACAGCCAGAGGACAATAATGTGAAAAATTAAAGACTGCCTTGGGAAACAAATGATGACTTGAAATGAAAACCAGGATTGTTGCATAACAAAAATTTGCCAAATTTGCCAGATATTTTAATGCCAGATGACAATAATGCGAAAAATTAAAGACTGCCTTGGAAAAAAAATGATGACTTGAAATGAAACCAGGATTGTTGCATAACAAAAATTTGCCAAATTTGCCAGATATTTTAATGTCAGATGACAATAATGTGAAAAATTAAAGACTGCCTTGGAAAACAAATGATGACTTGAAATGAAACGAAAACTGGATGAAAAGTGCCGAAATCCTAAATTTTGAGTTATCCGCTTTTTTAAATGTAATACATTTTACATGCCCGCGTTAAACAAACAATAAATTACAATATAAACTAATGCATCGGAGCTCGAACATAGTCTGCTTTTCAAATTATTGTCGATGGAGCTATTTAAGTGAAAAACCTATTTGGAACTTATTCCTCTTGATCCCTGTTCTATGATACAAGTAAAAAAAAAAACCGATTTACTAATCTGAGTTTGTGTTTCTCGTATAAGGTTGTAAATTAAACTGTACGTTTCCCCTTTTATGAGTGGCGAATAGGAAAATGGGGAATCACCTGTACTCGCATTGGGACCGACAAAATATAAATACAAGCCCCAATGAACAAAAATGAACTGTTTCTCGAATTTCCCGAGAAATTTTAGTACATTTCTCGAGATATGAGAAATAAAAAAAAACTGCAAATTTCTCGAAAACTCCTTCTCAAGAAGAAACCCCAGATTTAGGGTTGAAGGTATTTTCGGTCGCAACATCTAAAAATAAATAATTCAATAATATTCTGGGTTATTTTAATTTCATAAATATAATTGTTCAATATTCCGATATTCAATCAATGTACGAATTAAAATTTAATTAACCGTATGTATGTATATGTGTATTTAGAAGTAGAATTAAACCATAAAAAACGAAACTATAATCCGATTAGAATAATATTACACCGAGAAGTTTTTACGGATCACGTGACTTAAGTTATTGGTAGACACAAATACTAGTGATTTCATGCGAAGATGGCATATATTGAAGACATTTCTCTGCACAAATTGAAGATAATTTATCGTATGAATACATTTTTGTGATTCATTCGTAGCCACAATGTGGTATTAAATACATTGGTAAACACAAGTGCTAGTAAATATCTATGTATTTAAGGAACTCCTCGGCATAATTTGAAGATAATTTGGTACATGACGTCGCTAATATCACTTTGTAATTCTAAATTGAAAAAAAATTGCTTGTTTTGGTACGTGTCAATGTCAATTTTACGTATCACGTGACTGAAATTGTTGGTAGACATGAATACTAGTAATTTCATGCGATGATTACATACATTGAAGAACATTCTCTGCATAATTTAAAGATCATTTATTGTATGCATACGCTTATGTGATTCGTTCAATTATCCACAAGGTGGCGTTGAAATACATTGGTAGACACAAATGCTAGTGAATATCTATATATTGAAGGAACTTCTCGGCACAATTTGACGATAATTTGGTACATGAAGTTGCTAATATCTCTTCGTAATTCCAAATTGAACATTGACAAATTGTAGTTTGGTTTAGTACGTGTCAATGTCAATTTTACGTATCGCGTGACTGAAATTGTTGGTAGACACAAATACTAGTATTTTAATGCAATGATGACATACATTGAAGAAATTTCTCTGCATAATTTAAAGATAGTTTATTGTATAAATACATTTATGTGATTCGTTTACATATACATGGTGGGGTTTAAATACATTGGCAGACACAAATGCTGTTGAATATGTATGTATTGAAGGAAATTCTCGGCACAATTTGAAGATAATTTGATACATAACATGATGGACTAATATCACATTGTAATTCTAAATTGTGGGGTTGTATGTATTGAAGGAAATTTTCGGCACAATTTGAAGATAATTTGGTACATGACGTCGCTAATATCACATTGTAATTCCAAATTGTAAAAAATAGCTTGTTTTAGTACGTGTTAATGTCAATTTTACGTATCACGTGACGAAATTGTTGATGACATACATTGAAGGCATTTCTCTGCAGAAATTATTATTGGTAGACACAAATACCAGTAAATTTATGTGATATGACATACATTGAAGGAATTTATTTCCACAATTTGAGAATAATTTATTGTATGAAGACATTTATGTGATTCGTTTGTATTCACAAGGTGGCGTTGAAATATATTTGTAGACACAAATGCTAGCGAATTTCTATGCATTGAATGAACTTCTAGGCACAATTTGAAGACAATGTCGTCGCTAATATCACAATGTAATTCCAAATTGAAAAATGTAGCTTGTTTTAGTACGTGTCAATGTCAATTTTACATATCACGTGACGAAATTGTTAGTAGACACAAATACTAGTAATTTCATGCGATGATGATATACTTTGAAGGCATTTCTCTGCAGAAATTATTATTGGTAGACACAAATACTAGTAAATTTATGTGATATGACATACATTGAAGGAATTTATCTCCACAATTTGAGGATAATTTATTGTATGAAGACATTTATGTGATTAGTTTGTATTCACAAGGTGGCGTTGAAATACATTGGTAGACACAAATGCTAGTGAATACCTATGCATTGAAGGAACTTCTAGGCACAATTTGAAGACATTGTCGTCGCTAATATCACTTTGTAATTCCAAATTGAAAAAGTAGTTTGTTTTAGTACGTGTCAATGATAATTTTACGTATCACATGACGAAATTGTTGGTAGACACAAATACTAGTAATTTCATGCGATGATGATATACATTGAAGGCATTTCTCTGCAGAAATTATTATTGGTAGACACAAATACGAGCAAATCTATGTGATATGACATTCATTGAAGGAATTTATATCCACAATTTGACAATAATTTATTGTATGAATACGTTTATGTGATTGGTTCATATCCATAAGGTGACGTTGAAATACATTGGTAGATACAAATGCTAGTGAATACCTATGCATTGAAGGAACTTCTAGGCACAATTTGAAGACATTGTCGTCGCTAATATCACTTTGTAATTCCAAATTGAAAAAGTAGTTTGTTTTAGTACGTGTCAATGTTAATTTTACGTATCACATGACGAAATTGTTGGTAGACACAAATACTAGTAATTTCATGCGATGATGATATACATTGAAGGCATTTCTCTGCAGAAATTATTATTGGTAGACACAAATACTAGTAAATTTATGTGATATGATATACATTGAAGGAATTAATTTATACAATTTGAGGATAATTTTTTGTATGAAGACATTTATGTGATTCGTTTGTATTCACAAGGTGGCGTTGAAATATATTGGTAGACACAAATGCTAGTGAATTTCTATGCATTGAAGGAACTTCTAGGCACAATTTGAAGACAATGTCGTCGCTAATATCACTTTGTAATTTAAAATTGAAAAAGTAGTTTGTTTTAGTATGTGTCAATATCAGTGTACTTTCAAAGTGATTTGCCATTTATTATTGAGTTTGTACCATTTAAGTGTTACAAAATGGCACGTTTTTTTTTTAAATTATTATTTCACTTATTTGTGCTTCGAACAGTTTAATTCAGATAGCACACCCTTTTTATGAGGACCGTTATTACTTGAAAACACATTAAAATGTACCATTTAAGTTTTACAAAATGGCACACACACACATTGATTATTATTATTATTTCACTTATTTGTGCTTCGAACAGATTAATTCAGATAGCACACCCTTTTTATGAGGACAGTTATTACTTGCAAACACATGAAAATCATATAACAGCATTTGAGTTTACAGTACTGTACGCGTATACAGTACGCTCCTGGAGTTGTGTGCGATCGTCCACACTCATTCTGTATATTATACGAGGGGTGTTCAAATGAAAAGGTACGAAACGACACTATGGGTATATTTGAAGTCTTTATTCACAAGTAATCACCAGAGGCCTGAGTAGAACTATCTCACTGTGTCACGAGTCGAAGGATTCCCTGTTCCCAGAATTCCTGTGGCTATGACAGGAACCAGTCCTCCACTGTGTCCTTGGAACTTGTGGTGAAGCGTTTCCTCCCCAGATGTTTTTTTAGCAGACCAAACATGGAATTCGCAGGGCGACATATCCGGGCTGTAGGGTGGATGCTCAATCTGCTCCCACTACAACTTGGCCATTACACTGTATGTGAGTTCTATGGCATATTGTTTTGTACGAAAAAATATAATACCTGCGGTACTTCCCTGTGTTCTTACTGTGAGTGGCGGATTTACATCAACGGACAAACAAAATTTAAAGGCAATCTTGTCTTGCGGAGAAAACTGCATTAAAGTATTTTTTTAAATTTATATTAACAAATGTTTATATGTGAAAATTAACAAATATATTTTGATTTGTATTTGTAGGAGGATATTGCTGTAATATGATACATAGCTAATATGATATTATGGAAAGTAGGTAAAGATGTATGATAAATGCGTATATTGCATTGCGGTTAAAATATAAATTAGTTATATTTTACAATTATGTATTTAAATGATTGATTGCGCATAGAGTTATAATTTTAATGTACTATTGATTCGGTGGTTGGAGGTAGATTTTCAGCGTTGGATTACTTAGTGGCGAATTTAAATTAGTCCCCTCTCTCATTGGCGGGAAATTAATTTCGTGATGAAAAACAACGCTCCAAGCAAGGAATATTGAAATTATGTTATGTCAGGTTAAAAGGAACGGTCACATTTCGATGCGGGGGTACGCCGCAAAAAAATCAATGGAACTTTTATTTATAGGGCGTTTGTAGATTTATACCAATAACAGGATTTATGGCCGTGTCGAACTCGCGTCAATATATAAACACGAGTAAAACTATATTGTAGTGCGGCGCGTTTGGAGCTGACGTCGTCTATCTTCAGCGGCAAATGATTAATTAAAACGTCGCGCAATTGTATAGATGCACGTAATTGACACTTGAAGGTCTGTACACAAAGATGCACTCGTGGTGAGAGGCATGACCATGTACAGATGAATATTAAACAGGGCCGCAATTAGAGGGTTTGATGTGCGTATATTATTTAATGACATATTTAAAATGCATGAGTATAATTTGTTCGGCGGCATTTAATTAACTTACACTAAAAACCGATTGTAATTCATTACCGCCAAATATGTCGGCTAATTGTAAACGAGATTAAATCGTGTCGGATGGTATAACAAGTGCAGGCACGCATTAATTATTCGCAGGCCGCTTCTTTTAATGCCGCGCCGTAAATGGGGGCGGAATGAAAATGAAAACGAAAATGAAAATTCGCCGGTCGGATTGGATTTAATAAATGTATCGACGCAAAGGCGCACGTGTCACCACCACTTTATTAGCTTGCCGAAAGTCTCTTACCTGTGCTCTATTTACATACGCGGGACATGTGCTATAACTGAATTATAATAAACAGCGCCTATTTTGCGTATGTGCGCGCATAAGTATAGAAAGGGGAAGTTTATAATTCCAGAGGAGTATCTCGTCTAACCCTTCAGCTAACTACTTGTTATGCATTACGTAACATTCATTTCGTGTTCCTAACTAAAAGCGGCTGAATTTTTCATTCTGCGTAGAAAGATGCGAGTAGTTATGCCTCATAAATATGGCAGCGGGGAAATGTGCTGCAAATTAAGCGAAATTACACACGTACACGGATTAAATGAATTTTTTTTAAATAAAAACGACGCCGCGCGTCTAATGATATACGGCGCGGATGGGGCCGTCTCGGCAGGATTTTTCCCAACTCCTGCAGGACCGTTCCTGCTTTGACGAACGCCGAACAGAGAGGAGATATGAATCCGGCCACTAAGAATTTATGGTGCGGGATAAGGAGAGCACCAGAGGTAAACAAACAAATAAATGTCATAACGTGATGTTTCGCTTCCACACAAATATACGACCACTTCCAATGGAAATAACTGACCACAATGAACTTACGTAACCAACAAACATCGCACCGGTGTAAATACAGTATTTAGATATTTATAAACACACATACACTCACACATGTATGTATAATGTTTTGTGATATCATTTATCAAAACATTCTCATATTTAGAAAAAGCAATGGACAGAGCATGGCCGCCACACAGTGGTTCGTGATGTATGTGTCACCAGAGGCCGTTTTTAAAATGCTATATGCGAGCCGTCACATCGCCTTATATTCTACTACATGTGCATACGAAACCGAAAACACCGGCTCCAACCCGCGCACGGCGTACTTTTATACATTTCCCGATCTGAAATTATTTACTGTTGCACACAGGCATCCTGATTGCAAATTAAGAGAAAGTTATATACACAATTTTCTCACTTATTTAAAACCGACTCTGCATCAAATATTCCGAAGAATCGGCATAAATCGGCAACAAATCTAGCATACCATCTTCACCAACCAACACGCACCTATTTCCACATACGATGGACATGACACAAAGGCCTTGGCTACAATATGAGTGGTGAGCGGGGCGAGCGGCAGAACGTCAAAACAAACGTTTTGTTCACGCTTTGAATGCAGTTTGCTAGGAAAACTAGACGCTTGTACGAAATATGTAATTTGGACTCTGTATCTTTTATCCGTACCAAGGTGCTGCGCCCCCGCATCTTCCTCACGAAATCTCCGCTACCTCTCCCGGGGGGCGGCGATTGCCGCACGCGCCCCACACACGCACACCTGCGCTCCCTTGCGGGCCCTTCTGCCGCCGCCCGCGGGCCGCCTAATTGTTTGTTTGCTTTTACGCGGCCTGATCAACGCAAACACAAACAAATGCTAATCGCGGGGCTCAAAAACACTCCGCGTAAACCGCCCCCCACTTTGTGTTATTATCGCGCAGGTTCCGGGACGCCTGGAATGCCGATAAATCAGGCATCAATTTCGGGAGTAGCACATCCTTACTAAACGAATGACTCCCACAAAATGTAATAGCCGTTCTCCATATACAGGCCGAAAATGACAAGGGCCCCAATGATTTTACCCCACGAACCCTTAAGTTAAATCAAACCTACGCGCTGCGTCTCAATTAGTCATAAGTGTCCACAGACGTTTTCCCAAGATTGGAAAATTTATTGATACATATTATAAAGCAAATATTATAAGTGCCTACAGACGTTTTCCTAAGATTGTAGGACAAATATACAAGGTGCCCCACAACTTCGTGGTATGAATCGAGGAGCATGCGAAGAGAGACAAAATTAAATGAAAATGTAAATAATTTTCTTTTCTAATCGCTCTTGTTTCCCAAATATAGGACCATACACTGTTTACTGCAAATCAGTTTTCGTATTACGAAAAGTTCTACGAAATATATAGTTTTCTTTCTAAATTAAAGAAGACTTGGAAATCTGATATTTTGCGACGAGTCACCCACTATCAATACACATATTCACAAATAATTACAATCATCTGAGTAGACACTGTGCCATAGAAACAGGGGTTCTTCTATGGTTATAGTTAAATAAAAACTTTGAGGGTACAACTTTTTTTAAAATCATATCCATTTTTCGGTGAATTAGCTTTGTTGTCATAAAAAATGTACACTTCTTGAACCTCGAAACAATAAAGCGTTTCTGAGATATTGCTGTGTTGCACACAGCCATCCTGATTGCAAATGAAAAGAAAGTTATATACACGATTTTCTCACTTATTTAAAACAGACTCTTCGTAAAATTTTCTGAAGAATCGCCTTCAGGTATAGTTAATACAAATCTGGCATGCCATCTACCATCTTCACCAACTAACACGCACTTATGTCCACACACTATGTACACGACACAAAGGCCTCGGCTACAATGTGAGCGGTGAGCGGGGCGAGCGGCAGAACGTCAAAACAAACGTTTTGTTCACGCCAAATACCCGCCAATACCAACAACAACAGTATGAAGTACCACCGACGCTTAAGCCAACCCTCGAAGCACGGCCCAAGTATATGGACACATGCGCACTCTTGCTCTTTGCAGGTGCAAATGAAACCCGCGTATACTACTCACTTTCCCAACGACAGCACTGGATATACCTGACTCTTTCGTAATAGTCGACTACCTCCGTTTCAGAGAGGGTTTACGATCAGCCAGAGTCGGTACTTAACCCCTCCGTAAGAAGCCCTGGCGCGCTGCCTCCCGGGAAAGTGTTAAAAACCAAAGGGCCTATTTGAAAGCAGACAACGCATTAGTTCCCGCATCAACCAGAATGATGCAACAATAACCCAACACAACACACTGTAATACCAACAACAACAGTATGAAGTACCACCGACACTTAAGCCAACCCTCGAAGCACGGCTTCCGGGAAAGTGTTAAAGACCAAAGGGCCTCTTTGAAAGCAGACAACGCATAAGTTCCCGCATCAGCCAGAATGATGCAACAATAACACAACACAACACACTATAATACCAATAACAACAGTATGAAGTACCACCGACGCTTAAGCCAACCCTCGAAGCACGGCCCAGGTAAATGGACACATGCGCACTCTTGCTCTTTCCAGGTGCAAATGAAACCCGCGTATACTACTCACTTTCCCAACGACAGCACTGGATATACCTGACTCTTTCGTAAAAGCCGACTACCTCCGTTTCAGAGAGGGTTTACGATCAGACAGAGTCGGTACTTAACCCCTCCGTAAGAAGCCCTGGCGCGCTGCCTCCCGGGCAAGTGTTAAAGACCATAAGGCCTCTTTGAAAGCAGACAACGCATTAGTTCCCGCATCAGCCAGAATGATGCAACAATAACTCAACACAACACACTATAATACCAAAAACAACAGTATGAAGTACCACCGACGCTTTAGCCAACCCTCGAAGCACGGCCCAGGTATATGGACACATGCGCACTCTTGCCCTTTGCAGGTGCAAATGAAACCCGCGTATGCTACTCACTTTCCCAACGACAGCACTGGATATACCTGACTCTTTCGTAAAAGCCGACTACCTCCGTTTCAGAGAGGGTTTACGATCAGCCAGAGTCGGTACTTAACCCCTCCGCAAGAAGCCCTCGCGCGCTGCCTTCCGGGAAAGTGTTAAAGACCAAAGGGCCTCTTTGAAAGCAGACAACGCATTAGTTCCCGCATCAGCCAGAATGATGCAACAATAACCCAACACAACACACTATAATACCAACAACAACAGTATGAAGTACCACCGACGCTTAAGCCAACCCTCGAAGCATGGCCCAGGTATATGGACACACGCGCACTCTTGCTCTTTGCAGGTGCAAATGAAAATCGCGTATACTACTCACTTTCCCAACGACAGCACTGGATATACCTGACTCTTTCGTAATAGCCGACTACCTTTGTTTCAGAGAGGGTTTACGAACAGCCAGAGTCGGTACTTAACCCCTCCGTAAGAAGCCCTGGCGCGCTGCCTCCCGGGAAAGTGTTAAAGACCAAAGGGCCTCTTTGAAAGCAGACAACGCATTAGTTCCCGCATCAGCCAGAATGATGCAACAATAACCTAACACAACACACTGTAATACCAACAACAACAGTATGAAGTACCACCGAAGCTTAAGCCAACCCTCGAAGCACGGCTCCCGGGAAAGTGTTAAAGACCAAAGGGCCTCTTTGAAAGCAGACAACGCATTAGTTCCCGCATCAGCCAGAATTATGCAACAATAACCCAACACAACAAACTATAAAACCAACAACAACAGTATGAAGTACCACCGACGCTTAAGCCAACTCTCGAAGCACGGCCCAGGTATATGGACACATGCGCACTCTTGCCCTTTGCAGGTGCAAATGAAACCTGCGTATACTACTCACTTTCCCAACGACAGCACTGGATATACCTGACTCTTTCGTAATAGCCGACTACCTCCGTTTCAGAGAGGGTTTACGATCAGCCAGAGTCGGTACTTAACCCCTCCGCAAGAAGCCCTGGCGCGCTGCCTCCTGGGAAAGTGTTAAAGACCAAAGGGCCTCTTTGAAAGCAGACAACGCATTAGTTCCCGCATCAGCCAGAATGATGCAACAACAACCCAACACAACACACTGTAATACCAACAACAACAGTATGAAGTACCACCGACCCGTAAGCCTACTCTCGAAGCACGGCCCAGGTATATGGACACATGCGCACTCTTGCTCTTTGCAGGTGCAAATGAAACCCACGTATACTACTCACTTTCCCAACGACAGGACTGGATATACCTGACTCTTTCGTAATAGCAGACTACCTCCGTTTCAGAGAGGGTTTACGAATAGCTAGAGTCGGTACTTCACCCCTCCGTAAGAAGCCCTGGCGCGCTGCCTCCCGGGAAAGTGTTAAAGACCAAAGGGCCTCTTTGAAAGCAGACAACGCATTAGTTCCCGCATCAACCAGAATGATGCAACAATAACTCAACACAACAAGCCATAAAACCAACAACAACAGTATGAAGTACCACCGACGCTTAAGCTAACCCTCGAAGCACGGCCCAGGTATATGGACAGATGCGCACTCTTGCTCTTTGCAGGTGCAAATGAAACCCGCGTATACTACTCACTTTCCCAACGACAGCACTGGATATACCTGACTCTTTCGTAATAGCTGACTACCTCCGATTCAGAGAGGGTTTACGATCAGCCAGAGTCGGTACTTAACCCCTCCGTAAGAAGCCCAGGCGCGCTGTCTCCCGGGAAAGTGTTAAAGACCAAAGGCCTCTTTGAAAGCAGACAACGCATTAGTTCCCGCATCAACCAGAATGATGCAACAATAACCCAACACAACACACTATAACACCAACAACAACTGTATAAAGTACCACCGACGCTTAAGCCAACCCTCCAAGCACGGCTTCCGGGAAAGTGTTAAAGACCAAAGGGCCTCTTTGAAAGCAGACAACGCATTAATTCCCGTATCAGCCAGAATGATGCAACAATACCCCAACACAACACACTATAATACCAACAACAACAGTATGAAGTACCACCGACGCTTAAGCCAACCCTCGAAGCAGGCCCAGGAATATGGACACATGCGCACTTTTGCTCTTTGCAGGTGCAAATGAAACCCGCGTATACTACTCACTTTCCCAACGACAGCACTGGATATACCTGACTCTTTCGTAATAGCCGACTACCTCCGTTTCAGAGAGGGTTTACGATCAGCCAGAGTCGGTACTTAACCCCTCCGTAAGAAGCCCTGGTGCGCTGCCTCTCTGGAAAGTGTTAAAGACCAAAAGGCCTCTTTGAAAGCAGACAACGCATTAATTCCCGTATCAGCCAGAATGATGCAACAACACCCCAACACAACACACTATAATACCAACAACAACAGTATGAAGTACCACCGACGCTTAAGCCAACCCTCGAAGCACGCCCAGGTATATGGACACATGCGCACTCTTGCTCTTTGCAGGTGCAAATGAAACCCGCGTATATTACTCACTTTCCCAACGACAGCACTGGATATACCTGACTCTTTCGTAATAGCCGACTACCTCCGTTTCAGAGAGGGTTTACGATCAGCCAGATGCGGTACTTAACCCCTCCGTAAGAAGCCCTGGCGCGCTGTCCCCCGGGAAAGTGTTAAAGACCAAAGGGCCTCTTTGAAAGCAGACAACGCATTAGTTCCCGCATCAACCAGAATGATGCAACAATAACCCAACACAATACACTATAAAACCAACAACAACAGTATGAAGTACCACCTACGCATAAGCCAACCCTCGAAGCACGGCCCAGGTATATGGACCCATGCCCACTCTTGCTCTTTGCAGGTGCAAATGAAACCCGCGTATACTACTCACTTTCCCAACGACAGCACTGGATATACCTGACTCTTTCGTAATAGCCGACTACCTCCGTTTCAGAGAGGGTTTACGAACAGCCAGAGTCGGTACTTAACCCCTCCGCAAGAAGCCCTGGCGCGCTGCCTCCCGGGAAAGTGTTAAAGACCAAAGGGCCTCTTTGAAAGCAGACAACGCATTAGTTCCCGCATCAGCCAGAATGATGCAACAACAACCCAACACAACACACCATAATACCAACAACAGCAGTATGAAGTACCACCGACGCTTAAGCCAACCCTCGAATCACGGCCCAGGTATATGGACACATGCGCACTCTTGCTCTTTGCAGGTGCAAATGAACCCCGCGTATACTACTAACTTTCCCAACGACAGCACTGGATATACCTGACTCTTTCGTAAAAGCCGACTACCTCCGTTTCAGAGAGGGTTTACGATCAGCCAAAGTCGGTACTTAACCCCTCCGTAAGAAGCCCTGGCGCGCTGCCTCCCGGGAAAGTATTAAAGACCAAAGGGCCTCTTTGAAACCAGACAACGCATTAGTTCCCGCATCAGCTAGAATGATGCAACAATAACCCAACACAACACACTATAAAACCAACAACAGCAGTATGAAGTACCACCGACGCTTAAGCCAACCCTCGAAGCACGGCTCCCGGGAAAGTGTTAAAGAGCAAAGGGCCTCTTTGAAAGCAGACAACGCATTAGTTCCCGCATCAGCTAGAATGATGCAACAATAACCCAACACAACACACTATAAAACCAACAACAGCAGTATGAAGTACCACCGACGCTTAAGCCAACCCTCGAAGCACGGCTCCCGGGAAAGTGTTAAAGAGCAAAGGGCCTCTTTGAAAGCAGACAACGCATTAGTTCCCGCATCAGCCAGAATGGTGCAACAATAACCCAACACAACACACTATAATACCAACAACAACTGTATGAAGTACCACCGATGCTTAAGTAAACCCATGAAGCACGGCCCAGGTATATGGACACATGCGCACTCTTGCTCTTTGCAGGTGCAAATGAAACCCGCGTTTACTACTCACTTTCCCAACGACAGCACTGGATATACCTGACTCTTTCGTAATAGCCGACTACCTCCGTTTCAGAGAGGGTTTACGATCAGCCAGAGTCGGTACTTAACCCCTCCGTAAGAAGCCCTGGTGCGCTGCCTCTCGGGAAAGTGTTAATGACCAAAGGGCCTTTTTGAAAGCAGACAACGCATTAGTTCTAGCATCAGCTAGAATGATGCAACAATAACCCAACACAACATACTATAATACCAACAACAACAGTATGAAGTACCACCGACGCTTAAGTTAACCCTCGAAGCACGGCCCAGGTATATGGACACATGAGCACTCATGCCCTATGCAGGTGCAAATTAAACCCGTGTATACTACTCAGTTTCCCAACGACAGCACTGGATATATCTGACTCTTTCGTTATAGCCGACTATACTATTGTCATACATTATTGAAAAAAAAACCTATTTGTTAAGGCCAAAGCCTTAAATATAAAGTTTATTTAAAAAATACAACTTTGTATTGTATCTTGTTTATTAACGAAGATATCAAAATTCTATAAAACCCATACAATTTACCGTAAAAAAGTGCCTGAAGAACATGCAACCGTTATCTTAATAAAATGATAAATAAATCAAATTTTGATAAATACCGAAAATGGAGAAAAATGAGTTTTTGGCCATAACTCGAAAACAAAAGACGATAGCTAATTTTTATTTTTACCATTGAGTGTGTCTTGGAAAAATAGATCGAGGATACGCTATCCCATTTTCTGTATCTCTTCTAGTTACCGAGATCCTTTATAGAAACATTAAAATTGGGCCGCCCTGTACATATTATAACTGAAAAAGATAGTATAAGTTATTTTTAGAATATTTTATCATTACTATCTAAGGATAAAACCTGCAATTTAATTCAATCAGTGATACGTACAATGAGCTAAAAATATTAATATTTGATTAAAGAAAAAGGTTTTTATTCTCCGCTATAAATATTAATATTTCATTTAAAAAAAAAAATATTTTCCACAATATGCTGCAATATGCACAATATGCAATATTCTGCAAAGATTATTAATTAAGTATCCTGCATTGGTTTGAAACAATGTAATAATTTGTAGTAAACAGTAATAAAATACTATATACAGTATTTACAACATTTTTATTATAGATGAAAAAAATCATTCAGTCATTTCTATAATATATTTCTCTTGGTATAGATATATTAGCAATATTTGAAAATATGTGTTGTATGGGGAATCAATGGAGTATAATCTCTTTTATATATTAAACGGGGGTATTTAGAAATGGGCATGTTATTTAATGCACGCTATGTCAGTGGAAATTTAATCCTCGAGACGTTAGGGTGAATAGCAGCGCTCGCGTTGAGGATTGAATAGAGTAAGGAATTGTATGTAAGCAAGTTTTGTATGAGATTTATAGGTATTTAAGTGTGTACGTAGGGAGAAAAAACAAGTCAGTGCACTTGTATATCTGTATAAAATCTGTGCGTGATAAAAATATTGTTGTTTGCAAATGTTTCCCGATGTAACTTACTTCTCGACAATATTTTTCACTTTTAAAAAGTTTAGTCAATTTATCATTCGGTTTTTGGCGATAAATCGATAGAGACACCTAGCGACATTTACCAAAGTAGAAAAGTTCAGCTGCCATATTTTATTGTCGGTTTATTTATTTATGTTTTTTAATCTGTTAAGAGTCGCGGTGGGGCAGAGATTGGGGGATGTTCGATCCACGCGGACGTTCCCGCGATAAAGTCTGACCGACTTGGTGGACAGGGCACACAAATGTGGCCGATGACAGGAGTAATACAGGGAATATAATAAAGAATTTTACAAATACCAGCGCGGGAGTGTAATAAATACATCAGCGGCTGTATTCGGTGAAGGAATGCCGAAGGCATTTCGTTGATTTAACCCGAGGAATGCCGTCCAGTTGTCGGGACACGTGCTTAATTGACATGCAGTTGCGGTTGCCCTGTAATATTCGGACAATATTCCTAGTTTTAGTTCTAATGCGGAATTTGTAGACCGGAAGGATTCAAGTTTGCCCGTTAAACTGTATGTGAAGAGGGGGCTGGTTTTAGTTGTCGCTCTTACATTATACAAACTACTTCTCAACGTTGCGACATATATACACTAAATTGAGCATCAAATAAAGCAATTATTAAAGTTATTTTACTGCTATCTAACAGAGGCATCAAGACCAGACGCCGCCTAACGCCAACTTATGTCATTATGCTGTCTTTTAGAACCCCTATCGGTTTCAAAACTTCTAAAGAATCGTATAGATTTTATTGAATGTAAACATTTCTATTCTCTCCAATAATGCGACACTATCAATCCAGCGCCAATATTTGCTTCGACAACACACTTTATTGCCGTTTAATTACCACGACAACCCGGGTCAGCCCCCCGGGGGTACAGGGGTCATCACGGCAACCGACGTCCTTGGCATTGGAGTTATCGTTAAAAGCAAAGGTTGAGGTGCGAATTAAGTGTCCGCAGAGAAGCCCCTTCCTCCCAGCGTCCCACTAGTCACCGCATCATCCGCTCGGGGTAAAACAAATAAGCTCCAAAGCTTTGCAGATCAGCCAGTGGTAAATTATTCGACCACGTTTGTTATTGATTGTGGCCGGTTCTAATCTGCATTGTGTATTACTGAACAAACAACAACATAGCACAGAATATATGTGTACTAGGTGCGCTGAGATTGTTTCGATAATGAGAAGATTATGATGCATACGTGAGCTGATGATTGAACGCGCGGACTAAATACCTAATACCATCAACATATATTTACCATAATCGTACAGACACCAATACATCTACGCAAACATCACAATTGCAATTATAGCCGGCCGTGTTTAGCAGCAGGTGGAAATTTCATTTCCAAGAAGGACGTGCAAATATCCCTTCCATCCCTAAAATACACACACAGAATCACCCGTCGAAGACGAAAGCTTATTGATTTTTTAATTATCAATTTATCACTTTCATAAATCAGCAAACACACTATACTAACAGTTTATATATAAAAATTTAAAAAGTTGAAAAGATCTACTCACTAGGTTCAAGTTTTCACGACAAATTTTTGAGCTCTTCACTCGAGATAATTACATTTCCAAGACGGACGTGCAAATATAAAGGAAAACCTTTCTTAAAATGCTCATAGCATCAACCGTTTAAGACGCAAGCACGGATATTTTTATATTTTCAATTTATCCCTTTCTGAAATCAGCAAACTCACTATACTAACAGTTTTTATATAAAAGTTAAAAAAATCAAATGATCTATTTACTAGTTTAAAGTTTTCAAGCCAAATTTTTGGGCCCTTCGCTGGAGATAATTGCATTTCCAAGAAGGACGTGCAAATATAAAGAAAAACCTTTCTTTAACTGCTCACAGCATCAACCGTTTAAGACGCAAGCACAGCGATTTTATTATTATTATGAAAGATTTTACATAAAAATTAATGATTTTCAAAAGATCTATTTACTAGGTTCAAGTTTTCAAGACAAATATTTAAGCCCTTCACTCGAGATAATTGCATTTCCCAGAATTACGTACAAATATAAAGAAAAACCTTTCTTAAAATGCTCACAGCATCAACCGTTTAAGACGCAAGCACAGCAATTTTATTATTATTATGAAAGATTTTACATAAAAATTAATGATTTTCAAAAGATCTATTTACTAGGTTCAAGTTTTTAAGTCAAATTTTTGGGCCCTTCACTCGAGATAATTGCATTTCCCAGAAGGACGTGGAAATATGAAGAAAACCTTTTTAAATTGTTCACAGCATCACCCGTTTAAGATGCAAGCACAGCAATTTTTATATTTTCTATTTATCACTTTCTTAAATCAGCAAACTCACTATACTAACAGTTTTTATATAAAAATAAAAATAAAATCCAAACATCGTATTACTAGGTTAAAGTTTTCAAGACAAATTTTTGGGCACTTTACTGGAGATAATTACATTTCCCAGAAGGACGTACAAATATAAAGAAAAACGTTTCTTAAAATGCTCATAGCATCAATCGTTTAAGACGCAAGCACAGCGATTTTATTATTATTATGAAAGATTTTTCATAAAAATTAATGATTTTCAAAAGATCTATTTACTAGGTTGAAGTTTTCATGACACATTTTTGAGCCCTTCACTCGAAATAATTGCATTTCCAAGACAGACGTGCAAATATAAAGGAAAACCTTTCTTAAAATGCTCACAGCATCATCCGTTTAAGACGCAAGCACAGCGATTTTTTTATTATCAATTTTTCACTTTCTTAAATCAGAAAACTCACAATTCTAAAAGATTTTACATAAAAATTAAAGATTTTGAAAGGATCTATGTACTAGGTTAAAGTTTTCAAGACAATTTTTGAGCTCTTAACTCGAGATAATTGCATTTGCAAAAGGGATATGCAAATTTGAAGAAAAACTTTTCTTAAAATACTTACAGCATCGTCCGTTTAAGACACAAGCACAGCTATTTTTTTGTTATTAATCTATTACATATTTTTATAGAAAACTCGCTATAATAATTGTTGTAGATTGATCGATGTGGCTTTTTATTTGAAAATTCATAATTACTAATGTATGAAATAAAGTTACGCACTTTTTAAAATTTTCAAAATTGTTTTTTATTGTTCACGACAATTGTTTCGCCACACTGTGGCTTCTTCAGGTGAAGAAATGATACATAAACTGGGTACAATTTGCTTAAGTAGTGTATTGATGGGGGTGGGGGGCTATTAACTTAGCTATTAACAAGTTTTAAAAATATTGAGGAGCGGTGAATGATTGACGTCCGTTTGGTCGTTAAGTAGGAGGTCGCTTAATTTCCTTTTGTTGATTTCCAGGCTTTCCAGGTGGTTAAGTTTCCTTCCTTTTTCTTCTTGATGGAGTATTTGGAATTTGGGGTCGAACGAATGTCCTTCCTCTCGTAGGTGGTTCGCGTACGTGGAAGAATTTTTATGATTAGTGAAACATTTTTGATGTTCCTCGATTCTTTCTGAGAAGGCACGACCTGTTTGCCCTACGTAAATCATTGGGCAGTCCCCACACGTCAAGATGTAAACCCC
Source organism: Othius punctulatus (assembly GCA_951805005.1). Classification (NCBI taxonomy): domain Eukaryota; kingdom Metazoa; phylum Arthropoda; class Insecta; order Coleoptera; family Staphylinidae; genus Othius; species Othius punctulatus. Next base: position 25,501,285 of record OX638147.1, read on the forward strand.
GCTGCGGTCAGTTTTGATAATTGGAAAAAATAACAAAAGTCCAATTATCAAAACTGTGTGGTGACTGCCCAATGATTTACGTAGGGCAAACAGGTCGTGCCTTCTCAGAAAGGATCGAGGAACATCAAAAATGTTTCACTAATCATAAAAATTCTTCCACGTACGCGAACCACCTACGAGAGGAAGGACATTCGTTCGACCCCAAATTCCAAATACTCCATCAAGAAGAAAAAGGAAGGAAACTTAACCACCTGGAAAGCCTGGAAATCAACAAAAAGAAATTAAGCGGCCTCCTACTTAATGACCAAATGGACGTCAATCATCCACCGCTCCTCAATATTTTTAAAACTTGTTAATAGCTACCCCCACCCCCATCAATACACTACTTAAGCAAATTGTACCCAGTTTATGTATTATTTCTTCACCTGAAAAAGCCACAGTGTGGCGAAACAATTGTCGTGAACAATAAAAAACAATTTTGAAAATTCTAAAAAGTGCGTAACTTTATTTCATACATTATTAAATGTTGTTACATTGAAATTAAATATTTTTAAAAGATCTATCTATTAGGTTAAATTTACAAGGCAAATTTATTGGGCCCTTCATTCAAGGTATCTTTTATTAGTAGATACACTCTGGTGTAACAGAAGTCTTTCAAAATTAAGCTTGCTAGGTAAAACTGATTTAAACTTTGCAACAGAACAAGTCTTGAACCTGTGTACCAAAAAATCTCAATTCATTTGACTCACACTTGATGTAGAACTTATATTCAACCCTTTGACTGGGTCTTTAAGACCATCTAAAAATATTTTGTTTTTTGTAATTTTTTTATTTTAAATATTAAAAAAACTTTACTCTAACTTTTTTTTAAATAAATTTCATCTTTTACCATATCATCATCAACAGCTCGATACGAAAGGTTTTCGTTAAATAGGGCATCTTTAAAATTGATTTTAATTGTAAGTACACAATTTCACTGCTAATAAATTTAATTGTTGTGAGAGAAGTATCTGTCAAGTATCAATTGTTACAGGTACATATAGTGTACCTGTAAAAGTTGGCAGCATATTGGCAATGTATTTGAAACAACGAAACAAAAGACCACGGCCGGTCGCCTTAATGTATTTTTTAACACAAAATGAAATAAACACAAAATATTTTTACATGGTCGTAAAGAGAATGAAAAGGGATATATGTTTCCATTTAAAAAATATGCTTTTGACGTCAGACGTGAAAGGCTAGTGACGTCATACTTGTTTTGAAGACACTAAACAGTGCGCAATAAAGAACAAAAATCGACCTGTCCAAAGATTTTTTTCTGGAAAATCTCATTTCATAAATATCGAATTTATTGCAGTTAAAGTTTCCACTCTGTACATATAGTGTACCTATAAAATTTGGCAGCATATTGGTGATGTCTTTGATTTTTCAAAAAACGGTTTTACACTTTATGTGCTTGTCTAAAAATCTGTAAAAGTTGGCAGCATATTGGTAATGTTTTTGATTTTTCAAAAAACGTTTTTACACTCAATGCGCTTGTCTAAAAACCTTATTAACCCCTATCAGATGAACCGAATGACTTTTAGTTACCTAGAAAATCTCCTTTTTCAAAATGATGAAAATATATATAGTGCTAATTTTCGCATATCAATGACATTCTTTTAATTTCGTGTTAGCTTTATCATTTAAAGATCATAAGTTTTATGTTTTCTGAATGTTTTGCAAAAATTAAATTTTTAATGTCTTTTTTACATGTATTTAAAATTTTACCAAAACTTAATAAAAATATGTAAAATATACACTTGCTTATACATATTTTGCTATAAAAAATGTATAATATTGGCATACAAAATGTTGAATGTACACAAGTGACTGTATAATGTTTGATACAGCTCAATAGTACAACATACATAGATAAATACATACGTGCATACCTACATGCATACATACATACATACATACATACATCCACACATATACATGCATACATACACACATACAGACATACATACATATGTACATAGATACATACATACATGCATACATACATACATCCGTACATACATACATACATACATACATACATACATACATACATACATACATACATACATACATACATACATACATATATACATTTTGTAACTTGATCGAAAATTGAAAGAACAAAATTACAATGTATTCGCAATGTATGCTGCGAAATGGTGAATAAACCGGATAATACTGGCTATATTCGTGGTATTTCATTTGTTTTGCATTTGATAAGGATTAGATTTACTAAAGAACTTATAGCTCGACAGGTAATCTTGCAATTTCATTCTTGTTACGTTTTGGACACATATGTTATACGCAAAATAAATATAATCATCTAAAAGATGTAAAAGTTGCAAGATTACAACAAATTGTTTAATTTTTGATACATATATTTATATGCAGGGCCGAATTAACCTATTTTGGCCTATTAACCTACAAGAAATAAACCACAAAAAATACTCCCTAAAATAAAAATTACTTAAATTGATCTACCTATCTACTTATCTACCTATTTCTACATATCCTCAGTAGATTAGGTCGTACTGAAAATTACGGTTTTACAGAGCCCTTCAATAAACCGGATTCTAAACAAATGTCTCATCAATGTTATGATCCCTGGGTTAGAATAAATCATGATTTTTTAAATAAATCAAAAATCAGTGATTAAAAAAAAAAACAATAAAAATCAGTGATTTAAAAAAAACAATAACATTTATGATTTTTTTAAATTTTGATTTATTTATACACAGAGGGCTCAAGAAAGTGGTGTCAACTTTTGCACTGGATAGTAATAGATGACACTATTGCAAAGATTTGCAAGATGCAAATCAAATATGTTTTGCAACCTTGCTGAAATGTTTCCTACGATATAAGGATAGAAATAGAAGGATAGAAATAATTTAACTACCATTTTTGAAATGTCACTCATTCTTTCGCTGGAATTAGTTTGAATAGTTGACACCACTTTCTTGAGCGCTCAGTATCTGATCAGTTTTTGACAGGGTAGATTTAAATCAACTGATTTTCATCACGATTGAAATCAACTGATTTGCATCACGATTTAAATCAACTGATTTGCATCACGATTGAAATCAACTGATTTGCATCACGATTTAAATCAACTGATTTGCATCACGATTTAAATCAACTGATTTGCATCACGATTTAAATCAACTGATTTGCATCACGATTTAAATCAACTGATTTGCATCACGATTTAAATCAACTGATTTGCATCACCATTTAAATCAAATAATTTTTTAAAAATAAATCATTGATTTTACTTTATAACACTGATGCGTGGTGAAGTTTTGTAATCATAAAAAAAATGACATCCCCTGAACAAGACTTGATTAGTTCAGATTCACGTGGTACAGATACATATATGTTTTTAAATGTCATTGATTCTTTCGCTGGAACTGGTTAGAATAGTTGACACCACTTTCTTGAACGCTCAGTATATGATTAATTTTTGACAGGGTAAATATGATTTATATCAACTGATTTGCATCACGATTTAAATCAACTGATTTGCATCACGATTTAAATCAACTGATTTGCATCACGATTTAAATCAACTGATATGCATCACGATTTAAATCATATAATTAAAAAAAAAAAAATCATTGATTTTACTTTATAACACTGATGCGTGGTCAAGTTTTGTAATCATACAAAAAAATTACATCCCTTGAACAAGACTTGATTAGTTCAGATTCACGTGGTACAGATACATACATTTTTTTAAATGTCATTCATTTTTTCGCTGAAACTGGTTAGAATAGTTGACACCACTTTCTTGAACGCTCAGTATATGATTAATTTTTGACAGGGTAAATATGATTTAAATCAACTGATTTGCATCACGATTTAAATTAAACTATTTTTTTTAAATTAATCATTAATTTTACTTTATGACATTTTACTTATGATACGTGGTCAAGTTTTGAAATCATGCGAAAAAAATGGCATCCCCTGAACAAGACTTGATTAGTTCAGATTCACGTGGTACAGATACACAGAATTATGTGTATATGTGCCAAGTGATAGACCAATAATGGAAGAACTGAAAAATATTTGACTGACATACAATTATCATACAACTTTGAAGCATGCTAACTCTATAGTGACATTATATTTTTATTTGTTCATCTGCATAACCTGTTAATCTGGAATGCACAAACAGTGCAAAAGTAATGATTACTTTAAAAAATGGTTTAAATCAATGTTTTATAAAAAAAAACATTTGATTTTAATTACGATTTATTAAAAAAAAATCATGTGATTTAAATTATGATTTAAATGATTTTAAATCCCGCTAACGCTGTATGATCCGGTCCTGTCCATATGTGTATTGATATTTTCCATTGCAGGCTTGAGTCAAGGTTGTTTACAAGTTATAATATTTTTCACAGATTATCCATTCCTGCATGTTTATATGGATGGACGTGCACAGTTTTAATAAGGGGCATATTGATTAATTCCGCTTGAGGATTCAAATTTAGTTAGTCCGGACCTGTCGGCATGCCAGCAATCTGAGATTAAACTATAACCGCGTGAGACGCAATCCCACAGAAATTCGCGTTAATAAGGAGATGGGAATAAATAAAATGACAACGGCAATTCGTAGATTGCCCGAAATGGCCGCGGAATATTAAAAACGTATCCGCATCCCCCGCACCGCCCTTGGGGGGAAAGTGGGCGACTTGCGTTCGACTTCGCAGCAACACGAAATTGAATCCGGCCGGATCGATCCGCTCGCATTAATTGTTTCCCGTGATTCAATTAGAATCTTACGACGGGTCTCCTGTTTTTCACCTTCGCACAGCAATTGTGTTTAGTTCCTTTAGATATGTGTAAATCCTTTTATATTGGATGTGTAGATGTACCATCTGCTGAAGGATTTGCAGAATACATAATGCAAACTCTGCTAAGTCATACCACGATGGAATGGAAGTGTGAAGATCTCGGATTGTAGACCTCGCAAGTCTGGGGTTGAATGCATAACAAATAACTAAGTGGATATAGTAGCTGTATTGATGCTGACTGCCACTCAAGATGCGGCCTGATTTACATTATGTCACTTCTACATTGTCACTCGGGATCAATTCCGGCTAACTAAATCGCTAACCGAATATTACACCTTTTTACTTTCCCGCGCGTCGACGTGCGAAACGTGTCGGAATCGTCGAAATTTCCCATTTTCAACGCACTTACTCACGACGCCCCCTCAATCATCCCGCGAGCACGACCCCGCGCACATCCGTTTGTATGCATTACGTACACATACCTCTGCATATGCATCTAAATGTACGAACGCCGATACAAGATCGAATCGTCACGAACTACAGAAAATACAAAAGAACACACCCTGCACATACTTTACCCCGACCTCTGTCCGCCTTTATCAGACTTATACAGGATTAACACGGCTACACATAAAGGTTTATACAAACCGACGCATAATAACGAGACAACAATTATATGTGCCAATTAATAATAAAAAACAATACATTATCATTACATCAATACTTAATTAATCGGCGATCTCGCAGGGAGCTATTGTCCGGCGGCCCCTACTGTTGTAATTGATGTAAGTGCTGTAATTTATAGTATTAGTTCGACCTGTAATTATTCATTTACGAGTTTTAGATAAAGAAGGATATACTCCATTTTTGTATGTACCAATCGACAGGGTGTCCCAATTACCGTGCCCTTATAGTAGCAAAAATAGCTCCAAATTTGTTTTCTCTGATAAAGTAAATATTGGCCAAGTATACAATTATTATTATTATTATTATTATTAATATTATTATAACAGTTGAATATTTTCTGTACGTACATCTGATTTATAAGTTAATTACCGAAATTAACAGTACTCATAAAATTCTGAGTTAATCATAATACACATTTCCTTTGCAAAATTATGAAGTCATGACAGTTTAATTTTATATCTGTCTTCAGAGGGATTCCAAACGGAACCAATATTAATCACTAATGGAATGAGACGTCTTAAATTAGGCCAATCAGTAACGTTACTTTCATCTCCTCTCTCCCCTCGTTCCACGGCCGAAGTGCACTCATTTATACTTCTCCCAAACATATTTTGTTTTCACCCCAACAAAACTAATTTAATTAAAAAATCCGCCTCTCCGCTCATCATATTATGATGGATGAGTAATTAATTTTGGACAAACGCCATCTGTAAGTTATATTCCGAGAGTAATAATATTAGTTCAGCTGTATATTGTTGCATCATTTCGTCGGCAGCATGAAATCGACGCAAAAAAGCAAATATTAATGGGGTTTCAATTCTTCGACGTCGTGGATATATAGCCGTGTTTAGTCTGCGGCTTGTTCAACCATTACAACTAGTTTCGTGGCTAATGTGTATGTTTGCGTGCATTAGTTTCACTTGCTTCCCGTATGCCTCGCACTCCCAAATAGTTGCTGCGAACTTCGCGAATATTACCTGTGCGAACGTAAACAAACAGTAAGTTTTAATTTAGGTTAACTCTATTCAGATTATAGGAGATTTATCTGTGTACGAACGCAGGTCAGGACGCTTAGTCGGTAATTGCAATTTCCTTAAGTGATACTTTACTGTCCTGGAAGGCACACATAGATTTTGTTTGTATGCTAATATTAAATTCTCGTGCTCTATATATGCATACTACATACTACATACCGCGAACAAATGAGTAGGTCACATACTAGACAAAGTGTAGTGCCCCATAGATTATCCTATAATTGCTCACAGTTGCAACGCATGCCCCACCATTAGCGGATGCAATGTAAAGGATCACATACGATCGGGTATCATCGTTCAACAATTCGCGACTTAATCGCATTAACTGTCAGGATGGAGCCTGTGCCAATGCAGGTGTTAACCTTGAGCACGCAATGCAACTAATTGTTGCAATAATATTACTGGTCATTCATTGATTTAACCATAGCATACACAAGCTCCACGTAAATTAAGGCTCCGAATAGCCCAGGGAAACATACATTTAATATGTATGTTATACAATATGTATTACTTTATTATGATAGTATTCCAATTATAATATTTAAAATATAATTAGCGCTAAAAAGATTATTACTTTTAATTACGATTGGAATCGATTTTAATCATTTCGCAATTATTTTCATAACCTCATTATTAGGATCAACTAAATCAATATTTGTACCCATTCGTATAGGTACAGATTTTAATAATTAATTAATTTTATGATCCGGTATAAATAAATTATATTAATTCATTATTTTTGTTTAATCAAGTAAGAGTACCACCAACCGACTCTATTAATTAATTTTAAATGATCGTTAAAACTATTCTGACATTCGCTCGTCGGTAAAAATTATAAATATTCTTGGACACTTGTTGCTGCATATGATTTTCTCCATATATTTATTTGAATGAAAAATTATTAGTTTTTAAATAAATATTGATTTGTTTTTCTAAATGAAGTTAAAGTTCATATCTAAGTTTATGTTAAGTTAACTTAATCCAAATTAAAGTTATGTGTAACTTAAGTTTAAATTTGACATAAGTCTAATTACTGCTTAAACTTACATTAAGTCTACCTTAAGATTACTTAAGTCTAACCTAATTAGCTCATTTAATTACTAGAGAGAGATAACAATATCTATTCTTAGGTCCTCGACGTTTCTTAATTTTAAGCTTAAGCTTACATTTAACTAAAGTCTAACTTCAGCTTATGCTTAAATTGAGCCTGCCTTAAATTTACTTAAGTCTACCTTAATTTGTTCATTTCATTACTAGAGAGAGATAACAATATTTATTTGTTAGGCCTTCGGCTCCTCAGCCGTAATTTCATTATTATAATTTTAAATATTGCTATTTATTAATTTATATTACTATTAATTTTCAAATGAATATTGATTTGGTTTTCTATATGAAGTTTAAGTTCATATCTAAGTTAATGTTAAGTTAACGTAAGCTTAATCCAAATTTAAGTTATGTGTAAGTTAAGTTCAAATTTGACATAAGTCTAACTTCAGCTTAAGGTTATATTAAGTCTACTTTAAGTTTACTTAGGTCTAACCTAATTTGCTCATTTAATTACTAGAGCGAGAGAGAGAGAGAGAGATAACAATATCTATTGTTAGGTCCTCGACGTTTCTACCTTAATTTCAAGCTTAAGCTTACATTCAATTAAAGTCTAACTTCAGCTTATGCTAAAATTAAGCCTGCCTTAAATTTACTTAAGTCTAACTTAATTTGTTCATTTCATTACTTGAGAGAGATTACAATATTTATTTGTTAGGCCTTCGGCTTTTCAGCTTTCATTTAATTATTATTATTTTAAATATCACAATAAATTTGATGCTTCTAAAAAAAATATTTGAAAATAATAATTAATTTATTTTGATTTTTTTATCCTAATACGGGATTTTTTTATTCAGTTTGATATTACTTGTCACTGCATAAAGTTATCTGTTTGATTTTCTCCCTTATTTAATACTGAAAGTTTGTCAAATTTTCACGAGAATTAGTTTCAGGTGTACTGTACACGAATCTAATATCAAATTTGCAAATTATAAATTTTCAGAAATTTCAGTAGTAGCAAGCCCATACTTGTCACTGCATAAAGTTATATGTTTGATTTTCTACCTTATTTAACACTGAAAGTTTGTCAAATTTTGAGTAGAATTAGTTTCAGGTGTACTCCACACGAATCTAATATCAAATTTGTAAATTATAAATTTTCAGAAATTTCAGTAATAGCAAACCCTTACTTGTCATTGCATAAAGTTATCTGTTTGATTTTCTCCCTTATTTAATATTGAAAGTTTGTCAAATTTTCACGAGAATTAGTTTCAGGTGTACTGTACACGAATCTAATATCAAAATTGCAAATTATAAATTTTCAGAAATTTCAGTAGTAGCAAGCCCATACTTGTCACTGCATAAAGTTATATGTTTGATTTTCTACCTTATTTAACACTGAAAGTTTGTCAAATTTTTAGGAGAATTAGTTTCCGGTGTACTGTACACGAATCTAATATCAAATTTGCAAATTATAAATTTTCAGAAATTTCAGTAATAGCAAACCCTTACTTGTCACTGCATAAAGTTATCTGTTTGATTTTCTCCCTTATTTAATACTGAAAGTTTGTCAAATTTTCACGAGAATTAGTTTCAGGTGTACTGTACACGAATCTAATATCAAATTTGCAAATTATAAATTTTCAGAAATTTCAGTAGTAGCAAGCCCATACTTGTCACTGCATAAAGTTATATGTTTGATTTTCTACCTTATTTAACACTGAAAGTTTGTCAAATTTTTAGGAGAATTAGTTTCCGGTGTACTGTACACGAATCTAATATCAAATTTGCAAATTATAAATTTTCAGAAATTTCAGTAATAGCAAACCCTTACTTGTCACTGCATAAAGTTATCTGTTTGATTTTCTAGCTTATTTAATATTGAAAGTTTGTCAAATTTTCACGAGAATTAGTTTCAGGTGTACTGTACACGAATCTAATATCAAGTTTGCAAATTATAAATTTTCAGAAATTTCAGTAGTAGCAAGCCCATACTTGTCACTGCATAAAGTTATATGTTTGATTTTCTACCTTATTTAACACTGAAAGTTTGTCAAATTTTGAGTAGAATTAGTTTCAAGTGTACTCCATACGAATCTAATATCAAATTTGCAAATTATAAATTTTCAGAAATTTCAGTAATAGCAAACCCTTACTTGTCACTGCATAAAGTTATCTGTTTGATTTTCTCCCTTATTTAATATAGAAAGTTTGTCAAATTTTCACGAGAATTAGTTTCAGGTGTACTGTACACGAATCTAATATCAAATTTCCAAATTATAAATTTTCAGAAATTTCAGTAGTAGCAAGCCCATACTTGTCACTGCATAAAGTTATATGTTTGATTTTCTACCTTATTTAACACTGAAAGTTTGTCAAATTTTTAGGAGAATTAGTTTCCGGTGTACTGTACACGAATCAAGTATCAAATTTGTAAATTATAAATTTTCAGAAATTTTAGTAATAGCAAACCCATACTTGTCACTGCATAAAGTTATCTGTTTGATTTTCTCCCTTATTTAATACTGAAAGTTTGTCAAATTTTCACGAGAATTAGTTTCAGGTGTACTGTACACGAATCTAATATCAAATATGCAAATTATAAATTTTCAGATATTTCAGTAGTAGCAAGCCCATACTTGTCACTGCATAAAGTTATATGTTTGATTTTCTACCTTATTTAACACTGAAAGTTTGTCAAATTTTGAGTAGAATTAGTTTCAGGTGTACTCCACACGAATCTAATATCAAATTTGCAAATTATAAATTTTCAGAAATTTCAGTAATAGCAAACCCTAACTTGTCACTGCATAAAGTTATCTGTTTGATTTTCTACCTTATTTAACACTGAAAGTCTTTCAAATTTTTAGGAGAATTAGTTTCAGGTGTAAGTAACAATCTACCATTATCTATGTACTATTTATATAACTATTATTTATTGTTTTATACATGTGAGCAAATATATTAGAAACTACATGATATTTTTTGTACAAAGTGTGTAGTATAAAATTATCTTTAGCTTCTATGACAATAATTTTCATGTGCCTATAATATTTGTAAAAAATAATTAAAATCGTAAATTTAAAGCAATATTAACTTTCATTTATCTATTTCTGTTCTAAAATCTTAATTTCTATACTTTATTTAATGGCGACAATAAGTTGTAATTTTATGAAATATTTTGATCTCAAAGTGACGTCAGTTAAACTGACGTCTGTCAAACTGACGTTTGTCAAATCCAAATGAATCTGTCAAAGCGACATCTATCAAACTGAGGTCTGTCAAACTGACGTCTATCAAATCAAACTGACATCTGTGAAACATCTGTCGTTTGTCAACGTGACGTCTGTCAAAGTGACGTTTTTCAAACTGGCGTCTGTCAAAGTGACGTCTGTCAAAGTGATGTCTATCAAATCAAACTGACATCTGTGAAACTGTTGTTTGTCAACGTGATGTCTGTCAAAGTGACGTTATTCAAACTGGCGTCTGTCAAAGTGACGTCTGTCAAACTGATGTCGACGTCATTTTGACAGACGTCATTTTGCAGATGTCACTTTGACAGACGTCATTTTGACAGATGTCATTTTGACAGACGTTATTTTGACAGACGTCAGTTTGACAGACAGACGTTCTGTCAAACTGACGTCTGCCAAACTGACGTCTGTAAAATTGACATCGGTCAAACTAAGGTGTGTCAAACTGACGTCTGTTAAAACGTAATTTAGCATAAAATATGCTATTGATTTAGAGTCAGTTGAGATGTCAGTTTGATTTGATAGACAGACAGACGTCACTTTGACAGACGTTACTTTGACAGACGTCACTTTGATATACTTCAGTTTGACAGGCAGACGTCTGTCAAACTGACGTGTGTCAAACTGACGTCTGTCAAAACGTAATTCAGCATAAAATATGCTATTGACTCAGAGTCTAATTCTTCATTAAATAATTCATAAAATTAAAAACAAATTAATTACCTTTGATGTAACCAGTTGGTATTTACCATGCATTCACAATTTCTCAAAATCATTGTTAGTCGTTTTTTTTAAAATTTTAACGTGATTTTTAATTTCAAAACGTGTACATTATACATATGTATTTGTATGCAGTTATAAATGAATGTACAAAATAATCCTCTTTAATCAAGTTTTCACTTTAAAAGTACCAATTTGCAAAAACACGCGACTCGCGTTTTTATAACAGGCGTCTCCGGGAATGTTTTTAACACGTAGTTATACATTCATGTATCAAATATGATTGAGCTAATTTCGCTCTTATACCAAGATGTTAATCCGCAATACAATTTGTGTGCTCCTCGGCGTTTAATATATATTTTTACATACATTTACATACATACATATGTATGCAGGGTTGTATTTACACACAATCACCGAACCCCCGCTTTCAATGGTAGCGACAAGGGACAGTTAAGCTACTGTTCAGCATGACCCCAGCCACACTCTATAAAAATAAGCAGGGCCGGATCAATAATTTTAAGAGACATATTCTAACCGGTTAGAATATTCAATAGTTAATAAATACTTTTGTAGTTCAGTTATAATTATATATTTTTTGTTATAGTTTCATCTATCTTGGATACCAGTTATTATTATACTTTTTTATTGTTTTCTTCCTTGTTTATACTTAGTGGTAGTTTATATGTTTAGATATAAAGATGTTTTGTTGTTTTTATTATTTTTATTTTTATTATGTCTTCTTCACCTTACTAGAATAGTTTTGGCTATCTTTCAGCCATCTTCAGAGGTGTTATTTCTTTACGTTCAATATACAGGGTGCCCTAAATAGAGTAGGATTGCATGGGTATCTTTCTTATTCGTAAAGCTAGAGATCTGGTTAAATGGGCAATATTTTACAGTTTTATATTGCGGTTCAGATTATGTTGAAAAATTTTCAAAAGTCCGAGCAGTTTAGAAGTTTTTCTAAAAAAACAAAAAATCGCGGTTTTCTAAAATCTCCGATATATTCATAATTTTTATAGATGCAGAAAAAAGTTTAAAATGAAAGTTACTTACTTCAACGCGTTGCTCATTAAAAAATGTACCATTTTGTGGTAACATATGTAATTGTTGCCAATTATCTTTTTAATTTCCTCAATAGTGTGTTTATATACTTGCTCGACATAGTTTTTGCGAATGGTTGATTCGGCAGGAATATGTCTACCGGTGTATTTTTGTAAAAAAGATTTAAACATACTATTATCTAGTTTTTTTAACGGAATGTTAGAAGATACCATCGTATTGCATAAATCAAAGTAAAATTCCTTTTCATTCTATGTAGAACTCGCAAAAGACTCGGAAGTAGTTTGCTGGGTACTAAGAGTACTGCTTGCAGATTTGTGATTTTTAAGTGAACTGTTGTTTTGATATGTTGTGTTATGCTAATTTTTTTCTCGCAGTTAATCTACAACATAATACATGCTTGTACATAGGCCAATAGCAACACAAAATATAACTTACCGGTTTGATACAAGCCCTGCAAATTAATTTGCCGTTCTCATATTTTAATTCAGAATGTCCATATATCCATTCATCGACGGAAGGTTTTACTTTCGGCATTTTATACAAGAAAACTTATAAACACGTAATACACACAAGGCACAAGCACAACGCACTGAAGATTGAGATAAAATGGACTGAATTGGTACCACACTTGCCCCAGATGCGTTCTGTGCACGTAAAAATAGGGTAATCCCCTATAATAAAAGCTTGATTATTTCGGGGATTACCCTATTTTTACGTGCACAGAACGCATCTGGGGCAAGTGTGCAATCAATTCAGTCCAATTTATCTCAATCTTTAGTGCGTTGTGCTTGTGCCTTGTGTGTATTACGTGTTTATAAGTTTTCTTGTATAAAATGCCGAAAGTAAAACCTTCCGTCGATGAATGGATACGTGGACAATAATAATTTTATAAATTATTAATAGTATAATTATTTGTAATCAGTACCGGATTTACGGGGAGGGGCCTATGAGGGCTATAGCCCAGGGCGTCAAAATCCAGGGGCGGCATTTTTGGAAAAATACGAAAGCACAAGTCACAATAAAAAATAAATAAATGACGAACGAAAAAAGGCAAATACAAAAGGTGAAGAATCTAACTACCTCCTTAAACTTCAAAGATTAGAAACGACTTTTTAACGACTTGCGTTAAATCGAGATAACATATCTCAGCATAAAATTCATAAAAATGTCGTTTCTAATCTTTGAAGTTTAAGGAGGTAGTTAGATGCTTCACCTTTTGTATCTGCCTTTTTTCGTTCGTCATTTATTTTTTTTTTGTTGTGACTTGTGCTTTCGTATTTTTCCAAAAAAATTCCGCCCCTCGATTTTGACGCCCTGTGCTATAGCCCTCATAGCCCCCCTCTAAATCCGGTACTGATTACAAATAATTATAATTATAATAATTTTATAAATTATTAATAGTATAATTAGTATTAATAAATATTTGTTTTGCGAAATAAAATACAGCTGTTTTAATTAACTGTTGAAGAATGTAATTTGCTCGTCAAATAATGTTATTTTAAGTTGAAAGATGCTGTATAATTTATGAGTGTTTCCGGCAGTGTGGTTCCTTCCGAGTACTCAATTAGTGTATAAGTTTTGTGTAGCATTGGAATTTGAGCTGTAGGGTTTTTCATTAAAAAAATGTGGCACGTTAGTAACGTGTCGGGCAATTTCGTTTGGTGTACATTGTATCATTACGGAGTAATAATAAAAGAGGTGCGAGCTGGTATTCACGCTGGGGAAACAATTACTTTGTGCCAATAACCTAAACCGTGCATTCAGTATTTTTATAACATGATCATAATAGAATTACGAGTCACATGTGTTTGAACATGTGTAGGTGCGCGTACGGGTGGATATTAAAAGGGGATCGTTTTTGTTCGGATGTTTTTGGTTATCGAACAAATCGCGCGGAGGCTGGCCGGGGGAGAGAGCACGTGTGTACCGATTAATTGTTTTCATTTCAGGCGGGTTTTTTGGTGGGGGGATGGGGGTGAGAACTTGTTTCATTGTTCATCGGGATCTGTCTCGATCTCCTTTTCTATTTATTAATTGCCGTTTTTTGCGGGCACTATCGCGCGAGCGGATCTAATTGCCGGATGAAATTGTATAACGATATCTATCTGCGGAAAAAGTCAAGTGGAGTGCAATTCGTTTCCGAGCACCATCTCTCAGGATCGCACGTAACCGAGTCGTAAATTTTCGGGTAGCGGTTTAAGAATCTGGTTAACGCAGTTAATCTGTGCTATAAATTGTAAATTTTTCGGGCGACACTGCAGGTTTAGGAGTGAGGAATTAATGGGGTGCCGGGTGGAGATGGGTGACAATCGCGCGCTCATTATTGGGGGACGGTAGGTGGGCTATTGATTAATAAATCCGAAAGACATGAACATTGCGAGCGTAACTAGTTGGATGTTATCGGGGTGTAATAAATCAGGCCGGAGTCTTCTGCTGGAGTATTTCGAGATAAAACCTTTAGAGCCGTCGCTTCCACCACCTTGGGCTATTCGCGCATCGTATCGTCCTAACCGTACAATTTTATTTATGCCCCCCACATTTTTCGAATTGTGTATGCGGCGATATTTGCTCGTTAAATTAAGCCAGGCCCCCGCGCAGCCCCGCCAAGCCCTACGCCGTTCGTCGCGGAATCAAAATGTGGGATGGGCACATACTAACGCATCCCGCATCACCGCATCCCGCAATATTCAACTTTTCTTCGCTCGGCAAGTAAATGCGATTTATTTTCTGCTCGATTACTGTTCCGCCGATAACTTGTTTCAATGCGGTTTTCGCAATTGTATGAATTTCCTGTGTAGGTCGGGTTGATCAGTGCGCCTGCATATTCGCAAATTAAAGGGGGCGCAGTTGAGTCTGCGATGCACCACCGGCTGGATGTTAATAGGACGCGATAAAGGAAATAAGCTAGACGGGCCCTTTTTATTCATTGTAGATCGCGATTTGCGGAGTTCACAGGTGCAAGGATCCGAAGACGCAACAAATATTTGTTGAAGAGAGTTTATTCGAAGTCACGTTCGCAGTTTTGCTTGGCTTCATCTTACGCGCCGTGAATGTTGGCTGAGGTGGTTGCTGTTTTAGCTTTGTGTACTTTGTACCGCTAAGGTCGGAGATTGGGATAAAGCAGATGAGAGAAAATTTGCCGTGTTCTATCTTTCAAACTCCCAATTATTAACGAGAATATTCGGCACGTACTAAACGCCAATGGAATCGGGAAAACGGGGCTGAATGCACGCGGGGCCGTGTTCCTTCCATACTCGTGTTTGAACATAATTACCTATTCTATCTAAGAGGTACCGTGGCCGTAGCGCACTCGACTCCGGTAGGGGTTATTTGGCTTTGCATTATATTAACTTTATTTATATAGTAATAAAAATGAGTCGCTCGACGCTGCTGAAACCCTAACGAAGGACGAACAAATTATCCGGCCACTCGTTACACGTCTCCTGTAAATATTGAAGAGTCCCATTTAAACATCGCCGACTTATAATGAGGTGTTCCCGGCGTTAACTCCGATCTATGCAAGTGCCGTCGCCGAATCACGGAAGACAGGGCCTCTCTCCTCGTTGTGACCACGAACAGCCATTTTATCACCACCCCTGCCTTCCTCCTGGAGCCAATAAACCTGCCAAGCGGCTCGTTCATTTGATTCATTCCATATTCCAGGCCGGTCTGCAATTTACATGTTATCGATATTTTTATCCTCGTTATAAAATCGTTTTACAATCAGCCATTTTTAGTTCCGCGGCTCATAATAATGGGGCAGGCAGCGAGCTTCGCTCCTTAACACCAGTATTACCTGGCGGGATTTAACGCTCTTAACGGCGCTGATTTCCATCTTGCCTCATGCCTGGGCTCCCCCTGTTCACGTATAATAACAACCAAGGAGGCGTTTGTTTACTTAAAGCGCTGCCCCGCTAATTATATAGATAGACGCATAATCATCGCAGAGCTAAACCACCCTAACCCTAACCAGCGCCGCAACATCGACTACCCTGGATAGATCCGTTGCGGTTTCTTGACGGACGTCTCTCTTCCGGCGAGCACTGCCGATGATGTTTGGACAGCTGTTGGAGAATATTTTCACGTTTACGGTTGAGGGGCTGCGCCGCTCCCGAACTGTGCCCGCGGCCGCCGCCGCCGCCCCCCTGCTCCCCTATCAATCAAAGTGACTCCTCAGCCGCCGCCCCCGCCGCGATAATACTGACTGACGGACACCTCGTCTTCCCATCGACACGGCAACTCCGCGATCCGAACTTCACGAGTTGCTCCCGTCTCGCCCCAGTTTCAGCCACATGATTAGGGGAATTACCGAAATCCCGACGCCCCGATAAACTTATCAATCCGAAGTCGAAAGGTGGAGGCGGCCGCACAGCTCGCCCGTTTGCGCTCAACCACCCACGAAACCGCAGGCGATGCCTGCGGAGATTACGCTCCTAGCCGGCAGGAATTGTTAACTCAGCACACTTTTTCCCTCGCCGTTGCCAACTTGAAAGGGAGACATTACGATCATAAGACAATTTTATTAGGGCTGTCTACATAAACATAACACAACGTGCAACGTAACGTTTGTGTTCGTGCTTTTTAAACATTTCATCTTAAATGAAGGTCCCTTTTAGACTTGATGTACTGCATTGTATTCTTTTTGTCTTCCATTCTGCTCCACCCCAGCTCAAAAGATAAGATCATCTGATGCCCCACACCCCCCTACAAACGCACACTCACTCAACCTGCCTAATGCCTCATGTATCTGTGCAACGCAATCATGGCCAAATCTAAAACAATATCAACTCCATCAAAATACAACATAAGCACACTCGAATCATCTATTTCAAAACACATAAAAAGGACGACGAGAGTCGTTTAAAGCTTAAAACTAACCTAATCATAAGCCAAAGCAACTACATCTGCCACCTAAATACCAATACTTAGATTTTTATAGAGTTTCCATGTATTTTAATATAGGGTGATTAAAAAAAAACTTACATCAAAGTTGCCATGCCAAGATAGATATAAAATGTATGTCTTAGCTTACAGTTGTCAAAGCTGACAGATCTGTCAGACTTCGAAAAACGGACGACAACAGTCGGCTAAAGCCTAAAACTAGCCTAATCATAAGCCAACGCAACTACATCTGCCACCAAAGTAATAATACTTAGATTTTTATAGTTTCCATGTATTTTAATAGCGGGTGATTAAAAAAAAAACTTTCATCAAAGTTGCCATGAAAAAGGATAGACCTTAGCTTACAGTTATCAAATCTGACAGATCTGTCAGAGTTCGAAAAAAGGACGACGACAGTTGTCTAAAGCTTAAAACTAGCCTAATCATAAGCCAACGCAACTACATCTGCCACCTAAGTAATAATACTTAGATGTTTATAGTTTCCATGTATTTTAATATCGGGTGATTAAAAAAAAACTTTCATCAAAGTTGTAAATGTATGTCTTGGCTTACAGTTGTCAAATCTGACAGATCTGTTAGAGTTAGAAAAAATGACGACGACAGTTGTCTAAGCTTAAAACTAGCCTAATCATAAGCCTACGCAACTACATCTGCCACCTAGGTAATAATATTTAGATTTTTATAGAGTTTCCATGTATTTTAATATCAGGTGATTAAAAAAAAACTTACATCAAAGTTGCCATGCAAAAAGATAGATATAAAATGTATGTCTTAGTTTACAGTTGTCAAATCTGACAGATCTGTCAGAGTTCGAAAAACGGACGGCGACATTCGTCTAAAGTTTAAAACTAACCTAATCGTAAGCCAATGCAACTACATCTGCTACCTAAGAAATAATACTTAGATTTTTATAGTTTCCATATATTTTAATATCGTGTGATTCAAAAAACTTTTTATCAAAGCTGCCATGAAAAAGAGATAGATATAAAATGTATGTCTTAGCTTACAGTTGTTAAATCTGACAGATCTGTCAGAGTTCGAATTTGTAAATGTGAAATCTTATTGATTTAAACGTTATGGGTTTCACCGACCACCAAAAACGCTGCATGTTGGAAATGTATTTTAAAAACGGTGTAAAATTTGATGGGCAGTTGGTTTATTCGACACGAATACATATACGAGGTGTGGCAACAAAATTGCCATTTATAACAAAGTGATCACTTTAGGAAAAGTTTCTTGAGAATCTTCAAATGCATTAGATTTCCAAGAAACTTTTCCAGAAGTGATCACTTTGGTATAAATGGTAATTTTGTAGCCAAACCTCGTATATGCATTCACTTTGAAACCATTACCACGTATTTGCATTTATTCCGATGTAAAATGTATGTCTAAGCTTACAGTTTCAAATCTGACAGATGTCAGAGTTCGAAAAAAGGACGACGACAGTTGTCTAAAGCTTAAAACTAGCCCAATTATAAGCCTACGCAACTACATCTGACACCTAAGTCATAATACTTAGATTTTTATAGAGTTTCCATGTATTTTGATATCGGGTGATTAAAAAAAACTTTCATCAAAGCTGCCATGAAAAAACGATAGATATAAAATATACGTCTTAGCTTACAGTTGTAAAATCTGTGTGATTTGAGAGAATCTTGTGAATGTGAAATCTTATTGATTTAAACATTATGGGTTTCACCGACCACCAAAAACTCTGCATGTTGGAAATGTATTTTAAAAACGGTGTAAAATTTGATGGGCAGTGGGTTTATTCGACACGAATGCATATACGAGGTGTGGCAACAAAATTGCCATTTATAACAAAGTGATCACTTTAGGAAAAGTTTCTTGAGAATCTTCAAATGCATTAGATTTCCAAGAAACTTTTCCAGAAGTGATCACTTTGGTATAAATGGTAATTTTGTAGCCACACCTCGTATATGCATTCACTTTGAAACCATTACCACGTATTTGCATTTATTCCGATGTAAAATGTATGTCTAAGCTTACAGTTTCAAATCTGACAGATGTCAGAGTTCGAAAAAAGGACGACGACAGTTGTCTAAAGCTTAAAACTAGCCCAATTATAAGCCTACGCAACTACATCTGACACCTAAGTCATAATACTTAGATTTTTATAGAGTTTCCATGTATTTTGATATCGGGTGATTAAAAAAAACTTTCATCAAAGCTGCCATGAAAAAACGATAGATATAAAATATACGTCTTAGCTTACAGTTGTAAAATCTGTGTGATTTGAGAGAATCTTGTGAATGTGAAATCTTATTGATTTAAACATTATGGGTTTCACCGACCACCAAAAACTCTGCATGTTGGAAATGTATTTTAAAAACGGTGTAAAATTTGATGGGCAGTGGGTTTATTCGACACGAATGCATATACGAGGTGTGGCAACAAAATTGCCATTTATAACAAAGTGATCAGTTATGGAAAAGTTTCTTGGGAATCTTCAAATGCATTAGATTTCCAAGAAACTTTTCCAGAAGTGATCACTTTGTTATAAATGGTAATTTTGTAGGCACACCTCGTATATGCATTCACTTTGAAACCGTTGCCACGTATTTGCATTTATTCTTCAAATTATAACATGTGATTCAAAGTCTTTCATCAAAGCATGCCATCAAAGAAATTACGTATGTCGGAATTACTTGTCTGCTGAATAGCTCAAAATTGTTATAAATTCAGGAGACAAGTAATTCTTACATGTAATTTTTTATGGCACACTTTGATGAAGGATTTTTTGAATCACATGTTAAAATTTAACAATGAAATGCAAATACGTGGTAATGCTTTCAAAGTGAATGCGTATACGAGGTGTGACTACAAAATTACCTGGTCGTTCTGCAGAAAAACATTGAGCACGTAGAGGACAAATGGTACACGACCGTGTCACATCTCGACTTTGTCCTTGTCCTTTGTCCTTAGACCTTGATTCTGTGCTCAATCGGAAAAGGCAAAAATTGCCCCAAAAAATGGTTAAACTGACTACCCTTCGTGTACAAATAAGAAAACGACGACCTGAATTATGGAGAAACAAGTTATGGTCACAGTCATGTCGAGGAGAACACAAATAAACTCATAACGCGAGAGTTGATCTGGTACGTGATTTTAATGGCAAAATGAAATAACAAACAGACATACGATATGAAAAAAAAGGAACACGGAAACGAAAATGGACGCAAATAAAATCAAATAAAAAATAAAGTTATGTGTGAGAGGAAATATGAGTGGTGATGATGGTGCCATTAACCAGGGAGCAAAAGAAATTCCGATCCAGAAAAACACTGGTAAAGCTATTGAAATCCTTACGGACAGCAGAGCAGCAATACTAGCGATAAGCAGGAACAAGATCACCTCTAAACTAGTACCAGACTGCCACAACACCTTAAGCCAAGCGGCCCACGTAAACAATATTAAGCTGCAATGGCAACTGTAGACGGCAACTATAGGGTAGATGAGCTGGCTCGAGAGGGATCCGCCCAGGGTAACACCAGGGAAGGACTGACAATTGCACCAACACTGGGGGGGGGCGGGGTTAAAAACGGCTCCACATAATTTTAACCTTGCTACTACTTTGTGACAAACAGAGCTCCACCCTATCTGCGCGGGTTGACGTGAGACAGTCAGCGAAGTTCAGAAATTACGAACGCAACGGCTGACCATCTGACGCCCACACCACCAGATTTATATCTCGCAATGAGAAAAAAGAAGTTAAATTGAAAAGAATGCCCGATTGAGAAAACTGTAGATGAACTGGCCTTCCTCCCTCGGGTTTTTGCAGAGGTGGGAGCACAAATCATTCCCTCTCCATACAAGGGTGGCATTCCTCCCCCACCCATAAAGCGGGCTTAATTTCAACTAATGATTAAAATGCAAAATTCCTCCACAGCGCGGGCGTGAAATGAATGAGGCTAGGATGGGATTGACCGGCCGATTTTTCCGCATCTGTACACACCTCGTGTACCCATAAAAAAACGATCCGCGCATGTGTGACTTGCGTGTCACCCATGCGGTGCGTGCGTATCGCACGTATGAAAACTTACTCATTTGGACAATTAAGAGAAATCGCGGATTGAATGTAAATTGAGTTATTGATTGAGTAATGGGTAACTAGTGAATTGAAATAAATAACGAATGAATGAGATTACCTTTACGATGTGTGCCAGCGTGCCTAAGAATGGAGTGGCAAGTGTGCAGCAGATGTGGATTTGGCCTGTAATTCAATTGGTGGTGTTCCCAAATGAGACTCGTTAACGCGGCCCTCAAAGCTTAGACGCTCGCCCAAAACCGGACAATTAGCCTCCAGAGTGGGGGGTTAAAAAAAGGCTCCACGTAATTTTAACCTCGCCACTACTTCGTCACAAAGGGGGGCTCCACCGTATCTGCGTGGGTTGACGGCAGACAGTCAGCGAAGTTCAGAAATTACGAACTGTCGCAACGGCTGACCATCTGGCGCCCACACCACCACATTTAAATCTCGCAATAAGAAAAGGAAGTTAAATTGAAAAGAGTGCCCGATTGAGAAAACTTGGGGGAACAAAAAAATAACAGATGTGAATTTTGTGGTTGTAAACTATCTGCGTTTATTAAACACAAAGGACGGGACACTGTGTCCGCGCTCCCTGAAAGAAAATACTTCCGCTCGTAGTTCTATCACGCCGCATTCACTGAATTCGGCCGAATCCCGAGTACGCTTATTGCGCGATGCGAAGAAAAACTCTGGCAGGGTGGTCGTCGTCCCTAGCCGAGAACCTGACTGGCTGGGTTGCTTCAGCCCCTACCCAAAAACGCTCTGGTGTTTGAGCGTGTATAGCCGATTATTGCTGCTCTCTCCCTCGCCTTGTGCCGGTGTCGTCAATCTCTCATAGGGCGGTTATTGGAGGACACATTTTAAATCCCGGAAACCGGTTGGCGAGAAGCCCAAAGAAAAACCGTGTACCTCCTGACACTTTCACACTCGAAGAGAGTTGGCTACCTTCTGCCTTCAATCCAGCGCCTCGTGGCCGAATCACAATTATACGCATCCCGGAAGCGCGTCGACGTTTAAAAAAACGTGTGCGTAGAGGTTGCCTACGTTGACGGTCCGTGAGCGCAATTAAAAATTAAGAAAGAATTCGTCTTAACCGACCGGAGTCATAAGCGCCCCGTTACAATGTTTTCGCTCTTAGGCCTTTTGGTGGGTCGGATTGTGGGGTGTGATAGTGTTATAATTGGATATTGAAAATATGTAATGTTATTAATGACTTACGAAACTATTAATTGTTGCCTCACTGGGTGTTGTTGGTGATCTAGGATAATTGAGTAAAAGCAGCGGTGTGGTGTTATTTCGCCACGCCTTTCAATTCACAGGCATGAAAAATATTAGGAGTGACAGGATTTAAATTTAATATGTATCACGTCCCACTCGGTTCGCTTATCAACGATAGAACAGGCTATATCACCGGGATTTATATATGCGACTGTGACATTTACATTACATCGAGAATAAGAAACCGCACAATTTACACATAAATACAAGAGAGGAGGCGATTTCTTTGCGTTCGCCGCGCGGAGTTTTGAGCGAGAGCATTATTCCCTGTCAGAGGACGAAATTAGATGGGGACTTATTGGGTGTACAGAATGTTCAGGGCCGTGATCGGCGACTGCCCCCCCAAGATGCCGGATAGGTTTAGGCAACGTATAATTTAGGTGCATAAAATATGGAGCGGAACCGCACGCCGTGATTCCGCATTATCATAATTGCAATCGGGCCTGAGCCGGAATGTCGGGGAGGGGAGAGTCACCCTCGGTCGCCCTTACAGCGCGGATGATTCCGTGTGAAGCGGGAAGAAAATATGCCGGTAATTGTAAGTGGGCAGGAGAGGAAGATACGGCCCTGCTAACGTCAGCATGGGCCTCGTGGGCGTCGGCTGCGTCAGCGTCAGCGTCGTCAGTTGACTATTGCTATTCTTCATTCCATATGCATAGAAACTTAATGGCATTTCGAAACCCGATGTAACTCTACACAGCAGCAAAATGTTGTTATCCATATCATCTCGCATGCAAATCAAATGCAAAATTATACACCTTATTGCCATGGTAGAACGAGCAAAGCGGAGTTCGGCTAGTTTCTATGAAAATACACGCCTTTTGCGATGTTTACAGAGCCGGGCTCTGCTTAGATTAAACAGTAATGGCCGTGGAACCACCTGTCTATATTTGCTATCGGCCACATTGGGATGCGATGTTTAACGATCGTGGGCATACTCTGTACACAATCGGCACAGATTAAAATCGGAAGTGGAAAATGTCTAAGCTCTGCCTGCCTTCATCTTTCATGAAGTCAAGAGCATCCAGAATCGAGCGGCATTGTCTGGGGAAATGCAAACACAGACGTCCACCAATAATAACAGACTTCCGCAGTGGTCCTGGATAAAACCGCACGTTCGTCCCCCGATAACCCATTAACCTGTTCGCCGCCTCCAGACGATGACATAATCCGTCATGCCGGTTCGCGATCATTCAAGGAGTCGGCTGCACTGCGAAAAGCGCGGGGATCCGAGGAGCTGTGCATTTGCATAATTGAAGAAGTACACGAAAGTTACCGCCTCTTTACAGACCTTGTTCACTTATTCTTATTTCGTTGCCGTTGCCGTGTTATTTTCAACTTCAACCGACATTTATTTAACTTAGTTTAAACTTCCACGTTGCTAAACAAGTACCTATTACATATACTACAATTTTTCGCGGTTGCCAAAAGCACTTTTTTTTCCACCCAAACTCGCATAACTCGCCACGCAAGTATTCAAATACAATTTGAATTTCGATCGACTTTTTTACCGAATTCGCCACCGCCAAACCGGCAAAGTCCAACAGCCACCCCACGTCTAAAAGAAAAATACACTTACAAAATTTAACAACTAATTTTTAAATTTGCTTTCACTTGCGGCAACTTTTCAGCCAATTTACTTTCTGCACTCTCGAGGCCCCGTATCGCCAGCGTTCCTCACCTTTTCACGCCGCCCGACTACATCTTCAAATATCCTCCTCGATTCTAGCAAATACACGCGTGACAACTGCGAAACTTTACAAGTGAAAATCTTGTTTAACAGTTCAACAACTTCCCATGCACACCCGCTGCGCTCATATTTCTCCACCACCTCGAGCACTTCAAATAACCTCACATATCAATAACTATATCGACAACCAAAAAGTATTTCTAGAACACTGATATTTTTCTTCCACGTTTATCCTACAAGTATCCTACAAGCCTTCACAGATTACCAATTAATAAAAAAATAATATACGCTACAATACACCTGAACCTACGCATGCCGCATGCAGAAAACATAAGAGCAGGCGAGATAACATTACTTGACAATCATGGAAACATAAATCTCGCTAACATATAACTAGGTAAGCTACGAGAGTTCTGCGGCAAATTCCCTGATAGTTTACATACAGGAGCCTAAATGCACACACAATTAAACACCCTTTCCATCATCCTGGAGAACTTTGGATCAGTTTTTAAACAGATTTTAAACAGTTCTAAACAGTTTCACACAATTACGGGAATATAAATCTAGTCGACATATAAGTAGTTAGTCTACGAGAGTTCTACGGCAATTTCCCTTAACTTTTGCATGGGTATGGTGACCAAACGTCCTAATTAAATAATAGTCCTAAAAAAATTATAATTTAAAGTTTTAATAAATGTATTTATATTCGACCAAAAGTATAATGAAAATAAGTAATAACATAAAGTTGAACACATGAATCTACGTATGCCACAAGCAGAAAACATACAGAAAAGAACAGAGGAGAAAACAATTACTTGAAAATCATGGGAATCAATCAAGTTGAAATATGCAATCATTAGTATGATGGGTATCTAACTGCGCTGAGCTAGTTATATCTTTACCATATCATGATATTTATAATCTGGAAATAATTTGGCATAATTTTGTTGAACTCCAGCTGAGTAGGTTATAAAGAAATTTTGCGAATAATTATCTATGTCTTATGCCTGCTCAGTTATTCGTGTGTAGATGAAAGGGTATTATCAGAGAGTGGCAGTTGCCAAAGTATAACTAATTAGGCATCGAAGTGTGCCTCAATACGTCTGATATAAGAAGATGATACGATAGGGTGAATATTAAAGGAGTGTGGCACATAAGCGAGAATCAAAAGCATGCATAAATAATCCGCCCTATTTTCTACGTGCGTACAAGCAGAGCTTGTCTCAAGGATGTGAGCAGACTTGTTTGTCCCCGTATCTCCCAGACGTATAAATACAATCATTATTAGCGAAATTAATCGACATTTCTTGCCCCATATTCGCGCGTAATAGTTGTTTGTCGCAACTTATTTGTGTGTCGCAAAAAGGAATGTACAAATGAATAAATATTATAAGGAAATTGAATCGACATCATTTTGTACGTTGGATTATAAGTTGTTTTTCTCGATAACCCCTAAAGCAAATTAAAAAGATTTGTAATTTGTTTCTTATAAAACGGGACTGTTTAAATAATTGCTATTTAAAAAAACAAAGCAGTACTATTGAAAACTAGCTCTAAAGCTGTGGAGGATGGTGGAAACGTTTAAAACTGTTCTAAAGCTGTTTCTTACAAAAACCAGGACTGTTAAATAACTGATCTAAAGCTGTTCAGGATAGTTCAAAGGGGATGTGAATTTAGACTCCCCTATGTATAGGTTGACCAAATATATATCCGAATAACTACGACTAAGGGTTGAAAAACTAAGACATTCGATATTTTCTAAAAGAGGACAAAACTAGGACATTCGATATTTTCTAAAAGAGGACAAAACTAGGACACTTTTATATTTTTTGTCAATTACAAATGGACTTCATGGCAAATCAATTATTACGTAACACTGTTATGTATTGAAAAGCACTAGTGTTACGTAATATACAGGGTGTTTCAGGAGGAAGTGCAAATATTTTGGGAAGTGGTAGAATGGATGATTCTAAGTGAAAAATGTCATGTGAGCATGTGTCCCAACGTTAATCAATGGTTACAACTGTCAATTACGATTATTTGTCATTTGTTAAATAGAC
This sequence comes from Othius punctulatus, assembly GCA_951805005.1. Lineage (NCBI taxonomy): Eukaryota > Metazoa > Arthropoda > Insecta > Coleoptera > Staphylinidae > Othius > Othius punctulatus. The sequence continues at coordinate 25,527,914 of OX638147.1, forward strand.
TGCTAGATAACGCGATATCACATTTCAGATTTCAAGGTTTAACTAAAAATTCAATACCTATCCTAATCTAACCTCGAAAACCATTGAGTATTGGACCTCGGTGTATTAGAATTATTTTCTTATTTATTATTTTTATATATATATATATATATATATATATATATATATATATATATATATATATATATATATATATATATATATAGTCGAATATCAGTCGTTCGCAGCCGACGTTAAACTGTAGGTGCCATACGTCACTGTAACTAGGATAAAGACACTCATAAACTGACGTATGCGTGGAAATAGCTGACGCTCGACATCGAGTATGGCACTCCAAGAAGAAGAAGATACCCTGTATATATATATACAGGGTGTTTCAGACTGCCCGTATCAGGCCTTTTTCTCAGTAATTTGACGTCGTAAAGGTTCGAAAAAAAAATAGCATAATATAAGCCTACCTGAACAATTGAATAAAGGTAATTTCGATTTTCGTAAGTTACCGGAAGTAGCCATAACTGCACTCAACTTCAGAATTTTAAATAGTAACTTAGGTCATGTGTGGCATCGTTGGATAGGTATTTCAAAAAGAAACAACTTTTGTAAGAAAAGTTTTTTATATAAATGGTATGCTTAACAAAATAAAAATTAATGTTTCAGACAATCAGTCCCACCATTTTCTCCAAATTATGACGTCAAAGAGGTTTAAAAAAAAATAACATGACATAAGCCTATCTAATGAACTTAATAGTGATAGTTTCGATTCTTTCAAATAACCGGAAGTAGGCGTAACTGCTCTCAGATTTTAAATATTTTTGTAAATACTATATTTATTCTCCGATTACTCTCCAAGTGACTGTTTTAGGCGTGCTTTTGCTTGTAATATATACAATTCTGGTACAATACCTTGTTGCTAAGCTGTACAAGTCAATTGTATTGAAATGCTTTTTCCGGCCTTGACCACATATTTTTCTGACAACCCAGGTAGTAAACATGCCTAAAAATCGTCACTTTGAGAGTAATCGTAGAAAAGTACAGTATTTACAAAAATACTCGAACACTGAGTGCAGTCACGCCTACTTCCGGTTATTTCCAAGAATCGAACCTATCACTATTAAATTCTTTAGATAGGCTTCTGTCATGTTATTTTTTTCCCGAACCTCTATGACATCATATTTCCGAAAAAATAGCGGGCCTGATTGTCTGAAAGATTAATTTTTATTTCGTTAAGCATATCATTTACAAAAAAACTTTTCATACAAAAGTTGTTTCTTTTTCAAATACCTATCCAACGATGCCACACTAACGTAGGTTCCCATTTAAAATTCTACAGTTAAATGCAGTTACGCCTACTTCCGGTAACTTCCGGAAGTTGACATTACCTCCATTCAATTCTTCAGGTAGGCTAATGTTGTACTATTTTTTTTCGAACCTCTAAGATGTTAAATTCCTGAGAAAAAAGCCTGATACGGGTGGTCTGAAACACCCTGTATATATATACTGTATGTCCCCGGATTGAGTTTACATGGGAGATTAATTTTTTAATTTTTCATTTTAATAAAAAATGTTATAGGAATTAAAATTCCTGCTTGGTCTGAAACTACATTTCAGTTATTAAAACATTGATTTATTTATACAGGGCGTTTGCTAAATAAAACAAAATTATATCTTATTTTGACACTTTAGAAAAATAACATCATTTAAACAATCTCTCATCATTTTCTTCACACAGTTCAAGCCTGAAGTGGGACTCGTGAAAACTGTTTTGTATTTCTTCAATAGTTATCGATACAAATGTCTCTCGTAAGCGATTTTTCAAATGTTCATTACTATTTTCTGCGTTTGTGGGGATTGTTTGAATGATTATATTTTTTTATCATGTTAGATGTAATTTTAAATTCGTTTTGCAAATAGCAAATAAATAATTATCAAAATAAGATTTAAAAAAATAGATTTTGCCAACACCCTGTATATATAAATCAAAGTTTCAATAACTGTACTGGGAGTTTCAGACCAAGCAGGAAGTATAATTTTTATAACATTTTTACTTAAAAGTAAAAATAAAAATAAAATCACTTTTGTAAACTCAATCCGGGGACATACTGTATATATATTTGTCACATCCCAAAATATTTGCACATCCTCCTGAAACACCCTGTATATCTCCTATAGTCCAAGTCCCAGTATTAACTTATTATTATATCACATTAGTATCAATTGTAACATAAATTAAACGAGCCTGAGTCTTAATTCACTACCCCATATAGTATAGTAGTAAGATTATTATACAGGGTGAGTTTTTTAAATGTTACAAGGCGATATCTCGAAAACGGTTCAAAATATTTTCATGAAATTTTAGTGTGGTAATTGGGAGATACGGGGACATATTTTAACACATTTTTGGTGTTACTCACCAATTACTCACTCAGAATAGAGAGAGGGGGTAACTCTCTCTATTCTGAGTAGTGAAAGTTATCTTTATAATTTTAAATAGGATGATATATTATAGGTACTTTTGTTTATAAAATTTTAATCTACGCAGTAGCAATATATTACGTGTGCACGAAAAAAATAAGATTTGGTCTTTTGGTTAGGGAATTATGGTTAACTAAATTTTGATTGATCTTAAATATTTTGAACAGTTTTCGAGATATTGCCTTGTAAAGATAAATATGGTGTTGTAAAGACTCCGATTTCTTAAATTTATGTTGTAATTTATAACTATTCTACATAATATTTAATTCACATTAAAAACAAAATGCGCCTATACACCTGCATAGAGTTTTTTCCAAAATTTTTAGTAGCGTTGAAAAACAAGAAAAATCATAAAGACATTTTTAAAGCTTGGTATAACGTTTAAAATGGTTATGAAGACGATAAAAGTTATAAAGTAGTTGATGATTTCATTGGAGAAGCAAGGATACCATTAATGAGAAAATTGCTTGGTTTTATTTCAGGTTGTACCGAACAAGCCGTTCTATCATTGATAAAAGATATTACTTATATTTACAATTACCTTGCGCATGCACTATTTTTTCTACAGTTGCAATTCAACACAGAATTCAGCTAAGAAAAGTTATTCAAGCTTTTGATTGAGAGCCCTAACCTTTGCAGCTTTGTCAAAATTTTTAGTAACGTTTAAAAACAAGAAAAATAATAAAAGAATTTTTAAAGCTTAGTATAACGCTCAAATTGTTTATGAAGACGATAAAAGTCAAGTTGATGATTTCATTGAAGAAGCAAGAATACAATTAATGAGAAAATTGCTTGGTTTTATTTCAGATTATACCGAACAAGCCGTTCTATCATTGATAAAAAATATTACTTGTATTTACAATTACTTGGCGCATGCACCATTGTTTCTATAGTTGTAATTCAATACACAATTCAGCTATGAAAAGTCATTCAAGCTATTGATTGAGAGTCCTAACCTTTGCTGCTTTGTCAAAATTTTTAGTAGCGTTTAAAAACAAGAAAAATAATAAAAGAATTTTTAAAGCTTGGTATAACGTTTAAAATGGTTATGAAGACGATAAAAGTGAAATGGTAGTTGATGATTTTATTGAAGAATCAGGAATACCATTAATGAGAAAATGGCTTGGTTTTTCAGGTTATACCGAACAGATAAAAGATATTACTTGTATTTAAAATTACCTGGGGCATGCACAATATTTTCTACAGTTGTAATTCAACACAGAATTCAGCTATGAAAAGTCATTCAAGCTTTTGATCGAGAGTCCTAACTTTATAAAATGCAACATAAATTAAGTACCCCTAATGTAACCAGTATTAGCCCGGCGCATTCACCATTTTTCAACATCATTATAATATTTATTTTTGTTCCAATTATCGATTCTGTTACATTGGTAGACTGTTGAGCATTAAATATAGTACAGATTTCAAATTTTTGAAAATATTTTTAAACATTGCAGTTCATGCTTCATTGAGGAAACAAGAATACCATTAATGAGAAAATTGCTTGGTTTTATTTCAGGTTATACCGAACAAGTCGTGCTATCATTGCTAAAAGATATTGTATTTACAATTACCTGGCGCATGCACTATTTTTTCTACAGTTGTAATTCAACACAGAATTCAGCTATGGAAAGTCATTCAGGCTAATGATTGAGAGTCCTAACCTAATAAAATGCAACATAAATTAAGTACCCCTAATGTAACCAGTATTTGCCCGGCGCATTCACCATTTCTCAACATTATTACAATATTTATTTTTGTTCTAATTATCGATCCTATTACATTGGTGGACTATTGAGCATTAAATACAGTACAGATTTTCAAATTTTTGAAAATATTTTCAAACATTTCAATTCATGCTTCATTGAAGAAGCAAGTGTTCAACACACAATTCAGCTATGGAAAGTCATGCAAGCTATTGATTGAGAGTCCTAATCTTATAAAATGCAACATAAATTAAGTGCCCCTGATGTAATCAGTATTTACCCGGCGCATTCACCATTTCTCAACATCATTATAATATTTATTTTTGTTCAAATTATCGGTCTTGTTACATTGGTGGACTATTGAGCATTATATACAGTACATATTTCCAATTTTTGAAAATATTTTCAAACATTGAAAATTTAAAGTTGCAGGCTTAACTCGTGGTATAGATCTTTAAGTGATTTATAAAGCTGATGAAATGGGCTATAAGAAATTATTCGTAATTTATGAGTGTTTGTGTATAGGAGTGTACTGAAAATTTAAAAGTTAATCACGTCCTGCGCCACGTCACGTACAAGTACGTGTACGTGTAATATTATAAAAATGGTATATATTTGCGAGTAAATTCATGGCCTTATAGCCGTTGTAAATTAAAGTCTTATAAGTCTGGTGTAACTAGGGGGTACGAACATCTTTTATCTCGGAACAACGTAGTGTATAAAATGCAGTATTATGAGGCAAGTAGGTGGGCATAAAAGTTATGAATGAATCGCTTTCCGTTATCATTCATCTTCGCACACATGAAGTGCACGAAGCTCAGACGTACGCCGGTCTAATTGCTCACCGACGGCAAACATAATTTAATAACGCTCCTTGGAAGTTTACATTTTTCAGGCGGGTAAACACTCTCGTCCCGGCGCTGGGCTCCCAGAACGGCGTTCAACTTTTAAAAGGTTAAATCGAAAGCACACTGCTCATTGTAGATTTTTAAATTGTTGTGCCGGCTTTAAAAGGCGGTGGTCCATTGCTCTTAAGATATCTGCGATGCGAAGTGCAACAAAGGAGTTGTTAATTTTTAAATTGGGCCAGGACAATTGCCCCAGCGGAAACAGACGCTGCCCAGGAAATACTAATCGCAGTCCGTTGCAAATTAAATGGTGCGATAAGGGCTGTAAGTGCGTTTTTAGTGGTATGTGGCATTAAAGAATGGCGAGATTGGGCTGAGCACCGGTGAATAAAAGTTCGTTCGAATTATAATAAAACGCGTTTTATTCCTTTCAATAAATTCTAGAGTCAATAGGAATAATATATTCTGTATAACTTTAGAAACTAGTACTCCAGTAAATCCTATTCGAGCTGAATGTCATCACAGGCGTGCATGTATCTAATGTCATAAATATTCAGTCGTAAAATCATGTATGTAAGCATAAGGGCTCGACGTCGTGCAGATATCGAAACGACCTTTTATTTATCCACCGAACGTATTCTCCGGTCAAAAAACCGTAATGCAATGAATTATTCATCAGGCTTTCATTTGCCCGCGGGCGCCAGAAATAATTGTGTCCAAGAGGTGGAGGACACCAGTGGACTTCCCTTGCGCCCCTGTTTACAAACGTATAATAAAAGGAGCGTGTAGATTTATATTTTAGCGCGGGCTTTATATCAAGCGTAACGTTGTATTGTGAATTCTTCGCGTTCGTTTAACAGGAAATGAGCAAGCCAGTGCAGGGCGACATGTCAAACTAAGATATTGGCTCCGGGTTCTTTAGTACACGTTTGATCTGCACAGACGCGAAAATTGCATGTCTTATCCGTTTCGCTGTTTCCACACATCCATGTCCGCACTTTTTCTCCCTTCCTTCCCCTCCCCACGTTTTTTCATTACTTCGTTACGTCGCTAACCGAGAAGTTTCCTATAGAAATCATCAGCAACTTTTCTCTTTCGCCGAGCATTTTCACACCCCACCGTAAGCTTAACATTCCGCACATCCTCAGCCCTCCCTTACGCACATACACACGGCGCGCGGCGTGAATTCAATAACTCATTCTATCACGTGATTACGCGATTGGACATGTATACGTACACACATGCCCCGGAGTGCACAATGTGTACGTGACGGTGTTCTCAATGCGCGCCGCTGCACGGCCATTAAGATGCGATTTGTGGACACTTTTTTGATGGCGGAAGGGCGAGGCCGTCGTTTACCTCGTTTATGAGCGCATAAGTCAACGGCTTGTATGAATAAGCGATGCCAAAGGTGTTGAACGAGCCGATGCGGCGCGTGCCATCTCCCAACTAAAGCACTAGAAATAGTTCCGAGTGCAGTAATTATAAAAGTTTTATGCGTTATTTCAAACTTCACTCACTGTTTAACTGACACCTTTACGGGAACATTATACACTCCACTTAAACCAAGTTTAAACAAAAGTTTATTTATTTTATTTCCTACGATATTCACAGATTATTATTACACAGAATATTCTTCAGCAAGAATTTAATTACAAAATAAAATCGAAAACAACCTACGAATTACTAACAAATAAAATTCCCCTTCAGATTCACATTGTTTCACGACTCATTGTTTAATAATATATAAACCTCCATTTAACTCAACCTATATTTCCTGCGGAATTCTGGACACAACTAGAACAAGTAGTAGAGGCAGCAGAACGAAATATATATATAGGAGGCGACCTAAACAGCAGAATTGGAAAACAAGACCCAACATAGAAAGCAGCAATAGGGAAGTACGGAGAAAACACCAGAAACGACAACGAAAAAAGACTGCTTAGCTTCTGCATAGTACACAACCTAATAATCACGAACACATTCTTTAGACATAAAAACACATTCAACAAAACAAAAGCATGAGACAGAAAATCGATAATAGACTATATATTAACGGAATAAATAAACAAAAAACAAATAATGGACACAAGAGCAAGAAGGGGGCCGAAAATAGTGAGCGACCACTACCTAGTGATAACACAAATAAGAGAAAATAACAACAACGTAACAAAAACAGAACAGCAAACAAAGAGAACGAGAGTATGCACCACTATAAGCTGAACAATGAAGACACCCAAACATAATACAACGAAGAAATGAAGAGAGAACTACAAAAAATACAACACATAAAGCAACGAAAACAGAAAATTTAGAACAAATATGAAAAATTCTCAAAGAAAGCATAATAAAAGTAGCAAGTAGAATATGCGGAACCGGAAAGAAAGAAACAAACAAAAAACGAACAGCCTGGAGGTCAACTGAAGTAAAAGACCAGGTAAAAACAAAGAAACAGGCATGGAAAAAATACCTCAACAACAAAACAAGGGAGAAATCAGTAGAATATAAAAGCGCAAGAAACAACGGTGAGAGTCAACAATGATTCCACATAAAGCATTAACATCGAACGGAGAGTGAGGCAGCGTTGAGGCAGAGTGAGGCAGGGTGAGGCAGGGGAGTGAGGCAGGGATGTTATTCAATCTATACTCAGAAGCTATATTCAAAGAAGCCTTATCTGAAGAACTATGTGGGCTTGTTGTTAATGGGCGACCAATTAACAACATTAGATACCACGAAAAGCTATCCGATAGTTTAAAATGAGGCTGATGGTGCCCACAAACTAACCTTCCGTGAAAACAAGCTGGAAACAGCAGAGCATTTCCAAGGACTATACTACTTCCACATATGCATTGTTTGACGAATATTGAATAACAAATATTTGACGTTTGGCAAACACCTAGTTTTCGCACTCATGTCAAACAACATTAGATACGCTGATAAAACGGTGATAGTAGCAGACAACATAATAGACCTGCAAAAAATGGCGGAACGCACGAAAACTGTCAGTTCAAAATATGGATTAAATCTAAACCTTAAGAAAACAAAATACATCATCATCTCAAAAGCACGTATATCACCTAACGGAAATCTTCCACATACTACTTCCACATATGCATTGTTTGACGAATCTCGAATAACGAATATTTGACGTTTGGCAAACACCTAGTTTTCGCACTCATGTCAAACAACATTAGATACGCTGATGGCAAGGTGATAGTAGCAGACAACATAGTAGACCTGTAAAGAATGGGGGAACGCACGAAAACTGTCAGTTCAAAATATGGATTAAATCTGAACCTTAAGAAAACAAAATACATGATCATCTCAAAAGCACGTACATCACCTAACGCAAATCTTCCACATACTACTTCCACATATGCATTGTTTGACGAATCTCGAATAACGAATATTTGACGTTTGGCAAACACCTAGTTTTCGCACTCATGTCAAACAACATTAGATACGCTGATGACACGGTGATAGTAGCAGACAACATAGTAGACCTGCAAAGAATAGTGGAACGCACGAAAACGGTCAGATCAACATATGGATTAAATATGAACCTCAAGAAAACAAAATACATGATCATCTCAAAAGCACGTACATCACCTAACGCAAATCTTCTTATTGATAACACCTAATTGAAAAGGTAACCAAGTACAAATACCTAGGCACTTGGATAACAAATACAAACGAACAGACTGTAGAAATCAAGTCCTGAATAGAGATGGCTAGAATTGCCTTCCTCAAAATGAGAGATCTCTTCTGTAATCGCAATCTAACGTTAGACCTTCGTGTTAGAATGGTAAGATGCTACATATTTCCAATTCTACTTTATGGTATGGAAGCATGGAGACTGAACCAACACCTCAGCGACAAACTCCAAGCTTTTGAGATGTGGACGTATCGGAGAATCCTGAAGTTCTCATGGACGGACAAAACCTCGAATGCCCAGGACGTTAGACCTTCGTGTTAGAATGGTAAGATGCTACATATTTCCAATTCTACGGTATGGTATGGAAGCATGGACACTGAACCAACACCTCAGCGACAAACTCCAAGCTTTTGAGATGTGGATGTATCGGAGAATCCTGAAGATCTCACATACGGACAAAACCTCGAATGACGAGGACGTTAGACCTTCGTGTTAGAATGGTAAGATGCTATATATTTCCAATTCTACTGTATGGTATGGAAGCATGGACACTGAACCAACACCTCAGCGACAAACTCCAAGCTTTTGAGATGTGGACGTATCGGAGAATCCTGAAGATCTCATATACGGACAAAACCTCGAATGCCGAGGACGTTAGACCTTCGTGTTAGAATGGTAAGATGCTACATATTTCCAATTCTACTGTATGGTATGGAAGCATGGAGACTGAACCAACACCTCAGCGACAAACTCCAAGCTTTTGAGGTGTGGACGTATCGGAGAATCCTGAAGATCTCATGGACGGACAACCCTCGAATGCCAAGGACGTTCGACCTTCGTATTAGAATGGTAAGATGCTACATATTTCCAATTCTACTGTATGGTATGGAAGCATGGACACTAAACCAACACCTCAGCAACAAACTCCAAGCTTTTGAGATGTGGACGTATCGGAGAATCCTGAACATCTCATGGACGGACAAAACCTCGAATGCCGAGGTCCTCACAAGAATGGGGAAAGATCTAGAAATCCTTTACATGATAAAGACCAGAAAGCTGACATTTTTGGGACATACCATGCTAGGGGATAAGTATAATAAACTGCAGCTAATTTTGCAGGGGAAAATAGCAGGCACGAGAAGTGTGGGAAGACGCAGAATATCCTGAATGCGGAACCTAAGAGACTGGTTTGGCTGCACCTCTAAAGATCTTTTCCGAGCTGCTGTTTAAAAGATCGGAATAGCCACGATGATAGCTGACCTCCGAGTAGGAGATGGCACGTGAAGAAGAGAAGAAGAAACAAGGTAAAGCAGAAATAAGGTGAAGCAAATAATACTCAAGAACAACCAGAAGCAATGGGAAGAATTTCGAGACAAACTGGAAAGAAATAGGACGGAAAACCAAAAACTATTCTACAGCGCAATCAAAAGGAAGAGACAAGACAAAGAAGCAACAGAGAGGGTCACAAAAAACAAAAACGGAGAAACACTAAGGGAAGAAAAAGAAATAGCAGAAAGATGGAAGAAATACTTTGAAGAACTATTGGGAACCACAGAAGATGAAGAGGAGGAGAACAAAGAGACAAATAGAACAGAAGCAGATAAAGAAGAGGGAGCAGATATAACAGAAGAAGAAGTGAAAACAGCAATAAAAGAACTGAAAAGCGGCAGGAAGTGACAGAATCACCAGTGAAATGATCAAACACATGGGCACAAAAGGGCAAGATAGGCTGCAGGAAATAATAAGGAAAGCGTGGAAAACGGAGAAAACACCAAGCGACTGGCAGACAGCAAGCACTCATACTACCGATATTTAAAAAAAGGGGATAAGAAGGAATGTAAAAATTACAAAGGAATAACCCTATTAAACACATCGATGAAAATATACAAAAAACAACCATAGACAAAAGGTTAAGAAAAGTCTTAGAGAAAACACTACAAGACCAACAGAACAGATTTAGAAGCGGAAGAAGCGTACAGGACCACATATTCACGCTCAAACAAACATACGAAAAACGAGATGCAGACACAAAAATATACATAGCGTTTCTAGATCTAGAGAAAGCATTCGATAAGGTACCAAGAGCGAAACTATGGCAAACACTGAAACAAAGGAACGAAAAACCTTCTACCACAATGGTGTAAGTGTGTTGTTTTCTTTTCTCCTTTTCTTTTTCTGTTACTGTTTTTCGTTCATAAAGTACGAAACACAATAACAGAAGAAGAAAAGGAGAAACGAAAACAACACAGCTACACCATTGTGGTAGAAGGTGTTTCGTTCTTGAAGTTCTTCCATTTAGTCCTGTCCTTCGCTAGCTCTTTCGCTTCTTTCCATGTTTTCCCTCTTTCTTCTATTATTGTTTTCATTCTGTCATCCCATGTCTTTCTCAGTCTTCCTTCAGTTTTCTTTTTGTTTGGCTTTGCTTCTTACACTTTTTTCACTATTCTTTGGTGTATTATATATATTTCTTGCGGTTTACGAAATACGTACTCATTATTCCGAACCCTCGGTATATATATAGGCATTGGAATAGATAACATAATAATCCACAATAATGAATTTGCAACCACGGTTAATCCAACTCGCGGATAATTGAACCCCGGATAATCGATTTTTTACTTTAGTAGCTGGATATAATTTCTTACATTCCCAATCATATAAGCAGATTATTTAGAAATGATTTAGAATATACCAAGTAAGTGATTGGAGATATCATTTTTGTTTGTGCCAGATAGCAAATCAATTAGATTTCCTCTTGTCTTGTCTGTGCAGTCTAGATTCTGGAATTATGCAGTCAAACTACCGTCGACAATTATGTCAGTGTATAATTAAATGCCGTCGCTCTACATTGAAATTGAAATGCAGTACGTTAAGTATTAAAATATTTACTATTAGATGGATGCCTGAAAGATTTCAACGGAGCAATGCAGCATAATAAACACTTAAATAATCCATAGCATATTTGTTGACCCGGCGCATCCACAATTCCGTCAGTGTACATTATAATGCGCCAATAAAGCGCTAAGAGGAGCAAAAAAATGGATTCTCGCTCGAGCTTACTACAGAACTACAGCACTACGCGGACGGGGAAGAAACTGCGGCGTGAGCAATTTACTGCTTACGAATCGTATAAAACCGGCAATTCTGTGCCAAAGCCCGGAGTTCGCTGTCTAGAGGGCCTCTCTGCCTCCGGTGTGTGATCTCGAATCGCGCATTCCACGGCGGATGGGATGCAGGGGTGTTGAGCTGTATCGTGTAATTTTATTGAATTTGGAAACTGCGTTCCAGAAATGTGTGAGGGTGGAAACGCTCGCAGCACAATTGATAAATTGCTAATTAAAAATTCAGCTCCGAATTCGTCTGCATCATAGACTAAGTCTTGTGAAGCAATTCAATTAAAACTAGTATGAATGCGGTAATCGCTCAGGTATTACAAATTCATATCACTTGACTATTTCGCTGGTAATTGTAACATCGCACTTCCATTTCCAACAATGCGCCGCTGAAATTTTACACGGTAGCATTAAATTTTTCATCAAACACCGACCACCTGACCGTGGGAAATTCTGTGATACGAACACAAGTGAAACTAAAAGTCGATCAAATTTTATGCATCTGCATCATAAAGGTATTCCGTAATAACCCAGTATGCCAAAGGGAGACTTGAGGGTTCGATTATCATCACAAGAAATGTCAAAATTGGTCAACAATTATCCTCCTAATATAACTGCTACAGCACAAAAAGTCATTCTCGACAGATATGTAACAATTTTAGTTTTAACAAGAATGTAACTTCTGTTGATTTGTAGTCGGTGCCTTAACTCACTACAAACTAAATGCAAACATATTCTACTTACAACGTAAAACTATAATCAATTGCATTAACACGTGCCCGGCGCATGCACCATTTATGCATGCACACAAATTGAATTTAGCTAATATAAGTCATCCTGAAAACGATATAGATTAGACATTATTGTGAATTTTCTTACTCATTGCAGTAAATTGCAAGTAGGTTGTTAGATCAGGAATATAATAATAATAATAGTAATAATAATAGTAATAATAATAATAATAATAATAATGCTTACTTAATTATCCTCATATTTAAATGGTTCGATTTCAGGTCAAGTTTGAATAGGTTTTAGTTGGTGGGCAAACAGAACTGAACTCGTGGCTGTAGTGTTTTTTTCTCTGTAAGTCGGAGCCTTAACTCAATACACCACAGATTATTATGTACCTACTATAATTATAAATTCAATTTAAATTTAAATTATAAATAAAATATTTAATATTTTAATAAGGGTCTGATAAAGGGTTAAGGATCTGATTATAATAAAAATAAAATTAAATCATTTATAATTTAAATATTTAAAAAGTGCCATAACCAATTACAATGTATAGGAATAATAAAACACTTGGTTGACGTTTAACAGTATATAAAGAAAATAACTCTACAATTGTTTCGGCCTGTCAGCCATTCTCAAGAGTATAAACCCAAGAGTTTATACTCAAGAGTTTATACTCTTGAGAATGGCTGAGAGGCCGAAACAATTGTAGAGTTCTTTTCTATATATACTGTGAAACGTCAACCAAGTGTTTTATTATTTCTATACTAATATGTTTCATTAAGTGGTAACCACTCACACATCAAATTTAATTATATATGTACCCGGCGCATGCACCATTTTTGAATAATTTTGTAATAAATACACGTAAATAGAAACAACGAAAATACTCGTCATCATGGTTTTGATTTAGAGTTGAAGCTTTAATTTATTATATAGTTTTATTATTATTTGCAATATGAAATAAAGTAGTTAATTCACTACCCCATATTTGATTACATTATTATACAGGGTGTCAAAGATACGGATAGGGATCTTGTAACCGAAAATGTTACAAGGCGGTGAAATAATAAAAAAAAATAGCACAATTTAGTGTACAGTCATATTTTTTTGAGAAAACCAGGAAATTCCGCTAAGTTCCGGATATATTCGACAAAATCGGAAATTTTCGATTTCGTTTTATTTTTTTCTGAAGTTATTTGAAAAGCTATTAAAAACCAGAAGGCACTTTTTCATTGTCATTTTTTAGCTCTACAAGACAGCGTTTATAAATTTTCATTACAACGTTTCGTTTCGAAGAAACCATCATTAACTTTATATTTTTATATGGCCCGTAATACAATATCTGAAATTTTCGATTTCGTTTAATTTTCTTCTGAAGTTATTTGAAAAGGTATTAAAAACCAGAAGGCACTTTCTCATTGCCAATTTTTAGGTCTACAAGACAGCGTTTATAAGTTTTCATTATAACGTTTCGTTTCCAAGAAACCATCATCAACTTTATATTTTTATATGGCTCGTAATACAAAATCAGAAATTTTCGATTTCGTTTCATTTTTTTCTGAAGTTATTTGAAAAAGTATTAAAAACCAGAAGGCACTTTATATTTTTATATGGCCCGTAATACAAAATCCGAAATTTTCGATTTCGTTTTATTTTTTCTGAAGTTATTTGAAAAGGTACTAAAAACCAATTTTCATTACAACGTTTCGTTTCCAAGAAGCCATCATCAACTTGTTCGAACATGTTGGTGTAGTAGGCGTTGAAATGAGCGACGAACGAAGACAAAGTTTATTACCGAGATCTCCATGCTGTTCATCGTCTTCTTGGACACCCTGTATAAATATTATTTCAAATACTTTTTGCAAATATTTATACTCCGATTCCTTTAATTTATGCTGCAATAATAATATTTATTTATAATAATAGTATACAGGGTGTTTCAAAGTTAAACCACGCAAATTGCCATTTCCATTCACCAGATGGAGCTTATTTAGGGTAAAAAATCTGACAACTAACCTAAAATTTAGAATAATAACAATAATAATATTATTAATAATAATAATCACTACTACACTAGTAGTAGGTTCTATAATATCTATTGTAATGTCATTGGTGTCGATGTTATCAGTTGAAGTTTCAAGTTAAAGTTTCAAGTCATAAATCAATGTTATTTGTATGTGCTACTTGGAATCGATATAAGCATTTCACAATTGAACTCGTTTTCATAGAGTATGTCCCACACTCGTGGACCATTTAAAGTTTATGGGGTTCCCGATAAAACAATTTTTTTTTTAAGATTCATCCAAACATGGCTGATTCCGTTTTCCTCGGGTGAAACCCTTTCGACCTTCTATCACTTCCGGTTTTACCAGAAGTAGCCATGAACTTCTGTTTTCTTAAATTGAACACTATATATTGTTATGTTTCTGGCATCCCCGTTTAATTTGAACATATTTTGTAGAGATGTGTGCACCTATATTTTTTTTACTTTCTGAGGTAAATATTCAATTCCAAAATTTTGGCCTCAAATAGACGTTATGAAAAATGGCTTCAATTTCTCATATAAATAAAATAAAAACGGAAAATTTATATTGAATTGTACTCTTCTTTAACTGATATTATATTGCAGCAGCTGAAAAATTTGACAATTAGTCATTCAAAACTGTCATTAGTTAAGTACCCACTTAAATTAATCGTATTTCATTTTTATTAATAGAATGGCATAGTTTTTATCTCAAAGAGCAATTGGCATGACAATTTTCTATTATATTTCCAAAATAGTAGTTTTTGAAATATTTCTAAAATTCATAGTTAATTCAATGTTATTTACACATGCATCATTGTTTGCGAAATATGCTTATTTTTCGTCACTGTGATAACCAATGTTAACAAAGAAATTTCAAATTTGAAAAGTTCACTTTAAGTTTGTCAATATCGTTGACAATGCTGTCATATTAGCCCCAACTCTAGAATTAAATATGAGTGAATATGAGAATATGGAGTTTACCCTCCCCGGTGGGAATTCATTCCTTAATAATGAAAAAACTTCCCCCAAACGGCGAACTTGTGTTATTTTTCGCCATTATCTCGTAAACGGGATTTTCTCGATTTTTAAATCGGGCGAAGTTGATGGAAACAAAATTTTTAACAAATATTATTTTAAACGGTTTGCCACAAAAGCTATAGTTCGCAAGGTATAAAGGCAGGTATGAAGGTGCAGGGCATCAATTTTTATATCGTGTAAAGGTGATGGACACAAAATTTTGAACGAATATTATATTACTCAGTTTGCCACAAAACCTATAGTTTGCAAGGTATAGAAGCCGGAAGTAAAATTATCCAGTAAA
Source organism: Othius punctulatus (assembly GCA_951805005.1). Classification (NCBI taxonomy): domain Eukaryota; kingdom Metazoa; phylum Arthropoda; class Insecta; order Coleoptera; family Staphylinidae; genus Othius; species Othius punctulatus. The sequence goes on from OX638147.1 coordinate 25,543,793, forward strand.
TCCACTAAGATGGATTTTTGGCGGAATAAATTATATAGTTTTGAAACTTTTCAGAAGTGAAATTTCTTTGTTAACATTAGTTATCACAGTTACGATAGATAAACACGTTTTGCAAACTATTATGCATGTGTAAATAGCATAGGCAAAATTACATAATGCAGAAATTTGAATTTTCGAAATATTTATAAAACTACGTATTTCAAGAATATGGTTGTAAAATACTTTTTGTAGTAAATTCATTGTAATGCCAATTACATAATGCCATTATGCCAATTGTTGTGTAAAATAAAAAAACGTCATTCCATTTAAAAAAAATTAAATACGCTTAATTTAAGAGGGCACTTAATTAATGACATTTTTAATGGACTAATTGTCAAAGTTTTCAGCTGCAAAATATATCAATCATGATAAATTCGAGATAAATTTTCGCTATTTATCTTATTTGTAAGAGAAATAGAAACCATTTTAATTATGTCTTTTTAAGGTCAAAATCTTGGAATCTAATTATTATTTCAGAAAGTAAAAAAGATAGGTGTACACACGTTTCTACAAAATATGTCTTAGATTAAATAGGGAAGCCTGAAACATAATAATATATAGGGTGTTCCATTTAAAACAACAAAAGTTGATGGCTACGTATTACTCTATCAAGGAATTCACGGACCAAAATTTACGAGCTTTGCAGCTGAAAAAATGAAATAGTAATTAGATAATGAATCACTATAATGACCATAGTATAGCAATACCAAATTAATATTATTAATCACCAAATTAATACCAATTAGGGTAAGAAGTTTATATAATTAATCCCCATCCCCAATCTCGACATTGTAACATTCTGTGAATCAAAATACAATAAAGATTTTATTATTACTTCCGGTGGAACCGGAAGTGGTAGAAAGTGGTAGAAGTGGTAGAAAGAAAGAAAGTGGTAGAAAGTGGTAGAAAGTATTTCACCTGAGGATAACAGAATAAACCATGTTTGGATGAAGTTTTGTAAATTTTATTTAATCGGGAACCCCATAAACTTTTAATGGTTCCTGAGTGTGGGATAGCCTGTATATAAAATTTTGGCATTAGATTAGATACATATATAGATTTAAATTGACAGTGAAATTTTGGCACATAATTAAAAATGTACGATTGCTAAACTCCGTTTTATTCTTTTCTACAAAAACAACTGCCATTTGGTGGACGAAAATGGGGATTGAAGTGCTTTATACCTTGTATAATAATAAATTCACATCAATGTTAAAATAAAATACCAAAAACGTATAATTAACTCTATAAACTCCCGGCGCATGAATCATTGTTTTAACTCTCATAGGTATAAGATTTCGATCATATTTTGTAGCAAGGGTCTTACAGTGTCCTGAAAATTTTACGATTGCCAAACGTCTCTTTTACTTTTTTCTACAAAAAAAAAACTGTCATCTAGTGGAGGGAAATAGCGAGTAGGTTTATTTATACCTTGTATAGTAATAATTTCACATCAGTGTCAAAATATAATACAAAAACATAAATAATTACCTCTATAAAGTCCCGGCTCATTCACCATTTTTTTAACCCTCATATAAGATTTCCGGAAAAATTAACCGTTGAAGTAAAATGTTAATAATTTGAACAATAAGCGATATAATTTCTAAGCACATTCACCAATTTCCTACATATTTTATACCGTGTATAATGATTAATTCAAAATAAAATACCAATATTTTAAACAATTAACTATGACAACACCCGGCGCATTCACCATATTTTTGTGCCTTCATTTAAGATTTTGACCATATCATTTAGGACTCGTATAAGATTTCCGGAAAAATTAACCGTTGAAGTAAAATGTCAATAATTTGAACAATTAGCGATATAATTCCCCACCATTTTCCTACATATTTTATACCTTGTATAATAATTAATTCAAAATAAAACACCAATAATGTAAACAAGTAACCATGACAACACCCGGCGCATTCACCATTTTTTGTGCCTTCATTTCAGATTTTGATCATATTATTTAGGACTCATATAAGATTTCCGGAAAAATTAACCGTTGAAGTAAAATGTTAATAATTTGAACAATTAGCGATATAATTCCCTACCATTTTCCTACATATTTTATACCTTGTATATTAATTAATTCAAAATAAAACACCAATAATATAAACAAGTAACCATGACAACACCCGGCGTATGCACCATTTTTTGTGCCTTCATTTAAGTTTTTGAACATATTATTTAGAATCGCTCGTACAGAAACAAAATATCGAATTAAAACGTTAATAGTCTGAACAATTAACGATATAATTACCCGGTGGATTCACCATTTTTGCACATGTATCATACCTTTTATAATAATTATTTCAAATAATTTTAATAGCTATTATATAAACAATTAAGTATGACAACACCCGGCGCATGCACCATTTCGTGCCTTCATTTATGATTTCGATCATATTTTTTAGCACCGGTGGTTCAGAAATAAAAAATGAAGTAAAATGTTAATAGTTTGAACAATTAACGATATAATTACCCGGTGCATTCTCCATATTGATACATATATTATATTTATTATAATAATTAAATCAAATGATTTCAAAATAAAATACCTATTATATAAACATTTAAGTATGACAAAACCTGGCGCATGCACCATTTTGCGTGCCTGCATTAATGATTTCGATCATATTTTTTAGGTCTTACAGTATGCAAGAAAAAATGTATCACTGAATTAAAATGTTAATAGCCTGAACATTTAAGAATATGATTGCCCGGCGCATTCACCATTATTATACGAGGGCTGTTTGACGGAAGAGTGACTTTTTAATGAAAACGTTATTTTTCTGTTCAAAATATATTTTATTTGTCAACATAACACCCTTTCAAGTGTACACACTTAGCCCGGCGAGTTTACAATTTTTTTAAACCTTCCAAAAAGTAATCTTTCGGAAAGTCTTCAAAATATGCATTTGTGTCGGTTATCTCCTCTTCATTTGCCTGAAATCTTTTTCCACACAGCCATTTTTTTAAATTTGGAAATAAGAAGAAATCACTGGGAGCCAGATCTGGCGAATATGGCGGATAAAGCAGTAATTCGTAATGCAATTCAGTCAATTTAGTTGTAGCAATTGCAGACGAATGAGAGGGCGCATTATCGTGATGGAACAACACTTTTTTTCTTCATCAAATGCGGTCGTTGTTTTTCAAGTTCGGCATCAATACATGTCTGCATAATCAGCATAATACTGGCCAGTTATGGTTTTTCCTTTTTGTAAACAATTAATAAAGATTACACCTTTAGAATCCCAAAAAACTGTGGCCATGACCTTATTGGTCGAAAAAAGTGTGTTTGCCTTTTTGGGAGCATATTCGCATGGAGAAATCCAGTATTTAGACTGTATTCTTGTTTCTGGAGTATAATGATGTATCCAAGTTTCATCTACTGCGACATATCGACGAAAAAATCCTTTGAGTTACGTTGAAAACGGCAAAACATTCTTCTGAATTCTTAATGCGAGCGCGCATTTGATCACCATTAAGCAAACGCAGCAACCATCTCGCGGATAGCTTTTTCTTATTGAAATGTTCATGCAAAATATTGTATACCCGTTCGGTTGAGATGTTTACTTCATTAGCTATCTCACAAACTTTTATTCGACGATTGCCAATTACAAGGCCATAGAGTTTATTAACCATTTCTGGAGTAGTCACAGTAAATGATGGTTTCGGACGATCTGCATCAACCGTGCTCATATGGCCACTTTTAAAAGCAGAAACCACTTACAAATCATTCCATGGGACGGAGCAGATTCTGGATAATATTTACGTAACTTTTCCTCGGTTTCTTTAATTGTTTTTTCACGTAGAAAATAATGTTTAATCAACACTCGAATTTTTTTTTTTTTACATATTTACAAAACAACGAAAACAGTTTCCTTCAAATAAGTATAAAACATAATCTATCTGTCAGATTGGTGCCAAATTTTGACAGTAGACCTCCGAAAGACCTCAGGAGCTAGCAATTTAATCATTATAACGAAAGTGTTACCAACCTTTGAAAAGTCACTCTTCCGTCAAACAGCCCTCGTACACCATTTTTCAGATTTCGTTCGTAAATTTTAGGCCTCGTGTGGCAGTATATTTTTAATTTATGCTTATTTTGCGTAGCCACGTGGTATCTAAGGAACGTAACTACCAACAAGGGAGGCTTAGTGAACCTAGACTAGGAGGTATAGGTTCACTTAGTGAACCTACACTAGGAGGTGTAGGTTTCACTTTTCCTGAGGAAAAAAAATGAAAACCACTAACTTTCGTAGTAATTATGTTAACAATGCTCACGTGGATTTGCAGGCGGAAACATTTTTATATTATGCATTAAAATATTATATATTCTACTAATATTATCTTTCTACCAGCAGTTTTGAATATAACACATTATGATGTTATGTAATATACTAACATTATCTTTCTCTCTGCCGTTTTGAATATAATAGCATATTAGTTACAAATTATAGTACATGTTAATGTATACAGTGCGTTATAATATTACTGTTGCTTGTGATTTTAAGTTAAGGGTGGTAATGTAGGTACTGTCGTGGTGTATGAATTGAGTCAATTACATTTATATAATTGTTAATGTTTGTCTACATGCGTGTGTATGCGAGTGCGTGTGGGTGTGTGAAGATGAATGGGGAAACAGGAAGCGATAGGTTGTAATCCGCGCAGTCGAACATCTCTGTGAGCGCTTTTGAACCGGAGCCGCGCGACGCCGTTACGGAAATCCGGCGGGGGTGGAAGAGGATACGGACTGTAAGTGTATTAGGGAATCGCGACATCCCGATATGAAATTCGTTTTAAAGATTACGCTCCCATCGATGGCATTTAATTGGTGTTTTATAGAACGCCGCGGAGCGGCCTCTCTCTAAGAGGATTAAATATAGGTTCGTTATCGCGGGGAGTTAGCGCCAGCAAGAAACGCGACAAGAGCGAGGCAACAGGTCGCCTTTACGCTTGTCTTTTAGCTCGCTGGTTGCTGTAGGCCGCGCTCCCCCCGTTTCGCAATGCTCTCCCACTTTCTCCCACTCTACCCACTCAACTGGGAGACATTCATTATTTCAATACAATGAACTGCACCATTTAGCAATTTTACACTAAGATTACACACGTTAACACGGACCTTTTCAACTCGCACATTATTCCATTGAAATTTAATTTAGTTGAGCAACGACCTCCTTTATACCCCCGATAAATTATTATTTATTAGACGGGCCCGACTGTAAACGCGGTAAACTGTTTAAATTACATACGTTAATAAAACGCAATGCGTTGTGTATCCAGTAGTGGTGCACGAAATAATTCAAGCGTGCTAAATTTATTCTTTGTCTGTGCAACGTGCAGCGGTGCTTGAGGATTTTGTACCTTGGTTTTATTACAGGGGGGATTTATCTTGTAAAATAAATCTTGAATCAACAGTGTTAATTAATTAAACATATTATGGAGGGGTTGGCGCTTTCTTATTATCACCGTTAATTCGAAGTAGTTTAAGATTAACATCAAACACATTTCCCTTTCGTTGCGTGTAAATAATTAAATGTGTGTTTGCGGCGTTGTGATGGAATTAAGAGGCGTTAGTGAGATATTTATTCGGGGAATCAAGTGGGATAATAGAAAGGTGTGTAAAACCGTGCTCAGTTGTAATGAGAAATGACCCGAAATTATAAATAATAAGTGTTATCTAACCTATTTAACTGCAAATTCACTCCAGAGGGGGTGCAGTAAATTTTAATGTGACGCACACAAAGGCCGCCTTTGTGTGTATACAGTATTTCCTCCGCGTTTTATGCAGGAGGTTAACGATAAATTCTCTCCTAAACAGAGTATAAATGCTGAAACAGTCGCGATTATGAAGAGGTTTGCATAGTGTATTTGCGAAAACGCCTTTATTTTTGATGTACTCTCTCTCAAAAGGATTCCGCGCCAATGTCTTTTCTTTTTCCCACCGGTGACCCGCTTTGAGTGCGCCTCTATTTTAACGACTTCAGTTGGCTTCATGAAATATTTATAAGTCCGAAAAAGCCGCGCCGTCGTGATTAATTGCCCTTAGATCAAATTACGCAGAATATTCCAATTATCAATACGTCGCTAGTCCAATTAAATTCGATGGCCGAGGGGGAGCTTTTGTTCAGAGGCCTATTAAGTTAGTTCGGGAGTGTAATATGAATACGGTTCGTGCAATTTGGCGGTTGCCGGCGACTAAATGAATATACGCAAATGCACCTGTCCTGACAAGGGGGCACGAACTTTTCAAAATTCTATACTCTTCCTCTGACTCGCTTCGGGATAATCTATCCCGGCATCGGAAATTAAAATCGATTTTTCCAATGGCGGAGCAAAAGGAGTCCTCCATTCCAGTCCTGCTGTAGCCACCTAACCGCACCAATACTACCCTCGTGCTCTCGACAATGAATGCAGGAAATAAAATCTTTATGTTGCACGAGAGCTACTTCTTTGCGTATTACAGACACTCCACTAGAGCAGGTTGTTTATATGAATATATACATGATTGTAGGGAGCGCAACGCGGCGACCTTAATATTTTTATTTCGCCATGAAGGGCTACAAATGATGCAGCGATGTTACCAAAATGACGTCGAGACGCGATGGCTGCACGTGGACGCTGCCTGAACTTATTCGTGCCATATAATACAGCAACTGGGGCACTAGCCGGGCCGCTCCGCATCGGCAGGACGGGGTCAGCACCCCCCAATCTCGCATATGTGACGACGAAACTTTCTTGTAATAAACGTCACCAGTTGTTTACATCGCTCCTATTACAAGTTCAAAATGTTTTGATCTTTATTGTTGACGACCCTCCGCGCTCTGCGAATGTCCACGCAACTTCAAACCTCGGCCACACAACTTCCGGATTAAGGTGAATAAGGGACACCCAGTTGTTTCACCGCTCCACATGCGGAAGTCGATTTATCTTTTACAACAGAGGGGATACGTAACAAACTAGCTTACGATGACATATTGTCGCCTCCCTAACGCCGCTCCTTTCATATAGATATGTTCAGGAGAGATCCATCATCGCAGCTAGATTAAATGAGCCGGATAAACTGAAAATTATTAGTCACACAACGTCGCTGCACTTGTATGCTCGTCTCTATATAAATGTATCAAAACTGCGATTTTTGCAGCAAAAATTGCCGAATTATCCAGCAGTTGAAAAACACCACTCTCATGACCTAAAATTCATGATTAAAAAAATAAAAATAATTACTTCTTTAACCATTACCATTACCAGTGACAAAGTTAAAACTAAAAGATATAGGAAAAGAAACAGAAAATCCCCTAATAGAAAAACAACAGTACGAACATATAAAAGCATACAAATTGAGAGAAGAAGAAACAAGTAAGAAGTTCACAGAAGCAATTACAAGCAAAGAAATACACAGATATGGAGGTATGGAAGAGAAGTGGAAGTATTTAAAAAATCTTATACTAGACACAGCGAAAACAATTTGCGGCACAAACAAAAGTAGCAATAACAAAAAACAAACTGCATGGTGGACGGACGAAATCAAAAAAGAAGTTAGTGAAAAGAAAAAAGCGTGGAAAGACCACCTATCACAAAAGACAGGAGGCAGCTATAATAAATATAAAGAAAAAAGAAGAAAAGTCAAGGAGTTAATAATAGAATCAAAGAAGGAAACATGGAAAGTGTTTGGCGAAAAAATGGAGCAGGATAGTAAAGGGAACCAGAAACTCTTCTATTGAGTACTCAAAAATTGCCGAAATAAAAAGAGATTCAACACCAGACAACTAAAGAACAGAGAAGGAAAGCAAATAACAGAAAGAAAAGAAATTATGGAAACGTGGAAAGAGTATTTTGAAGAGCTTTTGGGCACAGTTGGAGACACATCAGAGAACGAGGAAACAACCAGACACGAGGAAAAATCAAATGAAGAAATAACTATGGAAGAACTAAAAGAGGTAATAAAGAAAATGAAAAATGGAAAATCACCCGGATCGGACAAAATCACGGCTGAAATGATAAAGAATATAGGGAAGAAAGTATCAGAACTACTTTTGGAACTGTACAACTCAGTGTGGCAAAAAGAACAAATTCCGAAAGACTGGCAAACTGCACTAATAGTTCCATTATATAAAAAATGGGACAGAAAAGAGTGCCAAAACTACCGTGGAATAACATTACTAAACACAACTATGAAAATGTATGAACAAATCCTAAACAAAAAACTAAGAACAAAGATAGAACCAACATTAGATGAATCACAAAGTGGCTTCAGAAATCGACATAGCCCGCAAGATCACATTTTCACGATTCTGCAAATAATAGAGAATATTCAGCAATAATTCAGCAATAATAGCCCAATAAAGATCGATTATATATATATAGAGAAATCAAAAATACAAAAAAAGACGTCTACTTGAGTTTTATAAATGTGGAAAAAGCCTTTGACTTGGCGAATAGAGAAAAGCTGTGAGATATACTTAAAAAACGAGGAGTCAACCCCAAACTAATCAGAATAACTAAACAAATCTACAACACTAACACAAACGTGATAATACATGGTAATCAGAAATCAGAACCGTTCAAAATGAAAGAAACATTAAGGCAAGGGGGAGGCTTGAGCAAAATTGACTGAATTCGGGATTAGCATCTTGTTAATTCAATACTTGGAGGTCTGGGAATATTTATTAAACTTAAGAATTCAAAAACTTTTGACTAACATCTGTTACAAAGTTTTGGGAATTTTTTTGAAAGCTTTACGTGACATTGTCAAACTATTACATCTGATCAACTATGGAGAAATATGTTGTCAGGGGTCTTCTCAATTTGTTTGACATTTGACATTTTCGTGAAATAGCGTATAATGTATGTACTTTATAATCGAATATTTCGAATATGTATTCGAAAGTCCATCTACAACTTAGTTGGGCAGCTTTCGAAACGAGATATAGTGAACATTTTTTTGTGGGCAAAATATTTCAAAAAACACTGTATATCAGACAATTTGGGAATGTGAAGAGGGACTTCCATGTGAATACCTACCAATAACAAATAACAGGCCATCTACGGAAGTTAACAGCATTTCGAGTCAATTAACTAGCCGTGCAATCCAAAATCACCATTAACACCTGTTACATAAGTTTTGGATTTTTTTTAATGCTTTACGTGACATTGTCAAACTATAACATCTGTTCAACTATGGAGGAACATGTTGCCAGGGGTCTTGTCATTTTCTGTGGTTAGAATGAATATTTGTAATATCTTGAGTTACATGTAAAAACTATGATGAACACCAACCTGGTAATGGTTGTAATCTAAGATCAAATTTTTAAGTCTTGAAATCTGGATTTTTGTTAAAATCACAAATTATTTTGACAAAAATGACAAATAACACTAGAGCTGAATGTTGATAACTAACTTTATTTGATATCGCTAAGACGTTTACTATTGTATTCACGAATTTCTTAAAATTACTGATGCGTTAAATTTGGCTCTCACATGTCACATAAGAGTAATCTAACAAATAACACTGATCAAGACAACTTTTGTCTCTTAGACGTAAATAGCCGATTTCGCCAGAAATTTTTAACTAGCACGTAAGGTTTTTGTGCTATTTCAATTTTCGCAAAATGTGTAACTTAATTTTCGGGATGCAAGACCGATTCCAATGGGTTTTTTTTTTGGCAAACTGGATTCGAATTTCAGTTTGACAGTTGTCGGTATCACTTTTCTAACCTACTAACTCAGAACGAGTCTTTGTAAGTGAATAGTGGAAAAACCATATAAAAAATCTAAAAATAAATGACCCCCAACACATTTTTTGCATTTCGTACAAATGCATAGTAAATATTTTCCAATAAATGCATATAGATTGTGGAGAAAACACTTTCGTCAAAATTTGTCACCCAGTGTAATTGGTTAAATTGGCTTTTACTGTGGTCTATTTTACTCTAATTTGATTTTTTCTTTGATTTCTAAAGTAAAATTGTTGAGGCATGGGTAAAAAAAATCTGTTTGTAATGTTTCATTGGAAAAGAAATTTGTTCTATTATAGTCTCCCCGACGACACCTGACAATGACTCATGTTTATTTGAATAAAGAATGTTTTATGCTCGATCGCATGCTTAAGGTAACTGTAATATAATGAAATGAAATAAGAGACGTATGTCAAAATCAGGCAATATGGAGCAAGAGTCACTGCTAGCTCTCGAGGGGATGACTATATTTATTAAGGGGATAGCAGATAATAGATTAATTTATTTTTCTCGTGTATTATGCGTAATTTCGTAGTTTCAAAGTTGTCATATGTATATGCAAGACTTTTCTATTATAAGCTTGAACATGAATAGAATGAATCTAAATCTGAATCTGAATCTAACCAAGATGTTTCTTTTGTGAGCCTGAATATGAGTAAAATGAATCTGAATCTAAATCTATCCTAGATATTTATATTGCAAGCCTGAACATGACAAAAATGAATCTAAATCTGAGTCTGAATCTGAATCTAACCAATATGTTTCTATTGTAAGTCTGAACATGAATTAAATGAATCTGAGTCTGAACCTGAGCAAGATGTTTCTATTGTAAACCTGAACATGAATACAAAGCATCTGAATCTGAATCTGAATCTAACTAAGATGTGTCTTGATGCAGTTGATTTTGTTTAACACAGCCAAAATTGCTTAAAAACAGAGAATTTAAATCCCAACGTTTAAATTAAGTTTCTTTCAAATGTAAGGGAAGTAATGAGTGAGTAAGAAGAAGTGGTCAATAATAGACAATGTGTCAGTGGAATAGGAAAATATTAAGAATATTCTATATGGAGATGATTAATTTATTCTTTCTGGTGTATAAAGCGTAGTTTCGTAGTTTTAAAGTTGTCATATGTATAGGTACGTATTGGTGTATTTTGTATACCTCAACTTATGCAGGACTTTTCTATTGTAAGCCTGAACATGAATACAAAGAATCTGAATCTGAGTCTGAATCTGAATCTAACCAAATTGTTTCTATTGTAAAGGACACAAGGATATGCCCCTCCTTTATACAATTACTGTAGATATAAAGGACACAAGGACATACGTGTCCTTAATTTAATTACTATAGATATGAAGTACATAAGGACATACCTTTCCTTAATTAAATTACTGTAGATATAAAGAACACAACAACATGCCTCTCCTTTATATAATTGTTGTAGATATAAAGGACACAAGGACACACCTCTCATTTATGTAACCACTGAGATTACAAAGAACATAAGGACATACCTCTCCTTAATTCAACTACTGTAGATATAAAGGACACCAGGACACATCTCTCCTTAATTCAATGACTGTAGATATAAAGGACACAAGGACGCACCTCTCACATCTTATATAATCACTGCAAATACGAAGGATATACCTTTCCTTAATTCAATTACTGTAGATACATAGGATACAATGACACGCCTCTCCTTAATTCAATTACTGTAGATATAAAGGACACAAGGACACACCTCTCCTTCATTCAACTACTGAAGATATAAAGGACACAAGGACACCTCTCCTTATTACCTCGCCTTAATTCAATTACTGTACACATAAAGGACACAAAGACATGCCTCTCCTTAATTCAATTACTGTAGATATAAAGGACACAAGGACATACCTCTCCTTTATACAATTACTAGGACATACCTCTCCTTAATTCAATTACTAGGACATACCTCTCCTAATTTCAAATACTAGGACATACCTTTCCTTAATCCAATTACTGTAGATATCAAGGACACAAGGATATGCCTCTCCTTTATACAATTACTGTAGATATGAAGGACACAAGGACATACGTGTCCTTAATTTAATTACTGTAGATATGAAGGACATAAGGACATACCTTTCCTTAATTAAATTACTGTAGATATAAAGAACACAACAACATGCCTCTCCTTTATATAATTGTTGTAGATATAAAGGACACAAGGACACACCTCTCCTTTATGTAACCACTGAGATTACAAAGAACACAAGGACATACCTCTCCTTAATTCAATTACTGTAGATATAAAGGACACAAGGACACACCTCTCCCTAATTCAACTACTGACGATATAAAGCACACCAGGACACATCTCTCCCTAATTCAATTACTGTGGTTACAAAGGACACAAGGACACACCTCTCCTTAGTTCAATTACTGTAGATATAAAGGACACAAGGACACACCTCTCCTTAATTCAACTACTGAAGATATATTGGACACAAGGACACACCTCTCCTTAATACCTCGCCTTAATTCAATTACTGTAGATATAAAGGACACAAGGACATACCTCTCCCTAATTCAATTACTGTAAATATAAAGAACACAAGGACATACCACTCCTTTATAAAACTATTGTAGATATAAAGGACATAATGACATCCCTTTCCTTTATGTGATTACTGTGGTTATAAAGAATACAAGGACATACCTCTCCTGTATACAATCACTAGGACATAACACTCCTTAATTCAATTACTAGGACATACCTCTCCTTAATTCAAGTACTAGGACATACCTTTCAGTTACTGTAGATATCAAGAACACAAGGACATGCCTCTCCTTTATACAATTACTGTAGATATAAAGGACACAAAGACATACCTCTCCTTTATTTAATTATTGTAGATATAAAGGACACAAGGACACACCTCTCCTTTATGTGACCACTGTAGGCTTCTGTTCGGTGGTTTTTGTAATATGTATTTGTGAAACAACAAGAACATATTAAAATCCAAATGATACAGATAACCATTATGTTGCAAGTAAAAGTTTTAATCCTCAATATTTCTGTTTTTATAGTTTCCATTCAATATTAAATAGATAAAAAACACCTTGTATAAGAAAGTGGCTATAAAAAATGCTTCCATTGTAATTCACATGTTAATGGAATAGGATATGGTGAAGGTGGTTTTAGGGTGTACGATTCAATTAGGAGGTAGATATAAAAACTGAGTCGATCGTGAATGTAATTAGGCATAAATAAGTGTGGTCTAGTTAATATTGGTGCCTGTGAAATTAGGGTGGTTGTGGGATCTGAGCGGGGTTTTGCCCGAAACAAAAATTAGATAACATCCGATTGGGCGACACCTTCAGAATATAGAATTACAAATCCAATTACGAGTTTAATCCGGGAGCCGAAAAAATGGTGAGCTGTTCATTTGCTGTGTCCACAATCGGCGTTCTTAAATTGTAATTGCAAAATGGAATTTGCGGCTTTTGCAATTCAAGTGGTGGCCCCGGGGTCGGTGCATTGTGCGATTATTTGGTGCGGCCAGCGCGGGCTTATGCGATGCACGGGGGGCGCTCGAGGGGGCGAGCAAGGTAAATCTGGGATTGAATGTTTTATGCGGCCGTAATCTAGAACAAAACTCAGTTAGTGCCGGCAAGAAGGCGAATAATTTAAGCGGATCTGTAAAGTCACAATTACAGCGCAAACACATTCAAGTAGTGTACAGTATGCAAACCGCGTATCGGTGGTTGTAATAAAGGGCGCATAAAGAGGGAAGACCGTTCAGTGGCGGGGTTAACGGGGGCGCGGGGGCGGCAAGCATCCCGGCGACATACGTAGTATTTCGCATATCATTATTACCTTGACTCTGTCGCGGCAGTAATGCTGGAATGGTGGATTAAGGTGTGGAATCCTAATGATGCGCAATCAAAATCCCACCTGTACTGTCCCCGAGGCGCCGGTTCGCTCCCGGGAGTAATGCAGACTGCAACCTGCAACTGAGTAGAATGGCGCAGATTGCGAATTTAAGCTCGGAGCCTGCAAAATTCTGAGGGGTTCATTTAACAAGCGACTCGTTACCTGTCTTAATGCAATTGTAATCTTTTTCCCGCGGTCGATGTCGCCGGCAGTTACGCCGCTACAGAAAAGAGAAAAGCTATGACAAATGGGCCCCCAGTCGCGAGTTCCTGTAAGATGCAGTCGAGACAGTTCCATCGCAACCCAAGGGCCGTTCAGAGACAGGATCGGGTCTCAACAGGAACAGGGTCTCAATCCCTTGTACACCTCGGTTATTGTTAAATCCGTTAGAGTCAGTCGGCTCGCTGTTCGGTGTTCCTTTCCGTTTCGGCATGCCATTACATTGATTCTAAGTGACACTGACACGCCACGAGTGCGAACTTTATGAAGCCTAGCACGCCACCATTCAACTTAATAACCCGTGCGCAGACAATTACCTATATAAAACAGTTAAACGCTAATCTAATAAAAGGCCCCATTCCGCCCGCCCCCGCAACACATGTTCAATTCGCCGATTTATCGATCGACACCTGCCATCGCCCAAAAATAACGCGCCAATACAACTGTTCCCTCCTTAGGCAATCCATCTAATTGCCCGCCCGGCTGCAATGTAAATTCGCCTTGATAAAATTAAATCGCTTTGTCTTCGGGGCCACCAACGGCCGCGCCAGGAATCCCTACCCATCCCACGCACCCAACCCAACCAACCCAAACCCCACGGCGAGCCAGATGCCCACCAACGCAACCCTCATTTCCCACTAAGCAAACCGCACCACAACAAATCCCTCACCACCACCAAAAAATACATCTCAATCCACTTACCGACAACCAAAATTACCATGACAACTACACGTATAAAGATTTCAATCAATACTAACACCTAAAACACCTGCCAGCCTCAACCAATCAATAACACAATAATTCTTAAAATATACTACACACCACACTATCTTTTCCATCAAAAATATTATAGCCAATCCACATACCACGTATTTGCAAAATATGCATTAAATAAATTTTGAGAAATTGCAATGATTGATAATCCAATAGTGGCCAATTCAGAAAGTTATATACATCTCACCTATTAAAAACAGACTCTTCATCAAATTTTCTGAAGAATTGTCTTCAGGTATAATGCATACAAATCTGTTTTATTATGCAAAACACTTAATCGTATTTTACTATAATTATTACAGCCTGATCAAAGATGGTTCAATGAGTAATGTTATGCCAACTTAAATTACTAAATGAAGGTTTAATACTAAGGGCCTACTCATTAGTATCCCTTAGATTCTAATCACTTAATTGCACTAATATTTGCGTGTACACTAGCACTATGCTCTGTTTTGCACTAACACAATATTAAACCAACTCAAACAGTTTGGTCCGCTATAGTCCTCATCTCTCTTCAATGCAATTACTGTAGTTATAAAGAACACAAGCACATACCTCTTCTTAATTCAATTACTGTAGATGTAAAGGATACAAGGACATACCTCACCTTTATCGGACTATTTTAGATGTAAAGGCCATAAGGACATACCTTTCCTTTATGTGGTTACTGTGGTAAGAAAGAACACAAGGACATACTTCTCCTTTATACAATCACTAGGACATACCTCTCCTTAATTCAATTACTAGGATACCTCTCGTTAATTCAAATACTAGCACATACCTTTCATTAATGCAATTACTGTAGATATCAAGGACACACGGACATACCTCTCCTTTATACAATTACTGTAGATATAAAGGACACAAGGACATACCTCTCCTTTATAGGACTATTTCAGATGTAAAGGACATAAGAACGTCCCTTTCCTTTGTGTTATTACTGTGGTTATAAAGAACACAAGGACATACCTCTCCTTTATACAATCACTAGGACATACCTTTCCTTAATTCAATTACTAGGACATACCTCTCGTTAACTCAAATACTGGGACATACCTTTCCTTAATGCAATTACTGTAGATATCAAGGACACACGGACATACCTCTCCTTTATACAATTAGTGTAGATATGAAGGACACAAGGACATACGTCTCTTTTATATAATTATTGTAGATATAAAGGACACAAAGACACAACTCTCCTTTATGTGACCACTGCAATTACAAAGAACACAAGGACACACCTCTCCTTAATTCAATTACTGTAGATATAAAGGACACAAGCACACACATCTCCTTAATTCAACTACTGAAGATATAAAGCACACAAGGACAAATCTCTCCTTAATTCAATTACTGTAGATATAAACGACACGTGGACACACCTCTCCCTTATATAATCACTGCAAATACGAACGACATACCTTTCTTAAATTCAATTACTGTAGATACAAAGGACACAAGGACATACCTCTCCTTTATCGGACTATTTTAGATGTAAAGGCCATAAGGACTTACCTTTCCTTTATGTGGTTACTGTAGTTATAAAGAACACTAGGACATACTTCTCCTTTATACAATCACTAGGACATACCTCTCCTTAATTCAATTACTAGGACATACCTCTCGTTAATTCAAATACTAGCACGTACCTTTCCTTAATGCAATTACTGTAGATATCAAGGACACAAGGACATACCTCTCCTTTATACAATTACTATAGATATAAAGGACACAAGGACATACCTCTCCTTTATCGGACTATTTTAGATGTAAAGGCCATAAAGAGATACCTTTCCTCTCTGTGCTCACTGTGGTTATAATGAACACAAGGACATACTTCTCCTTTATACAATCACAAGGACATACCTCTCCTTAATTCAATTACTAGGACATACATACATAGTTTAGCACGGCAAGCCTAGCTGGGCCATGGCTTGTTTGGTTATTTTCTTCCATATCCTCTAATTCAGCGCTTTCTGTTTCCATCCTATGATGTTTAGTTTCTTCAAATCCTTCGACACGTCCTCCTTCCATCGGGTTCTTGGTCTTCCCTTCCCCCGCTGTCCTCCTATTGTGCTGTTCAATACCATCCTGGGAATTCTCATTTCCTCCATTCTATGCACGTAACCCAACCACCGTAACCTTTGGACTCGGATTACCACAATTATATTTGTTTCGTTAAACAGTTCCCTCACTTCACTATTCGTTCTCCTTGGCCACATCTCTCCTACTTTTTTTCCTCCAAAAATCCTTCTCAGTACCTTTCTTTCCTACTAGGACATACCTCTCGTTAATTCAAATACTAAGACATACCTTTCCTTAATGCAATTACTGTAGATATCAAGGACACAAGGACATACCTCTACTTTATACAATTACTGTAGATATAAAGGACACAAGGACATACCTCTCGTTAATTCAAATACTAGGACTTACCTTTCCTTAATGCAATTACTGTAGATATCAAGAACACAAGGACATACCTCTCCTTTATACAATTACTGTAGATATAAAGGACACAAGGACATGCCTCTCTTTTATATAATTATTGTAGACATAAAGGACACAAGGACACACCTCTCCTTTATGTGACCACTGCGATTACAAAGAACACAAGGACACACCTCTCCTTAATTCAATTACTGTAGATATAAAGGACATAAGGACACACCTCTCATTAATTCAACTACTGAAGATATAAAGCACACAAGGACACATCTCTCCTTAATTCAATTACTGTCGATATAAAGGACACATGGACACACCTCTCCCTTATATAATCACTGCAAATACGAAAGACATATCTTTCCTTAATTCAATAACTGTAAATACAAAGGACACAAGGACATACCTCTCCATTACTGGTTTATTTTAGACATAAATTCCATGAGGACATACCTTTTCTTTATGTGATTACTGTGGTTATAAAGAACACAAGGACATACTTCTCCTTTATACAATCAGTAGGACATACTTCTCCCTAATTTAATTACTAGGACATACCTCTCGTCAATTCAAATACTAGGACATACCTTTAGTTAATGCAATTACTGTAGCTATAAAGGACACAAGGACATACCTCTCTTTAATTCAATTACTGTAGATATAAAGGACACAAGGACACACCTCTGCTTTATAAGACTATTGTAGATATAAAGGAAGGAATTGTCTTCAGGTAGAATTCATATAAATCTGTTTTATTTTTTTATTATGCAAAATACGTAATCGTATTTTACTATAATTATAACAATCTGATCAAAGATGGATCAATGAGTAATGTTATGCCAACTTAAATTACTAAATGAAGCTTTAATGATAAGGGCCTACTCATTAGTATCCCTTAGATTCTAATCACTTAATTACACTAATATTAGCGTGTACACTAGCACTATGCTCAGTTTGCACTAACACAATATTAAACCAACTTTAACGGTTTGTTGCGCTGTTGTCTTCTAAAATTTTCGGTATTGGAGTATTTTTTCGGTATAAGGTTTACAAATCTGGCATGAAATATACAAAATAAGCATTTTTTTAATATTCATATGCGATGGGTACAAAAAAATATTCTCGTTCAAGATACCGAACGTCATTTCATAGGGTAATATTAGACGGGGACTATCAGAAAAAAATAAGTTGCATATTTAAACTTTAAGGCGATGATTAAAGCGTCAAATTTTTGACGCCAGATGGAAATAAATTCCTTGGGGCTTGATGTGAACATCGGCGGCGTTATTATTGCGTCCGTATTAATGCATTGATCGGCAAGATTCCCGAATTTATTCTGCGATCCCCCTCAGGGGCTGTGCACCCCTCATCAAATCTCATTCCCCGCGGAATTGGTATTTGAAAATTTTACCATACATTAGCTGCATTTACGTATCTAATTCTTGACGCCGCCGGAGCGCCGCTGCAAGTGGAAATTCAATACGACAGCCGGATTGCCACCGTCTACATATGTGTGGATTGGTATTTAAGAAATTGGGGCATCAACATTTTACAATCTGAACTAAAATTTTTGGGGCTCCACATCATTAATCAACTTATGGAAGGAGAAATTTACACCCCAAATTAATATTTTAGTTAAAAAACAAAGAAACAATTTGCTACGTTTTTACCACAAAATGTTTATTGATATATTGACATATACAATAAAATAACGACTCGAGTTCCGACTTCTTACGGTCATTTTCAAATACTTTATTTATAATTTGATGATTCGAAGATAAATCTAATTTAATCAAACTTACACCAACTTAAAAAAACAAATTTTAATTAAATTACATCGGTATTGGAGTAAGTGAACACTTCTGACTGAACCTGGGCAACTAGAAAAAAAAAGTGGCTCTCACTTCGCTTCCGCAATTCACTGTGCAAATCGAATGAAACACGGCTAAAGTGAATGCATGCTTAAACAATTAAAATTATCGAAATTACATAGTTGAGAGTTCGACGGGGATCGGCGCGGACGTAAAGGCAATTCACTTGCGTGTGTTTTCGCCGGAATTAGCATATTTCTTTGGGGGCCTAATTGAAATTCACCTGTGCAACCTGCGATTAGTTAGATACATTTAAAATTCAGAACAGAAATCCGGCAACCGTAAATATTATTTTACGGTCCGTATATTAATCGCGCCTTTCGGTATGAAAGTTGTGGACGCACGGACGCATGCCCGACGCTGGAAAATTTTTATTCATTTTGAAAGTTTTATCATTGAGGAAGGAAAATGACGACTTCGTAATTGTATCTCTTGCGGACGTTTTAAAACATTACATCCAGATTCCTTTACCGAACAGCCCAATTTCTAAAAACAACAACATTGTTAACATGAGCTTAAGAGACTCTGAATGGAAATAATTATATAATTGAAACAAATATCAGCGGCGTTACGTTTTAAAATTTAGCATTTTAGCCATGTGTGTATAAAATATTTATAACCACAATTTGGGGAAAATAAGGCTTTGTAAAAGATAATTATTAATAATAGTTAAGCATTGTAACCTAAATCAATTCAACGTTTATGCGCGTGTGCAAGATATAATCTGATCGTGGCGATCAGCTCGCTGATTTACAGAATAGTGTCCATCACGACATGATTTAGACTTCAAAATTTCTCCCTAAAATCAAAATATCTCGTTAATCTGTCATTGGATATAGAATTAAATTCACAAATTTTATACAGTTGCACAACAAAAATTATTATTAAAGTGGATTAAGTTTTAAAAGACTAATCCTAAATTTTAGATGAAGTATAAATTAGGATATTTATCCTACAAGGATAAGGTATAAATTGCATCCATATTGGTGCGGTTGTTTGTAAGATATCGTTATTTAAATAGAAACGTAATTAGAGAAACATGTAAAATTGCCATAAAAATTGTACTTGAACAAAAATTGTAATATCTCCAGAATCTCACATTGGATATGAATAAAATTACACATGTTGATTATTGGTATATTATCGAATATGAGTAATACATTGTATTGATATTGATACAGTAGTTTTTCAGATATAATTACTAAAATATCAGAAAATAGCAGATATACATGAAAAATAGCTTATAAAATTAAATGTTCTCATCAAAATTTATATTTCTCATGAATAACTCACTGGATCTTAATTTAATTATGCTCAATAGATGCTAGCATATCAAGAAGTAGTAATAATAAAGTATGTGCATATTAATACGGTTACTTTTGAGATATCATAGTTTAAATATTAGCCCAATTGAATGAACACCTAAAATGGCTCCAAAAATCATATTGTCTCCTAAAAATTGTAATATCTTAAGAATCGCTCATTGTATATGAATCAAATTACATATATTAATTAATGGTACATTACTTAATATTTATAATAAATTGTACTGATATTGATACAGCAGTTTTTCAGATATATTTAAATATGAGAAAAAATAAAGAAACATATAAAAAAAGTGTTACACTCAAATCATTTCATCAAAATACAAAAATTTCACGAACAAGTCATTGAATCTTGATTTAATTATGCCCACTAAATTCTGGTATGTCAATTAATTGCTGCAATAAATTTCATTCATATTGATACGGTGGATTTTTAGATATTCTAATTTAAATATTAGGACAGTTGGAGAAATACCTAAAATAGCCCCAAAAATCACACAGTCTCATATAAATTGTAATATCTCAAGAATCACTCATTGGATATGAATTAAATTACACATGCCAATTATTGGTATATTACTTAATATGAGTAATAATTTGCATTGTTATTTATACAGTAGTTTTTCAGTAAGAATTATTTAAATATCACAAAAAATGAAAATATACATCACAAATAGCTTATAAAACCAAATGTTATCATCAACATAAATATTTCTAATTAATTATTCATTGGATTTTAATTGAATTATGATCAACAAATGCTGGCATATCAAGCAATGACAGCAATAAATTACATGCATATTGATACAATGACTTTTGTGATATCATAATTTAAATATAAGTCCATTTGGAGGAATATCTAAAATAGCCCCAAAAATCATATTGTCTTCTAAAAATTGTAATATCCTAAGAATCGCTTATTAGATATGCATCAAATTCCAGGTGTTAATTATTGGTACATTATTTAATATTAGTAATAAATTGTATTAATATTGATACAGCAGTTTTTTAGATATAATTATTTAAATATTTGAAAAATAGAAGAAACATCTAAAAATAGATTTACACTCAAATGTTTTCATCCAAAAAGAAAATTTTTACGAATAGCTCATTGGATCTTAATTTAATTATGCTCACTACGTGTTGGTATACCAAGCAATATCTGCATTAAATTGCGTTCATATTGATACGGTGGATTTTGAGTTATCCCAATTTAAATTGTAGTCCAATTGGAGAAATACCTAAAATTACTCCAAAAATCACTTATGTCTCCTAAAAATTGTAATATCCTAAGAATCGCTCATTGGATATGCATCAAATTTCCAAGTTAATTATTGGTATATTACTTAATATTAGTAATTAATTGAATTGATATTGATTCAGCAGTTTTTCAGATATAAATATTTAAATAGGAGAAAAATTGAAGAAACGCCTAAGAATAGCTTTTACACTCTTTACACTTACAATTGTTTTCATCAAATCAAAAACACTTCATCACCTACGCATTGGATCTTAATTTAATTATGCCCACTAATTGCTCGTATGTCAGAAAATAGATGCAATACATTGCCTTCGTATTAATACGGTGGATTTTGAATTATCCCAATTTCAATTTTAGTCCAGTTACCTAATATAACCCCAGAAATCACACAGTCTCAGAAAAATTATAATATCTTAAGAATCGCTCATTGGATATGAATCAAATTACACGCAATAAATATCAATATATCGCTTAATATCAGCAATGAATTCCAGTAAAAATGATACGGTAGTTCTTAAGACAGCTATATTAAAATATGAGAAAAATTTACAGTCTTACTAAAATATAAATATCTTATGAATAACTCATTGGATATAAATATAATTTTACATCTTTAGTACTCATATATCATTAACTAACAGTAATAAATTACATTTATTTTAATACAACAGTTTGTGAGATATTGTAATTTAAATAATAATCAACTTGGAGAAACACTTGAAATATCCTATAAAATTGTTTACTCATAAATAAAAATTTCATCTCACGAGAATTGCGTATTGGATGTGGATTAAATTACACGTATTAAATAAAATTATATCACTTAATATCAGTACAAAATTATATGCATATTGATACGGTAGTTCTCAAGATATATAAATGAGAAAAACTTTAGAAGCACCTAAACAATATCTCTTAAAATCAAATGTTCTCATCAAAATTAAATTTCTTATGAATAACTCATTGGATCTTAATTTAATTATGCACAATAAATCCTGGTGTATCATGAAATATCGGCAAGCAGTTATGTTTATATGCATACGGTGAGTTTTGAGATATCGTAATTTAAAAAAATTGTGAAATTCGAGGAACAAATAAAATGGCCCCAAAAATCATATGGTCTCCTAAAAAATGTAATATCTTAAGAATCGTTCATTGGATATTAATAAAATTACACGCGTTAAATATCAGAATATCACCTAATATCAACAATTAATCATAACGAGATTGATACGGTAGTTCTTGAAACATCAATATTTAAATATAAGAAAGGTTTGCGTTCTTAATAAAATAATAATATCTGATGAACAACTCATTGGATATTAATAAAATTACACCTGTTAAATATTAGAATACCACTGAATATTGACAATTAATTATAATGAGATTGATAGGTAGTTCTTGAAACATCAATATTTAAATATGAGAAATTTTTGCGTTTTTACTAAAACAAATATATCTGATAAACAACTCATTAGATATTAATAAAATTACACGCATTAAATATCAGAATACCACTTACTATTAACAATTAATTATAATGAGATTGATACGGTAGTTCTTGAAACATCAATATTTAAATATGAGAAATGTTTGCGTTCTTACTAAAATAAATATATCTGATGAACAACTCCTTGGAAAAAATTACACGTGTTAAATGTTATAATAACGCTTAATATCAGCAATGAATTACAATGATATTGATACGGTAGTTCTTGAAACATCAATATTTAAATATGACAAGTTTTTGCGTTCTTACTAAAATAAATATATCTGATGAACAACTCATTGGATAAAATTACACATATTTAATGTTATAATAACGCTCAAAATCAGAAATGAATTACAATGATATTGATACAGTAGTTCTTGAAACATCAATATTTAAATATGAGAAAGTTTTGCGTTATTACTAAAATAAATATATCTGATGAATAACTCATTGGATATTAATAAAATTACACATGTTAAAAATTAGATTGCTACTTAATATCAAAAATTAATTATAATAAAATTGATACTGTAGTTCTTGAAACATCAATATTCAAAGATGAGAAATTTTTGCGATTTTACTAAAATAAATATTTCTGATGAACAACTTATTGGATATTAATAAAATTAAACATGTTAAATATCAAAATACCACTTATTATCAAAAATTAATTATAATGATATTGATACGGTAGTTCTTGAAACATCAATTTTGGAATATGAGAAATGGTTGTGTTCTTACTAAAATAAATATATCTGATAAACAACTCATTGGATATTAATAAAATTACACGTGCTAAATATTGGAATACCACTTAATATCAACAAATAAATTATAATGAGATTGATGCTGTAGTTCTTAAAACATCAATATTTAAATATGAGAAATGCTTGCGTTCTCACTAAAATTAATATATCTGATAAACAACTCATTGCATATTAATAAAATTACACGTGCTAAATATTGGAATACCACTTAATATCAACAAATAAATTATAATGAGATTGATGCTGTAGTTCTTAAAACATCAATATTTAAATATGAGAAATGCTTGCGTTCTCACTAAAATAAATATATCTGATAAACAACTCATTGCATATTAATAAAATTACACGTGCTAAATATTGGAATACCACTTAATATCAACAAATTAATTATAATGAGATTGATGCTGTAGTTCTTGAAACATCAATATTTAAATATGAGAAATGTTTGCGTTCTCACTAAAATAAATATATCTGATAAAGAACTCATTGGATATTAAGAAAATTACACGTGCTAAATATTGGAATACCACTTAATATCAACAAATTAATAATAATGAAATTGATGCTGTAGTTCTTGAAACATCAATATTTAAATATGAGAAATGTTTGCGTTCTCACTAAAATAAATATATCTGATAAACAACTCATTGGATATAAATATAGTTATACATGTTTAATACTCATATATTATTCGTGAAAATTTATACATTACATTAATTTTGATACAGTAGTTTTTGGAATATCGTAATTTTATGTTTTTTTAATTTGATTTAAAATAAATTGTTTAATCTTAATTAAAATTTTGCCATGAGAATTGCCTGTTGGATATTAATTAAATTACACACAATAAATAACAGTATATCATTTAATATTAGAATTACATTTCATCCATATTGATACGGTAGTTCTTGAGATACATATACATTGAAGTACATTTTTTTATGTGTACTCTCTTTAATTAAATCAGCACTTCTGGAAAATTTTGATGAAATGCACCAATTGCTTAGTTGTAGGATGCATTTCCATTTCTGTAACACTTCTCAAAGCAAGTCCGCTGTTTTATTGATTAAATAAGCAAATCTTATTAATAATACGATAGAAGTGGCAAATTAATTGTTAATATTACGCAGACTATGGGACTTCGATGAGGATTTTGTGAATGCGAAGATTGATTAAAATTTCATGGGTAGAATAATGGCATTTTTTCGATAATCAAAAAAGTTTTTCCTATTGTGAATTGAATGCGCGGACGCACTGTTTATGTGGTTAAATTTTTCAATTACAGTTTCTCAATATTTGGGCTGACTGAATGGTATTTTTTTTACTTTTGCTGTTTTGTGTGGGTTGGTTGTACGTGATGTTGTGTTTAATTGAAACTATTGTGAGTGTCGTGATTTTTATTAATGTGTTTGGTATTTTCAATTGTGAGGCGGTCGGAAGATCAATGGAATAATTACATGGCGTATGGCATTTATAGTAAACGTTTTCCATTTCCGCGCGTTCCCCTCGGCGTGGCATTAATGTGCCATCATCATTGAGCGGCGCCCCCGGGGCGGCGGTAATTAATTAATAAAGAATTCATTAGCATTATCTGGCGGTGATCGGTGTGTAGGTCGTGCAGGGGAGGCAGCATTAACAAGTGTTGTGCGATGTACTAGTGTCCACTGTTTGTGATAACGCGCGGCAGTCAGTCAATAGGCCCGTGCTGGAAATGCTGCATGCGCCTAAATCGATATCCTATTAGCTTCAATAAGCCGCAATTCCCGTCGAACGATTAACGCGATCTGCGCATAGAACATAACGCAACATTAATGCGCGACAGGCACTAAAAATAAATTAAAGCAGGGCGCCCAATTTTGACAAATTCCTAGAGGCAAGCGTCCCGATGGGAGGCCGCCGAATTTATATAACCCGAGCGGATGCGGATGCTCCGATAACTGTCTGGTCGTCATGTTAACCTTTGCAAATAGCGAAATTTACTTTGGCTCGCATCAAGACACGACACGTTATTCGCCCGTCGTGTATTTTTGGTGAAATTGCTCCTGCACAAACGACGCGACAATGCGGCTTGAAATGCGGCTGCCGAGTGGCAGACGTACAGCATGATTACATAGCATGTGCCACTAGTGCGCAGGGGTGGGTGATAAAATGCGGCTCATTAATACAGCAATAATATGTAATAATGATGATTTGTTATTTCAGTGGTGGTGGAGGAGCCGGAGTTCACCGACGTTATCGAGAATATTACGGTTGCTGCAGGCCGAAACGTTAAGTTTGCTTGCTCGGTTAAGAACCTGGGGACCTTTAAGGTAAGCAAACACTCATCCACTCGTGACATGCTCCCTCAAAACCGTCTTTTCCTGCCAAATCACACTAGATAAATAGACACGCTAGACAGGTATATTTACCCAATAAAATCACGAGCGCGCTTAGGCAAAACTCCCATTCTCATTTCAATAGCAGACGGCGAGAATTAATATCTCAAGATGAAACAGGCTCGTAAGTTATGCGGACGCCCGGCTATTACAAGTGTAGTTGCGTAAAAAACGTCTCCAATCGGGCGACATATCAGTAGAACCCTTCTACTAAAAAGAGTGTCCAATTTCTTTGCGCGAAGACGTCTGATGTATTAAAAAAAAAGTAATGTCAGACCAGAACCAGCATGGCTAAGAAAATTGAGTGGTGAAAAACTTCGAGAAACGTCATTGACTTTCCTATCTGCATGGGATCGAACTGATTCAAATCTGATATCCATGAACAAATCAATCATGCGCCGTATTGCCTTTCCCGACCCCACTAAATTACATCATTCTACAATTCCGAATATTCTAATCAAAAACTTATAAAAATCGGAAATGATTTACTTCATCCGGACGCAAAAAGTACATCCTCGTGCACGCAAATTTCTATTAGAATCATAATAATTCCGGCTACATTTTACACGGATAGTCATGATTTTATGGCGCGGATTTATTCCAACGACAGCCGTCCCCGAGGTCTACTTCACAACTTTATTGACGCCCCGGCCCGCCGAAACTTCTGCAAAAAAGCGGCCGCGTTTGTTTAATGCCTTTTTATAGTTGCTCCCTGTCAAGACGTGTTTAACAGATATCAATTTTGTAACCGCCCCCCTCCCCCACCCCCCGCGCGCGCGGGCGCGGGCGAAATTGAATTTTCATTTTCGAGGCCATTGTGCGCCGCTCCATTGTCGAAATTCACATATCCACGCAATTAACGGTTATTCAACTCCTTCACGGCCTGGTGTCACATTTAAATTGCGGAAATAAAACGCGTCCATGCACACATAAAACACCATACACTTGTAAACTGCAACAAAAAGTATCTCATATGGCCACCACATGACTTTATACATAGATTTAAATGTAAATTACATCAAATATTTAGATTGGAACTAATTTTAACAAAAAAATTCATATCAATGATTTAGTCGATGTACAGTTACACATAAAACACCATATACTTGTAAACTGCAACAAAAAATATCTCACATAGACAGCACATGACTTTCTACATAGATTAATACCTAAATAACAAGAAAAAAATATATTGAAATTAGTTTTATTAAAAAGGTTCGTATAAATCAATTCTTCAACAAGATTAAAGTTGCACAGCACATGACTTAATATATACATTAATATGTAAATCACATGAAATATTTATATTGAAATAAATTTTAACAAAAATTTGTTTGTATATAATTGATTCAGTCCATGTACACATAAAACACCACACACTTCTAAGTAGCAACAAAAAATCTCTCATGTGGCCAGCACATGACTTTCTGCATATAGGTAAATAACATGAAACATTTATATTGAAATTAATGTTAATGTTAATGTTAATGTTAATGTTAAATTAAAAAGTGTAATCATAAATCCATGAATCGACCAAATTTAAGCTGGGCAGCACATGACTTTATACGTACATTGATATGTAAATTATATGAAATATATATATTGAAACTAATTTTATCAAAAATTTGTTTGTATATAATTGATTCAGTCCATGCACACATAGAACACCACACACTTCTAAATTGCAAAAAAAATTATCTCATGTGGACAGCACATGACTTCCTACGTATACTTACATATGTATACTTGTAAATAACATGAAACATTTATTTCGAAATTAATTTTAACAAAAATCTACGTATAGATCAATGATATCACCAGATTTGAGTTGGGAAGCATATGACTTTATACATACATTATTTTAAAAATTACATGACATATTTATATTGAAACTAATTTTAACAAAAAATATCCTATAAATCAATGACGCATAAAACACCATATATTTGTAAACTGCAATAAAAGATATCTCATATGGGCAGCACATGACTTTCTACATAAATTAATATGTAAATCACATGAAATATTTATATTGAAATAAATTTTAACAAAAATTTGTTTGTATATAATTGATTCGGTCCATGCACACCTAAAACACCACACACTTCTAAGTTGCAACAAAAATTATCTCATGTGGCCAGCACATGACTTCCTACGTATACTTATATATGTATACTTGTAAATAATATGAAACATTTATTTGGAAATTAATTTTAACAAAAATGTACGTATAGATCAATAATTCCCCCAGATTTAACTTGGGAAGCACATGACTTTATACATACATTAATTTATAAATTACATGAAATATTTATATTGAAACTAATTTTAACAAAAAATATCCTATAAATCAATTATTTAGACCATGTACACATGAAACACCATATACTTGTAAACTGCAACCAAAAATATCTCATATGGGTAACACATTACTTTCTACATAGATTAATATGTAAATAACAAGAAATATTCATATTGAAATTAATTTTATTAAAAATGTTCCTATAAATCAATGATTCGGGCAGATTCAAGTTGCACAGCACATGACTTTATACATACATTAATTTGTAAATCACATGAAATATTTATATTGAAATAAATTTTAACAAAATTTTCTTGGTATGTAATTGATTCAGTCCATGTACACATAAAACACTTCTATGTAGCAACAAAAAATATCTCATGTGGCCAACACATGACCTTCTACATATAGGTAATAACATGAAACATTTATATTGAAATTAATTTTAACAAAATTGTTTTCATGAATCCATGGATCGGCCAGATTTTTTACAATGTCTTTTTATATATCAATGATTGAGTTCATACCCACGTAAAACATTATACACGTATAAACTGCAATAAAAAATATCTCATGTGACAGCACATGATTTTCTACATAGATCAATATGTAAATAACATGAAATATTTATATTGAAATTAATTTTAACAAAAATGTTCTCATAAATCCATGAATCGGCCAGATTTAAGTTGGACAGCACATGACTTTATACATACATTAATATGTAAATCACATAAAATGTTTATATTGAAATTAATTTTAACATACATTTTTTATATATAATTGATTCAGTCCATGTCATGAAGTACCATACACATACAGATTTAAATTGCAACAAAAAATAGCTCATGTGGTCAGCACATAACTTTCTACATATAGATAAATAACTTGAAACATTTATTTATATTGAAATCAATTTTAACAAAAATTTGCTTGTATATAATTGATTTAGTCCATGTACACATAAAACATTACACACTTCTAAGTTGCAACAGAAAATATCTCATGTGGAAAGCACATAACTTTCTACATATAGGTAAATAACATGAAACATTTATTGTAAAATTAATTTTAACAAAATTAACAGATTCGACCAGATTTAAGTTGAGCAGCACATGACTTTATACATAGATTACTATGTAAATCACTAGAAGTATTTATAATGAAATTGATTTTAACATAAATGTTCTTGTATATAATTGATTCAGTCCATGTACACATAAAACACCACACACTTGTAAATTGCAACAAAAATATCTCATGTGACCAGCACATGACTTTCTACTTATAGGTGGAGGTTTTATTAACATTAAAATTAATTTTGACAAAAATGTTCGCATAACTCAATGATTCAGCACATTTAACTTGGGTAACACATGACTATACATGCATTAATATATAAATAACTTGAAATATTTGCCCACGTTTGCATGCCCACGTAAAGTCTGATACACATGTAAACACATGTAAACTGCAATAATAATCTTATGTGGTCAGCACATGACTTTCTATATAGATTAATGTAGGTGTAAGTAATACGGAATATTTATATTGAAACTAATTTTAACAAATAATTTCGTATAAATCAATGATTCAGTCAGAATTAACTTGACATTAGCATATAAAATATTCTTAATAGCATATAAACTACAAAAAATACCTCATGGGGGCAGCACTTAACTTTTTCTATATGTGGTTAACATGAAATGTTTCTATTGAAATTAATTTTTACAAAAAAATTCTCATCCAGATTTGAGTTGATATAATCTACAATATTCTTAATCACTTATAAATTACAAAAACAACCTCATGGTGGCAGCACATGACTTTCTCCATCTATTAATATGTGGTTAACATGAAATATTTCCATTGAAACTAACTTTCACAAAAAATCTATGATTCTGTCAGATTTTAAGTTGAGATCATAGTACTCTTGATCACTTATAAACTACAAAAAATACCTTATGGGAGTAGCACATGACTTTCTCTATATATGTGGGTAACATGAAATATTTCTATTGAAAATAATTTTAACAAAAAAGTTCTTATAATTCAATAATTCAGCCTGATTTAAGTTGAATCATCTATACCTTTTCAAGTTCAAATTGAGACCAATCTAGTTCAAATTGAGACCAATCAAGTTCAAATTGATACCAATCAATGTCAAATTGAGACCCATCAATTTCAAATTGAGACTAAACAGAATCAAGTTGACACCAAACAATATCAAGTTAAGAATAAACATATCAAATTTATTATGACAACTTGATATTGTTTAGTGTCAACTTGATTTTGTTTAGTCTCAATTTGAAATTGATTGGTCTCAATTTGACATTGATTGGTATCAATTTGAACTTGATTGTCCTCAATTTGAAATTGATTGGTCTCAATTTGAACTTGATTGGTCTCAATTTGAAATTGATTGGTCTCAATTTGAACTTCATTGGCCTCAATTTGAACTTGAAAAGGTATACAATATTCTTCATCACTTATATCACTTATAAACTCTATGTATAAGATAAAGATAATATGTATAAAATTCTCTATGTATTTAAATATGCAGGCTGTTGCACCATGGAAGGTACTTTTGAATGAGGATAACTGTTTATTATATTTTTTTTCAATAATTACCAATAATGACAGCTTAGGTGTTACCATTAACAATCCAACATTTATTGAAAATAAAAATCATGTTCTGAAAATTACAGTTCTCTAGTTCCCATGATCCCATGACTTAAATAACTGAGTTAGTTTTTAAGATAAAAATATTTAATTACGAAATATGAAAGTTTAGATATCAATCAAAAAGTGGAATTTATTGCAAAAAATCTTGTTCCGAAAATTATAGCTCCCAGGACTGTTCATGTTCTGAAAATTAATGCGGAGAGAATCTTCATGTTCTGAAAATTAATGCGGAGAGAAATTTCAGAACATGATTTCTTCAATATATTCCACTTTTGGGTTGTTCAATGATCAACATCTAAACTTTCATTTTTCGAAATTAAAATTGTAAAGTTATAAAACTGTGTTAACTTAAAAACAGCGTGGTTATTTAATTCTGAAAATTCTGTCCCTTGTTCTCCGGATCACTCCTCATATTTGAAGTATGTGATAATTTTCAGAAAATAAAGTTTTTTTAAATAATTTCCTTTCGGATTTCATTTTTCGTAATTATTTTTTGTTCAGTTTAAAAATAGCTGAGATATTCTCATTTCAAAAGCATTCTTCCATTCTGCTGCACCCTTTAGACTACATGAAATATTTGTACCTAAATTATATCTGCCCTCGGGATGTTCGTCGTTCGCAACCGACGTTAAACTGTAGGTGCCATACATCAGTGTAACCACAATGCAGCCACTCATACACTGATGTATGCTGGAAAATCGCCATACCCTCGGATTCGAGCATGGCACTACCAGAAGAAAACAGGCTGAAAGACCAAATTCTACTACGTATTTGTGTTTGTTTCGGTTTTTCAATGTAGTAATAAAATGGGATGCAAATGTTTTTTAAGTTAAAAAACCGCTAAGTTATTCTCATTTCAAAGACACCCTTTAATTCTGCCCCAGCATGTAGTTAACATGAAATATATGTACCCAAATTATATCTGCCATCGCGATGTTCCCAATGTTCGTCGTTCGCAACCGACGTTAAACTGTAAGTGCCATACATCAGTGTAACCACAATGCAGACACTCATACACTGATGTATGCTGGAAAATGTCACGATATCCGGATTATTGTAGTGTATAGATTGATAGTTACTGCATCAAAATCGATATAAACCCGAATATCTATAATTTTGACATTTTCCCTCCATAAATTGCTCCCCTGAAAATGTTTTCCATGGAAGTTAAATTCCCATTTCCCATGGACGATCACAAATAATACCCCTTATCATCATCATCATCATCTGAGCGCTGAAAAATACAAAAATTGAAACGACCAACTAACGCAAACTTGAAAAACTTTATGTTTCACCTTTCTATGTCAAAAGTGGCCATCGGAGTACGATATACGTGTCGAAAAAGTTCGTTTACTAACACGTTCACCTCATAGACAATACACCTACACATACATTTTCATACACTCATGCGTATTAATATACAAACACACGTAATAATATACACAGGCACGTGTACGTATTCCTGAATATTTTGAAAATTGGCGCAAATAATAACAAAACTTTTTTTAAGCTTTTTTTTACAATCGACTGTATGGCCCAGTTGCACATATCCTGATTATCTTTGATCATTGTTCTTTGTCTGTGTATTGTGTCATCAATACTATCGCAGAAAAGATACATAATCGCCTGTAAGGCACAGTTGCACATCTTCGATTATTTTGATCGTGCTTCGTTGTCTGTGTTATCAATATTATTGCGGAAAAGATACTTACAACATTATTGTAAGGCACAGTTGCACATCTTCGATTATCTTGATCGTGCTTCGTTGTCTGTGTCATTAATATTATTGCGGAAAAGACACTTACAATATTATTGTAAGGCACTGTTGCCATCTTCGATTATTTTGATCGTGCTTCGCTGTCTGTGTCATTAATATTATTGCGGAAAAGACACATAAGAACAAAGAAGAACAAAGAATATATTTAAGGCTATGTGACGTGCCTGAAGGGCTATCAGCGCGTTAGGCCGCGGAGCGAGTGGAGGGTCCCTGCGAAGCAGCGACGAGGGCCAGGCTATCGATGTCGGAGAGTGTGGGGGTGGGGGGGGGGCGGTTAAAAAAAAGGCTCCACGTAATTTTAATCTCGCTACTACTTCGTGACAAAGGGGGCTCCACCCTATCTGCGTGGGTTGACGGGAGACAGTCAGCGAAGTTCAGAAATTACGAACTGTCGCAACGGCTGACCATCTGACGCCCACACCACCAGATTTATATCTCGCAATGAGAAAAAGGAAGTTAAATTGAAAATAAATCAGGCAATCAGGCTAATAGGATCAATCAGGCTCAATCAGGCAGATTGAGAAAACGTGGGGGCACAAAAAAATAACAGATGTGAATTTTGTGGTTGTAAACTATCTGCGTTTATTAACAACATAAAAAGACGGGACACCGTGTCCGCGCTCCCTGAAAGAAAATACCTCCTCTCGTAGATCTATCACGCCGCATTCACCGAATTCGGCCGAATTCCGCGTAACGCTTATCGCGCGATGCGAACTGCTCTCGGAGCCACTTTTTTTCTTACAAAAACGCAAAACATGTACGGCACGAAACACGCAACGCAAATCACAAAAGAAAACGATATAACAAAAAAAATTAAAGAACGATAAAGGAAAAAAGTATGGATCTGGCCTGTTCTTCCACGCGGCGCATCCGCTGCCGGTGACCGTGGCTCGGCTCTCAGGAATTTGTGCTGCTGGCAATCGCCGGGGATGCCGCCGCTAGCCTGCGGTCTTAAAAAAACTCTGGCAGGGTGGTCGTCGCCCCTAGCCGAGAACCTGACTGGCTGGGTTGTTTCAGCCCCTACCCAAAAAACGCTCTGGTGTTTGAGCGGGTATAGCCGATTATCGCTGCTCTCCCTTGCCTTGTGCCGGTGTCGTCAATCCCTCATAGGGCGGTTATTGGAAGACACATTTGAAATCCCGGAAACCGGTTGGCGATAAGCCCAAAGAAAACCGTGTACCTCCCGACACTTTTACACTCGAAGAGAGGCAGCTTTGTTCTGCGTTCATCCCAGCGCCTCGTGGCCGGATCACAATTATACGCAGGCCGGAAACGCGTCGACGCTTAAAAAAACGTGTGCGTAGCGGTTGCCTACGTTGGCGGTCCGTGAGCGAAATTAAAAATTAAGGCAGATTTCGTCGGAGTCAAAACCGACCCGTTACAGCTAATACATAAAAATAACAATGCGACCCTCTAACTACAAGGTTGCTACATAGTATTTTAGAATTTGTGATCATTTTATAAAAAAAATTGGATTTAAAATAAAATAAAAGTATAATTGGATGACAGGCATGAGCCTGTCATCCTGCATCTCAGCATGAGCCTGAGCCTCCATGAGGAGATGCTCAGACATATTCATGTTATCGAATATAGGCAATGTAATCCTGCCAGACCCTTTACTAAAAATCGCACAGAAATCAATTACCTAATTCCTATTTTTTTACAATTGTGAATGTATCATTGATGAAAATTGGCAGAAATTAATTACTTCTGCGATTCACGTGTTTTGTTGTGCTTTTAATGTTATTGCAACCTTGGTTAATTCGTTTACACAAGCAGTGCTTACACGTAAGCTGTGTGTAACTCAAGATAAGTACGTGCTTCGAAACATTTCCCAAGATGTATTATTTAAGATTTGTTATTACCCTAGAGAATGTATCTAGAAATTTTTGTGCTTAATACGAACACGTAAATGGAAGATTTAAGTTATACATTATTAACGACGCAGTATGTAGGAACGTGTTAGAATATTCCTACCGTCTGATCCCGTGTGTCATAGAACTAGAACTAGACTAATGCTCTTTGTGGAATGTAAGTGGCATTAGATTTATTTTTAAATAAATTTCATTAACCATATAATAACAACTCAATTTAGATAGGAATATGAATCGGACTGGAAATTAATCTATTATCCCCTTAATAAATAATAGCAGCAATCCATTTTCCTGTGAAGTATCCATAAAATAATTTATTACCTTAGCATAGCAACAATTTTACTATTTGCTATTGTCTTTATTTTACTTCTCATGTATAAAATTACTCAGTTAATATAAAATAAAATATAACTCTAGGATTGAAATTCAAACACAATATTTTGTCAAGATAATATATCGGATAATCTGACCTCTGTGTCCACTCGGTGTTGGTGTTTTTGATAAGCAGGTCATAAATCGCGAGACAACAACGCCTTGCAAAACAAGCATCGCAAAGAACACCCTATTTGCCTCTCGCAGAAACATCTCATCTTAAACGCATCTCCGATTCGGTTTCTGTTTGTTATTTCTTCTACGCGAGCTTTAACGGGCGGCCCACTGTTATTGGGCGATAAGTGGTTATAAAATTCCAATCTGCGCCCGGATTAAGCGCCGGCGGGGTTTTATTTTTGTGCGCAAAAACATTTTTAAAGTTGTAAAACTACCGCAAGGCCATTAAGTTGAAAAGCGGCGCGTTTTAAATTTCTCCGGGACACGTCACGTACGGAATATGAAATCGCGGAATTGGCCCGCCGCTGGTACCGGTGGAAATTGGCGAGAGAAGCAGGGGCGTGACGCGACGGGGGGAGATTGCAAAACTATTATGAGGTTATTAAATCGGGCCGCTTTTTTATGCACCGGCTCGTCGTTAAAAAACGTAATGCCCTATTAATAAAAATGTTTAGAACGCATGTTCACGTATATAATTATACAGCCTCAACCGTAGCTCACATATCAACTTTAATAACTGCAATTAAACACGCCAATTTATTACATATTCATCGACACCCTTCATTTTTTGACAAAACTGCATCACATTTTTTTTTATAATCTCTCCTATAGATCCCCGTACGTTTGAGACGTCGTTCCTAAAATCTTCAACTATTTGAACCGCATCTACCAAAGTTGTGTCCTTTGCTTGGAGTTTAGCAATCGCTTTGCTTAGGAAACTGTAGTTGGTTTTTAGGAATGCTAAATTTTGTACAACCCTCCTATCTTTAAGAACTTTGTGACATTCTTTAATTGCCTCTGACACATTTTCGGGAAACTCTTACACAGCTCCGTAAAGGAATCGAAATGGTCGGCATAATGGCAGGCAGCATCTAGCCACGTACCCCATCTAATTATAACCGGTGCCGGAGGAAGAGGTATATTTGGAATTCTTTCCCTAAACATTTCAACCCTCAGTGGAGCTTTTAGGAAAATTTTCTTCGCGGTTTTTATCAAATCATTGACCAGGGGAAATTGCAGTCTAATCTTTTCAGCAACTCGATTAAAACCATGTGCCAAACAGGTGCAATGCATTAATTGCTCATAAAATACTTTTAAATTAGAATATGCCTTCAACATATATGCAGCGGCATCAGAAAGCATCAATAATAATTTATCATTTGGTACGGGGTTTGGCAAAAAAAAAGTGCTAATCCATCGTGAACGAATTTGGCAACGGTATTGCCATTTGTTTTTTCTAACTGCTTGGAACTAATTAAAAATGCATTGGTGGAGTCTTCGTTTGATATTCCAATCATTAAATGGGCGATGTACCGACCACATGAATCAGTAGTTTCATCTACACAGAACCATATGTAGTTGTTGCCAATTATCTTTTTTATTTCCTCAATAGTGTGTGTATATACTTGCTCGACATAATTTTTGCGAATGGTTGATTCGGCAGGAATATGTCTACCGGTGTATTTTTGTAAAACAGATTTAAACATACTATTATCTAGTTTTTTTTAACGGAATGTTAGAAGATACCATCGTTTTGCATAAATCAAAGTAAAATTCCTTTTCATTCTGTGTAGAAGAACTCGCAAAAGACTCCGAAATAGTTTGCTGGGTACTCAGGGTACTGCTTGCAGATTTGTGTTTTTTTTTACTTTCCAGGCGAACTGTTATTTTGATATGTTGTGTTGTGTTAATTTTTTTCTCGCAGTTAATCTACAACATAATACATGCTTGCACCTAGGCCAGTAGCAACACAAAATAAAACTTACCGGTTTGCTACAAGCCCTGCAAATTAATTTGCCGTTCTCATATTTTAATTCAGAATGTCCACGTATCCATTCATCGACGGAAGGTTTTACTTTCGGCATTTTATACAAGAAAACTTATAAACCCGTAATACACACAAGGCACAAGCACAACGCACTGAAGATTGAGATAAATTGGACTGAATTGATAGCACACTTGCCCCAGATGCGTTCTGTGCACGTAAAAATAGGGTAATCCCCGAAATAATCAAGCTTTGTTTACCAAATATCACGTACGCACGCTCGCTTTGTTGATGATTTTGTGATAACCAAGCACTCTAGACGTAACGGAGTAATATTAATACTGAATTCTCATTACAATAATGTGCAACGAAATATATTCCTAGCTAATATAAATAATATGCTATAAAATTGAGAAATATGCTAAAAAAATGCATTTAAGCAATTATAAGCTTAAAAACTGAAAATATGCTTAAAACCACAAAAAAAAAATTGTCACGTTACTTCATTTGCTGAAATTCGTATAGATACGAGGTTATTTTGGTCTGCTATTAAAACTGATGTATAGTATAATATCTAGAAATCCGCGCCTTGGTAATTACGTTGTAGTGTAGCTAGTTGTGACTTGTACTTGGCGCATGCACCATTTCTGTATAAGTCTGGAAAATTGTTTTTTATAGGGTTAATGATGGGCGAGGAAAGAGGTTTTGCTCATTTTTTGTTCATGTTTATTGGAAACGTGTAGGGGTAATTGTGTTGGGGCGGAGAGTTGGAGATATGAAATCTTTGGTGTAGGCTGTGAAGCAGAGGCTATTATTTGATCCCTAGTAACATATGTTTCGGCAGGAAGTTATTGCTGATTCAATCGCGTGTACTGTAGGAGGTGTGAAATACTTTCGTGCCTTTATCTATTTAAGGATTCCCCCCTTTTTTCCGGCTATTTAAATATTTTACTTGCCTGCGAAAGAACGGCGGAACGCGAGATTACAAACATATGAAAAGCGCGCTTTAGTTTGAGCCCCCCCGGTGTATAGTGAAGATTACAAAGCAAGTCAATTTAAAGGTTTCAGTGTAAGTACGTGCGAACGCGCGGGCTGGCTGGCGGGGGCGGGGGGGCTGACGCGGGGGCGTGGGGCAGGTGGCTGGAGTGAAATTTGTATCAGTTGTAGGTGCGAGGAGTTGATTGGGCGGATTAGCCGATCAGGGTGAAAACAAAGTTCGGCGTCGACGTATGATTGAGTGGTGCGAAAAATGAAAATAACTTTAAATTTCATTTCGCCGGAAAGTTTGCGGCGGGGGCGGGTGATGGAAAACAGATTAGAGGATAAACACGTGATCTCGGCGGATTCATGTAGTAACCGCAAGGAACGTTGACGTAACACAAAAATGTACGGCGATTGTGAGGGCCGAGCGAAGTGTGAAGTGTGAAGTGCCGTGTAGGAGGAGAGAAGGAAGGCGATCGGGAGCCCGGGAGATAGGCTACACGTTTTAGGGCTTAGTGGGGCTTTACACCAGTCGGGTAAAGTGAAGATGCGTTTACTGGCTCTACCTTGGAGCGTAAACGGCCACCTAAATGGTTTCAATATCTACTTGATATGTTTATTGTGGTCTGAGTGTCCAGATTTGTCGGCCGACTGGGAACTGCTGTCTGCCGACAGTCTGGATCAGTTCGCCGGCATAAACTAGTTGTAGTTAAACGGAGCATTGTTTTCGCCGGCGCCATGGAGATGGTGATGTGTCCTAATTGTTTGACTATCACCGCGAAGCATTAGAGAAGGTAAAGTTACAGGTACACTTTCGTAAACACCGGCAACATTTGCAAACAAATTATCATTAATTACGCAGACGTTCAGCGTTCAAATATAAACTGCTGTAATGAGGGGGCGGAATTGGCGGGCTGTTTTAAAATTATCCAAGACACTGCACGTACGGAATATGAAATGATGGGGTGGAGATTCAGAAGTGGGATAATAAGATATGCACAATCAAGGAACGTTTGCAGATCCCATTTAAACCCGCAATCGCAACAAAATAATATTTGTCATAGATGCGGTGGGTTTGGCTTGGACCAACCGATGACGTGATGCGGGAACATTACAAGCAGCCGCAGTTGAGAGAGATCAAGAACCGAAACATACGGAAACGGGAACGCGGAAGGGAGCAGTGAACAAGCAAATGGACGAACTGGAGAACCGGCGAACGGGCGAACGAGGTCTGGCTAACGGACCTTACTCGGGGCTTATAATCTAATAATATCAACGTTGTAATCAAGGAATCCCTCTATTTCTACCCTCTTCAGCTCTTCGAATCGCTACTGGATTACATATTGTCTGCAGCCGTAAAAATACTGCAGTCCAATGGGCACGACTCGCTTAGTTACTAAGTTCTGAAGTTTGCTGTCATCACACATTCCAAAGTGGAATGAAACTCCGTCAGGGAGACAATACAATTAAAATTTGTGACGAGAAAAACAATTTTCAGAATTGCATTATAGAATTTTGTAACCAGCGAACTTTTACTAAGAGCTTCCTCCAGTGCGCAGCGTTAAAAGTAAAATAAAATAAAATAGTCATATCTAATTATGCTCCACTCTCAGCGTTTCCTTCATTCCGCCTTGCACATTTCAGCACAATGCACGATACCCGATCAGCGCGGCGGAACGCGAATTTTATGTAAATTAACCGTTAAACAATCTTCGGAATGACTCAGCTAATGCGAACAAACGGGGAACATGTGTAGGGCGAGAACTGTGCGCACGGGAACAAACCCAAAAACAAACAAAAAAAAGCCCCGTATCTGACAGTGCTCTCGGATAATTGCATTGCCAGTTAATAGAGTTACAGATTCTAGTATATAAACTTCTACACTTCGTAATGAGATTTCAATCCATCCTACTTCTCTCCCCCACGCACGCTCTTCAAAATCTGGACCTACCCAGCCAACCGACCGCTAAGACTCCGCCGAGCGCATTTAAATCAGCAGGTAATTTTAAGGAATCTTGCGCCCTCGGGGAACTGAAATACAACAAATATTTATTTCAATTATCATCTCATTCCGCGCAACTGCTAATTGGCTGGGAAGTGACGTTTGCAAAGGAAAATTTCTCCACAAGGACAATGAGCCGCCTTACTAGTTATACTCGTATTTGTGAAAGAACGCTGTTAATTAATTAATTAAAAGTATTTTTACTGCGCAAGGGCCTCCGCGGTTTCGTTGGGGGAATTATTAAATGCGTTGCGGCATTCGACTGTGAGGATCTCTGCTCTTGCGCGACGCCCAAATATTTTATGAGGTGCGATGAGTGAAGGGCAAACTGCTGTAAAAGAGTTTATAATGCAAACCGTTCGACTTGCGGTGGTAATGGGAGTTGTGCGGAACTAAATACAAGTGGCCAGCGCACCGACAACTATGAGTGAAGAGAGAAGGGAAACGCCGAGATGGGGCACAAAATCAACGGTCGAGAAAATGAGGTTGAGATGCTGTGGAGCGAATAATAGAAGATGTGCGTCCCTCGGATGACGGTCGCCGTTCTGCCCATTGTTATCCATGCATGCAGAGATACTTGTCTCCTTCTCCGGCGATCTAATAAGACAGTTACCTCCGAATACCCCCTAATCACTATTTCCTCTGATCAGTCACATATAACCCCCCCACCAATAACACCCACCACACCCAACTTCCACTTTTTACAATAAATAATAAACAAAATCCCTCCAAATTAACCCTAAAGTGTACGTAAGCAGCGATAAACCCCGAAATTAACTACCATTTTCCAAGGGTCCGGAGAAATTTAATAATTCCCACTCGGGCCCTCATAACTCTCAAGTGCGTGTGAAAAAGGCGAATAACAATAATTACGATGGCGCGCATAAACACCACCGTAAATCATTGAATAACGTCGAACGCCCCGGACTCCACGTAATTGTAATAGTAAACCGAAACGGCCCCTTCAATTAATAAGCATTTCCAAAACGGTTATCTCGTAGCGGGCGGCAATTACCCACCGCCGCATCACCACATGACTGTACTTTAATGGTCCACCATCGCCGACACAGATAGACGATTCCTGATACCGCCTCGCCTGTATATATCGGACCTCTTATCGCCTCTTGACCACTATCAATCTGCAACGTGGCCGAACATATTACCAATTTCACAACCTCAATAACATCACCATTATAACTGCGTCCATTCCGAACTTACACAATTTCAGATCTACACGCCGAGAAATTTAACCATTTACAACGAAATTTCCCATCAACTCTACTGTACATAACTTTACTGTCATGTCCATTAAGTTACCCCGACCTGCCCATCGATTTACACGCCATACGTACCTTGTTACTTTGTAGTACATATGTCTCTGGTTCAAATCCTCGTGATAAATAATTCTGATGGCATCATCAATTCATGTGTATATACGAATAATTATAGAATCTAGACAATTTGCATTCTGTAATTCAACAAACTGACATAAAAGAAG
Source organism: Othius punctulatus (assembly GCA_951805005.1). Classification (NCBI taxonomy): domain Eukaryota; kingdom Metazoa; phylum Arthropoda; class Insecta; order Coleoptera; family Staphylinidae; genus Othius; species Othius punctulatus. The sequence goes on from OX638147.1 coordinate 25,585,466, forward strand.
CGCATATGCTACGCCTATGGAGCCTATGGAGCTACCTATGGAGGACCAGCCTATGGAAATAGGCTGGTACTATTACCAGGCACAGAAATGGGCAATGAACAAATAAAAGAAGCGCATTGTACCAGCCTATCGCCATAGACTGGTCCTCTTACCAGGCACAGAAATGGGCAATGGACAAATACTTGTCTCTTCCGGCAATCTAATAAGACAGTTACCTCATAATACCCCCTAATCACTATTTCCTCTGCGTACATTTAACGTTTAATGCATAATTTTTATATTTCATGCCAGATTTCTATACGCTACACCAAAAAACAATTTTACGGAAAATTTGACGAAGTGTCTGTTTTAAATAAGTAAGAACATCGAGTATATAAGTAGTTAAGCAACAAGAGTTCCACTTCACCCCCAGCAGAGATTTCGATTACATTAATTCGCGGATTTAAACATCAATTACAACAATAGGGGGCCCCGGACAATAGCGCGCCAGCGCCTCCGAGCTGCCACCATTACCAGAAATCACCACGACCATTATCACCGACACCACCACCAACACGAACAACAGCACCACCTCCACCACCAACACCACTACCAACACCAACAACAGCACCTCCACCACCACCACGAACACCATTAAATTACTCGCAATTGCCGCAATCATCCTATTGTAATTGCTCGCGGTGATTAGAACGTCGATTAGATCCGCGAATTAAAAGCGCGAATTAATTTAATCGAAATCTCTGCTGGGGGTGAAGTGGAACTATTGTTGTCTAGTTGCAGTTAATCCCTAGTGGCTAATTTAAAACGTTATACAAATAGTTAAGCAACAAAAGTTCCACTTCACCCCCGGCAGAGATTTCGATTACATTAATTCGCGCTTTTCATTCGCGGATTTAAACATCAATTACAACAATAGGGGCCGCCGGACAATAGAGCGCCACCGCCTCCGAGCTGCCACCATCACCAGCAATCATTACCACCACTACCACCATCACCACCACCATCATCAGTAATACCACCACCAACACCATTAAATTACTCGCAATTGCCGCAATCATGCTATTGTAATTGCTCGCGGTGATTAGAACGTCGATTAAATCAGCGAATTAAAAGCGCCAATTAATTTAATCTAAATCTCTGCTGGGGTGAAGTGGAACTCTTGTTGCTTAGTTGCAGTTAATCCCTAGTGGCTAATATAAAAAGTTATATAAGTAGTTAAGCAACACGAGTTCCACTTCACCCCCAGCAGAAATTTCGATTACATGAATTCGGACTTTTAATTCGCTAATTAAAACATCAATTACAACAATAGGCGTCGCCCGACAATAGAGCGCCACCGCCTCCGAGCTGCCACCATCACCAGCAATCACCACCACCACTACCACCAACACAAACTACAGCACCACCTCCACCACCACCACCAACACCATTAAATTACTCGCAATTACCACAATCATCCTATTGTAATTGCTCGCGGTGATTAGAACGTCGATTAAATCCGCGAATTAAAAGCGCGAATTAATTTAATCGAAATCTCTGCTGGGGGTGAAGTGGAACTCTTATTGCTTAGTTGCAGTTAATCTCTAGTGGCTAATTTAAAAAGTTATTTAAGTAGTTAAGCAACAAGAGTTCCACTTCAACCCCAGCGGAGATTTCGATTACATTAATTCGCGCTTTTCATTCGCGGATTTTAAACATCAATTACAACAATGGGAGCCGCCGGACAGTAGCGCGCCACCGCGTCCGAGCTGCCTCCATTACCAGCAATCACCACCACCACTACCACCAATACCACCATCAACACCAACAACCGCACCACATCCGCCACCACCACCAACAACGCCGGTATCGCTGGACAATAGTGTGCCATCGCCTCCGAGCTGCCACCATCACCGGCAATCACTACCACGACGACCACCAACACCACCACCAACACCAACAACAGCACCACCTCCACCACCACCACCAACACCATTAAATTACTCGCAATTGCCGCAATTATCCTATTGTAATTGCTCGCGGTGATTTGAACGTGGACTAAATTGTCGAATTAAAAGCGCGAATTAATTTAATCGAAATCTCTGCTGGGGGTCAAGTGGAACTCTTGTTGCTTAGTTGCAGTTAATCCCTAGTGGCTAATTAAAAAAGTTATATAAGTAGTTAAGCAACAAGAGTTCCACTTCACCCCAGGAGAAATTTCATTTACATTAATTCGCGCTTTTAATTTGCGGATTTAAACATCAATTACAACAATAGGGGACGCCGGACAATAGCGCGCTACCGCCTCCGAGCTGCCATCATCACCAGCAATCACAACCACCACTATAAATTACTCGCAATTGCCGCAATCATCCTATTGTAATTGCTCGCGGTGATTAGAACGTCGATTAAATCCGCGAATTAAAAGCGCGAATTAAATTAATCGAAATCTCTGCTGGGGGTGAAGTGGAACTCTTGTTGCTTAAATTCTTATATAACTTTTTTAATTAGCCACTAGGGATTAACTCCCCGAAAATATTGTACTTATTTTCCCTTGGATTTTATTAACGATTTTATTTTATTTCAATGTGGTAATAGTCAATATGACAGTTTTTGTATAACAGCTCCAGTTTTTGAAATATTTTGAAAATACTCTTGCTTAAGCGGTAGGCGCAAATATCATGCCAGATTTGTATACAGTACACCTGAAGACAAATCTTCTGAAAATTTCAGTATCGGCTACCTTAGTGGCATCATAAACAATAGTGGTTCTCTCAAGTTCACGATGCTAACTACTCTAGCACCATATGACTTGCAGGTCATCTACAAACACTACAAGGAATTTCTGTATACCACCTACCACCTCTTTGGTAAAGTTGCACTTAATGACTTGGTAAGCATCATTCTCTTGAAGTATTAGTCGCCCTACCATTGGCATAAATTCGAATTACCGTCCTAATGCTCCCATGACTTCTGAATACAATTGCTTTGCTCATTAACCGATTTTCCCATTGAGCATCAACGCTTTTGACGTGAATTATCTCACGTCTGGAGATTCAGTTTTCATCCCTTGTATCTTCTTTCAGATTTATTTCAAAACTACCAAGGTTATTAGATCCCTAATAATATGAAGTTTTAGATTAGTGAGTATTCTGTAGTTAAACGAAGCGATCTCCACGTTTGCAATGGAAATTAGCAAAAAAGGTTTTACTGTCAAAGATTGGCGCTGGCTCTCCATTTTAAGCTCAAGGGCGCTCTATGACCTTGGCACCTGTGGGCGCTGCACACATTGCACATATGCGCGACGTGGCTCCTCTGAGTATCGGGGCGATCCTATGTCCAGCGCAACCAAACAGTCGGCAACACCGTCGGACTCTTGAAAGCGTCTAACTGAATGGAAATATATACAAATTGACGCCGCATGGTGCTCGTTTGTACAAAAAATATACGCAAGACGTTTTTGAAAACTGGACGTTTTAATGATAGTAGCCTGAAAATAAATATACGTGGACGTCATAACTGGCGTCATTGACTGGCGCGAAAATTTGTATGCTCGTATACATTTTTGTATGCTATTTATTTGCATAATCAGTTGCAATTTTCCCGCAACGGTTCTAATTGATTGACCTATCGCTGGTCTATATCTGTATTGGAGGGTGTATTCAAAAATTCACAGCAGTTAGGCGTCATTAGGCTCTTTGTGCCATCTGCATTAGGGCATTGCTTCTTCCACCCCAAGCGCTAATGCCCATTGATGATGCGCTTACAAAAAAAAAATCTTCTCCCATCCTAAATTGTTGGTAAATGAACAAATAGTATTTTGGTAGTAAGGCTTAAAACTATTTCTAATTAGTAATTTGGGGTTGCGTGTGAAGTTTGAATGTTTTTGCTTCGTGTAATTACGATTTCCTTGTCTCGTATTCATATAGTATATATATGAGGAGCATTGTGGTAGTATAAGTTTAATGATTGTCGTAATGAAATAAGGGGTCATTAAAACGGAGATGGCATTTAAATGAAAATATCTTAGGACACGGGGATTGCTTTGAATTTTTCAGTCGACTTTTACAATCCGTAGTAATGACAGCTAAAGTAGAAGCTGCTCGTAACATGACGACAATATATCCTAGTGTAACAGCTTCTTTATGGCTTATCTCTAATTGTCATTAACGTTTACAGCGCAGTAAACGCACGTAGCGTCTTTTTTATTCCCAGGGCGGCATTAGAAATTGTTTGCCGCTTCGGGGGCGGCAAGATTTCGTCGGGGGCGGCAAATTGCGGCGGATGAATGGCTTGGAGGTGGTTGTGTATAATAACAGTGAACAATGCTAGGTGTGTGTGTGTGGGTAATTGGGGTTGGTGGGTAATGATATCATTTGTTACGTTTTGCGGGTGTGAGTGAAGTCGATGTGTAAATGGAAAAGTTGGTCGGTGATTATGTAAGTTTAGTTTTGATCGGGCATTAAGGTATTGCAGTGGTAAGTGTCAGCGTGGATGGGAGGAGGTGGTCAACATTCTGCTATAATTAAATAGCGAAGTATGCGCTATGTACGAGCTGTGCCCAGAAGAATTCCGGTGCGATATAATTTTTTTGCAATTACATCGTTATTGAAAATCAATCTGCTGGAACGTAATATTAAACGTATGGCAGGATAATTTGGGCTGCACTGGCTGCACTGGCACAGCTGAGACCTGAGCTCAGCTCCACCGAAACTCTGCTGAAACTAAACCAATGATACAAAGCCAGCCCGCCGATACATCCTGTTCGATCCCGATACTACACCCCCGCCATTCGAAATATTCCTGCCGCTTTCTGTCGCCGTGTTCTTTTTACGGCCGCCGCCTCAGCTGTCGGGCATAATCAAATTCGTTACGAAACCAGCAAATTAAACGTCGTCTAATGCGGCCCTGGCGTGATGCGATGCGCCATTTTTGCATCTCACGATCGAACTTTTCCCCACGACGCACAGCAAGGACTCGATTCCCCCAAGGTCCTCTGCAAGATCAAATACTTAATCTCGGAGGCTGAGAAAAGAGGACTCGTCCTGACCGTGTCCACGCTACTCCATCATCCCCCCTGCATTCGAATGCATTGTACCCTTTGCGTATTAATATTGCAAGCTTTCCCGACTCAATGGGACCGGATTTTAGGCAGCCCCCAATATTTCCAGCCCCAACTTTAAATGAAGTTATAATTTGAGTTCCGATGAAATTGTCGCGAGTTCTGTTCACTTAGAATGTTCGTATTAAGTAAGACAACCTTACGTTAATCTTCTGGCATTTAGAGGAAACAGCTTTTATATAACGTTCAACGTTGATAATCCATGCAAGTAAGTTCTTCCATAGTTGTGGAACTTTTTCCATTACTGCTAACAGACAGACAATGCAGCTCTATTCAAAAGACAGATTAAAAACAAGTTATATCGAATATAATTTATCACCTCGCTCGTCGATAGTATTAAGTTATACGCGGTGCATTATGTCCCGCTAACTCTATGACTTGTTGAAATCAATTTCATTTTTGTCACCTAATCGATACCACGCATCCTCCGCTGCTGGCCACTGTGTCACCCCGGAATATCTATGTAGGCTCGGTAAAACACTCAGCACTCTCAACAACAATAACACTAAATCACGCGGCATTCTCTAGAATTAATAATAAAAAATATATAAACCCCGCATAAAATGGCACATAAAAGTTTAGCGCAATGCGCACATAAAATATCAGCACTTTGAATACATCCCAACTATCACCATCCACTTAATATCCACGTGCTACAACCATCTCAATTTTACTACAACTCTCACATGCAAACCTCAATATAATATTAAAAACTTCCCTATATAATTAGAACACTAAAATTATAAAATATATATTTATAACGTTCAATAACCTTTAATACCCATCAAATTATCAATGTGTTTCCGATGATATAAATAATATACAGGTTGTCAATTTGAAGAGTTGCCACCGATTTTTTCTTCATAGAACACATGATTATTTTTGAAATTACTCAAAACCGTTTGGGTGGTTCAAAGGGGGGACCAAAATGGCGTACGTTGTGTCGATCCCAGAGTCTTGGAAGAAAAGGGCCTATCGAATGGCCTCCCAGATCATCAGATGTAACACCTCTAGTTTTTTTTATGGTTCATTTAAAGTCTGTAGTTTATAAAACGCAACCAGATACTATTGACCAATTAATAATAATAATCCGTACTACTCCTCCACCTATGGCGTATTTGGTTACTGTCATAATTTTTGACAGAGAATTCTGACCCAATTACATTTTATTTTACCATAGGCCCCTGAACTATTACTAGTTATGCGGGCGTTGAGAGGAGAGGGGCATTATTATTATTGCCCATCTGCGCCTGCATGCGACTTATAGATGGTAGAGGCACATTTCCAACATTTGTTGCAAGGAAGTGGGAAAACTACAGAAAAACCACCACAGAAATGCAGACCCAGAAATCGAGCCCGGGACCTTGCGTTAGAAGCGAACGCGTTAACGCTCACTCCACCGCAGCTTCTAATTACGAGAAATAATATCACAATAATGTCGAGCGATTTTGAAAGCAAACCATATTTTGTTTAGAAAACAATGAAACGATTTCTAACATTTACTTGAAATTATTTACAGAACAGTTTTGTACTTAATTCCAAAACTAGTTGACCAAATCATATTGTATTAATAAATACTGGAAAGCATTTTTCAAGAGCTTTCCAACGATGTATCACAAGTAGGGGGGTGCCATTTTTTTTTTAGGTGTCTACGCCATTTTGGTTCCCCCTTCGAACCATCCAAACAATTTTCAGTAATTTTAAAAATGATCATGTGTTCTCTGAAAAAAGTTGATGGCAACTTTTCAAATTGACACCCTGTACGTGGATCCATATTAATTTTCAGAAATCAGAAGGAGAAATCAGAATTTCATAAGGTGGTCGAGTAGGGACCACTTGACATGGAATGACCTTATAGTTGATATAAACATGTGAAAATTGCAGCACTTTTATTATTCTCGCGTTTTTGCCATCTCTATGAAAACCCAGATCATAAATTCGTGACATTTACGACATGTACATGAGAAATGTATATCATGAAGCCTTGCTAATAGAATGCTGGTCTATTTTTGACCGAAAGTTCGCTCTTCGACAATCACCTAATCTTTATGGACTGATATGACAGGATCAGACAGAGTAATGGTAAACATACCTGAAATAATCAATATAAGTTCAGTGTTCATATTTATTATTTATTACGTTACGTTTTCCTTAATTTGCTTAAATATTGTTTCGTTATTATTAGAGCTGAGAATTATATGCACATAAAATGTGCGAAATATGCACATATATATGCACATATATATGCACACAATTTAGCCAAAATGTGCAGAGGTTTTCGTAAAATATGCACTAAATATCCAAATACAGGGTGTCCTAAATAGAGTAGAATTGCACGGGTATCTTTCTTATTCTTAAAGCTGGAGATCTGGTTAAATGGGCAATGTTGTGCAATTTTGTATGCTGGTTCAGATTATGTTGAAAAATTTCAGAATTATTTAATTACATACAGAATTAATTCAGAAAATTAGTTCAACTAGTTCAGAAATTATCCTAAAAATTGCGATTTTCTAATAAATCCAATATTTTTATAATTTTTAAAGATACGCAAAAAGTTTTAAATGAAAGTTACATGGTCCGATCGTACAAACTTTAGCATCAAGTCAAACCAAAGTCAAGAATAATATCTCGGAAACCGCCATCTTGACTTTTGTTTTGACTTGATTCTTAAGTTTGTGCGGTTGAACCAAGTAACTTTCATATTAAACATTATTCCGCACCTTTAATAATTATGGAAATATCGGAGTTTTTAAAAAATCGCGATTTTTAGTTTTTTTAGAAAAATTTCTAATCTGCTCGGACTTTTGAAAATTTTTAAACATAATCTGAACCAGCACACAAAACTGCACAACATTGATATTTAACCACATTTATATGCATTTTCTTTTAATCATTCAGTTTATGGTATAAGATAAGAATCATATTTTTTTATTCATGTATTTATTGCTTACCTTATCAAAACAAAAGGTAATCTTTACAAATAATAATTTATATTACAAAAAATCAAGAAAACAAATTTCTTTGGCAAAAAAAGTGGCCCTATAGCTAAACCTTAAAGCTGGCTGCATTTATTTGCTAACAACTGAAAATGCGGATAATAAGATACATTTCTAAATTTATAACTAAAAACGACTAAATTTTTAACTAAAAACGATTAAAAAAGACCAACCGGTATAACTTTCTGAATTAGCCACTATGGATTATCAATCACTGAAACTTCTCAAAATTTATATAATCCTGTTTTTGTATATTTCATGCAAGATTTGTATATTTGTATACCTGAAGACAAATCTTCAGAAAATTTCAGTATAGGCTACCTTGGTGACATCATGAACAATAGTGTTTCTCTTAAGTTTATCATGCTATCTCATTTGCTAAACAACTCATTCATTTGCTAAACAGCTGTAAATTCGGATAATAAGATGCTTTTCTAAATTATCAACTAAAAACAATTTTCCACGATTCCGACAATATCTGCTTATATGATAAAAACACTTATTTCTACATTCAATTTCAAAATTTCGTATTTTCCAGTGAAAACTTATAATTTTCAATTTCATGTTTCGATCAATATTCTATATGTTATATGAAAATTTCGTCCTTTCCAATAAAAATTTTGCAATTGCCAGTCAAGTTTTAAATTCGTGCCGAAATCTTTATAAATTTTACTGCAATGTTTAATTTATAATCAAAATTTTGGATTTTTCAGAGAATTTTTTAAGATTTAATAAGAGGTTAATAATTTTCGATAATTATTTTATACGTTAATTTCATCATGTATAGTACAAATCTGGTATTTGCGCGTAAAATTTTTAATGTATGCAGACTATTTTATAATTTTCACTCTAATTTTTAATTTGCACTCAAGTCTTTGCATTATCTAATAAAAATTTGTAAATGTCAATCACAAGTTCATCATTTTAGACAATTTAATTATTATTCTATAAGTTGCAGCACTAAAGTCGAAGAATGTCATTACAATTTCATATTTTCCGACCATTATTGTACAAGTTATATCAAAAATTTCTAATATCTGCTTATATGATGAAAAACTTATTTCTACATTCAATTTCAAATACAATTTCATATTTTCCAGTGAAGACTTATAATTTTCAATTCCAGTTTCATAATTATAAAAGTTTGTGCAGTTTAATTTTTGCTAAATACTTTAATTTACAATCAAATTTCGCAATTTCCAATGAAAATTTGTAAATTTTAATTACAATTTTATCTTTATGGCCAATACATATATTTTACCCAATAAGTTTCAATGTAAATTCCATCATTTCCAGTACAAATATTACAATTACCAATACAATATTAAATCTATGCTGAACATTTTAAGATTTCACTGGTATTTTGTGAACATTTTGTGATTTTGATCGGACATATGAAATTGTAATGACATTTACAAATTTTTATTGGAAAATGTGAAAATTTAGCTGTACATTGAGTTAAAATTTTACATTTTCCAATAAAAATTTGTAAATCTCATTACAACTTCATATGTTTCGATCAATATTCTATATGTTACAACGAAAATTTCGTCCTTTCCAATAAAATTTTTGCGATTGCCAGTCAAGTTTTAAATTCGTGCCGAAAACTTTATATTTTTACTGCAATGTTTAATTTATAACCAAAATATTGGATTTTTCAGAGAACTTTTTAAGATTTAATAACAGGTTCATAATTTTCGATGATTATTTTATACGTTTCAGTGTTAATTTTATAATGTCTAGTACAAATCTGGTAATTGCGCGTAAAACTTTTAATGTATGCAGACTATTTTATAATATTCACTGCAATTTATAATTTGCACTCAAATCTTTGCATTATCTAATAAAAATTTATAAGTTCCAGTATAGTCCAGATTCCAGATATACAAATTTTGATTGGAAAATGTGAAATTTTAACTGTACATTAAGTTAAAATTTCACATTTTCCAATCAAAATTTGTAAATCTCATTACAATTTCATGTTTCGATTAATATTCTATATGTTACAACAAAAATTTCGTTCTTTCCAATCAAATTTTTGCAATTGCCAGTCAAGTTTTAAATTCGTGCCAAAATCTTTATAATTTTTACTGCAATGTTTAATTTATAACCAATATATTGGATTTTTCAGAGAATTTTTAAAGATTTTTAATAACAGGTTCATAATTTTCGATAATTATTTTATACCTTAATTTCATCATGTATAGTACAAATCTGGTATTTGCGCGTAAAATTTTTAATGTGTGCAGACTATTTTATAATGTTCACTCTAATTTTTAATTTGCACTCAAATCTTTGCATTATCTAATAAAAATTTGTAAGTTCCAGTATAATCCAGATTCCAGATTTACAAATTTTGATTGGAAAATGTGAAATTTTAACTGGACATTAAGTAAAAATTTCACATTTTCCAATCAAAATTTGTAAATCTCATTACAATTTCATGTTTTGATCAATATTCTATATGTTACAACGAAAATGTCGCACATTCCAATATTTTTTTTGCAATTGCCAGTCAAGTTTTAAATTCGTGCCGAAATCTTTATAATTTTTACTGCAATGTTTAATTTACAATCAAAATTTTGGATATTTCAGAGAAATTTTTAAGTTTTAATAACAGGTTCATAATTTTCGATGATAATTATATACGTTTCAATGTTAATTTCATCATGTCCAATACAAATCTGGTACTTTTACTGTATGAATACTTTTAATGTATGCAGACTATTTTATAATTTTCACTCTAATTTTTAATTTGCACTCAAATCTTTGCATTATCTAATAAAAATTTGTAAATATCAATTAAAGTTCATCGTTTTAGACAATTTAATTAATATTCCATAAGTTGCAGCACTTAAGTCGAAGAATGTCATTACAATTTCATATTTTTCGACCATTATTCTATAAGTTATATCAAAAATTTCATGTTTTCCGATAAAGCAATTTTGCAATTGCCAGTCAACTTTTAAATGCGTACCTAAAACTTTATAATTTTGACTGCAATGTTTAATTTACAATGAAAATTTTGAAATTTTCAGTGAAAATAATGTTTTCCGATAAAACGATTTTGCAATTGCCAGTCAACTTTTAAATGCGTACCGAAAACTTTATAATTTCGACTGCAATGTTTAATTTACAATCAAAATTTTAAATTTTTCAGTTTATAATTTTAGAATTACAGATTCATAATTTTCGATGATCATCTTTTACGTTTCAATGTTAATTTCATAATGTCCAGTACAAATGTGGCAATTGTGCGTAAAACTTTTAATGTATGCAGACAATTTTATAATTTTCACGGTAATTTTTATTTGCAATCAAAATTCGCAATTCCCAATAAAAATTTGTAAATGTCAATCATAATTCCATCGTTTTAGACAATTTCATCAATATTATATTAGTTTGAATGATACTGATGTAATTGGAGTAAATTTATATTTGCTAATGTTTGATGGGTAGATTTCTATTTCTTCGTAGTTTCCTTATAACTCATTATAAAATTTAGTTAGAAGCTCATATCCTCTATTTTTTTTCAAAATTTCATTAATTTTGTTTTTGATCATTCTCCAATAGTACGGTTGATTTTGCATATTTGGCTTTCACAGCTTCCAACAATTGATTCAAAAAGTTCCACAGCTTGTGCTTCAAGTATTGTAATAGTTTCGCTAATAAAATTGTAATTAAACAAAATATGCAAAATAAACGTCGAAAATTTACAATTTCCTTGTCCTAATTCGCGTAGATACAAAATTGTATAAGTGGCATATGCATATTATAGGATATCACTTTGCATATAATCCCAGCTCTAGTTATCATACAATTAGTGTTTATATTGTGTGTATTTTTGGGAAAACCAATATTTCCGGTGATATAATCAATACATAGACATGAGTCTAGCTAATACGTGTCTATTTTTGACCGAAAGTTTGCTCTTCGACGGACTTAGCTAATCTGCATCGTTGATGAAAAAAAGAACCAGAAAAAAGTGATGGTAAACCACCTGAAATAATCAATACATTTTCACTGTAATAGATTTTAAATAGATCTAATGGTGTGATACCTACACATATATATATATATATTATATATATATATATATATATATATATATATATATATATATATATATATATATATATATATTGCAAATATTGTAACAATTCATAAAAATTACATTTTACACATTACGTTTTGTTTAATTTTCTTAAATATTGTTTTATTATAATACAATTAGTGTTTTTATCGTGTGCATTTTTGCGGAAACCAATCTGTTTTATTAATTGAATGAATCCGGAAATTAAGCCGTGCGAAGGGGGTATGTAAATGCCCGACTAATTGCGCAAAACGCATCTTCTCAGCCTAATTAGTTTACTCGGTGTAACGGTTTGAAGTTAGAGCTGGGAGTAATTCATAACGCCGCGTCTTTACTGCGTTCAGACACATTCAGATGCTTTATTAATTAAAACACGCAGGGGACGATTGTGCTGAACTGTTGATTTATGTCCGGCATAAATGACCCTCGCCACAGAACACTGACAATTATAATCTCAAACGCGCATTAACAGTAAGCATTGTATAGCGAACTGGATTATGTAAGCCACAACGTCAACTAAATACATTTATGTACCTTTAATTGCAGCATATGTAACTATTACGGTAATATACTGCGTTGATTAACTATTACATAATTTCATAAGATAACCACAATAGACGCTAATTATTCCAATTGATTATAAATAAAACAAATTTCTTGATTAGTATTACAAAATTATTTATTGATTCGTGACTGTAGTTTCGACTACATAAGTAATCACTTTTTAAAAGTCTTTTGAAACAAAGACTTTTGTTTGAAAATCATTACTTAAGTTGTTAGAACTATAATCACGAATCAATAAATAATTTGATGCGATAATAGTTATATTCAATTATAGTAACCATTTTCAAACAAAAGTCTTGTTTGATTCTAAAAGATTCTTGTTTGAAAATTATTACTTAATTCTAAGATTTCTCATCCAAAAGTGTCTCCTTTATGCTTCCTTTTCCTTGGATATTTCCCTGCATGATATTTTAGTTTCCTGTTCTTAATTTCTTTTTACATTATGCTCATTATTTTTTACTCGCTGGAGGATTTGCAATAAAAATTACAAGTTTAATAATTTACCGCCGATTTATCTCACCTTAAGATGATTTCAGAAACAAAACATAGTGTTTGTCGTCTTATTATTTCTAATAATCTAATACAGGGTGTACATTTTTTACACGTGCCATATTACAAAATATATTTGATGATGGTTTCTTCGAAACGAAACCTTGTACTGAAAATTTGTGAACGCTGTCTTGTAGAGCTAAAAAAGTGGCAACGAGAAAGTGCCTTTGGTTTTCTTATACCTTTTCAAATAACTTTAGAAAATAAAAAAACGAAATCGCAAGATTTCGGATATTGTCGAATATCTCCGGAAGTAAGCGGAAATTTCTGGTTTTCTCAACAGAATATTACTGACCACTAAATTGCGCAATTTTTGTAATTTAACCGCCTTTGTAACTTTTACCGTTTCCGAGATCCCCATGCTGTTGATCCTTATCTTGGACGCGCCGTATAATATTTATTATTGTGAATAATTATGAATTATTATAAATTGATTCCTATTATTTTTCGCAACTACAGCCACGAATCAATAAATAATTTTATGCCATACTAATTATTTTCAGTGATTGCAAATCATAGTATCATCAATGATACTATGATCATCTATGCAATCATTAATGATACTATTCATTTTCAAACAATAGTCTTTGTTTCAAAAGACTTTTGTTTGAAAATGGTTACTTAAGTGGTCTTAACTATTGGGCTCAATACAATTCCGGTACGACGTCTAGTGGCAGAAATTGAACAAGTATAATGCAGCTGCGATTGCGCTACAACTGCGCTACCTTCGCACTTATTTTCAGCAGCGACAGGAATAAAATCTAGCAAAAGAAGTAGTTTCGCATCGGTTTATTTTGAGCCCAATATATATATATATATATATATATATATATATATATATATATATATATATATATATATATATATATGTTCATGTGTATGTTTTCACGGACGAAATGTGTTTGAACATGTTCCGGGTCTTTGAACTTCCGTGTATTGTTTTGTGTGTCCTGAAAAGGACCTTTTTCACGACGTTTCGGCAAAATCGCATTTGCCATCTTCTGGTGGATTCTTCTCGAGTGTTAGGAGAGAACTGAAGAGAGTTGATTGCTGTGTCCTTTTATACCTCCTTTCTGGCGCGGCTTCTGGTCATCGGGCCGGTTGTGTGTTGTTGGTTTACGTGATCAACGGGGGGCTTGGGTAGTCGGTGCGGATGAGATGGAGGCTTCGTAATCCGACTTAATGAGCTATTCAAGGAGTTGTTAATCCGTTGCGTCGGTCTTCTTGGAAGCTATATATATATATATATATATATATATATATATATATATATTGGATTGATGAATTGGCTTACTTGTTAATCACAATTTTCGCACCACAATATACTTATTCCAATCAATATGTAAGGTAAATGATATGGAATACAGTGGTTAGAATCGTGTGGTTGAAAAAATGTTGAAAATGGTTTAGATGACCACATGACCACAACAGATCCAGGCACCGGTCAATAAAGTAATTATAGCCAGTATAGTTGCCAATTATCCGAAATAGAAACTTATCAGTAGAAAATACATGCGTACTTCATGTAAATCACACATATTAGCCGTTGAAAACCAGAGTCGTGTAACTCACTTTTTTTAAATTAATTTAGATAAGACCAGAAATATTCAAGAGATAATACACCAGAAATATTCAAGAGACAATACACCAGAAATATTCAAGAGACAATATACCAGAAATATTCAAGAGACAATATACCAGAAATGTTCAAGAGAATATAAATATACAATTCCTTGTATATTTTTTGACTTATTTGAATGAATAAAAAACAATAAGAGAAAACCACTGGTTTTCAACGGTTCATATGTAATTTGGGTTACCAACATTTGACAAGTACTCACCTGAAGCGTTTCTGCTTCTTCTTTAGGTGCCATCTCCGTTTCGAAAGTCGGCAATCATCAGTGCTTTTGAATTAGTCGCTCTGAATAATTGGTTGAACAGTTGAACCTTATTCAAATATTTCTCATCCAAAAGTACCTTCCCTATGCATTCTTGGAAGTTATGCTGCATGATATTTTAGTTTCCTGTTCTTAATTGTTGTTATGACATTGTCATTACAACAATAAATCATTCCTTCTTAGTGCTCATTACTTTTTTACTTGCCGAAGGATTAGTAGTATCAAAATTCCAAGTTCTATAATGGAATACTTTTTCGCCGATTTATCTCAGCTTACTGATGATTTCAGAAAAAATCATCAGTGTAAAACTTGTAGTGTAAGGTCGAAAGATGGCAATCATCAGTGCAACTGTAAGATTTCTCTTCCAAAAGTACCTTCAAAAGTAATTGTTACGTAATCGAAGGACCAGGCGAGTTGTATCGCCAATGTAAATGAAAAGGTAATTAAAATTCGTAGGTTTGGAAATAACGTGGACTATAATTAATATGTAATAATAATAAATACACAACGATGTATACCGGTGAAGGTAACGAATTGAAGTCTTGTCTACTCTGCATTCTTACAACTAATTTTTGAGTTACTGGGGTGGGGCGCAATTTGGATTATGCGCCGCGGGGGGTGGCTTGAAGATGGTCCCTGATTGGTGCGGCATTTCGTTTTGGTAAACCATGTTGCCACACTTGGTTCTTACAATCCTTGGGTAATTCCTCTATCTGGAATTTCTGAGGATTCCTAATGCGGTGCAATAAATATGTTTTGGATTCCCCGTTTGCTAATTATATTTGCCGAAGTGGCAATCCTTGCTCAATAAACAGCTTAAGGTGCCTATTGATCTTTATGCGCACCGTAATTTACTCAAGCACTTCTCGGTGAATATAATGGGCAGCTACTAGCCACTCCAATAACTCGTCTTTTCAATCTTAATACAAATGTGTCTGCTGCAATAAAACCCAAATACCGAGAATACACTTTAAAACAGATTTGGGGTTCGACGCTGTGGAATAGCGCCGAAACAGTAATGGACTACTTTTTCGCCGATTTCTCTCAGCTTACTGATGATTTCAGAAAAAATAATTCAGTGTAAAACTTGTAGTGTAAAGTCGAAAGTCGGCAATCATCAGTGCTTTTGAATCAGCCGCTCTGAATAATTGGTCGAACAGTTGAACCATTTTCTAAGATTTCTCATCCATATGTACCAGTAGTTATACAATAAGAGTTCCAACTCACCCCCAGCAGAGATTTCGATTAATTTTATTGACGCTTTTGATTCGCGAATTTAATCAATCACCGCCAGCAGTAACAATGGGTTGATTGCGGAAATTGCGAGTAATTTAATTAATCGAAATCTCTGCTGGGGGTGAGTTGGAACTATTGTTGTATAACTACTTGTACCTTCCCTATGCATCCTTGGATGTTTCGCTGCTTGATATTTCAGTTTACTCTTCTTAATTGTTGTTGTGACATTGTCATTACAGCAATTAATCATTCTTATTTAGTGCCCATTACCTTTTTACTTGCTGATGAATTAGTAGTATCAAAATTCCAAGTTTTATAATGGACTACTTTTTTGCCGATTTCTCTCAGCTTACTGATGATTTAAAAAAAATCATCAGTGTAAAACTTGTAGTGTAAAGTCGAAAGTCGACAATCATCAGTGCTTTTGAATCAGCCGTTCTGAATAATTGGTTAAATAGTTGAACCATTTTCTAAGATTTCTCATACAAAAGTATATTCCCTATGCATTCTTGGATGTTTCGCTGCATGATATTATAGTTTACTGTTCTTAATTGTTGTTGTGACATTGTCATTACAGCTATAAATTATTCTTACTTAGTGCTCATTACTTTTTTACGAGCTGATGGATTAGTAGCATTAAAATTCCAAGTTCTATAATGAACTACTTTTTCGCCGATTTCTCTCAGCTTACTGATGATTTCAGAAAAAAACTTGTTAAATACGTTATTTTGTAGTTGGAACTTGGCATATGAAGGTTTTTGTCGCCTTATTGTTTACAAAGGGTGATTCGGTAAAATGGGAGATTTCAAGGGGCCATTTTTTTATATTTTTTTTATTACATTCGCCAAATGTCTTCCATTGACGGCGGAAAGACCAGTTAGGTCGATAGCCGAATAAATATCGATATACTACTATACTCTGATTTTTCTAAACTGGCGATCACGTCATCAAACAGCTGTGCGATGAGGTTTTTTCGTACCAACGTGATTGTTTTCGAGAATATGCTTATCAATAGTTTAAGAATCGAAATTAATCTGAGGATCATTTGTTACATAATACTGATCACCGGTGGTTATAAATAGGTCATCGGTGTATTAACCGCGGACACAATTTTCTCCTGCCAGTCATGTAATAAATCATGTTATGTTGGCAGCCGTGATATTTTTTCGGCGACGATGCCACATCTTTTTCACTAACACATGCTCATACATGTGTGTACAACAAAACTTCTTTGACATCTAACTTGTTACATTTGGTCGATTATTACAATGCATATTTTGCCATTGTAGATGTTAAACCATAACCACAAGATTGATATCTGTACGATAAACGGCAGAGAAGTCGACGAATTTGATACGAACCGCGAACTGTCGCACAAGATTGCACGGGCGCAACTGCTGATTGCAGCCATTTTTAAATACCCAGGACAGCTGGCAACCTTGTAAAATTGTGTCATCATTATTATGATTATTGTTTTATTGACGTGAACGCCAGTTTATAAAAATCAGAGTATACTACTGTCCTCCATTGAATATATTTATCTAGTATATAATATTGTGAATAATTATAAATTGATTGTTATTATTTTTTGCCGGATGCTTGTGTTTTCGTCATGCCGGGGTTGTCTGAATCCGCATTGTAGAAAATTGAAGTAGGATGGAGAGGGTTGTACGGTTGTACGAATGCTGTAGGTAGCGGATGGTGGAGTGGATGTGAGCGATTTCGGAATATTGTTCGCAGGGGTGCGCGAAAGTGAAAAACATCGAGAATAACTGTTAAAATAGATAATTTTATTAAAAGGGAGAGAGCGCGGCGGTATGTAAATCTGAGAGAAAGCCAGTTTGACTCGACGTAGTGTAAAATGAATAAAATACTCGAATAGCTTTGGAATCGGATAGCAAAGAGCAAAAGAGATAAAGAAATTTGAGACAAGAAATGTGGAAATTATTCATAGGCTTTATTCCAGTGGAGGTGCGGGATTCTACCACGCCATCAAAAGTCTTTTTATTTCCCTCAGTTATCATTTGTCAAAGCATATCCCAGACTTTATACAGCCAAATGGAACTGCCCGCTCCACAATCTGATGAACAAATGAAATTGCTATGTAATGAAGCCGGATTAAAATTTGATTTACGGGCCGCTTCATTCTCACCAGGTAGGCTTCATTGATCATCTCGATTATCTTACCCTTGCCCGCTAACCCGCGTAACTTAATTAACAATTAATGCGCCGCGAAAAATGTCGCGGTCGGGAGGAGGGAGGATTGGGTTAAAAATACCCGGCAGAGAGCCGGGGAAGTATATAAATTTACCCGAACTAGTAAACCTGACTACGAACAAACAGCCAATTTGAAACTCTATACATTCTAAACAAGATCGTGTAGCTGCATAGGGTGCTTTAAAATGGCCAAACATTTTCATTCCGCCGGAAAACGCAACTAATTATCCGCATCGGGTTTCACCTGGAGGCGCGTAAACGAATTTGGAAGGGATAATTTAATCGGCGTTACTTCCTAATTCCGCGGTCAAATCTGTGTTGTCCTTTTTAATGAAGGAACATTGTTTTCTAGATTAAAATGTTTGCCGGCGATTAGGGTATGAGATTTAATTGATGTGATTCGCGTTTCTCCTGCGGGGCTTGGAATTATAATGCCCTGAGTATAACGAGAAACTTCTCGGGGTTTAAATAAAAAAAGACGAAGTCGGGCTTGAAATCTTCCCTGCAATTTCGCGTAATATTTTATTTTACGTTGAAAGTCAAAATGAGCTTTCTTCGGGGGTAATTTATAGATTATATGCATGCAGAATAACTAATTAAAACGGTGAGTAAAGGCAGAGGAGGAAGCATGAGTTAGGCCACATCCGCAATCGGGAAACCACATTATAAACACCCGGTGTATGTATAACACATCTCTTGCTTTTGCATCTTCTCTCTTTTCAACACTATACAACCCCACTGTACATTATGTCTGAATCTACGGCCACAACGGTACCCGCAACCCCCGTGCCCCCTCGCCAACCCCCCAACCGTCCGCCAATACGTACCACCTGCAACACGATCCTGCAATTTTACTTCTGCTACGAATATGCACAAACGCCCGTTCCACATACGGGACCGGAATTAATTTCATTACATAAAAACGTACAATTCCCACATAATTGTACTTTAAATGGTCCGGATTTACGGAAACCCGCCAAACGCAGCAATAGGAAACTCCGCGCAGCACCGTGGGGAATAAAGAAATACCGTTTACACCGAATTAAATAGGCAATTAACATCGCGATTCGAATTTTAGGAAGAGTGATTATTACTACAACTAAACAATTAGCGTGCTACCGCTTTAATTAATTAATTCACGCTAAATAAATTAATAATTTCATTCAAGTTCCCACAACTCCCACACAATATTGAATTATTAATTTCAATTAAAACTATATAATAAGTGCGATGTATAATTGAAAATGATACCTTAGCCGTCCCGTGGGCTCACCGCACTGGCTGTAATTAATTAAGTCTTGCCTGAATGTAGATTCATAGTTGTTGCGTGCGTTTTTAGTGCTTGCCTATTTATTTAACTGCGCCGTTTTCCGGCGGAAGGAAATGAGTCGTGTATAAAAGTAGATAAACGCTCATCAACAATAAAAACATTCAAAGTTCGTGATGAGGCAAGTTCGAAGAGACGTTTTTACAGTATCCGCAAGCTGTTCGGCCACGGACCGTCCTTACAAAACACATGTACTTTTTATATGCACTTGTAAGATGTTACGGAATCTCGACACGATCGATTCGGATCCTCCAACTGTAAAAGGATAACGGGGAGACGTCCCCATGTAATCCAGATAACCTATTACCTCCCATAAAATACTTTTGCTACGACATAAATTACCCCCCGTCCGTCGGCGCCCCCATTTAATTACGAATTAATATTTGGCGGAATTACCCCATTCGCCATTAACATCGCTGAGTTTTTCTTAATCTGGTAATCTAATTATGCTAATATTTATCTAATCCGGTGGCGTTACGGTGCGTTCCGCCAGGCAGGGCGAAAATAAAAACGGCAGTAACTCCGGGCGAACTAGAACCCGAATCCTAGAATCTGAACCCAAACCCAAACCCTGAACCGTCGCGTCATTGAGCGCGGAAGGAAATTTACTACCTTGTTTACCACTTACCCACGTTTACACACTCAGCCAGGGCGCATGGGGCGCATTGTTTTTCCTGGCTCCTCGCCCGGTATCATTGCCGTCGCCGCCATCAGCTAATCAGACGAAGTTGTTATTTTGTCAGTGTGTAGTTAACGCACTATCGACCCAATTCATATCCCATATACGGATTAGATTTTTGTCAAAATGTCCCCGATACATCCGATAACGTCACAATTTCTATGTTGTTTATTCCATTCCATCAAAAGTTTCCGTTTAGTTAATGTAGTTTTTATTTTATGTCGCTGATTGGATACATATATACCAATAATTTAACAAAATAGCTTTCTCCCAAATGGACCGTATATTTTTTTTATCTCCAACTTCGTTAATACGACAAACAAACATATGGAAATTAAAATTGCCTGTCGAACTACCCCTCTCTAAAACTACCATAAACAACCCCGTGACGTCTACACGCGTCCCCGTGCACACAAACTTAAATGTAAACAATTGCAACCCCATCCCTTCCCGTCCACACCCCATTGACTCCCGCACAAATATCACCTTCCTTCCGGCAATTTTACTAATTAAGATAATTATAATTAACAACTTACTCGCAGCAGCGCCAATTCACGTCCACGCCCCTCATTGATTCCGATATAAATATCACCTATCTGCCCCCCATTTCGCTAATGAAAACAATTACAATTAACTCCATAAAACAGTCACTAAATATCGACCCCCTCAATCTTCCGCGTAAACAATGCCGCCCCACGGATTTCCCTGCCACTTCCACCAATCAATACAAGAAAATCCAGAAGCTAACCAAATATTAACACACTTCACGGGCCCAGAGCACACAAAGCGCTCCGTCATTATTAATTACTTAATCCAATTAAGGCGCATTTTATTTTGGCCCTTCATGGACAACCCTCCACTCCAGGCACATACAATGACATCGTTACCCTCGCAGATTTCAAATCAAACCATTTTTTTTAACATCTAGCTTCCATAATTAACACCACCTTCAATACATCAATACATCAAATATTCATTCATTTCCTACAATACCCAATACTACAACTAGCTTTACAACTAAGTCTAAGACTCAAATGACGCGCAAATTTGAAACTCCGAATGACTTGCCTCGTACAATAGCTAATTAGACCTGCTGATTCCTAAACAGTTTAGACGTTGGCTTGAGCGCAATGAATTCTCTCTCAGCTTCGTACCCAGCGTATTATCCTCCTGTGGAGTACTTAGGGGTGACCACGATTATCCCGAAAAATCGGCTAACGATATTATACCAACACTATCGTGTCACACCACTTCGCTGTTCATACGGCTGCAGATGAAAATTGAATGGGACAGACACCATGCGCAACACCAAGCCCTGAATGAAAATGATCCATGATCCATTGGGGACCGTTACAAATTCTCAGATGACTCGCAAATTTAAAACTTTGAAACTATTTTCATATTTCAATTCAAACATTTTTTTATAATCTTGCTTTCATAAGTAACTACATCTTCAATACATTAATAGATCAGATATTCATACATTTACTATCACATTCAATACTACAACTGGCTCAGGTATACGACATAATGATAATAATTATAAAGTATAACACCAAAATCCTCAAATTACTTGCAAATTTGAAACTCCTAATTACTTGCATCGTACAATATCTAATTAGACCTGCTGATTCCCAAAAATATTTTTATATTTCAATTCAAACTTTTTTCTTATAATCTTGGTTCTATAATTAACTACACCTTCAATACATTAATTGATCAGATATTCATACATTTTCTAGAACACCCAATACTACATCTAGCTTAGGTATACGACATATGATTTTTTTTTAATAATCTTGCTTCCATAATTAACAACACCTTTAATACATCAATAGATCAAATATTCATACATTTACTTCAACACTCAATACTACAACTAGCTCAGGTATACAACATAATGATAGCAATTATATAGTTTAAGACTAAAATTCTCAAATGACTCGTAAATTTCAAACTCCTAATAACTTGTATCGTACAATAGCTAATTAGACCTGTTGATTCCCAAATATATTTTCACATTTCAAATCAAACATTTTTTTTATAACCTTTCTTTCATAATTTACTACACCTTCAATACATTAATAGATCAGATATTCATATATTTACTACCACACCCAATACTGCAATATGATCGGGTATACGACATAATAATAATAATTATAAAGTTGAAGGCCAAACATAGTTTTCTTGTTAACCACGTGGCGGTCATTTGCTTATACGCCATGTAATTCTAGGCGTTTAGGCCGAGGCTAGGCAATAACATCGGTGTAGCCCTGATAATAATTACGGCAGGAAGTTTAGATATTGTCTCGAGCGCAATCAATTCTCTCTCAGCTTCGTACCCAGCGCATTATCCTCCTGTGGAGTATTTAGGGGTGACCACGATTATCCCGAGCTAAAGGTATTATACCAACACTATCGTGTCACACCACTTTGCTGTTCATACGGCTGTAGATGAAAATTATATTGGACGGGCACCATGCGGTCACTAAGCCGATCACATGCTACCTGAATACAGGCACGTAATGTCGCCATTCCACGCAACATAAAGCCCAAATGAAAATAATCCATGATCCATTAGAGACTGTTACAAATTTTCAAATGACTCGCATATTTAAAACTTTTAAACTATTTTCACATTTCAATTCAAACATTTTTTTTTATAATCTTGCTTTCATAATTAACTACACCTTCAATACATTAATAGATCAGATATTCATACATTTACTACCACACCCAATACTACAACTAGCTCAGGTATACGACATAATGATAATAATTATAGAGTTTAAGACTAAAATCCTCAAATCACTCGCAAATTTCAAACTCCTAATAACTTGCATCGCACAATAGGTAATTAGACCTGTTGATTCCCAAAAATATATTCACATTTCAAATCAATTTTTTGTATATATAATCTTGCTTCCATATCTCCACCTTCAATTCATCAATATATCAGATATTTCCTACTACATTTCCTACTACATCCAATACTTCAACTGGCTCAGGTATATGATATAATGATAATAATTTTAAAGATTATGGCTACAATTCATCAATGACTCGTAAATTTTAAACTCCTAAAGGAATTACTTATCTTGTATAATGTCTAATTAGACCTGCAGATTCCCAAAAATATTTTCACAGATGGCCTAGACCTGAAAATTTAGAGTTTAACCAACTACAAAAAACTCAAATGAGAACCAGAGCCATCTCTACGATATTGCGCACATTATTGTTGGCCTGTCAATAGGGTCTCTACAGAAGATTTATAACAACTGAAAAACCATATGCCTCTAGCGAAACTATGATCAAATCTTTAAGTGGTTGATTGCATCACCAAAATTTGAATACTCGAATACTTCTAGGGTTAACATTCTAATACTTTTACAGTCATTTGAGGTGTGTAAAGGTTTTTTTTTGTAATCATGTGGAAATTTCAGGCATGTAAGCAAAACCAGGAATTTGAGTAAAACTCAAGTGTTTTTTGTTCAAGTATACTTGTGTTTTTTTTTCAAATATACTCGTGTTATGGTTTTCTCCATCGATAATCTTCAATTTTTCTGAAATTGATATGGATGGAGTAATACTAGTATTCCTTGTATTTATCTATTAAACTGCGTAACGGCAACCAAGTGTTAAATGTACCTTTAAATATATATACAATGAAAATGTGTATATGTGTCTATGTATATTATACATCCATATAAATGTTCAGGAAAATTGAAGGTAGGAACCACTTGACATGGAATAACCTTATAGTTGATATATGTACACTGTATAAACATTTGAAAATCGCAGCACTTTTATTATTCTCGCGTTTTTACCATCTCGATGAAAACCCAGATCGTAAATGCTGTGGCCCATCAAACTGAAATCTTACTATGCATAAAGTATCCAAAGAGAAGTAAACTTAAATGAGTTCGCTTGAATGCACTAAATTGAAATACCAAATAACCAAGGAGTAAACGTAACAACAAGGGATATTGTAGTAGGCAAGTGATCTTGGCATAAAGTTGCAACGGTAAAGGTCATAGCTTTAAACCCCACAAAACTGAAACAATTTTCAAATGTCTGAATTTTATCCCGTCTGGCTAGCATGGGTAGTCAAGGCTAAAAATCAAGGCAAAGTCAAAATAGTACAGAGATGATGTAATCATCTGCAGTGCTCAGGATTCACATAAAATGCAGGTCCACCTATACGATGATTCATCTGCAGTGCTTCGGATTCACATAAAAATTCAAGTCCACCCATACCATGTTACAGCATATAGGTGGGCCTAGAGTTTTATGTGGGTTCCATACCACTGCAGAATACATGATCTCCGAACTACAAAAGGTTTTAACAATGACTAAACACCCTCCTAAGCTTCCTAATTCCTAAACCCAGCTGTTCCGAGCTATCCTTCTTCAAAGTAATTTTTTATTTATAAAATCTGAAAAATATGCTACCTGACGAACCACTGGCCAAATCTTTAAGGCCCAGTTGTAGGATAGTGGATTATCCTTGACCATGATTCACTTACCTAGGATACAATTGTTATTACAATTGTAATAACAATTGTATCCTTGGAAAGTGAACCACTATCAATCGTAACCCACGATGGTACAACTGGGCCTAAGGAGTTGATTGCATTTGACTCACTAAAATCCAAAGAGTCGAACACTTGCAAGGTCAAAATGTTAATAATAATAGGTGGGCCTAGAGTTTTATGTGGATTCCAAATCACTGCAGATGATTTCATCATCTCCGGACTACAGAAGGTTTTTCGCTATGACGAAGCCCCTCTAAACCTACTAATTCCTGACCCCAGAGGTTCTCGAGCAATCCATCTTCAAAGTGACTTTTTATTTATAACAACTGAAAAATATGCTTCTAGCAAAACTTTGATCAAATCTTTAAGAGGTTGATTTCATCACGAAAATCTCGAATACTTCTAGGGATAACATGCTAATATTTTTACAGTCATTTGAGATTTGTAAAGTTTTTTTTTGCAATCATGTGGAAACGTCATACTACGTAAGCAAAGCCAGCAATTTGAGTAAAACTCAAGTGTTTTTTTTTTAGTATACTTTTCTTGAGTATAAATTTTTTTTTTCAGGTATACTTGTGTTTTTTCAAGTATACTCGTGTTACGCTTTTCCCCATTTGCGCGGTGCCTTTTAAATGTAAATGAATATTTATAACCTAATGCTAGCGTTATTTAGACACGTATAGTACGTTTTGTAAACCATAAATCAAATAAATTAATAACCCGTGTCACAGAATAGTTATTACATACATTATTTAGATTTATAAATGGAAATGCGTCAAACTGCCGGTTTTGTTTAACGCGATTCTACAAAAAATTACACAATGAATTCAAATAGAGTAGCTTGTATATCAGACATTGAGCCTAGACGATTTTTTTAACTGACTTTCACAAACCCTTTATAATCTGTCTGATGGCATTTAAACCCATGTACTATGGGCGACAAAAACTGGGTTAACTTTTAAAGGAGATTTTAGCATTATTTTATTAGATTTAACGTGGCTTTAAATAATTTTGACACACAAATAAGACGTCTTTCAAATCACATAATTAATTTTGTATCCATAGTAATATCAAACACATTCACATTAGAATTTATTAACTGTCCGAGTATTTTTTTTTGTCGGACATAGCACATACCGGTACATTTAAAGCTGATGCTTAGAGTACTTGTCTTTCACACAAAGGGTTGTGGGTTTGAAGTACCATTGGTGAAATGTGTTGATACTTTCGACAATTGTCGTTTCGTTGCCGAGAACCGGTTATGGACCGTCTGTTTGGACGTTTCGTCCCGAATACCGGTTCTGCAACATCTGCTTATACGTTTTGTCCTCGAGTACCGGTTCTAGAATATTTGTTCAACGTTTCGTCCCCGAGTACCGGTTCTGTGTCATATGTTAAACGTGTCGTCGGCATGGTTCCTATTACCACATACAGATACGTTTTAAATCGGAACACGTACTTTTTAAATCGGTAAAGTGTGTCGGTACTTTCTGCGATTGACGTTTAGTTTTCGTGAACCGGTATGCAGCGCCTGCTTGTATGTTTCATTCCTGAGTACCGGTTCTGGAACATCTGATTGAACTTTTCATCCCCGAGTACCGGTTCTGGAACATCTGCTTGGGCGTTTACCTCCCGAGAACCGGTTCTGGAACATCTGCTTGAACGTTTCATTCCCGAGTACCGGTTATGGGTCATCAGTTGAACGTTTCGTCACCGTGGTACTTGTGCCCACATACAGATACGTTTTAAACCGGAACACGTACTTTTGAAATCGGTAAAGTGTGTCGATACTTTCTTCGTTTTCGAAAACCGGTATGGACCGCCTGCTTGTACCTTTCATCCCCGAGTACCGGTTCTGGAACATGTGCTTGAACGTTTCATCTCCGAGTACCGGTTCTGGAACATCTGCTTGGACGTTTAATTCCTGAGTACCGATTCTGGAACATCTGCTTGGACGTTTCATTCCCGAGTACCGGTTATGGGTGATCAGTTGAACGTTTCTACACCGTGGTACTTGTTCCCACAAACATACGTTTCAAACTGGTATTCATACTTCTTAAATCGGTAAAATGTGTTGATATTTTCGGCGATTGATGGTTCGTCAGTGAAAACCGGTAATATATGTTAAACGATTCGTCCCCCAAAGTACTTATTCCCATATATGAATACGTTTTAAACGGAACGCATAGTTATATGTTTTAGATCGGTAAACTGTGTTGGTACTTTTGACGGTTGCCGTTTCGGTTCCATGAACCGGTTATGGAACGTCTGCTTGGACGTTTTGTACCAGAGTACCGGTTCTGGAAGATCTGCTTGGACGTCTAGTCCCCGAGCACTAGTTCTGGAACATCTACTTGGACGTTTCATCTTCGACTACCGGTTCTGGATCATTAGCTGAATGTATCGTCGCCGTGGCACTTATCGACTTATTCCCACATACAGATGCATTTTAAACACGAATACGTACTTCTTAAACTGGTAAAATGTGTTGGTACTTTTGGCGGTTGACGATTCGTTTTTGAGAACCGGTTATGGCACGTCTGCTTGGCCATTTCCTCCTTGAGTACCAGTTCTGGAACATCTGTTGAAAGTTCCCGGGGTACTTATGCTCACATACAAATACATGTTAAACACGAATATGTACTTCTTAAATTGGTAAAATGTGTTGGTATTTTTTGCGGTTGACGTTTCGTTTTTGAGAACCGGTTATGGCACTTCTGCTTGGGCGCTTTATCCCCGAGTACCGGTTCTGAAATATCTGTTGAATGTTTCCGAGGTACTTATTCCCACATACCAATAAGCAAATTATGCTAAGAGTACTTGCTCTTGACAAAAAGGGTTGTGGGTTTGAAGTCCCATTGGTGAAATGTGTTGGTACTTTCGGCAATTGTCGTTTCATTGCCGAGAACCGGTCATGGAACGTCTGTTTGGACGTTTTGTCAGAGTACTGGTTCTGCAACATCTGCTTGGACGTTTTGTCCTCGAGTACCGGTTCTACAATATTTGTTCAATGTTTCATCCCCGAGTACCGGTTCTGTGTCATATGTTAAACGTTTCGTCGCCATGATTCCTATTACCACATAGAGATACGTTTTTAACCGGAATACATACTTTTTAAATCGTTGTTTACTTAGAAATTGAGGTAAGCGCAAGGTGAAATAATTTCTAGTTGAAATAATTCACGGTTGACGTTTCGTTTCCGAGAACCGGTTATGGACGTCTGCTTGGACGTTTCGTCCAGGAGAACCGGTTCTGGAATATCTGTTGAACGTTTCGTCCCCACAGTACTCATTCTTATATAGCAATGCGTCTTAAACCGCAACACATACTTATAAACCGGTAAAATGAGTTGGTACTTTTGACTCGGCACAATTTGCCCTGGAGAACCGGGAATATCTGTTGGATGGTTCGTCTTACTCCCACATACCTATACGTTTTAAACCGAAATAGCTAGCTATACATTTGGTAAAATGTCATGGTACTTTCGTCGATTGACGTTTCGGTTCTAAGAACCGGTTATGGAACGTCTGCTTGGGCGTTTCATCCCCGAGTACTGGTTCTTCAACATCTGTTGAAAGTTCCCGGAGTACTTATGCCCACATACCAATAATGTTAAACACGAATATGTACTTCTGAAATCGTTAAAATGTGTCTGTATTTTCGGCGGTTGACGTTTCGTTTTTGAGAACAGGTTATGGCACGTCTGCTTGGGCGTTTCATCCCCGAGTACCGGTTCTGGAACATCTGTTGAAAGTGCCCGGGGTACTTATTCCCACATACAAATACATTTGAAACACGAATCTGTACTACTTAAATCTATCAAATGTGTCGGTACTTTTGTCGGTTGACGTTTCGTTTTTGAGAACCGTTTTTGGCACGTCTGCTTAGGCATTTCATCCCCGAGTAGCGGTTCTGGAACATCTGTTGAAAGTTCCCGGGGTACTTATTCCCACATACCAATACATTTTAAACACGAATACGTACTTCTTAAACCGGTAAAATGTGTTGTTACTTTAGGCGGTTGATGTTGTATTTTTGAGAACCGGTTATGAAATGTCTGCTTGGGCGTTTCGTACTTGAATACCGGTTCTGGAACATCTGTTGAACGTCCCCGAGGTACTCATCCCGCATACCAATGGGTTTTAAACCGATATACGTACATCTTAAACTGGTGGAATATGTCGGTATTTTCGGCGACCGAAAGAACCGGTTATGTATGGGATGTTTATACCCCGAGAACCGGTTATGCTTGGACGTTTCTTCCCGGATCACCGGTTTTCGTACACCTGCTTCGGTTTGGATTGTGCTTTTACTGAAAATCTGCGTAGGGTGTATGTAATTTGTAAATTTGGAATGTAAATTGGTGTTGGTTAGGCAACAAGGTTCGAACCGGTGTCTTGTGGCAAGCGAGGCACGCGCCCGGGGGCGGCGTTCACCTGATTCGCGATTAATCACCGGCGCCGGGCGGCGGGCGTGTAAACACGGCGTGACATTTATAATATCTAGCGTTGAAACTGTCGGGGAAAAAGCCGTTTTGATGTTGTTGTGTAAACAGCGCGCTCGCCGCCCGGCCCTTGATACTTTTTGCGCCGGAATCGATGATTTGAAGATTTAATGGTCGTCCACTTTTTGCGAGGCCCCGACTTTTTGTTGTTATCTCCGGATTATACATATTTATACGCGGGCATTCAACAGGTCCCCGTGCGCCATTAACAATTAATTTGACTGCTCAACAGAACACGATTTTGTATTCTCGGGATATTATCGCGCAAATGAATCGATTTCAATTCTGCGCCGGAACATATTTCGCTTATAAACAACAGGAACGATTTATTACCATTGACACTGCATGAAATTAATAATGAATCATTAATAACAAAAATTTTAAAATAATTAACAAATTAAACATACGAGGGCTGTTTGACGGAAGAGTGACTTTTTAATGAAAACGTTATTTTTCTGTTCAAAATATTTTTATTTGTCAACATAACACCCTTTCAAGTGTACACACTTAGCCCGGCTAGTCGGGCTATGTGTCGATGTGTCGGTTATCTCCTCTTCATTTGCCTGAAATATTTTTCCACACAGCCATTTTTTTAAATTTGGAAATAAGAAGAAATCACTGGGAGCCAGATCTGGCGAATATGGCGGATAAAGCAGTAATTCGTAATGCAATTCAGTCAATTTAGTTGTAGCAATTGCAGGCGAATGAGAGGGCGCATTATCGTGATGGAACAACACTTTTTTTCTTCATCAAATGCGGTCGTTGTTTTTCAAGTTCGGCATCAATACATGTCTGCATAATCAGCATAATACTGGCCAGTTATGGTTTTTCCTTTTTGTAAACAATTAATAAAGATTACACCTTTAGAATCCCAAAAAACTGTGGCCATGACCTTATTGGTCGAAAAAAGTGTGTTTGCCTTTTTGGGAGCTTATTCGCATGGAGAAATCTAGTATTGAGACTGTATTCTTGTTTCTGGAGTATAATGATGTATCCAAGTTTCATCTACTGCGACATATCGACGAAAAAAATCCTTTGAGTTACGTTGAAAACGGCCAAACATTCTTCTGAATTCTTAATGCGAGCGCGCATTTGATCACCATTAAGCAAACGCGGCAACCATCTCGCGGATAGCTTTTTCTTATTGAAATGTTCATGCAAAATATTGTATACCCGTTCGGTTGAGATGTTTACTTCATTAGCTATCTCACAAACTTTTATTCGACGATTGCCAATTACAAGGCCATAGAGTTTATTAACCATTTCTGGAGTAGTCACATTAAATGATGGTTTCGGACGATCTGCATCAACCGTGCTCATATGGCCACTTTTAAAAGCAGAAACCACTTACAAATCATTCCATGGGACGGAGCAGATTCTGGATAATATTTACGTAACTTTTCCTCGGTTTCTTTAATTGTTTTTTCACGTAGAAAATAATGTTTAATCAACACTCGAATTTTTTTTTTTACATATTTACAAAACAACGAAAACAGTTTCCTTCAAATAAGTATAAAACATAATCTATCTATCAGATTGGTGCCAAATTTTGACAGTAGACCTCCGAAAGACCTCAGGAGCTAGCAACATAATCATTATAACGAAAGTGTTACCAACCTTTGAAAAGTCACTCTTCCGTCAAACAGCCCTCGTATTTAATAATTTGCTATCAAACAAGTAATTAATTCAGATATTAATGTAGTTGAAATTATTTGTTCTCTTAATTTGATGTATATATTTGCCACATACATAGCATAAATATTCTACATAATTTTCGCGCAATTTCAACAAGGTTGTATGCATATTATTAATTGCATCGTAGGTTGCAAGAAAAGTTAATTTTAGAAGTAATTAACTGATGTAGTGTGTATGCAAGTAATCGATTAAATTCTGAATCATTATTTATATCAGGTATGTCATTAATTGAACACGAGAGCAGTTTAATAAATTAGTAGCAATTTATGTGGCAATTATTAACAACAAAGGACATAAACGCAATCGCTTCTGTGTTATTCTGTCTGGTGAGGGAGGCAGTGAGTGCACTTACGGCACCCGCAGGGGCTTAAATATATGCACCACGGTGTTTTCCCGTTCTATCGATTCGCGCAGGATTCCCGGCTGCACCCCCGTAAATCTTAATTTCGCGAAATCTACGCTACGTTTCCGAATAAAAGGCCATTCATTAAAAAATTGCGAGTGCTATTTTTAAAGCTCTCGACGATGAAAGTCTTCAACGGGGACGCGATAAAACAGCGGAACTCTCGATTAAAATTCCTGACAATGATGTAAACGCTTTATTCATAAACGTAATATTAGGTGTTTAATAAACAAGGCCGCTTTTTGAAGGCGCCCGGAGAAAAGGTCGGCTCTGTAATTGCCGGCTTATCGATTCACCGCTTTAAGCGTAAAAGTGCCGATCGAATCTTTATTATCATATATTTTCGAGGGGTCATAATTAGTCGTCGGTGAACCTTTTGATGTGCGCATAATGGGGATGTGTAGGGAAGCTAATGCCGGAAGACGTATTTTGTGTGGCACATTTTAAAATGGTATTTTTTAATAGGTAATTTAAATTTTTAGATGTTTTAGCATAATCTTATTAGTAAAGATAAATTAAATTTGCTGTAGCTTTTGACACTTTACTCGTGGGACCGTAGCACTCAATTATCTTTTTATTTCTCGTAACACGTTTTTTTTGCCTCCATGATTTATAGGATGAGAAAACTGGAAAAATAACTTGAATGTATTTAAATAAAGTTCACCGTAATGTATGGGGGAATAAAAGCTTCACTTGTCTACTTTATTGATTGGTATAAAATATAAAATTTGTTTTTAGGTCAGGTAGGGCAGCAAACTTTTAAAATAGGTCTTGAATTTTAAGATACTAACAATATATGACTGGACATCAAGAGACATATAAAAGTGACTATAAAATTTCAACTTATATATTATTGTAAGAACAATAAATCGTGGGGAAACATTAAAACTTTATGTCATTACATCGTACACGAGGTATCCGAGAAATTACACACAATGTTGTGTGAATTGAACTTGGACATTATCGACTGACCACTCGCACACTCGATACATCCTCAAACAGTTATGCACAAACACATAAATTAACACGTTGTAATATCAATTAGCACGAATTAATCACCGAATGGTCGCGTTCCCATCGCGCCCTTGCGACTTCTATGGACACCTCTTTCAATTGCAACCGCCGGAAGTGGGTTGCATCGCAATCCAATTTCGCACTGGATAGAATGCAAAGTGGGTCTCCTAACCGACGACCAAATAAGTTACAATCGAATTATTAAATAACCAATACATTTCCACATACTGCCTCCTGCATTAAAATTTATGTGGAAATTCAATACGACTAGAACTGTATATCACTAAATAATGTTTCAAGTACACAAAATGTATTTCAACACTTAAGTAAGACTACAATCAAATTATATGGGAAATTACATATTATATGCACTAACAATACTCATGAGCACGTGAATCAAATTGTTAATGAAAAATTGTGAAAAAATGTTGATGAAATATTTTCCATTAACAATCATATCAATGAAAAGAAGCCATATTTTTTTTATTATTATATTATTTAAATCAACCAATATATATTCATGAGAGTAACAACAATAAACATTCTTAATAATAAAGATTCTTTTAGCAATTGAACCCTCGTATCAACTAATATATAATACATATAAGAATACCGATAATAAAAAATCTTAATAATAAAAAATCTTTTAGCAATTGAACCTTCCTGATTAACAAATACCGTTGAAAAGTTAGTAACACCTGCGGTTCCCAAAATATCTGCAATTTTAAGAAAAATGGAATACATTTCAATTTTGGAAACCGCAGGTTCAATATTGCTTACGTTGGTCTCATTCGACTCAAGAAGACTTGGTGGCTACCTGGACGTCCTTCAATTCTTCAGGCAATTGTTTTCTAGGCAGCAAACAGTTCAAATTAATTGAAGCACCGACTCAGTAATGTGTCAAAGATGTGGGAAACTTTCCCTAATTATAACTCACTTCTATCAATTGAACTAAATACCTAGCTTGATGAACGCTTGATGAAGCAAGGAAACAAACAGTTCAGATAATTTAAAGCACCGACTCACTAATGTGTCAAAGATATGCGAAACTATCACTGAATATCATTGACTTGTATCACATAAAAGTCTTTCGGTTACAAAAACTATGTGTTCACAGTAGTAGTTAAATTGAAATGAGTTTAGCTGGAACAGTTCAAAATAATTGAAGCGCCGACTGACTAATGTGTCAAAGATCGGAGTAACTTTTAGTGAATATAACTTACTTCTTTCAAATGAACTAATACTTAAGCTTGATGAACGATTGATGAAACAAGGCACCAAACAGTTCAAATTAATTGAAGCACCGACTCACGAATGTATCAAAGATGTGCGAAACTATTACTGAATATAACTGACTTGTATCACATGAACATCTTTCTGTTACATAAACTATATGTTCACAGTAGCTTGGTTAAATTGAAATGAGTTTACCTGGTACCGGTGCAGCTTAAATAGTCTTGGTGCTGCTTATTAATCATGTTAATCATGAATGTTATCACACTATTTGTTTCGAATCGATTTGCGCGAATAATGGGTTAATCAGCCGATTAATACTTAATCTTGAGTCGTGATTGCATTAGGTCATCTATTTACATGATTAAATGGTTTTATCACCTGGTTGATATTTTATCTGGAGTCATGATTATTATATATTATCATTACTATAAGAAATGTTGGAAAATGCATTAGTGGTCTTCTGTACACAACAATGATTCATGCAAACACAGAAATTTCTAATTGCCAATTGTACCTTTAGCACACAGCATAAAATACTCTTTTTTTTATACGTTTCATGAAAATTATTTCATTTTTTATTCTTGTTTAAATATAAATATCAGAAGTTGTTTAATATGTGGGAAAATAACTGAAATTTCTAAAAATTATGTAATTGAATAATTAGTACCATATTTATGTATATACATATGTAAATATATATATATATATATATGTATATATATATATATGTATTGTATATATCTTACCTAATGCCAATTCAGCTGAAAATTTGATGAGGTTTCTGTATAATATATGTGAGAAAATCAAGGCTCTAACTTTCTGAATTGACAAGTATGGGTTAGTATTGTCTGAAATTTCTGAACATGTATTAACTACATATTTAGTTTCAGATTGTATTTAATTAGGTCATCTATTTATATGATTAAATGGTTTTATCACCTGGTTGATGTTTTATCTGGAGTCATGATTATTATATATTATCATTACTATAAGAAATGTTGGAAAATGCATTAGTGGTCTTCTATACACAACAATGATTCATGCAAACACAGAAATTTCTAATTGCAAATTGTACCTTTACTTACTTTTTTATACGTTTATTTTAAATTATTACATTTTTATTCTTGTTTAAATACAAATATCATTTATTTAATATGTGGAAAAATAACTGAAATTTCTAAAAATTGTGTAATTTAATAATTAGTACCATATTTGTATATACCTTACCTAATGCCAATTCAGCTGAAAATTTGATGAGGTTTCTGTATAATATATATGAGAAAATCAAGGCTCTAACTTTCTGAATTGACAAGTATGGGTTAGTATTATCTGAAATTTCTGAACATGTATTATCATGATTACATGATTAAATGGTTTTATCACCTATTTGATATTTTATCAGGAGTCATGATGATTATATATTATTATTACCAGAAGAAATGTTAGAAAATGCATTAGTGGTCTTCTATAAACAACAATGATTCATGCAAACACAGAAATTTCTAATTGCCAATTGTACCTTTAGCACACAGCATAAAATACTCTTTATTTTTTTATACGTTTCTTTTAAATTATTACATTTTGTATTATTGTTTAAATACAAATA
The DNA here is from genome assembly GCA_951805005.1 of Othius punctulatus. Taxonomy (NCBI): domain Eukaryota; kingdom Metazoa; phylum Arthropoda; class Insecta; order Coleoptera; family Staphylinidae; genus Othius; species Othius punctulatus. Next base: position 25,621,122 of record OX638147.1, read on the forward strand.
TTAGAGTTGTTTAATATGTGGGAAAATAACTGATATTTCTTAAAATTAATTAATTGGATAATTAGTACCATGTTTGTATATACCCTACCTAATGACAATTCAGCTGAAAATTTGATGAGGTTTCTGTATAATATATGTGAGAAAATCAAGGTCTAACTTTCTGAATTTACAAGTATGGGTTATTATTTACTGAAAGTTCTGAACATTTATTATGGATTTGTATTTCGTTAACCTGAAAACATGTTTTCTGTAAATTTTACGAAATTTCTGTATTAAATAAGTGAGAAAATCTGAATTGACAAGTAGCGTTAATATTGACTGAAAATCCTGAAAATTCATTAATTGCATATTTTGTCATGGATTTATATTTATGTAGCCTGAAGAAATTTCTTCTGAAAATTTAATGAAGTTTCTGTATTAAATAAGTTAGAAAATCAAGGAAATAACTTTCTGAATTGACAATTATGGGTTATTATATACTGAAATTTCTGAAAATGTATTAATTGCATATATAGTTCCAGATTTGTATTTTGTACACCAAACAACCTGAACTAACCTAGACCTAACCTAAAGACAATTCTTTTAAACATTTTACGATGTTTTTGTATTAAATAAGTGAGTTAATCGAGGATCTAACTTTCTGAATTTACAAGTATGGGTTATTATTTACTGAAAATTCAAAAATATATGAATTGCATATTTTGTCATGGATATGTATTTAACTAACCTGAAGACATTTCTTCTAAGAATTTGACGAAGTTTCTGTATTAAATAAGTGAGAAATCGAGGACATAACTTTCTGAATTGACAAGTATGGGTTATTATTTACTGAAATTTCTGAAAAGTATTTAATTGCATATTATATTTGTATTTAGTATACCTGAACATAATTCTTCTGAAAATTTAACGAAGTTTCTGTATTAAATAAGTTAGAAAATCAAGGAAATAACTTTCTGAATTACAGGTATGGGTTACTATTTACTGAAATTTGTGAAAATTTACTAATTGCTTATTTAGTATTATATTTGTATTTAGTATACCTGAACACAATTCTCCTGAAATTTTGAGCAGATTTTTGTATTAAATAAGTGAGAAAATCGAGGATATAACTTTCTAAATTGACAAGTATGTGTCGTTATTTGCTGAAATTTCTGAAAAGTTATTATTTGCATATTTAGTTCCAAATTTGTATTTTGTATACCAAACAACAATTCTTCTGAAAATTTGATGAGGTTTCTCTACTAAATAAGTGAGAAAATCGAGGACATAACTTTCTGAATAGACAAGTATGGTTATTATTTACTGAAATTTCTGAAAATTTACTAATTGCCTATTTAGTATTATATTTGTATTTAGTATACCTGAACACAATTCTCCTAAAATTTTGAGCATATTTCTGTATTAAATAGATGAGAAAATCGAGGATATAACTTTCTGAATTGACAAGTATGTGTTGTTATTTACTGAAATTTCTGAAAACTAATTATTTTCATGTTTTCTTCAAGATTTATATTTAGTTTACCAACCAACAATTCTTCTGAAAATTTGATAAGGTTTCAGTATTAAATAAGTGAGAAAATCGAGGATATAACTTTGTGAATAGACAAGTATGGGTTATTATTGAAAGACATTTTTTGAAAATATATTAATTGCATATGTAGTCATAGATTGTTACTTAGTTAACCTGAAGATATTTTTTCTGAAAATTTGATGAAGTTTCTATATTAAATAAGCCAGAAAATCGAGGATTTGCCTTTCTGAATTGACAAGTATAAGTTATTATTGACTGGAAGTTATGAAAATTTATTAATTTCATATTTAATTCCAGATTTATATTTAGTAGATCTAAAGACAAATCTTCTGAAAATTTGTCAAGGTTTCTCTATTAAATAAGTGAGGATATCCAGGATATAACTTTATGAATTGACAAGTATGGGTGATTATTTACTGAAATTTCTGAATACTTACTAATTGCATATTTAGTTCCGGATTTGTATATAGCATACGTAGAGACAAATCTTCTGAAAATTTTACGAAGTTTCTATATTAAATCAGTGAGAAAATCGAAGATATTACTTTCTGAATTGAGAAGTATAAGTTACTATTGACTGAATTTATGAAAATGTATTAATTTCCTATTTAATTCCAGATTTATACTTAGTATACCTGAAGACAATTATTCTGAAAATTTGACAAAGTTTCTCTATTAAATAAGTGAGGAAATTCAGGATATAACTTTATGAATTGACAAGTATAGGTGATTATTTACTGAAATTTCTGAAAATTTATTAATTGGATATTTAGTCATATATTTGTATTATGTTAACCTGAAGACATTTCTTCTGAAATTTTGTTAAAGTTGTTATATAAAATAAGTCAGAAAATCGAGGATATGTCTTTCTGAATTGACAAGGTTGGGTTATTATAGACTGAATTTTTTTAAATTTATTAAGTTTATATTTAATTCCAGATATATATTTAGTATACCTGAAGACATTTCTTTTGAAAATTTGACGAGGTTTCTGTACGAAATAAGTGAGAAAATCAAGGAAGTAACTTTCTGATTTGTCAAGTGCGAATTGCGAACTTCACAAGATGTTCACGAAGTTTCATATAACTTCAAGAAGCCTTGATTAACTTGATCCTTCTGATTCCGTAAAGCCCATCTACAATCCCGTAGCCCCATTGGTTTCCTTGATGTACAGTTGGAAGCAGTATTTTGCTGCATTGATAATGGAGGTAAGACCAAAGTTAATCTGGTCCTGACTGTAAGGATTTCCCATATATAAAAGAAAAATATGCCTGAAAGTACGAATTTTCATATAACTTCAAGGAGCCATGACTAATTGGATCCTTCTGATTCCACAAACACTGCCTACAATTCCGTAGCCCCATCGGTTTCCTAGATGTAAAGTTGGAAGCAATATTTTGCTACATTGATAATGGAGGTGCGACCAAAGTTAATCTGGTCCTGACTGTAAGGATTTCTCATATATAAAAGTGAAATGTGACTGAAAACAACTACGAATAACTTCAAGGAGCCATGACTAATTGGATCCTTCTGATTCCACAAAGCCTGCCTGCAATTCCGTAGCCAAATTGGTTTCTTAGATATAAAGTTGGAAGCAATATTTTGCTACATTGATCATGTAGATGGGACCAAAGTTAATCTGGTCCTGACTGTAAGGATTTCTCATATATAAAAGTAAAATGTGACTGAAAGCAACTACGATGTTCATGTAATTTCAAGGAGCCATGGCTAACTGGATCCTTTGATTCCACAAAGCCCACCTACAATTCCGTAGCCCCACCGGTTTCCTAGATATAAAGTTGGAAGCAATATTTTGCTACATTGATAATGGAGGTAGGACCAAAGTTAATCTGGTCCTGACTGTAAAGATTTCTCATATATAAAAGCAAAATGTGACTGAAAGCAACTACGAATTGTCATATACTTCAAGGAGCCATGACTAATTGGATCCTTCTGATTCCACAAAGCCTGCCTACAATTCCGTAGCCCCATCGGTTTCCTAGATATAAAGTTGGAAGCAATATTTTGCTACATTGCTAATGGAGGTGGGACCAAAATTAATCTGGTCCTGACTGTAAGGATTTCTCATATATAAAAGTAAAATGTGACTGATAGCAACTACGAATTTTCATATAACTTCAAGGACCCATGACTAATTGTATCCTTCTGATTCCACAAAGCCTGCCTGCAATTCCGTAGCCCCATCGGTTTCCTCGATGTAAAGTTGGAAGCAATATTTTGCTACATTGATAATGGAGGTGCGACCAATGTTCATCTGGTCCTGACTGTAAGGATTTCTCATATATAAAAGTAAAATGTCACTGAAGGCAACTACGAATTTTCATATAACTTCAAGGAGCCATGATTAATTGGATCCTTCTGATTCCACAAAGCCTGCCTACAATTCCGTAGCCCCATCGGTTTCCTAGGTATAAAGTTGGAAGCAATATTTTGCTACATTGCTAATGGAGGTGGGACCAAAGTTAATCTGGTCCTGACTGTAAGGATTTCTCATATATAAAAGTCAAATGTGACTGAAATCAACTACGAATTTTCATATAACGTCAAGGAGCCATGACTAATTGGATCCTTCTGATTCCACAAAGCCTCATACAATTCCGTAGCCCCATTGGTTTCCTAGATATAAAGTTGGAAGCAATATTTCGCTGCTTGCTAATGGAGGTGAGACCCAAGTTAATCTGGTCCTTACTGTAAGGATTTTTCATATATAAAAGAAAAACATGACTGATAGCAACTACGAACTTTCGTATAACTTCAAGGAGCCATGACTAATTGGATCCTTCTAATTCCACAAAGGCTGCCTATAATTCCGTAGCCCCATCGGTTTCCTAGATATACAGTTGGAAGCAATACATTGCTACATTGATAATTGAGGTGGGACCAAAACTAATCTCGTCCTGACTGTAAGGATTTCTCATATATAAACGTAAAATGTGACTGAAAGCAACTACGTATTTTCATATAACTTCAAGGAGCTATGACTAACTTGATCCTTCTGATTCCATAAAGTCCACCTACAATTCCGTAGCAAAGTCGGTTTGCTAGATATAAAGTTGGAAGCAATATTTTGCTACATTGATCATGTAGGTGGGACCAAAGTTAATATTGTGCTAACTATAAGGATTTCTCATATATAAAAGTAAAATGTGACTGAAACTACGAATTTTCATATAACTTCAAGGAGCCATGGCTAATTGGATCCTTCTCATTCCACAAAGCCCGCCTACATTTCCGTAGCTCCTTCGGTTTCCTAGATCTAAAATTGGAAGCAATATTTTGCTATATTGATAATGGAGGTGGGACCAAAGTTAATCTAGTCCTGACTGTAAGGATATAAAAGTAAAATGTGACTGAAAGCAAGTAATATGTGAAATGTATTTATGATGTTGTGATAGAATAATGAAATGTAATGATTGGGCAATATTATAATATGAATTCGAATGTTATTCAGGTAATTATTGGTTGTAGTGTGTTATGACTAAGTAATTAGATATTTCGGAACAATATTTATTAACAAACGGTTCCCGGTGATTATGATTTAATGTGATTACGCATTGATGTTGTAATAATAGTAATCTGTGTTGAATATGCGCCTGAAATTTGTCAATCATGCATATTGTTTATTTGCAGGTGGCGTGGATGCACTTTGAGCAATCCGCAATATTGACGGTGCACAACCACGTGATAACGAGGAACCCGCGGATAAGCGTAACCCACGATAAGCACCGAACGTGGTTCCTACATATTAGCAACGTACACGAGGAAGACAAAGGGAGATACATGTGCCAAATAAATACTGTCACAGCTAAAACACAGTACGGATTCCTGCATGTTGTCGGTAAGTGTTTTTCTTACTGCGAAGTGAATTTAATTTAATACTCTTTCTAATATGTCACTTGTTACGCCGCCTCGCTTTTTCATTTGGGAACTATTTCCGTATTCTGACTGGAAGGTACTGTTCACAATTTCACATATTACTGGGCGCCTTTTATAATCGAATCGTAGCTGTCGCCAGGCTCGTCCTCACATGCGATTCATTTCACTTACATATTTCCGCTGCAGCGCTCTTCACCGAGAATTGACGTTCTGATGCAATATGAAGTTGTATTATTTCTAATTAAGAGGCCGGATCTTGTAAGCCGAGCGCGCCACTCCGACTAATTAAATTATATTTGAAATTGCCTCAAGTGTCGCGATCTTGGCGGTGAAGTGCCAAGGATCGGTTGTAGGGGCTGAAGGATGATCACGAGTCGTAACGTGAATATCGCTCGCCACGGCCAATCAATAAGTAATTGTGTGAGGCTGCGAGGAGTCTAATAAAATGTCCGTAATATATCAGCATGGAAATGTTACATGCACGCCTAAAAGGTCGCAATATTTTCCATAATATCGTTAGTTTTTTTCCAAGTTAAATGAGGCGGCTAGAATGGGGGGACGGGTGGAAATCCGCGCGGAAGGAGCGTGTGAGATTGGCGGATGATAATTGGGAACTAACAGATCGGGAAAGGAAAAGGAAATGGAAATGTGTTGTTGGGTCCCCGGTTTTGGGGGTGACAAAAAGCTGAAATGTGTTTTTGGACAGCTTTCGCTTAAGTTGTTGAAATTAAATTTGAGCCTGAAATTAATATTTCAATAATAGTTAAATAGAAATAAGATTTACAGCGTTTAAGAAGTGCGTCGTTAAGGCCAGAAACAATCTCCGCGGAATTATAAGTGAAGTTTTGAAACAGTAATTTCTTAATTAACAACTGCGACCTCATAAGTTATTGTTCATCTGTTACAACGGATTTTAGAGACAAAAAGATGAGGGGGCGCCGCATTCAAAGTAATTAATTGCAATACTTTTGACAATGAGATTATACAATTGGTGGATGTTGAACTTGGCTCCGCGAACTCCCTCCGTGTATCTCGCACTTCGCCTATCTACCTGTGTCCCGCTTCCATCTCACATAAAACACTTCCATCTCCCTCGTAACCGCCGCCGATAAACAGTTAAGACAATGATACAAGACGCCATTTATAAACAGCAAGACGGCGACTAATTTGGAAAGAAAAAAGGGATACGCTCCTTTGCTAAAGATTTGTTGCTTGAATTAGGTACTCCACAGAGTTTTATTTTGCAAGTTTATCTCAAGTGTCATTATACAAGTAATTCCCCTGTTTTATGTTCTTAAAAAAGAAACAAACAACAGCATCAAATAAGATGATTGCGCTGAACAATTTTATTTTTAATTTCTCGCTTCCCTCTGCCCTTTATCGTCCCTCAGGTGAACGTTCGCGCCCTCCACACACAACAATTACGGAATGTAGTGCCTCCATTTCCGCACACCTATCGACCCATTACAATCTTAATCATCCATTCCACTTTAATGGCCATTTCAGCAATCAATTCGGAACATAAAACGAACCGCCGCAAGTATGAAATAGTGTCGAGCCATAACAAATTAAAAGAAAAAAACAAACTCATGACGACTCCGCTTTTAACACTCCACTTCAAGTCAATTATTTCCAACCGCCTCCAAATGACACCCACGCCATTATCACCTAGAAAACTTAATTAAGGCAAAAAATCCATTAAACAAACTAAACATCCCATCAATTTATAAATGCGCAATATTTACATTTAAAGGAGCATTTAAGGAACGGAGATGTTTGCCAGCTGAAAAGAAGCAAATATGTCTATAATAGTCTCTTGAATTTTAGCAGGAAAAGCCCGCACTCCGCCCCATCCGGCGCACTTAATGGGATAGCTCCGATCCGGGTGGACTTTTAAAAAACTTACGCCGTTTTATCCCACACATATCCACGCAGTAAGTTTGAGTGGTTTCCGGTTAATTCAGTGCATTTGGCCTGCATTTGACTCTGCTTCCATACAACGCAAACATTACCCGTGTACGGATGGGGAAGGGGGCAAACAAACTAAGAACACCGCCTAAGGAGCGATGATGATGGCGATGTATTAAATTACAAAATTACCCCGGATTTGTTGTTATTAGGTCCTGGATAGGGGTAAATTATCGCGATATCAAGCGCGCCGGGATGTACATGCACAAATGCGTCCCTCTCCATCCAACCCGGACGCTCTTTTTTTTGCAGCGTTTACACGCAATTTGTTCCAGGTATAGGAAAGTTGTTTCGGGTATTAAAATTTACATAAAACACATGTTGCGGCGATCATCGCGGTGTCAACACAATTATTCAAAATAATTCATCCACTTTTTCAACGTTTGAATATTTATAAAAGTGTCCGGCGCCGCTATTGTTTTCCCGTTCGTTCCGCTCAACCCCAGCGCCCAATTTTCATCTTAACGTGCAAATTCCCAACCCTTCCACTCCACAAGGAGAAACACGGGGCGGGGGCGGGCAGCGCGGGAACTTTTCAATTTGAATTTTTAATCGATTCACGCACTCCCCCGCAACTTTTTTTAATCGAAATCGACCACACTCTAATCGGGTACGTATGAAACGAGTTCCCAACTTGCTTCGCCTATTAAAAGACAACAAGGAAAAATCGCGTTGCAATTCAAATTACATCAATTCCGCACCGAGTTTTTCACCCCGTTAAAGCACTGCGGAATTCATGCAAGGGTTGCATGAATGTTTAATGAAACGCTCCTACATTTCGCCTCAAATTATTCAAACAAAAAAAACTTCTGTAACCGCACATGACTATCTACATATATTTTATAATACGAAATAATTACATTGATTTTAGGTTAGGTTAGGTTAATTGACGTTAGGTTAGGTGACGTTAGGTTAGGTTAACCACGTCAAGCTAGTGACGTGGTGTCTGGTAGCAGATTTTCCCCCCTCCCGAAAAAAAAAGTTAGGTTAGGTGAGGCGAGTACAATGCATTGCTTCCAGAGGAGGCAGAGGCACATGTCGACACACAACGGCTCCAATTCCAAAAAGCAAACTTCCAACCCATCAACCCTTCAGAATCACTACGTAGAAAACTCGGTCTGCCTATTGTATTGTCCTTGCGTCCATGCGCTGTTCCGGGCTCTTCCCCGCCTGCAGTGCTGGCAACTTATATTGCAGGATCCAACTGGAGAAGTATTTGAGTTGGTTAGCCTAGCGTGTCTTCGCTCATTGCTGGGATCAAACCCACAAATCCCGTACTGTCGCCACAGCAGAACCCATTTATTTACGTATGTTTGCTTCCAAATATCTGTATTTCGAACTACTCATTGAGTTCATTCTGAACGTAAATCTCGATCTGCCTATTGTATTGTCCTTGCATCCATGCAATAGCTCTTCCCCGCCTGCATTGCTGGCAACTTATATTGCAGGATCCAACTCCATCATCCATACAAAAGTCAGTGTCTCTAAGAAATATTTCAAATGGATGAAAGTAGTTAAGCTAGGAGAGTTCCAACTTACCCCCAGCAGATATTTTGATTAAATTAATTCGCGGTTTTAATCGGCAGTTTTAATCCGCGGTCTAATCACCGCGGGCAATTACAATAGGATAATTATTGCAATTGCAGGTACTTTAATTACAATTACAGAATTACAATAGGATAATTACAGGACAATCGGCGATCCGCAGTTTAATCGGCGATCTCGCGGCGAGCTATTGTCCGGCGGCCCCTATTGTTGTAATTGAAAAACAAACTGCTAATTAAGTACATCCTGAACATAAAGCTCAATCTGCCTATTGTATTGCCTTTGCATCCATGCGCTGCTCCGGGCTCTTCCCCGAACGCCTGTAGTGCTGGCAACTTATATTGCAGGATCTAACTGCAGAAGTGTTTGAGTTTGTCGGACTAGCGTGTCGTTTGTGAACAGTCTTCACTCATTGCTGGGATCAAACCCACAAATCCCGTAGTGTCACCACAGCAGAACCCATTTATTTACATATGTTTGATTCCAAATATCTGGATTTCGAACTGCTCATTGAGTTCATCCTGAACGTAAAGCTCGACCTGCCTATTGCATTGTCCTTGCATCAATGCGGTGTTCAGGGCTCATCCCCGCCTGCATTGCTGGCAACTTATACTGCAGGACCCAACTGGGGAAGTATTTGAGTTGTAGCGTGTCATTGGTGAACTGTCTTCACTTATTCCTGGGAATAAACCCACAAATCCTATAGCGCTTACATTTACTTACATGTGGTTGTTTCGGATTTCGAACTGCTCATTGAGTTTTAAACCTGGACGTACTGGATGAATCCAGTGAAGCATGGTAGTTATTGAGGGTGCCATAAGGCTCTGTAATGAATATTTAATTTCAGATGTCTGTATAAAGAATGCTGTCATTTATGAGCAGTGCTCACTTATTTCAGGGATCAAACCCACAAATTTTGCAGGGAAACCCATTTACTTACATGTGGTTGTTTCGGATTTCAAACTGTTCATTGAGTATTCAACCTGGACGTACTGGATGGATCCAGTGAAGCGTTTTAGTCATCGATGGGGATACCATTGCGACGCCAAACTTTCTCCTCTCCTTACCTTGATTTACACCTGCCGACCCTTAAGGGGAGCTCACTCCATTGACTTCTGCCGGTAACCTTTAACGACAGTGGAGAAGGCGTGGATTCTGGTGTTAAATTAGGGTTCCACACAGTTACCGGGTCAGAGCTTCAACGGCCCTGGCAATTGTGAGCAACGACAGCTGCGGCTCCTAAAAATGGTTAGTTAGACCAAAACAAACGCGATAAACTAAACTGTCAAGGAGGAGTTTATTATGATTCTCAGTCTCGAACAATATCACACAACAACGAACATGTACATATGGTGGGGATGATGATGTGAAGGGGGTAAAATATGGGGTGAGAGAGTCACTGTTTGTCCGAAATCCGCTCTGCGGCGGTGTAATCTACAAACGCTCGCGATTCGGAAGTACGTACGTGCGGCGCCGCGCGGGATTGCCGAATCGCATGCTAACAGGCGATCCTTGCTTAGAAAGCGCGCTCGCAGAAGCTGATCGGGCTTACAGATAGGTGAACAAAATATGAGATTAACCCACAAATAAACCCACAAATCCGTTAGTGCTTATATTTACTTACATGTGGTTATTTCGGATTTCGAACTCCTCATTGAGTTTTCAACCTGGACCTACTCGATGAATCCAGTGAAGCATGGCAGTTATTGAGGGTGCCATAAGGCTCTGTAATGAATTTTTAATGTGAGATGTCTGTATAAATGATACAAGATAAGAGACTAAGACGAATTTGATGACCAGCCCAACCGGATGTAAAACAAATTTAGACCTCTATGTAAATCGTTATGGGATTTCGTCGAGGAACTGTCATTGCTATACTACTCAAATCATATCCGTTAAAACTGATCTAAGCTGAGTTTATTCTCCACGAACTCAAAATAATCATAAAATGCATGGCGCAAGAGAAACTGTTTGATGCACACCTTAAAACAAAATAGAGGTTTTTCTTGAACTCCTGTGAAATTTATTCCCAAAAAATGTGTGCCATTTTGGGATTTTTTTAAGTCTGTAACTATTATTGCGCAAATTGGGTTTCTGTCTATTATTATGTTCATGCAGGCAATTATGACGATTGTATACTCTATTTTTTCTAAACTGGCGTTCACGTCATCAAACAGCTGTGTGATGAAATTTTTTCGTACCAACGTGATTGTTTTAGAGAATATGCATAACAATAGTTTAAGAATCGAAATTAATCTGAGGATCATTTGTTACATAACACTAATCACCGGTGGTTATAAATAGGTAATCGGTACACAATTTTCGTTTGCCAATCATGTAATAAATCATGTTATGTTGGCGGCCGTGATATTTTTTCGGCGACGATGCCAAATCTTTTTCACTAACGCATACTCATACATGTGTGTATAACCAAACTTATTTGACATTTAACTTGTTACATTTGATCCATTATTACAATGCATATTTTGCCATTGTAGATGTTAAACTATAACCACAAGATTGATATCAGTACGATAAACGGCAGAGAAGTCGACGAATTTGATACGAACCGCGCACTGTCGCATATGATAGGCATGGGCGCAACAGCTGATTGCAGCCATTTTTAAATACCCAAGACAGCTGGTAACCCTGTAAAATTGTGTCATTATTATTATGATTATTATTTTGATGACGTGAACGCCAGTTTAGAAAAAAGAGAGTATGTAATACAACTTATTACAGATCATCCGTTAAAGATATGAATTGTCAAAGTGCCATTGTGTTGGCATTATTGATAAAGTTACTAGGAACGCCAATGGGTATTTTAACTATTTAATTTTGGCGGAAATATTAACATGATTATTCATTGGGGTCTCATAACCTTAAAACACATGTTGACATCAATGACATATTTGTTACTAGTTTTTTTTTACATGCAGTAAGCATTGAAATATGTATATGCATGGAAGAGTGAGTATCTTGAGGTCTTTATAAACTTGTGTGCATGAATCTTGGTAGCCAAGCCCACCGGCAACACGTACTGTCCTTATTTGCAGTAAAAAGGCAGTCTTCGCATGCCCCCATGCAACGATTCCATACGATATAATGGATTGTATTAAAGAAAAGTAGGCAGTTAAAGACATATAGGAAAGCTTTCGAAGAAGAAAAACGTTCTAAAGCTTCGTATACATTTGGAAAGTTTACTGGGGGAAAGTTCTTACCGCCAGCAAACTTGCGATGTGTAAACGTTTTTCTGGTATATACATCGTTAGTTTACTGGCGGCAAGTACTTTCCACCAGTAAACTTTCCAAATGTAAACGAGTCTTTAGCCAATTTTGCATTTATGTATTTTACATGAGCTTCCCATGTAAGGTGCGGGTCAATTTTTAGGCCGAAAAATTTAATATCTACAGGATTTGGCTCCTCGTGTTTTTTTTTTTTAGGGAAAACAGCATATGCTCAGTTTTTGTTTCATTCAGTCTCAATTGATTTGCCGTGAGCCAATCTCGAGCCCTCGGCAGTGTATCCGCACTACTAATATAAAGTATATATAGACTCATTGCTGGGATCGAACCCACAAATTTCATAGTGTTAGTACAGCAACACGTTTACTTACATGTGTCTGTTTCGGATTTCGAAGTGCTCGTCAGTACGTCAGATGTAAACTGTCTTCATTAATTGCTGGGATCAAACCTGCAAGTCCTATAGTGCAACTCTTTTACTTACATGTGGTTGTTTCGGATTTCGAACTGCTCATTGAGTTGTCATCCTGGACGTACTGGATGTATCCAGTGAATCGCGGTAGTCATTGAGGGGTGCCTGTGATGAATTTTCAATGTGAGATGCCTATATAAAGAATGGTAATTTGATTTGGTCTAGTTTTAAACTCCGTTTTAGTTTTTGGAGTTTTAGTTTCTTGCATGTAAGCAATCAGGAGAGTTATGCGTTTGCGGTTGGGTTCTGTTTTCGGCTTGAAAGTTGATTATAAGAGTGGAGGCGTGGAATTCGTGTAATGATATTTGGGCATTTGCATAACTTTGTGTGATGATAGTCGGCGGCTAATTGTTTTAAGTTGGGGACAAGCGTATAATTGGAGGGTGGAAGCAACACGTATTTGAATTCTTGCGGTGCGTAATTGGCGGGGGCGTTGATTTAAAGAGTCGGAGAGGTTGAAATATGATGAAAATTGAACGGACATAATCTGGCTGAATATAATAGAATTTCGTGTTTCTTATTGAGTCCGGCAGTCGGCCGACGATCAGCGGTGTTCCCTGGGGGAATTGATCATTTGTCCACGATTCACAGCGCCGGGAAAGTCAACCTTACGAGCGGCCGAATTCCACAACATACACGATCGACCTCTTAACCTGCAATGGGGAACATCATGAGAACATAATAACGGGGAGCGGTGAACAGCTGTCCGAAGCGGTAATTACGTGAAAGGGGGGTGATGCGTGAATCGCAGGGTTTATTTTGAGTCTGGGGCCGCCGAATGTTCCGGTTGAGCAGTGCTTTTCGGAAACACGAAGATTTCTGGAGTGAAACTAATAGATAGAACTCTTGAATCCGAATGGTAATGATTTAGGGTGGGGTCTTCCAAACTAACGCTTGTGCTATTTCTGGTGTAAGGTGAAGCCGTCGTTAAAGCCATTACCTGGTCAATTACATTGAATCGAATCGCGGTTTTGGAACTCGGGTTATAATTGAAATCTGTGGGATGGCTGAAATTCCCTTAAATCTAGTAATTGTCAGCTTTTGTCCCAGAATGTGCGAACTGATAATGCTTTCCCCATTGTCAATGTTTCCCTATGCTTTTACTAAGTTCATTTCGATAAACTTCCATGCATTTTAAAACGATCGACTCTCCTAACTTTTCAATCCTATATCGTAAAGAAAAACCATTACTTTTATATTTAGATTTAAATAGGATCAAATCAAAGTATTAGCACTAAACTAAAACGAAGAAGAGAGAAAGGAGGAGAGCGTTGAAGGAGAGGGAGCGAGCTAAAGGCTCCGCTCCGAATCCGTTGCATTGCGTAGTCTAACATTTAATTTCTCAAACCGCCGCACCACTTTAAACACACCCCGAGAGGGTAAATTAGGAACAAAGTAAAAATAAATATATAACGGAACAAAATAAAACAAAGGGGAAACGCATATATCACAGGAGATAAAAGTATAATAAAGTTCGGAACTCAGCGCTGTTAATATATGTAGAGTCACGAGTGGCAGCGACCTCTGTAAAAAGCGATCTCCGTTGTCACCGACGATTCATTGCGGTCAGGGTAGATCCCACCGATCGACTTAGATTCCTATCAATCCACCACGGTTATACGGATTTCACTCAGGGTGTCAATAAAATCCATCATGAAAGAGTACTCGCAACACCCGAACAAGCCACTGCCGGAAACAACAGGAAGAATCCTTGAAATCGCGTTTTACCCTTGAAAATATCAACATTGCTCAGGATTCGAGGAAGAGGAGGTCCTGAATTATGCGCCGGAGTTTTTCCACGTACACATTGCACGGGCGTGCATCCATTTCCTTTTTGACAAGCGGGAGAAGTTGCCGCCTTGTTGCGTAAGAATTGTAATAAATTTTAGAATAGCTGTGGTGGAAAAGTGCAATTTTGGTAACGTCCAATCCATGGCTCGGCAGAAGCGTATCGAGCTGGGATTCCCCTAATGTAATAATGCTTTAATCTGTGCCCGCCCCAGATATCCGACAGCTTGTATGCCAATGTCCGTACGCTGTCTGAACGAACCAGACATATCATCAATCATATCCCCGAAGAACCATCACATAATGTTTATGTATACATCTTGCAGCGAACACCGAACATTGTAATTACTAAAAAATTATATGTACGTTAAAATGCAAATGCGAGCACCACATCCATTCAATTCTCCGTAGCTGAAATTTGCAGTCTGGAAACGTTTGAACGCCATTTAATGGGTCCAATTGTCCGCGCGCCAGATAAATTTCCATCAAACGACTTATTCCTGTGCGGTCGAAACAATGGAAAATGACCGAGTGGCCGGGAAAACGGGGCGCACGCAATGTGGAAATCTCTACACCCTGCACCCCAATCGGCGGAGGTAAAGTTACGATTTAATTATTTATAAAATCAACAAATTGCGCGCTCCGGCGAGCATTAGTTCTTTTACCCTGCCGTTGCCGTGGACTGGGGCCCAAACGGGTGTATATTTGCACTGAGGGATGTTTTACTTTAAGTATCCCAGCCCAGCTTCGCCGCGCCTCGAGTAGAACACTGAAAAACACAGGGGGCAAATTTATTAATTGGAAAGCCAACCACGCCACGACAATGGAATTAAATTGCGTATGGAATCTTCGGTGGAAAACTGTCGCGCTTGTTGACGGTACGGTCGGGGGGTTGCATTAATTTGAGGGCTAAACAGCCACCGGATTGCGCGATAGGTCACACAATTCGGACGTGCCCTTGGCCACGTGCAGCGGCCCTAAGATCCAACACCATACACCACCTACCAGCTTCCCACTCCGGTCGCTCCGGAACATCAACCGGAGCCGGGACCGGAACCGGAACAGGAACCGGCGCCGGAGTCACCTTCGCCGCCGCGCTTAATAATAATCATTCAAAATTCAATTAACTAACGGGCAAACGGCGCCTCTGTTTGCCCAGAATCTTTTTAGGGCAATTTAGTGCGACTCACCGGAAACCTCATTACGCCACACGATCGCGTAATTATCATAAACGCTTACAGAGGTAACGTTCATTATTCCCCCGCGTTAACCTGCCGCCGCCGCCCGATCCGTTTACCGCCGAATGTATTAGCTGTTATTAGAAATGGTAGAGTCAATTGGAAGTTTCGGGTTCGACAATAGGTTACATTTAACCGCATTGGCGGGGAGCTTAATGAAAGCTCTCGGCCCCCCGAGAAGAAATACGGCCGCAATCAAGTGGACCTTTAATGCGTCCAGGAATTGTGAGGGACATGGCCTGTTTCAATTCCTTTCCGGTCGGCCAATCAGTACCGGACTGGAGTGGAGAACTCAGTTAACTAAACTACTGCTCATTTTATATCTACTCTATAACTTTATTTTTACTTTTTACCGATTTTTATAATTTCCGGACTATATATAAATATAAAACGCACACACACACACATGCACACATACAACTCACACACATATACTATACAGGGTGTAACAAAAATCATGTACCAAACATTTCCAGGGAGTTCTTACCCCTACTACTACTCCTACCTTCTAGTTTGTAGCACCAAAATGTGTCAACACTTATAAATTATCGTTGGCTGGAGTGGAGAACTCAGTTAACTAAACAACTGCTCATTTTATATCTTCTCTATAACTTTTTTTACTTTTTACCGATTTTTATAATTTCCGGACTATATATAAATATAAAACACATACAACTCACACACATATACTATACAGGGTGTAACAGAAATCATGTACGAAACTTTTCCTGGGAGTTTCTACCCCTACTACTACTCCTACCTCCTGGTTTGTAGCACTAAAATGTGTCAACACTTATAAATTATCGTCGGCTGGAGTGGAGAAGTCAGTTAACTAAACTACTGCTCATGTTATATCTTCTCTATAACTTTAGTTTTACTTTTTACCGATTTTTATAATTTCCGGACTATATATAAATATAAAACATATACAACTCACACACATATACTATACAGGGTGTAACAAAAATCATGCACGAAACTTTTCCTGGGAGTTCCTACCCCTACTGCTACTCCTATACTCTGATTTTTCTAAACTGGCGTTCACGTCATCAAAATAATAATCATAATAATGATGACACAATTTTACAAGGTTGCCAGCTGCCCTCGGTATTTAAAAATGGCTGCAATCAGCTGTTGCGCCCGTGCAATAATGTGCGACAGTGCGCGGTTCGTATCAAATTCGTCGACTTCTCTGCCGTTTTTCGTACAGACAGCAATCTTGTGGTTATGGTTTAACATCTACAATGGCAGAATATGCATTGTAATAATCGATCAAATGTAACAAGTTAAACGTCAAAGAAGCTTGGTTATACACACATGTATGAGCATGTGTTAGTGAAAAAGATTTGGCATCGTCGCCGAAAAAATATCACGGCCGCCAACATAACATGAGTTATTACATGATTGGCAGGCGAAAATTGTGTCCGCGGTTAATACACTGATTACCTATTTATAACCACCGGTGATCAGTGTTATGTAACAAATGATTATCAGATTAATTTCGATTCTTAAACTATTGTTATACATATTCTCGAAAACAATCACGTTGGTACGAAAAAACCTCATCACACAGCTGTTTGGTGACGTGAACGCCAGTTAAGAAAAAATAGAGTATAATAACGTTCTTTCTGCTAGGATTTCCGGAATTAAATCCGAATTCCATACCAGATTTGCGCAAAAAATATCTTGTCCAGCAATAAATCCATAGAATCTTCTAAGCAATGGCTAATCTACAAAGAGTTTCTTTTTTAATTATGCTAAACACTTAATCGTATTTTACTATAATTATTACAATCTGATCAAAAATGGATCAATGAGTAATGTTGTGCCAACTTAAATTACTAAATGAACGTTTAATGCTAAGGGCCTACTTATTAGCAAAGCGCGGATTTATAGGTATTATGCAATACATCAGTTTTAATAGCAAACCCAAATGACCTTGTATCTACACGAATTTCAGCAAACGAAGGAACGTGACAATTTTTTTGTGCTTTTATGCATATTTTCAGTTTTTAAGCTTATAATTGCTTTAATGCATTTTTTGTGCATATTTCCTTATTTTTTGTGCTTATTTGCTCATTTCTCAATTTTATAGCATATTATTTATATTAGCTAGGAATATATTTTGTTGCACAATATTGTAATGAGAATTCAGTATTCATATTACTCCGTTACGTCTTGAGTGCTTGGTTATCACAAAATCATCAACAAAGCGAGCGTGCGTACGTGATATTTGGTAAACAAAACTTGATTATTTCGGGGATTACCCTATTTTTACGTGCACAGAACGCATGTGGGGCAAGTGTGCTATCAATTCAGTCCAATTTATCTCAATCTTCAGTGCGTTATGCTTGTGCCTTGTGTGTATTACGTGTTTATAAGTTTTCTTGTATAAAATGCCGAAAGTAAAACCTTCCGTCGATGAATAGATACGTGAACATTCTGAATTAAAATATGAGAACGGCAAACTAATTTGCAGGGCTTGTATCAAACCAGTAAGTTTTATTTTTTGTTGCTATTGGCCTAGGTACAAGCATGATTGATTATTTTGGGGATTACCCTATTTTTACGTGCACAGAACGCATGTGAGGCAAGTGTGCTATCAATTCAGTCCAATTTATCTCAATCTTCAGTGCGTTATGCTTGTGCCTTGTATGTATTATGTGTTTATAAGTTTTCTTGTATAAAATGCCGAAAGTAAAACCTTCCGTCGATGAATAGATACGTGAACATTCTGAATTAAAATATGAGAACGGCAAACTAATTTGCAGGGCTTGTATCAAACCAGTAAGTTTTATTTTTTGTTGCTATTGGCCTAGGTACAAGCATGATTGATTATTTTGGGGATTACCCTATTTTTACGTGCACAGAACGCATCTGGGGCAAATGTGCTATCAATTCAGTCCAATTTATCTCAATCTTCAGTGCGTTATGCTTGTGCCTTGTGTGTATTACGTGTTTATAAGTTTTCTTGTATAAAATGCCGAAAGTAAAACCTTCCGTCGATGAATAGACACGTGGACATTCTGAATTAAAATATCACAACGGCAAATTAATTTGCAGGGCTTGTATCAAACCAGTAAGTTTTATTTTTTGTTGCTGTTGGCCTAGGTACAAGCATGATTGATTATTTTGGGGATTACCCTATTTTTACGTGCACAGAACGCATCAGGGGCAAGTGTGCTATCAATTCAGTCCAATTTATCTCAATCTTTAGTGCGTTGTGCTTGTGCCTTGTTGGTATTACGTGTTTATAAGTTTTCTTGTATAAAATGCCGAAAGTAAAACCTTCCGTCGATGAATAGACACGTGGACATTCTGAATTAAAATATCACAACGGCAAATTAATTTGCAGGGCTTGTATCAAACTAGTAAGTTTTATTTTGTGTTGCTATTGGCCAAGGTACAAGCATGTATTATGTTGTAGATTAACTGCAAGGAAAAATTTAACATAAGACAACATATCAAAACAACAGTTGACCTGGAAATTTAAAAAAAAAACACAAATCTGCAAGCAGTACCCTGAGTACCCTGCAAACTATTTCCGAGTCTTTTGCGAGTTCTTCTACTACAGTAGACTACAGTACAAACTGATGCATCAAACAACTCGACAATAATTTATAAGTGTTCAGACATTTTGCTACTGCAACCTGAACATGTCCTTAACCAGAAGTGAAGGTATAAATTTTATATTAAGTTAAATGGAATTTTCAATGCTTTCTTTTCGAAAATTGAAATTTCAAATTTGCCACTTTAATTTCTGAAAGAGTTTTGTATATGATTTTTGTTACACCCTGTATATATATTATACATATACATTATATGTATATATTGTGAGTTTTTTTTGTAACATAGCACATTCACATTTGCATCTCAATCGCATTATGTCGATTTCTATTGTTAAATGAAACAGAAATGTGAATTGGTTGAAGCCTTATTCGATCTAATAAAAAATGCTAAAATCTTTATTAGGAGTTGTCCCAGTTTTTTTGTCGGTCGTAGTAAATACTTATCGTAGCTTAATAATGTGAGCCACAAAATCATTTTACTGATAACTGACTCATCTGTGATTACAATTCAACGCCTAGAAAAATCTTGAAATGTAAATTAGATTACGATTACCATTACAATTACGATTACGATATCACATGAGTTACGATAATTCCTCAGCTTTTTGTAATGCAGATAATTTTGTACCATGTACTCGATGAAATCATAAATCCGCCTATAAACTCTAAATTTTGCTTGCGATTATATTTTACAGCGGAATCTTTTGTTCTGTGAGGCAACAAAATTGGTGCCATTGATTATCGGATCCTTAACTCATTATCCTATTGGAGCTTGGTTGATGGCGTTATTATCATGATATGTATATATAATCATTTTCTTCAATAATTCGGGATTACATAATTTCCAATTGCCATACTAATGCAAATCCCGGATTTGGTTAATAGCGGTCTGGCGCTAACATGGCCTTGAGGCTTTGGGCAATTATAGTGAAGTAAGTCTATAATAATTCATATAACAATTTTAATAACAATAATAATTATTATACAGATTATTAGCATATAATAATTTAGGAGAGTGTATATTCATACAACAAATAACTACTTATTTAGACTAGATTTATGTTATGTTTATGTTTATGTTTATGTTTATGTTTATGTTTATGTTTATGTTTATATTTATATTTATATTTATATTTATATTTATATTTATATTTATATTTATATTTATGTTTATGTTAAGTTATATAAAGAATTATCTTTTTTTTTAAATTTGATGTACAGGGCGTTAAAAAACAAGTATCAATACTACTTGAGAGGTATAGCTAAACATATGCAGAAAATACTTCATTTACATGGGTCCGCAAATCGGCCGTTTCGGAGATACGGATTATTATTTTTTGCAGCATTTGTGCATTGTTTCGCTTATCTTTCAATAAAAATTTTGTTTAAAAAATTTGCTTAAAAAGAGATTATTATTTTTTGCAGCATTTGTGCATTGTTTCGCTTATCTTTCGATAAAAAATTTGTTTAAAAAATTTGCTTAAAAAGAGATAATTATTTTTTGCAGCATTTGTGCATTGTTTCGCTTATCTTTCAATAAAAAATTTGTTTAAAAAATTTGCTTAAAAGGAGAGGTTCTGTCAAACTTCAGTTTGTAGTTGATATTCAGTGGTTGGTGCTTAATTTCTATGTGCTATGATTTTGACACCTTTGACACCCCATTTTAATTTGCAATTAAAATTGCAAATGTCGAAATTACTTTATATGAGATTGTTGATAACATGTCAAAATATTAAGTCTGCTGTGACTAAGACGTTATCACTCTTCTTTTTCTTTAGAAAGTTTTAAAAACTTTACAATCGTTAATATACATATATATGATATGAAACTTCAATATTTTTTTAGTATCATTTTATCAGTAACTAACTTATTATTTATTGCTGAAGACGGAAGACTGAAGAGATGTTCGCCATACGATTTTGAAGACATACTGTAACTTAAAATTTATTGGATCAGTTGTTAGTAAAATAAATATTCGTTTTTCACCCGAATCCGGCCATCCTCACTCAGCAGGATATACGTGTGCGAACACGCCAAGCATAATCTATCGATTGATTGCATTCAAAATCACAAGCATGAAAATTTTTATATCCCAAGCATTTGCTAAGCCATCGCGCAGTGTTTATCGATTGATTCCCAAAGACTACATCCGAAAGTCTCAGTCATGAATATTTTTATCTGCCACGTATTTCCTAAGGCCCCCTACATGCACACGTTCCGGAGAGTCTCGAGTTTCGAAGGCGAGGGGCACCATAGCAATGATCATTCCTAAAACAGATGAAGATGGAAGCAGACATCTTCCCCCTAGCTTAATTATTAACGTTCTGGCGAACCTCTTTACTCCATGCATTTGCCCCATGAGGCATGGACACACATTCACAAACTTCAATGCAAGAAATCATCGTACATATAAATCCAATACTTTTTCATGACGTAAATAACTATTAAATGCTCAAAATCAATTATTTCAATCATTGACAATCAATTTGAAACATCATTTAGTTCATCTCCTCAATTTGAAACATCATTTTGAATCAATATTATTTATATAAATTCTTAACAATTTTAAATATCTAAATTATTGTTTCTGCAAAAACTAAATGTTATTTTTGTTACTGTTAGCTCTTGCAGAAGAAACATAAGAAAATAGGAAAATAGACGCAGGGAATACGTTCCCATAATATTTTTATCGATTTTAGCATTTTTTGTGACACCTCTTTGAACTTTTCCTGATATTTCTACCGCATTGTTTTAATTGGCTCAGCAGATTGGCATGATTGATGATTCAATCTCACACCCAAACCGAAACTATAAGTTATAGTCGGGACTATTAAAGGCATTATAAATTTCTTCACATGTAAGAAAGCGAAGTTTATAATAATTTGCTGAAATGATAAACCGATCAAAAATTTCTAAGCAAGATATTTTGAAAACCAATCGATCGATTTTTGAAAATAAAACATTTATAAAATCCTTGAACTATCTTATAACATTTGTCTGTTTTGATAATTATGCATTTTTATACACAAATTATGCAAAATACGCACACAAATGATAAACGTGACAGAAACTTTTCAAGATGAAGCAGAAATTTTTGAAGAACAAGATCAAAAAGTATATAAATTTGAACGTACAAACTAGAAAACACGTGCCTCAACTTGTTTAATGGCTTAACTTAAGGTTAGCCTACTTTGTTTTAAATGATTGTTGGAGTTTGTTCAAATTTATCTTGTAATTCAATTTGAATAATAACTTTTTTGGACAGATTGAAAAAAATGTTTCAGACAAATGTTATAATATAGTTTAAGGATTTCATAAATGTTTTATTTTCAAAAATCAATCGAGTGATTTTCAAAATATCTTGTTTCGAAATTTTTCTTCAGTCGCCATTTTGTTATTTGATAAAATAGAAAATAATTGTAAATACAAATGTTTTAGAGAACCGATAGCGCATACTGAAGGTTTTTGTATTTTTTAAATATTTCTTAAAATAAGGGAGTAATGACGATTTTTCGAAAAACAAAAGAACGCGAATAACTATGAACTTGGGCTCCAATTCAAATATTTTAACAAAGAAAAGTTGTTTGTTTCGATGAGTTCTAACTGCCATTTTCGGGTGTTACAACTTAGTATTAACACTAATATATATATATATATATATATATATATATATATATATATATATATATATATATATATATATATATATATATATATATATATATACGCCTATTGCTTTACGGTCCGAAAACGGCATCATGAAAACCCCTAAAAAGGATAGATTTTAGTTGTATAAACGATGACGCCGTACGCATTCATTTTTCTTTGGTTGCATCCATAAAAACCGGAATGTGGGAAAATTATTATAAAAAGAGTCTTACTAATTTATCTGTTGGATATCTCTTCAATATATCTTGTTCTAGCTGTTGACTGGCTGCTAGTGTCATTGTTGTGCCCTTTTCTTCAAAATATTGGGCAATTACTGTAACTAATAAATTTCTTTGTTCTTCTCGAAAACTACAAAATTTGGTGTAGTATTCCAGGAGTGCATTTCCTCTTGACGTTTCATTTAAAACGTCGCTGCAAATAACAAATACATTAAGTACTTAATGACAAATCAGCTTTCAAGTATAAGCTCTTACCTTGTCTAAACTACAAATATCACAGTTAATAAAGCACGAAAATCAGACATCAGCCTGCTACGGTATCAAATATCGACTTGGAGTGTGTGTATATTACTACAAGTGGTAGGTAGTAGGGATGCGTTCTTGCATACCAATGAACTAGTTCATAAATGCGATGAAATAAATTCATCAGTATATGAACCTTTTTCATTAATTTGATGATTGTCGTTCGTTAAAACAATGAATACTATATTACCATATTATTCTATACATTAATATGATGTATGCTGTTCATTAATATAATGATCAGAAAATGCATTGTTATAATGAACTATTTCATGGGGTTGATGAAAATTTTATTGTAACAATGATTTTTTACATCAAGACAAGGAAAAATTGTTCATTGTCTTGAACGGTATAAATAAACGCAGTTATTAATCTATAAACGATATTTCATTCGACTAATGAAAAAGTTCATTGTCCCAATGAATGTTTATCAATGAAGGCAGTTCATTATTATAATGAACAAAATTTGGTTCAGTGCATTATAAACAATAATTATTTTCATCTGAAACCATTGACGTATCGGTGTAGGAGTTAGTCGAAAGTGCTGAACAAACTTTCGTGATGGAGTAATATATTTGGGTAGCGTATAAATCATGTTTAACCAAGAAGACTCGCTTTAATGATTGACTCTGGGGGTTATTTGAGGAAACCGTAAGCATGGACGTTTTTATCTTCCACGTGTATTAGAAGCATCCTCGCTGGGTGTATTGATTGATGTTCAGCGTTTACATCAGTAAGTCCCAAGCATGAGCATTTTTCGCTGTCAAGTATTTTGTAAGAAGGAGCGTTGAGTCAATCGATTGATAGGCGAAGACGTAATCGGTAAACCCAAGCATAAATATTGGGATCTTTCGGTAAGCCACACGCTGACGTCTAACGGGCATCCACCATATCGCCTGCTCAATAAACGCGAAGCGTTCGAATGGCATGTTTTTAAAAAGGTTATAAAACAATTCACGGATTGGTGTTTCATTTGAAATGGATTAATGATTCATTAGGTATTCCAATGTGTCGTCTCTCGTTTGTTTATATATATATATATATATATATATATATATATATGTATCCACATAAGAGTGTGTGTGTGTGGGGAGGTGGGGTGGGGTTGCATATGTGTGGGTGTGGGTGTGTGTGTGTGTGTGTGTTAGTAGTATTGGGTTTAATTTGGATTGGGGGAAAAGGGGGAGGTTATTTAATATACTGATTCTGATTCTATTTATACAACGCAATTGAGTTTGTGTTTTGCATAATGGCGGTCGGATAATTTGCGTTAATAACAGTGGTGGGGTAAGGGTAATTAAATGGTGATCAGTAATAATATCCGGTATTAGATTTCAATGAAAGAATCGTTTTGTATTAAGCTTCGACTGCACGTATAAGACGGCGTCGGGTGTTTAGTATGGACGTAGCGTGGATACCTCAAGTGAAATGAAACGTAGAAACATCTTACTTTTATCAACAGAGAAATTCTTAATGAATTCTGGTAGTTAAAAAAGTTTGCAGCATTCGAGCATTGGGCTTGCTGCAGCGAATAATAATGCATGGCTTGAGGGTCAAAGTTCATCGGGAAACCACAGGGGTCCGCTGTCTTGCTCATCCTGGGGGCCGCCGGTCGGCCCCAGCGCATTCTGTGTGCTGCGTGGGGCCCCCAGTACGTACCCAATCAAGGCAGAATAAACAAATTAATGAGTCTGCGCCTCTGTTTTCTCATTTTCTATTTATGGCCGTTTAAAAGCTTTCGGAATCTTTCACTTAAAATAAGGGAGGAGAGTGAAAGGACTTCACCTTCACTTCCACAAGGAACTTTTCCCAATTCTGCGGCGGAATAATTAGAAAATCCGAAGCGACAAATTCGCCCCCCACGTAAGTACAACGCGCATTTATCGGTGGCGCGCTTTAAAATTACGACTGGTAATCCCCGGGGATAACATATAACATTCTAAGGCACAGTGACGAGTGCGCAAAGCCACAGCTTCCTTCCTCTAGTGTGAAGCATCAGGGATCCCATTCACCACAATCCCGCCGGCATCATCCGTTGCCCTTTGGACTTCACATCTTCCAGATTACTTTGCAAAGCCTCGCCGCTATTATTATTTTCATCATTAGAGGCCTCCTTGATTGAGATATCGCATATACCCTTTATATCTTTTCCGTATACAACCTCCATTATTGGCTCAT
This sequence comes from Othius punctulatus, assembly GCA_951805005.1. Lineage (NCBI taxonomy): Eukaryota > Metazoa > Arthropoda > Insecta > Coleoptera > Staphylinidae > Othius > Othius punctulatus. The sequence goes on from OX638147.1 coordinate 25,646,741, forward strand.
TTTTTTTAATAAAGAGGGATCAGGATTAAAGCAATCCCGTCTTGGCGCCAATTAACATCGGCTAACTTGTCCTGCAGTCTCGCTCAAAAGCGCGCCTCGCCGCCCCCCAGCAGAGCGCTAATGTATTCCTCTAACACAATAAGCCGCGAATGGCTGCTGCTAGGTAATTTGCGCCAATTTTCCGCCCAAAAGCTCTGAATATCGAAGCGTAATTAAAATGCGGGCGCAAGTTACACCGTATTTGTCATAACACGGCTCAACGTTAATGGTTCATAAATTTATTTATGACCCCTAAAAGTTATGTTAAACCGCACAAATAAGCATCACGATATCACTATAAAAACCTATAAGTGTCGAAATCCACCCATAACATAATACACTATCCGAAACTGTAGAAAACGCATTGAATTATCATCGAGTCTTGAATCATTTGTTAAAAGCTTTACTGCCTCTCAACCTCCTCGGATCAAGTGGCATCGCGCTGAACGTGTAGTTGAGGCGCTGTTGATTCAAGTACTCCTCGAGAAAGCTTTACACAATACGAATCATATAACCAGTCGTAGGTGAAAAATATCTACTCTCTTCAGATCACTTGATATCAATCCTAACTACATACAATAAAACGCCCATCAATTTTTAATTACTAAAATAACACTACGTAACGACTGAAAACCTGATTCGCGTTGCATTATTTTAATAACAGCATACAACCTACAACCAGAGAATAGGCATAAGCGCCGACAGTGTAACAGTGGCTGTCTACTTAACTTTGTACAGTACATGAGCTGGATCTGTATTTTTTCTTCTACTAGTGTTGGGAGACAGATCCCTTCTCTTTTACCTTCTAACTACCGATCTCTCTTGACCAACACTTGTTCTTTTCCGATCCCAACGTTATTAAGGGTGTTTTTGCATTTCGCCGTTCGTCGATTTTGAGATACATGGCACAGCAATGCTGGCTAGGAGTTTCAATTTTCACAAACTCTTGTCTTACCTTACTAGAAAAAAACTGTAAAGTCTTCAGAAAACAATTCATTTTAACTTACATAAATTTCGTAGAAAAAAGTGAACATATCATGTAAACTTGTTTAAATTTCATAAAACAAACACTTTTCTTTGTTTAACATTTGTTTATAAATTTCAATGCAAATTGGCTCAAATTTTATGAAACTAGGTATATAGTATGAAAAATTTTATAATTCGTGCAAAATTGTAATTATTTCATGGTAAACTGTATAATTTTCACGGAAAATTTTAAACAATCTATTTTTTAATGAGTATAAATTTCAAGGAAAACTTCACAAATCGCAAATTTAGTAGAAAACTGAATACATTTTATGAAATAAACGGTATATATTTCATAATATGTGAACACACTTCTATAATCTTCATGGAAAATTTTAAACACTACGGAAGTGAGTACAAATTTTAAGGAAAACTTCACAAACCGCAAATATAGTAGAAAATTGGAGACATTTGATGAGAAATGGTATATTTAAAAGATTTTTCCCAATTTTTTTGGAAAATTGCCTGATGCATTTGAAAATGTGACAAATTTGATGGGAAATGGTATATTTCATGGATTCATTCCCATTTTTTTTTGGAAAATTGCCGATTGCATGGAAAATTGAATCATTCCATATATTGAATTGAACACTGCAGAATTCAAGGCATATTGGAAAATTTCATTGAAACTTTTATAAATTCCATGGAACTTGTATTGACTTTCATTGGCACAAACATTATGACAAATTATATAATAGGAAAATTTCATAATTCGAGAAAAATTGTAATCATTTCATGGTAACTTCTATAATTTTCACGGAAAATTTTAAACACTATGGGAATAAGTACAAATTTTTAGGTAAAGTTTGGAAACTGCAAGTTTAATTGAAAATTGAATAGACATTTGCAAAACAAATGGTATATTTCATAAAATCTTGCACAATTTTTTTAGAAAATTGCCTAATGCGTGGGAAAATGTATCATTCTATACATTGAATCTAGCGCTGCAGAATTCAATGCATATTGGGAAATTTCCTTGAAACTTTTATAAATTCCATGGAACTTGTATTGACTTTCAACTTTAATTGGCACAAATGATTTATGACAAATTATATAATATGGAAAATTTCATAATTAGTATAATTCGTGAAAAATTGTAATAATTTCATGGTAACTTCTACAATTTTCACGGAAAATTTAAAACCCTAAGTACTTAAGCCCTAAGTACTTTAAAACCTAGGTTTAATCACTGAAACAATAAATTTATAAATAATTGATTCTATCAAAATTCTATATACTTTCAAATTTCAATGATTATTCTCAAATTTTACTATTCTGTCGAAGTTTTAACACCATTTCGATATCTAAACTTCTAGAATTTTGAACTACAAACACTGACAATTCTGCACACAACTTTGAATAATTCTTTATTAAAACAGTGTACATTGTAGTTAAATACACAAAAATTTAAAAATTCTGCACCTATATTTAACCTTTATTTTTTATTTTGAACTTAAAAATGGAGTTTACTCAAATTCAAACACATTGGCGTGCATATAAAATCTAACAATTCTGTACTTTAGAGAAATCCAACTTTAAAAATTGTGCGTTTTAAGAATTTTTCATTCAAACCGTTAGAATTTGTTACTTGGAAAACCTTTACTTTTGAAAACTCAAAAATTATACATGTAAAATTCTCTTGTATACACTTTTAGTATTCAGTATATTAAAGTTGAAAATAAATATACGTAGAGAAAATCGATCATTCTGTACACTGAACTTTCATAAAATTGTAATTTGGTCCCAAAAAAAAAATGTACTAAAATGCACGTCCAACATAAATAAGTGCTATACAATTCAATTCTAATCAAATACAAAATTCCATTCATAAAACTATCAAGAATGTTAGAGTCGTAAATCCTTAACATATTTTTTTTCGATTTTTTAAATTGCAAAATTCAATTCCATTCTTAAAACTCGTAGAATTCTATGCCTTTAACTTTTATTAACTTTAATATTTCTGGAGCAACATTTTACTTTAATCATTTAATTACAGGTAATAGATCATTTGCTTTAAGTTTTTGAAGCCTCTAGTTAAAACTTTTAGAATTCTGCAAGTTACATTTCAAAATACTATATTTAAAATCATTTTATACGTTAAACTAAAATATTTATTACATCCAACTTTCAGATATTTCTTCTAGAAAATTTTAGAACCATACTTAACAAATAATAACATTCTAGGATATATGACTGAATAAACAATATGCCTTTAACTGTTTTTAACTATAATATTTTTAGAGTAATGCTTTACTTTAATCATTTAATTATAGGTAATAAATTATGTGCTTTAAGTTTTTCAAATCTCTACTAAAAACTTTTAGAATTCTGGAAGTTAAATTTCAAAATTTTATATTTAAAATTTTAAGGATTTTACATGTTAAACTTCAAGATTTATTACATCCAACTTCCTAAAATTTCTTCTAGAAAATTTTAGAACCATACTTAACAAATAATAACATTCTGGGATATATGACTCTATAAACAGTATGCCTGTAACTTTTTTAACTTTAATATTTTTAGAGTAATGCTTTACTTTAATCATTTAATTACAGGTAATACATTATTTGCTTTAAGTTTTTTTAAATCTCTACTAAAAACTTTTATAGCTGACTTCACGGACATTACCTTCTTTGGTGGTGGAGAACTCCTATGTCTCCATTGTTTAGATTGTTGCTTGGTCTCAGGGGTATAATAGTGAAGCCAAGTTTCATCTGTTGTAACAAATTGTTGGACGAAATCGATATTATTTGAGTTAAAACGGTCTAGACTCTTTTGACAAATTCTCATTCTCTGAAGGTTTTGATCCAATCTCAATATTTTCATCCGTAATTCTGCAGTTAGGATATGAAATGTTCTTTCATCTCACATACCTATATCCTTAGCAATTTCGGAGACCTTTAATCGACGATCCTGCATAACCATATCGTGGACTTTTTCGACGATTTCAGGCAGTTTTTGATCGTCCACATCTTCTAGGCTCTCACGACCATGTTTAAATTCGGTCACCAACTTATGCACAGTCGTAAATGATGGCGCAGAGTCTCCTAACGTATCCTGCATATCTTGTTGAATTTCTGTTGCCTTCCAACCCTTTTTCACAAAATATTTGATAACAGGACGCGTTTCAGTTTTATACATTTTTCAAAACTCGCAAAACTAGCTTTACTCAAAGGAGCACCAAATTGGTACTACTTTACAAAACAATTTAAACTTTTACAGTTGTGCACATGATAGTTTGGGTCATCTATTGTATAGACTTTATTCGGGCTGATGCTGCCATCTGTGCTTCATTTCGCGTACTTTTCAAAGTACCCTCGTATATAAATAAAACACAATTTGTGTGAAACTGTTCAGTTTTCTTCTCAATTGTTATTGAGAAAGAAACAATTGTTATAGTACGAAATTAAATATTTTGTGAAACTCACACCAATTGTGTTTTTTAGATAATTCTTTATATATTTGATATTAGTTATGTAGTGGTATGTTAGTTTGAAAATATTTGTTTGTGAGTGGTGATGGTGGGTTGAGAATTTAATTAAAGGTGGATGTCTGTGGTTTTGTTTTGTTCGTGATACACTGCGAGTGTAATTTGATATGTTGAGATTAATAGGGTTGTTGTTTTGTATTTTAAGTGACAGTCAATATGTGCCGTGGTGTTCAATGAGAGGAGGTAGTGATTATGTGGAGGGTCGGTGAATGTTCGATTCGGTATTTGTTCGTTTTTGATAAGGGGCTCCGGGTGATAAATATGAAATTTATTCACGACCGTGGGGGCGAGTGTATTAGAATTCCGTGGTATAAGTTATTCCGGGAATAAACGTCGATAATTTCTCTTCCTAATCAGGAAACAGGTAGTGTAATAAAGTCTTTGATCTTCGGAAACGGCTCCTTGCAGAGCAGATGATCCGAAGTGGATTTCACGCCGTTATGACCCTAAGTGTGGCTGGGGCGGCGAGAAGGGGTGGCCGGGGCGGGGAGGCCCTGGCGGCGGCGGAGGTGGCTTGTCAATAGGATGAGGGGCACGCAGATTATAATCCCGCTTCTTCGGTTTTCGCTCCCGCGTTAGATTTACACCGCCACACTAACTTCGCGCTCACCGAATCATTTCCCAAAAGAGCCCGACTGCCTTTGTGATGCTATCGTTATTCATCTCGACATAACCAACACCGCCAACTACCGCCTCGCACTTAATATTTTTATAGGCTTCGCAGCGAAAGGGGAATCCCCCGCCCCCGCATGGAGGTGTTGGCGGTTGGTGGGAAATATAATTTAATAATTGCAAAAAATTGAAACAGGGTGCGGACATAATTGTAAATTCCGCCGGTGCGCGTCGTTATTAGCGGCCGGGCTATTTTAGGTTTCGGTGCAAATGTCATTTAGCGGTGCAGGGCTAAGTTTGAAAAAGCGGCGACTTCAGTGGCCATCGTGGCTAATCTGAAACGTGCCGTGCATAAAGAGGAGTTGGTTTTGCCATAGCCGTATAATTTAACAAGTTGGGACGCACATGTTACAAGGCTGCCGCTCCTCCTCCGCGATCGTTACGTACCTCTCCGGAATAATCCCATAGATTCGGCGATATGGATTGTTAGAGAAAAACAGTAATATCACTTCAGCTGGATAAACATAACGAAACTATGTAAAAATATACACAATAATTCTGGAACCGATTGTCATATGGATAAATTTATGATCCGAGTTTCTCCTGTATCCAAGGGATCTGCTCGCAAAACAAAACTTCGTATTTTATTACAACGATGCAATCCGAGGGAATTACAATATTTACTACTAGTTTTGCTTCATATCTCCCTTAGAAGTTTAAGGCTCAGATATTGTACTTCCCGCGAACGAGAACTCATTTCCAAAATCATTATTACACACACACACACAGCCACGCGCGCTCAACTCTCACAGCTTAATAACGTGATTATTTTTCCAGTGCCGCCGAATATCGACGACTCCTTGAGCAGCAGTGATGTTATTGTCCGAGAAGGCGCCAACGAGACGCTGACCTGTCGAGCCACGGGATCTCCTCAGCCCAGTGTAAAGTGGAAAAGAGACGATAACTCCAAGATCACCATAAACAAGACACTTACTGGTTTGTGAATGCTTTTATAAAACTTTTTACTTACCGCAATCACAATATATTGCGATTTCGCAGGGAACCGATTCTTTTTTTGTTTTGGTGACACAGCAGGTTTCTAACTCTTACTTCCTAACGCCATTTTTATCTCGAATCCTAATAAATGGCACCTACCCGTGTTATTTTTTTTCCACGACCTCCACGCTCTGCATTGGCAATTCCGCCCTCGCCCCAATTAACTCTCAATTACACCCGACAATTAATTTTTCCGATCTTGTAATTAATTATTAATTACAGAAATAATCAGTCCCTATTTACCCATATTTGTCCACATTTATTGTGACGGCCGCTGCGCCACAATCAAACCTAATTGGTGCACGTTCTATTTACATTCCGATGTAATAGTTATCGATTAATAATTGTGAAAATTACTATATCCCCACGCAATTCGCGTAAACTGCACAACGAAGTGGCCCTTTTTAACGAGCCGCCGATTTGCGCAAACGTTTTTAAATTTCTATTTCAAGAACCCACAATGGCCATCTCGCTCACTAGTTCACGCAAAACCCCTTTCACTCGCATGCATACACGTAAACATCTTTACTTGTTAAATATTTTTTCGTTTTAATTGTTTGTATGCTTACACGTGAAATTGTTTCAGTTCCCGAATGGGAGGGCGACACTTTGGAGCTGACCAGGATATCGCGCCTAGATATGGGGGCTTACTTGTGTATCGCCAGCAACGGAGTCCCCCCGACAGTCAGTAAACGGATAAAAGTCAGCGTCGACTGTAAGAGTTTTATTCTTAATTTATTGCGCTTGTAGCAGAAATTTAGTTGTAAGATGAGGAAGTGGGAAACGAAAGGCTAGCGCTGCACCGGCTAGTGAAAGGTAAAGAAAACGAACAATAAATATCTAATAACGAGGGGGGATGTTTTGAGATAGAGACAAAGAAACAACGGTACAGTCTCGTGTATAAATTAGTATCCATTGTCCAGAGGGAACCGCTATGCAATTCAGACTGTCAGCTTTACAATAGAGGCGTGAGACTGTTGTGAAATTATACACTCCACAGTTCTACAATGGTCAGCTAATGTAGCCACCATTTGTCCATACTGAATCTAGCCGCTCCGAACCGGACCAGTTAGCTAACGTTGTTAACACCGCATCTTCGACCTTTCACGTAACGCTCGCCCCATTAAGGCAAACGAGATAAAAGATGCACGAGCTCGGAGCTTTTCACTGCAGCGCTATTATCAATAATAATAACAAACCATGCGGATCGCACGTGTGTAACACAATCCGGCGGTGATTTGGCTCTGTCCTTTTGTAGGGGCGGCGATGCGTCACGTCAATAATTAATTGCAATAGGAGATTGTAATAGGAGACGCATATCGCCCCGCTGACATCATATACACTGTGTGATTAATTGATTACGTATTATGACGAAGTGTCGCTTTGTTTCGGCGCGTCGCCGCCTGACCACCACCTACACCGTCCAACACCAACAAATAAAAACCCAAATTCCACAGGACACGCGAAAAAATCTCCACCCCTCACCACTAAAAAAAAATACACCATCCATCCACCCATTATCAACCGGTCGATTGCGCTGTAATAAATATTAAAATTTGAACATATGAGGATGATTATTGTGAGATATTAATTTAACACAGTAATTGTGCTAGTTGATTAATGTTTGAAATGCCGCTCATAATAATGGCCAGCGCTGCAGCAGCGGCGTGCCACGCTCGCACTCCACAATCGAACTTCGACACGACATTAAAACAGGATATATAAATGATATTTAACCGCAACAATTATGAATTACTGCCCGCATTTGCAAACCGCCACCGATTTTACACAATTGATTCCTTAGGCACAACGATTACCGATACATTATGAATATTAAATCGCAAAAATTATATTACAATTACATTTTACAAATGAAAAGCATCAATGCAAAAACACACACGTCACATGTTTCTACAAATCATCCATTATAGATATGAATTGTCAAATTTACATAGGAAATAAAACAACAGAAAATTACGAAAAATATAAAATAGCAAGAAAGCTAGTCAAGGAATTGACGCAAAAAGACAACAATGGATTGAATTTGGCAATAAAATAGAAAGAGACAGCAAAGAAAGCCAAAAACTATTTTATAGGGCACTAGAGACACTCAGAAGAGGAAGAACCCAACACACAAGAGGAATCAAAAATAAAGACGGGAAACTGCTAACGAAAGAGAAAGAAGTGATGGACAGATGGAAGGAGCACTTTCAAGAACTTCTATGGGCGGAACAAAAAGAACAAATAGTAGAGAGAAGTGAAAATTCGCGGCAAACAGAGGACAAAGAACCGGCAATTACCATAACAGAGATACAAGAAGCTATAAGAAACCTGCAAAATGGGAAAAGTCCAGGATACGACAAAGTCACGACGGTAATGCTAAAATACATGCGACAAAAAGCTACGGAGAAATTACACCAGATAATAAGCAAAGCATGGGAAGAAGAACAAATCCCTAAGGACTGTAGAACCACACTCAAAGTACCGATACATAAAAAAGGAGACAAACATGAATGCAATAACTATCGAGGAATATCACTGACCAGTGAGGTTATGAAAGTATACGAACAAATAATAGACAAGAGGATCAGAGCAAAAATAGAAAATACATTGACAGAACCGCAAAGCAGATTTAGAAAAGGCAGAAGCGTTCAAGACCACATATTTACCACATAATAGAAAAGAAATACCAACAAGAAAGGAAAACAATATTTGTAGGATTTATTGATATAGAAAAAGCTTTTGACAAAATTCCCAGAAGAAAACTATGGAAGGTAATAGAAGAGAAAGGCATCAACCAAAAAATAATAAGAATAATTAAAAACATTTATGAAGGAAATAACAACCGTGTCATAAGCCAGGGCGGAATATCAGAACCATTCCAAACAAACGAAGGATTAATACAGGGAGATGGACTAAGCTCCCTACTTTTCATAGTATACATTAATGAAGTCATCACAAAGTGCACCCAAAAAACTAAAAAGCTGTATGTAGGCTATAAACAACTTCAAAGAATATCAATCTCTGAAGTAGCTTTCGCGGATGACCTTGTAACAGTCCGGTATCGCCTCCGACCGAAACTGCCTTTTAATTATTAATTTCGCGCACAGACCTCCACCGTAGGCAACCATACTCACACGTTTTTTTAAACGTGACGTGTTTTCCGTCCTACGTGTGATTTTTTAAAATTAAAAAACGTCGCGATACGCTACCATGATGGGAGAAGCTGGTTACCTTCCCTATAGTGCGGACGTGCCACGAGGTCACAGTTTTCCTTGGTATATCGCCATCCGGTTTCCGGGATATAAAACGTGAACTCATTTAACCACCCTTAAAGGGATTGACGGCACCAAGCGCAAGGCAAGGGAGGGTACTATACGACTCAACTCCATACGCTCACAACATCAGAGTAAGTAATTAAACGCGACATTTTTTTTCTTTTCGTAAAGCCACGTGTCCGGCCATTGTTACTAAGGCCATGTGCTTTGCAGGCGTTTTTTTGGGTAAGGGCTAAGTAACCCAGCCAGCCAGGTCTTGGCTAGGGGCAGCGACCATCCTGCCAGAGTTATCTGAAGACCGCAGCTAGTGGCGTCATCCACGTTCGAGAGCCGAGTCCAGAACCGTCAGCGAAGTCACACACGAGGAACACAGGCCTGATCTATATATTTTTTTTTCTTGTTCTCTCCTATTTTAATTTCATTTGATATATCGTTTTTTTCTTTTGTGTAAAATTTGCGTTACGTGTTTCGTGCCGTACGTGTTTTGCGCTTTTGTAAGAAAATGTCGCTCCGACGGCTATTCGAATAGCGCGTTACGAATTCGCGGGATTCGGCCGAATCGAGTGAAGGCGGCGCGAAAAGGTTGCGGGCGGAGGAATTTATTTCAGGAAGCGTAGGCACGGTGTCCTGTCTTTTGTGTGAATAAACGCAGATATTTTACACCACAACATTCACACCTGTTATTTTTTGTTCCCCGCACGTTTTCTCAATCGGGCATTCTTTTCAGTTTAACTTCCTATTCTCACTGCGAGATTTAAATCTGGTGGTGTGGGCGCCAGATGGTCAGCCGTTGCGACAGTTCGTAATTTCTGAACTTCGCTGACTGTCTGCCGTCAACCCATGCAGGTAGGGTGGAGCCTCCCTTTGCGACGAAGTAGTGGCGAGGTTAAAATTACGTGGAGCCTTTTTTTAACCCCCCACTCTCCGACACCGAGAGCCGGCCCTCGTCGCTGCTTCGAAGGGACCCTCCACTTGCTCCACGGCCTAACGCGCTGATTGCCCTTCAGGCACGTCACAACCTAATACTGATTGCAGGAAAGGAAGAAGAACTGAGCGCAAATCTCAAAACTTGGAATGAAGCACTAAAAGAATATGGAATGACAATAAATAAAAGCAAAACAAAAGTAATGGTAATTGGAGATGAACAACACAAGATCGACATAACATTGGAAAACGAAGAGATTGAACAAGTAAAAAACTACAAATACCTTGGAGTGGATATACATATTAATGGTAATCAAGAATTGGAAATAAACAATAGAATAGAAAAAGTAATGAAAACATATTACGCAATGGGATCATTCATAAACAACAAACAAATATCAAAGAAAACAAAAATTAACGCATACAAAACCATTACAGACCAATATTGACCTTTGGTTGCGAAACATGGGTGTTGAACCAAAGACTAAAAAGTAAGATTGGTGACAAATTTTGACAGTAGACCTCCGAAAGACCTCACGAGCTAGCAACATAATCACTATAGCGAAAGTGTTACCAACTTTTGAAAAGTCACTCTTCCGTCAAACCGCCCTCGTAGGTGTTGAGATTCCTTAGGAGAGTTAAAGTTGATAGTGTCTTCAAGTTGAAGTTTAAACCTCTGCCCGTTAGTTAATCTGTTAGTCAATCTAGCAGGTATTTCCTTTTCTATACTTCTATCGCTTAGGGTGAGGACAATCGGAGAATAGTCAGAGTTCATATCCCAAGCCTCTTCCACGTACATATAGTTTACAGACACATTTCGTGTTATAAAGCTACGAAGAGTTAAAGTCCAAAAACGCAAGCTGTTTTTAACAGACATGTGTTTTGCATGGACGCTATTCTAATGTTCCAGCAATAAAAAATATGTTCAATAAAATGCTCTTATCAGTCCATTAGTTTTTAATACATTCCATCTTTTAGTATGTCGACTTATTTTTTCTACAAAATTTGACCTTTCTACAAATGCAGTTCTAAATTTTACATTGCATAAGAATATTTTCGAGAAAACATAATTTAAGCAATTTTTTGTTAGAAAACCAAGCGATATTTCGAAACACAGTTTCTATAATTAAGAAACAATTGCAGTCAATATAATTGACTGTACAATGACTGCATGTGCAGTCATTATATTGACTGCAATTCGATATAATTGACTGCATGAGAAAAATTTGGAGAGACAAATACTAGAAATATGAAGCTTAGAAATCCAATCAATTTTTCACTACTGATACCCACTGCACAGTCCGCTTATACTTATACATTTTATAACTCATGCATAACCTAAATGACTAATTGGTCAATGTTGGAGGCATCTACTTCGTGATACATGATGAAATTAAATAAAACAAACACTTTTCTTTGTTTATATCACACTGTTTATTAAAATTAGTGTAACTAGTTTCGATTAGGTTCTGGTCATGATCAAACTTAGAGTGAAATAAAATACAAATAAAACACTTATTATAAATATGTATAAATGGATGTTTTATTTGTACTTATACATTTTATAACTCATGCATAACCTAAATGACTAATTGGTCAATGTTGCAGGCATCTATTTCGTGGTACATGATGAAATTAAATAAAACAAACACTTTTCTTTGTTTATATCACACTGTTTATTAAAATTACTGTAACTGGCTTTGATTACGTTCTGATCATTATCAAACTTTGACTAAAATAAAATACAAATAAAACACCTATTATAGATATGTATAAATAGATGTTTTATTTGTATTTTATTTTATTCTAAGTTTGATAATGATCAGAACGTGATCGAAACTAGAGTCACTAATTTTAATAAACAGTGTTAAATAAACGAAGAAAAGTGCTTGTTTTATTTTTTTCTAAATGACTAGACTTATATTTTACTAAACCTACGAGATTTATGGAACTGAATCCACTATAATATTTTGCCTTCATTTTACGCAAGCGTGCTGTAAAACCATTGCATTAAATTACAAACCTACATGCATCGTAAAATATGAATGAAACTATTCCCGATCTACTACATTTTCGCAGCGCTAATCCAAAATTAATCCGAGATTACCGCCTACAATATATTGCCAGCAACGAATTCTTGAATTCCCAAAAATAAGCCAACAAAATATGAACGTGGCGCTAAAAATATTTCGTGCCATCCGCGTTGTGGGAATAGAATTATTTGCTAATTCAATCCTAAAACCGGGATTACCATTTGTCTCTAAAGATAATCTATGTGCACTAATTAATTTCGCTACAATACGATGCGCTATTGATTTTAACAGAGCTGGTTCTTGCATTGTGCGGTTTAATATTATCCGATTAACCTTCGCTGGATGGAACTGCAATACGAGTAAAGGCCCATCAGATGTCTTCCATACGCAGATGTTTAAAATGTCATGTTACAACTACGTACAGTATCATTATAAAGCTCCCCTCCGTTTGACGTAATATCCTACGCTGGATAGATATCTAATCTGGGACCAATTTCTTCGTTTTTAATATGGGTCGGATAACATTAACGATTGCCCGTCTCATGCCTGCATACGTACGCCTACATATCCCCAATAATTATGTTTACAATTATAAAACTTAATATTTCTCGTACACATACAGCGAAATACGTAAAAAAATATATTATTAGGTCAAATTTATGTAATGCTTCGTAAAACTTAATCGTGTAATTACCGGACTTGCTACTAACTGATTTTTCTGGAAAGTCATGCTTCAGTTGATTTAGCAATTTTTAACCTTCGCTTAGCGGAAGCACGGACCCCAGGTTGAAAATCGCTGCTCGAAAGGCAGGACGATTTATTATTGCCCGGCGCATCCACCATTTTTATATAACGAGTTAAAAATATCTAATCAGTTCAAAAGTTGTAAAAATGAAACGTGGCACATACAACCACGTTAAATGCATTCATAAGAAACGACACGTACAAACAAATTATTTCGTTTTGTACGAGTTAGGTATATGATAATCAGTTCTTCAGAATTAACGGTAGGATTAAAGCATCTGGATTGGATTTCCGTTGTCATAGGGAGTTCAAATTGTAGAAAAATTTTGAAACTCAAAAAAAAAATACTGGCAACCCCTAAATTGCATGGGAGAGGGTGCATCCACCACTGAAAATCACAGAAAATCGCTGCTTGAAGGGCAGGACGATTTATTATTACCCGGCGCATCCACCATTTTTATATAACGAGTTAAAAATGCCTTAACAGTTCAATGTTTAATTTTTACAAAACGTGCCACCTACAATCACGTTAAATGCAATCATAAGAAGCGACACGTACAAAAAAATCATTTCGTTGTGTATGAGTTAGGGCCATGATAAACAGTAATTCAGAATAAGCGGAGAATTCGAGCTTACGGATTGGGTTGCCGTTGACGGACGGGGTTCAAATTTAATAAGCGCTTGTAGAAAAATTCAAGAAACTAAAAAAAAATACTGGCAACCCTTAAATTGTACAGCAGAGGGCACATCCACCACTGAAAATCGCAGAAAATCGCTGCTCGAAGGGCAGGCCTAATTATTATTGCCCGGCGCATCCACCATTTTTTTATATAACTAATTTAAAATGCCTTAACAGTTCAAAGTTGTAAAACTTAAACGTGCCACCTACAATAACGTTAAATGCATTCATAAGAAGCGACACGTACACAAAAATTATTTTGTTTTGTATGAGTTAGGGCTATGATAATCAGTTATTTAGAATAAGTGCCAGGAACTTCCGGAGTGGGCTGCCGTTGTCGTTGGGGGTTCAAATTTAATAGGCGCTTGTAGAAAATTTTAAGACACTCAAAAAAAGTACTGGCAACCCCTAAATTGTACGACAGAGGGTGCATGCATCACTGAAAATCGCATAAAATCGCTGCTCGAAAGGCAGGATGATTTATTATTGCCCGGCGCCTCCACCATATTTATATAAGGAGTTAAAAATGCCGCGACAGTTCAAAAGTTGTAAAAATTAAACGTGGTACCTACAATCACGTTAAATGCATTCATAAGAAACGACTAGTACAAAAAATATATTTCTTATTGTATGAGTTAGGGCTATGATTATCAGTTCTTTCAGATTAATAAGAAATGACTGGTACAAAAAAAAAATCGTATTGTACGCCTTAGGGCTATGATTATCAGTTCTTTTAGATAAGTGGAGGTTTGGAGCTTATGGATTGGGTACCGTTGACGAACGGGGTTCAAATTTAGCAGATGCACGTAGAAATATTCAAAAAAGTATTAAAAATATATTCGCAACCCCTAAATTGAACGGAAAAGGGTGAATCCGATATTTTTTATATAACGATATATTAAACACTTAGAAAGTTGTTTTTTTTTCTCATTTCGTTAATTAGCCAAATTGACAAAGGTGTATTGTCATTTGTTGTTCTTAAAAATAATAATTTATAACAATAAATAGTAATAATATATAATAATAGTAAAATATCTATACTAGCCATGCACTTGATGTTATCTTAAAATTTATATGTATGAAATAAGTATCCACCTTATTTCATAAATCTACCTACCTACTCATGACACGGTATTGGTTTAATAATAATTATTATTAGTCTTATAATTTATTATAATTAATAATAATACAGTAAAACCTCTCTTAACGGACGCCTCCGAATAGCGGACGCCTCTCTTGAATGTACATTTACCGATTCCCCGAATACACTAATGCAACCTTCCATGTTCCATAAGAAATTGTTAGTAGAAAGAAAAAAAGAATATAATAAATAATATGATAATAAAAAGAAAAAAATCACGAAAATAATGGGCTATTAGATCATAGCGTAGACGAAAATGAACCTGTACACAATTGTGAAATTAAAAATCTCGGTAAAGGAACTTGCTTGCTGCCCAAAAGTTTTCACAATTAATGATGCATGTGGAATCAGAAATTTCCAAGACAAAACTTAACAACAAGGAACTAACAAAAATTCTTGACTTTTTCGTGGCAAACTAAAATAAATAATTCATTTTAATAGTATATTGTATTTTCACATATAATTGCAAGGTTCCTGAGAAAATTACTTATATGTACAAATAGTATTACTGATTAGTAATATACATAATAAATTGTAAAATACATGTAGTGTACTATATGTACAATGTAGTCATGTAGTCAAATGTTAAACTGCAACACTCGAAATGTGCCGAATATGAATGTTGTCGAATTTTAAAATGCTATTATCATAAATTTAAATTGCAATTTAATAAAATATTTCAAATTTTATTAGTCAAATATTCGATTCCAAGACAAATCTGTTTAAGTTTAGTAGATTTATAACCTACACTATTCGGCTCAATACCTTTGATAGATTTTGACTGTTTTTGGACAAACTATTGACTTCTATAAACATATACAATTTAAAGTTTAAAAGACTTGGACAGTTGTAATTGAAAATTATGATAGTTGCATCTTAAAATTTGCAATTTCCAAATTTTCACATTTCGGTAATGATATGAATATTGTCAAATTTTAAAATGCAATTGTCATAATTTTCAATTGCAGTTTACTAAATATTTCAAATTTTATTAGTCAAATATTCGACTCCAAGACAAATCTGTTAAATTTTGGTAAATTTATAATCTACACTCTTGGGTATATACCTTTGATAGATTTTGACTGTTTTTGGACAAACTTTTGACTTCTATAGACATGTGCAATTGAAAGTTTAATAGACTTGGATAGTTGTAATTTAAAATTATGATGGTTGCATCTTAAAATTTGCAATTTCCATATTTTCACATGTCGATAATGATATGAATATTGTCAAATTTTAAAACGCAATTTTCATAATTTTCAATTGCAATTTAATAAAATATTTCTAATTTTATTAGTCAAATATTCGATTCCAAGACTAATCTGTTAAATTTTGGTAGATTTATAACCTACACTCTTGGGCTTTATACCGTTGATAGATTTAGACTGTTTTTTGTCAAACTTTTGACTTCTATGAAGATATGTAATTAAAATTTTAAAAGACTTGGATAGTTGTAATTGAAAATTATGATAGTTGCATCTTAAAATTTGCAATTTCCACATTTCCACATTTCGAATATGATATGAATATTGTCAAATTTTAAAATGCAATTGTCTTAATTTTCAATTCCAATTTACTAAATATTTCAAATTTTATTAGTCAAATAGTCGTCTTTAAGACTAATTTGTCAAATTTTGGTAGCTTTATAATCTATACTCTTGGGCTCAATACCTTTGATAGATTTAGACTGTTTTTGGTCAAACTATTGACTTCTATGAACATATGCAATTGAAAGTTTAAAAGACTTGGACAGTTGTAATTGAAAATTATGATAGTTGCATCTTAAAATTTGCAATTTCCACATTTTCACATTTCGATAATGATATGAATATTGTCAAATTTTAAAGTACAATTGTCATAATTTTTAATCGCACTTTAATAAAATATTTCAAATTTTATTAGTCAAATATTCGACTCCAAGACAAATCTGTTAAATTTTGGTAGATTTATAACCTACACTCTTGGGCTCAATACTTTTGATAGATTTTGACGGTTTTTGGACAAACTTTTGACTTCTATGGACATGTGCAATTGAAAGTTAAAAAGATTAGGACAGTTGTAATTGAAAATTATGATAGTTGCAACTTAAAATTTGCAATTTCCACATTTTCACATTTCGAATATGATATTAATATTGTCAAATTTTAAAACGCAATTGTCATAATTTTCAATTGCAGTTTACTAAATATTTCAAATTTTATTAGTCAAATAGTCGTCTCTAAAACTAATTTGTTAAATTTTGGTAGATTTATAATTTACACTCTTGGGCTCAATACCTTTGATAGATTTAGACTGCTTTTGGTCAAACTTTTGACTTCTATGGACATATGCAATTTCAAGTTTAAAAGACTTGGACAGTTGTAATTGAAAATTATGATAGTTGCATCTTAAAATTTGCAATCTCCACATTTTGATAATGATATGAATATTGTCAAATTTTATAATGCAATTGTCATCATTTTCAATTGCAATTTACTAAATATTTCAAATTGTATTAGTCAAATATTCGACTCCAAGCCAATCCGTTAAATTTTGATAGATTTATAACCTACACTCTTGGGCTCAATACTTTTGATAGGTTTTGACTGTTTTTGGACAAACTTTTTACTTCTACGGACATGTGCAATTGAAAGTTTAAACGACTTGGACAGTTGTAATTGAAAATTATGATAGTTGCATCTTAAAATTTGCAATTTCCACACTTTCACATTTCGATAATGATATGAATATTATAAAATTTAAAAATGCAATTGTCATAATTTTTAATTGCAATTTAATCACATATTTCAAATTTTATTAATAAAATATTTGACTTTAAGACAAATTTATTAAATTTTGGTAGATTTATAATCTACATTCTTAGGCTCAATACCTTTGATAGATTTGACTGTTTTTTGTCAAACTTTTGACTTCTATGGACATATTCAATTGAAAGTTTATAAAACTTAGACAGTTGTAATTGAAAATTATGATAGTTGCAACTTAAAATTTGCAATTTCCACATTTTCACATTTCGATAATGATATGAAAATTGTCAAATTTTAAAATGCAATTGTCTTAATTTTCAATTGCAGTTTACTAAATATTTCAAATTTTATTAGTCAAACAGTCGTCTTTAAGACTAATTTGTTAAATTTTGGTAGATTTATAATCTATACTCTTGGGCTCAATACCTGTGATAGATTTTGACTCTTTTTGGTCAAACTATTGACTTCTATGAACATATGCAATTGAAAGTTTAAAAGACTTGGACAGTTGTAATTGAAAATTATGATAGTTGCATCTTAAAATTTGCAATCTCCACATTTTGATAATGATATGAATATTGTCAAATTTTATAATGCAATTGTCATCATTTTCAATTGCAATTTACTAAATATTTCAAATTGTATTAGTCAAATATTCGACTCCAAGCCAATCCGTTAAATTTTGATAGATTTATAACCTACACTCTTGGGCTCAATACTTTTGATAGGTTTTGACTGTTTTTGGACAAACTTTTTACTTCTACGGACATGTGCAATTGAAAGTTTAAACGACTTGGACAGTTGTAATTGAAAATTATGATAGTTGCATCTTAAAATTTGCAATTTCCACACTTTCACATTTCGATAATGATATGAATATTATAAAATTTAAAAATGCAATTGTCATAATTTTTAATTGCAATTTAATCACATATTTCAAATTTTATTAATAAAATATTTGACTTTAAGACAAATTTATTAGATTTTGGTAGATTTATAATCTACATTCTTAGGCTCAATACCTTTGATAGATTTGACTGTTTTTTGTCAAACTTTTGACTTCTATGGACATATTCAATTGAAAGTTTATAAAACTTAGACAGTTGTAATTGAAAATTATGATAGTTGCAACTTAAAATTTGCAATTTCCACATTTTCACATTTCGATAATGATATGAAAATTGTCAAATTTTAAAATGCAATTGTCTTAATTTTCAATTGCAGTTTACTAAATATTTCAAATTTTATTAGTCAAACAGTCGTCTTTAAGACTAATTTGTTAAATTTTGGTAGATTTATAATCTATACTCTTGGGCTCTATACCTGTGATAGATTTTGACTCTTTTTGGTCAAACTATTGACTTCTATGAACATATGCAATTGAAAGTTTAAATTACTTGGATAGTTGTAATTGAAAATTTCAAACTTAAAGTTTGCAATTTTCACATTTTCACATTTAGATTTAAAAAAATACATTTTTACGGATTGGGGTAATTACTGTACCCCAATCAATTACTTGATTACTGAAAATTTGACATATTTTGACATATTCCATTGAAAATTTGATAGATGTTCATTGCTGAAAGCTAGCATTGGACATATTTTACACGATGGCGGATATCTCGTGTACCGCTGGGGGCTACTGACTTGGAAGTGGGCTTTTCGGAATCAGGAGGGTCCAATTAGTTGTAAAAAGTGCCTCAAAAATGGCACTATCTAGTTTTTAATGCGAATATTTTTTTTGAAAAGCCGATTAGAATTATGAGAGGTAAAGAAATTTTTGCTGCTGAAAGTTGAATTATTGTGTTTAATCAACTTGGGTGCTCATTTGATTTATGCTAGGGAGATACCGTTTGAAGTTTGCTAGTCTAGCATTTTTATTTTTTTTTTGCTTTTTATTTTAATTAAATTGTATGAGGTAGTGATTAATTCTCAGAGAAACATTATTATAAGAAGAACAAGGGAAACTTTGTATAGTTTCACAGGTTTCACAGAGCAATCTCAGTGCAATTTTTAGAGTGTTTTGGCTTCACGGTAATTTTACTTTTACAAAAAATGTATTTTCTAAATTTTGTTTTGCGTTTTTGTGAATGTTTTGTGTTTTTTTGTATCAACTTATGCTTTTTTGCCTATATTAGTGTTTTTTTATCAAAAATGTATTATTTTTTAAGTGCTTCGTAGATTTTACTTTTTCACAGTTATTTCTGACAGATTTTCGAACAATTACGACATGTACTACATAATAATGTTTCATTTTTTTCTCATTATTCATCTGATTTGTGTGACTTACATACTATTTATTAATGATCTTTTTATCTGGGTCTTTTTCCTCGTATTTATCTGAGACCTTCCTAAAATTTACGCCTATAACGGACAGTTCCTTTCGCACGGCCACTGTCCGTTATTCAGTAATAATTGTTAATTTGTGCTAGTTTTACATAAGTCAAAATATACCGTAATATATTACAGGACTTAAAAGTATGCCTTACGATCAGACTAGTGTTTGTTACTGATGGTAGATTTAATAACATTAGTTTAAATAACGAATGGACACAATGTTAGAAACAAATGTAATTAGAGCAAAATTAATAACATCAATATCGTGACCACCTCACATCTATAAGTTTTAACAGTGAAATTCCTTAAACGCCTATTTGTAATTAATTTCACTGGCCATTCTGATGCGGCGTTGGCTTCGGACGTCGGTATTTTAGGAGCGTCGCCCTTGAATACGATCGTGGCCTTATTTGAATTATTAACCCCGCAGAATGTCATTTGTCATGACAGGAAATTGTTTCAAGGATGAAATCCCATGACCGACGGGTACTCTGTTCAGCTTTAATGGTCAGACGGACATTACTCCGCGGAATATGTATGCACGTAAATAGAGCGTGTGTTTGAGGCTAAACCACGCGCAGTTTATGCGAAATAAGGCACTTGGTCAAACCGACACATACTCGTAGATGTCGTGATTGTCGGAAATTTAGTAATTGATAAATATAAATAAAATTATATATAATAATATTAAAAAAATATTATTTTATTCCTGAAACAGATATATTGAATTTTGTATTATTATCCAAGGACCTAGGACAACTGGAAACAGGTTTCAACCTGGTGGGTCTCATCAGTCGGTGCTTCCGAATATGATTTTCAAATATACATTTTGCGTGACTTATATACCATAAATTGAGTTCTAAACTGTTCAGGGGATTATTGTTTTTATTCAGTATGCTGTAACCAAGAAGTTTTGTATTACTTTTAGTTTAGTACGGGTACTTCTTGAGCTGCTGGTTATTTGCCTCCCTTCCGTTTACGAGATCGCCAGGTATCCCTTTATACAAAAAACGCAGTTTCTAATTTATTTACTTTTTTAAACTTTACATATTTGTGCTCAAGAGGAAGTAGTTCAAGAAGTTAAATTAAGAAATATGGGGAATTCAGTAATTTAAGATGTAAAATGGTAGTTTTTTCGACAGTTTAATGAGAATTTGATACGAATGCGCTAACTTTTTTTTAGTGTATTTAATCGGCGAAAAGTTTGCAGATTAAGTAGGTTGTTTTGATTAAAGTCGCCGTGTTTAAAAACGTTAGTTTTTTTTTATTCCTGGCCGTGATTGATAATCGTTTAAATAATTTAAATGCAAAACAGTGGAGGTAGTTTAAACGGCAAACAGTGCGCCGAGGAGAGAACGGCCGGAGCCTGGGACAGAACTCAAGAATGATCACTGGCATCTATCTTGTCAACGCTCCTAGGAATGGCGATGGCGACCGAAAAGAAAGAGAGAAAGAACGAGACTATCAGACATTTGGCCTGAATCAGAATGCCGGGCGAACGCGGTTCTTCTTGTCACTGGTATAAATGTTACATTAGACCTGATCTCGGAGTGTTTGTATTTATCTCGGAGCGGCAGAGACGGATTCCCCGCAGACAGGTCGCGACAGGCGACATTTCACGGCGCTTTTCCGGCCTTTTCCCGTCGCGAGATAACGATTAGGCCACAAATTGGCCGGCCCGCTCGCAAACCTCATCTCCCGGAAAAGAAGGAATCCGGCACACACCTACGCGTGTGTGCGCGGGGGCCGTGCGGGGGCGGCGGGGGCCGTGCGGGGGCGGCGGCTCGCAGGTCACGTCGGCATCGGCGTTTCCGCGGAACAATTTCGCGGCAGACGCGCGAGTTCAACATGGTAATGTGCCGGTGAGCAATTCGCATTCGCCTCGCGACGCTTTAAACGGTTAGTCCACGAGAAAACGTTAAAAACGTGCACTTGTCGATTTCTCAATTATCCCCGTTTCAAATACCCTCCTCACAGTTAGAGCATATTCATATTCAAATTATTCTACAACTTTCCATAGTCCCACAACCTCGGTCACGGAATTAAAAGTATCAAACCAGTTACAGAATCATAAGTTTTTCCAGAAGTGAACATCTAAACCACATTTCTCATAATTCACCCTCTAAAGGTACTCTGTATACCTTTACATCTTTCTATGAAGGTATTGTTTCTTTTTCTCTTACTACAATACTTTCTTTCTAACCCATTTTTCATAATTTCGAATATTAAAAAGCACATCTTCATCATCTCTATTTTGCCCTTATTGTGATGACCGGCTTAGGGTCGCTTGGATCGCCATGTGAGATCAGACGGGGTTTCGATGTATCACGGTGGTGATTCCTGATCTCGGTGCAGTGGGATCAATTAGACACTTACGGGTAGTAGCACATGTATATTTAGTAAATGGTCAGCGTGACAGCGTACAGCTAGAGTGACACGAATACGTCATCTCTCTACACTATCTATCTACTGTCTATATTATTCTAGGTATTTATATCTACTGTGATGGCCGTGTAGGTTCATTGCGTCGTGATCGGATGCAATATGTGCAACCTTGCGTGCTTGCAGTATTGCGTTCTTCTTGTCGTCAGCACAACAATGCCATGACCTGAATTATGCTGCATTCCACCACATTATTTCGTCAACGGTTGAAAATAGGTCCCTTCTAGTTCTCGGCTTTTCTCACCAATTACACTGGTATACAAGGTTTTGGACTGGAGCGACCAAATGGTGTTACATAAACAAAGAAATTGTGTGTTTGATTTATACAAATTTTGTTTGAGTCCCCTTGTCAGGTTTAGCAACCAGTTTCTGTGTCATTGTATCGTCAGAGTTCTAATGCTTGAACTTCTGATGCATATATGTTGCTGAATTCAAATCTGTAACTGTTTTTTTTTCTATCAGGTAAGGTTTGCGAGATATAAAATATCATTGTTTTCGTATGTTTTTAATAAAAAATCGTTAATTTATTCAAAAATAAATGAAATTTCAAAAATAAATGCCAATGTTTGTACATTGTTTGTATTTATCTATGTCAGTTTCGCGTATTAGAATCCAGCAATTATCACCCAGCATACTTTTGTCCCATAATCCTTGATAATTTCTTTCAGTTTTCATTAAATCTTGATGAGCACGTTCTCCTTGTTCATCACTCACCGCACCCAGGTTTTGTGGAAAAAAGTTCAAATGTGAATGCAAAAAATGCATCTTGAGTGATATTCGTGCACCTAATTCACAATATTTTTTCAATAATTTAGTACTAATTTGTCTGTTGTTATCACTTTTCTTGTTTCCAAGGAAACCATCTATGATAAAATTGTTAATTTATTCAAAAATGAAATTTCAAAAATTAATGCCAATGTTTGGACATTGTTTGTATTTATCTATGTCAGTTTCGCGTATTAGAATCCAGCAATTATCACCCAGCATACTTTTGTCCCTAAATCCTTGATAATTTATTTCAGTTTCAATTTAATCTTGATGAGCACATTCTCCTCGTTCATCACTCACCGCACCCAGGTTTTGTGGAAAAAAGTTCAAATGTGACATTTGAACACATTGAGACATCCGTGCAATTAATTCACAATAATTTTTCAATAATTCAGTAACAATTTGTCTGAAATTATCATTTTTCGTGTTTCCAAGAAAACCATCTACAATGCTTTTGAAAGATTGCCAGGCTGCATATTCTTTCTCTGATAAACATTGTGAGAAATAATCATCATTGAATAACGTCCTGATCTGAGGACCAACAAATATGTACGCTTCATATTTCATTTCACTCTATTACATTTACCTCAAGCATGCAAACGAGCATATAAAACGCGACGTATTCGAAAACGCATCATTGTCAGCTCTCATCGGGATGACTATAACAATGATTACTAAATACACAAACAAGTAGGCAATACTAGTCAAATCGATACGTGATACAAGGCCAACTACATGTTTAAATTTTTGCAACAATAGTACATTGACTACAGCTTGTAATTAAATCTGCTAAATGCGAATTCCTGCAAGCTGTATTCTTGTTTTGATAGCATCGATGCTCTCGCATTGTACACTGAAATTCAACATGTGTACATGCACTGTATACTCCGTTCCTGTCGCCTGTAAATAGAGTTAGCAGACTTGTAACACGATTATCTTGGGTGATTCGTTCCTTATGTTTTCAACGAAATTTAAACTTAGATCCGTTATGACTGATCACATTAGCCACCAGGCGAAGTGCCACAATGTAAAACTAAAACCGAGATTATCAGTCAATCATTAAAATGTTTTTATTATATAATTATTACTTCCAAGTTGGTAATTTACGTCCACCAATAGTAAATATTTTAATACTTTTTCTACTATTTCTTATTTCCTGGACTAAACTAACGAAAACTAAATTTCGTTAGTTTTATGTAAAAAGAGTCAAAATTGGTTTATTGCGATAAAAATTTTATATACAAGGTGTGGTGTCCCCCAACTTTGTGGCAGAAATCTAGGAGCCTAGGTTTTAATCATTAATTCTGGTTCTAATTCAAGAATTTATTAAAAATAAATAATATGATTTTAATCGCGATGTAAATAAATTGATATAAATCACTTCTACTATATTAAAAACTGATCAGAAATATAAAAAAACATTGATTTTTGATTTTGTTTCATGATTTGAAATATGATTTTTTTATCATTTTTCATGAACATGATTTATTACAACCCTGAAGAAACCTGATTTGCTTTAAATACTTTAACACTTTAAGGTTTCATATTTTGAAAACAAAACGGATTAGAAAATAAATTATTTACATTTTCATTTTATTTTGCCTTTCTTAGCATGCTCCTAAACGTATGCCACGAAGTTAGGGGACACCTTGTATATAACAATTTAATTATTATATTATTACAAAGAGTAACTATTATGTGTGGACAATTTTGTAATACTTCAAATTACTCTGTCATATACCTACACAGATTTTTTTTTATGAAATTAATTTTTCGAATCAATTTTAGTATGCGTACAGCAAAAAATTTTATTATTTATTTATGTTTTATTTAACAACTTTATTATTTTTAATTTTTCTGTAAGAAAAGTCAAAATTTATGTGTGTATTTTTTAAATAGGTCACATTTAACTTTTTGAATTTATTTACTAGACATTTTATACATTAAGAAACTATCTTATTTTTGTGTAGAAAGGACAAAAATTCATAATTATTTTTGTACAAATAGCAAAATTTCTTTATGATTGCGTATAGAACTCATTTTTTTTATATTTTCAATAGAAAGATACATTTGTTACATGTTTATATAAAAAAATCTTAGTTTGGTTTAGTCACAGCATTGACGCAGCACTTGATGAATCAAAAGCGGTTTTATTAAAATAGCAAAAGCAGGAACGTTTACGCAACCTTGAAATAATGATAAGACTGCTTGATATCATAGTTTGCTCATCAAAAGGAGAAAGATCTTTTCGAGGACATGATGAAACAATAGAAAATTCTTAACATGGCCTTTTTTGGAACTCGTGGAACTTTTGGAACTTTATCTCTTTCAGTCTATTACACTTTACTAAAAAACCATTTAACGCAGGGGCCCAAAAATGCGTTATGTATAGTAGCAACAGAATTCGAAACTTTTTTTTTTTATAAATTCATAATGTAATCGGTCAAGATATTATAGCTGGATTGAATGGAAAATATATTTCTTTAATCGCAGACGAGACATCAGATTGCGGCCATCATGAGCAAATGTCTGTTATAAGATGTTTTGACCGCAGGAGAGGTTTACTAAATCAGCTTAAATCGTTCGATTTCACAGTCTGTTTACTTATTGTCACTCCTATTTTAACAATGCTCCTTAAAGTAAGCAAAGCATTACAAATGGAAAATTTTAACCTATTACTTGCTTTAAACTGTGTCTGAAATTTAAAATCAAGTTTGCAATCATTGAAAACTGACACGAGTTTTTTTTGACAAAATTTACAATGAAGTCGAGGAAATGTGCGCCAAACAGAATATCGCAATTCCAAAAATAAGACGCCGAAAATAGACGAAAACTAGAAAAATCAACATGAAATTTAAAAAAATATATGACATTAAAATTAATTCCGTGTACCCATTTCTAGACTCTCTTATTTCTAGAATTGGTGAACGTTTTAGTCAAGAAACGACTCAGATAATACTGTGTAGGTGAACTACTGAATTTAAATTGTGTGATTGTTGATCTAATTACTTGAACTACTTGAATCTATCTGTTACTTGAAAAACAGTTTGGAATAAATAAAGATGAACTAATCGCAGAATGCAAACTTATAATCTTTAATACTTTAATTAATTAATTTTATACTTTACTTTTATATTTGTGGCATATATTGTTTTTTTTTTCTTGAACTGTGTAAACACTAATAGTGTATTAGCACCAATAAAATTACATTACATTACATTACATTACAGGCAGATGAATAATGGTGAAGCCACCGTATGGCGAAACAATTGTTGCAATTAAACTCCATAGTAGAGTTGGTAAATAAAACGCTAGGTTGTTTGAGTTTCACAGATTTATTGCTTACTAATACGAGGGTTGTCTGAAAAGTTTCCGACCTCAACCAGAAGATGGCAGCACTTATTTACATAAGTTGGGGAATATGTTTACGCATGCCTCAGTAGGTCCCACACAAAATTTCAGCCATTTTAGATGCGCAGTTGTTATGTAACAGTCGTTTGAGTGTGTTGATGTGAGTGTTTTTATGAAAATGGACAAAATCGAGTATCGAGCTGTCATCAAATATTGGTTTTTGAAAGGCAATACGCCTACGCAAATCAAAGTTGAGATGGATTCTGTATATGGGAACTCTGCACCATCATTTACCACGGTGAAATTTTGGGCAGCTGAATTTAAACATGGCCGTAAGAGCTTGGGAGACGATGAACGTTCGGGACGTCCAAAAAGTGCAACTACCGACGAAAACACCGCCAAAGTTCACCAAATAGTGCTAGACGACCGCCGAATTAAAGTGAGAGAGATAGCAGAGGTTATGAACGTTTTTGTCACATATTACATCAAAATTTAGACATGAGAAAGCTATCCGCGCGTTGGGTGCCGCGTTTGCTCACGTTAGACCAAAAACGTGTTCGAATGAACATTTCCAACGCTCTGTTGGCGCAGTTTAGGCGCAATAAATCCGAGTTTAGGCGACGATTAGTTACTGTAGATGAAACTTGGATACACCATTATACGCCCAAATCAAAAATACAGTCCAAACAGTGGACTGCAAAGGGGAAATCGGCTCCAAAAAAAGCAAAAACTGGGTTTTTTCGGCTGGGAAAGTGATTGCGTTTGTTTTTGGGATAGTCATGGAGTTCTTTTAATTGGAGACTTTTAATAAGGAGACTATGTAGAAAAATAAAATAAAAAAATCTGAAAAAATGTCTTGTATCTTTGTTAGGTCGGAAACTTTTCAGACCACCCTCGTAAATCGGTGAAACTCAAACAATCTAGCGTTTTATTTACAAATTCTACTATGGAGTTTCATCAAGTCTGTGCCTCGTCAATCCAATATTATAGTTAGTATTAGAAATAACTTGTTACTTTTAGTAAAAATTTGTTTTTGAATTGATTTTCCCAAAGGAAAAAATGTATGCCCAGCGCATGCACCATTTGTATCAACCTATTTTGTGCCTGTACTATCTTTGATGTTAATGTTGTGGGTGGGGTTTTAAGTACTACTGTTAATAGATTATTATGTAATACATATTATTATGAAAATAAGTAATAGTGATAATTTATTATTCTTGATAGATATGAGTTGCCCGGCGCATGTACCATTTTAATAATCTCGTTTTATGGCTGGATTATCTGTGCTGATTCATTGATAATGTTGTGGATGAGGTTCTAAGATTCGTTATAAGCGAAGTTATAAAGCGAAGGCCCATAATTCCGAGCAGAAAGTTAACGTGGAGTCGAATCAGTCGCGCCGCTGGCGTTTCACGCCGATGGCGGAATTTACCCCCGGAGTAATTATCATTTTCTCCCGGCGGGGAGGTGTATAAAGTATGGAAGAATTTTAAAAACGAAGATAATCGGGATGGCGGCCATTTAGATAAAAGCGCCGAACAAAACATGACTGAACTCAGTTAAGTACGAATCGGCGAAGAAGCTCCGGCGGCGTTCGGATTCGCAATAGCGATAGCCTTGCCCATCAGATAGAAGCTGCAGGTTCGACTCGGGGCCGTTACGTGAAATTGAAGTGCATTGATTAAAATGCCCGTCCAGCCTAGCCTTAGCCCGCCCCCGCCGCCTCCTCCGCCTAATGCTAATCCGGCCTTCCGGATGGCGCTTTCGGGTAATCGGCGATTTTAATTAACATTAAACATATTCAATTGCGCCTCCATAAACTCGCATTAAGCCGCACAATCGGCGAACGCACGATTGTTCGCCGCCCCAAGAAATTTCCCCAATTCATCATTTTATTGTTGGGCGTTTGCTGGGTAAAACTGTTGCCGCACAGAAACAGATAAGTTCTGCGGGGAATGAAAGGTTCGGGAAGTTGTAAGTTGAAAAGCAATTGTCAGAAGTGTGGCAGTAAGCGTGAAGCTGCGGAAATGTAATGCATTTAAAGAGGTTACAAAGGGTAAACGATGTAAACACGGGGAATTCCTCGTGTTATTTTTGGGGTCCGCGTGAATTAATGTGTGCAATGTAGGTTTATTATTATGAGCATATGTTCGCGCGCGCAGTTGTAAGTTTAAGTGTAGTTTTGGGTGTTTTGCATGCTATAATGAAAACACATTTAAACGTTTCTGCGAATGGCAGGGGAGCCGATTCTGTCAGATCAGGCGGCGGCAGTTAATCGATTGCTAACGCGCTTTGTTGTTGCAGTCCCCCCTATGCTGTGGATCCCTCATCAGTTGGTGGGAGCTCCATTGGCCTATTCCGTCACCCTGGAATGCTTCACGGAAGCGCACCCGAGCTCGTTGAATTACTGGACCCGCGAGGATGGCCAGATGATCCACGAGTCCCGCAAGTACCACACTGAGAATATCGTCGGTGTCCCAGCGTACAAGACACACATGAGACTGACCATAGCCAACATCCAGCAGAGCGACTACGGCACGTATAAGTGCGTGGCGAAGAATCCCCGTGGGGAGACCGACGGGACGATCAGGCTGTACAGTGAGTAGAAGTGTAACACTGGCTTTCAAATGCCTATACCTATACCTAGAATCCGGCCCTCTCTCACACTCTTATTCGATTCCCCCGGCCAGATAATAACAGACGGCGCGGCTCTCGCGCGCGGTAATTAAACTACGTAAAGTAATTAAGATTAGACACTGCAGTCGGTATCAGTAACATCTTAATATTTGGCTCTGAATGGAATAAATTATTAGTGCGGTGGTAAGCAAGCCGTTTAGATGTCATAAATTACCCCGTTATAGAGCAATTTGCCATAAAAGTGGAATCGCCGGACGGCAGCGTGTCATATATCTGGAAACCGTTAGAAAGTACTTCGCAAAGAAACTTGTGTACAACAATAACGGCGACAGATGCGCGCTCGTATTTCATCCCTTATGAATGTCGCTCCTTCGGCCGATAGGAGTCATGTATCGCACCGGGCCGGCTCGTCGTCAACCCACCCCCGATCTCACCCCACAAGCCAAACAACTGATTTGCACCTCGCCGAGCAATTGCCAGTGCCGAGTGCCGACTGACGGCACGGGGGGCGGCGAGACACTTGCCCCGCGCTCCCAGCCTTCCCCGTGCGATGCTCACTTCACCCGTGCAGACAGATGTTCGATTAGTCTAATGGATCGAAAACATAACAATGTCGAGATTTTACTCAATGCGGGAATAAGCATGATGGCGTAGGGAAATGCTTCTTTCTATCAAAGTACACATAAGTAGAGAAAATAAAAGTGGCTGACTGACCACTTGCCTGCATGGTTTTAGTGAACTGTTGTTGACTTGTATCCTCTTCACCGCATGCACGCCGTGTATGAAAATACACAATTATGTTTAAGTACAACCGCAAATTCAAATTTGCGAATTTTCGACAACGACCGCCTTATACAGGGTGTCCTAAATAGACCAGCATTGCATGGGTATCTTTCTTATTTTGATAGCTAGAGATCTGATTAAATGGGCAACGTCATGCTGTTTTGTATGCTGGTTCAGATTATGTCGAAAATGTTTCAAAAGTCCGAAGTAGTGGGGCTATAGGACTTCGACGGCATTTTCCTGATAAGAAATAAATGGGCCGATTTTTCGCTACTTACTTCCAGTCGAGCGAGTCGTTGCGTATATGTTGGGCTGCCCAACATCTGCGCGGGACCCTCAGCCCCTCACGATCTCTTCTTGTGCCCCTCCACCCATCCGCCCCTCCGCCCCTCTGCTCCTTAGCCCCTCTGCACCTCAGCCCCTCAAGAGATCAAGGGCGGACGGGCCGAGGGGGTGACCGGCGGAGGGGCTGACGGGCGGAGGGGCGGATGGCCGGCAGGGCGGAGGGGCGGAGGGGTGGAGGGGTACAAGAAGATATCATGAGGGGCTGAGGGTTCCGCGCAGATGTAAGGCACCCCAACGTGGACTGCCCCATAAGAAATGTATTTCTTGTGGGGAAAATGCCTCCAAACTCCTATAGCCCCACTATTGTCCGACCAGTTTATAAATTATTCTAAAAAACTAAAATTTCTCTTTCTTATTTTGAAAGCTAGAGATCTAATTAAACGGGCAACGTCATGCAGTTTTGTATGCTGGTTCAGATTATGTTGAAAATGTTTCAAAAGTCCGAAGTAGTGGGGCTATAGGAGTTCGGCGGCATTTTCCCCCAGGAAATACATGGACCGATTTTTCGCTACTTACTTCCGGTCGAGCGAGCAGTTGCGTGTATGTTGGGCTGCCCAACATCTGCTCAGGACCCTCAGCCCCTCACGTTCTCCTCTTGTGCCCCTACACTTATCCGCCGCTCCGCCCCTCTGCTCCTCAGCCCCTCTGCTCCTCAGCCCCTCTGCACCTCAGCCCCTCAAGAGATCAAGGGCGGTGGGGCCGAGGGGCTGACGGGTAGAGGGGCGGAGGGGCGGTGAGGTGGAGGGGCGGAGGGGTGGAGAGGCACAAGAAGATATCATGAGGGGCTGAGGGTCCCGCGCAGATGTAAGGCACCCCAACGAGGACTGTCCCACAAGAAATGTATTTCTTATGGGGAAAATGCCTCCGAACTCCAATAGCCCCACTATTGTCCGAGCAGTTTATAAACTACGCGCCTCCACCCCGCCGGCCCTCCACCCCTCCGCCCGTCAGCCCCTCGGCCCCTCCGCCCTTGAGCTCTTGGGGGGCTGAGGTGCAGAGGGGCTGAGGTGCAGAGGGGCGGAGGAGCAGAGGGGCGGAGGGGCGGAGGAGTGGAGAGGCACAAGTAGATATCATGATATCATGAGGGGCTGAGGGTCCCGCGTAGATGTAAGGCAACCCAACGTGGACTGCCCCATAAGAAATGTATTTCTTGTGGGGGAAATGCCTCCGAACTCCTATAGCCCCAATATTGTCCGAGTAGTTTAGAATTTTTTCTAAAAAAATTAAAAATTATCTTTCTTATTTTGAAAGCTAGAGATCTGATTAAATGGGCAACGTCATCCAGTTTTATATGCTGGCTCAGATTATGTTGAAAATGTTTTAAAAGGCCGAAGTAGTGGGGCTGTAGCAGTTTGGCGGCATTTTCCCCATAAGGAATACATAGGCCGATTTTTCGCTACTTACTTCCGGTCGAGCGAGCCGTTACGTGTATGTTGGGCTGCCCAACATCTGCGCGGGACCCTCAGCCCCTCACGGCCTCCTCTTGTGCCCCTCCACCCATCGGCCCCTCCGCCCCTCTGCTCCCCAGCGCCTCTGCTCCTCAGCCCCTCTGCTGCCCAGCGCCTCTGCTCCTCAGCCCCTCAAAAGGTCAAGGGCGGAGGGGCCGAGGGGCTGACGGGCGGAGGAGGGTGGGCCGGCGCGGAGGAGGGGCGGAGGGGCAGCATTTTCCCCATAAGAAATTAATAGGCCGATTTTTCGCTACTTACTTCCAGTCGAGCGAACCGTTGCGTGTATGTTGGGCTGCCCAACATCTGCGCGGGACCCTCAGCCCCTCACGATCTCTTCTTGTGCCCCTCCACCCATTCGCCCCTCTGCCCCTCTGCTCCTCCGCCCCTCAAGAGATCAAGGGCGGTGGGGCCCAGGGGCTGACGGGCAGAGGGGTGGAGGTCCGGCGGGGAGGAAGGGTGGAGGGGTGGAGATGCACAAGAAGATATCATGAGGGGCTGAGGGTCCCGCGCAGATGTAAAGCATCCCAACCTGGACTGCCTCATAAGAAATGTATTTCTTGTGGGGAAAATGCCACCAAACTCCTATAGCCCCACTATTGTCCGAGCAGTTTAGAAATTATTCTAAAAAACAACATCTGCCCAACATCTGCGCGGGACCCTCAGACCCTCACGATCCCCTCTTGTGCCCCTCCACCCATCCGCCCCTCTGCCCCTCTGCTCCTCAGCTCCTTTGCTCCTCAACCCCTCAAGAGATCAAGGGCGGATGAGCCGAAGGGCTGACGGGCGGAGAGGCTGAGGACCGGCAGGGTGGAGGGGTGGAAGATCGGAGGGGTGGAGAGGCACAAGAAGATATCATGTCGGGCTGAGGGTCCCGCGCAGATGTAAGGCACCCCAACGTACACTGCCCCAAAACAAATGTATTTCTTGTGGGGAAAATGCCTCCGAACTCGAATAGCCCCACTATTGTCCCAGCAGTTTATAAACTATTCTAAAAAACTAAAAATTATCTTTCTTATTTTGAAAGCTAGAGATCTGATTAAATGGGCAATGTCATGCAGTTTTGTATGCTGGTTCAGATTATGTTGAAAATGTTTCAAAAGTCCGAAGTAGTGGGGCTATAGGAGTTCGGCGGCATTTTCCCCACAAAAAATACATGGACCGATTTTTCGCTACTTACTTCCGGTCGAGCGAGCCGTTGCATGTATGTTGGGCTGCCCAACATCTGCGCGGGACCCTCAGCCCCTCACGATCTCGTCTTGTGCCCCTCCACCCATCCGCCCCTCCGCCCCTCCACCCATCCGCCCCTCCGCCCCTCTGCTCCTCAGCCGCTCTGCTCCTCAGCCCCTCAAGAGATCAAGGGCGGTGGGGCCGAGGGGCTGACGGGCGGAGGGGTGGAGGGTCGGCGCGGTGGAGGGGCTGAGGGTCCCGCTCAGATCCAGCATATAAAACTGCACAATATTGCCCTTTTAACCAGATCTCTAGCTTTAAGACTAAGAAAGATACCAATGCAATACTACTCTATTTAGGACACCCTGTATGTAAAAAGAGAGAAAGAATTTATATGCATACACATATATACACCGTGGAAGTACGACTATAGACAAATAATTCCTCCTCGCCAAATGCATACATAGGTGATAACAAAGATATAAAAAAAAATCACAACTTACTACGTAAAACTACGTAAAACTACGTAAAATAGAAATTCCAAATTTCTACTTTCATCAACTTAAAAAAAATGACAGTTTAATTTTCATCCCACTGAACTTTGGACTACAAATTTTATTTAATAAGGTTTGTAGGTGGCTATTGTGTAAAAGATCAATAACTGCTATTTGTATTTAAATTTTAAAAGGAAAGGGTCTTGTATTAAATAATAAATTCAACGATAATTTATAGGTGTTGACACAGTTTGCTACTACAAATTGAAGATATCCTTAACCATAGGCGTAGCTATAAATTTTGTATTAAGTTCAACAGGATCAATATCAAATTTCCGAAAATTTGAATTTTAAATTTGCCAATTATTTCCCATGGGCCCCCAGGCTCGGACATGATTTTTGTTGCACTCTGTATGTACGAGTTTATGCATTTGATGAGCAAGAATCAATAAAGTTATACTCCATGCCAGATAAGATGTCGCATTTCACATAAAACCGAAGTTCTTCCTCTGTCCTGTCGCACTGGTCAACAGAAATGCAAATGCACCTCTTGGAGCATCCTAGTTGAGATACAATAGTGAGCTTAAAGTCCCTTAGTAAGCGGTTGCTTATTCCCAAGTACTTCATATCTAAGGGATCAAAAGAATTTGGGAGGGATTTGAAATTAGCAGTTTTGGGATGCATTGTCATTGGTCCAATTCCACCAGTGGTTTTATTTCTGTTTTATGTGAAAAGTGCCATCTTATCTAGCATGAACTATATTTGGCTATGTTCCTACCTGAGACTCGACACTTGGTATATACATACGCTACGCTTCACTAAGATGGATGCACTTAAATATTTTTATTTTTAGAGAATCATTGCTTGTTTCTAAAATATGAAGCTTGTAACGATTTACAACTAAATTTTGATATTCTGAGTCTATGTGAGTGAAACAGGAATTTCATATTATTTAAAAAAACTTTAGTTTAGGGTAGGTTAGGCCATGAATTTTTGGGTGGTTACTTATGTACTGCAGTAATACCGTAAGAAAGTATTAAAATTAACTTTATTTTTAGGTTGTCAATTTTGTGAGAAAATAAGCAATACTGAACTTATTATTATTATTACTCATTAACACAATAAAACACTTGAGTACCTTTTCCTCACTAAATTTATTAATTTCTAAATGTATATTTTGATCACCATGTGACCATATTCATTAGTATACTGAAGCAACTGATAATATTTTTTAATTACACATCAGTTAATTACACATAGTGATCGACATTGTACATTTAGAAAATAATAAATTTAGTGAGGATAAGTTACTCAAGTATTTAATTGTGTTAAACGCCCCCTCACGTGCTCAACAAATATATTATTATTACTCATTAAATGATAAGTTGTTATTATTAGTGCTGTATTTGAAATAAAAAATACAGTAAAAAATAAATCTAGATTTTAATGTTTTTATCTGAGCTAAACTTTCTTTTGATATTAGATAGATTCTCGACTGAATCTTAAGTGTGTACTCAAAGTTAGGTAATATATGTGTTGTATTTATTACATTTGTTAGTTCCAGTAATATTTAATTAAAAAAATATTTTTCCGAACTTTACAAATTTTGCTCAATTACATAATAATTAGAAATAACGTATTACTTTAAGTAAACATTAGTTTTGGAATAGATTTTTCCAAAGGAAAATATGTGTGCCCGGCGCATCCACCATTTTTATAAACTTGTTTTATGCCAGTACTATCTTTAGCGATTCATTGATAATGTTGTCGGTGGGGTTTAAAGTACTATTTACGTATTATTAGGTAATAAATAATTATTAATAATTATTATTATTAATTATTAAATCATAAGATTAGGAAAATAAGCATTGCTGATAACTTATTATTAATATGAGATCTGCGGTGCCCGGCGCATCCACCATTTAAATAATCACGTCTTATTGCCGGATTATCTCTGCTGATTTATTGATTATGTTGCGGATTGAGATTCGTTTTAGGCGAAATTATAGAGCACATAAGTCGGAGTTAGACAATTTGATGTGCGGTTTTTGTTATCAAAGACATTTTTGTGTCGCTTCTGTTACCAGCTTTTTGCATTTTTAACTGTAGTGGATTTATGTTATGGTACGGCTAGAATGTAATTTGCTTGTTTAATTTATTTGTATAAGCTTCGTATATATATAAACAATCTTTACTAGGGTATCGACCTCATATGGTTGTATTTTGTGGGGATAAATTAATTCTCTGAAAGGAAAAAAGTGTATCCGTTTTAAGGGAAGCGCTGTGTATATATACAAAGATGTGTATTTGTGTAAATCTGTGTGTACGATGTGTAGATGTAGAAAGGTAAATATTTTATTCCCCAGAAATCAGACTCCGTACGTCAGTTCCTGCGACGTGACAGAGGCCTGCGCTCTACATTATGCATCCGTAAATGCATCCGTTTACAGGCACATGTATATTTTAATTTTTGCATTTAACCACTTATAAAACATACGTTCAAAGCGAATTCAGTGCACCTGTAGATTACTTGCTTTGGATAACCCGTAATTCATCTGCATATTAAGGGTAACAAAGTGCAGGTAAGTGCTGTTACATCCTCCCATTCCCGATGCAGAGCAAGTTGCATTTCAGCACACTCGACACTACATCATGCGTCGTACACGTTCCCGTTCCAATGTGGCAGCGAGTCTTCGCGTGTAGAAGTAATTTCATAAAGCGTTTACGTTTAATACAGGGCCGCAGGCAATGTGGCGCTCCTAATAGCCTCCTGTTGTGCGAACCGAAT
Source organism: Othius punctulatus (assembly GCA_951805005.1). NCBI lineage: Eukaryota > Metazoa > Arthropoda > Insecta > Coleoptera > Staphylinidae > Othius > Othius punctulatus. The sequence continues at coordinate 25,683,070 of OX638147.1, forward strand.
GAAAAAGAGATATCGGCAATAATTGCGAGCCAGAACGCAATACTCATGTTTCCGTAATAATTCCACATGACTTGTTCATTTTGTTCTAATTCTAATGAATTCCTGAATAATGTAAAATTCCTGTCTTTAAATGTGGCAGCCGAAATTGGGTGGGTATAAAAGAACGGAGCGGTGTGATGTCGAGTGTGGTGTTGAGCGTCAGCGGTGTGGATTGCGGTGACGATCGCGTCCCGTTGTCAAGTTGGTATCCGGTCGTTTAAGTAGATCGCCGGGGGAGGCAAAACGGCAAAACGGTGATGGGTCAGATGTTGTGGGTGCGTGCGGTACAACGTGGCGGTCAACTTTCGACAAGCTATCGCCGAGGCTTGACGGACGAATCATACATAATGGAACAACACCACCTGACGCGCTCTCTGCCTTGCCGAACTTGCCGAATACAAAAAGTTAACTGCTCGTGCTTGATTTATTACTTTGTGTAGAGGCCGATACTTTTAATACGTCACGATGGCGGGGAATTAGCGTACGACGCCTGCACCGATGTGTATGCCGCATTCATTATGCAAACTGTGCGCTCGTAGTCAGCGTCGAATCCGGGGTATCGCTACGAGTAGTCCCACTCACATTTGTATTTGGACTTGTACTAGTACTTGTACTTGCCGTAAACCACGAGTATGCGGAATTCGTCGCATCCACCTCTATGTCTACTCTTTTATCCAATTCTGCAGGTTGTCTGTCTGTTTGGCGTCGTCATCTCGGTCTGGAAGGCACCCCAGTAATCGCCTCGTCTCCCTCTACGTTTCCCAGAGGTCCCTTTTCATCTCATAACGTGACAAGATTCACAAAGTAACACCGTGCTCAACACGTGTCGTTACTATAGCAACAGCTTGGCCCAACGTCCCACTACTTGCTGACTCCTCTCGCTCGTTCCGGAGATCATTCCGAAATAATCCTACAAATGTGCGTTTTCACTTGAAAAATTGAAGAATTATTTGCCGCAAAGGACGATAACACAACTATCGCCCGCGTGCGAGCCCAGAGAGAGCCGAAACGTCGCAAGGCCGCCGCCGCCGCCACCCCCGCCCGTCGTCGCCCCATCGCCGCACACTTAAATCTGCTTGACTGGCCAATTCTTTATTTGTATCTCCTCCGCTCCGCCGTTATGAAATATTAACTTATTATTTTGTCCCCGCTTTATACGTGGGAGTGAGTGGTGCGCGAAAACACAGCCTCAACCGCCAACCGCCGCCACCAAGAGGCGGCGGCGGCCCTCCGCTCCCTGCGGCAATTTCTTTTTGACGCGCGCGGTAAACGCTCGCCAAGTAATTTTATTATTAATCTTGATTGGCACTTATTCACGACCGCCGCAATATCAAAGAGCGGCAAATTTCACACCACTCAACGAACTCGTTCAACACCGTATCTAATTGAGTTGTAGCATTCAATCAGTGTCACTGTTCAAATCCTGTAATTCATCAGCGATAAAATGAAAATGAATATGTCGCTGTGCGGCGGCATATTGTCACATTGCGGTAAAGGATGACGGCGTGATGGGGTGACGGTGACAGGCCCTATAACGGTGCCACCCAGCGATTTCAGCCCTCAGGAAAATGCCCATATTTACATGTACAGGGGTACCATGTAATTTAATAAGTTGAGGCAAATTGACGCATGTTTTTGTCGCAGCTTCCTCGCCGCCAACCACTTCGCCAAAGCCGACCACTACGGACTCTCCCAGTCGGAGCAAGGATGTCTGGGGCAGCGGCGATCTCAACAACTCAGTCTACGGAAATCACAGTTCCCTCAATGTGCACCTAGCAGATAAAGGTATCCGTTCAAGTTATCTCCTCCATTCGCGCCAAACAGGCCGGTGCGCAATTGGCGGTCACCTCATTGCCATCACACTCCACCACATTCACTCACCCCCTTCATTGCTCTCATCATTATTATTTGTGTTATCATCATTTAATTTGTAAAAAGAAAAAAATATATAAACGTACCAGCATATCCCCTTTAACGACATTCCGGAGTGGAGCGGAACCCCCTAATCACGGCTAATTTGTACAGCGCTACCGACCTTCATATATAATCTCTCCATCGGTCCGAATCTCCCTCGTTTACTTCGACGAGCTAAGACGTTATTTAATCTGGAGTCATCTCGTCTCGTACCTCTGACAAGACGACTAATTCAATAAGCTGATTCGACATCCGACTTTTCCGCAATTCCACTCTCGGCTCGGATCGGCAGATCCATCCATGCTAATTGCAACACAAACAGGTCACCTACCTACAACCCGATACTGCGTCCACGGCTCCACGACTAGCTGATATTCAAATTTATCACCGAAACACGATAGCACGAAACATAAAGCGCCGGTGAATATATATTTACGCTGCATAATTCGCATCCGTACGGCGACAGAATGCACGGGATGGCAATCTCATCCCTCACCTTAATTGTAACCATAAATCCCCCCAGCGCAAGTAAAATCGACGGGATTTACTTCTGCAACCGATTCATAATCTGTATATATGAATATTAAATTATTGCTAAGAGCACTTGCATCTACTGCTAACTTGAACTCACTGTCTTCAGCACAGCATGGCACGCCATATAGCACAAGCACCCAACGCTAAATCTCTCACACAGCAGCAGCCTTGCATTCCGTCCTCTCCGAGAACTTATGCAAATCACCAGATCGCCTAATTGGCCGGTCATTATTCCACGGATAATTCGGAATTGGCGACGCAACGATTGCGCCACGATGAAAGCGCAGCTGTTCTTTGTGCATTCCGTTTATTAATTCCTCCGTTTTGATGGATTTAAATGAAATATTTTTGAGTGGTTATTAATATCTTATATTCCGGTGGTATATTTTTTTAAATACAAAACACGCCAATAAAAGACCCGAAACTCTCAACTTCTAAAGATTTTTAATGAAAAGTTCTTTCACTGCCACTTAACATTAATTGCACGATGATGCTCTTTCGGCTTTTCCTGCTGAAATTTAATACAATGGATTTATAACGTCCGCAATATTTCTTTCGGAGCCGTTTTTTTTGCCCTCTCTCGCTCACTCCACTACCGATGTATACGGTTATTTTATTGATAAAGTTTTAATTATTGCACATCGATACGTCGCCCCAGGAATAGAAATCACACGCCGAGGAACAACAATAAATAATACATCGCAACATCTTGAACGTGTACGCTCAATTTTTCCCCCCTCACCACTCGGTCACATGAAATATGAATGAATGAAAATCAGTAGTCGTGGATTCGTCGCACCACCTATTTCATTCTCTCTAAACCCCCGCGAGCTCGCCGCCACCCGCGCATTTTCTAATTTTGGATTTTCCGCTTTCCAATTGTAGGCTCAAAGTACCAATCGAACCTGAACGAAATCGACAAGTCCGAACAGAAGTCCGGCTCCGACGTCGACAGCAAGGGCGTTATCCACGAGTGGCCGCAGTCAGAGGTGAACTCATCCGGTAAGTATGCACGGTCGTAAAATCGCGATATCGAACCGTCTACCACTACGCTTGATATTTTATTGAACCCGCCGCATAAATATGCCCCCCACGCCGAAATCCACCCCCACAGCAAACGTAGATTACCTGCGTTCATACAAAACGTTTAATACGGAACCGATCGGGACAGCCGATGGGGGGCCGCGGGGTCATTTTTAAGACCCCGCGCGCCGCCCCACGGCGGCACCTAACCCCCCCACGGCCCCCTCAGCCACCGACCATTTTATTCTCTGGCATATAAATGCGCCACACGCGACCCGCTTATAAAATTCTGAAACTGAACGACTTCTTCTGTCCTTTTTTCATTTGGTACGTCTTTGTACGGACTTGCTCTCCGGAGATTTACTTATCTGACTACCAACCCATAACATATATAAAAGATCTAAAGTCGTATCATCGCCGCAAGATATACATATATGTGGTAGTTTCATGTCTTACCTTGCTGAGTGGATGACTGTGAGGGTGCAGTCCGTTTTAATTCGGGGGATTGTAAGATTTGTGCGGTGTCGTTGGAATTTTGATGGCGAAATTATTTTGCGTGTAGTTGCGATGGTGGGTGGGCCATAGAGGAAATATATTTATAGTGCGATTTCCATTTAAATTGTGTTGCTGAAAGAAAATTTTCTGTCGCCAACTTTCTTTTATTTTTCCGCGTATAGAAAGGAGCCCCTTAGTTCATGATAATAATTCGATTCCTTTCAAAAATTGACATCAAAAGTAAAAAAGTTTTGACGTAAATGTGTGTAAGGGCTCAAAGTGTATTGGACAGTCGTATACAGGTCAATATGAGCCATAGGAAATTGAGAAAACTCCATTTCCGACGGCGCTTACTCCGGTGCACGTTGTGCGTGGAGTACACGGGGGAAAATTAGGCGCGGGTTCTTGTTGTGGTTGGGCTTGGGTTGGGGGCGGTATATGAAGGGGGGGCGGTGTGTGTGACTTTTAAATTTGCAACGTTCGTGAAAATGTGAAATGCACGGCCGCACTAAAGAGAATATTATATGCGGCTGGGGAAAACACATCAAAGACAATGTCTATGTGTGCCGGAACTTTAAATCTAAGACCATTCGCGGTCTGCAAATGCCCAATTATGAATATTTGAAAACACCTCGGAATACCCGGGGAGCGAGCGCCGAAAAGAATCCCCAGAACGTTAAACATACAACACTCAGCATTCTGAGGGAACTTTATTTATTGCAGCCCACATATCTTCCCGTTCGCCGATCAACCCTCTCGCTAGGAAAATCATAGTTCTCACTCGCGACGAGATAAGGGGGCGAGCGGCAGTTTTAAGACGCCGTGATATCTTTAGAGCCACGGGACACATAGCTTAATCTGTGCATGAAAAAAGGGCGGTGGAATTAATGCCGCAATTATTTTTCATTTTCAGTTGCAGCGTCGAAGATCTCTTCCATGTGGATTCCGTTGCTAATTGTCTTTCTCTACCAGCCGTTGCGGTGAACAACTAAATTATCCCACAACTCTGATGACTGTTACGTTGCTGATCTTGTAGTCTAGGCGACCGGTAACTTATATAAATTACTATTATCATTTCAGAATTATTAAATATTTAACTAAACGGACGCTTATGAAGGCATCAGTGTACAATTGTTAATATGTGTATTCTATTTTAAATCAAGACTGAAATCGGTTAGGATAATTAAATTATTATATATTATTATAAAATTAGCGTAGATTTGCATACTTTATGTATTATGTACACCTTAATTCATTTGGTAATTACGTTCACTTGTTGACGTCACCGCTGGTGATCCGTTGAGCTACTTGGTTATAACGTTATTTAATTAATTACTTACTTGGAACCGGATACTGCAACGGTTTGAATACATCGAAATAGACGAGAAAAATATTTACACGAGCACGCCCGACAAACACATCCTTGTGATCGAATTAAATTATTGCATTATCCTAAGCCTCGGTTCGGTGAGTTTTATTTCGAATACCTACGTACTAGTATGGCTGGGAATATAAATTAACTGACAGAGTTAATGAATTATTAGCATTAGTTACTCAGAATAATACAAATATTATTATAAATATACATACACACACACATACACATACATATACATACACATACATGACACACATTAAACACTTTTGTAGCGTCCAATGTTGTTGATGTATGAAGAGATGGCGGGCCTTGTAAATAATTACATGATGATAGGGGTGGAGGACGCGGCCAAATATTAGGTTTTAAAATTATGAGTCTACTGAACACAACACTGACGTTTACGTTCCTAGCATAATTTCCATCATGCATCAAACAATCCCGACGATTAATTGTGAAAATTGTGCTTTATATTTTAGGGAAGATTCCTGTTCTACATTATAACTAACAGGGTATTAGAATTTCCGTAGTTTTTATTACTAATTGTTATCGGTAGTATTAATAATATAAAATATATTAGGCCCTTATTGTTGTGTCTCAGTAGAACTTACATATTTTATCAGTGGCCTAAGTGGCACCACATTTCGAACGGTTTTTCTTCCCTTAAAGCGGTCACTGATTTGTACAATTACACAACAATACTTAAGCGTAAAGGTAAGGGGATTATTTTATTAAGAGGAAGTAACGTTGACAAAAATGAGCTTAAAATTAGTATATTATTTTACCTTGCCGATTCGTTTATAAAAATATATATTTTTCATTTATAAAGTAAATAACCTAGATGTAAAATATTGTAGATACATATTTATATTACGATGACACAATTATAATTATTTAATTAAAAAAACATGTATGATTGGTAGGTGATAAAAGTTTCCGTTTGCAGAAAATAAAACAAAACATGTATTGAAAAATGTAAATAAAAGTACGTATATAGGCATATGGCGCTTTTTATTGTTGTCATATAAATCAACAATCATTATAAATAAATAAAATTATATATAATGAATGTGCTCACTGTACGTTTGTAAAAAGACGATTACATAATACAAACATGTTTCGTGTGTTTCATTTTTTTCCGACCTACTAAAAATGCACCCTTATCGCATGAATCATGGACTTCGGCAATTTCCATTTTGCCGTTTCGCGCGATTCCCGCTCCACCTGCATTATCATTTTTTTTCCTCTTACGGCCACTCAAATTCCGCTAATTAATAAGACTTTATTTTCACTTAGGTCGCCTAAGCCTCCGTCCTCTTCCATCGCGAAACGTATTTTTCGCCTGCCCCGTGCATTAAACAATAATTGCATTTTATTGTGCCCGCCGAACAATACCTTTGCCCCTTTTAATATCGCCGGCCATCCAGTCCCCTGCGACTTCACGGATTGGAAACGAGGAAATCGATGCGGGATGGACATGTAAATGAAATCTGTATCATTGAAATGTATACACCGTTCAGTAGGTACATTAATATCGACCAAATTTAATTTAGGAAAGTGGGTTCAGTGATTTTCTAGTAAACTTTGCGAATGAGTTCCACTAGTCGAGTATGATTAAAGGAAATAAAGGAGAAAGGTGCACGTAACTTTTGTGCGAGGATGAGATGAGGCAACTGGATCCCTGCGTCTTGGGTATATTTTACATGCTATATTTTATCTCCTTGCTGCATTAAAATAATTACATACACTATCATTTCCCTCATGCATCCCGTTACAAACTTCCTCGCCACAAACACACTGCAATTCAATTCATTACGAACCCGCACTCATCGATTCAAATTATCCACACACCACACAAGATAATCCGCCTTGTCTTCAATGTACTGTACAATTGCATTCTCCACGTCTCTTAATAGTGACCATCACACTGCAAAGAAGCATTATTGCATTCCACCCCTTCACTACATCAGAAATTCAATCAACCACCAATTACTACGTAATTAAAATCAACTACTACTTCACGATAATTTTTCAATATTCGCATAAAGAACCAATTGAATTATAATTACAGCAACGAACTTAATCAAAAGTTGCGGTCTTAACAATTTCAATAGACTTGGTATCATAGTCATTTTTAGCGGGAACAGAAACACACATTTGACTACGTTTTATATCACTTTTTTTATCGTTTAATACGACTGCAGTTTCGACCACAACTTCGTCATTCTCAAGTGGATTTGAAAACTGAAACTAAAGTTTCCAAAACCACTTAAGAATAACCAAATGTAGTCAAAAATACAGTTGTATTAAACGTTAAAATAAAAATGATATAAATCGTAGTAAAATGTGTCTTTTGCATAATAAACTCATCACAGAGTAAAGGCTTTAATCATCAACATCGAAAATAAGTTTACTATGTGAAACACATTACGTTTTATATCACTTTTATTTTATCGTTTAATACGACTGCAGTTTTAACCACAACTTGGTCTCAAGTGGATTTAAAAACTGAAACTGAAGTTTCCAAAACAACTTGAGAATAACCAAAATGTAGTCAAAAATACAGTTGTATTAAACGTTAAAATAAAAATGATATAAATCGTAGTAAAATGTGTCTTTTGCATAATAAACTCATCACAGAGAAAAGGCTTTAATCATCAACATCAAAAATATTGGTTTCAACAATCCCATTATATTTTCAAACCCAATAGAAAATGGGAACCGATGACTTCTTTGAAAACAAATTCTTCGAATATCAATTTTTCGAAAATAAATTCTTCGCAAACAAATTTTTCAAAAGTAAATTATTCGCCAACGAATTTTTCAAAGGTACCTTAAATTATTTGGACTTATTAAGATTTATTTTTGATGTTGATGATTAAAACCTTTACTATGTGATAAGTTTACTATGTGAAACACACATTTTACTACGTTTTATATCACTTTTATTTTATAGTTTCATACGACTGCAGTTTTAACCACAACTTGGTCTCAAGTGGATTTAAAAACTGAAATTGAAGTTTCCAAAACCACTTGAGAATAACCAAATTGTGGTCGAAACTGCAGTCCTATTGAACGTTAAAATGAAAATGATATAAAACGTACCAAATTGTGTATTTCACATAGTAAACTTATCACATAGTAAATGCTTTAATTGTCAACATTAAACATATTTGTTTCAACAATCCTATTTTTTTTTCAAACCCAATAGAAAATGGGAACCGATGAAATCTTGGAAAACAATATCTTCGAAAATCAATTTTTCGAAAGTCATATATTTGCAAACAAATTTTTCAAAAATAAATTCTTCACCAACGAATGTTTTAAAAGTACCTTAAATTCTTTGGACCCGTAGTCAAACAGGGAGGAATGAAAAACTTAACGATCATAATATCAAAAATATTGGGTTCAACAATCCCATTATGTTTGAAACCCAATAGAAAATGGGAACCGATGAGTTCTTTGAAAACAAATTTTTCTAAAATCAATTTTTCAAAAGTCATATTCTCGCAAAAAATTTTTTCAGAAATAAATTCTTCGCGCTCGATTTTTTCAAAAGTACCTTATCTTCTTTGGACCCGTAGTCAAACAGGGAGGAATGAAAAACTTATCGATCATAACATCGAAAATATTGGTTTCAACAATCTCATTATTTGTTCAAACCCAATAGAAAATGAGAACCGATGAGTTCTTTGAAAACGAATTCTTCGAATATCAATTTAACGAAAATAAAATCTTCGCAAACGAATTTTTCAAAAATAAATTCATCACCAACGAATTTTTCAAAAGTACTTTAAATTCTTTGGACCCGTAGTCAAACAGGGAGGAATGAAAAAAACCTCACGATCATAACATCAAAAATATTGGTTTCAACAATCCCATTATTTTTTCAAACCCAATAGAAAATGGGAACCGATGAGTTCTTTGAAAACAAATTCTTCTAATATCAATGCTTCGAAAATCAATTCTTCGCAAACGAATTTTTCAAAAGTAAATTATTTGCCAACGAATTTTTCAAAAGTACATTAAATTCTTTGGACCGCTAGTCAAACGAGGAGGAATGATAAACTTAACTATCATAACATCAAAAATATTGGTTTCAACAATCATATTATTTTTTCAAACCCAATACTTTGTGTATGACGTTTTGCATTGTCGAATCTATGTATTTACATACTTGTCAATGTAAATAAATAAATTGAATTGAATTGTATTGAATTGAATAGAAAATGGGAACCAATGAGTTCTTTGAAACCTAATTCTTCGAATATCAATTTTTCGAAAATCAATTCTTCGCAAACGAATTTTTCAGAAGTAAATTATTCGCCAACGAATTTTTCAAAAGTGCCTTATATTTTTTGGACCCGTTGTCAATTGGGGAGGAATGAAAAAAACTCAACGATCATAACATCAAAAATATTGGTTTCAACAATCTCATTATTTTTTCAAATCCAACAGAAAATGGGAACTGATGAGTTCTTTGAAAAAGAAATTATTCGAATATCAATTTTTCGAAAATCAAATCTTGGCAAACAAATTTTTCGAAAGTAAATTATTGGCCAACGAATTTTTCAAAAGTACATTAAGTTCTTTGGACTCGTAGTCAAACGGGGAGGAATGATAAACTTAACTATCATAACATCAAAAATATTGGTTTCAACAATCCCAGGATTTTTCAAACCCAATAGAAAATGGGAACCGATGAGTTATTTGAAAACAAATTCTTCGAATATCAATTTTTCTAAAGTCAATTCTTCACAAACGAATTTTTCAAAAGTAAATTATTCGCCAACGTTTTTTTTTCAAAAGTACCTTAAAATATTTGGACCTGTAGTCAAACACGGAGGAATGAAAAAACTTGACGATCATAACAGCAAATATCCCATTATTTTTTCAAACCCAACAGAAAATGGGAACTGATGATTTCTTTGAAAAAGAAATTCTTCGAATATCAATTTTTCGAAAATCAATTCTTCGCAAACGAATTTTTCAAAAGTAAATTATTCGCCAACGAATTTTCCAAAAGTACATAAAGTTCTTTGGACCCGTAGTTAAACGGAGAGGAATGATAAACTTAACTATCATAACATCAAAAATATTGGTTTCAACAATTCCAGGATTTTTTCAAACCCAATAGAAAATGGTAACCGATGAGTTCTTTGAAAACGAATTCTTCGAATATAAATTTTTGAAAATCAATTTTTCGCAAACGAATGTTTCGAAAGGAAATTCTTCGCCAAAGAATCTTTCAAAAGTACCTTAAATTATTTGGAATCGTAGTCAAACAGGGAGGAATGAAAAACTTAACGATCATAACATCAAAAATATTGGTTTCAACAATCCCATTATCTTTTCAAACTCAATAGAAAATGGGAACCGATGAGTTCTTTGAAAAACAAATTCTTCGAAGATCAATTTTTCGAAAATAAATTCTTCGCAAACGAATTTTTCAAAAATAAATTCATCACCAGCGAATTGTTAAAAAGTACCTTAAATTCTTTGGACCCGTAGTCAAACTGGAAGGAATGAATAAATCTTAACGATCATAACATCAAAAATATTGGTTTCAACAATCCCATTATTTTGTTCAAGCCTAATAGAAAATAGGAAGCGATGAGTTCTTTGAAAACGAATTCTTCGAATATCAATTTTCCGAAAATAAATTCTTCGCAAGCGAATTTTTCAAATATAAATTCATCACCAGCGAATTTTTCAAAAGTACCTTAAATTCTTTGCACCAGTTATCAAAAAGGGAAGGATGAAAAAACTTAACGATCCACTGATTAAAACTCTTAAACATGTATTATTCCTTTAGAGAGGAACTGAAGCAGGTGATCCCGTATACTGTTAAATTGTACGTGCATATTAAGGAACTCAATATGGACCAAGCCAAATCAATAAAGGTAAACTTTTTAATTACTGTAGATCTCTTTTTGGTAACGGTAATTAGCCATTTGCCATTTCCTTGTCGGTTCTGCGGTATTCAATGCCACTGATCGACTTGGTACGGCATATATTATATTGCCATGCTGAAGTACTATCTGCCCTACAATCATGGCACAAAAGTAATTAAGCTGCTTTCATTCGTCCGCCAAATCTATGCCCTCAGTTGGGGTCATATTTCATGACATATACGCTATGGCCAATTAGCCAGAGCAGCAGAAATCTGTTGCCATTAAATGAACAAATGAAAATTTACATACCCACAAGGAGTATTAGGATAATAGTTTATCATCTTGCAGGTATATCTACCGACAAATAACAAAACTCATTGTTGAACTATACAAGTTTGCTGAAATCATTTAATGACCAATTTTCACTGTTATGACTAATTATATTTAAAACAGGATTTCAGAAATTGGCCGTTTTATGAATTTACGAAAACTAATTTCAGGGCATTAATTTTGCTGAAATCATTTCACTGCTATGATTAATTGTATTTGAGACAGGATTTCAGAAATTGACCGTTTTATGAAATTAACAAAAACAAATTTCAAGGCATTAATTTTGCTGAAATCATTTAATGTAGACCAATTTCCACTGCTATGATATGTGAAACAGGATTTCAGAAATTGGCCGTTTTATGAATTTAACGAAAACAAATTTAATGGCATTAATTTCGCTGAAATCATTTCACTGCTATGATTAAATATATTTGAATCAGGATTTCAGAAATTGACGGTTTTATGAAATTAACAGAAACAAATTTCAAGGCATTAATTTTGCTGAAATTATTTAATGTAGACCAATTTTCACTGCTATGGCCTATTACTTATATGTGAAACAGGATTTCAGAAATTGACCGTTTTATGAATTTAACAAAAACCAATTTTAGGGCATTCATTTTGCTGAAATCATTTAATGTGGACCAATTTTCACTGCTATGACTAATTATATTTGAAACAGGGTTTCAGAAATTGACTGTTATATGAAATTAACGAAAATTAATTTTGCTGAAATCATTTAATGTCTACCAATTTCCACTGCTATGGGTAATTATATTTCAAACAGATGTTTTATGATTATATAACGAAGACGTATTTCAGGGTGTTGCCATAGATTGACCTTGATCGACTCGCGTGAAATAAAAATAAATTATGTTCACGCAGTGCTGGACAATGGAGCGAACGTAGCAGGCAATGGCTCAAGGCGATATATACGGATAGTTATTAGTTTATATGTTCAATCTTCCCTTCCAAACCTAATCCTCTCACATGCTGCAAAGCGACTGCCTTCAAATTTAACCTGCAAGATTCACACGACGAGGCTACAAAAGGTAAGAAAGTTTAGAAACAAGATAATAATTACTTCGAGAGTTACTCGAATTATAAATAGGTATTACAATTTTATAATAGTTACTAATTAACTTATTTTTATAGATGGAGGTTTACGAGATAATAATTGGATTGCTAATAAAATTGGATTAAGATTTTGGGAAACTAAACAAAAATTTTTTGGGCATAAAAATAGTATTACACGAAAATTTACATTAATAATTTGTAGCTATAGTTGCACACACTCACTGATAAATTATATATTTTTTAATGTTGCTGACAGTTAAGATATAAATTAAAAGAAGATAAGAGAGAAAAAGATTTAAAAAAAAATAATAATAATTGGATTGCTTTTTAGGATTGAATCAAGATTGATAATTATTATTAATTAATGACGTAATGAGTTAAGGCTACAACTAATCAGTCGGTGTGGGTTCAATTCTCTCCCAAGGCAAACTTTTCAATTGAATGTGTGAGTTGAAAAGGGTTAGATTCCTTCAGATTAAGATTTTGGAAAACTAAAAAAACGTTTTTTTGGGCAAACAAATTACAAGAAAAATTACAATTGATAATTTGTAGCTATAGCTGCACACATTCACTGATAAATTATATATTTGTTAATATAGCTGACAGTTAAGATATAAATTAAAAGAAGTGATGGATTTTTTTTTAAATATTTTTGTAATATGTCCCTTTTTCAACTCGCACATTCAAATGAACAGTTTTAACATGCCTTGGGAGGTAATCGAACCCATGACGATTGATTAGCTGTAGCATTAATTTAGTGCACAATTAATTAATAATTGATAATAATCTAGAATGAGTGAGTTATCATTCTTTAAGACTATGATTCTTTTACATCATATTATAAGTAATTGCCCATGATACTATCATTGATCAAAGTACTAGAGGCTATAAATTAGAAGAAAAAATAGCTTCTCAACCTAAAGTAAAAATGCGATGAATTAATTACAGTAACAAAAATATTACATTTTTTTGTTTGCTTTTCTAGCACTGAAACTGGGATGAAAATATTATTTTGCAAAAAATGCTGAAACAAATGTCGTCACCAAAGCAAAACAGTTCTTTATGATAGGTTATTTTATTAAAAGCCAAAGGTCAAAGGTTCAAATCCCAGTTAAATGTATGTCTGCTGTTTTCGTAATATTGAATAATGGAAAGTATTAATCCAATTGGGGGAATTTGTAAGCCAAGGCAATTTTAAAACTATTCAATTGAATGTGTGAGTTGAAAAAGGGGCAGATTCCTTCAGATTAAGATTTTGGGAGACTAAAAAACGTTTTTTGAGCACACAAATCGTATTACACGAAAAATTACAAATGATAATTTGTAGCTACAATTGCACACACTCACTGATAAATTATATATTTTTTATATAGCTGATAGTTAAGATATTAATTACAAGAAGTGATGGAATTTTTTTTTAAATATTTTTGTAATATCTTTTTCCTTTTTCAACTCAAACATTCAATTGAACAGTTTTAACATTGCCTTGGGAGGTAATCGAACCCATGATGATTGATGAGCTCTAGCCTTAATTCAATTAATTCAGTACACAATTAAGTAATAATAATTATCAATCTTGATTGATAACTTGAATGAGTGAGTTATCATTATTTAAGACTATCCTTCTTCTACATCATATTATAAGTAGTTCCCTCTCATACGAATGCGATGAATTAATTACAGTTACAAAAAGATTAATTTTTGTAAGTTTAAAATTTTATCCATATTACGCTAAAGATAATACAAACTTTTTAGATAAAAATGGAATTTACGCAATAACCTGCTACGATTTTGGAGCAAAATACATTGGAGAAACCGGCAGACTTTTAAAATTAAGAATAAAGGAACATTTAAGAGACATAAACATTACAAATTTTGGACGACACCTACATTTCTACAATCACACTTTCGACATAAACAAAAATACTAAACTCTTACACAATACAGATAAAGGCTTAAAACAAATTTTATTGGAAGCTTTAGAAATAGATAAAACTATTAACACAGAACAGAACATACAGTGCCTTAATGAGCAAACTCAATTAACATTTAAACATCTTTATAAATTTTTAAATAATCCCTTTAACATATGAAACAATTAACTTAAACATCAAACAGACATGTTTCAAAATTCAAATAAAATTCCAAATATTGAAGAAGAAATACAAGCAAGATAAATACATAGCAAAATTACATATGTAAATAACTCTTAATATATACATATAAAATAAATGAAACACTTATTTAAGAATTGATCTCACTTTACATTACCAAAATTAATTCCCCCAAAAAAGATAGTTTCACACATTTTAATTTATATTAACACTAACAAATTACATAAATACTAAATAATTTACACATACTACAACAATAAACACATAACAAATATTATATTTCAATTTATATTAACACTAACAAATTACATAAATACTAAATAATTTACACATACTACAACAATAAACACATAACAAATATTATTATAATTTATATTTAAAAAAATTTATAACAAACTTAGCGTTAATTTATATTTAACATAATTATTGTATTCTTTGTAGACATTTTACGCCTCTGATGATTGTTTGCTAAACAAACTGAAAAGTCAGGCAAAATAAAAATAAATAAATAATAAAATAAAATAAAAATTAACTATACCAGTAAGTACCTGTACGTAAGTAAGAATAATACCTTAAATTAAATTTTTTGTTTGCTTTTCTTGCACTGAAACTGAGATGAATATATTATTTTGCAACAAATGCTGAAACTAATGTCGTCACGAAGGCAAAAGAGTTCTTTATGATAGGTTATTTTATTATAACCCAAAGATCAATGGTTCAAATCCCAGTTAAATGTATGTCTGCTGTTTTCGTAATATTGAATATATGGAAAGTACTGATCGAATGGGGGAATTTGTAAGCCAAAAATCACAAGAAATATATTGTGATTTATTGGAGAAAATATTTTTTTACTGAGAAAACCCATCTTCCGGTCAATAGCATTTACAACCTTTATAATTTTTGTTTTCCATGTTAATATTTTTTTTAGTATACTGGTTTAATACTTAATAATAACAATAATCCTTAGTGTTCCTCCACCTATTGTATATGTAAGAAATGCCATGAGTTTAGGCTCTGACTCTAAGGCTATAGTCGTGAGCTAGGCCGTCCAGGGCCATGTTAAAATAGTTCAATTTCGTTCAAAATGTGTCTTTTATATAGCATATTCTAAAAAAATGCAAATAATACGTCAGTCAAAAAAAGATTATTAAACAATACTTTGCACAAATAAATTTGAGTTTAATACAGTTCACAGTAGACACTATACAGAGTTCAGTTACAGTTGCAGTTTAATTGTAGAGTCGTTTTTTTTATTTTACTTCTTCAAATTCTAATTCTACAAATTTTGTAAAATTATGGCATGTATTTTGTACCTGTGAAAAACTAATATTGAAAGATTTATACAATTATTATGAATTATGACATCGTACGTTTCACCAATAGGCATCACTAATCCTTACAAAGGAAATCAGTAAATATTCATGTGTATTAACTAATTTCAAATGAATAATAATGCATTTTTGTGTGTAAATTAAGGATAAGTTATACGCAGATGTTGTAAGATGTAAAATATTGTGCTGCATGTGAAATATGAATTTGCTGTTATTCACCTGTGTTCCTGTACATTTATTATATTAAAATATATTTGAAAGTATGACAAAAAGGGGGAGTTCGGATGAGTAGCAGAAAGAACGGTGTGACACTGTGTTGTACATCGGCCGGTAAAAAAACTATAAATAATAGAAACTGTCAGGCTGTCCGCTGTAATAATATTAATGTAAATTTATAAAATGTTACCTTTTTGCAGGGCAAAACGAGCCCCCTCCCAACGCCTGCCCGGGTAATAAATCTAATCATCGCCGTTCATCCCGACCGTGATTGATACGCAGCGCTAATTTAAGTAGTCGAACGTGTATGTTAATTGCGAGGGTTGGTGCGGTAATTGTAGAGACGTGTAATCCGCCCCCGCACGCTGGAATGTTCTTTCGGCAAGCGCTAAAGTATCCGTACGGCTTAAAGTGTCGAGATACACCTCGCCAGCCGATCTATAATTTATATGCACTGTATTCAGTAAATCCTAATAGGGGCAAAAAGCCTGTCCTCACTTAATCTCTTTTCTCCCTCACTATGTTAATAATGTTCCGTTTTTAAACGTTTCATGTTTACGCCTAATCCCTTTTTTGTAATTAGGATTACCTCGTTACGGTATAAACTACCTCCGGCACCTCCACACAATACTATATTTCCATTAACACTTGGAATAAACCGGCAATTTATTTATCACGACTTACACCGCCAAGTTACAATCAACACTTTTTTACACAGCACCCTTTACATAATAAATTTAATACCACGGAAGCTAATCTCCATTTTTCATCCGAGTCCTCTTACAATCTCAACAAGATAATTCACTCGTCCTTATTACAGTCAAATAACGTTTGTTTTGAGTGATTAATTTCCCAACAATTATGGAAAGTCGGTTTAATGTATGGCCCAAACTAATTAATTTTGCACGCATTTGCACGTTTTCACACAAACGCAATGCATTTGAGGGAATCCTATTGTTCTATCGTCAATAACTGAAATTATTGTTTGCGAAAATCATATAAAATATAACTTCAAAACAAACCAAATTCACCTATACTGGCAGTCGTATAACAATATTAAATTAATAATTATAATAATAAATATTATTAAAATTCTAATGCACTACCACTTATGTTATAATAGCTCACTGCCATATTTTAGATTAATTGTTTGCACCCTAAATTGGATATGTAACGGGGCGACTTTAATCCTAATTCCCTTAAAAATAATCCAAAAACTGTTTGGTCTTTAAGGGACAATAATAAATAACTTACTTTATACATACATATTACCCAAGCATTAATTGTTTTACAAACCGCATCAACAATAAAAAGAACTTTAGTGAATTTAAATCATCGTTTTATTTCAAGAAAATAATTAACAGGTAAACAAAAATTTATTTATAATTACTCATTATAAATTAATACACCATTAAAGTAAACATTTACGTACCTTCGCTTTGATTTACGAATTTGATTTTATAATAATATTTACGGCACAGGCAGAACAATAATGGACTGCTTTGCTACCAATTTCGCCTCACTTTACTTCTTATATATTTCTCTTACTTTGCTAACGGTTTTATAATAATATACGTTTACAATCCCACATATAAATGCAATTTTATTATGAACGTAACATTATAAATGACGTTTGTGTAAACATGTTATGAATTTATAAGTTTTTATAAAAAAATACAATTACAAACCAAAATATCAGTGCAATTTTATTATGAATGTAATCTTAGTTAAGTGGGAAAAGTGGGTAGCTTTGTTCGAAACACCCTGTATATTATTGAGATTAGTAACCTTAAATATAACGTTAATGTAAACACGTTTTTAATTTATGACTTATATACACATTCTAATATCAGGGAACTGAAGAATTAGAAAATTTAAAAATAAATTACATAAAATACAAATATTTATTACGTACAAATTTCAAAACTGAATTCGAATATAGTACACTGGCCCATCCACCTATATACTAGTAGTATATATGTGTATGTATAATGTACATATGTACATTGTACATATGCATAAAGCGTAAATTTAGCTAAAAATAATGATCCGAAATTAAGTAACCCGGCGCATCCACCATAATGCAAAATGGGTTGTGTATGCTCATTTTTCAGACAAAAAATTTGGGAACCCATAAAACATCCATAAAGATCCAAACTTTCATCACGGTCAAATATCTGAGGGTGTTGGGAAGTAAATTAAACGGTGTTTCCATTGATGTTTTTATCATAAAGTACCAAAATTAATATTAATATATCAGTGGCTTAGGCGAATAAAGTATTAATATGTCTTAGTTAAGAATGAAAATTGGGTAGTTTTGTTAGAAACACCCTGTATATTATTGAGATTAGTAACCTTAAATATAATGGAAATGTAAACACGTTTTTAATTTATGACTTTTATAT
This sequence comes from Othius punctulatus, assembly GCA_951805005.1. Lineage (NCBI taxonomy): Eukaryota > Metazoa > Arthropoda > Insecta > Coleoptera > Staphylinidae > Othius > Othius punctulatus. The sequence goes on from OX638147.1 coordinate 25,701,817, forward strand.
ACACATTCTAATATGAGGGAACTTAAATATTACAAAAATTGAAAATAAAATACACAAAATACAAATATGTATTACCCGTAATTTTCAAAACTAAATTCGAATATAGTACACTGGCATATTAACCTACATACTAGTAGTATAGATTTGTATGTACAATGTATATATATATATACATTGTACATATGCATAAAGCGTAAATTTAACTAAAAATAATGGTCCGAAATTAAGTAGCCCGGCGCATCCACCATAATGCAAAAGGGTTGTGTATGCACATTTTTCAGGCAAAAAATTTGGGAACCCATAAAACATCAATAAAGATCCAAACTTTCATCACGGTCAAATATCTGAAGGTGTTGGGAGGTAAATTAAAAGGTATTTTTATTGATGTTTTTGTCATAAAGGACCAAATTAATGTTAATATATCAGTGGCTTAGGCGACTAAAGAATTAATATATCTTAGTTAAGTGGGAAAAGTGGGTAGCTTTGTTAGAAACACCCTGTATATTAATGACATTAGTAACCTTAAATATTATATTAATGTAAACACGTTATTAATTTATGACTATTATGTATACATTCTAATATGAGGGGACTGAAGTATTACAAAATTTAAAAATAAAATACACAAAATACCAATATTTATTACGTGCAATTTTAAAAACTAAATTAGAATATAATACACTAGCACATTAACCTATATACTAGTAGTATAGATTTGTATGTACAATGTATATATGTACATTGTACATATGCATAAAGCGTAAATTTATCTAAAAATAATGATCCGAAATTAAGTAGCCCGGCGCATCCACCATAATGCAAAAGGGTTGTGTATGCACATTTTTCAGGCAAAAAATTTGGGAACCCATAAAACATCAATAAAGATCCAAACTTTCATCACGGTCAAATATCTGAAGGTCTTGGGAGGTAAATTAAAAGGTGTTTTCATTGATGTTTTTGTCATAAAGGACCAAAATTAATGTTAATATATCAGTGGCTTAGGCGACTAAAGAATTAACATATCTTAGTTAAGTGGGAAGAGTGGGTAGCTTTGTTAGAAAACCCTGTATATTATTGACATTAGCAACCTTAAATATAATATTAATGTAAACACGTTTTTAATTTATAACATTTATGTATACATGCTAATATGAGGGAACTGAAGTATTACAAAATTCAAAAATAAAATTCACAAAATACCAATATTTATTACGTGCAATTTTCAAAACTAAATTCGAATATAGTACACTGGCACATTAACCTACACACTAGTAGTATAGATTTGTATGTACAATGTACATATGTACATTGTACATATGCATAAAGCGTAAATTTATCTAAAAATAATGATCCGAATTTAAATAGCCCGGCGCATCCACCATAATGCAAAATAGGTTGTGTATGCTCATTTTTCAGGCAAAAAATTTGGGAACCCATAAAACATCAATAAAGATCCAAACTTTCATCACGGTCAAATATCTGGAGGTGTTGGGAGGTAAATTAAAAGGTGTTTTCATTGATGTTTTTATCATAAAGGACCAGAATTAATATTGATATATCAGTGGCTTAGGCGAATAAAGTATTAATATATCTTAGTTATGTGGGGAAAGTGGGTAGCTTTGTTAGAAATACCCTGTATATTATTGAGATTAGTAACCTTAAATATAATATTAATGGAAACACGTTTTTAATTTATGACTTTTATGTATACATTCTAATATGAGGGAACTAAAATATTACAAAAATTGAAAATAAAATACACAAAATACAAATATGTATTGCCCGTAATTTTCAAAACTAAATTCGAATATAGTACACTGGCACATTAACCTACACACTAGTAGTATAGATTTGTATGTACAATGTACATATGTACATTGTACATATGCATAAAGCGTAAATTTAACTAAAAATAATTATCTGAATTTAAGTAGCCCGGCGCATCCACCATAATGCAAAAGGGTTGTGCATGCTCATTTTTCAGGCAAAAAATTTGTACACCCATAAAACATCAATAAAGATCCAAACTTTCATCACGGTCAAATATCTGAAGGTGTTGGGAGGTAAATTAAAAGGTGTTTTCATTGATGTTTTTGTCATAAAGGACCAAAATGAATATTAATATATCAGTGGCTTAGGCGAATAAAGTATTAATATATCTTAGTTAAGTGGGAAAAGTCGGTAGCTTTGTTAGAAACACCCTGTATATTATTGGGATTAGTAACTTTAACTATAATATTAATGGAAACACGTTTTTAATTTATAACTTTTATGTACACATTCTAATATGAATGTGTATTACAAAATTTAAAAATAAAATACACAACATACAAATATGTATTGCCCGTAATTTTCAAAACTAAATTCGAATATAGTACACTGGCACATTAACCTACATACTAGTAGTATAGATTTGTCTGTACAATGTATATATGTACATTGTACATATGCATAAAGCGTAAATTTAACTAAAAATAATTATCTGAATTTAAGTTGCCCGGCGCATCCACCATACTGCAAAATAGGTTGTGTATGCTCATTTTTCAGGCAAAAATTTTGGGAACCCATAATTACTACGTACATAAACTACCTTAATTATGTGTACTATCAGTAATTTTAATTAAAAAAATTTAAGACTAGAAATAAATAATTAAATATTTCCCGGCGCATCCACCATAATTTAAATACTTTCTATCCCCTAATTATCGTATGTAATCACCATATTTATTAACAAAATTAAATTTACTATAAATAATGTAAACAATATTACTGTTTTGGCGTGAAATAATATAGTTAATATTACTGTTTTGGCGTGAAATAATATAGTTATATGTATAATATTGTGGAGAGAATTCATTCAATTGCACATTACTCTCTCCATATGTGGGAAAGTATTGTTTTTAATATTTTATAAAAATCAACATCGATAGACCTTTATTGGGAGGGCAAAAAACCTAATGAAAAAATTGTAAATCATAAAATTGCACTTTGAAAACAAAAGTAAAACATTTTACAGCAGAGCATCTTTTAGTTTTGCTACTTATTTTGTCCTAATATACTGTTTACAGATATTCTATTGCTGTTAATGATAATTTTTTATTGTTTTACTTTATCTATTAACAATAACGTTATTAATAAAAGTATATAAAAAACAGTCGTTTAACAATAATTTCTATATAGTGTGACCTATTCTTTTCAACGTGTTATTGATCACTTTTTATTATTTTAATTTATCTGTTAACAATAACGTTATTAATAAAAGCATATAAAAAAACAGTCGTTTAACAATAATTTCTATATAGTGTGTCCTTTCTTTTCAACGTACAAAATATTATATTATATTATAATATAAATATTATATTAAAATATATTAATAAATTATAAACATTATACACGTATTGATTTGAATTTACATTCTAATGATATTTTAAATTTAAACACACATACTAAACTAAATTGTAATTTTTATTCCGGAAATTCCCGTCGGTTTTGTTTACACGCGTCACATTTCAAGGAAATCCGTGAACACACCACAACACACGATCTAATTTGAAATCATTTAAACTGAAATGCGCGCAGGTAGGATCAGTGCTCGAAAAGTACAAACATCGTAATATCCGGTGTACATATTTTTCGAGGCCCATGCAACCAGACTTCTGTAAATGTTTAAATTCACCAAAAACTACGTAACATATCGCTTACTACTAATGTACAGGTCCCGGGTGTGAATCCCAATTAAGAAAGTAATGTAATTTCTATCCCATTATATTATTAAAACAAAGGTATATGAAATTTCTAGTTATACTTAGTTTTATTACATCAAAAATGTACACATCATGCAGTGCACTTTTACATATTTCTTCACTGGCGAATTTTGTAAACGACAAAATAATAATTTACAGATTTTTTTTTTTAGGGATGTGCACATTGATAGATTGCAGAATCGGATATATGCATTTTTGGGTATGTGCACATTGCCATCTGTGGACATATTAATGCGTTTACAGAAATTTCATAAAACATATGCGACTTGAGGAAGAAACAATTTACATACAATATTAATTGGCAGTAGACCCAGTAGTATGTGCCAAATAAAAGTTTATTTTTTCATTGATAGATTGCAGAATCGGATATATGCATTTTTAGGTATGTGCACATTGCCATCTATGGACATATTAATGCATTTACAGAAATTTCATAAAACAGATGCGAGTTGAGGAAGAAACAATTTACATACAATATTAATTGGCAGTAGACCTAGTAGTATGTGCCAAATAAAAGTTTATCTTTTCATTGATTGATTGCAGAATCGGATATATGCATTTTGGGTGCGAATATAAGTGCGAGCAAAGCGAGTAAAAAATCCAGTGTTTTTTTTCTAAATTTTGTATATGTTTCTTTGTGCATTTTTTATATATATATATATATATATATATATATGCGATGGGAATGTGTTTCTATCGATGCTGATCGGGACTTTGGGCAACTTTTTCACACTGCTATTGTTCGAAAGGCGCGTTTTTTGAAAATCCGACGCTGTCTCAAAACCGTCCGTCCTGAATGCGTTTACGGGGCATTTCACCTCGTAAAATACTTAGAGTAACAGTTAACCGTTGAATTATGTTCTTAACAGTTGCTCGGCTGTATGAGCCATGAATTTAAAGCGTAAACTTTCGCCACCCGCGCTAATGCGTTTCTTCCGCACATTTTTTCGCGTGCAATGAAAGGTGAACTGCGGCGGCAGTTGAACGTGGAGGAGCCATTAAACACGCACCTGTCCGCAAGGAGTTTAGAGTTGACGATTGATGCTCGAGCGATTAATGTGGTTTAGGTTTTGGCGAGGCCGACGGAAGCAGCGTCTCAAATATTACGCACATTTCAACTCGAATATTAAAATCACGCAGATTTCTTGCGCTGCCTCATGGAATATATTGAATACAACTAAGTAAAAAAAAAAACAAATGTAATCATGCATTTCTGCGAGTCATGAATGTCATCAATGATGCAGTAAAGAACATCTTCATAGAGCTGCGTCCATGTCCATGAAATTTACAATATTCTACTGTCATATAAAAATATTGTCAGGACAAGGTATGAAATGTAGTTAAAGCTCGCCTACGCTGACACAGCGACAGAAACCTACATTCCTGCCTTTATTACATTTGTTCCGCTCATAGACGCCATCGCGTCGAAATGTCACTAGATATGTGCTATCATTAGTAAGGAAATTGATTTTAGAGTATGTTAATAAGGTGTACATTTGATATCGTCGTACGCATAATTACCTGAGAAATTAACGCTCAACTTCTGGAACTTCGTCCAGCAGAGTAACGTTCTGCGCTGGTGGTTACTTCTAACTGATCTGAATATGTGCCGAATTTCCCTATTTTCGCTGGTTTTTCTGAACATGATCTCTCTCTCTCTCTCTCTCTCTCTCTGCACGTGTGCACCCCCAAGGTTACCATGCCGGTGGCAAACTCAGCCTCCACGTTATCGGAAGATGTAGGTAGTTAAAATTCGAGTTGACGTTTGTTAATGCGTTCTCATTCATATGTGCCAGATTTCTCTCAATCGTGCATCTTCGAAAATGTGGGTGGTCGCATGCCTACTCATGCAAATCATAGGGTTATTTTCGAATTTGTTGAATTGATTAAATTCAGCAGTGAGTAATGAAACAAATGTTTTTATAACTGTGAATATAAACACTTTATTTGTGTTATAGAACTGCGTCCACGTCCATGAAATTTACAATATTCTACTGTCATATAAAAATATTGTCAGGACAAGGTGTGAAATGTAGTTAAAGCTCGCCTACGCTGACACAGCGACAGAAACCTACATTCCTGCCTTTGTTATATTTGTTCCGCTCATAGACGCCATCGCGTCGAAATGTCACTAGATATGTGCTATCATTAGTAAGGAAATTGATTTTAGAATATGTTAATAAGGTGTACATTTGATATCGTCGTACGCATAATTACCTGAGAAATTAACGCTCAACTTCTGGAACTTCGTCGAGCAGGGTAACGTTCTGCGCTGGTGGTTACTTCTAACTGATCTGAATATGTGCCGAATTTCCCTATTTTCGCTGGTTTTTCTGAACATGATCTCTCTCTTTCTCTCTCTGCACGTGTGCACCCCCAAGGTTACCATGTCGGTGGCAAACTCAGCCTCCACGTTATCGGAAGATGTAGGTAGTTAAAATTCGAGTTGACGTTTGTTAATGCGTTCTCATTCATATGTGCCAGATTTCTCTCAATTGTGCATCTTCGAAAATGTGGGTGGTCGCATGCCTTCTCATGCAAATCATAGGGTTATTTTCGAATTTGTTGAATTGATTAAATTCAACAGTGAGTAATGAAACAAATGTTTTTATAACTGTGAATATAAACACTTTATTTGTGTTATAGAGCTCATATAAAAATATTGTCAGGACAAGGTATGAAATGTAGTTAAAGCTCGACTACGCTAACACAGCGATAGAAACCTACATTCCTACCTTTATTATATTCGTTCCGCCCACTGACGCGATCGCGTCGAAATGTCACTAGATAGGTGTTATCATTAGTAAGGAAATTGACTGTGAGTATGTTAATAAGGTGTACATTTGATATCGTCGTTCGCAAAATTACCTGAGAAATTAACGCTCAACTTCTGCGACTTCGTCGAGCAGGGTAACGTTCTGCGCTGGTGGTTACTTCTAACTGATCTGAGTATGTGCCGAATTTCTGTATTTATACTTTTCTCCTTCCACTTTCCACCATCCCCGTCTCTATGTTCGCTGTTTTTTCTGAACTTGATCTATCTCTGTACGTGTGCACCCCCCAAGGTTACCATGCAGGTGGCGAACTCAGCCTCTACGTTATCGGAAGATTTAGGTAGTTAAAATTCGAGTTGACGTTTGTTAATGCGTTCTCGTTCATATGTGTCAGCTTTTTCTCAATTTTGCTTGTTCGGAAATGCGGGTGGTCGCATGCCTTCTCACGCGCTTCTAAAACCTTTTTACATTTGCGTTTTTGTATTATCCGTTTCGATTATAGAATAATTATATTTAATTAATATTAGGTATGGATCGGGTTCTTACATGGTCGAAGTACAAGGTACAAAATTGCATTTTTATTTAAAAATACTAATATTTTTTTGTATTTTTTTAACTATTGTAAAATTATTGTTGCTAGGACAATGACTAAATCAAAAGTAAATAATCGACAAAATGAGGTGAAAATTGTAATCTATTCATGGAAGATTTAAGGATTTAATCCATTAAATACTAGCCCTAGGATATGTGAATTCGGTGGAGTTTGTGTTGGAGTTAGTGTGTGGGTATTTTGCAGTGAATATTTTTATGCAAGCGCTAGTTGGTTTTGTAGTTTGTGGCCTGTTTGTAAGCCGGACGCTTCAGGCTCCAAGGCACAAAGTGCTCAAATGCTCGTTTATTAAGTATCGCGATTACGCAATATTTAAATGCGGCTGTGCGTTTCACGCCTCTGCTGACACCGCAGTGTTTCGGCGCGCTATGAAAATCCATTCCGGCGATTGTAATATTTTATGTATAAAATAATCTTGGCACTTAACGCTCGCGCGGCTCTCTCTTTTTTTTTAATTAAGCGGCGGCATTTTTAACGCCGTTGCAAATGCAAATTGAATAAGAGCATTATGGAGCGGTTGCATCCCGCACATACATCTGTATAATCGCTTCAGCCCGATTGCTTACATAATCGCGGCGTGATCGAATTAACCTTGCAGAAATTTAATTGCGGTCATATTTTTCTACTGACAATCAGAATTCGGGCTGGCCACTGATAGAAAAATCATATAGGCTGCACTTGACTTTCTCTCAGAGTTAAAATTTATATTAATCCAATCTCTACAATGAAATCGTAGTCATTTACTTACTTATTACTTTATTATTACTTTTCTCGTAATAATTGCAAAATTGTCAAAGCAAAATATTATACAAGTTTACATCAGGTTTATGGATAACATCACAATAGTACAAAAGTGTCTTAACCCTTTCACTCCTGATTTCTTTTTGGCTCAATTATTTTTTTTCTACAAACGCAAGATAGACATGCAAATAACGCAAAATTATATTTTTTTTATTTTTTATCATTATACGTTTTGAAAAAACAAATGGGATAATATATCCCACTAATAGTAGGATACTAAGCCATTAACATGAAATAAAAATTGAATTGAATTCATCCCATCAGTATATAAACTTAAGTATGGTATGCAGTGAGACAATCGGCACATAAGGGTACATTGCATATTCTGCAGGTGAATTTTGTGCGTTCATCTATTTTGTTGCGAGGACATCTAACACAACACAATCTCGCTGATTTTCCCAGAATAGGTAAGTGGTAAGTGGTAAGTGGTAAGTGGTAAGTGGTAAGTGGTAAGTGGTAACATAGTCATACATTAGTCATAACAGCAGTAATTTTTGATCGCCTACCAACTGATTTTGTTTTCTTTATTCTAGTGCAGTTGTGACTAGTCGCAATCAATTCTTCAGACAATGATACGAAAAATTGTATAAACGTTAATTTCTTATGAGCTACTTCTGTAAATAATATGAAAGCATTATGAACTGCCATCATGTGAAGTTTGTAGTAAGCTTTTTTCCACCACTTTTGTGATTTTCTATTGAAATCATAAGAGAAGTCATTTGGTCAGCGAGATCGACTCCCATATATATATATTGTAATGTTTTTGTGTAGCCCCACGTTCGGGTGCCAATTGTAACGTTTTTGCATTGCCCTACTTTCGGGACTACAAAATGTTACGTTTTTATTTATTTACTCTTATCTCAGGTTCAATAGTAAGTTCAATCATAACTAAATAGAGTTTTGTTCAAATACTTTAATGAATTGAAAATAACCAAATATTAAAACGTCTAATATAAACTAAACTAAACAAACAAATCAAAAACAATAGAAAACAAAATTATTAAATACATAATAAACTATGACCAACATTAACAAATTAAATCCTATGTACACAAGCCAACTTATGTGATAATATGACTCTTGCACTTTACGCAAACTTTCTACTTGCAGTTATCTTCCTGTGGTTCCTTGATTACGTCGTCCTGTTGTCCCTGCTTTCCCGTCTGATCCGTTGTTGATTCCCACAAAAGTAAACATCTACTTTTGTGTGCGAAGTTGAGCGGCTTGAAGTCCTGATTTTTGAATCTCACCATCACGGCTCCTATCTTGTTGAACTCCTCTCCTGGTTGACTGTCTTCTCACAGCAATATGTCCAATCGTTGAAACCCCGTTAATATTTTGTAATGTATTTGTATTAGAATCGCAACATCTCCACCCGCGATCCACACGCGTCTCTCCCTCTCGTGAAACTCGTTGTTGATTATTTTCGACTTTCACTTATCCAATTCCCCAAGCGTCTATGCACGAAGTCACCTGTCTCCCGTGGTAACCAATCAACAACCTTCATCCGCGGATTGCTTTGTATATTTGTGCATACTTGTTCATATTCACATTTACAATATTTACAATAAATTTTGTTAGCTTGTGCCCTGAAGATTATAATTCTATCTAAAACTTATATAATAATAACAATAAATCCATTCTAATAAATCTAAATAAATACTACAAATGCCATCACAATATATATGTATATATTTTTTTGTAAAACTCAACAACCTCAGGGCAAGGCACATCCACAATCTTTCAATTTTCTTTTTTCACTTGACCTTCTTCAGGTTTATGGCAATTTGAGTAAGTAAGATGAAATCTTTTGTATCTTGCCATCTAACGGCCATTGTGCCTTTTTAATTTCCGTTTGTCTGAAATTCCCCGCGTTTCAATTTACCCACAAAGTTTGGCGCATATTTTCGTGTTCTCATACAAGTACCTACTGCATATCGTCTGTACATAAGATGTACAGACGTGAAGAATCTGTCGAAACACAATAAAACATCTTTTCGTGAAATTGTTTAAGTAAGTTTTTGCACTTTTCCTGCATATATGTTTACATCATACACGTAACCTGTTGGAGTCACATCTAGACCACACTTTTATGGCACGTTTTATGGGCTTTGATGGCATATACTGCTTCAATGATGTCCTCCCTTTGAATTTCAATGATGTACTCCCTTTGAATTTTGCCATTGACTCATCAATGGCTTGATAAATTGAGTCAGTGCTTTCATAAAGCTTTTTTTAAGGACGAAATTACGTCGTCCATATAATCAACTTTTCCAGCATTATCGGGCATGGCTGATTTGTTTAAGTATATCTTTGATATAATGAGCTGACACTTATCTCGTGAAATGACATTTTGTATACACGCATTTGACAGTGACACATTTTTGGACCAGTACATGGCAAATGATTGCACTCTATTGTAATGCATAATAAAAGGGTTTGGGTTGATATCCCGACAATCAAAATCTCGACAATTATAATCCTGACGATTGAAAGCCCGACAAATCAGAACCCTGACAAATCAGAATCCCGACAAGTATAATCCTGACGATTGAAATCCTGACGATTGAAATCCTGACGATTGAAATCCTGACGATTGAAATCCTGACGATAGAAATCCTGACAAATCAGAACCCTGACAAATCAGAATCCCGACAAATCAGTATCCTGACAATTAAAATCCCGACAAAATAACATAATTTACTAGTGAGCTAATACTCATTTTTTTTCAAATGGAACAACCTGTGTATAGCATCATATTCTGTGTGCTCATCTAATGAGCTACTCTATGGTAGCATATGGACTGTAATCTAATAATTATTTTTGGTAGGTAAATAACTGTCAATCTCAATAAATTTTATGCATTTGAAAATAGCAAAATTCGATCGTTGTTTCAGAACACCCTGTGTATTTAACGTGACTCCAAATATTGTGTATGTTTTAGCACATATCGAGATTGATCGTTATTTACCTATTAAAAAGTATTATTAGATTATAGTCCATATGCTATTATTGAATAGCTCATTTGATGAGCACTCTGAATATTATGCTATATACACGGTGTTCCATTTAAAAAAATGAGTTTTAGCCATTTGAAAATCGAAAAAAAATTATCATTGTTTCAGAACACCCTGTGTATTCAACGTGACTCCAAATATTGTGTATATTTTAGCACATTGCTTGAGTACTTGCATACCCAGATTCTTTCATTGTTCTCTTATAATAAGGTTTTGTTAAAATTTTTTCCACGTCCATGATTTTTCGGTAAATTTGATGAAAATGTGAATAACTTGGCAACGTTGCATCTAATCCCTAAAACTAAAAATGATTTGTGAAGCCCATATGAAGCAGTTTCCAAAAATTAAAGAATATACAGAGTGTACCATACATCCGGGACACAACATTTGATCTAATTTTTAAATGGAACACCCGGTATATTCTTTAATTTTTGGAATCTGCTTCATATGGGGTACACAAATCAGTTTTATTTTTAGGGATCAGATACAAGGCTGCCATCGTATTCACATTTCCAACAAATTTAACGAAAAATCTGGACGTGGAAAAAATATTCAAAAATTCAAAATCAAAACCTTATTATAAGAGAACAATGAAAAAATCTACGTATGCAAGTACCCAAGCAATATGCCAAAATAGATACGTAGATTCTTTCATTGTTCTCTTATAATAAGGTTTTGCTAATTTTTTTTCCACGTCCATGATTTTTCGTTAAATTCGAAGGAAATGTGAATAACTTGGCGACCTTGCAAAACACAGGGTGTTCTGAAACAACGATCGAATTTTGCTATTTGCAAATGGCTAAAACATAACGAAATTGAGCGTTATTTACCTATTAAAAAGTATTATTAGATTATAGTCCATATGCTATTATTAAATGGCTCATTAGATGAGCACTCCGAATATGATGCTATATACAGCGTGTTCCATTTGAAAAAATGAGTTTTAGCCATTTGAAAGTAGAAAAAATTGTATCGTTGTTTCAGAACACCCTATGTATTCTATGTGACTCAAAATATTGTGTATGTTTTTGCACATTGTTTGGGTACTTTCATACCCAGATTCTTTCATTGTTTTCTTATAATAAGGTTTTGTTAAATTTTTTTCCCCGTCCATAATTTTTCGGTAAATTTGATGAAAATGTGAATAACTTGGCATCGTTGAATCTGATCCCTAAAACTAAAAATGATTTGTGAATCCCACATGAAGCAGTTTCCAAAAATTAAAGAATATACAGAGTGTACCATAAATCCGGGACACAACATTTGGTCTAATTTTTAAATGGAACACCCTGTATATTCTTTAATTTTTGGAATCTGCATCATGTGGGCTTTACAAATCAGTTTTATTTTTAGGGATCAGTTGCAAGGTTGCCAAGTTATTCACATTTCCATCAAATTTAACGAAAAATCATTCACGTGGAAAAAAAATTATAAAATCCTTATTATAAGAGAACAATAAAATAATCTACGTATGCAAGTACCTAAGCAATGTGCCAAAACATTCACAATATTTTGAGTCACGTAGAATGCACAGGGTGTTCTGAAACAACGATCGAATTTTGCTATTTGCAAATAGCTAAAACAAATCGAGATTGATCGTTATTTACCTATTAAATAGTATTATTAGATTATAGTCCATATGCTATTATTGAATAGCTTATTAGATGAGCACTCCGAATATGATGCTATATACAGGGTGTTCCATTTGAAAACATAAGTTTTAGCCATATGAAAATAGAAAAAATTCTATGTGACTCAAAATATTGTGTATGTTTTGGCATATTGCTTGGGTACTTGCATACGCATATTCTTTCATTGATCTCTTATAATAAGGTTTTGTTGAATGTTTTTCCAGGTCCAAGATTTTTCGATAAATTTGATTAAAATGTGAATAACTTGACAACGTTGCATCTGATCCCAAAAATTAAAAATGATTTGTGAAGCCCACATAAAGCAGATTCTAAAAATAAAAGAATATACAGGTGATCGATCTTAAAAAAGAGACCAAATTTTATGTTTTATGGTACACTCTGTACACTCGAAAATAATTTTAAAAAGTAGAACATCAAGTGTCCAATAACTTCCGTTGCATCTGATCCCTAAAACTAAAAATGATTTGTAAAGCCCACATGAAGCAGTTTCCAAAAATTAAAAAATATACAGAGTGCATCATAAATCCAAGACACAACATTTGATATAATTTTTAAATAAAACACCCTGTATATTCTTTAATATTTGGTATCTGCTTCATGTGGGCTTCACATTTTTTTTTATTTTTTTTTATTTTTAGGGATCAGATGCAAGGTTGCCAAGTTATTCACATTTCCAACAAATTTAATGAAAAATCTGGACGTGGAAAAAAAATTCAAATATTCAAAATCAAAGCCTTATTATAAGAGAACAATGAAAAAATCTACGTATGCAAGTACCCAAGCAATATGCCAAAACATTCACAATATTTGGAGTCACGTTGAATACACAGGGTGTTCTGAAACAACGATCGAATTTTGCTATTTGCAAATGGCTAAAACATATCGAGATTGATCGTTATTTACCTATTAAAAAGTATTATTAGATAATAGTCCATATGCTATTATTAGATTTTTTTTTTCCACGTCCAATATATTTTGTTAAATTTGATGAAATGTGAATAACTTGGCAACCTTGCAATACACAGGGTGTTCTGAAACAACGATCGAATTTTGCTATTTGCAAATGCCTAAAACATATCGAGATTGATCGTTATTTACTTATTAAAAAGTATTATTAGATAATAGTCCATATGCTATTATTGAATAGCTCATTAGATGAGCACTCTGCATATGATGCTATATACAGGGTGTTCCATTTGAAAAAAATGAGTTTTTGCTATTTGAATATGGAAAAAAATTATCGTTATTTCAGAACACCCTGTGTATTCTATTTCACTCAAAATATTGTGAATGTTTTGGCACATTGCTTGGGTACTGCGTACCCTGGGTACACAGGGTGTTCTGAAACAACCATCCAATTTTGCTATTTGCAAATGGCTAAAACATATCGAGATTGATCGTTATTTAGTTATTCAAAAGTATTATTAGATTATAGTCCATATGCTTCTATTGAATAGCTCATTAGATAAGCACTCTGAATATGATGCTATACATAGGGTGTTCCATTTGAAAAAATGAGTTTTAGCCATTTGAAAATAGAAAAAAATGTATCGTTGTTTCAGAACACCCTGTGTATTCTTCTTCTTGTTTTCAGCCTTTTGTCGTCCATCTTTGGACATAGGCCTCCCTAAATTGCTTCCATTCCTCTCTACTACTTCCTATTTCAGTCCATTTTTTTCCTGCATGTTTCTTAATGTCGTCTGCCCAACGCATTTGTGGCCTTCCTCGTCCTCTCGTATTTTCCCATGGTTTCCCTGTGTATTCTATGTAACTCAAAATATTGTGTATATTTTGGCACATTGCATGGGTACTTGCATACGCATATTCTTTCATTGATCTCTTATTATAAGGTTTTGTTGAATTTTTTTCCACGTCCAAGATTTTTCGTTAAATTTGATTAAAATGTGAATCATTTGACAACGTTGCATCTGATACCAAAAAATAAAAATGATTTGTGAAGCCCACATAACACAGATTCTAAAAATGAAATAATTCTTTCATTGATCTCTTATAATAAGGTTTTGTTGAATTTTTTTCCACGTCCAAGATTTTTCGTTATATTTGATTATAATGTGAATAACTTGACAACATTGCATCTGATACCAAAAAATAAAAATGATTTGTAAAGCCCACATAAAACAGATTCTAAAAATGAAATAATTCTTTCATTGATCTCTTATAATAAGGTTTTGTTGAATTTTTTTCCATGTCCAAGATTTTTCGTTAAATTTTATTATAATGTGAATAACTTGACAACGTTGCATCTGAATAAAAATGATTTGTGAAGCCCATATAAAGCAGAATCTTAAAATGAAAGAATATACAGGTGATCCTTTTAAAAAAGAGACCAAATTTTGTGTTTCATGGTACACTCTGTCCACTCGAAAATAATTTTAAAAAGTAGATCGTTAAGTGTCCAATAACTTCCAATCAGATTTTTGCCTCAATTTTCATTAATCTAGCAGCAACGGTCTGAGCGAGAATAGGTGGGCCACCCTGTATAATTCCCTTGCAAGTTCAGAACAAATATCACCAAATAAAAGCCACTGAATCGTATGTATTAGGCTATCGTAAATCAGCGTACAAAACAACGAAGGTCTACTTGCATGCACTTAAAAAAGTATTATTATATTTTTGAACAATTACTAAAAAATTGAGGCGTAAAAACCTAATGACTTTTTGCATTTAATTTGCAATCATTTAACCCTTTCGCTCCTGTTGGGATATATACATCCCAAGCGATGTTTGAAAAATACTGTTGGCGAAAATGTATATAAATTAAACATTAGGATGGGACTATTCAATAGTTTGATCATTCTTTACGGTGTGGTGTTTGCCGGAACCGTTGAAATCGTACATACCCTCAAGTAATATGTCAGTTGAATAGCAGCAAGCCAAGGTGATAATTAAAAATAGCTGAGAAAGAGGCTTGTACGAGTATGTTACAATTAATAAAATAGTATAATATATCTGTATCAGTAATATACTATCAGTAATATATCAGTAGTTTGATCATTCTTTATGGTGTGGTGCTTGCCGGGACAGTTAAAATCGTACAAACCCTCAAGTAATATGTCAGTTGAATCGCAGCAAGCCAAGGTGATAATTAAAAATAACTGAGAAAGAGGTTTGTACGAGTATGTTACAATTTTCTTCTGTATTTGTTTATGTTGCACTCATACCTATTTGGATTACCTATTTGGATGTTGTCTAGTGAGACAACATCCAAATAGGTAATCCAAATAGGTATGAGTGCAACATAAACAAATACAGAAGAAAATTGTAACATACTCGTACAAACCTCTTTCTCAGTTATTTTTAATTATCACCTTGGCTTGCTGCGATTCAACTGACATATTACTTGAGGGTTTGTACGATTTTAACTGTCCCGGCAAGCACCACACCATAAAGAATGATCAAACTACTGATATATTACTGATAGTATATTACTGATACAGATATATTATACTATTTTATTAATTGTAACATACTCGTACAAGCCTCTTTCTCAGCTATTTTTAATTATCACCTTGGCTTGCTGCTATTCAACTGACATATTACTTGAGGGTATGTACGATTTCAACGGTTCCGGCAAACACCACACCGTAAAGAATGATCAAACTATTGAATAGTCCCATCCTAATGTTTAATTTATATACATTTTCGCCAACAGTATTTTTCAAACATCGCTTGGGATGTATATATCCCAACAGGAGCGAAAGGGTTAAATGATTGCAAATTAAATGCAAAAAGTCATTAGGTTTTTACGCCTCAATTTTTTAGTAATTGTTCAAAAATATAATAATACTTTTTTAAGTGCATGCAAGTAGACCTTCGTTGTTTTGTACGCTGATTTACGATAGCCTATCGCCCCTAAAACTATGTTTGCGCGCAAACTGTTCGTGTGCGCAAATTTGCTCTAATCTTTACGCAGCTTAACGAATACGTTATTCTTACTGATTGTTGATTTTGTTGGGAGTAGGTTAAAGGTGTCAAGGCTTTATACATGGTGAGAGTAAGTAAGCAAGTAAAACTTGTAATTGTAAAATAATAGTTTTGCTAAATGTTTTATTAATTTCATACATGAAAATATAAACGGTTAAAGCGTCGGGTGTTTAAATAGAAATGTTCCAGGTTTCGAGATATCTCATCTGAATAAAGTTTAGACAATCTTCATTAGCATAGGATGTTCGAGTTGTTTTACAGCGGGGGTGTGCTGCGGCTAAACTTGTAAATATGTCTTTTAGTTGCTACTGACGTTTAACAATTTAAGTTTTTGCGCGGCCGTTTTATCTCGCGGAGTTTTTATTTATCTTCGCCTTATTGTACCAAGTTCCTGATTGTTAGCCTGGAATCGAGTCGTCGCTGGGGCGGGGTTTTATTTTATTTTTTCGGGCATAATCCTGGGATGTATTCAGCGTACTTAGCGACGGTTTTAAGGTGGCTCTGGAAGCCCAGAAAGTCCGTCTTGCTCCCCAGACGGATCCCGTTGAATGAGCATTCAATTAAGACCTGCAGCGCTCCTCCGTATTTTTTTATCGGCGCATTTTTGTGCTCGCTAACGAAGCTGGACAAATGTGACGGAAGCGATCAATTAAGGTTTTGTCCGCCGCTCGCCGGAATTAAAGCGGCAGCCGTTTAACAGTTTCCGATGAGCGGAGTAAATAAATAGTGAGTGGCGATTGTGATGTCACCAGCAGATGCAAAAATATGTAGCTATCATTTTTGGCCGCGTGTCCGGGCGCAGTGTCCGCTGTTTACCCCCGTGTAAATTATGTGGAGGGCGCTCTAGCCGCACACACAAACACACACGCGGTGCACTAGACGCCCACGCAGCCGCAAATGCGGCCGCTGGCTTTCGGATGATTACAAACGCACAAAACGATGGCAAACACCGAAATCCCCAGGAATTTTTAAATCCCCGCTACACACAAACAAATTAAATCACGGTTTGCGCCGCTCTCAGTAGGATTCTTGGGGGTTAAACTTTATCCGGCACAATTAAGCGAGAACGCGCCCGATGCAGCTCACCCTAAGCGTAATATTTTACGGTTAATTGCTGCATGTTTTAATGCCCCTCGGGGAAGCCACCTATTATGACAACTTAAGATATGTACCTAGCTAAATTGACTCTTCTTATTCTTCGCATTTCCCGCACAGCTTTTGTAAACCTCTTCTCATCCGCGCAAAAAAGAACCCCATTTTTCATCACGCAAACTTGCATTCTCACACTGAGAACGGGGTTTAAAATATTCAAGCACCAAAGGGGATAAAGCAATTGTATCTCTAAGACGCGCATAAATTTACATTTATGCCACAATTACTTACATCATTGACTTATTACCCTTACAAAAGGCCCTTGCATTATAAACTAATTACGTACCTTCACAACCTATTACTATTACTCATTTAATCCTTTACACAGTTTTTCACCACTACATACTACATACTACATACTACACACACCTAAGACATCAAATATATCATATATAAACATGTGTGTATTTTCTTCTTGGGGTGCATTGCTCACTAAACTAATGTTCCACTAATGTATCGCATCTACTGTTTCGATACCTCTGCGAACCTCTAATATGGGAAACCTATTGCCTTGCGAGGGGAGAGAACAGATAAATGTTATTGCTAAGTTGAACTGAAAACCTTAACCTCAACAGTCACACACTTCCGCACACAATTCCACTGAATCACGCTCGTCATGTATATATGGCTGAGGTAATATACAGGGTGGCCCACCTATCCTCGCTCGGACCATTGCTGCTATACTAACGAAAATTGAGGAAAACATCTGATTGGAAGTTATTGGACACTTAATATGCTACATTTTAAAATTAGTTTCGTGTATACAGAGTGTACTATAAATCCGGGATGATCTCTTTTTTAAATGGATTACCCTGTATATTCTTTCATTTTTAGAATCTGCTTTATGTGGCCTTCACAAATCATTTTTATTTTATCAGATGAAATGTTGCCAAGTTATTCACATTTTAATCAAATTTATCGAAAATCAAAGACCTGGAAAAAAATTCAACAAAACCTTATTCTAAAAGATCAATAAAAGAATCTGCGTATGCAAGTACCCAAGCAATGTGCCAAAACATACATAATATTTTTAGTCACATAGAATACACAGGGTGTTCTGAAATTCCCAGTGTATTGCAAGGTTGCCAAGTTATTCACATTTCCATCAAATTTAACGAGAAATCATTGACGTGGAAAAAAAAAAGATCAAAACCTTATTATAAGAGAACAATGAAAGAATCTACGTATGCAAGTACCTATGCAATGTGCCAAAACAGTCACAATATTTTCAGTCACATAGAATACACAGGGTGTTCTGAAACAACGATACATTTTTTTCTATTTTCAAAAGGCTAAAACTCATTTTTTTCAAATGGAACACCCTGTCTATAGCATCATATGCTGAGTGCTCATCTAATGAGCTATTCAATGGAAGCATATGGACTGTAATCTAATAATACTTTCTAATAGGTAAATACAGATACATATTTTTTGTATCTAGATACAGATACAGATACTTCAGAAAAAATGTATGTAGATACATATCTAGATACAAATTTAAAAATGTATCTAGCTACAGATACAGATATACGAGGGCTGTTTGACGGAAGAGTGACTTTTTAATGAAAACGTTATTTTTCTGTTCAAAATATATTTTATTTGTCAACATAACTCCCTTTCAAGTGTACACACTTAGCCCGGCGAGTTTACAATTTTTTTAAACCTTCCAAAAAGTAATCTTTCGGAAAGTCTTCAAAATATGCATTTGTGTCAGTTATCTCCTCTTCATTTGCCTGAATTTTTTTCCACACAGCCATTTTTTTAAATTTGGAAATAAGAAGAAATCACTGGGAGCCAGATCTGGCGAATATGGCGGATAAAGCAGTAATTCGTAATGCAATTCAGTCAATTTAGTTGTAGCAATTGCAGACGAATGAGAGGGCGCATTATCGTGATGGAACAACACTTTTTTTCTTCATCAAATGCGGTCGTTGTTTTTCAAGTTCGGCATCAATACATGTCTGCATAATCAGCATAATACTGGCCAGTTATGGTTTTTCCTTTTTGTAAACAATTAATAAAGATTACACCTTTAGAATTCCAAAAAAACTGTGGCCATGACCTTATTGGTCGAAAAAAGTGTGTTTGCCTTTTTGGGAGCATATTCGCATGGAGAAATCCAGTATCTAGACTGTATTCTTGTCTCTGGAGTATAATGATGTATCCAAGTTTCATCTACTGCGACATATCGACGAAAAAAATCCTTTGAGTTACGTTGAAAACGGCAAAACATTCTTCTGAATTCTTAATGCGAGCGCGCATTTGATCACCATTAAGCAAACGCGGCAACCATCTCGCGGATAGCTTTTTCTTATTGAAATGTTCATGCAAAATATTGTATACCCGTTCGGTTGAGATGTTTACTTCATTAGCTATCTCACAAACTTTTATTCGACGATTGCCAATTACAAGGCCATAGAGTTTATTAACCATTTCTGGAGTAGTCACAGTAAATGATGGTTTCGGACGATCTGCATCAACCGTGCTCATATGGCCACTTTTAAAAGCAGAAACCACTTACAAATCATTCCATGGGACGGAGCAGATTCTGGATAATATTTACGTAACTTTTCCTCGGTTTCTTTAATTGTTTTTTCACGTAGAAAATAATGTTTTATCAACACTCGAATTTTTTTTTTACATATTTACAAAACAACGAAAACAGTTTCCTTCAAATAAGTATAAAACATAATCTATCTGTCAGATTGGTGCCAAATTTTGACAGTAGACCTCCGAAAGACCTCAGGAGCTAGCAACATAATCATTATAACGAAAGTGTTACCAACCTTTGAAAAGTCACTCTTCCGTCAAACAGCCCTCGTATTTGAATGTATCTAGATACTTCTAGATACATTTCAGATACATGGAAAACCAAAGCAAAAATTGTTTTCTTTGTGAAACTGAAACTGAAATAAATGTAATCATAGACAAAATATAATGTTCAAACTATTTATTATTCTTAAATAATACGAGAAACTCAATATCCCTTTCTACCCTTTTGGGTGTATATCTACGTAAGATCTACGTAAACATATACAGGGTATTATATACAGGTATTTCAATACTCACCATTGGGGTATCAAATAAGATACTAGGTCAGTTAAATTAGACACCCAGACTTAAGACAGAGACAGAGATAGAAACTTAAGACAGAGACAGAGGGACAGAGACGTAAGTATAACTATTAGACACCTTGAGCTTAGGGGGCGATATTCAACTTCCTTATATCTTATACGGGCTATATTTATAATATCCGTTAGAGAGAAAAAAAGAGTTATACAATTAATTTAAACAAATATGTTAAAAACCGACATCGTATCTCATGCCGTTTTCGATATCTCAATGGTGTGCATTAAAACATAGGACACCCTGTATATTATACCTTAGACCCACACCCTTATAAGTGCGAATCTCCGCTCTCCCTCATAAAAGAATTCATTATTAAGTCAACAGATTGGGCGAGATTACTTACCTATGCTCTGCAAAAATCAACAGCGCATTAAACTTTGGCGCCACTTCCCACATGAAGCCAGTATTCTGGGCGAACAGCTCGATGTCGCCCTCATTTCCGGTGTAAAAAAAATATTGGGCCCCCAGCTTTCCAGAAAGTATCATTCACCAAATATCTTAATTGGAAACTGGCGTTGTTGCTAAAACTAAAACAAACACATCGCCAATCAATAAAATACCATCAACATATTATCACCCTCAAAACAACTATAGCTAATAACTTTACAAAAATATAATCTCGAATGTGCTCCTTTTACACATAAAATTCGAAAATCATTTAAAAAGTTTTGGAAAAGAAATCGAGAACCAGAAGTTGTTAACACATATCAAATTTTTATTTGGGAAAACATTTTTTATTATAGTAGCAACTGCTCAACTAGATTAATTTAAGTCAAAATTTCTCAGAAAATTGCCGTTAAAATTAATTCAAATACTATTTTTTTCATATAAAAGAAAATATATAGATATGTCTTATGATCATCATGAACATGATGATCTTCATCAGACTTTTTTATTAAGGGTAAAATAGAAATTAAAATAGCATTGCTTTAATATTTCAGTCACTTTCAATCATTTGAAAAGTTTTGGAAAGAATTCGAGAACCAGAAGTTGTTAACTCATATCAAATTTTTGTTTTTATTTGGGAAAACAATTTTTATTATAGTAGCAACTAGGTGTTGTAGCAGATACATATTTTTTTGTATCCAGTTACAGATACAGATACTTCAGAAAAAATGTATCTAGATACATATCTAGATACAAATTTGAAAATGTATCTAGCTCAGATACAGCAAAAATTGTTTTCTTTGTGAAACTTAAACTGAAATAAATTTAATCATAGACAAAATACAATGTTCAAACTATTTATTATTCTTATATAATGCAAAAAACTAACGTTAAACCTAACTTAAGGTTGTTATATTTAGTACTTACTGATAAGTAATTTTTATTTTTATTTTATTTTATGATTAATTTCTTTAGCCTGACTAGTTTCGGTTATGAAAAACCATCTTCAGATGCAAATGTATTTAATATTTATATATCTTGAATTTATTTGAAATGTAATGAAAATTTGAAATTAATAACGTTTCAAAACGTGAATTTGTCCACCAGCACTGAAAAGCCTCTCTACTGCAGCCGAAGACGGCAAAATAGTGTTATATTTTTTGGAAACTGAGCAAAAAATGCGGTAGTTTTTCAGACTTGATAAATCGCGGAACTTATCACTCATGTACTGATAATACTCGATATTAACAGCATTTGTGTTTGATGCAGAAGGTGTATCTAAGTATCTGAGATACTTGGAAAATGTATACAATTTTAGGTACTCAAGCAAGAATGTATCTAGATACGTATCTAGATACTGTATCTAGATACATGTATCACTGGGTAAATAATGATCAATCTCAATAAGTTTTAGTCATTTGAAAATAGCAAAATTCGATCGTTGTTTCAGAACACCCTGTATATTCAACGTGACTCTAAATATTGTGTATGTTTTGGCACATATCTTGGGTACTTGCATACAAAGATTCTTTCATGGATCTCTTATAATAAGGTTTTGTTTAATTTTTATCGACGTCCATGATTTTTCGTTAAATTTGATTAAAATGTGAATAACTGGGCAACGTTGCATGTGATCCCTAAAAAAAATGATTTGTGAAGCCCACATAAAGCAGATTGTAAAAATGAAAGAATATACGGAATGTTCCAATTAAAAATGAGACCAAATATTGTGTCCTGGATTTATGGTACACTCTGTATAATCGAAATTAATTTCAAAAAGTAGCACATAAAGTGTCCAATAACTTCCAATCAGATTTTTTTCTCAATATTCATTAGTCTAGCAGCAATTGTCCGAGCGATGATAGGTGGGCCTCCCTGTATGTGTACTTTATGGGTATTACAATTGGGGTGCACCTTGGGGCTTGAAAAAAGGGTGTTTTTCTTATTTTTTTTCGAATCCGAGGATGATTTGTTCTTAAATTTCTTAACGTGCTCTATGAAATATTTTCGTATAACTAATTTTTCGGAGTTCAACTAATTTTAATAACCACAAATAACAACTAATAGCAACTAACAACAACGAATTATTATTATTATTAATATTAATTTTGTAGTAGTATAAAACCATCAAAAGACCGTGACATTTTTGTCACTCTAAGTGCTCTATGAAATATTTTCGTACGTCATTGCTAATTTTTCGTATTTCTGAATTTTAACTACTTATCATTATTGTTATTAGTGTTAATTTTGTAGTAGAATAAAACCGTCAAAAAACCGTAACGGCTATCGGGTCAATCGTGGAAATTTTGTCGTTTATCTGTCACCCTTGTACAACATAAAATTGAAGCGGCATAAAAAGGGACATAAAAATAAAAAGAATCAATAGACAGAAAGCAAAATCCCACTATAAAACGGTGCTGAGGGAGGTTACATTGGAATGGATGATATGGATGTATGTACAAGTAACAGGTATTCGTACCCAACATGATGTTTTAACGTTTCGATTATAGTAACAATATTATATACTGTATTGTATATTATATATATATATACAGTACTATTAGTGTTTACTATTTAAGCGATTTGAATTCTAGCAACACACTGTAGCTTGTTATTTAATTTTCAAATCTGTAAAGTGATTTTATAATAATTTATTTAACACTTTCATCTCAATATTTTTCTTATGTCAGGTGGACAAATTAATTAACAGTTATATCCAGAAAAATAAAATCTATTGAACGCAAATTTAATATAGTATGGTTCCCAAATTTTACAAAAAATGTCACAACAAAATAAGTAGGGGTAATAAGTAGTAAGTGTATTTTCAAAATTATAAATCAACCTGTTCGAGCAATTTTTTCCAATATTTTCTGTTGTGATAATAATGAATTTATTATAATTATAATATAATTATAAATTAATATAATTCATAATGACCCCTGAACACCCTATGACCCTGTATAAATGGTGACCCATGTGATCCTGATGAACACCCTGTATAAATCAAGGTGTGAACCCTGATGACCCTGTATAAATGCAATTTGGTTATGAATATAACACTAAAAATGATGTATGTATAAACATGTTTTGAATTTATGCCTTTTTTATACACATTTTAGAATTTTCCTATGTTAATGTGGGAACTGACAAATAACAATTTGAAACATTAAAATCACAAACTACAAATATGTATAGCATTGTAATTTTCAAAACCAAATTCATTAATAGTACACTGAAATATCAACCCATATACTAGTATTATATATGTATATGTAGATATACATAAAGAGTAAATTAAAATAAGAATTGTAATCAAAATTTAAATGTGCCCGGCGCATCCACCATAATGTGAAATGGCTTGTATATGTCCATTTTTCATGTAAAAAAATTGCAAATTCATAATTACTACGTATATAAACCACATAAACTATGTTTGCTATCAGTAATTTAAATAATATAATTTTTAAGTCCGGAAATAAATAAATAATTATTTCCCGGCGCATCCACCATAATTTAAAAACACATTTTGCCCACAAATTACTTCATGTAAAAATTTTATATCACTATAGTTATTGACATAATTAAGTTTACTGTAAGTAATTTACACAATATTATGATTTTAGCGCGGAATAAAGTAGCTGAATGTGGGAACTGACAAATGACAATTTGAAAAATTAAAATCACAAACTACAAATATGTATAGCATTGTAATTTTCAAAACCAAATTCATTAACAGTACACTGCAATATTAACCTATATACTAGTCGTATATATGTATACATATGTAGATATACATAAAGCGTAAATTAAACTAAGAATTGTAATCAGAATTTAAATGTGCCCGGCGCATCCACCATAATGTGAAATGGCTTGTATATGTCCATTTTTCATGTAAAAAAACTGCAAACTCTTAATTACTACGTACATAAACTACATAAATTATGTGTGCTATCTGTAATTTAAATAATATAATTTTTAACTTCAGAAATAAAAAATACCCGGCGCATCCACCATAATTTAAAACACATTTTGCCCACAAATTACTTCATGTAAAAATTTTATATCACTATAGTTATTGACATAATTTAGTTTACTATAAGTAATTTATACAACATTATGATTTTGGCGCGGAATAAAGTAGCTGAATGTGGGGATTGACAAATGACACTTTGAAAAATAAAAATCACAAACTACAAATATGTATAGCATTGTACGTTTCAAAACCAAATTCATTAACAGTACACTGAAATATTAACCTATATACTAGTCGTATATATGTATACATATGCAGATATAAATAAAGCGTAAATTAAACTAAGAATTGTAATCAAAATTTAAATGTGCCCGGCGCATCCACCATAATGTGAAATGGCTTGTATGTGCCGATTTTTCATGTTAAAAAATTGCAAACTCATAATTACTACGTACATAAACAATATAAATGATGTGTGCTATCAGTAATTTAAATAATATAATTTTTAAGTCCAGAAATAAATAAATAAATAATGCCCGGCGCATCCACCATAATTTAAAAACACATTTTGGCCACAAATTACTTCATGTAAAAATTTTATATCACTATAGTTATTGACATAATTAAGTTTACTATAAGTAATTTATGCAATATTATGATTTTGGCGTGGAATAAAGTAGCTATATGTATAATATTATATTTTCCATAATTTGAAACACTGCATCTATGTCTGTATTAATAAGTATATACAATTATATATATATATATATATATATATATATATATATATATATAATATAGTATATATATGACGATTATAGTTATAGTACTATTAGTGTCTACTATTTAAACCATTTGAAATTTGGTAGTATGTTATTT
Source organism: Othius punctulatus (assembly GCA_951805005.1). Taxonomy (NCBI): domain Eukaryota; kingdom Metazoa; phylum Arthropoda; class Insecta; order Coleoptera; family Staphylinidae; genus Othius; species Othius punctulatus. The sequence goes on from OX638147.1 coordinate 25,727,900, forward strand.
AATTTTCAGTGTAACTTATTTTATTTATTTTTTTTAATTAAATTGTAAGACTCTGTGGTTACTCTTGGTAAATCCTATTTATTGAAATGAAATAAATTGAGTTCCACTGTTTTTGTTTCTATGGAGGGATTCTATCAAATCTAGTAATTTAATAGATGTCACTACAACGGTTTCGCCCCGCGACCATTATCAAGATAATGATCATCATCAGTACAACTATTAACGACTAATATAACGAATATATAGTATATATATATATGTATGTATATATACAGGGTGTCTCAAAATTGACGCCCGTGCTTTTGGAATTGCATTCACGGGGCTAAAAGAAATTGAAAATTTAGAGTGGAAAATTTTCGGTTTGTCCTTCGTTACAGAGTTATTGATGAAAATGTAAACAATAACTTTTTCGACCACTATTCAAATCTCGATTTTTATTTATTAATTTTGTCAAATCTAGAGACACTACTGTCAGATTTGAAAATTAGTTTGACAAATGTGAACAATATCTTTTTTTTCATTTAATATTTTTATTTATTCTCTTTGTCAAATCTAGGGACATAATTGTCAGATTTTACAATTAGTTTGTGTTTTACAGTTGTGTTTTACTTTTTTTTTATCAATAACTGTATAACGAGGTACAAATATCTTGTTTTATACTATTATTAGTTAGTACACGATTTTTATTTATTCATTTTGTCAAATTTAGAGACATAACTGTCAAATTTGACAATTAGTTTGGTAGATGTGTTTTACAGTTTTCTTATCAATAACTCTATAACGAGAGACACATATCTTGTTTTATAATATTATTAGTTAGTACACGATTTTCATTTATTTTTTTGTCAAATCTGGAGACATAACTGATAGATTTGACTATTAGTTTGACACATGTGGATAATAGAATAATAGAATAGAATAATGTATGTACGTGCTATTATACAGATTACTATTATATTATTACTATTATACAGATAATATCTTGTTCCTTAATTATTATTTGTTATTTGTTTTTTAATATTATTAGTTAGTACATGATTTTGATTTATTTATATTGTCAAATCTAGAGATATAATTGTCAGATTTGACAATTAGTTTGCCAGATGTGTTTTACATTTTTTTAATTAATTACTCTACAACGAGGGACAAATATCATGTTTTATAATATTATTAGTCAGTACACGAATTTGATTTATTTATTTTGTCAAATCTACCGACATAACTGTCAGATTTGACAATTAGTTTGACAGATGTGTTTTACAGTTTTTTTTATCAATAACTCTGTAACGGGGGCCAAACGAAAAATTTTCCACTCTTAATTTTCAATTTGTTTTAGCCCCCTGAATGGAAACCCAAAAGCACGGGCGTCAATTTTGAGACACCCTGTATATGACGATTATTGTTATAGTGCTATTAGTGTCTACTATTTAAACCATTTAAAATCAGGTAGTACACTGTAGCATGTTATTTAATATTTATTGTAACTTTAAATTATTGTTTTAAATTAAATTGTAAGACTCTGTAGTTATTCTTGGTAAAACCTTTTTAAATGAAAAAAAAATTATGAAATGATATAAAAATAAAAACACTTGAGTTCCACTGTTTTTATTTCTATGGAGGGATTTTATTAAATTTAGTAATTTAACAGATTTCTCTACAATAGTTTTGCCCCACAATCATTATCAAGATAATGATCCTCATCAGTACAACCATTAATGACTAGTATAATGATTATTATCTGCATAAAATTACTCTTAATTTTATGTTATGTATTATATTTTTATGTCTTTTTCATTTGTTTTGAATATCCAAAGCTATGTTCCTGCACTGTGATGATTATGATGCTGATTTGTTATAAGTATGATTTTATTAATAATGAATATAGGTTAGGTTAGGTTAGGTTAGGTTATAAGTATGATTTTATTAATAATGAATATTCGGTTGAGTTATATTTTGTTGCAGGGCCGAAACAATTGTAGAGAAATCTATTAAAAACATCAGTTTACAACTGCCTGATGAAGCCACTGTGTGGCGAAACAATTGTCTCTGTACAATATTATTTTTTTGTGAAACTCGCAGCAATTGTGCTTGATTTATATATTAACATGGAGTTTCATAGTGTATCAGCCTCATTAATCCGATATTAAAAACAGTAAAACTCAACCGAGTGTTTTTTTATTTATTTTTTCATTTGTTTTGAATATCCAAAGCTAATAAATTTTAACAAAGTCTTTCTGAACAATACCACAATTTTTGCTTGACTTGCATTATTAATTAAATTGAAACTATGTGTGGCTACTACTTGGTGAAACATTATGATTAGGTTAAATCAAACACTTGGTTAAAGTTTCACTGTATTGATAGACACTCTATCAATACAGTGAAATTTAACCAAGTGTTTGATTTAACCTAATCCAAAGCTGTGTTCCTGCACTATGATGATTATGATGCTGATTTATTATAGCTAATATTTTATTAATAATGAATATAGGTTGAGTTATATTTTATGTAGGTTTCAGAATATGAGTTATATGATTTATGGCTGTACAGCATTAGTATTAATAATTGTGTGGATAAACTGGGGTTTTTTTGTTGTTAAAATATATAATTATAAAATGTTGACGTGGAATAGTAATTTAATGTAGTGCAGAGAGTAATTAAATGATAATTTATGTTTAGTTAAGAGGTGAGCATTTATGTCGGATGCAAAGTTGAACGAGACTGGGGAGAGGAAATTGGTTCGTTAGAGGCTGAGCGACGATGATAATAATTATATAATTATTGAATTCCTGGTGCATACCTTTAAAACGGGAAATCTGCTGTTACCGCAGCGTAATGGCACGTAATCCCAAATCACACCATAACAGCGGCGCGTGTTTAGGCGCTCCTATTGCGGTCGTACCAGCCTAATTTGGTGCTCTGCGGAATGTATTGCACACCGCTACACTATATCAGCGGTTAAATGTTAACGCCGTCCGCCATTTGAACGGGAAATCTCATACATCTGTCCGAATTCAATTAGCCAGCCAGCAGCCAAGTTTCGTTCCATTACAATGTCATCCTGGAATCGCGATGCAATGAGCGGAGCACACCTGAACGGCTCTGCGCGGGATTAAACGCGATTCGTTTGCGGGTTTCAAGGTGTAATTTACAAATCAAACGGCCAGAATCAATCACTACCGATTCAATATATTCGGTGCGGTGGTTTTAATCTAGTTAATGTGTTATGGAAAAGAATGAAATAAAAAAGGAGGCCGGAGATAAAATCAAAGACAAAAATTCGCAAAGGCATGCACGGTTGACAAATCTTTTCATTTGAATGTCGTACGGTTTTATAGGATGGGAGGATAACTAAAAAGGTAATCCCGAAAGAGACGGAATACATTTTCCGAGGGAAATGCGCAAGTGGAAGGGAAAACCGACATATTTAAGTAAAAATTTAATATGTCATTGTCGGTGCGCGTTCCGATCGCTTCCCGGCCTTTTTCACACTCAACGGGACAAAATCTTTAATTATAAAAGTACATAAGACACGAAACGTAATTTCATTTTATTTATACAGCAATCAGAAACGAATCGGGCACCAGATGTCGTTGTCTGTAGTAATCAAGGGCCTTAGACCGCAGCCCCCAGGGGTTGATGAAATACTAAATAGTTTTCTATTGGAAAAACTTTCAAATATATTGTTTCGGAGCAAATAAATTACACTCATCTATAAAACATGCCGTTTCTTTCTCCGGCAGTTACACGATATATAAAACAGCATGAATATTATTGCGCCGTTTATTTAAATGCATTAATTTATTCCATGGAGTATTAAATGGAAATTAGAAGTTTAAAGCCGCGCCGGGGTAAAGATCTATCTGTTACTGGGGTGAAAGTTTCGGCAAAGTCGATTGCATGAATATAGGGAGGCGATCGGGTGATAAAGGAGTGTACGGATTTACGTGTACGTAGATTATAGTAAAATTAGCTAATAACCAATCTTACGGGTGAAAAGTTGGTTAAGTTCATCCCTTAAGCAAGCTTCACCTGATTGTATCGCTATTCGGCCAAAGCGGCCGTAGAGTACACAGCTCGAGTTTACTGATGTAGTTTACATAGCGGTAACTTGAAGTTTGTGTAAAGCACCCAGAACACCCTGTGCATACAGGCACGAGATCTGCGAGTTGTAAAGTATTCACCTTTATATGACCAAGTTAAACACGTTAATATGAATAGAAACGTCTGAAAGTTACAGGGGTCATGCAAACACCGAGAGCCCACATCACCATTTTACATATACACATCCCTTCAGATTATTATTGCAAATATTTGGATAAGCATAAAACATACTTCACACAAAGTACCAACCACGATCGACCCGGGAGCGCTTAAAAAAAATCCTCACTACACCACCTGGAAATCACAACATATAAAGCCCTGCTGTAATTAATAAACTGATTAAAATAATAAATCCACGTCCGTGCACTTATGCGAGAATAATTTACCTAGATAAACAAAAAAGGATAACGCAAGTGAAAAGTTACACAGCCGCTTTTAACCTACATCAAAATTTACTGCCATCACAATAAATAACAAATGACTGCCCAGCGTCCACTCTTTAATGTTGCTTGAGCGTGTATAACAAATACGTAATTGTGCGGAGGATGCAGCGTTTGTAATTTATGTTGATTGTATAGATAGTCCGTAGCACATGTAATACAATCGGAAACGTGGCATAACAAATAGGCGACATTTTTCTCGTCGGCGAACAGATGAAAAAGGGGGAGCAGAGGGAAAAATGCAGACAAAAACGCTGGTAATAAGGAAGGTAGTAGCTTTACAAATTACAGCGCTCCGACACTTATTGCATGTCCACCGGATGTCCGTTAAATCCTGAAATATTGAAGGATCGAAGGTCGCAATCGCAATTGATAATTGGCGGCGCTCACGTGTGACAGTCAGCGAATCTCGAAACTCAGTTAGATATGACGGGCCGGAAGACACGGAAGATATAATAAAAATACCGTCGGTTTACTTAACTCATTGACTCATCTGGTCTTCGTTAAGTAACTTAATATAATAGCCGGGCTTCGCTGCTTCCCGTCCTCACGACTCGTTACCGACGATCACAATTTCACCGGCGTTGCACTTTTTTCCTCTATCGCCGTCTTCGTCGCGCGTGCCGTCGCGACGCCGACGCCTCCGCTAACCCCCGGACGGATCCGCGCGACCCTCGCGGCCGCTAATGTGTAAATTAGCGGAACCGACCGCCGAGTATGGACGGGAGAAGAGTAAGAAATCAAAGGCAAACTAAAAGTTCCACACAAAAGAGAAAAGTTATCTTGCAATCACCATCTGTAAATGTGATAAACGATCCCCTTTTGTCATGATGAAGAGTTCTGGCGGAGTGCAGGTCATCAGCAGTCTTCAAATATAAGAGAACCGCGGGGCGACCATAACCATTCCAACTCCAATTACCAGAAGTTCTGTACTCTCTGCTCGGCACTCGGCTGGCTTCAGACTGACATCAGCCGAACCGAGCTGTGTTTAGTTTACATGAATATTGAAAGTGTAATCTGGACACCAACCCGTTTTACCGTTGCCTCCAGCTCTTAATAACCTCCATTACGAGCACTACTTCAAACCAACTTTACCAAATTACCAATAAAAACTGTGTTCGGAGCTGTTTAAACTTAATCATTGTTTCAAACTTTTACAACAGATATGATGGATGTTTTAATATATTTTATGATTATATCTTTCTCTGCTCCATCCCCGGACACACTTTCACATCCGACCAGGCCACCTTTGCCCCCGCATCGATTTTCATCAAGGCGCGTATATAAGGCGAATCACTTGCGCCATCCGTAAAGATTTAGGTATAACATTTTGGGGCGCCCTGGAAGTGCCTACTTATTGGACGCTGCAATTCTTTTCATAGATTAATGGTGGGAGCTTGGGAGTCGCGCGAGAAAGGGACAGCTTAGATCGACTTTGACAGACTTCATTGGTGAATTGCAAATTCGGGTATCCTGATAGTCTATCTATCTATACGGAGACTCTACCGTTCTCCACCCCAGTCCCTCAATTAATTTATTATCCGTTTTTTTTATGATTTGACACGTATGACGTTTAATTTACGATGCCACCGCCAATTTGTCATGCCGCCGCGGCTTACAATTATAACACCGCGACAATTACGCAATCATTAAGGGGATGACATGAATGAACCACCCCCTCCTCAAATCTAAACTTACGCTCACTTCCCTATTGATGGTAACATACGACAGCCTCCTTGATCTGCGTTATCCATCGTTATACTTGCTTGCATAATGAGATACTCATGTCGGGAGCGAGGAGCGACGACTGTCGAGTGTTCGTTACAAAATCATCGCCGGGTAGTACAAATAGCGACTTTCTATTCTAAACCAAACCGAGCGCAACTTTTATTTTAACCTCTTACCCATTCGAGGACCTGCGATGTTTTTTGTACGAGCCGCTGGAAAAAAAGCGGAATCCTGAAAACAGCATGTGCACGTCTCCCCTTGCGACGTCGATCGATTAATTAATTTCTGCCTCGCATTTTTTCGCTCTTCATTAATATTTCACAATTTCATACTAAACACAATTTTCTATTAATTTACAGCCGCCTCAGGACCCATCAGGTAATTTATCTCATAAATGAATCTCTTAAATTATTTAAAGCCAGATTTTCCGATAAACCCGAAATCATTACTTAAAGAGATACACCGAGTCACTCACCTTTATATAATTATTTTATAATTTTGATACTAATTGAAATTTCCCCCATCATTTTTAAGGTGTTCATCATCATTTAAATACCACTTTTTAACATTAACGACCCAATTCTCGTGCCTAAAAGTAATCATTTATCACAAACAGCTTTAAACACGGCTGACTAATAACAAGAGCTTACGCCCACAGATGAAGGGTTCAAACCCTCAAAATAAGCTTACATCTTTTAACTACACAAAACCGATACTAATCATAATTTATTTTCCAATACCGACAATTTTTAATAATAAGGCATCTAATCCTACTTTATTAGGATTTATTAATACAAGGTGTACCAAAATGATTGATGTTATGTAATCACTTCAATTCAATTATGCCGCCTTAAGCCTCGTTTACATTTGGAAAATATACTGGTGGTAAGTACTTGCCGCCAGTAAACTTACGATATGCAAACCAGAAAAACGTCTGTCAAGAAAGAAACTAAACGAGAAAGTAAGATTGAAAAAATCCATTCTCCATTTTCAAATCGTCCATTACGTTCTTCTGATCAGTGTACATTTTAACAAACTACTGTTATTATGTTGACAGTTCACAGGTATGGTTGACAGTGACAGTTCTGAAATAGTACGGTATACATATTTGTAAAGCCTCGTTTACATTTGGATAGTTTACTGGCGGAAAGTACTTACCGCCAGTAAACTTACGATGTGCAAACCAGAAAAACGTCTGTCAACAAAGAAACTAAACGAGAAAGTAAGACGTTTTTCTAGTTTACACATCGTTAGTTTACTGGCGATAAGTACTTTCCGCCAGTAAACTTTCCATATGTAAACGAGGCTTTACAAATATGTACGAGGGCTGTTTGACGGAAGAGTGACTTTTCAAAGGTTGGTAACACTTTCGTTATAATGATTATGTTGCTAGCTCCTGAGGTCTTTCGGAGGTCTACTGTCAAAATTTGGCACCAATCTGACAGATAGATTATGTTTTATACTTATGTGAAGGAAACTGTTTTCGTTGTTTTGTAAATATGTAAAAAAAAAAATTCGAGTGTTGATTAAACATTATTTTCTACGTGAAAAAACAATTAAAGAAACCGAGGAAAAGTTACGTAAATATTATCCAGAATCTGCTCCGTCCCATGGAATGATTTGTAAGTGGTTTCTGCTTTTAAAAGTGGCCATATGAGCACGGTTGATGCAGATCGTCCGAAACCATCATTTACTGTGACTACTCCAGAAATGGTTCATAAACTCGATTTGTGAGATAGCTAATGAAGTAAACATCTCAACCGAACGGGTATACAATATTTTGCATGAACATTTCAATAAGAAAAAGCTATCCGCGAGATGGTTGCCGCGTTTGCTTAATGGTGATCAAATGCGCGTTCGCATTAAGAATTCAGAAGAATGTTTGGCCGTTTTCAACGTAACTCAAAGGATTTTTTTCGTCGATATGTCGCAGTAGATGAAACTTGGATACATCATTATACTCCAGAAACAAGAATACAGTCTAAATACTGGATTTCTCCATGCGAATATGCTCCCAAAAAGGCAAACACACTTTTTTCGACCAATAAGGTCATGGCCACAGTTTTTTGGGATTCTAAAGGTGTAATCTTTATTAATTGTTTACAAAAAGGAAAAACCATAACTGGCCAGTATTATGCTGATTATGCAGACATGTATTGATGCCGAACTTGAAAAACAACGACCGCATTTGATGAAGAAAAAAAGTGTTGTTCCATCACGATAATGCGCCCTCTCATTCGTCTGCAATTGCTACAACTAAATTGACTGAATTGCATTACGAATTACTGCTTTATCCGCCATATTCGCCAGATCTGGCTCCCAGTGATTTCTTCTTACTTCCAAATTTAAAAAAATGGCTGTGTGGAAAAAGATTTCAGGCAAATGAAGAGGAGATAACCGACACAAATGCATATTTTGAAGACTTTCCGAAAGATTACTTTTTGGAAGGTTTAAAAAAATTGTAAACTCGCCGGGCTAAGTGTGTACACTTGAAAGGGTGTTATGTTGAGAAATAAAATATATTTTGAACAGAAAAATAACGTTTTCATTAAAAAGTCACTCTTCCGTCAAACAGCCCTCGTATACCGTACTATTTGAGAACTGTCACTGTCAACCATACCTGTAAACTGTCAACATAATAACAGTAGTTTGTTAAAATGTGTCACTGCCAACCATACCTGTCAACTGTCAGACAACATAATAACTGTAGTGTGTTAAAATGTACACTGATCAGAAGAACACTTTTATTGTTGAGGCTTACTTTCGTAATGGACGATTTGAAAATGGAGAATGGATTTATTCAATTCCAGAGTGCGTTCGGGAATTTCAACACAAGTTCCCTGACCACCAATTTGAATACCCGATTCTATCGTAGTAAACTAACGATGTGTAAACCAGAAAAAAGTCTTACTTTCTTGTTTAGTTTCTTTCTTGAAAGACGTTTTTTCTGGTATGCACATCGTAAGTTTGGAAAGTTTACTGGCGGAAAGTACCTGCCGCCAGTAAACTTTCCAAATATAAACGAGGCTTTACAAATATGTATACCGTACTATTTGAGAACTGTCACTGTCAACCATACCTGTGAACTGTCAACATAATAACAGTAGTTTGTTAAAATGTGTCACTGCCAACCATACCTGTCAACTGTCAGACAACATAATAACAGTAGTCAGTTAAAATGTACACTGATCAGAAGAACACTTTTATTGTTGCGGCTTACTTTCGTAATGGACGATTTAAAAATGGAGTATGGATTTATTCAATTCCAGAGTGCGTTCGGGAATTTCAACACAAGTTCCCTGACCACCAATTTAAATTCCCGGTTTTGTCAACACATATTCCACGAATAGCGCACCGTTTTAGGGAAACTGGTAGGGAAATCCTCAGGCAGATGTTCAGTATCAGGAGAGGTTGTTGCAGATGTTCGTGAACAACTCGTGAAGTAAGCCCTCAAAAGTCAATTCGTAAATTGGCTATGCAAGCTGGAATTCCCTCGAGCACCTGCCATAGAACTGTGAGAAAGAAGTTGAATTTACACAAATATAGGGTATTAGTATTGCATGAATTGTTGCCAGTAGATCCTCAACGCCGATTGAGTTATTGCCGATGGTTTATGGAACATTTAAATGACGATCGATTGCTTGATTTATCATTTTTCAGTGATGAGGCTTGGTTGAACCTATCAGGATATGTTAATTCACAAAACTATAGGTGCTGGCATGCTGAAAACCCTCATGTTTTTGTGGAAGCACCTCCAACTCAGAAGGTTGGAATTCGGTTGGCTGTGTCTCGCCGTAGAATAATTGGGCCTATATTCTTTCATGACACAATAAACGGTGAGAGATATCGGCAACAAATTGTCCAGCCTTTCATAGACCACTTAGATGATGAAGAATTGCAGAACGGATATTTCCAACAAGATGGTGCAACAGCTCATTTGGCCAGAGCAATGTTAACCTATCTGCAAGATTTTTTTGATAATAGACTAATTAATCAAGGACTATGGCCGTCACGCTCTCCAGATCTAACTCCACTGGACTACTCAATTTTTGGATATTTAAAAAATAGAGTTTTCGAAAGAAGACTGCATACGTTGGAAGAGTTAATGGCAGAAATCGTAAATGTTTGCCGAACCATAACTCCTGAAATGCTAATAAACATTTTCAACAATAAAAGAAGATGAGTGCAAATATGTTTACAAGCAAATGGTACACATTTTCAACATCGGCTTTGATTATATATATTATTTATTAATTATGTTTACTAAATCTTAACTTATTTTTATGTTTTCGTTTATTAAATAAATTGATTACTTTAATAACTATATGTGATTGTTATATTGTCCTCAATTTGCAATAGTAAAACATTTTGTAACATTATCAGATTTAAAGCAGAGCAATTATTATATTTGTCGCAGCTCGTTTATTTCATTAATTCCTGCATGATTTTCAGTTTACAGCTTGTTTGTGCCGTGAAGTAATCTGCCCCACTTAGGGATGTTGCCTGTGAGGACTTAATTTTCATGCACATCTGGTTATTTTTATGTACACACAATTTAAGAATGCCCTCGACTTTAAAAGCAAGGTAATGTAAATAATGTACATTTAAACTGTTGGGCACTTAAGTAAGTATTCATTGTAGTCTTTTCATGTGTTTGGAAGTCACAAATATTGCAGAAACTAATAATAATTTAGTATTTGAGTAGTAAAATATCGACTGACACAATTGAGATTTGAATTGCATGAAGATAGCTTTTAATGTAATTTAATGTAATGTACATACAATTTAAGAATGCCCTCGACGTTAAAAGTAAGGTTATGTAAATATTGTACATTTAAACTCTTGGGCCTTTAAGTAATTCTTCATTGTAGTCTTTTCATGTGCTTGGAAGTCACAAATATTGCTGAAACTAATAATAATTTAGTATTTGAGTAGTCAAATATCGACTGACACAATTGAGATTTGAATTGCATGAATATAGCGTTGAATGCCATCTTCATAAGTAATGAGTGAAATGTCTCGTGCGTCTTTAAATAATTCTTAATTTTTGTCTTTTCATGTGTTTGGAAGTCACAGATATTGCTGAAACTAATAATAATTTTGTATTTGAGCAGTTTAGTATGAAATTTCACAGTAAAACTTAGAATAGCATGAAGATTACTTTTATTGTCATTTTATGTATTACTGTTATTTTAGTCACTTCTATGAGTGTAAATGAAGTGGCCTATATCAAAAATAGAACTATTTTTACTGGAGCGGAACAAAAATATTTTACATTGTAAAAATTTACATTAATTACAAGCATTTAGATACACCTTGTATGTACAGAAATGTACAGCAATCGTACAGCAATAAATTCTAACTTGGTATTCTAACATGGTAAATTCTAACTATTGTACATGGTTACGTAATTACAATCATTTAGGTACACCTTGTATAAAAATTATCACCGATTACACCCTGCCTTAATTTGAATTACTGTCTGTACAAAATCAGATATATTTTCTTGGTTGTCCTCAATTTTTAATCGTATTCCATCTAATTACTCTATCTATGGGGTGCAAACTAGCTCGCGTCCGTAGCAGAATGCTACACGTGCACCCTGGTTAACGCTAAATGAGCTAGAGTACAGGCATTCAGTCCGTAAAATCTTTATCCTGGCTACTCTACGCAAGGAAATGAGTAGTTGAGCAACACGGTTTCTACTCCACCCCCCGCGAAGATTTCGATTAATTTAATCCGCGTTTTTGATCCGCGGTTTAATCAATTACCGCGGGCAGTAACAATGGGTTGATTGCGGAAATCGCGAGTAATTTAATCGAAATCTTCGCGGGGGGTGGAGTAGAAACCGTGTTGCTTAACTACTGAAATGAAGTCTTTCCTGAGAGCCAAATAACTAGAAATCGTAGCCACAGCCAAAATTTGCCATCTGAACATAGGAAACATTTCTAGACCGATTGTCTCTGCACAAATTTTAAGATACAATTAAAAGCACTGAAATTACATGAAACACACCTATTTCGGCGAAAACTAATTGCGAAAATGTTGTGTTAAATTATCACGTTACATTTATCGTAACAATATTGTGTTGCATAATTGTGCACAAGATTTTATACACAAGAAAATTGCGCTGAAATAATTGTGTCACAATTATCTCTCAAAAGTAATCAATTAGGCCACTTGCGTTTGTATCAATGCATCATTAATTTCGTTGATACCAATCTATATTGCCTGATACGCATCACAGCTTATCCTATCACACACCCTATCACAGCTTGTTTTTATAAATATTTGCTAATACTGATTCAAAAAGTTATAATTGGAATTAATATTTAATAATTTGCATTATAAAAAGGAATTAATTATTTTTTCTGCCATACGAGCCAACACATATGATAATATTTAATTAATTGAAATGTATACTAATTTTTAAATAATCCTACTGCTCCACTATTTTCACTGCTTGCTTGATTACTCTTATTTTCCAAAGCAGCCCATGCTCATGTGGCTTAATGAGTTTGGGTTACAACTTAAAATAGTTCATTTCTCAGTGAAATATTAAAATTGATCAATTTTCTATAACACAGATTTAAAAACTTACTATATTTAATATTAGGAAATTTTATTTCAAATTTCACGACCAACATCTTATTTTTCATTTGGTTTTCACGATAATTGCATTCACTTAAAATTGCTAACTATAATTATGTGTACTGTTGTAAGCAGCGCTATGACCTTAAATTTAAAAAAAACTGAAAACGCGACGTTTTGCTATTAAAATATTAATTACTAACTATAACTATAACTTGCCTCTACCTACATTGTTTGGTTTGCCGAGGAAATTCGATTACTGTCATTTTCCAACTTTCAGAGAAGTTGTTAAATATTAAATAAGTTGTAACTAAGTTCCATGTTAAAGTACTAACTGAAGTATAAGTTACACAGGTAATATAAATAATATACATACTATTTTTTAATGTTTGCAAAATTTCGTTGATTTCACGATCAATGTCCTATTTTTCGTTTGGTATTAATTTCGTTTCACAATTTCGCGACTAATGTCCTATTTCTCGCTTGGTATTAACGATAATTGCTTTCAATTAAAATTGCTAACATTAATTATTTATACTGTTGTAAGCAGCACTATGGGAATGAGTTAGATTTCCATGCTGTGTAATCCTGAGTCTCCTGGAAGACATCTAATGGATGGCAGCGCGATTTGTCTTGCAGACTATAGATTTAGATTATGTCTATTAATACCTAACCGTATCACTATCGCATGAACGAATCAGAATCTAATTCAAGGCCAAATCTTAATGTATTTTCTGCCGTTAACCCCGTGTAGGGGTGAGTTAGAATATCCGTCTAATCCTCGGCGCCGTAAAAGGCGACTAATGCGTGCCGGGATTATTTATCCTAAGGAGAATGGATTTAAATTTATCTGTAAGAATATGGAAGAGTGGAAACAGTGGCGCAACCAATGCAGGGGAGCCTAGCTACAGCCTCCTTGACATATCGGAATTGTCATACAAAGCTGATATTGAGTCTGATATGGCATATTTCTATTATTAATACCGAATAAATTAAAATCAAAAATCTGATGTAGGCAACATATGCCTTTCTCCATTATAGGTATACGAGGGCTGTTTGACGGAAGAGTGACTTTTCAAAGGTTGGTAACACTTTCGTTATAATGATTATGTTGCTAGCTCCTGAGGTCTTTCGGAGGTCTACTGTCAAAATTTGGCACCAATCTGACAGATAGATTATGTTTTATACTTATTTGAAGGAAACTGTTTTCGTTGTTTTGTAAATATGTAAAAAAAAAAATTCGAGTGTTGATTAAACATTATTTTCTACGTGAAAAAACAATTAAAGAAACCGAGGAAAAGTTACGTAAATATTATCCAGAATCTGCTCCGTCCCATGGAATGATTTGTAAGTGGTTTCTGCTTTTAAAAGTGGCCATATGAGCACGGTTGATGCAGATCGTCCGAAACCATCATTTACTGTGACTACTCCAGAAATGGTTAATAAACTCTATGGCCTTGTAATTGGCAATCGTCGAATAAAAGTTTGTGAGATAGCTAATGAAGTAAACATCTCAACCGAACGGGTATACAATATTTTGCATGAACATTTCAATAAGAAAACGCTATCCGCGAGATGGTTGCCGCGTTTGCTTAATGGTGATCAAATGCGCGCTCGCATTAAGAATTCAGAAGAATGTTTGGCCGTTTTCAACGTAACTCAAAGGATTTTTTTCGTCGATATGTCGCAGTAGATGAAACTTGGATACATCATTATACTCCAGAAACAAGAAAACAGTCTAAATACTGGATTTCTCCATGCGAATATGCTCCCAAAAAGGCAAACACACTTTTTTCGACCAATAAGGTCATGGCCACAGTTTTTTGGGATTCTAAAGGTGTTATCTTTATTAATTGTTTACAAAAAGGAAAAACCATAACTGGCCAGTATTATGCTGATTATGCAGACATGTATTGATGCCGAACTTGAAAAACAACGACCGCATTTGATGAAGAAAAAAAGTGTTGTTCCATCACGATAATGCGCCCTCTCATTCGTCTGCAATTGCTACAACTAAATTGACTGAATTGCATTACGAATTACTGCTTTATCCGCCATATTCGCCAGATCTGGCTCCCAGTGATTTCTTCTTATTTCCAAATTTAAAAAAATGGCTGTGTGGAAAAAGATTTCAGGCAAATGAAGAGGAGATAACCGACACAAATGCATATTTTGAAGACTTTCCGAAAGATTACTTTTTGGAAGGTTTAAAAAAATTGTAAACTCGCCGGGCTAAGTGTGTACACTTGAAAGGGTGTTATGTTGACAAATAAAATATATTTTGAACAGAAAAATAACGTTTTCATTAAAAAGTCACTCTTCCGTCAAACAGCCCTCGTAGATATGTTTTGTTAAATCGTCTTTTTTTAATCCCAGTAATCTGTGGTTAAGCCATGTCCACGTAATTTAGAGACACCCTGTATATGTACTCGATTTTCTCACTTATTTAAAATAGAAAATTTTGTCAAATATTTAGAAGAACTGTCTTCAGGTATACTGTATACAAATCTGGTATGAAGTATACAAAATATGCATTAAATTAATTTTGAGTAGTTTCAGTGATTTATGATCCATACTGGCAAATTCAGAAAGTTATATACTCGATTTTCTCACGTATTTAAAACAGACTCTTCATCAAATTTTCAGAAGAATTGTCTACAGGTATACTGTATACAAATTGGGTACAAAATGTGTATTCAATAAATTTTGTTATATTGCAGTTTTATAATGATAATCCATACCCGAAACAATCAGCGTTGAGTAAAGAGTTAAGTGCCATGATCTGACGATTTACTGTGACGACGTCGTAAAAAATCTTAACAAATTGTCGACGATAACTTTTTTATGTTTTACGGTGCATCTCACGAGTTTTAATTTAGTCTTGCATCTAGCTACCCAACTTAGGCTTTACAGTCTCCGATGTGCTATAACAGTCGATTATAATTAATCGGAGACTGTAAAACCGGATCTTATTACGTGCGAGTGATTAATTAAGACTAAGGGGCCAACGTGTGTCACGTAGTGTTTTATAGGTATGTGATTAGTTAGTATAATACATGTTAAATGGTTTAATTTAAAAATTAAAAATTTATTGATTGCTTGGTATAAATCTGAGTTACTGGTGTATTAATAATTTTCTTTGAATATTTTAAGCCACACGTGAATAATATTTTTGATGTGCATTCTGGCATTAATAACAGAAGGGGGATCGTTGGGATTTGTGGCCCTCAGATCCAAATGATGTGCGGCCTCTGGCATCAAGATCGTATAGACCGATTGCGTTTTACTTTCCAATACGCCACCGGGAGACCAGGGATCGAGGAGTCCGTTCGTGAATATGACATTGGAGTAGGCCGCCTCCTTGCCGCCATACTCGAGAATGGCCAGGTCGTCACGTGTCAGGCGGGTGCCGAACTGCTTGTGGCATCCGTCGGAGTACTCCTTCAGGTCCCAGGTGGCCGGCTCGAAGAGTTCATTATTCCCGTCCGTGCACATGGGCATGACTAGCTCGGTGCAGGCCTAAGAGCGAGTGCATCGGGGTGAGATAGGGTGAGGAATTTTAATGGTGTGGGGGAGCGTTAAATACCTGAAAATCCCAGCCCTGATCGCCGAGGGAGGATGTGTCGTTGAAAGTAAGACATTTCGTTGTTCCAGTGTAGTTGGTGTAAATGGAAATGGCTCTTCCAAGTGCCGTTAATAAAGGCTTGCCGTCCAGACCGGATTGATCTATATTGTCACACAAAGCCCTGACTGGATGAGCCGGTACGCTCGCTAAAAAATTCGTCGGGTAGGGGTAATTTATCATTGCAATATTTCCGTAAATGTTCGACAAGTTATCCGCCAATTCCTCGACGTCTTTAGTGCTATTTAAGGGCTTGCACATCTTCCACTCGTTTGTAAGCCACGATTTGCCTTCATTAGTGGAAGTGATGTTTCTGAAAAGAAATTGCCTCAGTGGGAGTTGCTGCCGTTAATTCGCTATTTGAGATTTTTTCATCCCGCTGCGCTATTTCAGCCCCCACGGCACAGCGAGGATATTTCTTTAGGAAATCATAGTTGGATTTTCACCTCTGGCACGAACCAAATCACGCGGGTTCGTTAAGGTAAGTGTTATTCCCACCCTCACCGCCGCCCGTAAACAAAACGATTTTTGAACTTACCTAATTACCCTCCAGGACCTCTTAATATTCCCGGCGCATCTGCCTTTTGTGGAAGACACTTTAAACACTTTCGCGACAATATTATTGAAAGTGCTGCAAGCAGTTATGCCCTGGAACTGGTAAATCGGTGCGGATGACGCCACTGACCCGTCCACGACATATGGATACTTAAGCCGAATCCAAGCCGCCAGCATCCCTCCATATGATCCACCGAAGGCGATCACCGGACATCTTTTCCCATTGTTCGAACTCCTCCTCGTTCTCTGCACGTAATCCAAAAGGTAAACGTAATCGGCTAGCGCCTGCGACGATGACAAGTAGCCCAAATGTTCATAGTCCACATAGGACTTGTCACCAAACGGCTGCGTTTTTCCATAATATCTGCGAAACAATAAATAATCCAAAAAATACTTGCACTCAATTAATTAAACCTCTTAATTTGGACAAACAGAAAAACAAGATAATCTTCAACGGACGCTCAAACTTGTAACGATCCAGATTCAATCATTTCTCATCTCTTAGGCGGCAGTCAAGTACTTAAAGCAATGGTGAACGCACGCAGTTTAGGCGAAAAGTTTCCACAACCTCGCCTACGCTTCAACTCTTGCTATCTCTCCGGAATTACGTGGCGCCCTTCATGCCCGATTGCACCGTATGCGTTAAGGATACTTAAAATTTTAAGGTTCCTTATGCCCGATTGCACCGTATGCGTTAAGGATACTTAAAATTTTAAGGTTCCTTAACGAACAAAAAACTATTGCACCGCCATCTTAAGGTTACTTTAAACACCGTAAGGACCCTTAACTTTTAAGCTCCCGACTCCGGCGGAATAACTTATTCAAGGGTTACAAACTGTCAGTTTAACGTATTATGAGCAGTGGATGTGTACAAAATATTACTTATTTTTAACTACATTAGCCTTTATACTGATTTTAAGATAACTAACGAACTTCTAATTACAATTCGAGTGTTGAATACCTTGACTATGATTGCAATTGTTGTTAAAGCAATATTGTGAACAATTTGGTGTTTGTAGGTTAGTTTGTGTGAAATTTTGATACAGGATAATCGGGTGTTTTGCGTATCAAAAACGTTAGCAGTAACGTGTACGTTACTTGAGAGCATCACATTCGAAAGTCAGACAGAGTTATGTCATAAATGCATTTGATATTCGAATGTGATTCTGTCAAGTAACGTACACGTTACTGCTCAAGTATTTTGATACGCAATACAACAAATCCTGTGATTCGATTGAATTCAATTCAAACTTCAATATAAATAAATTACTTCTACATTCGTATATTATTCGGCGTTGGTGCTTGATACATCTGCATTTCCTCTACAATTATGATATAAAATAAATTTGGTTAAAATTGAATAACATTTAAAATCAAGATTATAGTGACATTCTGGAATCCAAATTCATCGGATTTCCTTGTTTAGTTTATTTGAGAACGGATTATTTCAACAATTTGGACGACCTAACTTTTTATAGACAGAGAGGAATCGAGTTAAAACATACCGTTGACAACTGTTTTGTGTTAAATTTCATCTGAGTGAATATAGCAGTTATTAAAATTCCCTAGAATGCTGAACGCTAAGGTTCCTTTACTAAGGAATCTGATGTCTTGTACGGTGCAACACAAAGTTAATTTTAAGGATCCTTAAAACTTAAACTTACTTTACTAAGGGTCCTTAAAACTACAAACGGTGCAATCGGCCATCAGCCATCTTTCACTCACCACATTTAATATATCGTGGGTTCAGAATTTTAATTAGGTAACTCAAAAAGTAGAGTTTTGCGTAATACACAAATTAGTTTTCACATGTTACGCGTCAATAATTTCGATTTTCCTGTATCTTCCCGCTTTGCTCCAGTAACGTTTATTTACTCAAGTCAGCACATTCCCGCACGCACTCGCATGAACGAAGGGGCCTCTTGGGCGACCGGGCGCTTATGTCATTCATTAGTACGCATTTATCCAGCAAGATAAGTAGTTGTTTATAAAAGTATATAGTGCCTGCAGCCCATAGAATTAGATAATGTAAGTACACCTTCGTAGATTGCACGGTAGAATAAGGTAGAAAGACTAACCAGTAGAGAGACTTATTGGCCATCGTCGTAAGGGATCCTGCACTCTACATTTATGAATCGCATATATTTGCGGGATGTGTCCAGGGGAGGTTTGGGGTCAACGGTATTTTTACCTACTATTTGTGGATAGTAGATCCTCAAACTCTTAACCCCTGGCCGGGCATAGGTTCCGTCCTCATGGGGTGAGTTTGAGAAGTCCCTGAGGAGCATTCGTTTATGGCAATATAGCCCACCGTGCATTTGGGATCCCACAACTCTACATTTTTGAATCGCATATATTTGCGGGATGTGTTCAGGGGAAGTTTAGGGTCAACGGTATTTTTACCTACTATTTATGGATAGTAGACCCTAAATCTCTTAACCCCTGGCCGGGCATATGTTCCGTCCCCAGGGGTGAGTTTGAGTAGTCCCTGGGGAGCATTCGTTATATGGCAGTCTCAATAGGTATATATGATTGCAGAATGTGTTCAGGGGCAGATAAGGGTCAACGGTATTTTTACCTACTATTTATGGATAGTAGACCCTAAATCTCTTAACCCCTGACCAGGCATATGTTCCGTCCCCAGGGGTGAGTTTGAGTAGTCCCTGGGGAGCATTCATAATATGCAGTCTATATATGTGTATATGTATATGTATATGTATATGTGCATGTGTATATTCATCACTTCTTTGGAAGGGTGCTTACTGAGCTTTGGCTCAGGAATATTTTCTCTTCGTTACAGAATCGTGCCGCTCCCGCCAAGCACTGACACGTCCAAACCAACCTAGGTGCCCTAGCCATTAACGTAATAATAATTAATGTATTATAATAATAAATATGTTTTAAGAGTTCGTCTTGTGTTAATGACGTATTAAACTTGCTCTTAATTACGTCCCTTTTCACCACTCAAATTATCGGCCTGACACACGCTTCAATAATTTACAATTGCGACACATTTAGTGAATTGTACTTTTTTTTTTTTAATCACGTTGAAGAGAGGTATGCGGAGATCTGGGAACATACATTTTATTTAAAAATTAATTATTGTTACGTCCTGTCTAAACGTTTTGAATTTCGCACATGTTAGAGCTGGCAACAGGCGCTCATGTGAGCGGGCTTGTTTCCGGCTCCGGACAACCACAGTCTCAACTAACCTGTCAAAGGAGCACTCTGTAGCTGCACGAGATTGTACAGCAATAAAGAAGTAAAGAAGGGTGAAGTTTATCATTACAATTACAGTCCACTAGAACTTATTCACCCGCAACTTTACAATTATTATTAACAATTATTTATTCACACGTGAGATGAGATACCTAGTTTTTGCACTGATTAAAACCGATTTTTGTAAATTAGCTACAACGTCAGACTGAAATAAAACTGTACTTAGCACTTAAAAATTATTTTATTTTTGGACAGTACAGTACATGTATTAATAAGCATTATTTCCTTTAAAAAAATGACAAAAACGAAAAAATTGGTAAAAAAGAGTTATAACTGAAATGTATAATTCTAAATCTAACTCCCATTAAAAAATGAAACTAAACAGATTCTTGGAAGCAATAGTTACTTTTTTCACTCCTCTTCAGCTGCACTCGAAGACGATAATAGATTTACGGTTAAATTAATTCAGGGTTTTCTTCTTCTTCATGTGCATATCCGATTTCGGATGTTTGCGATGAGAATGACTATCTTCACTTTATTGATTGCTATTCTGAAGAGCTCGTTCGACGTCAGGGTTTTAATCGGAGGTTTTAATCGGCGGTCTAATCACGTGAGCAATTACAATAGGATAATTAGTACAATTGTAGGTACTTTAATTACAATTACAGGATTACAATAGCATAATTACAGGGTAATCGGCGATCTCGCGGCGAACTGTTGTCCGGCGGCCCCTGTTGTTGCAATTGATGTGAGTGCTATAATTTATAGTATCAATACGACCTGTAATTATCCCAATATAATCGCCCGCGGTGATTAGACTGTCAATTAAAACCGATTTAAACGGCAAGATCGCCGATTAAAACCGCGATATCACCGATTAAACCGCAGATCCCCGATTACCCTGTAATTATCCTATTGTAAATCTGTAACTGTAATTTAAGTACCTGCAATTGCAACAATTATCCTATTGTGATTGCCCGCGGTGATTAGACCGCTGATTAAAACTGCCGATTAAAACCGCGAATTAATTTAATCGAAATATCTGCTGGGGGTAAGTTGGAACTCTCCTAGCTTAACTACTTTCATCCGTTTGAAATATTTCTTAGAGACACAGAATGTTGTATGGATGATTGAAAGTTTCGTACACAACTGTAAGATATGAGGTGTATTCAAATAGTATCAATATCATTATTAAGGGTAGTCATGCTAATCTCCTTTGTTCCGGAATGAAAACGATCACCTGGTATATCTGCGCTTCGTTTCAAATTATACCGACTCAAAAAAAATAGGTACTTACTTGAACTATTTTGCTGTACTTTATTTTAATTTTCAATCACCATGTTTACTAAACGTTACCCTTTTGACAATTTACACAGTTTTATGATTTTATTTATTTAGATTGAAGGTTATTTCTTTATGTTTTACACTGAACAATTCGCTGAACGCTTTTACGCTGAACAACATCAGCGAACCAGAAAACCTGCAAAGCAGCTAAGTCTACGAATCATTGACAACTTGAATTCTAAAAATGGATAACTCTAGTTATCCATTTTTTTTCACTGAGAAAAATCGGACTTCCAATTGCAAAAACTAGGTATCTTCAGTTACCTAAATGCTACATTGTAAACATACTTCATTTTCTACTTGTCTAGTTTGGAAATTGTCCATCAGGGGTATCTTAATTCGACTTGTAGTTATAGTTATAGTTCTAAAACATTAGACATGTGGAGACATAGACATTAGACATTAGACATTAACATGTGGTTTATAACAAAAATTTGCTAAACTTTGAGTTACCTAATAATAATTCTGAACCCACGATATATATATATAGTCAATATCCCTTTCTACCCTTTTGGGTGTATATCTACGTAATATCTACGTAAATATATACAGGGTGTCCCGTATTTCAGTACTCACCATTGGGATATCAAACGAGATACTAGATCAGTTAAATTAGACCTAAGACAGAGACAGAGATAGAGACTTAAGACAGAGGCAGAGGGACAGAGACGTAAGTATAACTATTAGACACCTTGAGCTTAGGGGGCGATATTCAACTTCCTTATCTTATACGGGCCATAAATATAATATCCGTTAGAGAGAAAAAATTAGTTATACAATTAATTTAAAAAATATGTTAAAAAACCGACATCGTATCTCATACCGTTTTCGAGATCTCAATGGTGTGCATTAAAACATAGGACACCCTGTATATTATACTTTAGACCCACACCCTTATAAGTGCGAATCTCCGCTCTCCCTCATAAAAGAATACATCATTAAGTCAAGAGATTGGGCGAGATTACTTACCTATGCTCTGCAAAAATCAACAGCGCATTAAACTTTGGCGCCACTTCCCACATGAAGCCAGTATTCTGGGCGAACAGCTCGATGTCGCCCTCATTTCCGGTGTAAAAAAATATTGGGCCACCAGCTTTCCAGAAAGTATCATTCACCAAATATCTTAATTGGAAACTGGCGTTGTTGCTAAAACTAAAACAAACACATCGCCAATCAATAAAATACCATCAACATATTATCACCCTCAAAACAACTATAGCTAATAACTTTACAAAAATATAATCTCGAATGTGCCCCTTTTACACATAAAATTCGAAAATTATTTGAAAAGTTTTGGAAAAGAAATCAAGAACCAGAAGTTGTTAACCCATATCAAATTTTTATTTCGGAAAACAATTTTTATTATAGTAGCAACTACTCAACTAGATTAATTTAAGTCAAAATTACTGAGAAAATTGCCGTTAAAATTAATTCAAATATATATTTTTTTTAATATAAAAGAAAATATATAGATATGTCTTATGATCATCATGAACATGATGATCTTCATCAGACTTTTTTATAATATTATAATTAGGGGTAAAATATAAATTAAAATAGCATTGCTTTAATATTTCAGGACTAAATGTGTCTTTTGAGATATTATATGGAGTCAGTAGTAAGTATATTGCGAAAGTTTTTTTTTGTAAATAGTAGGGACCAAATGAACTTGAGTATGAAGATACGCAAAAATAATTTTCTGATGAAATCGACTAACGAAAATATCGCGAATTTTGCGAATTTTAAAGTTTCTGTTAGGGACTGTTGAGGTAAATTTTTTTACCTAGTGTTAAGGTTTTACCTAGTGTTAAAGTTTCTGTTAGGGACTGTTGAGGTAAATTTTTTTACCTCGTGATTACAAAAAGTCCATTTCCAGGTCTGTAGCGATGCATGAGGTATGCGCCTTCAAAATATGAAATAAAACTTATGTGAGCCGTTGATTTTGAAAGTGGGTAAGTCCTTTTTTTAATTCGGATAAGTCCAAAAATACACATGAATGTTGCCCCTTGTATATTTCTTGGCTTTTCTCAATTTAAAAAAAATGGCCTTACTCCACTTTCAAAATAAACGGCTCATGTAATACTAAAAATTCAATGAAATTTCCATTTTTAGAGCAGGGTCCAATCTTGTTGCCATTTGACTCAGGAGACTCTTACGATGATTATATTTGCGATGATTAAAATCTCAAGAATTTTCATGAGGGCCTTATCAAGAGCAAAACATTTCTTAAATATCATCATATTCTATTCAATTTACTTTCAATATATACCAATACTAATAATAATCACGTATGGCTATGTTTTGCGTTATCTCCGTATTAATTTCGTATGAACGATTTTTATTTAAATATTTTGTATTAAACTAGAGAACGTATTAAAAGTACATGGCTTGTCTTTCCCATATCGCAAGATAAAATATCCTGTTTTTGTTGTAAACTGCTTTCTACATAAAGTACAAAGTTTGTGACAGGTTTTATTGATTGAAAAAAATGTGGGATATGCTGTTAGTAATCACGAGAACAACGTCTCATCTCGTTCAACGACTTGGCAGAGCTTCTCGGAAGAAAACGAACAAATCAATTCATTGACGCCGATTACGAAAGCCATTAAAAAATAACTCCAATAATGGTTCAAGTTTTTCTCACATTTTGATGAAAAAATATATTTGACTTTTAAACTTATTAATGCTTTTGTGAGGAAACAAAAAAATATGTTGCGTACATTGTCAACCAATCGTTTCAATCAGAAAATCTAATCAAAAAATCGTTTCAAATTAGAATTATCTTATAGCAAACAATTCTGGACTTACCCAAAATGGTCCAACGGTGTGGTCAAAAACTCAATCTTGTAATTATACGGTCCTCCAGCGTTGCTCACAACAATTGCAGCACTCGCTAACAAAATCGAGCACACCAGATTGCTCCGCATTGCTTACATCCACATATGACAACAGCCACTTGATTACTAATATAGACATAACCCGGCTAATTTGTTTATACTGAACTTTTGAACCCGGCGATAAATTATTTACTTAAAAATACCAGCGATGTTATTGGACTTGATTAAAATTAAACCTTTATTTCATAGATATGATTACTGCCCTAATGAACTGCGTGGCACCGCGCTTTGTTATCATTGCAAATTAACCACATATTCGTTTTTATTCGCTCCAATGAGCAACGAATCAAATTATATGTGCACTTTTGATTCTGATATTTGATGTTCTGATATTTTAATTATTTGTGTCAGACGAAATCGATTGCAATAACACTTTTGGTATCAGCCTCAATAACCGCTTAGTTGCCATAGTAATAAGTATGCCCCCAGTAATTCAATGCCTTAGAATATGCCATAATAAATCATTTTCAATGGAAAATTCAACTTTTGTTCCCTTGTGAGAATCGAACCCACGGCCATTTAGTCAATACGCCTAAATTATTTTCGTATCTATAATAACATTTAATACATATTTTCTAAAACGAAGTTATATATGCATGCGTGCATTTATGAGTATTCCGTGCGGTGATTACTGTAATAATTAAATTCATTATTGTAATATTTTAATGCCATGATTGAGCGAAACAAATAAATAATTGCTTGATCACATGAACCTTGTACGTACCCAATCATCAAAGTCATTAAGTTGAAGAGTATTTTACATAGTCCGTAATTGCTTTTGAATAAATTACTTTCGAGCTACCAAAATTGTGTGCACACTGAATAATATAGCTAGTGCCATCTATGGATCGCACAAATAATTATAAAGTATTCTAACTTCGTACAACTTTTGCTAAGGACTTTTAATGTACATATAATGGATTATATCTTTAGTAAAACTTACTCTAGATCTATAATATACTATATATATATATATATATATATATATATATATATATATATATATATATATATATATATATATATATATATCCAGCGGACGTTTTCAGCATAATTATTTTTAACTCTGAACACAAGATAAATATGACATTGCTTATGCGATCACTGCATAAGTTTATTCGGCGATTAAAATTATTCACTCGAACATTTCCGTGGTGCATAAATTTTATTGCAGGAAATCGTGACCTTATTTTGTATATGTGGGAAGAATGAACTTTTTATTAGTCATACAGAAATCATTTGAGTTAAATAAAAACTAAAATATTCTGAAGTGAATTCTGAATTCTGAATTCTGAAAGAGTGATTTCGATTAGCTTTACAATTTTACGTTAACGCTACAAAATAAAACTTTTAATCTTCATGCGCATTGATTTTTTTCTAACTTTATACCAGGTTAACACGTGATTGTTATTAATATCACTATTCAATATTAATTATTCCGATAAACAGTTCTCTTTAGATAGTTTGTTTTGAAAGAAATCGATTTGAATTCTCTTGACAATAAATCCTGGTTATCATGTGATACACATTTGGTGGTAAATGTTAAATTACATAAAAATTAAATGTTCGCGTATGAAATAGAAATAATATTAGACTAATATAGCGCAAAAGTTATTTGTACAATAATTATTAACCTATTTGTTAACGACTTGATAACGAAAACTAGATAGTTAACGATTTTTTATTAATTCTATTGATAATATGATCGAGAAATATTAAAATTTCAAGTGCGCAAACATATGATTTTTCTCATTTTCTACGAGATAAAATAAACATTTAGCATTGGATTCAAATTTCCCGCAGAATAATTAAGCACTTCGTAGCTATATTGTAGCCATGTACTCACTACCATTTACTCAATGGAGTCTTGTTCTAACGACAAATTAGTACGACCGCTCAATTGCAGAATTGCAATAACGTTGGCGGGAAATTTATACCGACTTCAAACATTGTTGATCACTCTATATATGACTACATACATGACTGGCTCATAAGGGTATAGCAGTATAAATTATTACTTATTGGTTTATTACCTTTACCGTTACATTATTTAATCGTAATGGTATTGCCATTATATTGGAATATTTTTAATACCGATCTGCGTAAACAGTTTGCCCTATTGAAATCTAGATAGATATGAACGAAGTTTTCTAGATGTTTTGATTCCCTCGTCCGTATCAATCGTATTTAAAATAAGTTTGATCATATATTATATATGACTCTATGTAACCACTTATACACATCATCAACATATAGTTGCCAGTACATTATTTTAGCAGCGGGTTCATAAATACTGCAGATTTCAATTCTTATATACTTATATTACATTCAAAGATTACCAGATATTGTTCAACCTTCTTCGAAAAAAATCCAAAAAGGTTTAAAGCTAAGGTTTAAAGACAAAATGGTGCATATTTCAAAAATTTTAATAACTCAATTCGAACCACTCTTAGATCTATAATTCTTCTTTGGAAAATTTAATCAATAAATATATATAGCTACTTGTCTTCCACTTCAGATGTACGCTAAGTTAATAATAAACTATGAATTATGAATTTAAAGCATACAATATTTTAAACAGTAGTTCATTTAAATTTAGATGTAATTTTGATTTCCCATGTCACACTGAATGTGGGTTATTAATTTTATCTATGACTCATAAATAATACATTCATTACGTATGTAACTATGGTAACATAGTGTACTTCATAATAAAACAGGGGTTGTATTATTACTACATAACAGAACAGTGGTTGTATTATGACTTCATAATACGACTGGGGATGTATTATGACTTCATAATAAAACAAGGGTTGTATTATGATTTCATAATACAACAGGGGTTGTACTATGACTTCATAATACAACATGGTGCGGCCTCTTGAATTAAAGTATGTGTAATGCTTTTCACACCTCTTTATTTTTTGCTCCCCTGTGCCCACTGTCATTGTTATCTTTCATTCACCCCATGCAAACACATTTTCATATGTACATTTGGATGGTAACAATTGTTTTATTTGAAATGGTCATGGATCAAACGTTGTATTTGACTCGCACATAATGGCTATAATTTACTCGGCTGATTATACACTCGTCTTCGGCTCGTGTATAAAATTCATCCTCATAAGTTATAGCCTACATCATATACTCATTAAATAATATTCAATAAATTCATATTTACACCTTAAAATATATTGAGGCCCAAAATACCATCAATCATTTGATAATTGTGGTATAATGACGATGACAATTGAAAATAGTTTATTTCACAAAAATAATGCAATTGCGGTGTATCTATCAACATATAGATGTCCCAGACTGCTCAATTGAGTGAATTGGGTTGCCATAGGTAAAATACATTGCTGGGTTTGAATTGTGTTGCAGTTTAGTTTTCGCGTGTTTATAAAGTACATATGTAGTATAATTAGGACGATGAATCTGCATCGATCTGTGAATTTTATATTGTACTTGCGTGATTCAAAACAGATTTAGTCAAGTCATTTAGGAAAGCAATCTTGGCACAAACATCGGAATATTTATGTGCAAATTTGTTCGACCTGTAAATGAAAAAAAAAACATCTCCAAGGTGTTTTAGTTTCAAAATTTTATTGACGTACATTTTCAATATACTGAGAAACATATTTCAATTGTTTTTTCCTCTAATATAACATTTTATAAAAGTACTTTTCTTTGCAAATGACAAAAAGTATTACATCAGCTTAGTAACCTTCAGTGACAAAAGTAAACCGAAGTAACCCATTCATTAAAGACATGACAATATAATAGTCGAATTCGGATAAATTTTAATACTATAGCTTAAGCCATTCATTTTACATCTGCACTACATAACTAACTTAAGTCACAACATGACAACCAGCAACCACATGAAAATACTTGAATAGTCATACATAAAGACCCATAATAGTAAAAGAAACGTTTTAATATTCTTGAAAGTATATATAAATTATTTGAAATAGACTCTTGAGTACGCCTCTGCTACTGTTAAATAGAAATAAATAGAATCGTGATTATAATACAATGCTGAAGTTTGAATAGGATAGCAATTCAATATCGAGTATAATAAAATAAAAAGCTACATGATAAATATTGAATCATTCTTTTCAAAACAAGTAATTGAGAGTTCTATCTTAAAAATACATAAGCTTATAGAGAGATTTAAATCATATTCAAATGAAGCGGAATTAAAAATAATATCTATGTAAAATATCACACATCTAAAAAGTCTTTTAGAAGAGTTGTTCTCCTTTTCTCAGCGATGTCCATTTGGTTTTCTAAATCACCTCGGTCGGTTGTCTCGGCTCTTTCAATTTTCCACGACAAATTTTCAATTTCAGCTTCCAGTTGTGCTTGTTGATATTCAAATAACTCTTTCCGGGGTCCTGACTCCATGAAATAGGCATATGGATAGGTATACTGTAAAGTGTAACGGCATTTAGCTAACAAATTTGCTGCTGTGAACAAATACTGCCAGTCAATCCAAGTCCCTAAACCAGACATTACTTTTTGGTTTATTCTATTCTTTAGTTTTTCTAATGTGTGGACTTCAAGCTTAAGCGATTTCGAGTGGTTCTCCCACCTTTCATAATAATGAAGGTATTTCTTCAATGCTTCCCGTGCCTGGAAATCAAAAGTGATAATTCTTTAGCATAACATGGGCTTGCATTACTCACCTGAGCGTGGACAGACTCGTGAGCAATATTAGGGTTTTCCTTATATCTAGAGCATTCATAATATTCGGAGCCGTGAGTTTTCCAGTCTCCCAGGCACATCCAGCAAAAATCATGTTTACAATTATAACACTGCATATGGTTGCAACCTCCATTCTTTTCTATGCAAATGTGGCACTTAGGGCAGTCTTTTGTGTGTGCGCTTATGTAATTCGCAGTTTCACTGTCATCGGCGCATTTCGTCAGCCACTTCTTAATCACCTGGCAATCGGTCGGCGCGTGATAATCCATGCCACACCTAAATATAAACGATTAGCACAGGATATTGAAGAGAACCCAGAAATTACTTGCCTAAAGCAAAAAATTGATTTACAGTGGGAGCATACTGATCGCTTCGCCTTGGACTCGCGGCTCCTAATAACGACTGAACAGTTCGGACCTGGGCAAAATCGTAGCTCAGGATGTGACTTTACGTAGTCTTGAAATGAGAACTGCTGATACTTCTCACGCATCTCTGGCTGCGTTAAATGCTTCAGGACGAAATCCTCAGGGGCAAGCACCTCACAGTCTCTAGCCATGCAACTAATTGCAGTTGATATACCCTAGACACAAAATTGTAGTTTACAAGCAATTATCAACGGAAGTTTAGAAAGTATTACCTGATTAATCTGAACCTCGAAGTGCATTATCCAGCAATCTTTGCAAAACATGTGACCGCATAGTAAGCTATAAAACTTATCACAAACTTGTGAGGTGACACAGACTGAACAGTTAATATATCTGTTCGTATTAATAGGCACGGGTAGACACGAGCCCGGTTTGATTTTCGAACTGACGAGCAAGCCGCTGGCGTTCTCTCTGTACCGGCTCGTGATGTCGGTGACGGCCCAGTTGTGGGCATGCAAGAGTACCTAGAAGCGAAGCAAATGAATTGAGGGTGCATGAGACGGTTGGAGGTGGTGTACTTTGGCAAGGGAAGGTGTAATGTGGAGATTCGTGCTGAGTGTCTCCACGGACTCGTTAAGGAGCCGGTCAACCTGCTCCTCCGTTAGGCATTCGTACACAAAGTACTCCGGGTCCCTGATGAAGGGATCAATTTGCTCCATGTCGTTATCATCGACGTTCCAGCCATTGTAATAATCGTCGTCGTCGAAACACTCATTATCAGAACATTCCATGTCAGAGTCCGCATCCTGAGATTCACCATCCATAGCTCGTCGTCGTGGGGTTAAATTTCGTCAATTCTTATTTAGCAGATCCATTAGTGTCCAGGATTTCATATGCTCTGCAGGCAAACAAACTTATGAGAGAAAATTGATCACCTGTTTACTGTCAAGTGGTAAACGCCATTTGCAAACGATTTTCTGATGTTTTATTTATACACGACGTTGCCAAATTTGTACACTATTTACCTTTGCAACCCAAAAAACATGTCAATAAATATGTATTTTTACAATTACATCATATCTATGCCCAACAAATGTATTAATAATACTTTCGTATTAGTAATACATTCTTACTTATGACAAAATTGTTATAATTATATACATTACATTCAAAATATTACACGTTAAGCATTAAATTTATATTAAATTATCATTGCAGCCAAAATTTGTGTATTTGTAATTATGTGTGTTTGTGCGGCGTATGTTTATCTTTCAAATTAAGAGAAAAAGTAGGTGTGACAACATAGCCCTTCATGTTTGTCAATTAAAACCAAAATGGCGTCAAATGTTCTCGAACACAACAGAGCCAGGTTATAGATTCGATTATTTCTCAAACAAGTGTGAGGATGACCATGTTCTACAAAATATTTATGTACAGACGCAAAACAAAGTGCCGTCAACTTTGCATAAATTTATAATTCACACCACAACCGTATCATATTCAACTTATTTAATAAACAAGTAAGCAGCAATACTCGCCCAACAATTGGCCACTTTCTTTTGTTATTATTTTAGAAACACTTGTATACAAGCACATCGAGCAATTTATAACATAAAATTTCAGGCCTTCTTTAGCTGCGCAGTAAAACTGGCTGCTGTGGCTTATGTGAGTATTAATTGGGAATGTCGTTACCCGATTAAACATGCATGTTTTTGATTCACATGTACTTTGAATTACTTCACCCGATTGCAACAAACCAGACAGTGAGGATGTCGATCAACAATTGATAAACTTGTAGGTAGCTAGTAGGATTGTAGTTGGGATTTTCCAACTTGTTTACATAATAATTAAAATTTTCTTCAAGCCTAACAAAATTGGACGTAAAATATAAATAATGGCGCAACCACCTATATTAAATCAAAAACGGAACCGGGGGGCTACTGGAGGAGAGCCCTCCGGCTCGACCCCCTCAAGTTCCAACAATCAACTGTCACAAATACCAAATCCAGGAACATTAACGGATGAATTAGCCGCACTATTCGAATGTCCAGTATGTTTCGAAATAGTGCTACCCCCGATAATGCAATGCCAAGTTGGTCATTTAGTATGTGCCAGTTGTCGTCCAAAACTGTCATGTTGTCCTACATGTCGGGGCACCTTAGGTACGTGTAATACCAAAATCTAAACCTCTCACCCATGATTATGCTCTCCGCAGGTGATATAAGAAATCTAGCAATGGAAAAGGTGGCGAATAACTTAATGTTCCCGTGCAAACATAAACAAACCGGCTGCCGGATGTCGCTTGGTCTCAACGAAAAGGCTGAACACGAAGAAGTGTGTGAGTTCCGACCGTACAGTTGCCCGTGCCCCGGAGCGTCATGTTCCTGGCAGGTATGTACTTACCGCCAGCGCGCCCCACCACCCCTAACGCATTCTTCTTCAGGGGCAACTGGAAAAAGTTATGGTTCATTTAAAGCACGCCCACCAAAACATTACGACGTTAAACGGCGAGGACATAGTATTCTTAGCAACAGAAATTAATCTGCCTGGAGCAGTCGACTGGGTCATGATGCAGAGCTGTTTCGGCCATCATTTTATGTTAATTCTAGAAAAACAGGAGAAATGCGACGGGCACACACAATTTTTCGCCATAGTTCAGCTTATAGGCTCACGTAAACAAGCAGAACATTTTGCATATCGGTAATTATTAATAATCTA
Source organism: Othius punctulatus (assembly GCA_951805005.1). NCBI lineage: Eukaryota > Metazoa > Arthropoda > Insecta > Coleoptera > Staphylinidae > Othius > Othius punctulatus. Next base: position 25,760,193 of record OX638147.1, read on the forward strand.
TACTCGTAATTACTCGTAATCTTATCATCACTGTATTGCACGATGAACATGAAATACATAATGAAATTATGATATTATGTAAAGGTTACATTGACATTAATCACAGATGATTAACTAGTATACCTACCAATGTTATCTGACAGTTTCATAGACGTTAATCACAGATGATTAACCAGTATATCAACGTTAGTCACAGACGAATAATCAGTATGCAACAGGACATTACGTGTTCGGTGTTGTATTTGGATCCTGAGCAAAATAACGTGATCGTATTTTAAAAAAATGCATGTAGTTACGTTGATTAAGTTTTATTTAGTTCGTGAAATTCCAAGATAAAAGAAAATGACACATATTGTTTGTCCGAAATTTCCAATCCACAAGTTATGTTTAATTTTTACTTTTATTAAGTTGTATTTCTGGCTTGACATAATCCTAACTGCTAAGGTATCAATAAACACACTCCCGATGAACTTCCCAATATCCAAAAAACATAAAATGTTAGGTTAGGTTTGTCGGGCAGATTATGACAACCCATATTTCTGGACGTCTCGATATATCATCACATACGGAGCACTGAGGTAATGCCTGTTTCATTGCAATCGTGGTTAATTTTTAAATGAACTTGTTTTTCTGAGCAATTAAATACTACGTGCCTTATTTTATTTGCAACCCTGTATTACCGATGTGAATTTAATGTGTTATTGCATTAATATCAATGACAAGGAAAGTATAAAGTGGACTGATTTGATTGTGTTGTAAATTCAGTGTGATGCTTGTTAAATTGACTAATTTTATGTTTCAACAGCTTAGAACTGAATGGAAACAGGCGTCGACTGACGTGGGAAGCAATGCCTCGATCCAGCCATGAAGGCGTTGCGTCTGCAATTATGAGTTCAGATTGTCTAGTGTTTGACACATCAATAGCTCAGCTATTTGCCGACAATAACAATTTAGGTATTAACGTTACCATATCCGTAGTATGTTAATAGCAGGGCCGTCCTTTGGATTTTGAGGCCCTGGGCATAAATATGGAGTGGGGCCCCCAGTAAATAAAAAAGTGAATAAAGAATTTAAAAAAATCATTTTTAGTACAAGAAGTAGCCGGTGTGGGGCCCCTTTAGGCCCCAGGGCCCCGGGCATACACCCGGTTGACTGGTCTTAGGGACGCTACTGGTTTAATAGTATTGAGCAGTCTTAAATTTAATACATGGGTTACACATGAACAACATCAAAAAAATTATATAAAAGTAGTTTGAAGGAAACTCAAACTTATATTATAATTTAATTATTTAATTGAAACGAAGCATGCCTGAAAGTTAACACCAATAGTAAATTTTATTATTTTGTAGATATTTAAGAGTATCGTACTGAATTATTGTGCTGTAAATGGTTATTTCTTTTTGGTTTATCTGCTCATTTGCTATTGAAAAGGCAAATATACGAACGAAAACGTTTCATTTGCAAAAGTGATATTTACTGATTTATAATTTATTAATTTGCTTTTATAGATATAAATAATTGATGTATGTGCGCAATGGTTGACGTAGGTTGATCACTATGTCATAATGCAATTAGTAAGTGTGTCCGAAACTCCATTTCCAAACGAAAACATCTAAATTCAATCGTTCGCCGCACGTTACTGTGAAACAGTCTCGCTCTCGCGTAGTGGCGAGCGCTTATAACACATAAGTGAGCAAAATCTAATATTCGATCATACATTTGCAGTTCACAGGAGCACGATAATGCTCCGAAGTTATCAATAATGTTATTGCACCGTTTGTAAAAATATTGTACTTTAAATTCAGATAGTTTATTTATGCGTAGTATGTATATTTTGTCAATGATATGAATGCGAGCTTTTTTGTTTGTGATATACTAGAAATAGGCATTAATTGTATTGAATATTGGATGACAAGTTTATTTAAGCTACAAATTATCAATTTAACTTTACGTGATTATCAAAGTTTTGTCAACTAATTAATTCAACTGTAAATAGAAACTGTAGTTAGTAAGGATACTTAATAAATATAATCTTGTAATATTTTTATCAATACCACCCTTTAATCTATCTTTTAACACCATCTTTATTCATCTAGTGATTTCACAACCCCCGTCGTTAATTACAAGCTCCAATAAGCATCGAACTACAGAAATTTAACTTGTTAAATATAAACGTCTCGCGAGCAATGACCCAGTACTGGCCATGTGTTTATTGGTAGAGACTGAATCGGACAACAAATTCAATTTCGTTGAAGCATACTTGTCAATCATGTGCTGCTACACGCTTGGGATCGGATTGGTAAGGCATATATTAAGTTGTTTCTGCACAAAACCAAACGGTTATAAAATTTTCATTAAAATTTTCCAGTTGGTGCAATAATGGAATTAAGTTGTTTCTGCACAAAACAAAACACTTATAAAATTGTCTAGTTGGTGCAATAATGGAAATAAGCGAAGTCGCAAAATTTTAAGGAAAAATGATTTATTCAAACAGGTATAAATTAACTAAACAATGAAAGGAATAATATTTAATATATATAACTTAAATCCTTTTAGATTTAACTTTCTTCTTTGGCGCATTTATGTTCTCAACAATTTGGTCGATATCGTCATTATCGGGTGCGAACTCCTGGACAGGCGGTTTTACCTTCCACATGGCTTCGACGTTGGCCACGGGAACCTTGTCTCGTACGAGGCGCACAATTTTTTGTATGTTATAAGCGGCCACCATAGTGCCGAATATAAACACCAAGGTCCAAACCGATGTCTGCTTGATGTGCTGGTCTGTTACGTTCGATTTCACAATAAACTCCATCTCGATGTACTTAAAACTCGTGTCAGCTATGAACATTTTCATCTGGGGCTTTCCTTTATTGAGCGTAATTGTTGTTGATTCCAATTGAATCGAGTACGATTTTCTATCGAGGGCAATAGAGGGAATTTGGACCACAACACCAATGTTATTATCGGCAGCGACTTTATAATTTGCCGGGTCTATTTTAATGGTATGTACCACTCCTGCTGGAGCCGATTCCCGGGAGACCTTGATACGAAGATTCTTATAATGTTCAATGTTGCCAGTGAACACTTTCAGGAGAACATCGGTTGTCATTGAAGTTCTAAATACTATCAGGTGCAGATTCTTAATATCTTGCGTCACTTGCTGAAACATATACAATTAAAATCAAAAACCTATTATATAAGAACTAAATTGACTTTGAAGCGTTTATCGTAAATTGTATTAATATTAACGGTGCGTGTATATTTATAAATGTATAATTATAATGAATTAAGTATACCGATATACGAATTGATTCCGGTGCAGCCCTCTCAATAACATCATTGTCATCTAAGCTGCCTTTAACTTTAACATCGTAGGAACAATAAGGCAGTAAGCCCCTTATTCTGAAGGATCCGTTTGACTCTGAGGTAGCTTCTTCCGAATACTGCGAGCAATTCTCCACGCCTGAAGCCACGAGTATCATTCGTTCCTCAGCTTGGTTATTCAGGGATGTTACTTGTCCGTAAGCACTATACGCCACACGTTTGCCTCTAGAACATGCAACAGGTTCGTTATCATTAGCCACATTATCCGCATTGCACATTTAGTCAAAAATTACAGAAACAAATGAAATAATTTCGTGCATCTATACTTGTTAATTTAAAGCCCTTTTACAGGGTGCAATTTTGACTCGCGCACTAATGGGCCTAAAAATGCAAAGCGAAAATCTCTATTTAGAAGAAAATATATATGTTGTGTTAAAGTTATTTAATGCTCAACTAACTTTAATTGAATCTTGACAGAAGCTCCAACTTCGACGTTAATAATTTTGGAAGCCGGCTCAAAGTTGTACTCCTTCATCATAGGCTTCAAGAAATATTCACTGGGGCTCAAGCTGGAGAACATGATCTTTCCTTCCTCGTTCGTTTGCAGGTTACTGCGGTAGCTTTCTCCACCTGTGAGCGACAATAAAGCCCCCTAAAAGTTATTTTTGCATTGTTAGTATCAATAGATTTGTTGCAGTAATAATTGATTACCTGTAATGGTGAGTTGTCATTTTGGTCGATTACTTCCACCAATATCTCGGCAAGTTTGTGCGCCAAAAAGTTTCCATGTTCGTCCGGCCCAAGCAGAACGTACGAATCCCTTTTGGCTATAATTTTGTACGATTTCGTGTCGTCCAACGGGGGGAACTTGTAGAAGCCCTTGTCATCGGATTCGTCGATTAGCGAGTCCAAGTTCTCGGATTCAATCGTTATTTGTACACCTTGCAGGGGAGGATTTATGCGGCCTTCAATAATAATGGGGTAATTACACGTTCAAATGCACGTTATTGCACACGTACCTTTGAAAACTCGTCCCTTTTTAGCCTCAAACTTCACCCCGAGATCGCTGCAGTCTTCCTCACCAGTGATTAGCAAAATCGGCGGGTTAAAATACAGCATTTCAGATTGGGGCACTAAAATAGCATTCTCTCCGGGATTGATGTATAAATCTAGTCCGTATTTGCCATTTTCATATTTTAAAGGTTCATGTAGAGACTTAACGCCGCTTACAGTGACAGAAATGGATATTGGTCCGAAGTCTTGTGCTGCACTTAAGGCTATATGTGTAAGATGTTTCTGGGCGTTGAGCACAACATCAGCTGCATTTTGGTCGGTATTAAACTGCACTGTGTCCGATTCGTAAGTGTGGCAACTTACAATATTGAAATCATAAACGCCGGCTTTTGGCAAGCAATAACTTGAAGATCCTCGAACTACGGATAATGTTTTCGATGACGGTCTATCACCAGGAGTCATGTACGTTACTTTTGTGTCGTGCGATGAAACGAAAGTAACAGAATAACCGTTGTGTGTGAAAGTTGGGACGTTGTACACTGTGCCCGTAACAATAACACTTTGCTCCTTGTCGTTCCAGCAAAGGTTATTGTATGTCAGATACAATTTGTAGGATCCAGGTAGTATGTCTTTAAAACTGTATTGGCCGTTAATTACATTAGCCACTAGACCTTCGTGGTCAGCGGTTGATGACTTCAGCAGCACCTTAATATTAGCACAGTCTTCAGCTCTCAGACATTTAATTTGCCCATTAATGACAGCCTTTAATTGTGAGAACGTCAAATCAAATATTGGCTCTCTAGTGATTTCAATCTGTTGCGATGTTGGGTAGAATCTGAAAAATATCACGATAGTTCAATGTAATTTAATTACGAGTCAAGGGGTCAGTGTAGGTGTCATTACCATCGAAAATGTAATTGTTATTGTCTGTGTAAGTGTCAATGTCTGTATGGGTCCATCTGATGGTGTCTAAAATATGGGGTATATCATTGGTCCAAAGAGCAATGAAAGGAACAATCGTAATTCAAACTTACTGTACGCCCTGCTCCTTGTTTTCCAAATCAATCTTAACAGTGTATGTGCCGGCAGCCAAGTACTCGCAGAATTCGCCCGTATTTGAGTCTGAGATGGTTGAAATTTGCTCGTTTTTCACTGTGTTGGTAATCAGGACCTTCACGGATTCAGCTTTGTCGCTCACGACGTTTCCACAGACCTTATACGATTTTGGGTACAGGGGCGGTAGCTGAGTAACACTCGGGCTAACTTTCATTACGGCCGGGTCAAATTTATAATTCTCCGTAGAAATCTCGATCGTGTACGTGCCGACTTTAAGCTTCTCAAGTGGATAGGTGCCGTCGGCTTTCGTGGCGCCCATGTACTGGTTATCAATCATCACAGTGGCGCCGGCAATAGGCTCCCCACCATCGCTGTCTAGCACCTGACCGGTCACGCTGAAGCCGACGATCTAAAACAAATTGTTAGTATTGTGTGGTCACAAATTCTCATTCTTTACCTCAAACTTCTCTGGCAACTTGACGCTGTCGTGGTTCACTTTAAATGTAATAGTCTGAGGTTCAAAGTGGATCTTTCGATCCTTGTAATATGGCACGATGAAGAACTCCCCGTTGGAAATTGACTTGAACACAAAGTTCCCGTTTGCATCGCTTGTAGCGTAACACAGTGGTGTTTTGTTGTTAAATGTGATGTCCTTAGGAACGTTTTGATCACAACCTTGTACTAGAGGGTTCTTGCTCTAAAATATTAATTTTGTTGGTGGATGTTATTTTTTTTATTACTGGCGATTACCTCTGAATAAAGGAAAATCTTAGCACCTGTAACAGGCATGCCTTGGCTTCCCACGTATCCGGTTACATCATATCCAGCGATCATCAGACTGTTCGCTGGTAGTTCAGTGTTACCTTCGGTCACAGTTACTTTGAGCAAATTCTTTAAAATCTGCCATCTGCAAGTTTGAGTTAATAATTCAAATCAATTATTGAAGCCTATGACTTCGGATTGAGGCGCTACCAAAAACCGGATAACTGCTCAAATCTTACCGATTGTGTTTGATTGTTACTGTGTAGTCCCCGGGAAAAACAGGAGTAAAAAAGAACACGCCATTGGCTCCTGTTGTAGTCTGACGGGTTTCCTTGGTCGACATCAACTCCACTTGTACGCCGGGTGGACCGTCAGGTGACCCATAGCTTTCCACCTATAATAAATGTTAATGCGACTTCAAGGCGGCACTGTGGGTTAACAATTTACCTTCCCGGTAATGCCGAAACCCCAGAACTCAAAATTTATGTCCTTCCCTTGGCTGCACGAATCAGTCACTCCGTCGATCATTAACGACACGTTGATGGGTGTAAAGCTCCATCCGGGCGGGGGCTCCAACTGTAATCACGTTGTGCATGAAGTTTTTGCACGAGATTGCCAATCTAATAAGTGAATTGAGGTTACCTGCAAGACATAATCGCCCTTATCGTAGAGAGGGATAAAATAGTACCCGTTGTTCGGGGCGCAATTCGTCTGGTCCTTGAGGATGCCCTGCTTCGTGTACCTGCAAGCAGCTCGATAGTTTTAAGTGATAAAACCGGTGGCGGAAGGCGACTCACAGCTTCATGATGACTTTGGAAAAGTCTATCGGAACGTGGCTATGCACAAAACCACCGCAGCCGAGGACATCGTTGGCCCAAGCGTACGAACACGCGCTAATTAAAACTACCACACTCACCAATAACTTCTGCATATTTCAGTCTAAATTTTATAGTAATTTACATGAAAACATGACGTTTCATATCTCAAAACCAAAAAGGATTGTAAATCATTGCTGCCAAATATCGACACATCACATGTCACTACCAACAAAACTACCAACATAAAAGGAACGTGCGTAAAATTCCCCGGATTTGGGATCGATGATGTTTTTATGTTGTCCCTGTAGATGGCGCAACTAATATTGACAATTTGCAAAAATTGACAAAAACGTACTTAATTATTTTGGTAAGTTTAATAGCACCCTAAAATATTTTATTTGCGTAGGTGCGGATTTAAAATTTGCAAAAAGAATACATATATAAAATACTTGGGTATTCTTTCAATGCAACGTACCAGTACTTTTATTGAAATATAACCTAATGATTGACATGTAAGGCTGGCAGGGCTGCCATATCTAACTCAGTCCAACTCAACAGTTGGAAAATTTAAATTCTACCGACAGTTGGTTGCACTAAGTTGTCTGCTGTTCAACTGTCAGCTGATAATTTTGTGTGGACGACGATAAATTGAAAGTCAGCAAAAAGGTGTTTCCTCGGCCAGGTCAGGTGTAAGGTAAGATTATCCTTTTATAAACCATTAGAACAATTGTTTCGTTGCAAATACATGTAAAATTCGCATTAAATGCACCTTTCACCTGTCAAATGTCACCTGTCAATTAGGTTAGATTTCAATAAAAAGCCTTGCAAGTTTACCAATACCTTGTAACCATAAAAATGTATTACTGGATTGTTTGTTCGATGAAAATCGAATCAAATTGATACGATAAGTCTATAGTTCATGTTTCGTGAAATTGAGTACTTTTTAATTGGTACATTTGGCAACGTCTACTGTACGTGTGACATCTATTGGGAATAGATTGAAATTGATTCATTGATGAAGATTGATTCCTTCTTTGCCGGCAAGTGACATGACACCGGTAGCAGTCGTTTTCGCATTCTGCCACTTTTGTCAATCGCAAGTAGTGAGGGATTTGTAAATAGGGTGTTGGATTATTTGTCTCCATTATTATAGCCTCAAACAGTATATAGTGGTGTATAGTTGCACCCCCTCAGTTATTTAGGTAAGTGGCACGGGGGCAGTGAAGAGACAAGCGCTATCTGTCAAAAGTGATACAATTTAGGGGGAGGGTCACCTTATGATATTTCACTTGCAGGGTTGAATCGGGGTCAAGTGCTAATTGCATGTCTCTAGATTTAGGGTAGGAGAGTCATCTGGCAGCCCTCTAAAATGCCAGCGGTACGAGGAGATGGAATGCGTGGCTTGGCCGTCTTCATATCAGACATTCGCAACTGTAAGCTCGCTGACCGCCAATTCAAACCGGCAGTGATAACATCTTTGTGGTTGTAGGTAAAAGCAAGGAGGCCGAGATCAAGCGGATTAATAAGGAGCTCGCGAACATCCGTGGAAAGTTCAAAGGGGACAAAACGCTCGATGGCTATCAGAAAAAGAAATACGTTTGTAAGCTGCTGTTCATTTTTCTGCTGGGACATGACATTGATTTCGGTCACATGGAAGCTGTTAATCTCCTATCATCCAACAAGTACTCCGAGAAACAAATTGTACGTACATTTGAATTATAGATTTGTTTGTGTAACCTGACCCACTATTTTATTTTAGGGTTATCTTTTCATATCCGTGCTAGTCAACACAAACAGTGAACTCATCAAACTGATTATACAAAGCATAAAGAATGACCTGGGCTCCCGAAACCCGATCCACGTGAATCTGGCTTTGCAGTGCATCGCTAACATTGGCAGCCGGGAAATGGCGGAAGCCTTCGGCAATGAAATCCCTAAGCTGTTAGTCTCTGGAGACACCATGGACGTCGTCAAGCAAAGCGCTGCACTGTGTTTATTACGCTTATTTAGGACATCACAGGAGATCATCCCCGGGGGCGAATGGACGTCGAGAATAATCCATCTTCTGAACGACCAACACATGGGAGTCGTGACTGCCGCCACGAGCCTCATTGACGCTCTAGTTAAGAAGAACGCCGATGAGTATATAGGCTGTGTGGCTCTGGCAGTTTCCAGGCTAAGCAGGGTAAGTAGTTTTAAATTTCTGAGCAATTATAGCTCACACAGAAATTCCGTAGATTGTAACTGCCAGTTATACCGACTTGCAAGATTATACCTACTACTTTGTGCCCGCACCTTGGTTGTCTGTTAAACTACTTCGTCTGCTACAAAACTACACACCACCAGGCAAGTGTTATAAATATAGAAATTTCATCAATAATTAGTTGTGCGTCGATACAATTATTTTTACTCCGATTACTTAATATTTCAAATGTTTAAATATAACACTTGACTAATATTTTATGTATTATGCGCGGAAAAAAAACTAACACAACTCTTACTAGAGATTTTAGCATTATTTTATTGGAATGAACGAGACGTTAGTCAAATTTTACACATTTTTAGAAATAGTTACTGTTGAAATAATCGAGTTAATCATACAAATTCTTCATTGAGGTGCAGGTTTCATAACGTATGATCTGTAATTAACATTCATTTTGAGAGTGTTAAGTTTGGTTTATTTATACTGCTAATTTAAATTCCAGTACAAACCTCTTGGAATTAGTGTGTCAGTAGAATTTTATATATTTTTCTCTCAATTTTTGTTGGATTTTGTACACTAAAATTTCATGTTATTCTATATGTTCTTAAAACAATAATGTATGTAGTTGAAATGATTGTAAAACTATATATAATATTTTGAATGCGCCAGAAGTAAGAATAGATGACCTACATTGTAATTTCCTGAATTCCAAATGGATTGATTTCCCCATTGGATATGAAACTATTTTTGTTGTACCATATTTGGTGGATAGAGTCACTTCTAGTATTTTTAAACTTGTGTTTGAGAGTTTCGGTTTAAAATCGTATGATTTTTATTTAGCCGAGGATCCTGGCGTTAGAGGTCGACTGAACGAATGTTTAGAAACCATATTAAACAAAGCTCAAGAGCCCCCGAAGTCGAAGAAGGTTCAACATTCAAATGCCAAAAATGCAGTCCTATTTGAAGCCATCAGTCTCATAATTCACAACGATAGGTAAACAGCTGCAAAACAGTAGCACAGTTGTCATCTAATTGTGGGATTTTTTTAGTGAACCAAACTTACTAGTTAGAGCATGTAATCAATTGGGCCAGTTCTTAAGTAATAGGGAGACAAACCTTCGTTACTTGGCATTGGAATCAATGTGTCACTTAGCAACATCAGAATTCTCACATGAAGCGGTCAAAAAGCATCAGGAGGTGGTGATACTATCGATGAAGATGGAGAAAGACGTGTCGGTGCGTCAGCAGGCCGTAGATTTATTGTATGCCATGTGCGATAAGAGTAATGCCGAGGAGATAGTACAGGAAATGTTAAATTACTTAGAAACGGCAGATTATTCCATTCGAGAAGAAATGGTTCTTAAAGTAGCAATCCTGGCCGAGAAATATGCCACCGATTATACATGGTACGTGGACGTAATCTTAAATCTTATTAGAATAGCCGGAGATTATGTCTCAGAAGAGGTCTGGTACCGTGTCATACAAATCGTCATCAACCGTGATGAGGTCCAAGGGTACGCCGCAAAAACGGTTTTCGAGGTAAACATCTATACAACACATCCACAAAATTCTAACCAATTATTCCACAGGCATTGCAAGCACCCGCATGCCACGAGAACATGGTAAAAGTGGGTGGGTACATACTAGGAGAATTCGGCAACTTAATCGCGGGCGATCACAGGTCATCCCCGTCTGTACAGTTCCAACTCTTGCACTCAAAGTATCACCTGTGTTCACCTATGACCCGAGCCCTCCTACTTTCGACATACATTAAGTTCATCAATCTGTTCCCCGAAATCCGCACGCAAGTACAAGATGTGTTCAAACAGCACAGCAATCTACGTTCTGCCGACGCCGAGTTGCAGCAAAGGGCCTCGGAGTACCTCCAGCTCAGTATAATTGCTAGCTCCGACGTCCTCGCAACTGTACTAGAAGAAATGCCCGCATTCCCGGAGCGGGAGAGCTCTATATTAGCAGTTCTGAAGAAAAAGAAGCCCGGTAGAGTCCCAGAAAATGAAATTAAGGAAGGCAAGAGCCCCACCCCGGTCACAAACCACAACAACGAAGTCAACAACACTAGGTATGCATTTTTATTCTCGAATAAGCGTTGGTATTACTGACTTTAGTTTTAGCAATTCGGTATCCGGCGATTTACTCGGTTTATCAACACCACCTACCTCGCAACCAGGAAATACAGGTGTATTGCTAGACGTGTTAGGAGACATTTATGGGGGTAAACCTACAAACGCAACCAGCTCGAATAGTTTGTACAACCCAAAGAAGTTCGTCTGTAAAAATAACGGTGTACTTTTCGAAAGTGATTTAATCCAAATTGGAGTAAAAAGCGAGTTTAGACAAAATCTGGGCCGGCTCGGTTTATTTTATGGCAATAAAACCACACTACCACTACAAAATTTCGTTCCAAGCCTATTGTGGACGGACGAACAAGCGTCTAAGATGAGCATACAAATGAAGCCGGTAGAACCAACCCTTGATGCCGGCGCACAAATTCAACAGATGCTAAACGCTGAATGTATTGACGATTACACAGGTATGTCATGCAACACAGCATTAATAATAATAATACCTACTGCCTATGGTGTAATTGGTTACTCTTGTCATGGACATATATTTCTGACCCGATTATATTATTGAAGAATAAAGACTTAACCGCGTATATTTCAGACTCGCCTAGTATGGTAATCTCCTTCGTTTACAACAGTGTACCACAAAAAATTACGCTGAAACTTCCTCTTACAATAAACAAATTTTTCGAGCCTACAGAAATGAACGGGGAATCATTTTTCGCAAGATGGAAGAATCTCGGCAGGTTAGATTGTTAATGTGCGTAATTCTGATGGATGGGTAATTTTTGTATTAAATTCCAGTACAAATCAGCAAAAGTCGCAAAAGATTTTTAAGGCCTCCTCACCAATGGATCTTCAAGCGGCCCGCACAAAAATTATGGGCTTTGGAATGCAACTGCTGGACGGCATTGATCCAAATCCTGATAACTTTGTCTGCGCCGGCATTATCCACATGCGTACACAGCAGGTCGGCTGCCTGTTGCGCTTGGAACCGAATAAAAATGCCCAGGTACTTTTACATTTAATATTTATATAGTTGGTATTAATTTTGTTTATTGTTGCAGATGTACAGATTAACTGTCCGTTCTAGCAAAGAAAGTGTTTCTGTGGAAGTCTGTGAGCTTTTGGCAGATCAGTTTTAAAATTTGTTTTATTTAAATTTAATATCATAGGGTGCATTCCAAAAAAATATATATATAGATAATCTTTAGTAATTAACAAACGCACTTGCCAGAAAAGTCGATGTGCTCTCAGCTTCTTCCCACAAATAAAAGAAAAATGTTTATTATATGTACATGAAGTTAGTAAATGTATAACTGAACCAAGACAATATGAACGAATTTGTGTGAGTTTAGCAATTTTCAGATTGTTATTGTGCTCTTTTTATTTATAATTGATTGCAGCGATATTTTTGTTATCGGACAAATACTCTTATTCATTTGAACAGATAAGTTTGTAGGCGAGGTAGATAAACGTTAACTTAAGAAGATGTATTTATAAATGGCCAGATTAGTGTTAGTTGGCGAGTCGCTGTTATTATTTCTCAAGTAACTACCAGAACTTGTATAACCTTAAAATATATGAAACCCATTAGATCCACCTATCATACCACCGTGATTGACTCTTGACTTGATTGAGACAAACTTTAAATGTAATTCACTCGCAATATTTTTTCCCATGTTTTATGTGTAGTCTATACACAGTTATTTTTTGTTTAATTTTCATTGTCATTGAACAGAATTGTTGATATTATTTCGAATTTTTAATGTTCATCTCATTAGTGCTTCTTAAAGTACTATATTGATTGACTTTTAACTGATGTAACGTTGGAAATATATACTGTTTTAATTTGTATATGTTGATTGTATAAATAAGTAAATGCTTATGTCATGTAGATCTATGTGTACTATCTATAGAATTCCAATCATTAAGTTTTTGTAAGTTATTTTTATATTAGTTATTTTTTAGCAAGAACACTCTTGTAAAATTTTATTGTGTAATATAAACATTGAATTTAGATCTATAGTTCAATTTATCATTCTGGAACAAATTTATTTTACATCATTTAAAAAATATATATATATTTTTTTTCAATTGGTTCAATTGCAATAGTTTGCATTCAAATAGAATTTATGCAACAAAATTGTAAAATAACTGTATTAAATACGGTAACTTCACATATTCACATTCCTTAGAATGGCTTGGTAAACAGATAATTGATATTAATTGAAAAAATTACATATTACATGACAAGCACTGCATCTTTAAGTAGTGAAGAATACAATTTAACTGTGTTTTGTCCAAGGACGGTATACTTTGAGCAGAGTATAATGTCCTTGTGTATGTATTGTCATGATCATTGAATTAATTGAATTTCTGCCTGCACTATAGGCAACCAAACAAATACACAATAACTTTGTGTTCCCTTTAGGACCGGTCTTTCTAGAACTACGCAAGTTATCTGGTGGATTGAAATACCCACAAGTAGTTTTGATGTGCATTAAAAATGATCACTTTTTACATAAATAAACCACATCTGCTTCTGGGTGTTTTAGCAACATGACTGTTAGATTTCAGTACAGCCCAAATGGGAGATTATATTTTTAGGGTTTATATTTAAAATGTTGTTCGGGCGATACTAATGGCCTCGCGTGTATATACATTCCAATGCGGTTCTAGTCTTTTAAATATATATTTTTTAACCCTAGCTAGATTCGTAGTAGAAGAAATGGAAACTTGAAGAAATGGTTCACCTGTACCTCAACTGGTTAATTTACAGATGCTATGATGATTGTCAATCTTAGAGGAAGAAGGTTCGTGAATGCTGTTTATTATTGTTTGGCCGTTTTAAATATTGATGAAACATATACAATATAGAAACTAATTTTGAAATATGTATTTACAGCTGCATAAGAACATTGAAAATGAGTACCGAGCGTCATCACACGGATATTCATTAAAGGTCGCAGTTCAGCTATTATCCGTCCGAGGCGTTGGATCTCTCTTTGTAAGTTGAATTGCATATTTATTATGACTCGATTTGAATTGTATTTTTTGCAAATTGTATAAAGGCGGGTACTATCTTGAAGTTCAACTGAACAAAGCTGGTGTAATAACTAAACTTTAGAATGCTTGTAGAAATTCAAATAATGCACAAATTGTACGACCCACATAAAATATGATACGGTTTTAAGTCTTAAAATTTCCAACGTGTATTTCTTTAACCATTGCGAACTTGATAAATTAAATATTTGAACTGTAAGACCAGTATGTGTACCTTTTCAGCCATCGGTAAGCAGAATAGGCATGATCTGGCCGACTAAATTACTTATCACATCGTTTATCGGAAATTTGAAAGTGCGTATATTGTGCTGCATATAAGGTAAATCAATTTCCGAGACTCGTTCTGGTGATTTTTTTATTCAAGTCATCTAATGTCGCAACGTATAAATAAATGCATGGCATTTGTACGACCTGAAAGCACTTTCCAATAAGACGGCGGAGAAGAGAAGGAGTGTGATGGCATTGAGGCGTCGGGACACGCAGGGCCGGATAGTCATTGCATTTTGAAGGGCCATACATGTGTACAATAGATACATTTTGGGATTATATATTTTAAAAAATATATATACTCGCTTTATCTGTTAAACAATAATCAGCACACTATCTACATTGATAGTTGATGGTTTAAATCATATAGCTGTGTTATTAAAGCCACAAATGACTGGGCCCCCATTAGGCCATTGCTCAGCCTGTACCAGTACTAATTCTTTGGGCCTCCATGATTTTATTTGATAATAATTGTTTTTTTTAATGGCATCTTTTCAGGAGCCCAATTTCGGTGCAACATTAGTGTAGGATATGTTGAAAAAAGTCCGGTTTGGGTTGTAAAATTTGATAGACCGGCACTGGTCGGGCGTCTTGATTGCTCATCGCTGCCCGCGAATTGAAAGCTATTGTAAACCGGTAACCGCAATAACGCATTCAAATTTTGAATTCCGGACATTCCCGGCCTCCGTTTTTCCCCAGCCTTCTCATAGCGCCCGATGACACACCTTTAAGGTATTGCAGAGTTTCGTTCTCCCATTAGCCGCCCGTGGAAACTTAAAATGCTGGATTACCCCACTAAGCGCTCACAATCGAACCGGTTCTATTAAATGTTTATTCATTTTTCAATAGAAATATCATTGCCCGTTCCGCGAATATCTAATGTAATTACAGCGTAATTAGTCGTGTTCGTCAAGGAAACAACTTGATTCATAACGCCAATTTTCTTTCACCAGGCCGACGCATGCATCATTATATCTGTTTCTTTCACCAGGCCGACGCATGCATCATTATATCAGAATCTGTACAGCATGCCTCGATATTTTCACACGGAGATTAGATAACGGACACCAAGAAAGTGTTATTTGCGTCCACATTCGAAGCACAAATATTGACTGATCAGTGCACGTATAAATATCTACGGAATGTTTCTTTGTAGCACATTTTTGCACCCAGGCGTTATTTTCAACTCAAATTCGCGTTCCAGGAATCGCCTTAAAAACAATGACTTGTTGTTTCCTTGCATTCGCTGGATGAGATCAGAATTACAAAAATAAAACTTTACATATAATTGATTCTTAGCGGATTTGTACTTGACGTAGCGTAACGAAATTTAACGCGTCGGAATCGTATTAGAAATTAAGACCAACTCATTAATCAAGTACTTTTATGTTCTTATGTATAGTATTTTTGAAAATTGGCTATGAACGAGATGAAATAACTTGTATTGTTAAGACAATCACAATAAAGCGAAAATTTTGTTTAGATTAATGACCCTAGTTTTAGATCCTTGTTAACGCCAATACTATTATTAAAAATTAGATGCTTAGAATAGCCCATCCAAGTTTTTGCGAAAGGTCAGGCACCACATCGGTCTTGTTGCGGAATCGCGTCTTGTTTACTATTTTACAGAATATATACAGCGTGCCTTGGGGCTATCGACCGTAGTTCTTTCAGCTCAGCTATTTCCCTGCACATTTTTTTTAATCCTACTGTAAGAACAGCCTCATTTAAGGAATGTATACGTGCAGATCGAAACACAGATGAAGCAGCAAAAACGTATTATTTTCGCCATTTCCTGTTTTGTGCGGTTTCCTCGCAAAAAACGCCGAAAATAAAAACCCGATTATAATTTGCGATTTAAATTCCCACTATTCGACTTGCCGCTCGGCGGCGCGTAATTGCCGAACGTTTGGGAAAATGCAAATACGCTGGCCGCTAATTAACATTTTAATTGCACCGTTTCCACTGAAGCAGCGCACTTGAAATGCAGTAAGTAATATACATTCGAAACGCCCTCTGCACATTCACAAATCTGTATTTTAATATCATTAGTGTGGTAATAGGGGAAGTGCGAGCGAAGCGAGTTAAGAGCAGCTGGTAGGCGAGTGGGCAATTTTGTGTCGTCTTTTTGGGTGCAATCGTAAAAAAAAAGGAAAAACTGAATTGAAAAAATCAGTGCTATCAGATTTATATCAAACACTATTTATCGGCCCAACACTGGCTCTACCAGACTTTTGTATTTATTTAGATGGCATTGATTCATTCGGTTAAGTTCAACATTTTGTTTATGAAAAGAAAATGCGATTCAAATCAAATTAATTCGGTGAAACGTATAAAATAATAATTATTTTAAGTACGTCGATCTATCGTTAAAGCTGCATGACTTTTCGAGCTGCTGCTTGTAAACCGTTAGCAATGCGCTTTCGCTTGTTTTATTTGTTATCCGTAATAAGTGAGGTAATTGCAACATTATTTTTTATGAATCGCGAGTCCATCCACTTAGAAAAACTGCAAGTTGTTGAGCGTAATTGAGCGTTGGATTCACAATATTCGTTGTTGCAGAAACTGAAAAATTAGCAGCGGCCACTTTCTCTTCGTAATGAGCGTGGATAGGTTCATCCGGCCAGATTTTCTACCTCGGTTAATAAGGTTCGAACGATTGTATTTTAATCATAAAATATTGCGTTTGCTGGCCAACCAAAACAATCTTTAGTAAGGCCGACGACCCACGTTTTATTGCTACAGTTTTTTGTGTATAATCTAGGAGTGTTTTATATAATTAACTAGATGTGACATTTGGGATCCATTAAACTCTCGGTTCTAAGAAAGAAAGCAAGTTTGGAAATCTGCGACCTTTATTTCATTATTGCCTGAATTCAAATTTAATATATAACAGGCGATGGAAGTACACAGGAAGAAGAGAAATTCCCCGTCGATATAAATATTTCTCAATTAATTTGCGACTTTAGCAATACTTTTAGGGCAGCAATATACAGGAAGATGAGTAATTAATACAGATTTTTATTTCTGAAAATTCTTGAACACTTCAGCCTTTATTTCCATATAATAAAACTTATCTACATTTAAACTGTGTGTACCTTTACACCTTCCTAAAGGTTACCATATAATTGTTCAACTCATTTTGACGATCCCTGATTTGTTAAAATGATTTTGTAATAGAGATAATCTCTATACTAAAATTATAATAGAATTGCAAAAATGAATAGCACATATTGACGTATTGCAAATGTAGGTAAGGAATTAGATAATAATCTAATCTACTATTTACACGTGTATTGATGGATAAATATTGCAAATTATATATAAATCTAATACAAACTGACATTGGCGATGCGCTTAAAACAAACAAAATAATATAAAATCGATACTGCTGTACAATTTCTCATAACATAAAATCGATTTTGTATTCTCGATTCTAGAATATAAATCGAGTATAGAAAGACCCTGAAAGTTTCTATACCTCATATTTTTGGCGAATTGGCGCCAAAAACTCAAATTGTAGTTACTTATAAAAAAAAAGACTTTAATTTTGAAACTACGTGCTTTTTAAATAGCTTAGTAGTACGGCATTCTAAGTTTTTGAAATAAATCGTTTTTGATGAGTTACACAAGCAAGGACTCCATCACTTATTTAAACTACGTGCTTTTAATAATTTAAAAGTCTTCAAATATACATTTCAAGGCGGAAAGGCCCTATGGGGTCGATAGCCTAATAAAGATTGTTTATATATATACATTTCAAGTTTTTGAAATCATAACTACTTTGTTAAAAGGAATTGTGGACATGGGTGCAAGAATAGCGTAAATCGAAAAAAAAAATCAGAAACAGTTTTGAGAAAACGCGTCGAAAGATTCAAAACTTAATAAAAGTTGTAATATATCAATAATTGCTATATTTTCTAATATTTTCTATGAACAGTAGCTATATATTTTTTAACAGACTTATAAATAAGGGTACAAATATCCTAATAAACAAATTTGCTCAAAAACCGCATAAATCGACTTGCGCTGTTCTTTCACTCAGCTCCTCAATTGCTATTTCAGTACTTATAGTTAAGGTGACCAGACGTCCCGATTTTGGCGGGACAGTCCCGATTTTTAGAAATTTGTCCCGCGTCCCGCGACGTTTGAAAAAAGTCCCGACTTTTGAAAGATTGGGTTTTTTTTTATTTTTGTGATCTTTTATTCGTTATTTTGAAGTTATCAGCTTATTTATTTCGCCAATATCTGTATTTGGTAGCGACGCTGCAGCGGCCAAAATACAAATCGGTACTTTAAAAACATGCCTCGTATTTATTATATTTATAAATTTGACATTATATTTCATGTTGTTAAAAAAAATTGTAATATAATATTATACAGGGGGTCTCCTAAAAAACGCCGCAAGCGATAACTTCTTTATTTATTGGCCGATTTCAATAAAATGAAAACAAAACTAAATGGTTCAACATGTCTACAAAGGGGCCCTATTTATTTTTGCAAAATTTACAGACTATCGCTGAAATGAAAGTTGATTCTGCAAAAAAAAAAGAAAATTGGGGCCCCTTTGTAAAACATGTGTGGAGACATTTAATTTTGTTTTTGTTTTATTGAAATCGGGCAATAAATAGTTAGGTAGTTATGGAGTTATTGGCCAGCGGCGTTTTTTATGAGACACCCTGTATATTTTGCGTTCTTTGTTAATTAATGTAAAAATCAACACCCCCCCCCCCCCCCGGTGTTGTCACGCTTTTCTATCGTTAGGATCTGGTCACCTTACTTATAGTTCAATTTTATTAGCGACATAAGCAACTATTTATTTAGATCCTAGCATGATGTCCCGACGAGTGATTCGCGAATTCTGCGAATCAGTAGTGTCATTGATTATAATACCCTTATAGGGTATTATAATCAATGTTCAATGAATATAATACCCTATAAGGGTATTATAATCAATGCTTAGTAGTGTGTAGTGTGTTTCACGCACATAATTATTGTATTATAATTATTGCATATGTACGTGATTTCACTGGATTCGAAATCATGTTGACCTTCAAAAATGTATAAGTTTGATACTCTCTATATATATTATTCCGATAAAGTTTTAGTTTTGCGACAAATTTTACAACTCGTTGGGGTTCCCGCTTTGAGTACTGCAGCAGTACTTCGGTACATTCAATAAGGCCAAGTCTTTGTGTTATTTAGGCAACCTAATGTGCACAAAATCATAGAATAATGATAACTTTACTGATGATTTCAGAAAAAGTTTTGATTTTGAGAAAGCATTTTGAACTTTAATACTCCTAACTTTGCTTTCTTTACTTTGCGTCTCTCCGGAGCTTCCGCGTTGAGAGGCGCTGGTTTATTTGAGCATTATAGGTTTTGCTGGCGAGTATTGTTCTGGCATTCAAGTTTCTTTCGAGGATATTCGTGTGAGGAAAGCGAAGGGGCCTCTCGGGCTGGTTGTGGGATTTGAGCGTCCACGGAGCCGATGGCCGGTTGTTTGAGACGAACCGTTAGCAGTCCTGAATGGTTCCTCTCATGAAGATCGCCGGGGAAGTCGTCAAACTCGGAGATGGTAAACCGGGGGGCCGTAAAGGTTTTTAGGTACCGCACGGGGGGCTGGGGGTGGAAGTTTAGTGGCGTCTCGAGTCGCGTCGATTGTGATGTAAATGAAGGCGCCTGCGGCGGGTGCCATTTAAAGGACCCCGGATTCCTCCGGTGATTCGGGTTCGCGGACCGTTCTCTCGATGGAAGCACACGGAGATAGATGCGTTTTTGTGCATAAAGAAATGCCGTTGGACAGGAAGTGTGTGTAATTGGTGAGTCCCCCTTTTCGTAGTTGTGGGGAGTAAATGGCAGGGGTGAGTTTTTCAGTTGTTCACATCGTTTCCGTGGTGGTCAGTGGTCGGCAGACGTTTTTTTTTTGTTGTCGATAGTCGTGGACTTTCGCGTTCAGTTCTTCTGTCCATAAAAGAGCGGCCTTTGTAAAATCAACAATTTAATATAGCGTACTAGGAGGACAGGTGTCTGTACAGTGGCTTTAAACGAGGGGGCACGGGAGGGCCGAGGGGGGCCCAGAGATACGGCTACTACCTGTTCCCCTCCAACAAACATAGAGCGCTACGTCTCTGACTCGGTTCTCTCCAGCGATACTCGCGCTCACAAAATGGAACCAGTGATTTTTACCATCGAAAAGTACCTCTGATCGCGTAAAAATAAAGTGCCAAAAACGCCCAGTGCCCTCATAAAAATGATGCTTGTGCCCCGAGAAGTGTACCCGTTGGAAAGTTCGCTGTGCCCAGAATTCTACTCGGCTTCAAGGTTGAATTTGGATTTACCACACGCAGTAAAATGTGTTGTTTAATTGTTTTGGGATCATCGGCATTCGTAAGGACCTAGGTGAGTACCAAAAAAAGGCACCCCGACGAGCGCGTGGTTGCGTCGCGGTTCGATTAAAAGGTCGTAACCGTAACGGGCCGATAACTCGGCGATGTGTAAACCATTTGCATTTAGCGTTAAATATTTTACGCCGAGGTAAATTTTATGGTGCTTTTACAACTTCATTCCCACAAAGGAACAAGAGTTAAATCGAGGCGCACTAAGTGGATATTTTTTTCAGGCGCTGTTTACTCTTTAGCCACGGCGATTTCACAAATCCCTTATACGCCATACGCGTAATTAAATCCGCGATATTAAATTTCTGCACGACCGCCGTGAGCGCTCTGCGATTTTGCTTATTTTTCTTGCCCACCATTTCCCCTATATATAAAACCACTGTTATCTATCGCTCGCAACGGTTGTTTACATTTCCATATGCCGTTTTCATCTCCGCCGTGAATTTGGGCGCCTCGGCGACAAGAGACGGCCGTTTTCGGGCAGCCACAGGTCCCACAATAGGCAATTGTTGCCTGTATACAAGGCAGCATCTGTGCATTTTAATTAGCACTTGTAATGGCAGTCACGTGGCCTCGGTTTACATGAAATGCCCAACGTGCCTGGCAAATCATTACCACAACAATACAGCTAGGTGTGTACAAACCTAAATCCACAAACTGTACTACTATGCTATCGGCCTTTTATGACCGGCCTGCTAATTGATTTGTCTTGTCCCGGATTCGGAATTCGAAATTTTCAACGCGCCTCGCCGGGAAATCGTGACCAAACCGCGACACTAGTTCGAAAAGATACCCGCCAGTTATCCTAACGGCCGATAAACAAAAGCGCACTCGCGGCCGATTGAGCCTTTTCATTATCTCACCCATTCTACGCTTACCTGCACTCCATTCAGCCACACCATTCCTTATTTATTTCTTACCTACAGCACCACTGTGGACCGTAAGTAAATATTTTTGTATTCTTCACAACACACAAAAAAAAACTTTCCTACGTCCGGGATCAGTTTTTGTACTCATAAGGTCGTATCCCATATTAAAATAACATTTTTAACGAATCTGTGCCACTGTACTACAAAGCTACTACAAAAGAATTACACTACTGTTGTTGGTACTGGTTTTTCATACCAATTATTTTGAACGCACAAAAATAGTAATTTTATACCACTCTTTTATCATTTTATCTCCTTAACGCCTTAACTCGTAAATACGTAAATTGTACCCACTACCATTGATTATAATACCCTCAGGGTATTATAGTTAATGCCACTACTATTGATTACACCAAAATGATGTAAAATTTGAATTAAAGTTTAGATTATTGTTCCTTGACTTAATCGGTAATATACTCTCAGTCATAAAAAATCCATAGGCCTCAAAACTATAGATAGTTTAATCAAATTGAAACGGTTTTAATTTCACGTGAACAATCATCAAATGCGCCTGAGATTTCGTCAATAATTAAGAATTATTAGAATTTTAATTGCAGAGCAGACTTTGAATTAATCGTCAATATTTAATTTTAATGAAAATGAAATTCAAAAAGTTTGTATGATTACGCATTAGTGCAGTTAGAATCGAACCCGCGACTATTGATCGCCCTTAATTTAACGCCACACATGTTTGATCCATAAATTTAAAACTCATTTAAGAATTACTCACGCTTATTCAGACGTAAGTTATAAACATCTAAAATTACATTTCACATCAAAGTAGCCGATGCTGCACATATGCTAAATTTCACGTCATTTGCAACTCTTTTTTTGCTGATCGCACACGGTGGTTATTGCAATGCAAAATATGCCAGTTCAACACTGGCATCAAAATTACTCCTGCGTGCTTAGGTGCGCATTATTTATAATTATTACAGTGGCGCTAGTTTGTTTTATTTATATTTGTGTGTTCGTTTATTTAACCACGGCCTATTTACGTTGCTATGGCTAATTACCGGCCACTAAGCGATCTACCACACGTTTTTATACGTGTGGTGATTTCACTTCATCCATATCGGGTTCTTTAAGACGCACGGGATCGCCAGCTTCAGTGCCATTCAAACGAACGGCAAATAATGGTTCAAAAATTTGAATCGCTTTAAAACTCCGTTTTAAACCCCGTTGATATTACATATTAGATAGTTATTATTAATAATATTTTTTTTATTATCGTATTATTTTTGAAATTAGAGTGTTACATTACTATATGCTTGATCTAACAATCAAAATGTGTACTTTAATTTTACTAGTAGCTTAGTACATAATACAGGGTGTTTCAAATTAAACCACCCAAATCGTCATTTCCATTCACCAAATGGCAGAGTGAAAAACAGGAGAGTGTTACATTACTATATACTTGATCTAACAATCAATATGTGTACTTTAATTTTACTAGTAGCTCAGTACATAATACAGGGTGTTTCAAATTAAACCACCCAAATCGTCATTTCCATTCACCAAATGGCAGAGTGAAAAACAGGAGAGTGTTACATTACTATATACTTGATCTAACAATCAATATGTGTACTTTAATTTTACTTGTAGCTCAGTACACAATACAGGGTGTTTCAAATTAAACCACCCAAATCGTCATTTCCATTCACCAAATGGCAGAGTGAAAACAGGAGGTTGGCAATGGCAATGGCAATGCGTAAATTTTTAATCATTTCAAAAGTACCCAAATGTTTTTTTTTTTACCTTAAATAAGTCCCATCTGGTGGCTGGAAATGGCGATTTGGGTGGTTTAATTTGAACCACCTCTACTTATCTGCTAACTAATGATATTTTTTTAACATGTTTATTAATTTTATAATCACTTTATTTTATTATAAAAATGCTTCATCCACCAATTAATAATATTTTTTTAATATTTATTCTATGAATATTTTTTTACATTATAAAATAATAATTTTGTTTCATTGTATTTATTATATTTTTTTATTATTTTAATGATTCTGGTGCTTGATCTGCCAATTAATAACAGTTTGAAACATAAAACCAACGCCGTTAATTAATCAACGCCGTTAGAAAATATTCCACGCTATTTTTACATGTATATTTTTAGAAATGGGATCAAACTCGTATTTTGCAACGGCTATTTCTATTCGATCACAAATCGCGGTTTCGACACAGTTTTTTCTATAAATGCACAATTCTACTATTGAGTGAAACTCTAGGTCAAGACATGCATAAAAAACACTTGATATACAGTGGCACAATTAATATTAATAATTAATATTATATTATATTAAGCGCTCTTAGGCGATACTTAAGACCTCCATGGGGTCCAAAGAGGGTATAAAAATCATCATTACGCAATTACTTCTTATGGTAGCTTTGCTACAAGCCAAATTTCTTGTATGCGCACATGTTAAGCGTGATAAAAATGCTGTTTCATTGCTCCAACTGGCGATCCCGTGTACTGTTAAATTAACCCAGATACGGATTACTCCTTGGTTGACGGAAACAAACAACAAAATTTTATAAACAACAATCAAAATTTCAAAATTTAACTCACGCACAATACAACAATCTTCCCTTAAACTCAATGTAATTCATTAATGTTCAATGAGAGTTGATCAATTAATGTTTTTTTTTTAGTGTTTTTTTCTGGAAATTTTTGTTTTTTTTGCATCGTTTTCACTTGTTGATCTTTTAGACAAGATTCATTTATTGAATTATATTGACATTCACATAGTTTTAAAAGTTTTGAAATTTGGCACCATTCATAATGTTTGATATTCAATTATAAAAATCAATACTGTATTGTTGAATTTCAAAATTTAACTCACACAGAATACAAGAATCTTCCCTTAAACTCAATGTAATTGATTAATGTTTAATGAGAGTTTTGGTATATATTTCTGAATTTTTTTTTCTGGAAATTTTTGTTTATTTTTGTATCGTTTTCACTTGTTGATCTTTCAGCCAAGTTTTATTTATTGAATTATATTGATATTCACAGAATTTTGATTTTTTTTAAATTTGGCACTATTCATATATTGCTATTCAATTATAAAAAGCAATATTGTATTGTTGAATTTCAAAATTTAACTCACACACAATACAACAATCTTCCCTTAAACTCAATGTAATTGATTAATGTTCAATGAGAGTTTTGGTATCTATTTCTGAATTTTTTTTGGAGTGTTTACTTTTGTTTATTTTTGAATCGTTTTCACTTGTTGATCTTTCAGACAAGATTCATATATTGAATTATATTGATAAACACAGAATTTTGAAATTTTTGAAATTTGGCTCCATTCATAATGTTTGTTATTCATTTATAGAAACAGTACAATATTGTTCATTGACTTCATGGTATATCTGAATTTGTAAATTTTAAAAGCCCTTCTAACTTCTAAATAAAAATTAATGTTGTAGAATTGTGGTTTTTTGATTTTTGTCAATGCATTTTGAATATATTTAAACATAAGTTGAAAAGCAAGACATTTTTTTAATTTATGGGCCGGACCGGTAACAACTTTTTTTACACAAAACATACTTTGTAACTTCTTTTTGGGTGTCGTTATCAGTGATATTCAAAGTGAGCCACATTTTATCGATATAAAAAACAATTCAGAATAATTTAAGTTTCAAATTAGCTTTATTACAATTCTGATTCCGTGCAATTTAAGAAATATGTATGTTAGGATGCAGCGTGATTTATAAATAATTGCGTAAAATGCGATTAAGCCAATTAGTGTGGAAATTATTTGATTAATTGCGTTGGCAATGCAAATCATTAGGTCATGTTTAAAGAAGTATAGTATTATGAAAAGCCCAGCGGAATAGTGTCATCTCTATCACCTGTAATCTGTATTAAACAAAAAGTACCAAAATAAGGCAACGTCGAATATTATTGCAGTTTGTCAGTTTATCTGCCAGTGTCATGTAAAATTTCATGACTTTGGCTTTTTTTAACATGTACATTTGGCAATTACAAATTTCGCTAAAGTATTCAACATACTATATTTAATCGTTAATTGATTTCGAGGAACTGCCATTTCAGAGGAGCCTAATTTCACCACCCAAGTTATAAATCAATTGAGACCGCAATCAGTCGTAGTGCAATGCAGTTTTTACCGTACTGTAACGCTATGAAAACTTAACAAATTGATATGCTGCGAATGCGTAATCGGCCTCTTCGGACAACAATGTAAACCACGTAAAAACGGGGCGGAAGTACAGTTTTGATTGTAATTTTTGCATTGAACAATAGTCTAGTACTGAATACGCACACAATCGAAAATGTTACTCAATTGCGCGGGAAGTTGAGCTCGGAGCGTTCGATTAAAAATGAGCTAATGAGAGAGTGGTGAGTTGGATTTGATATAAAAAGGAGTGCGGTCAATTGGATTTAAAACTTAAGAAATTTGGCGCGGGCAGCTGATGACTTTCTCCATATACTAATTATATGAAATATATCAGGTTTTATAAAATTGGGCACCCTCGATATTTTCCAAAATTTGATCCAAAGAGTGTGAAGTCCATTTCTAGTCGATTTTTTTCCAAAACTTTGTCAACTTTTATATTTCTTAATAAAATCCTAATTATGGCAGGGGCAGCTAATGACTTTCTCCATATATTAATTTACATGAAAAATATTAGTTTTTATAATATTGGGTAGCATCAATATTTTTCAAAATTTGATAAGATCGTGAATGTCTATTTCTAGTCGATTTTTTCGAACTTTTTCAAGTCTTAAATTTCTTAATAAAATCTTACCTAATTGTAAAATTTTGTAACAGTAGAGTGGAAACATCGCCAACATTATATGGCATCCGAAGAGGAATAAGAGGGGTAATTGTGCACTTATCGGTTTTTTCCAATTCCTTTTCAATTTTAGAAAATAATTTCTAAATTTGATAAGGGTAGTGTGAGGAAGTAGCCAACGTCCAAACAAGAATACGACACTCTAAGAAGAAGAGTGAATGTCATGATTATGGGATAAACGGGTTCTTCCCTGACATCCATATCCATAACATTTTTTGATTGATTCATAACAATACTTATGGGGCGGGGGAGTATCCTAGGGCAGATTGTCTCCTGTGTCATATTCTGCAAACATTTCAGGGTTTAGTTATATGGAAAAGAAAAAAGGCATTTTGTTCTTGTGGTCAAAATGCGCGCATTTTTAATTTTGAAGGATGAGCTGTTGATGCACATCACCGATTGCTTCTGGGTCTAATTGCTGAAATATTTGCACTTCTGCCAAAGGCACAGGACCCGAACTGCTTGGAATTGGGGTTATTTTCTTTGTATGAATTGGTTTTGTGGGCATTGATTTTTTTTCTCTCGTGATTCTTTCAGTTTGCGTTTCGTCATGCAATCGGCGCACAATTTTGTTAGGCTGCTGTTTATGTTTGAATCGATTCGTAAACGGCGGCTATTTAGTTGAAGTGCGATTTGCGGCCTGAGCGGTGCGGAAAAGTGTTTTGGTTGCGGCGATTGGTAAGCGCTGCGTTTTCGGCGAAAACTTTCGCACACATCCGATTAGCTCAAGTAAGTGCGCGGCAAATATTTGCCATGCGTGAACGATTTTCGAGATAGGCGCGTGCTTTTTGGGACAAGGAAAGTATTTCAAGCGCACGTAATTATAGATTGGTTATTTTCGCACCGAAATAGCTCGGCTATTAGGTAACTGGAATTGCATTGAGTTGGCCAGGATGTGAGGCGTTTCACGGTCTACGCGTTTTTCTGGTGCGAGCCGATCACCAGGCGAGATAGATCCAGTTGGCCAAAAACGAACAAAAAAAAATATATATCACAATGGTGAATAGAGAGATCGCTCTGATTGCGCGCTATTGATCGGTGCTAAGATCGAAAGTGGCATACTTTTTTTTTCTTTCTTCCGAGTCGAAAAAAAACACCACACTGTGGCGAATTCATTTGGGTTCCCTATTTGTGGCCACTTTGCGTTCCATTGCATGTAGGATGAGCTATTAAAGGGGTGCGTTTTTTGTGAAGTCGCGTGCCACTGATGACACAGGTTTGTCTCGCCAGACAGTTCAACCTGGGGTCGTAGGGTGAAAGTCCCCTTGTAGATATTTAATGGCTTTTCGTCGCATAAATAATTGCCCCGTATGTCTGCGCTTGTGTACATCGATGGGGTATAAATCTCTAAACAGTGAGGGCGAGCGTCGCGGCGCCGACGCCGTAAACCCGGTAGTAATCCAAATAAGGAAATACTGTGCAACGTTCCAACATGTAGCTGTTAATTTGATTTCGTAGTTTAATATTCAAGCAAAGTCAATACTAAATTAGATTGTGTGTGAGGAATGCCATTTCACTGCCGTTTTCCGTGCATTTAGCGGTTGTGTGTCGTTTTATTTCCTATTCCGAGCGTAGTGCTTCTTCCATTGTGACCTACATCAATGCGCCTGATGCGCCTTCACCGTTCGGCATGGGATCTAAAATAGATAAGAGTTTATTTTCGATCTACGCACGAACTTCAAATACCTACATGATAATCGAGGACATCCCATAAATAAACCGCAAATATGTTTTCATGTTTATGGCACTTGTGGGATTGGTAACTAAAAATTACTCTACAACCAAATAATTCAAACCCCTCACATATCTCAAATATGAAATTCAATGAAGTGATAACACGATATTGGTTTCAGGTTGGATCCCACAAGCATGGAAAACAAAAAGGGAGCCTTCCAAAACAATACACCAGCACCAACTGATGCTCCCTTCGAATCGATCCCAAAGCATCAGCACAACACCGCTCCACAGCATCTCCGGCTTCTGCAGTACGGTTTGAAGATACCAAATAATCAACACCAGCACCAACTGAACAGTCCAAATATACACCAGCACCTGCACCAATCACCATATCAACCCTCAGGCCATAGGCACCTGCCATCATCAAGCCCACAGTACAACACACCAAATATCCATGCCAATCCCATTCATCAGCACTACAACAACCACGAATACAACATATACCAGCATGCCAAGTCCAAACAGAACCAATCCATCTACCAGTCCAGCCCAAACCACCCACAGAACATGCACCCGCACAATCCCCTCCACCAGCAGAGCCCGCAGATCTGGGTCCCTCACCAACCGCCCATCCACTACCACCAGGCGAAAGCTGACGCGTCCACTCCCACACAGCAGCACGTGCAGACCCCATCCCATCAGAGCAGGACCCCGAGGGAGCCGACCGACAGGAAGAAGGGTGCAAACAACCAGCAGCTGCGCTCGCCATCAGCCAAACGGCCCATCGATGCCCCCGTCACCCTGCAGGGCTGGCTGCATAAACAGGGATCTGAAGGGTTGATGCTCTGGAAGAAGCGCTGGTTCGTTCTCTCCGAGTATTGCCTATTTTACTACAAAGGTAAGAAACTAATATCTATACCATGTTCTCAATAAAGATATTATTAATACCACTAATAACTGAAATTTATTCACATTCAACCAGAGGTCTCCTTCAGATATTATAGCCCCCAGCAGTTAAGTTATTCTCTTTGATATTATGTGTAACTATTATTTATATAATATTCGTGTAATTGTTATAATTTATTTATAAAAAAAAAAACTGTTTTGAAATTATTTTAGAGCCGTTTTCTCAAAAACAAATATTAGTTTTCTTTTCTATGGTAAGGTATCATTTATGATATGATGCAACTATTATTTGTTAATATTTTCGTGTATATAATTGCTATTTATTTATTATTGTGCACATGTATTGTAACTTAATTTTCTCTATAAATCAAATCACTTTGTAAAAATATTTGTTGAATATTTATGTGACAAACATAAAAATACACAGTAATTAAAGTTTCTCCAAAAAATCTAGATTTTGTTACACGAATTTATGTTACAAATATGTAATTAAATACAGGGTGTCCCAAACTTCCGCTAAAGCTTCAGGTAACCTTTTTCTGTTATGAAAGATAAACGCAAAACAGTAAAAAAAAGATCTTCGCAGCTTAGTTTTCTTCTACGGAGTTGTCATCTTCAACAACAAATTATAAGGAATTATAAAGAAAATTTAAGGAACACATTTTTTTGCAATCTTGTGACGCTTATAAAATTTGTACTTCCTTAATTGTTATTTTAATTTTAATTTTACAATAAAGTACAAAATTTATAAGAAATTAAATCCGAGGACTTCAGAAATATTTTTTGTTAATTCCTAATAACCACAAAAATCCGGCTGAGTAATGCTTAATAATATATGAAATTATTGTTTTATTTGGTAACTATTATTAATTTTTGTAGGTCCTGAAGAGGAGAAGCTACTGGGGTCAATTCTGCTGCCGTCATATAAAGTATCTATATGTGGCCCTGATGATAAAGTCAATAGAAAATTTGCCTTCAAATGTGAACATACGAATATGCGAACGTATATCTTAGCTGCCGATTCGCAAGAGTTAATGATGCAATGGATCAGAGGGCTTAACCTAGCCTGCTTACTACAAACGAATACGTAAGTACTTATGACTTACTCCATAGTAATTGATTAATGAAAGCTATTTCCACAGTGAATTGGAACCGTCGTTGATGAATACATCGTCAGTATACAACCAGTCGAATGATAATTCCGATTCGGGCTTTAATCAACAAAACTCCAGAAACACGCCTGTGCACATGCACTCATCAAGCAATACAACAGATCTAAGCAATCCGAGCCATGAACTGAGTCAATATAATCAGCCGCTGTATGCGAATGCCCCTCCGAAGCCACGAAGGTTAAACGATGGCGGTTACTCATCTCCTAGTCCCGACGTTTTAGATAGATATAATGAACCAAAATACGTAACCCTGCAGCCGATGTACATTCCACGAAGCGTCACAAAGTCACCCTCCATAATCTACGGAAACCAAGAGTACATGCCATCGAGACACGAACAAATCTACCACACAAACCAAAATTTCGTACAAAATGCGGAGAGGAGGACACCGGACACATACGGCCGCTCCAAGTCGCACCCGGCGAAGGGCAGGCACCCCTCAGATTACGAGGACATTTATGCTGAGCAGTACGTGTACAAGCGGCCGCTGAGCCCTCTCGCTTACAATACCAAAAAGACTGCAAACATTGTCACGCCCATACAAAGGACGTACACCCCAGTTTCCATGCTGGGGCCGAGAGACGTGCAATTCATGACTCCCATGCGTAAATCTCCGAGCACCATTCCGAGACCGCACAGTGCGGACTTCTTGGAGTACGAGGTGAACAATCGCCAAAGCAACAGTAGCATAGTTCACAGGCAGCCGCGGCCCAAGTCGAGCCTTGAGATCAACAGGAACTCCTCAAACGACAACTACTTCTACTCTGAGGAGCGGTATGCGGAGAAGATGAGGAAGAGTGCTCAATACCTGTCGAGGCTGCCGAAATATGCTCAAGGAAGGCACGAAGACAACACGTTCCCGTTGATGAGGTCCAGTACGCAACCAATGCACTACAACAACGCTCCTCTTGAATACGTTAGGAAAGAGCAGCAGCCAATTAGGAGTCGCAGCGTTTTAAGCGAAGGCTCACTCTCAAAGGAGCTGGAAATAGATTTGCGGGCGAGTCCACACGAAAGGTTCAGGGGGGAGCCTTCAGTGCAAGAACAAATATATGACGATAGGATGAGGGATTACGATCCGTTCACTAGATCTGCTAGTGCAAGGCTAGCAAATATCGAACAGAGGTTGCAAGGTGATGGCCGTGCTAGTATAAATAAAGAAGGGGAGCGTAAGGTAACCATTATTTTAATTAATTATCATACAATAAACACAAATGTCTGAGCTAGTAAATAAGATATTTTTCTTGTTTGTGTTTATTGTAATTATGATATCTGAATATTGTGATTGTAAATGTTTTGTAGAGGGAGGAGTCAATGAAGAGATTATTAGAGTGGAAGCAGAGGATGTTGCAATCACCTCTTAATCGAAAAATAAGCCAAACTAGCAATAAGTTTATAGGTAAACCAGAGCACTTTTATAAAAACCCCGATAATGGTTTTGGGCCCAAAATGATTGACCCGTACATGGATAATCGGAGATCTGCTAACCCGTTCACGCAATACAACAGTTACTCTTCTGACGACGAAGGTAAGCTTTCAATTTATATACACTGAATTTCTGTAGACCAAAATCTGTTAATTTTGTTAATCGAAAGGTTGAGAATTGTAATAGTAATTATAAGCATATAATTCTCAACCTGTTGATTCATGTATATTAATTTGGGTTTGTTTGGTGGTTTAGTTTTGGGTTAGTTTCTGTCTAAATTGGTCCTTCCTGCCTGGAACAACTTGGGTCTCAATTTACTACTCTGTTACTAACATTTTGGCGGTAACTCTTTAACTTTCATTACACTTTATGTACTAACAATAATTAATAATTACTTAGAAAAAGAGGACATAGAATTAAAACATATGTATAAATTTAAAATTTTTGTGCTCGGTTCAGAAAATGTGGACGGAATCAAAGAATCTATGCAGGCAGGACGGACCTTGGACACAATACCAACAGAAACTGCACCTTATACTTCTATTTCTGTATTATCCTCTCAAACTGACACACCTACTAAGCACGATACACATAGCACCTCGCTCAAAGAGAATCTAGACAACACTTTCACCAAGCCTCTAAAGCTGTACAATAAAGAAGCACCACATATTGCACACGTGTCAAGTTTACGAGCCGAGTTCTCCGAGAAATTCGAACAAAGTCCTGTGATCACCGAAATTAAGAGCAACGGGGCACTGGTGAAAAGTATCCTAGCCGAATTCGAAAAGAAAACCGACCAAGAGCCGATCAATGAAACCAAAGATGCAAGCACACCATGTACACCCACACCCCCCAAAGACGTTGACACTATTATAGAGGAGAACTACATGACAATGACTCCTAAAAAGAACATTTTCGATTCTCAATCGATATCCAAGATTTCGGATTTAAACCTTGAAATCGAAATGGAAGAGAATCCGTACGTTGAAATGACGCAGGGGCTAAACATTTCTTTACTAGACCCAAATCATTCGGTAAACACATCTGAACAACAACCGTATGAAATGGTATGCTTCTCCGAAGGGCAAATGGAACCTCTTTACATGGAGCTGCACCAACCGAAAGTGCTCGAGGGTAAGGAAGGATTTAAACCAGAATTGCCCGACATTTTAATGCCATCGCAAAGCCAAACCAGTAAAAGTACTAAATCTGATAGCTCAGATGCCGATGACGAAGCTTCTAAAGACCTCGAGTCCTTAGACACACCCAGCCATCCCAGATTTAGCCTCTCCGACACTTTTCGGCCGGCGTCCTATTACCTGGGGGCGACCCAAAATGTGCCTGAGTTACAAGACAGCTCAGACAGTGAGCTAGTGTCACCGCCACCGATTCCTCGATCGCCTCCTCTCGAGGATTTAGAAGGTGACACGAAGGCTGGCGAACCAAAATCCTACAGGTACTCGAAAAGAAACTCGGATCAATTTTTTAATAGCAGTAATAGACATAAGTATGTAAAAGGTAGCACGCATTCCTTGGACATGAAGAAGCAGAGCTTCCTGTCTCTAAATAGCTTCAGAGATCACGATACTTGCTCGATAGGCAGCGGCAATACGGACTCTGAAACTAGACTTAGCAGATTGTCGCATAATAGCGATTCAGACGTTGAATTGCGCACTCCGCTGTCAAGAACTTCGAATTACGAACGGATGCTGAAACGCAGACCAGTGTCGGAGGAATTCCGTGATGAATTGGAATCGTTAGACAGCGAGTTCAATAAAACTATAGATAGCGTCGATTTAGACAAGTATTTAAAGGAGTTGCAAGTAAGCGCTATTTCCGATAACTCTAAAGGTACCCATGAATTCATTTTGCCTGGTAACGAGAACAAATTTCACGACTATGAAAATTTATGCATAATTGGGCAAAGCGATAGGGCTGATACTTCATTGTTGAGCAATATTTCCGCTTTGTCGCCGATTTCAATGCACACACACAGTCGGGAAAATTCCAGAGATACGGCTATAAGTCACACCACTGTAAGCACTTTTCACTCAGATTCAAGTGACCGCAGATCAATTATGTCGTCAGACTTTATTCAGCGAGGACGTCCGGAGAGCAGTGCTTCAATTTCCGCAGAGATTAGTGGGTTTTTGCAAAACTCCAGTCGATCAACTCCAAGCATACGTGTTGGCAGCTCATTGAGTACCAGAGAGATACCGACAATATATTTCACGGACATTAAACATCGAGACAATAATATGAACGCATCGTTTTCTCAACCAGCGCCATATTATTACTCGGATCTCTCTATGAATACTTCGAACACAGAAAACAGCTCAATACTGACATTGAATAACCAGCGAGGGGCTTTAAATGGGAAACGTGATATCACTCATATAGTTAACCCTATAAGATGCAACAGTATATTGAGGAACACACATTCTCCTCATCAAAATTTAATTGAGAACTCGTTTAAATTGGCATCCGAGGCACGTTCTGTTAGCGTAGATTTCTTGAATCTGGCTGATAAGTCTGGCCAGATCGATAAGAAAAATATTTACGAGTCCGATACTTTAAAGCGTTTAAAAGCCATGGACTCTGTCTCCAGTTTGCAATCAAATCCAGAGATGCGAAATATTTATCCTAGCAATAATAGCGAGAAATTTAACATTAGTGGTAACATTGAGTTGATTGTGCGTAGGTCGCATAGTCTTGAAGGTTTATTGGAGAACGTTTTGAATGACGAGAGCAGTCTTCAAGAGGCACGTTCCGTAAACATTGAGCATACGCAGCAAACTGCTAACACAGAAGGTAGTTATTTATGGGAGGAAGATGCGATTTGGCGCGAAAGGTTACGGTCGGCAAGCCAGAGGCATACGAAATCACTAGACGATTTAGAGTGTATAGGGGAGCCTAAGAAAATTCATAAAAAAACGACGAGAGCAATAACAAGGGGTGTTACGTATGTCAACGATAATGTGTATAATATGCCGTTGCAGGATAAGCAGCAAAAATATTTAAAACAGGTTGATGGCAAGGGTAGTGACGAAAAAGCGAAAGACGTGAAAGAAAATAGTTTCATTATTGATAGAGAGAAGCTGCGGCAGTGGGACTTGATGTCTAGTGCCCCTTCGGATTCTCAGGTTTCACTGCAAGGTGTTGGTGGTGCGAGAGTTAATACAGAAGTAGAATCGGGTGGTGATAGAAATAGAACATCTGATCCAGACTCTCAAGAACCAGGTACAATTTTCAATCGTTTTTAGGTACTGTATAAACTGTATATAATTACAAATACTATTTATAAGCATTGTTCTCGTTGTAAAATTTTCTATCACATTTGTACAAAATTCATTGCATGCCTTTATGTTTCTAAAATGTCAGATGTATCTGCACGACCTTCCGTGCCTTCAATCAGCAATTTATTTGAAACACGTTTTATGTAAATAAAGTTTAATTAAAATACGCACTCAAGGGTGAAAAATCAAATATCAAAATGCTTAATTACAGTGAAGCCATGGACGGTTGCTAATATACGATTTCTTGTATTTTAGCTTCCGGCTCAATATCTCTAAAAGCTAGAGATACATTCCCACGAACAATATCTTGTAAACGAATGTGGGCCCCAAATGCTCAACCATTACAATCGAAATCTACATCAAATTTGAACAGAAGTCACGACAGTGACTACTCAATGTAAGTTTTGAGTGTACTGCCTAATATGTGGTGGTTAATTGTTATTATTTGTATTATATAGATCCAGTCGACAAGGATATTATGTAACCCAAAATAACAGTCAGCACGACGTAAATACTGAAAACAACCGTAAGGTAAGCAGATTGTCATTTCGTGAGCATAGAGACTCACCTATCAAAATCATTACCGAGGAATTTTGTTTCTGTAAACCGTGTTTCAATATGCAGGTGAATTGGAATGAGAAAATGAGTGTGTCGGCTGGTGACCTCCTAGGGCGAACGCACGAGGAACTAGTTTTGTTGTTAATACAGTTGCGCAGGCAAAGCACAAACACTTGTCATGCCATCGAAGCGTGTTATAATGAAATTGATAATATACAGGTTTGACTTCACTTCAAGAAATTTATGACTAATTCACATCAAAACAATGCTTACTAATTTGTACGCTTCTTAACATTTTGGGTCATTTGTTTAACACCATTCAAGTGACAGTTGTGCTAAGAATTATGGGATTTATTTTCATATGTTTCTAGGCCCAGCTGCATTTAATGGATGCTGCTAAAAGACTTGAGAATTTACAGAAACTGGAACAAATCAAACAACATTTACTAGAATTAGAAAAACAGGTGAATATATTCATACATATATCCTTTAGTGTAATGACCCAATAAAAACAGATGTCTAGGCCAGCCATTGAGTTTATTGGTAAAGGACAGGCCAAGGTACACAACCGGCCTTTATGGGGCCCCAGTAAATAGGGACCTAAATAAGAGTTCTAAACTGGAACCACCCTAACAAAAAAGTCATTTGTTTTGATTTTCTTCCTAATAGCCCCCTAATTACTTTTTAGTATGAAAAAGGCAAACCTCTAGTAAACCTTGTAGACAACATGGTCAAACTGGGTTCCTTATACCGATCACCGAATGATAGAAACAATTTCAACCCCTGCACGCGTGACAGAATAGAATTTAATCAGCAAATACAAGAACGAAGACTGCTGGCCGAAGAAAGGCGTGATTGGAATCGTTTAAACCCAAACCACATGCAGCTCCAGGAGAAGGTGCAGCAGCTGTACCAGCTGGACAGGTTAATCCACGAGGAATCCGGGACCTTGCAAGGCCTGCAGCATGACAAGGAGGAAATTGAGAGGGCCCTCGGCGGGCTGCGCCGGCGGCTGACTCAGGGATTCAGCGATCCCGCCAAAATCGAGCAGGCCAGAAAGCAGCAGGCTATTTTAGAAAATGAACTGAGCAGGGTACATTTAATGCTCGCCCAGAATTCGAAGAAACTGGAGGAAACCGTGGCAGGTAATGCCCGGTTGGAGCAAGAGCTTTTGGTACTCAAGCAAAAGTTGCAAACCTCGAGACAGAATAGATCATCGCCACAATTTTCAAATGCCGGTAAATAACATTATTTTATTATAATAGTAAATTTAATTTGCATAATTTAATGGGCCAAAATATAAGATTGTGTTATGCAATTTTTTTAACAAAATCTGCCATTACAATAAAGTAATAATTTGCACAATTTTTTTTTGTGGGTATTTTAGGTGACAGTTTGCCATGTGTCGTTGGTACTAGTGCCATGTTAGAATCTGATTTACAAAGAGTACAACAAAAAGTGGGTGATCTACAAAGGCAACGCCAGGAATTGAGCATGCAAGTAAGGCAGCTTACTGATCGTTCCACCAATTTGCAGCAACAAATCAAGCCTCTTCCGATAAACAACGCACAACACAGTCAAGGTAAGTAACGCATCACCAGGTAAACCGATACAATAACAATAACATAGCTGCAGGAAACAAGAAGAAGATGCACTCGCTCTGGCGTGAGACCGACCTGGACACGATGAACATCATTGATCACGGTGATGCGTGGGACAATTCAACATCAACAACACCACTATACATAAATACTGACCTTAAACAGGGCCCGGAATCCGAATTCTACACACGCAGCCTGCACAGTGATTCAACGAGCGATGACACGAATCAGAACCTGATGCCGCAAGAGAAGCAGGAGATAAAAACCGTGCGCATCGTGAAGCGGGAGTCCGAGAGGAGGCAAAGGGACCGCGAGAAAACGACTGTGACCGGCAAATGGGATCCGGTCGTCGAAGAAGACGACTCCTCGCAAAATTCTAGTCTCTTATTCAGACCGACACCTGTTAAGAAAACGCAGAGCACTGGAGCCGTCTCGCCCAGTTACTCAGATGCTGAAAAGAATTTGAGCTGTGCAAGTCCTAGTGTGCCCGAAGCTGTGGCTATGGACAAGTCGCCCGAGTTGTCCCCTGTGTTTAAAAGTGAAGCGGCCCGGCAGATCATCACCGAAATGTCGCACCAGGAGCAGCCAAAGCAGCTCAACCGGAGGGCCGTGCCTAAGGAGAAGCGGCGGCATTACACCGCACCGCACAACAATCTGATCATGAAGAGTTTAAACCAGTTGCCTACAGACGAGAATGCTTTTGATAAAATGTTGGTTAATAATAGGAGGGCGAGGGACGATCTGGACATGGAGCGAGCCCTGCGGCAGCGGATTGACGCTCCGGACGTCGTTAGGTCGACACTAAGCAATAAAGAGTTGAAATATAATGAAAGCACCATTGACAATTTATTGGGGACACCTAATAAAATTAACATTCCCGAGAGGTACATACCGGAACAGTTACCGCAACTGTCTGCTGAGGAACAAGAGCATCGGCTGCGGAAAGTCGAATCAATTAAAAAGATGCTTTCAGATACAACTATTATCAGTGCAAGTTCTGCCAATTTAGCTGCAGGTTTGTAATAATTTATCCTGCTTTTAGTAACTGGGTTTGATACGTTTATTACTTTTAGATGAAAACAATGAGAACACTTCTAGCGTTGCAATTAAAGCCACAACGAAAATGATTGAGGAAAAGAAACAACGTGAGCATTTGCTCCAACTGAACCAAATTCTGGCAAAGCAAGTGATGGAGATGAGTAAAATTGTTGCAGGTAATTAATGAATTGACGTCCTAATGGCTACCCCTTTCAGGCATGCTTACATGTTACTTTCTTTAACTACTTCTTATCTAACCAAGTAATTTGAAAGCATGTTGTTTAATTATTTTGTTTTTTTTTTAGTTGTTTGCTATTAGTGTTGTTTGTTTGTTGTCCTAGGTTCCAACAATCCAGGTGAACATGAATGAAGTTTGACGTTAGTTTAAGGTGTGTTTAAAACTTATTAGCATGTATTTGCTAGTTTATTAAATTATTAATTAGTGGTAGAAGAAATTGAATGTAAATAAGGTATATTCAAAGTTTTGGTCATTATTTTTAAGCAACCTTACACCGCACTTAGTGGAAGTACAAATATTGTTATAGTGTAAATAATTACTGTCTAAGAGTAGGAAGGATCTCAAAATGCGTTGATTGTAACACAATTGCTAGTCTAGATGTAAAAATTATTTAAGAGACTACATTGATATAACTTAAAACAATGCATAAAGATGTGAAATTTTATTTAACCTAAATGATAAGCATGTGATGTTTGTTTTTGTGGTTTGTAAATTTTATCACATTTTTAAGTAATGTGAGAGAACTTTG
The DNA here is from genome assembly GCA_951805005.1 of Othius punctulatus. Lineage (NCBI taxonomy): Eukaryota > Metazoa > Arthropoda > Insecta > Coleoptera > Staphylinidae > Othius > Othius punctulatus. Next base: position 25,799,394 of record OX638147.1, read on the forward strand.
CATATACCTTTACTATTATTTTTATAAATAATTAGGATTTGACTGATATTGATACATTGATGATTGCAACTGCTTGGATATTTTCAATGTTTTAATGAACTTTATGATTAGGTATAGCGTGTTTTATTCTCACATATTTGTGATTGTATATTTACAAGAAAGTATTTGATTAGTCGAATTGTAATGGGGCATCGATTTAATATTTGTTTCATCGTTAGTGAAAGCATTGGCGAAGTTACCTCTCCAGCCGCAGCAAGGGAATTCTGAAGACGATGATCTGTCACCAGTGACTCCACTCCCTCTTTATCAACAACGTGATAATTTTTATAGTTAATATATTTTATGAGAGTTGAAATTGTTATATTGGTTGTACAAATTTTAAAGGTTGTGTTCAAGTTTGGCCTATCGTACATTTTAATGTATGTTTATATTACAACATGACAGTATTATATCATTTGAGTATCAATTCGAATGTACGAGTCAAGAACTGAGTGCCAGACAATAAGTATTATTGTAAATTTGATTTGTAATATATTGTTTAGTATCGGAATAATTTATCGACATGTAAGTTGTAATTTATATTGCTCAAGATATACAGTTAGTTTTTATTTATAGTAATATATTTGCAGGTGATGGTGATTAACAATTCAAGTAATCACAAAACGTTTCATAATTCTAATAACGATTTTACAATAAAAATTAACTACAATAGTTCCTTAACTTTAAAAACCGTAGAATGAGAGTTTGAACGCAAGTAAATCGATTTCGTTCCGCAATAGCACGTTTTATTATGTTAATTTGTTGTCAAATAGGGCTTCTTTTATAAAGAAAAGTACTCATACAATGTCTATATCTGTTATACTTAACATTATACGTTACAAATGATGAATAAACGATTTAACATTGACTTACTTATAAATGTACAAAAACATTAACTTCATTTAGATTTGCCTTGATTGGCAACGGCTTCCATGGCCTTTTTAACTGTTTCTGGATCACTTAGAAACTGTAAGCTGCCACCAGGAATCGGGTTCAAGTTCTCATCAAGAGTATAAACAAACGGAATTCCAGTAGGCAAATTCAATCCCATAATTTCATCATCGGTCATCTCTAAAACATCAGTCATTAATACATAAATACTGAAATTCTGCATCACATACTATCTAAATGTTTTACAATCCCCCGCAGACTGTTCCCATGTGCGGCAATTAAAATGTGCTTCCCGCTCTTAATAGCCGGCACAATGGTTTCATCCCAGAACGGCAATGTTCTCTCGATAGTGAGCTTGAGCGACTCGAACATAGGAAAGTTCTCGAGATTAAGCTCGTCGGCATACCGGGGGTCTTTGACGATTTGGTCGTAATACGGATGATCGCCCTCCATCGCAGGTGGAGGCACATCGAAACTCCTTCTCCAGATAGCCACCTGCGAGTCTCCGTACTTGGCAGCTGTCTCTGCTTTGTTCAGCCCCGTAAGCCCGCCGTAGTGGCGCTCGTTCAGCCGCCACGTTTTAACGATGGGGATGCCGGTCTGGCCGATCTCCTCAAGAATCAAGTTAAGGGTGGCCTGCGCCCTGGTCAGCACAGACGTGAAGGCGATGTCCGGTCTGTAATTGGTGTTCTTGAGGGCCACGCCTGCGCTTTGAGCCTCCTGTTTACCTGAAATTCTGAATTATTACCTGTTGCACGTTTTAACCGACGCAAGGAAGGTCGAGGCAAGGTTATGCGAGTTTTCACACCTTTATCACTGAGGTCCGCGTCGAACCAGCCGCTGAAGAGGTTCTTCTGGTTCCATTCGGATTCACCATGGCGAACCATCACAATTTTGTACGTACCCATGGTGTATAATTGTGATGGTTGTGATAATTAAACGGCAATTAAATTAGATGATAGTCTCCTTCACAAAAATTCAACTGACACCCGAGACCTTGAAATGACCTTGACCTAGTATAGTTTAGTGAAATGGTGAGATAACCTATCAGCAGCAACTTCAATGCGCAGTCATGCAACCTAACAAAATGTCCCTAGGTAGACTAACCCAGAGCGAAGTGTCAAATTCCAGTGTATAGCTTGATACTTAATGACTCTGGTTGGGCTAGAAACAGACATGCAACTTAATTCTGGTGCAATTAATATCCCTAAGTAAACACTGTTGTTAGGCTTATTAAGACACTTATAGTTATGAAGTAAAGATAATTTTCTCGTATGGTGATTAGTTGTATTAGCTCCATCATTACCTATGGTAGTTGTAGGGTTTTAAGGCACTTGAGAGATCACTTCTTCAACGAAATGGCTGCACTAAAATTTGTTCAAATTCAGGGCGCAATTTGCTCAACATAAGTTTGTATCTTTAAATAACTTTAGGTTTAATTTATTTTTGAGATTTGATACAGAATTGATTTGTTGCTTAACCGTTAATTAACTTTCTTTCTTTGTATACATACATTTGTTGCTTTATATTATTATTATAGAACTGGTGAATGCTAGTTATAGTAAATTCAAGCCTTTGTTGATATTTCGTTATTATTTCGCGTTTGCATACACGTATTCATAAGTTATCAACAATAGCTTCTTTTTGCGGTCATATTACGGTGTTTTCAGCGGTTTACAGGCGTAATAATAGATTAGGTGTAATAAGAAAAAAATAGGTGTAATGCAAAACGTGCACAATCACTTTTTAAATACTGCATAAAAACTGAATTTGATAATACATATTATCAACTAACAACTGCGAATTTATCGAGGAACAATTAAAAAATCATATTATGTCTAAATAAATTAAATAAAAATTGTCTTTTGCTAATGGATACTGGGTGAAGTAACCTTTATAACTTATGGAAATTGCAGTCAATGCACCCAATTTCCATTAGTGACGGCTAATTTTTATTTCATTTATTACGACATAAAATTAAATTTAAATTGTAATACTATAAATCTGCAGTTGTAACTTCATGAGATCTGCAATTAAATTTAGTTTTTGTGCAGTATTTAAAAAGTGATGGTACACGTTTTTCTATTACACCTATTTTTTTCTTATTACACCTAATCTATTATTATGCTTGTAAACCGCTTAAATTACCGCAATATGAAGGTTTTGTCGATAATTAATAATTATGTGCATGTAATAGTCGTAATAATATCGTATTCACGATTATTTTACATTTTTATCGATCGAATTTTATAGGTGAAGAAACGTTCCATGTGAATGTCAAATGTTGTTTGACTTTTATTCACATCACATTCAATTGATTCTTTACGTTAGGATTGTAGTATTTAATATTCTACAATCACAATAAACTCGCAGTTTAGTGCAGTGAAGTTATTGGTTGCGGTTGAGAAAGAATATAACCAATGATTAATTGTCCGTGCCTTGTATTGTATACCTCACAAATGCTTCTTATGATGGTGAAATTTAGTGAGTGTTTAGATAGTGCAGGAGAACAGTCAGTATCGAAGAACTGGATTGTGTAGTCCTCAATGGCTATGTCATTGTGGGCTTCGATGGGAAACGTACAGGTGACTTCCTCGGGAATTTCTGGCCGGATATCATGTAGCTGCTAGTGGAAGAAGCTGCATACAATCGCCTACAACTACCTGACCACCTGCTTTATGACGATCTTAACAGCCTTTCCAGGGACAACACCTTCAGAAACGTAAGTGTATCCGTAATGCTGTACAATTTCACCCATCCTGATGCTCATGCAAACTAAATGTGTCATTTCAAGGTGATACTGCGTCTTGCCAGTGTTAACATGCCATGCCATGTTGATTTTCAATTTGGATTATCGACGCTCTTCTGTTCTTAACTATTAATATTTGTTTTGCAACGAAAGCGTTTATAATCATCGTAAGAAGCCTTTCATTGTAGATATTATTGCAATGAATGTGTTGAACCTGTTTTCAAGTACACAACTTGGTTTTTGTGAATTTGAAAGTTGCCCAAGTACCTCACCTAACATTATGTATGTTTTTAGCACCAGGCTTTGCCACAAAATCCTGACATCAGGATTTCGTTGATTGACCAAAACCGGCTTCAAGACACTGTATTTTAAGGCGTCGCAGAGCACGTTCATAAAATTGTCGGCGATTTCAGTTTCCCAAACACAGGAATCCGCAAGGTTAAATGATTACAGTATTATTAATTCTTTACTGCTATTTGTTGTATTTAAACTGAGCAAATAATTAATGTTAGTGTCAATGAGATTCCATGCTGGACCTTAAGAGTAATCCATTCTTCGAGTTGATTAAGTAATTATTACGATACCCCAGTAAGTATTGCCGCCGTTCGATACTCTCATGGTATCACTTGCAGGCTCTATAAATGTGTCTATACATTAGTCAATCAATGGAATATCATTTTTATAAAGTAGAGAATATTTCTTATTATCATAGGTGATGATTATTAGACCTAAACGACGTTTTTAAACTTAATTTTGAAATTCGTTACTATACCTAATCTTGCTTTTACTTTTAGGATGTTAATGTTTGATCATGAAGAAACTGGATATTGTATGTTCTGGGATGATTATGGATTACAAATGTGGTGCTGCTTCAGGGAAAATGCTCCAGTTACTGGATATTCTACATACAACGGATACGTTTATTCTATAAGCAGAATACGTTTATTCTGCTTATGTGGCTGTCGTTAATCAATATCCTAAGTCGGTAGCAAAAATGTAACAATTTGTATAACATGCAATTAATAATAACTATTAGTTTTGTTAATGTGTCGCTTTAATTACACATTGTTGCAGCTTGAAGTATTTGTGCAAAATCATGTGATTTAAAAATATTTTGTTGCTTAGCCATTAATATTAGCGCTGCTTTCTTTGTATACACTTGCATGTAATTTAAATATTTATTTGTTTCTTACTGTTATTGTCATTGCTGCTTTCTTTGTATATGTGTATAGCTGATGAATGGTAGTTATAACCATTTATTGATTGCTCTAATGGTTTTCGAACCACAGCTGTTTTAAAATTAGGATTTTGCACAATAATTCTTCGTTTCCGCAGATATTTTAGGACGATTTATGCGTCGATTAGGTCATACTGTGGGATGAATAATTCTTCATTTCAGCAGATATTTTAGGACTGTTAAGACGTTGATTAGATTATACTGCAGGATGAATCATTCTTCGTTTCCGCATGTATTTTAGGGCGAATTAAATGTCAATTAGGTCATACTGTGGGATGAGCAATTCTTTATTTCTGCAGATATTTTAGGATGGTTTATACGTTGATTAGATTATACTTTGGGATGAATAAGTCTTTATTTCCACAGATATTTTAGGACGGTATACATGTTGATTAGATTATATTGCAGTATGAATAATTCTTCATTTCGGCACATATTTTAGGACGGTGTGTACATCAATTAGGTTACGCTGTGGTATAAATAAATCTTCATTTCCGTAGATATTTCAGAATAGTTTATACGTCGATAGTTTATACTGCGGGATGAATAATTCTTCAAGTCCGCAGACATTTCAGGATAGTTTCTACGTTTATTATGTTATGCTGTGCGATGAATAATTTTTCATTTCCGCAGATATTTTAGGTCGGTTTGTCCGACGATTATGTTATACTGTGTGATGAATCTACAAATAATTGCAGATATTTTAGGACAGTTTCGACTTCGAATATGTTATACTGTGGAATGAATCATTCTTCATTTCCGCAGATATTTTAGGACTGTTTATGCTTAGATTAAATTAAACTGTGGGATGAATAATTTTTCATTTCCGCAGATATTTTAGGACAGTTTATAAGTCGATTAAATTATACTGTGGGATGAACAATTCTTCGTTTCCGCGGATATTTTAGGACTGTTTATACGTTGATTAGGTCATACTGAGGGATGAATAATTCTTCATTTCTGCAGATATTTTAGGACTGTTTATACGTCGATTAAATTATACTGTGGGATGAATAATTCTTCATTTCCGCAGATAATTTCGGACTGTTTATATGTCGATTCAGTCATACTATGGGATGAATAATACTTCTCTTCCGCAGATATTTTAGGACTGTTTACACGTCGATTAAATTATACTGTGGCATGAATAATTCTTCAGTACCGCAGATATTTTAGGACTGTTTATATGTTGATTAAATTATACTGTGGGATGAATAATTCTTCATTTTCGCAGATATTTTAGGACTGTTTATACGTCGATTAAATTATACTGTGGGATGCATAATGGTTCATTTTCGCAGATATTTTAGGACTGTTTATACGTCGATTAGGTCATACTGAGGGATGAATAATTCTTCATTTCCGCAGATATTTTAGCCTGGTTTATACATCGATTAGATTATACTGCAGGATGGATAATTCTTCATTTCAGCAGATATTTTTGTACGGTTTATACTTCAATTCAATTATACTGTAGGATGAAAAATTCTTCATTTCATAAACATAACCAGCGCTGGGGTTGTTTGTTTTTAAGTAACTAATAATGTTATCGTTTTCAGTGTGCTGTTATAGATCTGCTTACTTCAAAATGTGTCCATTGCTGTGTTTGGCAGAAAACGGATTGCAGGCATCGAAGAACAGTATGATTCAACGCAGTCTCGACCGGAACAAAGGTAGGATTTTACTATTACTTAATTTCATTGCAACGTGACGCTTTTTCACTGGGTTTATTTGTGCATTGTTTTAACAATAAATTCATATATTTGTTACACTTTATGCATGCCAAAATGCACCACAGTCACGAAGCTGCGCTGAAGCTTCATCCGAGCGCTCAGGTAAAACATTACTGCTCGTACCGAGCGCTCAGGTAAAACATTACTGCTCGTAAAACTTTCGGGAAGCTGTAATCATGGCGAGATGCGATGATATTACCTAGAAACCAAGCGCTGTAGGTTAAGGCCACATTACATTATGCCTTTGCCTGCATAAATGCAGTAATTTTGCACTGAAATCGTGCCTTCTGTTGCATTATAACTTTATTCGAGGTGTTCCCGCGTGATGCGTTCAAGTAGCAGTAGTCGAATATGCAAGAAAAAGGCTGCGTGTAAACAGCGCTTAGGTTGTTTTTTCCCGAAGTAACTAGTCGCATTACCGTTTTCAGTGCGCTGTTATGAATTTGCTTCCTTCAAAACTTGCCCATTGTACTACGGTTAAAGATGCTTGTAGTCATCGAGGAGCAGTACAGTTCAGCGCAGTCTTAACCTACAGAAAGGTAGATTTTAATGTTGTCAACAGGATGCTTTTTCACTGGGTTTATGTATTCATTGTATTGCCATTTAATAAATTTATTTACTGCACATTGTACATGCAAATTTAGTCATGACTATTGATAATTGCAACTGAATGATGCCAGTACTTATGCTTTAAGCAGTATGATCTTCATTGCACTTCTGTAGTTGGAGACTTTGGACACGCTCATCCTGCAGTGACTCCCTGCGTGGTTTAACATGTCTGAGTTCCTTGTATCTCCGTATAAAGAGCCCTGGAGATATTCAATAATATCGTCAATCATACTCGTCGTCTACAAAGTGATTGATCGCTTGTAATTGATCAATGAGTCGTACTTCAATTGAAACCATCAATATAATTGATATTATTGACCGCCTCCGGGCTACTTAAGGCCCGTTCTCGCTTGCTCTTGGAAATGTCAACGGTGACTTTTACGATATAATCGAAATCCTTCGGAACCGACATGACTCTTTATTAATTTGGTGCTCACACATAACAATTACTTCTGCTTCCCACATTCTCATACATGTTGGACTTTATATTTCAAAACTGTTAGGAGCTAATTATTCATGCCCTTTTTAATACAGAGCTGGTTTTGAACTGGCTGTAAGTTAACCTAATAATCATGGGGAGAATTTATTTGGAAGTCTTTTTCAGTTGATACATTGAGTCAGTATTCAAACATGAGTGCTGCCAGGGTATTTTGCATCTCCTTATTAGGTTCTTTGTAGTTGGAATGCTAAATTAGTTTTTTTTTTACTGTCACTGGGGGCATTTTCAAGTGCAAAAAGCGACAGTTTTTAATTTTTTGGCGACATCTACCACATATTTATCTAACTGTTCACTAAAGAGCCGGTAAAAAAGATATCTGAAATATTAGAAATCTTTTTAACCTACAAAAAATAGAAACCTGTAATTTTATTTGTTTCTTTGTTCAATCGTGAGTGAACAGATGTCTCTGGGGTGCTTTTTAGTTCATATTTTTTGTCGCCAGACGTCGCGTTGATCGCAATTTTAATGCAGCAAACAAATGCACATAAAAATATGTTTCTAAACAACACTTAGAATATTTTTCTTGTAACTAACTAATTAACCCGTTATTGTTTTCATTGCGCTGTTATGGATGTGCTTCCTTTTTAAAACGTGCGTATTGCTGTGTGTGACGCATTACTGTTAAGGATGATTACAGGCATCGAGGAACACTACGATTCAGTGCACTCTTCTTGAAGATTACGTTATACAGGTAGGTGAATAATTCCCCATTTCCCAAATATTTCTGGAAAGTTTGTATGTTAATTATGTTACACTGGGAGGTGAATAATTCTTCATTTCCGCACATTTACACATCGATTAGGTTATACTGTGGGATGAATAATTCTTAATTTCTCAGATATTTTAGGACGATTTCTATGTCGATTAGGTTATGCTGCGGGATGAATAATTCTTTATTTCTGCAGATATTTTAGGACGGTTTACACATCGATTAGGTTATACTGCGGGATGAATAATTGTTCATTTGTGCAGATATTTTAGGACGATTTTTATGTCGATTAGGTTATACTGGGGTATGAATAATTCTTCATTTCCGCAGATATTTTAGGATGGTTTATACATCGATTACGTTGTACTGCGGGATGAATATTTCTTCATTTCCGCAGATATTTTGGGACGGTTTATACATCGATTAGGTTTTACTGCGGGATGAATAATTATTCATTTCTGCAGATATTTTAGGACAGTTTGTAGGTCGATTATGTTATACTGTAGGATAAATAATTCTTTATTTCTGCAGATATTTTTGGACGGTTTACACAATGATTAGATTATACTGTGGGATGAATAGGTTTATACATCGATTAGGTTATACTGTGGGATGAATTATTCTTCATTTCCACAGATATTTTGGGACGGTTTATACATCGATTAGGTTATACTGCGGGATGAATAATTATTCATTTCTGCAGATATTTTAGGACAGTTTGTTTGTCGGATTATTTTATACTGTAGCATGAATAATTCTTTATTTCTGCAGATATTTTAGGACTGTTTATACATCGATTAGGTTATACTGCGGGATGAATAATTATTCATTTCTGCAGATATTTTAGGATGATTTCTATGTCGATTAGGTTATACTATGGTATGAATAATTCTTCATTTCCGCAGATATTTTAGGACGGTTTATACATCGATTATGTTATACTGTGGGATAAATTATGGTTTATTTCCACAGATATTTTAGGATGGTTTCTACGTCGATTATGTTATACTGTGGGATGAATAATTTCTCATTTCCAGAAATTTTTCTTTGGTTGAGGTAAGTGTAAGAGCTGTCCGTAGATGATCATTTGACATTCGATATGAATATCTTATGATAAAGCTGCGCTGATGAGTCCTATAAGGACGAAACAGCTTACGTCGTTCCAGATTCTTCCCAAGGTAAAGAGCTTCAACTGCAATTCAGGTGAGCACTAGTAGTATGAAAATTTTCGATTCAACTGAGTGGGCAGTGTATAATTTATAATTTTCGGATTTCGTACCAGGATCACAGGAGGTCAAAGAGATCTTTTATTCATAGTGCCCACTCAATGTAAATCGAAAATTTTCGTCTACATATTTTATAATTTTCGGATTTCGTACCAGGATCACAGGAGGTCAACGAGATCTTTTATTCATAGTGCCCACTCAATGTAAATCGAAAAATTTCGTCTACATATTTTATAGTTTTCGGATTTCGTACCAGGATCACAGGAGGTCAACGAGATCTTTTATTCATAGTGCCCACTCAATGTAAATCGAAAATTTTCGTCTACATATTTTATAATTTTCGGATTTCGTACCAGGATCACAGGAGGTCAACGAGATCTTTTATTCATAGTGCCCACTCAATGTAAATCGAAAATTTTCGTCTACATATTTTATAATTTTCGGATTTCGTACCAGGATCACAGGAGGTCAACGAGATCTTTTATTCATAGTGCCCACTCAATGTAAATCGAAAATTTTCGTCTACATATTTTATAATTTTCGGATTTCGTACCAGGATCACAGGAGGTCAACGAGATCTTTTATTCATAGTGCCCACTCAATGTAAATCGAAAATTTTCGTCTACATATTTTATAATTTTCGGATTTCGTACCAGGATCACAGGAGGTCAACGAGATCTTTTATTCATAGTGCCCACTCAATGTAAATCGAAAATTTTCGTCTACATATTTTATAATTTTCGGATTTCGTACCAGGATCACAGGAGGTCAAAGAGATCTTTTATTCATAGTGCCCACTCAATGTAAATCGAAAATTTTCGTCTACATATTTTATAATTTTCGGATTTCGTACCAGGATCACAGGAGGTCAACGAGATCTTTTATTCATAGTGCCCACTCAATGTAAATCGAAAATTTTCGTCTACATATTTTATAATTTTCGGATTTCGTACCAGGATCACAGGAGGTCAAAGAGATCTTTTATTCATAGTGCCCACTCAATGTAAATCGAAAATTTTCGTCTACATATTTTATAATTTTCGGATTTCGTACCAGGATCACAGGAGGTCAACGAGATCTTTTATTCATAGTGCCCACTCAATGTAAATCGAAAAATTTCGTCTACATATTTTATAGTTTTCGGATTTCGTACCAGGATCACAGGAGGTCAACGAGATCTTTTATTCATAGTGCCCACTCAATGTAAATCGAAAATTTTCGTCTACATATTTTATAATTTTCGGATTTCGTACCAGGATCACAGGAGGTCAACGAGATCTTTTATTCATAGTGCCCACTCAATGTAAATCGAAAATTTTCGTCTACATATTTTATAATTTTCGGATTTCGTACCAGGATCACAGGAGGTCAACGAGATCTTTTATTCATAGTGCCCACTCAATGTAAATCGAAAATTTTCGTCTACATATTTTATAATTTTCGGATTTCGTACCAGGATCACAGGAGGTCAAAGAGATCTTTTATTCATAGTGCCCACTCAATGTAAATCGAAAATATTCGCCTACAAAATCTCAATTTGCTCCTCGCAAAAATCGATATACAGGGTGTTCCACATTTTTAAAAATATTTTCGACTCACCCTGTATATATCAATTTGCTCCTCGCAAAAATCGATATACAGGGTGATCCAAAAATTTTAAAATATTTTCGACTCACCCTGTATATATCAATTTGCTCCTCGCAAAATTCGATATACAGGGTGATCCAAAAAATTTAAAATATTTTCGACTCACCCTGTATATATCAATTTGCTCCTCGCAAAAATCGATATACAGGGTGATCCAAAAAGTGAATAATTTTGTGCAGCCCACGAAAATCGATATATACAGGGTGTCCACAGCCCGAATACCCGCAAAATTTTGCCTCGCGCGCGCGCGCGCGTATATATAATGTAATATAAACATATAGTATATCTATATTGCTATAAATCCAGTAGGGGTCCTACGGACCCCTACTGGATTTATAGAAAAATTTCTACCGGTCGAGCTCCAGGAGAGTAGCTTAAACGCGCGTCACATGACGTGTGCGTGCGTGTGTGTGTGTGGGCGCACACACGGGCGTCGCGACGCCCGCCCGCCTGACGCCTGACGCGCGTTTTTTAGGCTTCTCACCTGGGCGGGGGGTGGGCACCTGCTAGGTACGTGGTACCTAGCAGGTGCATATTGCCCACCCCCCACATCTATACCCCTAGATACCCCCACCGATATTCTATTGTATACTATAGTATACAATATTATAGTAATCGCGAGGCAAATCGTCCCGTCTCACTTCCACTCGTTGGCCGGGTCTACTTACCTTCTCGCACTCACGGGCGCTTATCGCGAATCTGTAAGAAGAGATGAAGATTTTGGTCGATGGATTTCCATGGCTCGATAGCGTACGCCGCTTCAGCGTTGGGTTGGCCCCCGATCGCTGCAGCGGACCCGCGTTCAAATCCCAGCCGGCCGAATAAAAATTGCGGCGGGTTGCGGACCGGCAGGGGTGCCGCCGGGGCTGCGATGGTGGCAGCGCCGGAGGCAGCGATGCTGGAGCGGGGGGTGCGGCAGGGATTCGGTGGCGGGTGTCGCCGGGGCTGCGATGGTGGCAGCGCCGGGGAGCGGCGGAAGGGAGCAGCCGGGGGCCCGGCAGGGACCCGGCGGGATGCGGGATGGGGCAGCGATCCGGTGGGAGCGCCGGAAACGCCGGTGGTGGGGAAGCAGCGTGAGCGGCGGAAGCGGGGGGTAGCAGCGATGCGGGGGCGGAAAATTGGAAAAATTAATTAGTGGGGATGAGATTCGGCAGCGAGGGAGGGGGAAGGAGATACACGAAAATCAGGCAGGCAATCTTTTACAATTTTTTTTTCAATCAAAATTTTTTACAAGTCAAATAGTGGAGGCGCCGGGTAAATGGACTTGTAAAAATTTACCACCGAGAACTGCCCGAAAATGTTAATGCCCTGTTCATATCTCCCTTTCTAGAATCCCTATCTAACTATCTATCTATCTAACTTTAGTGAAGGCACCAGGTAGAGGCACCGGGTAGAAAGAAAACGCACACATATTAAGTTATACACTATATATTTTATAAACTCATTTATTACACAAGTTTTACTTTGTTTATTACATATAATTTATTCAGGTGTATTGCGTATCAAAGAACATTAACATTGATTAGATTATGCTTAAGGTAATAAAGTATATAATTTGGTGTAGTGCGTATCAAACAACGTTAGCCGACAGCATCACAGTCAAATGTCCGATGGAATTACGACAGACGCTCGACTGCAACTAACGTACACGTTACTGTTGTACGGTGTTTGATCCGCAATACACCTAATCATATACTTTATTACCTTAAGTATTATCTAATCGATGATGTACAGCCATGAGAATTTCTCGGTTCGTAAGACCGAACAGTCCGCTATCCTTGTCTCTAACAGTGCAGGACAAGACATACGTACAAGGACAGTGGACTGCTCACTCTTACGGAATTACAGGCACTCTGATGCCTTTGGCCTCGGGTACGATGCGAGCGGTAAGAGGCGGCGAATATTAATGGCTAGAAGCAGCAGTGAGCGATAAGTGTGAAGCGTACAGATTTTTCCAGTATGCTGCATTCAAATCGTGAACATAACGATTGTTTATCGCTCACCGCAGCCGTTTGAATTGTACCAAAGGCCTTTGGGGAAATGAATTTTATTCAGTTCGGTACAACCTAGCCTTAAATACATATAAACGATCTTTATTTAGCTACAATGTTTATAAGGGTGCGATTAAAGGGTATAATGTTTATTGGATTAAGATTTAATTGTGTTACAATCTTTATTTATGCAAGATATTTATGGCGCAACGATCTATCGATGGCCTCAGGTACGATGCAAGCGATGAGAGGCCGCGAATATTAATGGGGGCTAGGAGCAGGTGAGCGACAAGTGTAAAGCTTGAATTGTACCCAAGGCCTTACATACCGTCCTAAAATACATGGGGAAATGAATTTAATTCTGTTCGGTACAACCTAGCCTTAAATACATATAAACGATCTTTATTTACCTACAATGTTTATAAGGGTGCGATTAAAGGGTATAATGTTTATTGGATTAACATTTAATTGTGTTAAAATCTTTATTTATGCAAGATATTTATGGCGCGACGATCTATCGATGGCCTCAGGTACGATGTAAGCAATAAGAGGCCGCGAATATTAAAGGGGGCTAGGAGCAGCAGTGAGCGACAAGTGTAAAGCTTGAAGTGTACCCAAGGCCTTAGATACCGTCCTAAGATACCTGGGGAAATGAATTTTATTCAGTTCGGTACAACCTAGCCTTAAATACATATAAACGATCTTTATTTAGCTACAATGTTTATAAGGGTGCGATTAAAGGGTATAATGTCTATTGGATTAAGATTTAATTGGGACACAATCTTCATTTAGGCAAGGTATTTATGGCACGACGATCTATTGATGGCCTCGGGTACGATGCAAGCGGTGAGAGGACGCGAATATTAAAGGCTAGGAGCAGCGGTGTAGTAGCAGCAGTTTTTCCAGCACGCGCATTCAAATTATGAACAAAACGCTTGTTATGTCGGTCACCTGCGCCGCTTACTGCTTGAATCGTACCCTAGGCCTTACATGCCGTTCAAATATACTTGTGAAAATGAATTTTATTCAGTGCGGTACAACCTAAACTTATACACATAAATATTGTCGCTAAATAAAGATCGTTTATAAGTATACGATCTTTACTGGGTGACAACCCTTATTGCACCACCTTTATTCAGATACGATGTCTATTGAGCAATCTTAAAGGCCGAATCATTTATTTATACACGACGCAACAATGCTACGCTGTGACAATGCTATCGCTACGGGCATTTTCAACAGCGCTTAATGCATGTTGAAAATGCCTACAGCGATAGCATTGTCACAGCGTAGCATTGCCACGTAAGGAATCTATGAATCTGCCTTAACAAAACTACGATTTATATTCGGGTGCGAAAACCTAACCTAAACGATCTTTATTTGGCTAGAATATTTATGGGGTACGATTTTATATTTATTCGGTTACAACCTTTATTGCGCTGCTATCTTTATTTGGGTATGATGTTTATTGGACTACGATTTACTTGGGCTACAATTTTGATTCGGGTACGATATTTATAGCGTTACGTCTATATTCGGGTACGAACTTTATTGCGCTACGATCATTTTAGAGCAACGATATTTATTGAGCTAGGACCCCACATGGAGTCTTTCCGCATATTATTTAATACAAATGCAAATTGTCGTGGTAACTCAGTAGGTTGTACAGCCATGGACGATAAGAATGACGCGCTTGTCCATCCGAGCAGTTTGCTATACTTGTCTGGTCCCGTACAGTAGGGGCACGGGGTAGACAAGGATAGAATATTGTTCGGACGGACGGACGCGTCATTCTGAGAGTCTGTGGCTGTACACCCTAAAACTTCGCTTTTGCTTTATTGCACATTCGTGATCAATATAGTCTACCGCACAAACTTCACAGGGTAGTTTGTATAGTTGACCAAATTGATAACGATACTGCAATAAACCAAAAAGTTTGTTTTTGTACGTACGCAAGCGGAAGCAGCGTCAGTATTCAGTATGGCAGGATTAATCGGCATCGCCAGGATTAGCGCAAGCAGCATCAGTTAAGGCTGGCGAATGTTGTCATCATTGCCAGGATTAACGCAAGCTCAAATCAGCATCGCCAGGATATCATCATAAGCTGGATTGCCACATAATCCTTTAGATACCGATACAAATACTATCATATGAATACTGTACTACGATTTCAAAAAACATTCTCATTCTTAATCTTGCAATTTAAAATTTAATCTGAATCTTCGCAATTTAATTGCAATAAAAGTTATAAAACTTTAAATGATAAGCCAATTAATTCTATAAAAATATAATAAAAAGTGCTTTCAGTTTAACGTTGCATCCGATGCCGTAATTGAAATACGACGCCCAACCCTTCCCACCAGAAATCAGACGATATCACAAGCATACGAACCACAAGCGTACGAAACACCAGCACACAGAGACAAATCATAGAAATCAATGCACACACACCAAACTAAAAAAGAGCTAAAAGCGGCGGCCGCCTTTTTTATCCCTATCTGACTATTTAGGCAAAATGATGCAACGCTAACGTTTTGGCACTTTCTACTATTGCTATAATGACCTGAATGATCATTTAATTGAAATGAAAATCAATCAGTAGATTAAGAATGTAATCATTTTGAAACCGTTACCACCTTTAAACCTATACTATACTAATGGTTAAATGCTATAGCCAGTGGAGTAGTTAAATAGTAATGCGATATATTGAAACAAATCTTAAAATGCTGTTCAAGCTCTCTGCACTGTTCTCTAAAACACAAATGAATCGCACTTACCAATAACTACTCCACGAATAATTCATAAATTACACAATTTATTTAAAAAATTGATGAAAAAAAAAAATGGATAAAAAATTTGCTTGGGTTTAAGAAAAAATTGATTTAAAATTAAATTTGATAAAAAAATTGACTTGGCTTAAAATAAAATCGGGCAAAAAATTGACTAAGGTAAAAAAAAAATGATTAAAAAAAACACTGAGGAATTCTAAATATTAGGACCGAATCTAAAACTCAAAATCCTTAAATCACGATTCTCAAAGCGGTATTTTTGCCAATTCATTAATAATAATTATATATCTATGTATATATACTAGATGTATAATCACAATCTGGAATGAAACGAAAAATATTTCGACTAAATTCAAAATCGGAGCCTATAGCGCTTGAAATCTATCCTCGGAGGCTCCGAGTGAAGCAAAGCATGGTTTTAACTAAATTCCGCGATACGTAACGAGAATATCTGTTATTTTGATAGCAAATTGTGTGAAAGGAGGCTGTCCTGTGAGTGGCCGAGTAAAGCAAAGCAGTAACTTTTGCAACTTTTGCACTTTTTGAAATGTTGAATCCGTAACGAGAATATCTGCCTTCCCTGTGAACAACGGCACCTCTTTGCGATCGCTTCAGAAGGAGTGGCAAATCATCATCTCTTCACCAGTAAAAACAGCCGAATCGATATCCCTTGACACACCAGTCCGGTTAGATAGCTGGACAAGCCCCAGCTGGGGCCAAGTATTGGTTACGTTAGTGCGGTGAAATGAACTGGTGTAGAGATGAATGATCTGAAGCACGGCACGGTACCCAATCATTTTAAACAATTATTTCTATCGTGGTCCGTCTCTGTACCTTTAGATTAGATAACTGAAGATAACAATTGGGTAGTTTGTACAAACTGCACAAGCATATTACTCGGAAACCCAGAGAGGAACATTTACTTAAAGTACCTTCGCAAATAATTTTAAAATCGGAACAAATAGCGCTTGGAGAATCTTAAAAAATATTTATATGTACCAAGTCACAGTACGAATCAAATATTCAAACATCAATAACCCTTGCAAAATACAATTGAATTCGTATTAAAAAGTAAGGTCAAATGATTGACTAAATGTGGAATTTAATTAGATTTAAGACGAGACAATTTTGAAATTGTCTGAAGCATGAAAAGTAATATGGTTGGACAACCATTAATCAAAATCAGATAAACAAATTTGGAATCTTAAAATCACATCAGGGTTATTAACATTTGAATAAATAAAAAAATATATTTGGGACGGGATAGGAATCAATTTTTTAAATATTATTGCGTCATCAAAACATTACTACATACAGGCATGCCCCCAAGTTACGTAACTATTGAGTTCTGTAAACTTTTAAATAACTTGAATTTTAAGTTAGTCGAATTAGAAAATTGCATAAGTACAACTTTATAAAAAAATTATGAACGCATATAAAAACAAAGGGTGTATTTGAGGTGTATGGTTATGAAGAGAAATGCAGTTTTCTGGCAATTTCCACCCTTCATACGCAACTGCAAATTACAAAGGTCGTTGGTTACGCAAGTTTGGGGATACCTACACTTAAAATTATTTAATTCTATTAATAAAATTACTTATCCACAAAATCTAATTTATGTTGTCAAGTATCTCTGTATTACAAATTATATCTTATTATCTCTATATTATGAATTAAATCTACATATAATTAGTTTGTGTGGATAAGTTTCGAGCTACAACCAAGTAATAAACAAAGAATTGTCTATTTATCTATAACTAATTAATTATTATTGCATGGAGATTTCAAGAACACTTAATGCAATATATGAATGCAATACTAAAATAGTTTATCACTTGGTTACAGCTAAACTATTTTCTAAAGTCTCCTCAGCGATGTTCTTGATCCGATGTTTTCTATCCAAAGTCATCTAGGTTCCCACGTTGTTCTAGATCCGAGTGCATCGTAATCGGAAGTTGAAGTAGTGTCATCGTAGTCATCCACCTGCAGATATTCTGGTTCCAGCAAAAGCCCATTAGCTAAAAATACATTAAATTTTAGATTGCGAAAATGTTAAGAATATAAATCCTTTCACTGCTAGTATCAAACAAATATTAATAAACCATACCAAGGTATTGCCTAAACCAGTGGTTCCCCAAGTGTGCGTCAGGGCACCCTGGAGAGCCGTCTTTCCAGGGGTGCCACGCAGAATATTGCAAAAGGTTTATAATTAAGTTGAATAAACTAATAGAAAAATTAACCCGGGTATTTTGCAGACTGACATCATTTACAATGAGATGGCTTTCAATAACACCAAATAACATATTTAAAAGATCCATTACAGTTAGTCATGATATAACTTAGAGAAGGTTTGGAAAAAGCTTAGTTCAAAAAGGGCGCTGTGAGCGGAAAAAGTTTCGAAACCACTGGCCTAAACTATTTATACAGAGTTACGGTTTGTCTAGAGTAAATACAATACAATTCATGCTGCTACGAAATAAATAAATATCATTCAAATAGTAAAAGGATTTATAAATTTCTTTCGTTTAATGCAATATATCACTGAATGAAAATGTTATTCGTAATGGACAAGTTTAAACCGGAATTCTTAAACAAAATTAATGCTGTGTTACTTTAAGTAAATTTTATGTGAATTAAATATTACAATTAATTCTAAATGCCGTAAACATATTGCATTAATGGTTAACACTAACTTCAAGTTATTTTATATTGTGAAACTTGAAGTAAATTTAAGATGTCATGACATAATAATTTTTCGTACATACAGACTGTTAAAGAAAGTGACGTCAACTTTAATGCTGGATACTATTAAATGACACTGTTCAAGCTGCAAATCGAATATGTTTTGCAGCGTTGCAGAAATGTTTTCTAGGATACAAGCAAATAATATAACCAGAATTTTTAAAATGTGATTTCTTGTCATAACTTTGTTGTTGGAAGAGTTGACACCGCTTTCTTGAATGCTCTGAAACTTGCCGTCCAAAATTATAAAAATTAAAAAATATATTTGTAACATCCTCATTATTAGCCTTCTTGTGACCGATCTGCTTAAACATTTTTTCAACCAAGTCGTTGACAGCTCCTGTGTGATTGCAAATTTGAGGAAAATACAAATAATTTACCTTTTATATCCGAAGCTCTTTCTGGATAGAACTGCAACTTCCATCTGGTAAGCTGTTGGTTAACATTGATGTACTTCAACTTCGGGAAGAAAGGGTCGAGTCCCGTCTAGACTGCAATTACCAGTTCGGTGTCTAGTTCTTCGTAAGTTCGTTGCAATTCCATATGAAGAGCCCTAAAATAAAACAAACGTATTAAAATTCTTGTATTTTCAAATTGGTTTAAGGTGTGCGACGATGGAACAAAAGAACTTCCATCCAAATATTCAGCAGCCGAAATGATCTTACTTTTTGTAAATTTTACGTGAATATATATAGTACAATTCATTCCAAATGCTGTATATATACAGGGTCCGTCATTTCACCTCCCGTCTTCTATAGCTCAGTTACTAATCGAGTTAGGAATTTGATATTTTGCAGACTTTACTTGATTTCTTATTTGGGCTTTATTGTTGCTTTTAATAAAATTTTATGGGTATGTAGGCATCTATAAACTGCACCCGAATAAGCAACAAAATATATACCATGCAATTTAAAAATATACATCATCATGACGTCACTTTTTTGGGACACCCTGTATAATCAAAAATAATTTCCTGAACTACGCCCCAGAATGTAAGTAAGGCCCGCAAAATATCAAAATCCTAACTCAATTAGTAACTGAGCTATAGAAAACGGGAGGTGAAATGACGGACCCTGTATATATTGCATTAATACTAACAACAAGTTATGTAGTGTTGTGAATACTTGACGAAGATTTTAGCTGTCACGAATAATAACATAAAATAAAATTAGTTTTCCTATATAACTTGCCGTCGAAAATCACAAATGATTAAAAAAATATATTTGTAATATCGTCATTATTAGACTTCTTGTGACCAATATGCATAAACACATTAATTGAACCAAGTCGGTTGACAGCTCCTATGTGCTTGCACATTTGAGGAAAATAACTTACCGTTTATATCTGCAGGTCTTTCGAGGATCCGACTGCAATTCTTCATCTGCAAAGATGCGGGTTCATTGATGTACTTCAACTTCGGCACGAAAGGGTGGAGTCCTGTCTGCATTGCAGCTACCAGCCAGTCCTGTGTCTTGTTCCTCCAAAGTTGGTGGCAATCAGAAGTTCTTCACCGTCATCTCGCAATTGCATGGATCATGAAAACAGAAAAGAGGTGTACAAAAAGTGAACCGTATGTACGAGGATTATTAAGAACTGCCAAAACAACTAACTAATCAACATACACAACTTCAGATTTCTGTCCAATTTCATTTATGCGTGACCACAAGTACTGGTATGTCTGTAATTTACTAATTACGTTAGCAAAGTTACTTTTGCAACTTTTGCACTTTTGTGCCTTTTGCACTTTTTCAAATGTTGAATCCGTAACGAGAATATCTGCCTTCCCTGTGAACAACGGCACCTCTTTGCGATCGCTTCAGAAGGACTGGCAAATCATCATCTCTTCATCAGTAAAAACAGCCGAATCGATATCCCTTGAGACACCAGTCCGGTTAGATAGCTGGACAAGCCCCAGCTGGGCCCAAGTATTGGTTACGTTAGTGCGGTTGAAATGAACTAGTGGAGAGATGAACGATCTGAAGCACGGCACGGTACCCGATCATTTTAAACAATTATTTCTATCTTGGTCCGTCTCTGTACCTTTAGATTAGATAACTGAAGATAACAATTGGGTAAAAACTACTGAGAAGCAGTAAAAAACTTAAGACATACAAGAATTTGTGGTTAACTAACTTATAGCTAAATTCATATAAAACAAAAAAACATTTGAAGTGCGCTTTACCCCCAAGTTGACTAAAATGAATACATCCTATAACCTAATCTAGTATATTGAATACTGCACCCCCCATCTAAACTGTAAGTTCACTGTATTAACAATTGATAAGCGCGTAATTCTATGCTTAACAGGTGGCTAGTCTATTAAGCGACAAATTAAATTTAAACTTACAAGAACAATCAATCTCATTATTATACTGGCTCATATAATAACAAAACATCTAGTTTATATTGAATTAGTTGTCCAGCTTCTCTTTCTGTATAATTATTAACTCATTCAATCATTAAATTGAATAAATGAATGCAATTTAGAATTTTGAGAACCATCGGCACAGCAATTTAAAAATTGCTTTCCACGATTTAATTCCGTGTTAAATTGAACAAACACTGATTTTTCTTTGACAAAAAATTTAATAATACATTCCAACACTTGGCTAGGGTGAAAGATATATTATTAAAACAAAAAACATGGAAAAATTAACACTCCATGAAAACTAATTGAAAAATTGAAACTTTGAATGCATAATAATGAATGCATTATATTTCTGTGCTTTGTTAATTGTTTATAATGTTTATTGATAAAGTAACACATGCAAGCTAGGTCTAATCAATAATGTGTTACTTACATTGATTTGGTAGATAATTAAAAGTGTCAATGACAATTCAATTTAAATGAATTGTTGGTTATTGAATATTTATTAGTCTATTAATTATTCGTAAAATTCATTTGTACTATTAATACAATTACAACATTTCGAATTACGAGTTCCTAATATGATTAACTGTGACACATTACTGCTTTGAAATATTGCAGTAAGACAAGTTTTGTTATACAAACTAAACAATTTAAAAAAGTAAAAAAATTATAAAAATATAACGCGTAATGACTGTGATTTATAAATTCTTGCACATATTAATTGAAATTTGAATAGATTATTGGCAATGAATTGGTTCATATAAATTGATCAACAACTTTTATTCCCACTATGGAAAATATTTTATCAATGAGAAATGCGTTTACATACATGTTACATAAACAAGATGAACTTGTTTCCTAGACGGGTCGAATATAATAAGCGCAGGAGTAAGCTAATATCAAATATAATATCAAAGACATACGTCTAAGAAAATCCCACCCCATCAACCAATTTCAGACGAAATTGTACCTACACCTATGATATCATTAAGATATCAGAACCTAAAAACCAGCAACTGGTTCAATTTCAGACGAAATTGTACCTACACCTATGATATCATTAAGATATCAGAACCTACAAACCAGCAACTGGTTCTATCATAGCATACACACCAAGGAGTCTTCTGAAAGACAAATTAAGCAAGTAAATTGCTATAGTGTTAAACAACGCTAAAGTCGGCGGCCGCCTTTTTCCTAATTAACAATCAGTCTCAACATCAACACTCACACAATACCTATAGTCTTTTCGACATGCATCACGAATGTATAATCGCATTTCTCATTGTATTTATGACACCTAGTAATGTGGCAAGAATATGATTATTTAAAATAATTGCATTGTATAAGTTGCATTTGAAAATATGTCTGAAAACTAGACAATTTTTGAGGGGTAGTTTAACATGGCAAGTTAAATCTACTTCTAATCTAAAATCGATTCTACTTTAAATGGATGTTTTTAATATGAACCGACTAATAACCATTAAACCCAAAAAATTGACAATAAAACATTAATTTTTGTAAATTATTATGCAAGGCTGTGAGGTTCTGAGTGAAGCAAAGCAGTAACTTTTGCAACTTGTGCACTTTTTGAAATGTTGAATCCGTAACGAGAATATCTGCCTTCCCTGTGAACAACGGCACCTCTTTGCGATCGCTTCAGAAGGACTGGCAAATCATCATCTCTTCATCAGTAAAAACAGCCGAATCGATATCGGTGAAATGAACTAGTGGAGAGATGAAAGATCTGAAGCACGGCGGGATACCCGATCATTATAAACAATTATTTCTATCGTGGTCCGTTTCTGTACCTTTAGATTAGATAACTGAAGATAACAATTGGGTAGTACAAACTGCACAAGCATATTACTCGGAAACAGAGAGGAGCATATGTATATATAAAATAATAAGATACATGACAGAGGCGTCATATATTTAATGTGAATAATATTAATAAATGCAAGAATTGTATAATTTGGTTCTTTGCTATAATAATTAAAATGAAATAAACTTACAAACGAATTTTAATAACAACTAAATGATTAATAACTTGTGATTAAGGTTCACAATAGAACAAAATGTATGAATGTCAACAGCCAAGCAAGTTTGAAGCAAATAAAAATGAACTGTTGACTAAAACACATTAGTGCGAATACAAAATGTGCAATCATGTCGTTAACGCCAATAATAATCTTTATGTGAAATTATTTAATTGAAGTGTACAAAATAAACAAACAAATAAGCACAGATTAATAAAAAAATTAAAGTGAAACTGAGCGCCGAGTTCTGGCATTAAAAGGAGTAAATTTTTACATGTTGTCAGCGCAATCATTTGCGCTTTAAATGAAAGTTAAATTCATTAAATCGTAGATCATTATTTCTACAAGCTGGGTTTCAACCAGCAACGCCTGGAATTTAATCCAGCTTTATCCATCTTCATGATTGCAGAATTAACTTTAATAATCAATAAATTTCTGCATCGACAGCTCTCACAACTCTACTGTTTACTCAAAGAGTATTGAGTATTTAATTGAAAGCAATGCGCAAAATTGAATGAAATAATACGTACGCAGAAAATTAATTCCCCAAACTGGATTCTCACCAGCTATCTCTAGACAACAAATCTAGTATTCTACCATCTTCATAGCCGAGAAATTAATTGAATGCCTTCTCAAAATTTCAATATATACTCGTAATTGATCAATAAAGTTTAAATTATGAAAATTTTATGAGGTTACGACTTTGTTGAAAAGTTGATCAATTGTTTCATAGTGACCTACAAAAATTGTGTGAAAGGAGGCTGTCCTGTGAGTGTCCGAGTAAAGCAAAGCAGTAACTTTTGCAACTTTTGCAACTTTAGCGCCTTTTGCACTTTTTTAAATGTTGAATCCGTAACGAGAATATCTGCCTTCCCTGTGAACAACGGCACCTCTTTGCGATCGCTTCAGAAGGACTGGCAAATCATCATCTCTTCATCAGTAAAAACAGCCGAATCGATATCCCTTGAGACACCAGTCCGGTTAGATAGCTGGACAAGCCCCAGCTGGGCCCAAGTATTGGTTACGTTAGTGCGGTTGAAATGAACTAGTGGAGAGATGAATGATCTGAAGCACGGCACGGTACCCGATCATTTTAAACAATTATTTCTATCTTTGTCTGTCTCTGTACCTTTAGATTAGATAACTGAAGATAACAATTGGGTAGTTTGTACAAACTGCACAAGCATATTACTCGGACACACAGAGAGGAACATTTACTTAAAGTACCTACGCAAACTATCTTAAACACTATAGGCTATCCTCCAAGGCTCTGAGTGAAGCAAAACAGTAAGTGTTCCAAGTAAAATACATGATATGCGACCCAATTAAATTAATAATTATTTCTAATCGTGGTCCGTCTCTGTACCGTTAGATTAGATAAATTAAGAAATTGGGTGATTATTGGTGCAGAAAAAATGTAGCTCAGAGCTCAGAGGAATATTTACTTAAAGTACCTACGCAAATAATTTAAAACAAAACTGATCAGAAGTCTGATATGTGTATATTGTTTCATTTAAAAGCGCGCTTACTAATATGACTATAAAAGCAATTATTGTCCATTGAATTTGATTTGGACACTGGTAGATTTTTGAACCAACAATTAAAATATTGACGCTCCAAATGTTTCTAGTTATGAATAATGCTTGTAAATTGCAGAACAAAAATTATTGTATTGGTATAAATATTTACCAATAATTAGTAATTTCAGGCCAATTTCTTGACTGCTGGATGAATGTTTCAAAGCAAACTTGGATACAATCAGTTGTCTTGGAGACAAAACATTACACGGCATTATTCATAACCAGTTGCGGTTATTAGAAATGAAAGTTCCTACCTTTAGAATCCCCTGGCAGTCTTGAAGGTCGTTGCTGCGAAATTGGCTCCGATGACGATTTCTGCCGCGCGGCAGTACTAGAAGGCTGCATATACTTTCGTCTCTCAATGATGTTCCAGTTACCAATTCAACGAAGCAATTATTCTTTCCTAAAACATAAACACCTATTAAAATAGTGAAATATTACAAGAATCGCTGATTTCAGAAACCGCCCAAATCCACTTTTGGTTATACGTATTTGAATTATACATAGAATGGCGCATAAAAGATGTAGTTCTTTTGATTGAGCGCAAAAAGAACCTTATTCTAATATTTAAAAGGTGTATTGGACCCTCTGAAAATATCAACCGAGAGCAGACATAATCTTAGTTCGTGACTAATTAATATTTATTTAATTATTTTAAAACTAGATGTGTCACTTGAGTTGTTTCTGAAATAAGGCGAGCGATGAAACATTGTGGTAACCAGTCAAAATGGGTACAGGGGTGCGTTTGACTTTGAATCAATCTTAATAGAATACAAATATAATTGAAGTGTTTAGTTTTCAACATTTATGAATGCACAATTAAAATTAACAACTATTGAAATATTGCCCCCGATTAAATTTAATTTGGATATAAATAAACAATAAAGGCAAGTAAAAAAATATCGACACACTAATTAATAGTTTTGAATAATGTTGGTCAATCGAAAACAAGTTATTTTTAATACAGAAAACTTGTGAAATACTAACATTATTCATAACTAGGTGATAAATAAAAAAATTCTTACCTTGTAATTCCTCCGATGATTTGCAAAACTGTGAAGCGACGGTTGGTTGGGTGAAGTTACCATAGGAGATAGTCGCTGTTCCTCGGCAGGTAAACAAATTCACATCAGTTCTGCGTTGCATTAACAGATGGTCCATTTACCAATTCAACGAAGGTATTTGTTCTGAAAAATTGAAAATTATATTAACAGTGAGACATGTTTGGTCGTTTTTTGGAAGCAAATTGAAATTAAAGTTGTAAAAATTTTGCAAGTACCTACTAATTGTAAATAAATTTATTAGCAATGCAAATTTTAAAAGTCTGCAAGTACACTTTGTGCAGACGTAAGGATGCGACTGTTGCAGTTATTTGTTAGTATCGATGGCTCAAAATATTTTGTACCACCGTTACTTGCAAATTTATATGTTAACATAATTTGTACGTCTGTAACGCTAAGGCTGAAAAATATTTAGTTACATCAATTATGATACATAACTGCGATGGGTTCTACAAAGTTAATCTGGTCTCACCTATAATTGGAAGATTCCAACAATTACCGTTTGTATGTGATCTTAGTAATCGCACACATGATAACTGGTGCAAGCCCGGCTCAATTTAGGAATCCGATTTTAATTGAATTAATAAATTATATACCGTTGCGGTCAGCGTACACACCACTAGAATTAATTTAACACCACTAATGCAAAATTCACTTCGACAAATCAGGTTTCTATGTTTTCGTTTGAATATCAGATCGTAATTAATGTAACATTTCAAGACAACAGCAAAATTTATGGTAAAAATTAGTTTGTTATTAAATTATTATTATAATTATATTTAAATAACTTGCAGTTAAATAAATTTTCATGCGTTTCCGAATGTTGAATGCTGTATTGTTCGATACAACATTCAACATTCGGAAACGCATTCAGTGCATGTGCAGCCAATATCAACACAGTAATCAATAGTTTTGAATAATGTTGATTAATAAAGCACAAGTTATTTGTAATGCAAACACATTATTCATAACGAAACGTCATAAATATAAAAATTCCTACCTTATAATTCCTTCGACGATTTCTGTTCAGTGAAGTTACCATCGGAGACGATTTCTGTTCCTCGACGGTATAAACGGACTCGCATTTACAAAATTTCAATGGAGGTATTCGCTGGTCTGAAATGTTAAAAATTATTTTAACAGTGTGGTTTACGTTTGGTTGTTTTTTAGGAAGCATTTTTAAATTAAATTTGGAAAAAATTTGCAAGTAATGAGAATATCTACTAATTTTAAATGAATTTTTAACAATGAAAGTTTTAAAAATCTGTATGAAAAATAAGAATTTATGTTGGATAAGTAGGTATTAATCATATTAATATTCTTGTGATTTTGAGCGCAAATTTTTATAAACAATACAAATGTAATTTATTATTAAATACATTTTATTGCATTTGTAATGTTGCGCCATAAGGAGGCTTTATTAGATTTATTTTAATGAGTTTAACAATGATTTGAGGAATGTTTTCAAAAGCTATTGAATTGAGACTATCACTTTTTTGCCTAGCTAAACTGAATCTTTTGTGTAGCGGTACAATGGGTTCGGCTTTGGACAGGAAAAATAGCGATTTCTCGAATATTCCGCGTTCATTTAATTAGATTTTAAGCCAATTTTGGGGTAATTAGAAAAGGTTTTCAAATAGGATGTGTGAAATTATGATAATTGGAAATGTGGAGTGATTTTATGCACCAAAAAAGTGCATAAAACCACGCAAATTTCGCAAAAAAATCAATTGCTATTACCTAAACATCTTCCAGACGAATTCGTGTCTTCTGCGAAAATTTGGGGGCTCAATTGGGTGCGTGGGCGGCGATTGGGGGGGCGACTTCCAGCTTCCAGTGGATTTCGCAAGTCGGAATGTTGAAACACATCGCAGCAATCGTTCTGAAACAATAAATGATTAATTAGTAACTTCGTTAATTGATTTCGTTGTGAATAATTCACCTAGCAAGTGCGAGGTGTTAAAGCGTTGAACGTTCACAGGCGACTGCTCTGTTCTCTCAACGCCCCGCTTTCCGCTCGGGCGACTCTAAGGTCAGTTTTTTGGAAAGAGCCTTGGCCGGGCGAGAGCACAATGCTGGCCAGCTGCCTGCAAGAACCCGTAAAATTTCATGTGGTAAAAAATGTAACACGTATAAAATAAAATATATACATTAATTAATAAACTTCGAACAGACTCAAAATTGTGTTATATCTGCATATATTTTTAAACAAATCATTTGGAAGATTCACCTACATTTAAGATTTTGTAGCACTAAAACAGCAAAATATTCAAACAAGTGCCCATCAGTATTATTGTTGATATTTTACAATTGTAACGTGAATATGGCTATGCTGACAATATGGTCAATTGGCTTTATCTCAGCAACTTATATTCTTACCTTGATTTTCTTTAATTTAATTAATTCATGTTTTGTACAATTCTTCAGCAAATTTGAGATTGGTTATGCTTTAAATAAGTGAGAAACTCGAATATATAACTTTCTGATTTGACCAGCATGAATTAGCAATTACTGAAATTTCTGCAAATTTAATTAAATCATGTGTTGTATATTCCATGCCACTCATTTCATGAGTAAACCTTAAATAAGTGAGAAAATTGAGTTATCAAGTTTCCGAGTTAACCAGTTAAAGTTACTGAAATTTCTGATAATTAATTTAATGTATATTTTGAACATTTTATGCCAGATCTTGTATACAGTATACTTGAATACAAATCCTCTGAAAATTATACCACAAATATGTCTAAAATAAGTGAGAAAATCGTGTTATTAACTTTATGAGTTGACCTGTATAAGTTATCAGTCACTGAAATTTCTTAAAATTTATCTACTGGATGTTTTGAAAATATTATGCCAGAGCTGTTTACAGTATACCTGAATACAAATCCTCTGTAAATTATACTACGAATATGTCCCAAATAAGTAAGAAAATCGTATTCTTAACTTTCTGAGTTGACCAACATGAATTATAAATTACTGAAATTTTTGAAAATGTATCTAATTCATATTTTGTATATTTTATGCCAGATTTGTATACAGTATACCTGCATACAATTCTTCTGCAAATTCGAGGAAGATTGTGATGTAAATAAGTTAAACAATCGAAAATATAACTTTCTGATTTGGCCAGTTTGTATTATCAATTAATAAAATTTCTAATTTAATTAACAGATATCTGTTCAGTATACCTGAAGCTAATTCTACTGAAAATTTGACAAAGTTTCAGTATTAAATAAGTGACAAAAATTGACACATAGTTATGCAATCACAAGTATGAATTAGTCAATATTGAAATTTCTGAAAATTTATTTATTGCATATTATTTAACAGATATCTGTTCAGTATTCCTGAAGCTAATTCTCATGAAAGTTTGACAAAGTTTCAGTATTAAATAAGTGAGAAAATCAACACTATAACTTTAGGCAATCACAAGTATGAATTAGTCAATACTGAAATTTCTAAAAAATTATTTATTGCATATTATTTAACAGATATCGGTTCAGTATTCCTGAAGCTAACTTTCATGAAAATTTGACCAAGTTTCAGTATTAAATAAGTGAGAAAATTGACACTATAACTTTATGCAATGACAAGTATGAATTAGTCAATACTGAAATTTCTGAAAATTTATTTATTGCATATTAATTAACAGACATCTGTTTAGTATTCCTGAAGCTAACTTTCATGAAAATTTGACCAAGTTTCAGTATTAAATAAGTGAGAAAATTGACACTATAACTTTATGCAATGACAAGTATGAACTAGTCAAAACTGAAATTTCTGAAAATTTATTTATTGCATATTAATTATCAGATATCTGTTCAGTATTCCTGAAGCTAATTCTCATGAAAATTTGACAAACAACAGTATAACTTTAATAACTTTATGCAATGACAAGTATGAATTAGTAAATACTGAAATTTCTGAAAATGTATTTATTGCATATTAATTATCAGATTCAGTATACCTGAAGCTAATTCTCATGAAAATTTGACAAAGAGTCAGTATTAAATAAGTCAAAAAATCAACAATATAACTTTCTGCTTTGACAAGTATGAATTAGTCAAAACTGAAATTTCTGAAAATCTATGTATTGCATATTAATTATCAAATATCTGTTCAGTAATCCTGAAGCTAATTCTCATGAAAATTTGACAAAGTTTTAGTGTTAAATAAGTGAGAAAATCAACACTATAACTTTATGCAATGACAAGTATGAATTAGTCAATAATGAAAATTCTGAAAATGTATTCATTGCATATTAATTATCAGATATCTGTTCAGTTTTCCTGATGCTAATTCTCATGAAAATTTGACAAAGTTTCAGTATTAAATAAGTGAGAAAATCAACACTATAACTTTAATAAGTTTATGCAAGGACAAGTATGAATTAGTCAATACTGAAATTTCTGAAAATTTATTTATTGTATATTAATTATCAGATATCTGTTCAGTATTCCTGAAGCTAATTCTCATGAAAATTTGACAAATTTTCAGTATTAAATAAGTGAGAAAATCAACACCATAACTTTATGCAATGACAAGTTTGAATTAGTCAATACCGTGCCGTGCCAAGATGGACATCGGCATGTCTTTGCGAATGCTCCATCAGCGCAACTAAATTGAACTGTGAGAGAAATGATAATGTGATGCACGGCACGGTACCCAATTAAATTCATAATTATTTCTAATCGTGGTCCGTCTCTGTACTGTTAGATTAGATAAATTAAGAAAACAATTGGGTAGTTTTTGGTGCAGAAAAAATGAAACTCAGAGCTCAGAGGAATACTTACATAAAGTACCTACGCAAATAATTTAAAACAAAAGTGATCAGAAATCTGATATGTATATTGGTTTGATTTAAAAGTGCGCTTCCTAATATCCTAATATATAAAAGCAATTATTGTCGATTGAATTTAGTATGGACACTGGTAGATTTTTGAACCAACAATTAAAATATTGACGCTCCAAATGTTTCTAGTTATGAATAATGATTGTAAATTGCAGAACAAAAATTATTGTATTGGTATAAATATTTACCAATAATTAGTAACTTGAGGCCACTTTCTTGGCTGCTGGATGAATGTTTGAAACTAAACTTGGATACAATAAGTTTTCTCGGAGACAAAATATTACACAGCATTATTCATAACTAGTTGCGGTTATTAGAAATGAAAGTTCCTACCTTTAGAATCCACTGGCAGTCTTGAAGATCGTTGCTGAGAAATTGGCTCCGATGACGATTTCTGCGGTGCCGGTAGTCCTAGAAGGTTGCATATACTTTCGTCTCTCAATGATGTTCCATTTACCAATTCAACGAAGAAATTATTCTTTCCTAAAACATGAACACCTATTAAAATAGTGAAATATTACAAGAATCGCTGATGTCAGAAACCGCGAAGTCCACTTTTGGTTATACGTATCTGAGTTATACATAGAATGGCGCATAAAAGTTGTAGTTCTCTCGATTAAGCGCAAAAACAACCTTATTCTAATATTTAAAAGGTGTATTGGACCTTCTGAAAATACCAACTGAGAGCAGAATTAATCTTAGTTCATGACTAATTAATATTTATTTAATTATTTCAAAACTAGATGTGTGACTTGAGTTGTTTCTGAAATATGTGATTCAATGTGTATGCTAACGTTTTAATGTTACTTGTTTATGACAAAAAATTAATAAATGCTATTCTTTATCAATCAATCTTAATAGAATACAAATAAAATTTAAGCGTTTAAATTGCAACATTTATGCATGCACAATTAAAATTAACAACTGTTTAAATATTGCCTCCGATTTAATTTTATTTGGATATATATAAAGTTTATGACCGAAAATTGAAAAATATCGATGCACTAATTAATAGTTTTGAATAATGTCAATCAATTGAAAACAAATTATTTTTAATACAGAAAACTTGTGAAATTTAACATTATTCATAACTAGATGTGAAGTATAAAAATTCCTACCTTATAATTCCTTCGAGGATTTGCAAAACTGTGAAGCGACAGTTTTTCGGTGAAATCACCATCGGAGACGATCGCTGCTTCTCGCCAGGTAAACAATTTCACGTCTGTACTGCGTTGCATTAACAGACAGTCCATTTATCAATTCAACGAAGGTATTTGTTGTTCTGAAATATTAAAAATTATTTTAAAAGCGAGATATGTATGGTTGTTTTTGGAAGCAAATTTAAAAAATTTAAATAAATTTATTAGCAATGCAAATTTTAAAAGTCTGCACAGTGTTTGAAATTATGTTAGCTAATTATTGTTCAAAACATTTTTGTAGGTATGCAAATTAATAAATAAGCAGCATGTTTATTTGGACGTTACGGATGCGACCGTGCAATTATTTGTTAGTATCGATGGCCCAAAATATTTTGTACCATCTTTACTTGCAAATTTATATGTAACAGAATTTGTACGTCCGTAACGCCAAGCCTGAAAAAATATTTGGTCGCATCAATTCAGATACATAACTGCGATGGGTTCTACCAAGTTAATCTGGTTTCACCTATAATTGGAAGATTCCAACAATTACCGTTTGTATGCGATCTTAGTCATCGCCCACATGATAACAGGTGCAAGCCCGGCTCAATTTAGGAATCCGATTTTAATTGAATTAATGAATTATATACCATTGCGGTCAGCGTACACACCACTAGAATTATTTTAACACCAATAATGCAAAACTCACTTCAACAAACCAGGTTTCTATGTTTTTGTTTGTATATCAGATCATAATTAATGTAATGTTTCAAGACAACAGCAAAATTGATGGTAAAAATTAATTTGTTATTAAAATGTTGCAAATTATTATTATTGTTAAATTTAAATAACGGGCAGTTAAATAGCGAACAATACAGCATTCAACACTTGGAAATGTATTGAAATATTGCAAAGAAATTCCTTGGAAAGTTTTTATCAGACACAACCTCACTCACAATAAAAGTACCAAAAAAATGTGCAGCCAATTAATTTTTAAACGGGGTAAATTCAAACTACGCACAAGACACAAAATGCGTGCAATAATTAGTTGCATTTTAAAATCATTTGGAACAATTATTACACGCGAATTTGTTAATTGTACATTAAAACAATGGAATGAATTGAACGTTAATTGCGACAGTTTTGAAGCGTAGAAACAATAGAGCTCAACCAATACTTTCCTGAATATTGTAATAGAATTTAAGAAGTGTTGCAATCACGCATTGCTTACCAAACCGATGGAACAAGACCAGCAGATAAATTAACACGATTATTTGCAGCAGCTACTAATAGGTTCCGGAAAGATGGTGTTAGATAAATTACTGATAAATTACTTACTATTGATATTTTCACAAATGGTTCGAATGTTAGATATCTTAGGCGAGTATCTGCAATACCGCCATTTCCCGTTAAAACAGCTGGACGGTAGCATAAAAGGTGAACTGAGAGATCTACCAGGGCTGGTGGGCTTGGAATCAATTTAGCTACCGCCGATACTGTTATAATATTCGATTCAGACTGGAATCCGCAAAATGACTTACAAGCTCAAGCCAGGGCACACAGGATAGGGTAAAAAAATCAAGTTAATATTTATCGATTAATCACTGCCTATTTATCGATTAGTCACTGCCAGATCTGTCGAAGAGGAAATCGTAGAAAGGGCGAAACAAAAGATTGTTTTGGATCACCTCGTCATACAGAGAATGGACACTACCGGAAGGACCGTCCTTGATAAGAAGGGCTCCACCAACAATACTCCGTTTAATAAGGAAGATCTCACCGCGATACTCAAGTTTGATGACGTAGAATTGTTTAAAGATGAGGAGGACGAGAATGACGATCCAGTGGTAAATATCTTTTTGTTTTCTGTAGGGAAACAGTTGCCTGTTTAATTTCATCCAAAATCCAATGTCTTATTTTTAGTGTGATATAGACGAGATATTAAGACTGGCAGAAACCAGAGACGAAGGGCCTGCTATGGCCGGTGATGAATTGCTGTCCGCATTTAAAGTAGCGAAAATAAAGGATTTTGATGAGGACAGTGAACAGTCACCGATAACCGAAGAGGCCGGCCAAGATGAAGACGGCGAGAGCAAAGACTGGGATGACATAATACCAGAGAGGTTGCGGAAGAAAGTGGAGGAGGAGAAGAGTAGAGAAATGGAAGACCTTTACCTGCCGCCTCGGTCCCGGAAGACGTTGCAGCAAATAAAGGAGGGCCGTGGAAACAAACGAAAGCAGAATTACGCGACAGGATCGTGTGCGGAGGGCGAGGAAACTGATGATGAGCGCCCCAGAAAGCGCGGGCGCCCGCCTCTGACCAGCCGGGAGCGGATAAAAAATTTCACTGACGCTGAACTTCGGCGCTTTGTGAAGAGCTTCAAAAAGTTCTGCGTCCCGTTGAAGCGACTGGAGGCAGTAGCATGTGATGCAGAGTTACAGGAGAAGCCGTTGCCTGAACTTAAGAGCCTGGGCGAACTTCTAAGGGAAAGGTGCCGCTCGTACATGGGCGAGCATACGAAAGAAAACATAGACAACGGTGCGCCAGAAGGCAAGAAACGAAACAGGGGCCCTTCGTTTAAACTAGGTATGTCACAATTGATTACACTGTAGCTCTTATTGATTATTACTTTTATTATGTTAGGTGGTGTATCAGTAAATGCAAAGACTATGATGCAATGTGAGGAGGAGTTGCAGCCGCTTGATGATATTTTGCCATCCTTACCAGAAGAACGGAGAAAGTGGAAGCTTGAGGCTCGCACGAAACCAGCTCATTTCGATGTCGATTGGGGGGCTTACGAGGACTCTAAATTATTACAAGGAATTTACCAGTACGGTATGGGCTCCTGGGAACAAATTAAAATGGACCCCTCACTTGGAATAGGAGATAAAATCCTGTCAAACGAAGATAAGAAGCCTCAGGCGAAACACCTCCAATCGAGATCCGATTATCTGCTTAAAGTTCTTAAGCAACAACTAGATCAGAAAAAGGGACCCCCGGTGAAACCCAAACGGCAGCGAAAGTCCAAAGCTTTGACCAAGGAAATCATCGAAGAGGATGGCAGCTCTAACAAAGAAACCACTAATGTTGCAGATACAATCACCAAGAAGATTAAGAAAAAGGAAGACGATTCGCAAGAGTCATCGGAGGTCAGTAAAGACAAAAAAGAAAAAGAAATTACCGTTAAAGACAAAGAGCGGGACAAAAAACGAGAGAAAGACAAGAAGAAGAGCAAAAAGGAAAAGGAAAAGAAGACTGCGGGACCTATGCACTTTACTGCAAACAATGAGCCACGAGCGCTGGATGTATTGGGTGGCTTGGATCCTTCTATATTTAATAAGGTAACTTTTTCTACTGAATGTACATTTTGGTCGGACATAGCCATCACAAATTTAATATGTGTGTGGTTATTCGCATGTAGATTACATTTGGAACGTGCCTCTCCTTCAACCGTCAATATGTGTTCCAAATAACTTTCTGCCAACTCAGATAATTTTTTTGCTAATCTGGACTAATACTTTCAGTGTAAGGAAAAGATGCGTCCCGTTAAAAAGGCCCTAAAAGCTTTAGATAATCCTGACGAGTCTTTAAGTGAGACGGAACAAGCGAACCATACAAGGTTATGCTTGCTACAAATTGGTGAACAAATAAAGCAGTGCCTAAAAGACTACACAGACCCTGAAAAGATTAAAGAATGGAGAAGGTAATTGTGACATGGCTGTGGCAATATTTTGCATTAACGTTTTAGTACGGGTGTGAAGTTATCAATAGGTTTATAAAGAAGTTTTCTCAAAAAAAAAGTTTTCTTGAATGTTTGGGCATCATTGGAAGTAGGATGGTCCTCTTAGCGTACCAGAATAATTTTCACCCTATTTCAACCCCATATATCATACTGACATTTTATTTTTAATTACCAGGCTGGCTAACATCTTATTTCACATTTTCCAGCCGTTGGCATGCTCCCATACAAAAACTAATGATACAGCATTGTTCCCCACAATCCATACAACAGGAATCAAGAAAAATCTGGATGTACTGTTTTCATATTCTCGAAGAAAAAAAAATTCAAACTGGAATTAGTCTGAAATTCATGCAACGACATCTTATTTTCCATTTTTCAACCGGCCTGGTAATCTAAAATAAAATGTCCTGTATGGCATACTGACCATCAGTATGCCACATTATTGGAATCTATTGAGAACTTCACACCCGTCGTTTTAGTTACATATAATAATAAACATTTTAGTAATCTGTGGTACTTTGCCTCCAAATTTACTGAATTCGACTCCAAGAAACTTTACAAGCTCTATAAGAAAGCGTGTAAAAAATCGTCGCACAAGAAAAATGAGGTATACAAGTCAACCCTCGATTATCGATCACTTGCATAAACTTATGTGTAATTTCTAGAATGAGAAGCCCGGTTGTTCGTCTAAAGACAAAGGGGAAAAGGATCATTCCTCGAAACGTCGGCACGAAGATTCCGTTAAAAAGTAATGCACGAAATAGTTTCATGCTACTTATTAAAAATTTGTTTTGCTTATAGACGAAAAGACAAAGTACTTAAGAAACCTAAAGAGGAGGAGAAGGACGATGGTCGTGCACAATCCAGATGGAGAGATTCCAAACCTGCCAAGCCCAATTATCCCGGTCCGGAGAGGTCCCATGATCACGAACGATGGAGTGGTCAACGGGAGCGCTTCTCGTCTGACCATCGGAAGGAACGGTTTGAATATGGCCAGCCGGCTTATGGCAGGGAAAGTGATCAGCCGCGCTCTACTGAAAAACGGTGAATTACTTAGTTTTGCGTTAGACTTATTATTAATGTTTGCATACTCTTTCAGTCCCCCTAGTACTAAAGATGATTGGAGATTCCAGCGGGGCCGTGAAAGTGTGGCACCATTAAACCCGCGACCTATGTACAATCCTCATTATGCGAGTGGTTACGGTGGTGGTGCGGCATATATACCTGGAGACCAGCCCCAATTTCCCAGGGATTGGCGTCCCACGGAACGGGACTACAGACGTGACTACGAAAGGCGACAACAATAAACTACACATAGACACTCGACAAGAGCCGTGTATAGTTATTAATAATAGATACTGTTGATATGCGATATGTATTATTTTCATTTTGCTGCACCAGTTAGTTGGCACTGCGTTAATTGAAACAAATAAATAGTTTTATAAAGTCATTCAGAATTCTAGATATATACAATGGCCTTTTCTTTTATGTACACCTGTAAGACTTCGGTTTTCCCAATATTTAAAAATTAGGTATATTTTACTTGTAATCATAAATTCTTATAATTTATGATATTTGTTTTGGCTCGCGATTTATCTATTTTACTTTTATTTTGTGTGATCGTATAATGGCAGTACTTCTTTACGTTATGTTTGATATTAAATCATTATCGTGACAACTCCAACTTCTTTTAGAGGTAATGCGTGTGTTAGTAACAATAATATTAATAAAATAAAGACAAAGAATTATAGATTAAGTGTAATTTATTCACCTTAAAGGATTTTGCACCAATAATTAAACATCAACTTGAATTTAATTACTTTCTTTATTGACTCAAAAAGTGTTAGTTAGTTTTGGATAAAAGATGTACTTAACGTCAATGACTTTCACACATTGCTCAATTCTACGTGCCCGCAAAACGGCTCAATGCATGTCATCACTTCATGAAATATGTCACTGTTTGTGCCTTCCAATGTCATTTTTCATTTTATCTGTACATCAGTTGGAAATCTTTAGTAACGTCAATGACTTTCACACATTGCTCAATTCTACGTGCCCGCAAAACGGCTCAATGCATGTCACCACTTCATGAAATATGTCACTGTTTGTGCCTTCCAATGTCATTTTTCATCTATTACTTCAGGATTCACTAACTAGGTTTTGATAGATTCAATTTTGTTAAATATGTCCTGTAAATTGTTCGTATGACTGATATTAATGAATTTGCAATAAGATTAAATAATGTTTTTACTCATTACACAAAACAACCAATAATTTGCCACAGTAATGCCCAGTTATTATGTAAATTATACCTTAATATTTTTATTTATTCCCTTGGAGAACATTATCGGTTTTAGATTTCAGCTTTAAATTTAGAATAAGATTTATTAAGCAATTCATGTTATTATTTACTCATAATTAAATAATGTTTTGCCACTTTAGCAAAGAGATATTATTTAGGTTATATTTTAACAATTTATACTTATTCCCTGAAGAGTATTATCCTTTCTATACTTCATTCTAAATTTATAATGACAGTATTTTATTAAATAAGAAATTCAAATGATATTATTTATTTCGTTTTAATTGATATTGTTAGACGAATTGTTTATCATGTCTACTAAGGTAAACACAATTGGAGATAGTAGCATTCTCCTGTCTGAACGCGAATGACACCGGAAAGATTACCTCATTAAAATACACGACATCGCTCAAAGCGTATGCCAGAAATCAATAAAGCTTTCGAATAACCCACGTATGTGACACCGGAACGATTACCTCATTAACATCCGCGACATCGCTCAAAGCGTATGCCAGAAATTAACAAAGCTTTCGAACAACCCACGTATGTGTAACCGGAACGATTACCTCATTAACATCCACGACATCGCTCATAGCGTATGCCAGAAATTAACAAAGCTTTCGAACAACCCACGGATGTGTAACCGGAACGATTACCTCATTAACTTCCACGACATCGCTCATAGCGTATGCCAGAAATTAACAAAGCTTTCGAGCAACCCACGGATGTGTAACCGGAACGATTACCTCATTAATTTCCACGACATCGCTCATAGCGTATGCCAGAAATTAACAAAGCTTTCGAACAACCCACGTATGTGTAACCGGAACGATTTTAAATATACTTCACGGGTATTTGTTTTTGGTACTTTGGTAGGAATGTACCGATTATTGCTACTCAATTTCGAAATAATCAATACCATCCTGAACACAGTCACTTTCAAAATAAATCGGATAATACTCTTTGTAATGATATTCGCGGATACTATTAACGAAGATAATAACGGACTGACGCCACGCTAATCTGGAACCAACTAAACTTTTCGTATGCAAAGCGATGCTATTTATATTAAAATTTTGCCCATTCAGCGATGTGGGATTCCCCGTAACATTATTTCTAATTTCGGTGATCTCACATGGGCCCTATAGCAAGGTTATTGACCTAAAATACTAAATTGTTATGATTTGTCATCGACCGGCTCGGGCGCCTGTGTTTTGTTTATAAAATTGCGTCACCACGCATCGAACGCGTCTTAATAAGTGATTATAAAAGTTCTCGTAATTTCGTTTGCAATCGATTCAAATTGAATACATATTTAATCAAATTACTTATAAAATCCCCCAAATGATCACCCCCTTCCTATTCTAACACAATACTTGGCTTTTACGTGTGTTTTTCAATGTTTATACCTGAGTATGAAATTGTTCCAATTCTATCACGAACCGTTTCAATTAATATCAGTCATTTTTCGTAATAATATATATAAATTAATTCATACAAAATATGTGCATTTCGATCCCTTACACACCTTAATGTTAAATGTCCATATCATAGCATTTATATCACATAGATGACAATGTTTGGAATTTTAGCAATAGGGCAATCGCTCATAAAATTTATTTATATGTACATACACACCATTCAAACATGTGCTGATAAACGGCAACTAGTCCCTCAATTTTGTAATAAAACGGCTTAGGTACATTCTGTGGAACCGAAAGTGTTTCATTTCTGTTATCACTTTTGACGTGTCCGTATAGTTTTTCACAAAAATTACAATTGACTATTTGATACGGATACAACATTTTTTCAGAAGTATGATTTCTATATTTGAATTCTGGAGATACACATGTTAATCATGCCTTGATTTTTTTTTTTTTAATACAATAATTTATAAGAGTATTAAATTTCCATAAATTTTGTTGCATATTCTGGACTAACTTTTATTTAAATAACGAGTATTGTTACAATTTTGTATACCAGAAATAATAAATGCATAGATGCAAAGCATTTATAAACAATATTAGTTTTCTAATATCACCAAAATGAAAGCAATTTCCAGAAGATTGTACAAAGTGGCTATTAGAACGAGCCACTCCCGTCATTGACATCGATTGATGGGAA
Organism: Othius punctulatus; assembly: GCA_951805005.1. Taxonomy (NCBI): domain Eukaryota; kingdom Metazoa; phylum Arthropoda; class Insecta; order Coleoptera; family Staphylinidae; genus Othius; species Othius punctulatus. The sequence continues at coordinate 25,839,463 of OX638147.1, forward strand.
GATTTAATAGGTGGTTGTAGAATATTAAATACTACAATACTAACGTAAAGAATCAATTGAATGTGATGTAAATAAAAGTCAAACATTTGACATTCACATGGAACGTTTCTTCACCTGTAAAATTCGATCGATAAAAATGTAAAATAATCGTGAATACAACATTATTAAGACTATTGCATGCACTTAATTAATAATTATCGACAAAACCTTCATATTGCGGTCTTTTAAGCGGTTTACAAGCATACTAATAGATTATGTGTAATGCAAAAACGTGCACAATCACTTTAAATACTGCATAAAAACTAATTTTGATAATACACATCAATTAACAACTGCAAATTTATCGGGGAACAATTAAAAGTTCATATTATGTCTTATTATGGGTTAATTTCATACTAAAGTTCTCCACAGACTCATCAATATCATTTTGCTGCACTAGTGTGTCAATTAGCTCCCCGTTTTGCAACTCACCGTCATTGCGGATATGCAGAATTTTACATCTTGGTTGCCTTTTCTTCACATTAACCACATCGTAATCCTCACCGATTTTATCCTCTAACTTCCTTTGTAGATTTTGCACTTCCTGCTTTTCGCTATAAATCATAATAATATTGCTATTTTAGTTCGAATTTCTAACTGTAACATTATTAAAAAGTTTAGGCTGTAGCGTGGTAATTATTTTTTTCTTACATTCCATTGAAGATAAATCCCTTTTAGGTTTTCGTAATCGTAATTCTCACTTGGTAGCCTTACTATAACTAATTTTGTTCTGTTTGTTTATACTCGGTACGCCTTTGAGGTTGGATGACGCCGCACCTGTCCGCGCTGAATGTAGATTGGTAGCGTTACCAACATCATTGACTTTCGACGCGTCGTCGCCAGCACTAATCCTCCATCAATTACTGAAATATCTGAAAATTTAATTAATACATGATGGTATATTTCATGCCAGATTTGTATACAGTATACCTGCATACAATTGTTCTGCTAATTTGAGAAAGATTCTGATTTAAATATGTGAGAACACACAAACTTACAGGAATGCCGAGATAAAAATTAAAAACCAATAAACGATCTCTTGCAACTTTTTCTGTGTTCCTGGTACGAAATCCGAAAAGTACAAAATATGTAGTTTTAAAATTTCTATTTAAACTGAGTGCGCAGTATGATAGAGTGCTTAATACTGAATCCAAAAATGCAAACCGCAGTGCTGTGAGGTCCTTAGTTATCGAGAAATAAAATAAAAACCGCATGAAAACTTACACACAAACTTACAGGAATGCAGTCCATTTTTATGTTGGAAACGATAGACAAGTGAATTGCTGAATCCAAATATGCAAATCGCATTGCTGTGCGATCTCTAGTTATTGAGATAAAAATTATAAAATATATTAAATATGGCATATTAAATTCCCTCCCACGCAAAAACTAGAAGGATGGATGTGCATGGAACTGTTTTGGGAAAAGTCTTACATAATAACCCTCTATCGATTGCCCTAGGAAATTTTCAATTCCATTCTTTTTATACATTTGTGACAAACTTGAACGGCTCTGTAGCTGAATGAAATGTTTTATCGGAAAACTATTACGATGTTCGTAATCAGCAAGAAAATGTTGACGACTGATGTGAATTGTGTGCAATTCGGACAAGGAATTCGAAAAACTGTAAATTTTCATGAAAGTTGTCATATTGTGGACAAATTTCATGAAAATTAACAGTTTATATATATATATATATACATACATATATATATATATATATATATATATATATATATATATATATATATATATATATATATATATATATATATATATATATATATATATATATATATATATATATATATATATATATATATATAATATCGCCGTCGTGCAGACGAAATTTCACATTTCCTATCAGGATCATAGGAGTGCAAGGAGATCGGATTAGTGAGAGAGAGAGAGATAAATAAGTATGATTTTTTATAGCTGGTTAGAAAGGTGCACAAAATAGAATAAAAATATGCTTGTAAAACATGTATTTATCAGTAGCATGAAAACAATTACAACCTTATAGACTCTTCAATAACTTCAATTGCACAAATTGATAATGTTATTGCAATGTTACCAAAACGAAACCAAATAAACCAGAATTTAAATTATCATTGAATACTACGGAATATACGAGGGGCGTTCATAAAGCATTCCTAGTTTCCGAAAAGTTGAGATATATACAATCTGGTTGTGGAATATGATACTAGACAACGCATATGTGTGAAGTACTATTGGGATTTTAACGTACGATGCGTACTGAAAATAACCTAGCCAATATTTGTGGTTATCTGAAATTTGTACAATTCAAGAAACGTGATTTAACTTTATTAAAAAGGGGTAGGACATGTGCACCGCATGACAATTACACCGGAAGAGATGAAGCAATCACGTGTCCATGAGAAATTCGCGGTAAATGTGTGCAATCGAAACGTGAAATAGGAAGAGGCATTTACCTGCTAAAATTGGTCTGCAGGAGATGAGCTGGCGGCTGTCCTCCCTGTGGATCCCAATCAGCATCAGCACATGCTGTATGAGTGCCACAGGGTCCTTAATCAGGTCCATCCTCTTGTTCGGTAGTTGCCTCGGGGTTCACTTCAGACCGTGCAGCTTCGAATATGTGAGGTGGAAGTGGGGTCTTATTATTAATAAAAAATGATAAGATAGGTACATAGTAAGATAGGTAGTAAAAAATGCTGCCTGTTAACCCTATCTGATCAACTTATTACAGTTTAAGGGGGTATAAAGATCACCGGATTCTGCGCTGGCGTCGGTCCGCTTGAAGGGATCAACTGCGTAGGCAACCAAGTATGCACATGTGAATGGTTTCTGTTTCCAGTTTAAAAAAATATTATTTAGAATGTTATGATTCATGTTGAATAAAGTTTCTAAATCAAATTTTATGTCTTTGTATCAATCTTTTGGACCGAAGGCAAAATACATTATATAGTACTTCCACCGATTGAACCCCACGAACAGAGGCTTGCTGTGAAACACACGGGCGTACGTTTGTTTTTCTCAGAGTCCACGTCATTTTTATTGTTTATTATTGGAATTTATAGGCGGGTTAACAAGATAATTTGCAACTAATTTTAGAAGAGTATCATCAACACGTTAATTTGTCCTAATAAATCATTCCTGATGACCAGCTGTTTAAACAAAATGGGTTGGGTTATGTTTAAATGTAGGTTATATATTAACATGTATCTGGATTGGGGAACGAAAATAGTATGTAGTAGGAAAATATACAAATAAGATGGCCTTAGGGTGCATACAGATTTATACATTGTATTCACCTGAAGTGGTCCACTAACTTATAAATTATTAGCGTTTGTGAACGAGATCACACAGACACACATTTAATGTATGCAGCCGGGCGCCTCCTTCGGGAACACTTTGTTATAGACAGGGGCTCTAGAAAATAAATAGGAATCAATGAAAGTCACATAAAATATCCCAAATTTTTTTACTTGCAAAATATGAATTTTTACAAACAAAAATAGCACACTTAAAATCACAATAAATAAATGTAAATGATACAGTTTTACGGTTTCAGAGAATCAGTCTCATTTTTATTTCAAAACCTTTATGCGATTACCTGTTTCAATAATAAAGCTATTTAGTATAAAAGCGTGAGCCATATTCCATTATTTTATTGATTAAAAAAGCGCGGCCGGTAAGTGCAACCGCTAACATACAAAATGGAATAGGATTTGCGGTTGCAATCAACGACGGCGTGGTAGATTTAAAATATTAACGAAGCCTCATTGAGATTGTTGATTTGAAAACGTTACTAAATTTACTGATTCCAATAGCTTAAGATACAATAAATCACATCGATAATATCAACAATATCAATATATTTAATATTTATTTATATTTAGAACATTTTTGGACCTGAAAAAATTCTTGTTGCGATTACACATTTGTTTGGACCCAGCTTATAAGTTTAATACAATTAAGATAGTATGCAACTTGGACAATTTACTTTTCTTTCCACAATGTGTAAAATTTAAAAGCACTTAAAACCGAGAACATTCCGTAATATAAATATATACAAATAACAGGATTAGAATAAATAAATTTTAACGTAAATAATACCAAATAGTACAACTAAAAAATACTTCATCGGCGATTTATTTTGCTAGTCAAATGGTAGAATAAATAAGAAAAAAAACAATATTAATCAGTAAATATAGTAACTACCATTATTATTATTTTTAATTATAATAATAATAATAATGCTGCTCTTCTATTAGTGGTTTAGTGAACTATTTTATTTTGGTTACATAATCCATTCAAAATCTCTAGTTTTCCCACAGGCCTTCAAACTATTTCTGGTAATGCGGCCGAGAAGAGACGCGCATTACTATTACTGCCATCCGTGCGCCTGCATAGGCTCAGAGACGGTTAATGTTAAACAATATTTACATGACACTCTTGCTTGCTGCTAATACATAATTATAAAATAAATCAATAAGGCTGGCAAGAACATTCTGAACTTCTTCACTTAAGTATTTTTACATAAACTGATATGTATTACTAACGTGTAGATTGCGTTCAAATTACTAGTTACCTTCAATCGTTTCATTTGATTTAAAAATTTGTATTTTTAAATGAAGCTATGCCCAATTAGCAAGGTGTTAAATAAATCACTGCCGCTCCAAACCAAACGACAGTGAGAATCCGATACACAAAATGCGGATTGAGATGCTACAAAGGGCTCCTGCAAACTTTTCTATTTACAACAGTTGATGGTGAATGTGATGCATGAGATCCATACTAGGACACTTAAGTCATGCCTATCGAAATACTGAGCATACTTACTGTGGTTGGAGTTAAGTGTCGAAATATGGCTTTTGGAATTTGAAATTTGAGTCTATGCGGGGTTTAATTTCCTCCGCCACGCCGCCCCACGCTAACCTGAACACTCGGGAACGCCAACGGATGGCTGGGTTTAGTAAAGCATGTAGATATAAACACGGGCCCGAACACTCCCGAAACAACCAACCAATGAAGAAATCAAATTTATTAAACGGTAACGACCCATTCTGAAAGAAAAGACATATATCATATATCTTACAAAAACTTGAACGTTTGTAATTACCTGCACTATAGAAAGTAATATCCAGTCACACATAAACCACAACAATATATGTATTAAATAAAAACTCAATGAATCCCATTTGAAAAGTACACTAACTGACCACGCAGCACAAGCTCCAATGACCATACACTCAGACAATGGTTCTAAAATTATCGTTAAGGGTATCATTGCTACTCTGAGCTTGGCCCATCTGAAAAACCAAATGCCAAAATTAAACATCGGCACCAATCGTCGAGCAATGATGGAGTTACCTAGTAAGCCGCGCTTGAAAGCTGTTCACCTCACAGGTCCCCGAATTTTGCAAAGCAGGCTGGCTGCAAATACGCGTGCGCCAGCCACGATCAATGAACGACTTGGCAATAAAGTAGTCCTCGGCTAAGTAGCAGCCAAACGTCTTCAGCCCGCCTTCCTCGTCGAGGACAGACTTTCGAATTAAGGCAGACATGCCTGTGTGGCAAGTGATTCTCATGAAATCCGATACTAAGTACACACGAGATTGGACAGTGCCGAAATATACCTGGAACATAGCAAATGTCACATGCGCCTAGGGTTCATGTTGATATTACTTTTTCTAAAGTTGCTGCAAAACCTTCACGGTCACTAGTAAAAGGCATTTGATGGACTAAACCTGTTCCATCAGACATAAATTCAATCATATCTTGCAGAGTGTCTTCCTTCACTGCAAGTTAAATCAAATTAGTTGCTGCACAGGCTCCAAATATTTTCCAGTATACTTACTGCGAATTCCGCTATCGGATATTAAAATAAATTGATAACTAGCTCCCTCATAAGCCTTATTCATGTTATTTATCTTTGGATTAACCCCAACATATGACGCCCCAACATACAATTTAGCATCTATCTTTGGATACTTTTCTATTAAACTATTAACCAACATTATTGCTGGATCGGTGTCATCTTCTACACAAAATAACAATTCGTACTGAAAATAATAATATTATTAGTAACTGCAATGTTATGGTATCGGCTTACAGTAATTAATAATACCCCGCATACTCCTCCATCTTAGTTGTTACTCATAAGTTTTGACATTCATATTGTTTCCATCTTCTAATCTCTAAGGTAATAAATATTCACGCTTAACACTATTTCCAAAACAAATGATAGCAACGGCTATTAAGGAAACTATTGAATCACATTGACGTTGCAAAATTTAATCTTGCAGTGCAAATGAGCCATGTGAAATTATTAGTTCTCTATGTGGTGGCACACAGTACAAGGTACACTGTGTCTATGTGTCATTTAGAAGTAAACTGAGTTTAGACCAGGTAATTTGTGCTCTTAATTATTTTAATATAACTACTAACTTCGGCTTAAAAGGGATTTTGAGATCAGCTGACTTGAAGCCTATTTAAAGGGAGTCGGATGATGAAGAAGGCGATGTGTATCATCCAGCTGCCAGCTTACTGGAATTCTCTATTACTTTAAAAACGCAAACCCTCGTGTCATGTTATTATTTTTATCGTAATAAAAATAATAATCAATTTTAACACAATATATATATGTCTGTTTCACTATCATGGACAAAACAAAATTCATAGAAATCCCACTTGAGAATCCCAATCTTTTCATATAGAGGTAGTCCTTGACTTACGACGGTTCGCACTTATGACCTAATGTTTGTTTCTTTCATATGTGCGTGCGCATATAGGGAATCCCCGCATTTGTTGGTTGTATGTATAGGAAATGCGATTCATTTCGAAGATTGAACTATGAATTAAAATTTTGCACATACTAAAGGTTGATTCATACATTTCTTAGGAGACGCAACGCAACGCTGTGGATAACATTGTATCGCTATGAATATTTGTATGACTTGTTGTTGAAAATGCCGATATCATTTTTGCATCACATGGGATATCTATGAATCAGCATTTAATCTTTTTATTGCTCTTCATTATTTTTTTAATGGAACTCGACTTATGACCGATGACTAGGAACCTATCTCGGTCGTCAGTCGAAGACTACCTGAATTGGTGAAATATTGGCGATCAAAGATAATTTAGTTGATTATTGTTTCGAGCTGCTTGAATAAATCTTCTTCTGTATCAGACTCGCTGCGTTCTTTATATGAATGCAAAATGTGCTAGACTACTCCCTGGCAAAGGTAATTAGCTACAACAGTTGAAATAAGTCCCGACTAAATATATAAACATTGAAATGGACAAAGTAAGCAGTCATTGCATATGAATAATTAAACATGTGCATAAAATCTAAGGAATCTATATATGCACCTATTTAGTAATGGAAACTACCAAACACTTACCCAAAAAGAAAATAAAGATATTTGTTACATAAAGACCGTAAAATGGATGATATAAATAAACAATGTAATGTTTTTCAGTCGGTCGCAGAGGAAATTTCATCATCAATAATACACGAACTTAAATCTACAAATACTTAAATTTTGTTAACCAAATATTAAATCAATGAGATTAGATAAACAAAATGGGAAAATATGTAAAAATTATCACCTGTATTGATTATACTAAAAAGATAAAAAATAAATCAGCATACATTAGATAAGCAATTTGTCAAAAAATTATTCAAAATAAATGGGAAAGATGAGTACACACAAAAGCACAATCTATACTATTTTCTAGTGTACATTGTTTATTTAAAGGTGGCCTATTTCTGCTGCTATGACTAATTACCATCACGAAGGAGCGGTTTCGCTTTTATGCATTTTGCTTAATTTATATCTGGTTCTTACCATGCATGCACAATTTAATGGTACACACAGTCGCCTGATTCAGTTGCCCTATCAAGGAACAGCACTTTGATGTTAGATAATTTATATATAATACGCCACCATCGGCTTAATTCTGTTCTATTATTTTCTTATTATAATTATCCGATTAAAAAAATTGGGAGAATTACATAAACGCAACGAAATGGGTAATCAAAATCTGTAAGATGCAAAAATGCAAGTTACAGAATACAGAAACTCGGAAAGTATATTTTTTATAACCTTTTGAAATTCCGCCTCAACCACTGTAATGGTCGAGATTAAATCAATGAATTCAATATTTAAGCAGAAGCATGAGTCATTATAATTTATATGTAACTTCTAATTGCTTGTAAGGAGTAGAAACCAATTAAATATCTAGGTACTCAAGTGATAAGGTTCTTATTAATTGAAGGTTTTCGAACACTCAAATCTCCAAAATTAATCCTTGTAACGACCTTGTGTAACACCTGGCCAGGTATACTATCGTAATTCCCTGTCTCAATCGTTTCTTTATTAATCGGTTATAAATTAATCCCCTATCGTATAATATTTTGAGTAAAAGACTGTATTCTTTTTCATTTTGAATGTCTAATCTAATAAGAAGTTACTGATGTATTTTTTGACATTTCAGTGCCCCAGTCATACACAGGAAATGGTATTTAAAGTTTTATAACCCGCTAATTTAGGGCAATACAGAATACACAGCATTGCTCTACTGGAAGCATATAAGTTGCATATGGTTTCCATCAGTTGGCGAATGAAAAGTGAGACATTTTTATTGCTTATAGAATTCCAGCAGGTGATATATGAAACATGAACAATTGTTCCTGTTATGGACAAAAAATTTGTCAAATATCTACTACCATGAAGATGTAACAACATGGACACGAGAAGATAAGGAATTGATAACCGACTATTCAAACAAAGATGCCAGATTATTATTATTATTTTAGCTTCTCTGTGAGTATATGAGCCAAGTTGCCACATAAGAAGTTATAGAATAAAATTAGAGACATACATTAGAGGCAGATAATAAAGTTATCTAATAAATGCCGATTGATACATTTTTAATGCGTTACTTAATATTATCTACAAGATTAAATAAAAATTATGGCTATATTCAATGGCTAAATTTAACTAAATTGGATTTCAATCTTTCATATATTATTAAAGATTCGAAGATATTTGGAGTGAGTATTTCATTCGCAGTTAAAGTTGTAAGTTAACGGCACTACAGATATACCCACAAATTTAGTAAATTAAACCGCCAGATAACTATTCAGTTGTACAATGTATGGAAAAAACTATTTTTATTTTCAGATCCATTTGTGCCTAGACAACAAATTCTTCAATAGGGTAATTAATGACTAAGATAATTCATACATTATCAAAGGTTCAAAGACATTTAGGGCCAGTCAATCCATCCTCAGTTGCAGTTGTAGGCAAGTTATCTGCAAGATCAATATACATACCACTGAAGCCATCAGATAACTATTTGCACCTGAACCAATGGTTGGAAAGACCAATTTTGATTACTATTTCCATTTATTGCAAACGAAAAACATCAATCACTGATTAAAGTTTAAATCGGTAAATTTTTTTTTACAGGTTTATATTATTACAATTTCGAAGACATTAAGCATGAGTATTTTATCAAAGTTGTAGATAAGTAATCTGCACGAGAATTTAGAAACTAAAACCGTGAGATAAGTATTCGCTGCTTTACTGATAGATGGAATGATTGGTCCAGAGAATAGTTGAAATAACATTGGAACTAAACGAGTTGAATATTTACATTTAGTAATTAGTACATATGCATATGTAAGATAATAAGACACATGAAACGTTCTCAATTCAATTTGGCGGGAAATGCGTGGACTGGCTAAAAACTTATCTCGCTTTTTTAGTGGTAGGACAGTCAGCAGTTGTTAACGAGCGGAAGATGGCGGAATGCTACATACCTTCGGATAACTCATGGTAAAAAAAGTTTCCAAATTGGCAAACAAATGCAGATCGACTCCCATGAGTGGCTTGATGACTGAGATTCCGGGGAGGCCGGCTTCAGTCTGTGTTTGCATGGGTTTGTTGTGTAGGCGGTATTTCCTGAAAAGTACATCGTGAAGGTAACTATACATATGATCGGTGAAGGGATAAGGCGGATAAACAAGATAAAAATAGGGCTGATTGAGGTTATAGATTCGGGCAGTGCTCGACAGAGGAACTACATACCCGTAAATAATTGCTATCAGATGCAACAGCCACAAACAACACCAAAATATGAAAAAGAATATCGCGAAACCATATAATGTGTAAATCATTGGCGCCATAATAATAATTAATAATTTAAATATTATGTTCGCCATTTAATCGCACTGTAATAAATGAAATAGTAGCGTCTGTAGGTCCTCAACATCGCTGAGAACTGAGGAGTGTTTGTTTATTTATTGTCTTTGAAGTATGTCTTAACATTTTAGACCACTACAGACTACACCACTGAGCACGAGCACTCTGCTCCTGCTCTGCTCAGAACGAGACATCAATATTATAAATGATACCAGCAAAAGGGGAGGAGGTACACGCTATTGGCTAGATGGCGCAGATTTCAGTGCTACTATAGTTGCATACCATCCAGATTTGGGGTGATAAATGTTGGAATTTAATCTGTAAATTATTTAACTATTAGCTTTTAGTCATTTTCGGTTCATAATAATCAATACAATGCCAAATACGAAAATGAGCCCCGTTATTTCCTATGGTTCTGCGATTATACTGGGTTGCAATTTAATTATAATCCACAATTCCGGGGAAACAAGCGTATATTACATATATAATTTCATAATTGTATTTAAAACTATCATGTATATTTAATTGAAGTATCTTCGAATAGTTTACACTAACTAAATAGAATTTTGAAAAAGCGGCGTTATGTAATAATGAACAAAAAACGTGGAATGTTTTAAATACAGGCAACCAAGCATACTACATTGGACTTAACTTAGGCTTCCATGTTTTCGTTCGCTAAATATTTATTTTGTTATTCAGTTTGTTTCTTGGACATACAATTTATCAATCAAATCAATAGGCCCTGGAAGTTTTTTTTACAATTTAGCAACCACAAAAAATATTTCTGGAAATTCTTCAGGCTAATTCATAGATTTCGCAACGTTACGTTGTGGCAATGCTATCGCTATGGGCATTTCAACGTGCATTAAACGCTGTTGAAAATGCCCATATCGATAGTACTGTGACAAATCTATGAATCAGCATTTAGCGTCTTTAAACGCTTTGGCAGTTTTTAATACAATTATGTTACACAACAAACATTACATGATTTGTCTATTAATATCTGTAATTACATTTCAATCAAAATTGAGTCAATTTGTATCCTGAGTGATAAGTATAGTCCAGCGGCTAGTGAATTTTGAATATAATTTATATACTAGGCAACCAACAATACTATGCTAGTAGGGTAATCCACCATAATTCGAGCAGAGGATTGTCGCTATAGGCATTTTCAGGATTTACGTCGCATCGCGTACGGAATCGACGGATGCACCTTTAAAATTGAGCACAATCAGTAAAACAAAGCACTTTTAGCTAAATAAATTAATTACATTCCTGATTAGTAAAGCCGTTTCGATTTCTCATTTTGAGTTTGTATTTTATATAAAAATATACAAAATTTGAACATGTTGATAAATAAACGGAAAACTTTTGGGGTAATATACAAACTGAATTATTAAGATTTTTGTGGGGTCCTGTGTTCTTTAATATTTATTTCCCGTATTTGTATTTACATATATACAGGGTGTACGTGTGTTAATTTTAAACATTGGTAGAACTCGTTAAATAAAACATTTTTTCTATGTTTTTTTTTTCAAAAACCAACGTTAAACTGATTTAAAATATGTTCTAGTTTATCTACTAAAACGCGTACCCGCCTATGGTTAAAGGTGTGCAGCGATAAAATATTTTGTTGTGATGGGAACGGTGTCATAAAGGTACATCATTGCCTGTTAGGCAAAACACGATCAGGATATTGTGCACTGTACAATCTACGCGCTTCTGCGGAATTTCCAAAAGCTCGGTCATAAGCCAAGACAAAATCTGTTAATTTTTTATTAGAAAAATTTGGCATTTTGAAATAAACTTCACTTGACAATTATAGTGACAGTACCTGAGAACGGCTCGTTCAGTCAAAATGAGGGGGCAAAAAAATATAAAAAAACCTGCAAATTTTGAAGAAAAAAAACATAGAAAAAATGTTTTATATAACGAGTTCTACCAATGTTTAAAATTAACACACGTATTTCTGTTACACCCTGTATATATATATATATATATATAATTGTGGAAGATATAAAAAAGCCCCATAGGCAATAGGCAAATTCCAGGCAAAGCATATGCCTGGAAAAATACTCCGGGATCAATAGTGGAGTACTCATTTAAAAAATAGTGTATTGCTAATGACATTGATGGCAGAATGTGAGAAAATGCAATCAACCATTCAGAAAAATCGGAAACAAAATCTGATATTACTGATTCTGATGATCAAAGTGCGTACTTATGCAATATATCTTTCATTTTTGCATCAAACTGTACTTTGTAATTTTAAATAAAGTATTCATTCAATTTTTTTTTCAGTTATCTTCAGCTTAGAAAAATTACTGAGACTTTTTTAAATTCTCCTCCAATTAAATTCTCCAATAGTTAGAACTCGTATTTACATATATACTTTTCTATACGGCTTGGTAGGTACCTGTAAGTTGTGCAGCACTGTGAACTTTAAAATCATACTGTGCTAAAAATATTAAATGTTGAGTTTTAGATATTGAAAGAGTAGTATTTTATCCAAGGTTTATTATAATTAAATTACTTATATAAATCACAAACAGGAATATTAGGAATTAACTTAAATACCATCATGTGACCATCTCTGCCGTCATAAGGCTACAACTGGCAAGACATCCAATGGAAACTTAAAAGTGAAATGCGAAAACTAACTTATCGACAATATATTAAAACTCCTCGAAAATTTTATTTTTTGGCCAGTTCGTTGGATAGCCAATCTAAACCCTCGTACAGACCGTCGCCCTGGGTGGCACACGTGGCTTGAATGTACCACTGAAACAATAAAATTAACTTTGCGCCTCATGCGTTGAACCAAGATAACTTACATGGCGATTGCGGAGCTGGTTCAGTTGCAGTTTGTCGGTTAATTCAGCAGCGGTCATCGAATTTGGTAAGTCTTGTTTGTTAGCGAACACAAGTAGCACGGCGTCCCGCAACTCGTCTTCTTGTAACTGTAATCGGGTGAAATGTCAGTTAATAGTTTCGGAACGGTTTAGTGCTCGCACCATATTTTGTAACTCCTTTTGGGCTTCGCCGATGCGCTCCCTGTCATTGGAATCGACTACAAAAATTAAACCTTGCGTATTTTGGAAATAATGGCGCCACAATAATCGGATTTTGTCTTGACCGCCAACGTCCCACACAGTAAAGCATATATTTTTATATTCGACAGTCTCGACGTTAAAGCCAATTGTTGGAATAGTGGTAACGATCTCTCCTAATTTTAGTTTATACAAAATTGTAGTTTTGCCTGCCGCGTCCAGCCCAACTGTAACAATCATCTACATGAGCGCTGAATGTCAGCAAGTGCATATTGGGACAATGAGGAATGGTACGTTCATTAGGACGTATAATGCATCGTGCTTACAAGGAATGTAAAGTTTCTTGTGATAATTATGGGTGATTCACATAACCTTACCCATCAATATTCGCATCTGTTTTTTGCCGAACAGCTTCGTGAGCACGCTGGAGATTGTTAATCCCATTTTGTTTAAACTCGCTACTTATAATCTGTCCGTTAAATAACCGATACAATGAAAAATTGGTGACTGCCACGTCAAATGTCGCTTTTGTATACACCACACCACAGCAAATATCTAACTGACGGATAAAATCCGTCAGTTGTCAAAAATTCAAAAACCAATTCTACCAATACGTTTTATTCACTCTTACACTGCAATAATTTTCATTAAATCAATAAATTATATCAAACAATACATTAATACATCTCATTAAGGTTTCAATGCATCTGTTTAGAGTTTTATTTATATATAAACATATCTTTAGCAGCAATTCGAATTGAAGGTCGTGGAAATAATTAGCACGTACTAACAAGTTACATAATAATTATAAAAGCTTACACAATTTCATGAAACTCGTGTGCCAGAAAATGATAAATATTTTTGGTAAAATCGAAGTTACTTTTCATCATCGCGCAGGTGCAGTGTAGTTTTTAAATTTCGTAAATTTTAATAAATAATATATATATGCACAATAATAGTGCAATTGTACAAAACTATAGTGATTTTGAACAATTTGTCACCAAAGAAAGCTTTGTGTAATTTCGTAAACTATGTTATAGAGTAATTTGGGGACTTAGCTGAATACCACATTCAAAGGCATATATATTTCAGAAAGTAGTAGACAATGATTACATCACAAGTAGTCATTATTTTATTCGTACAATAAAAAGTTCTTATCAATGCAGAAATAATAGTTTCTTTGTTTATTGAGCACACACTACATGTGTAACATGTGTAAGAAAACGTACCTACAATGTAAATTAGTTAATTAAAAGTAAAAAAGGTATTAAAAGATATTCGTTTGTAAAATTACAATTATATTTATTATGGTCTAACTAACATTGTTGTCACAAACGGACAATAACAGTATAATACTATTAAAATACTGAAAGAAATAGTCGAGACACAAATTAAGTAAAATCAAAATTTACATACTAAAACTTAATCACCACACTTTACAATGGTTCTAGCATTACTTTAATTTTTTTTAGCCTCATTATGAATTTTGCATCATAGTTAGGCCTATTTTAATTAAAAAATTAAATCATCACAACATTAACATTGGATTGTTCCATTACATTTAACTAAAGCTGAAAATAAATTTCACTAAGACAACTCGCTATCAAACTTAGATCTACAAGAATCAAACAGTATACGAAAACATTATCTGCCATATTGATTGCTTAACAATTCTACGAAAACTATAAACTTATTTGCTCTGAGAGTCAACAGATTAAACATCCAACTCAATTTAAATGCCAGTCTGCATCATCCTATCCGCAGCTCAGCCACACGCCAACCAAAATTGCAGTGTGTAGCGGAGCATATATAATATATAAAGACCCTGTTTTATAAAGCACCAATAACAATTGATTAATTAATAATTGCTTATTTACAATGTGTGTTGATTTATGTTGATCGATTAGTTTCTGCCAATTCACATTACTTTATAAAACGCGGACAACAATGCAGATCCACACAAAAATTGAGTTTTTTTTTTATAACAGGTACAAAACTAATGTATATACAAGTTCTGCCACTAAGCTGCACGTAAGTAGGTGCTAATTATTAACATTTCTCAACAGAAAAGCCTTCAGTTCAAATCAATTCCATTCCGGTAGCGCCTAATGAAAGCAATTTTGTACAACGACTTTCAAACATCTAAATCATCAATAAAATATTGTGAACAATAAAATGTACAAGTCAAGGCATGATAAAACAAAGTATACTGGTAAATATCTTCTTAGAGTTGTATAACAAAGCCCCCCACCGATATTCTTCTAGGTTCTAGATGCATATGCTAATATCTGTAAATAAATTTTATTATAACATAGCATTTCTAATCAACTGTACAATTGCATTACAATAACAAAAAATATATCTCAACTATATCAAAATTTCATGTTTGTTATTTTTATACTTGAGATATAACAACTGAATATTGCAAGGAAATAAATAGTTGTAATATTCCATTTAAATAATTTGTCCATTGGTTACAGTTATATACATACCGATAATAATTCGGTTTAAATGGCCCTGCTTTATTGAGTCCCATGTATTTCGCTTGATCATCTGACAGTTCCGTTAAGTGGGCATCAAACGTGGGCAAATGTAAAGTGGCTACGTACTCGTCTGCAAAATAACAGGCGCATTAATACTTTGTGGGTCATCAGATGAGGCCTCGTACCCATTTTCTTTGGCAGTAAGTAAACGTCTGATTTGTAACGGTTGGGTGGGGCATTAAATAACTCTATTAGAGCTAAGGCTTGGGTTGCCGAGGTTATTGAGACGACGAACGATGATAGACTGGAACAGCTTAAGTTTACAAGGCGCCCTTCTGCCAATAAGATTATCCGTTTGCCGTCCGGCCAGATGACGTGGTCTACTTGAGAGCGTATCTTCTCCCATGTCAGATCGGTTGTCCTCAGACTGTTCTGTTAATTGAAACCGATTAATGTGGCCCCGATGTGCACCTTAGATTTTCACTTACAACATCAATTTCTGTATTCGAATGTCCCATATTGCACACAATGCAGCCGCTTTTCATCTTATCCATGTGCTCTCTCGATACCACATTTTTGTTGCCGGTGGCAGTTATTACGATATCTACATTACGAATCACTTCATTCAAACGAACAACGCGATAACCATCCATACTGCAGTGATTAAACAAACGTTACTTCTAATTCAGATGCTTGTGGAGTAATCAATTACCTGGCTTGCAAAGCACAAATCGGATCTATTTCAGTTACATAAACAATGCATCCAACACCTCTTAGTCCTTGCGCACAGCCCTTTCCTACCTCACCGTAACCGCAGACCACAACCTGCTTGCCACCGAACATCACGTCCGTTGATCTTTTTAAACTAAAAAGTACTATGCATTAGAATTTGTTATCCAAAACCTTTTACGGCAATCACAATTGACTGGAACACTACTAAAACTTATTCTTTACGATACTGGATGACAATACTGTACACTGCAAAGGTATTACCTATCAATAATAGACTCTCTGCAACTGTACAAATTATCAAATTTAGTTTTCGTTACAGAATCATTCACGTTCATCGCAGGAACTGTTAGTTTACCAGACTTTGATAATTGATATAAGCGATGCACTCCCGTAACACTTTCCTCGACAATACCTGCAAAAAATTTATTTCAATAAGTTTTACATCTAAGGCGTTACTAAAAGCTGTTAATCGTAGGTTGTGATTTTATGAAACCGTCAACTTTCACATACATTGTTTTAATAACGGAATAGTGAACTGTCAACCTCACTTCCTAACTTAAACTAACCTTTTATCATTTTGAACATGGCAGGATATTTCTTTAGCATCAGGTGAGTCGCGTCGCCCCCGTCATCCAGGATTATGTTAGGCTGCCAGTTCTCGGCGTTGATGCACTTGTCTATGCACCACCAGAAGTCCTCCTCGGTCTCCGCCCGCCAGGCGAACACGGGATAGCCGGCTTCGGCCAGGGCAGCCGCGACCTCGTTCTGAAAAGACATTGGGTCAGTGACTGGGGCCACCGCGAGTCCGGGCGTTACTCACCTGCGTCGAGTAAATATTGCAGGCCGCCCAACGGACGCTGGCCCCCAGGGCGACCAGGGTCTCAATTAGCACAGCGGTTTGAGCATTTATGTGGGTGCATCCAATTACTTTGGCGTTCTTCAGCGGCTTGTCGTCGCCGGCACGCTTCCGCAATGCCATGATCCCCGGCATTTCTAAAAATCATAAACTGGGTAATCACCAAACCATAAATGGTACAATAAATGGGATCGTTTATGTTATACCTCTCAGTCTAGATAATTTGTTAATGTTTTTGTAACAAATCATGTTGCAACATTTTATTAATATCCACAGTTTAATTAAAAGTAAAAATGCGAGCCCATTGTAACAATTTTTACTGCTCACCCATGGCTGAACCTTGTTCATTGTAAAGGACAATGGTGTTTTATATTGATTAAATTAATTAAGCCGATTAAAGTGCCATGTGTAAGTATATAGTGGTGACATAATTCGTCCTTCAATTGCATTAATTCTCAAATAATTATATGTAGAATAATTACAAAATGTTGTTATATTATATGTACCTTGTTCTGCAATTTCAATTTCTCGCCTGCCGAAGGCATGCTGGTTGATATTCCTGACGCAGAAATCTGAGCTTCCGGCGGTGTTCTTCTGTATTTTCTCACGCGGCGAGACATCATCGTCCTCGGAGCTGCTGCCGGTGCAAGAAGCTGTAAAATGAGACCATGAAACGTTGGCGGCGTGGTTTGCTTGCGTTCTAAATACTTGAACTGTATGAGTCTGTTGAAGATGCAGAGAGTGACCGACTGCGGTAGCGGCTTGACTTCTTTAAAGCTCCTGAGGTTTTATTATCCTGGAAAATGAAAGTGCATTTGAAACCAACCTGTACACATGGAGTTGATCGTATACAAACCCTTCGGTCTACAATGAAATCAATAAAAGAGAAATTAAAAAACGAAAACATTAATATTGTCTGTCTCTAGAATTTGTTTGCAAATACTAATGGAAGTAAATAATGTAATGCAGGGAAAGTAAAAGACGATGATTGATTGATTTAAAGTGTGGAAAAATCAATAAATACGTAATTAAGCAAAGGAGTGCATCTAACATTTACTAAACTAAATCACATGCATGGATTTATATCAATTTCAAGATTGGCCAAGTATGGTAAAGCATACATTAGCAACATGTATCTTACCAATTTTCTTTGGCCAACGAAGCTATTTGTTCCTTCCAAACCCTAAATAAATTAACAATATTTATTACCATCTGCAAATTACCATTAAAGAACATTTTCAATCTGGCTGTGTTCACTTTGCAACACTTCAATTTGGAAAACACCAAGAGGGTCACAATAACTATCCGTGTTTATGGAGGGCGGACATACATTATGCATGTTTTTGAATAATATTACCTTTTCCATTATTCACAGGAGTTATACAACAGTTTTCCAGGACAATGTGTAAGACTGTAACCTAACCTTGGATGTAAACTTCCAATGGTCTCAAATAAAATTATAAATTCGTTAAAAACTATACTGTCAGGTGTAACTAAATAAGTTCTACATTCCTCCCCGAATGTGCCTGAAAAATTAAATCTTGCTAAACAGATAGGGGCATTACCAATAGAGGGCAGGATATAGGGCACATTATTTACACAGTATGTTTTATTATAGTTGCATGCTATAACTCGTCGGTTAACTACACTATTGATTCTGTAAATTACGGTGGGACTCAAACAATGCTGAATAAACAAATAACAACCCTGACCACTAGCCTCTCATTATTAATGCCAGCATTAAAGTGAGAGTAAACAGGCGAAAATTCCTTCTTAATTAAATCTTGGTGCGGCCCTGAATAATTTCAAACGAATTTAGGATAATTATGCCCCTCGTTACACACCGTAATGAATGCTGCTGAACTAGTCACTTTAAAATCTATTTCTGTTATGTTTTAAATCAATACGAGTTGAAAGGCTGGGTTTACGTCCGTTTCTAACATGTGACTGATTTACAACTCCTACACTCCTACAGCACACTGATATGTAATCAAATGTTTATACTCATATCTTAAATAAAGAGGCACACCATGAACATATCCCCTTATCTTGAAGGACACTGCATTAATTAAGATAAAAGAATTTAGATTTAAAAATTAAATATTCAAATGTATTGACCATGAATGAAATGTCCATTATATTCGTACCAGTAAGGAAATAAATATTAATTACGCATAGGCTTAACACATTTTTTTAATATTATGGCAAATAATCAAAGTCAACAAAAAGTTTCTAAATCACAAAATTAAATTCATTAAAAACAAGAGACAGTGAAACAAAGATATGTTTTTTTTATTAACCATAACTAATTTGTTATAAACGACATCATAAAAATTATAGAGCTTTGGAATTGACTGGTGGAGTTTCTCTATATTTGAGTAAAAAGTCAATATATCATTTCAATATAAATTTAATTAAACTAGCTAGTGGAAACTTTAATTACATGATAACTGGGACATCCTGTATATATGTATAATATTATTATCATCACAAAAGATATTAATCATAATCACTCGATGGCTATAAATATTTTCCATTTGTTTCGAGTGCAAATCCATGCGGTTGCTATTATTCACTTTACAATAATTGCCTTAATCACCAAATTATATGTTGCAGAATTAAAATAGATGTAACAAATAGGTTTTAATGGTTTGAGACACCACACGAGTAACATGCAATGTTTGGAATGAAAACAATTGTGCTTGAATGGAATTACAAATACTTATTATGAGTGACTTACAGGCTTACTAAGGAGAGGGACGGGGGCAGTCACCCCCCAGACAAATTATTTTCCTTTATTCGCTCCATTAGCAACTATATAATTATTTATTTATCCCTTCGTTCTGCGGATTGACCGTACTTTCAGGCAATGGGCGAATTCAGGTGTTCTGCGGAATGACCATACTTTCAGGCATTCACGAATTACTAACAGCACATACGTTGCAAAGATCATACTAGCATAATTAATCATTAATCATCGTTTCTGTGACCTTTTATTAACCCCCAAAAATTGCTCTTATTTGCAGTTTTTATAACTTATGTAAATTATAATATTGAAAAATAAAGATGTAGTTATAACATATTGCGTGCAACAATAGAATTTATGGTAAATTATGAGGACGATGTAACTGCAGTAATTATTTTCAAGGATTTTGGGTGTTAAATTATGCTGGCGTACAGTTTGGAGTATGTAGATTGAGATTTGCCTGCTTTTAATTATGCTGCTGTTAATTATCTGCGAACGTATTGTCCTCGTGGTTTTGATCAAAACCGGTTTCTGCTTGGTGAAACCGCAGCAATACTTAGGTTGTTATCGGTTTGATTCATGATAGTGTTCTATTGTTTTTGTTGTTTTAGGTTATAGCAAAACAAATATAAAAATGGTTTTAATGATTTTTATGCTGCTGCATTGGAAATAATCAGCTATATGGATGCCTTTGCGTACTAGTCTCGATTGTAATCGTATGTGAAAGAAAACATGAAATAATTAGGTCAATTTCGATGACTAGTATAGAAAAATGTTCTTTAAATAGGATTCAAAATAATGATTATATATTAATGAAGGGACGACTACCTTGCCAGCAGATGCGGGATCCGTGACTGGACTGTCCGAAACGATGGTCAGATTCGCCTTTGTCGCGTGAAGTGTTTGAATCTCGATATTTTCTGACATATTTCCGTTTGCAAAATATTTTGTTTTCAGTATAGTCAGCCGCACTCCTCACTCCCCGCACTGCAACACACGATTGGCAGTTCACCTTTCACATTAACCCACCAGATGAAATTCCCTACGTGTTAATGACGTCGGGTGTTTTCCACAATTTCCAGTTATCCATCATCGCCACGGATTTTTTTGCTCTTCCACTGCACTTAGAAGACGAACGCAAATCAATTAGTCATCAATTACCTCATTAACAATCAATCCGGTTCAATAGATGACTCCTCGAAAAGTGGCCAATGTTGCCATAACACTGGCAACGACAACACTAGCCCCATTAACACATTTTACGCACTTGTAGTTTATTCAACTACTCCTATTATTAATAATAAATAACGATTTTGGAATTCAAATCAATCTAAAACTTTGGCGACATCTTACGGCAGTAAGTTCTATCACCGAACGCAGTGTCTACAATGGAGGCAACCAAACTTGACGAGAAAAATTATGCGCGCGGAAAAAGCATTTTGAAAACATTCAAAAATTGTCAAACAAGAGTACTAACAAATATAAAAGGTTTTAAGCCTTAATTCATCACCTCATTTGTATCAGTTCTACTGCCACCTTTGTATTGACTGGTTATCACATGTGTAGGCCCATGCAAGGATAAAAATCCGCTTATTCTATCCCAACTGTGATCACCTATTTTGCAATGTCATATTCAAATAAATATACGTATCTAATCAGTAACTAAATTCTATTATAAATTGTATTTATAAAGTTTCATTGTAATTGTTTAGTTCATATATACATATTTATTATGCTATTTAACAGAGTTCTTATCGTTTGAGGATTGATGGTTCTGAGAGGTATATTTAACCAAGTATTTTGTAATGGTGATAAAGGTACTAATAATATGAAAATAAAAGAGTCCACATATAAATAATGATAATGAATTTATTAGAAACAATATTAAAATTGACTATTGTATATTGGAATTGTTTAAAATGTCATGTTTTTCGTCATATATATATAATACAAATATCAGTACCTATAAAAATGTAATGTATATATAATTAAAACAATATTTATAATATATTTATAAATGTGTATATTGATTATAAGTTAAGTATATAATAAATTCATTTAAAATAAAACGTATTTAAAAAAAACAAAAATAATAAAAATAAAATTAATAATTGTTTACAAAGAATTTAGATGCAAAGAAATATATACAGCAATTTTATTTGAAGCTCATCACAGTAAACCACGAACTAAATATTATTACATATTTAATATGAATCAGTGCATTATATATCTGAACATGCGACAGAACATTGATATATAACAGGCGTCAGCGTCGTTAGGCAGGCGTAACTTAAAATAGTCTCACTTTGAAAGACACCGAAATAAAAAGTAAAACACAATGCAGAAGGGCTTATCGGTTCTATTTATTATTGCGGTGGTTGTCCCAAAGTATTAGTGAACTAGACCCAGGAGTCTTTACCTGCCGCTGGTGGCTGGTGCTCCTCGAGGTGGTTGGCGTTGCCGAGGCTGGGCTGGCGGTTGCGTTTCTTCTCCATGTTGACTTGCGCATAGAGAGGCTCTGGCTGTAAAATGAGATAACTGTGAAAACGGCTCGGAGGTACGAGCGGGAAGAAAGCTGGAAGCGTTTTGTGTCAGTACTGCTAGGCAGGGCCTCTCGTTTGCTGGCGCCGCCGGGCACGGGCAGCCAGTACAGTGCAGTAAACCAAAGGCCCCGAGCAGCTAAACATCTGGATGTCTTACCTGGGCCAGAAGCCGATGACTACTGCTGCTGTCAGGGCCTTCGCTCACTGCCCATGTGCCCGTATGCCCTACACCCACTCCCACCCCCAAAAACCTTCAACACACCGGACTTATCTGTTTAGTATCAATGTTTATTCATATCATATGCTACAGATAGGGATACAGAGACTGAAAGACACAAACTAACTAGTTGTAGTAGATCTTAGTCAGAATCATAAAATATTGCACGGTCATTGGATTTGATCTGCATCTGGCAAAAGGAAGACTAAATATGTGTGAGACCAAACAAGTAAAAATGTAAAAACTTCAATTATGTAGTTACATCGTACTTTTACATAAGAACAATGGAATATTAGGCTACTGTTACTCTAAAGTCTGTACATGAACATCAAGATACAGTCTAAGTGAATTTAAGTGAGGCCTTTGTGTTCTTAATTATCATAATCATGTCATTATAGTATACTATAGTTTAGTAAATTAGTACATTACAAGGATCGAGTGCCGAGTCACAAGTCCATGTTCACTCTCACTTATGTATGTACCCTTGAAATTGACTCATTGACTCGGATAGGGTTGTGCAACTTGGTTATTAGTGACTTACTGGAGGAGGGTTTGGGCCAGGGCCAGGGGGATAAGCTCTCACTCCCCCCATTGGGGGTTGTGGTTCGGGGTATGCCATATCAGCCATAGGGATGTCTTCGTTCTGAAAGCAAAAATAATCTAGCGATTCTCACAACAGCACCTACCTAACACAAACTACTCACCCTCTGATAGACTGGTGCAATACCCCTTTGCGCATTGGGAGCGTTACGCTTCATTGTACGGTCTTCGTATCTTGTACCACTCTGAGAGGCCATCGGACGATTGAGTGTACTGTTTGCATTATTTGGTGAATTAGGACCTGCATTACGGGCAGCAACCGTTTTTGTAACGAAATCCTGCTCTTTCCAGCCATGCTTCTTGTAAACATCTCTGAGGTCTTGATGCTGCCACATGGTGAAGAGGACCTGTCCCGCAAATTTTAACACCCTCGGAGTGTACTTCTGCTTCTGCCTCGTTATATTCAGCAGTCTCTCGACACCTCCGGCTTCCAACAGGGACCGCGAGAACTCGGCGTTCTTCTTAATGACCTCGTTGAGTGTGGCTAATACTGCAGCTATTGTGTCATCTGATGTCCCTTGGTCATGTTGAGCATTTCCAGAGGGAAGCTTCTGGACGAGATCTCTCATGGCGTATTTACCAATAAGTTCCTTATTTCTCTGATCAATGGCTAGATTCCTAAGTGCCGTGGCTACAGCACACACTACCCTGTCGACTTCCATTCGCAGTAACTCCACTAATATAGGCAAGCCCTTCTCTTTTCGGACGGCCGCCCGAATTTCTATACTAGGCTGCCAGTAACAAGCCGCTAAATTCTGTAAAGCCCCAGCCGCAGCCTCTAACGTTTCTGGGTTTGAGCAACTCTGCAATAGAGCTAAATAGGACTGCACAACTTCAGGCTGCCATAGTAACTCTGTGCCTCTAACAGGCTCCCCCCTCGCAGCCGCACTGCTTGCCCCCATTCCCGAGGATCCAGAATTATTTTCTTTCACCTCCACAGACTGAGAATCTTTCTTCTTTTTGCTACCACCAAAACAACCAAGGTTTTCACCTAGAAACCAAAATGTTCACGGTATTAGTTTACACTTGTTTTTGTTAGCCCAAGCTTTAGTTACCTTTTGAATTTGCCGTCACCCTACTTTGAGTAGGTAGAGGATTTTTATCGTAATTAGGGTCTTCCACCTCTTGACATCGGTACGAGAGATTTCTTAGGATACAAACGCAATTCTCTACAATCTTATTGCCTATATTAGACTTGTCTATGGCACAGCGCACAACAAACAACAACGCATCAACAAGCCCATCACATTCCCGTAACTTCTTCCTAGCGTACTCGCCGGCTGAACTAACGTTTCTTAGGACACCAGAGGCATTTCTGAACACAGTAGACCAGCAAGTTTCTCCAGAATTGCCCTTAGCATCCCAGCCAGAGTGCGGAATAATAATATATGAAACTATAACAGTAACTCCATCATCTATAATAGAACGTTTTAGATCCTCACATGAAGACATATTCCATATAACACCGGTCACTAATTCCTTAATTTCGGCTTCATTAGATCGCCGGAGTAGATTAATTAAAGCTGGTATGCCACCGGCATTTTTGATCGCTCTCTTGTTCTCATCGTTCTGCCTGCCATAAGAGAGATTTCTCAATGCCCCACAGGCGTTTCTGTATACCTCGACACTGTCGTGATTTAATAACTTGACTAATGGAGGGATTCCACCAAGCGCCCTTGTCTTTTGCTTGTTTGGATCGTCCATGTAACACAGATGTTGTAAATAGGCCGCAGCATTAGCTTTAATTACATTATTGGGGTTGTTTAAGAAACCTATGACTTCAGTGAGGTTCGGATCCCGCCAGCGCATTCCTCTTTGATCTTCATCCCCACCAACACTTCCGGGCGATGCCATGCCATGAGCCCGGTTATGCGGCAATCCCATATTATGACCGTGCAAAGACATTTTACTCATGTGTTTCTGGAGTTCCTCATCTTCAAACATCCTCATCGGTGCTGCCACAGGAACCGGTCCATTTAAGCTTTCTTCGTATGGCCGAGAATCATACGTTGCACCAGGATGGGCTGCTGTTGTACCGTAGGGTGAAGGAGATACATATCCATAGACCACAGCAGGATCATCCTGGTAAGGGTCTATTATAGGACCCCCTGGTGATGGTGTCACTCGGTAGTGCTCGGGCAGTTCATCGTACCCGGAACTAAGATAAGGGGCACCCGGTTGAGCTGCTAGAGGTAAAGGTGATGGTGCTCCACTGTGCTCACTAGGACTAGGCGGTGTGGGAGGTCTCTCTGCCCCTGCAGGGTAACCCATGTATCCCCCGTAGGGATTTGGTGGATAATGTTCGTAATCCTGGTAATGTGGGTGTTGGTGATACTGTGAATACATGTGGTGCGCTGGCTGTTCCATATAATCCACGTATTGGGGACGGGGATGTGTGGGATGCGGGTATGCACCTAGAGGCACGGGCACGTACTCTCCCTGCGAACCGTCCCCTAGCTGTTGCACTTCTCTTACAACCTTTGTTACCGTTGTCACCTGTTGTGTTGTTTGCTGTTTATGTGTCCGAACTAATGGTTCATCACTGTGGACAGACATGTGGCTAGAATTTGGCGAATGCTCTGAATGACCATTGCTATGTGAGTGATAAACGCTGTCGTTCACAGAGACCCCAGTGTCTGGCCCCCTGTTTGATAAAAACACAAACATCTATTAATATCATGTAAACAAACATACATAAAAAAAATATCATTCCCATGCATTTTCTAAACGAACTTACTTGTAGTGTTGCATGTCTGGACCTTTATCTTGCAAAATTCTCCTAAAAATAATACATAATGAATATGCGAATGATTTTGTGAAATATGACAAATTAAATTCATCGACCAACAATCAATAAGAATGAATCGAGTTGTTAAATGGGAAGTGAAAGCCTACCTCTGTGTTATTTCAGTGTGTGTAATACTATGCTCCTGTCTTTGTTCTACCCTTCGATTCACGAGCCTGTTATAGTGAAAAAAGCATATTTAGCCAAGCTTCCAAGCATAACTGTCTCAGTATGAAAACATGCAACCACAACCCGATAAAATTTTATCTAATCCCCACTAATTAATGAAAGATATCAAATTCTTACTAATACTTGAACGGATCATGAATCAATACTCATGACCGTCATAGAGATAAAAAGAGATGATTAATGAAAATTACTTATAGAATTCCTCTCAGATTACTTACAAACATGAATCCATAAGTTGGTTAGTAGTCATCGTGATTATGTTTTATTAGCTCCTTTGTCATACATGCAAATATACAATACATAAGCAATATGGAAAGAGTCATCGCATTACAAATAAGATCAACAGCTGCACATCTATGAGTGATCTTATTTGGAACGCGCCGGTGTGCACTAGCTGCAAAATAGTCGATAACATTAATACATTTAACACAGGGGTGCTGCAAAACAGACATACGCCACAAACTTAAACACCCATTATACACTCATCGCCAATGTACAATGCGTATTTGATAAAATGTGTTTAAAGAGTGGTTCGAGCATCTCTGACTGTACGTATATATGAATATCTTGTGTAAATATGTGATTTGCCTTAGTTATACATCAAAACGTTGATATTTCGGCATAAGCAAACAACGTACCTGATATAATACTGATAGATGCCTCTCAAAACTTCATGTACTTGTTCGTCAGTCTAGCCATTTGGTTGCATTCTGTAAATTAATTATCAAGCATTTATTAACACATATTTTTATATTACATGCATGCAATATTTTATGATTAAATATCCGAAAAATTATCTACATGAACAAGGTGATATAATATATATGTAAATAATGATGTCCCCACAACGAATTTTTTTATATAAAACGCAGTGTGAAAAATTCTTTAATAAATTCCCAAATATAAACTGCATAATTACGTTTAAATTGCATATTATGTATTTTACGTTACATTATGAAAAAACTTGTGTTTCATGTGTTTCACTATAACAATTATTTCTGACAAATTTGTTGGCAGAGAATTCCGACGCAATAACTTTATATTTACCACAGGTCCACTTGATTATGAAACCTCAATTTCATATATCTATTTGGCAATAAATAGTGGCTTCCCTTAACAAAATTGTGTTGAATATTTAATGACATCATTCATTTCTAATATCCATTGCCCTCGTAAATGATAATAACATTCCGGTAATTAATGTCGTCTCTTAATCTAGCCGCTAATTGATTATGAATATAAATAATATAGTGTGGATAAATTAAGCTATAATAAGGCAGCTATCTATTACTTGTATTGAACTGATAAATCAATATTCCACTTGTTTACTGCTATTTCTGAACAGGCTAATCACTTAAACGAAATAAAGCCTCCAACTAAAATTGTGGTAAATGTAACAATAATTGCACATTAGTGCCCCAAATTTTGAATAAATAATATGTCCGTGTGTGTGTGTGTGTGTATCTTTACAAATGCCAGTGTGGCTGAAATAAATAAATTACTAGGCATATAATACATTGCACGTCAATTATATTGATCCATGGGCTCACAATTTAAAAATATTCAATATTTATGTTTTATGGGTGAAGGCTCAACAATCACTGAAATTCCATTTCTTATTTCAATACTTTTCGCAACCTTGTGACCGTCATTTATTATATTGTTTGTTTCAGGCCATTAGATTTGAACACAATTTCTGAGCCACATGTCACGAAACACCCCTTTTAAGTACAGTCTACTTCCAAATGATCTGCTCCAAAATATTCACGGTTTTGAAATTTTGACGAAAAAAATGCTCGGATTGAAATAAAATGGATTAAGGGTAAATGACAACATTTTGAGAATCCCTGTATTTTAGGTGTAATGGTGATTTGGTACATATGAATATTATTTGTAATGGTAATTAAGTACGAAACAATATCAGTTGTCCTAATAGCAGGTGGAAGCAATGAATTGATGTCAGGTGGATGACAGCTGCTGTCATAATAGTGAGGTTATAAGGGTGTTATTGTTATGACATTTATGTTTTTTAATGTGTGTAATTTTATTTTTGAATTGATTTTTGTGGCTTTTTTGGTTTCATGCGGATTATTAAATTTGAACTAGTGGCATTCGTATTGTTGCTCGGAAACAATTATGGTTATTTAGTTGACGGAGTGTGTTGCTAAATGGTTTATTAGAAAAAAGTTTGCGGTGATGAAATGTTTGTGGCATTTAAAACATGTTAAACAGTAACTGAGGGTTTGGCTGGTTAGCAGCGGTAAATGAATAGGGAAACTAATAGAGGTTTAAAGGGGCATAACAAGTGGACGACTGTTTGGTGTCCCCAGGTATGTTTTTAATGTCAGTCAAATAGGTTAGGTTATGAGAAGAGGATGCGGCGGAATTTGGCGAATATGTAAACGACAAGTGCACGGCCGCGAATTGGGGCAATTGCGATTCATGAAAATTTCAGAATTGAATTAGAAATGACAATAGTATGCGGCGGGGCGGGGCGAATTATGTTTACATACTATAGTTTGTAGTATAGTAGCGAAGCACAATCGCACCCGAATGCCGCACGGCTTTCGGATGCTCACAATGCAACGGTGCCCCATGGGAACTGCAGGGCCTAAGGGGGCCGCGACCACAATGAACATGCATACGTACCTCTTTCCCTTTAATTCCAGCATAGAAGTAATTGAGGCACGGCACTACACAGGTATAATGGAGACTACGTCACCAAATGGGCCGCTATCAATGAAACGCGATTCTCGACCGCTTCCGAACACTCAATTGCATCTCTTCGATTAGTAGCACTGGTGATTAGCGAATATTTTATAATATTTAGTCATTCCATTTGTTTCTTTCCTACTTTTTACAACACTTTATGGTCGACATAGAGTACTACTAGGAGGAGACCAACCAGACTCACTCCCACTCATGTTGCATGATGGGTAAATACAAGATCGAATTTACAGAGCTACACTTTGTACCTTATCGGCAAACACTCCCTATTTCCTAATCAACAACTCACGGATTACAGTGGAGAACAAATTCGTTTTTCGATCCCTCACTCGCATATCCCCCAAATCCACGCATTATATCTATAATTCGCTAAAATTATTGCCAACTCCACCATTTTGAATTACCCGCCGGCCATTTTAAGCTACACGTTGTCGATAACTCAGTTGCCACATCTAGCACATTTACCCGCACCCCCCTGCTAAAATTCCGCCAAAGTTTACAAAGAAACACACAATTGACCCACGAAACTCAACAAACTTCTACATGCATTCACAACTAACGTAAACAAATCAAAGAAGGCAAACTTTCAAACGTTCAATAAAAATCAATCACAATTTCCAGGAGTGGACCTACCAGCAAGCCAAAGGGGCTTTGACTTTTTTGAGACGATTTAAAAAAAATGTGTTAGCCAACACAATATAAGGGAGATATATAATTTACTAAAACAATGGCAAATTAAAGTGTGAATACCGCATTTAGTATTATTAATGTTTGGGGATTTCCAGAACTACAATGTATATATTGCAGTTGAGAATACAATAAAAATTCCGAAGAATATAAATAATACCGAGTGATCATTTAAATTTCAGCTCTAGTTATCCATGGACATTCTCTTGCCAGTCTCGTCTTTCTTATTGGCTGCAAGAATATTCATTGATAACTAGGGCTGAAATTTAAATGATCACTCGGTAGTAATAATTAAAAATGTCCACCTTCATTATAATAAATATAAGAATATAACATGTAACTCTAGCAACATTTTAGCGTAACAAACATGTTTTAATATATTTTCTGTACATATTTACAGTAATTAATTTTGCTGAGGATGGCTTTAATGACCAGCCAGAAAATTTTAAAATAATAGAATACCTATCTCATACCAAAAAATAAATATTATTTCGAGACATAAGACCGCATTACAAGACAATTGTTGATTATTGACGTACATAATTGTTTCAATTCAATTAAAATGATCCTTAATCCGGATCTGACCGAGTCTAATTAGAACGAAGGAACATAACGAAGAGGCAGAGATATGGCAACAGTGGCCGGTAAAGTAACGTTACAATTTACCATCACGTTCTTGTGAGGTGTGTGTGTACATTTCTCTTACATAGCAATTTTTTTACGTTTTGCTGCATTACTACCCGTATTATTTTTTTAAGGGTTGCACGTAGCAACTAAAGAACGTATGGAGTGCCTAATAATAACAACACTCTCGAAGAAGCCAAAGCAGCGGTAGTTCGGGCATAAATTCCAGTATTAGCATGTGAATACTGTTCAGGTGGCAATATTAATCTCAAGGAATATAATAACACCTGTCGCAACTAATGATTGCAAATCATGTCATCATCAGCAATATTTATTTTGGATGTCAAGGGGAAGGTAAATATGCGGAATTCCGCAAAACCGTACCTTCTACACTTTCGTATTTTAGGTGTTGATATCAAGAAACTACAGAGGCGATATAGACATGGTTCTTGTGGAAAAATTCATGCCTCTACTTATGGAGAAGGAGGAAGAGAGCTTGCTCACACCGATCCTTCAAACGGCAGACACCACATTTGCCTACATAAAAACTAACAACTTGTACATTGTCAGCATTACGAAGAAGAATGCGAATGCTGCTTTAGTATTTGTGTTCCTGCACAAGATCGTGCAAGTAATGACGGAATATTTTAAGGAACTCGAGGAGGAAAGCATACGTGATAACTTCGTCGTCATCTACGAACTACTCGACGAGCTGATAGACTTCGGCTACCCGCAAACCACCGATAGCAAGATCCTGCAGGAGTACATCACCCAGGAGGGGCACAAGCTCGAGATACAACCGAGGATACCAATGGCCGTCACGAACGCCGTCTCCTGGCGGTCGGAGGGCATCAAGTATAGGAAAAATGAAGTATTCCTCGACGTCATCGAGTCCGTCAACCTGCTGGCAAACGCCAATGGCAACGTGCTTCGCAGCGAGATCGTCGGTGCTATCAAGATGAGGGTCTACCTGTCCGGCATGCCTGAACTGCGGCTCGGCCTGAATGATAAAGTGCTGTTCGAGAGCACTGGCCGGGGGAAGTCGAAGAGCGTTGAGTTGGAAGACGTTAAATTTCATCAGTGTGTGCGCTTATCTCGATTTGAAAATGATAGGACCATTTCTTTCATCCCACCCGATGGCGAATTTGAACTTATGTCTTATCGTCTCAATACGCATGTAAGATTTTTATTTATTCAATTATTAGTACAGCTAGACAACTACAAAATTAGTTATTTCTGAGAGTATGCAAGCTATAATATCGTCGCATTTTCAAAAGCTGTATATGATTCATTGATTACACCATATTGTGTAAAATTTGCAATTTTTATTCGATTTATCTGTGGTTTTTGGGTTACTGTTTACCCCATTCGTGAAGTGCCTTCATTCGTTAGAACAACCAAACTCTGATAGGGACTTGTATGCATCACCGAAAGGAAAAATGATTGTTGAATTTTTAGGTGAAACCGTTGATATGGATAGAATCGGTGATCGAGCGGCATGCGCACAGCAGAGTCGAGTACATGATAAAGGCGAAGTCTCAGTTTAAGCGGCGTTCGACAGCGAACAATGTAGAAATAATAATTCCCGTCCCCGGCGATGCTGACTCGCCGAAGTTCAAAACGACAATCGGCAGTGTGAAATATGCGCCTGAGCAGAACGCAATAACGTGGTCTATCAAATCGTTCCCCGGTGGTAAGGAGTACCTGATGCGTGCCCACTTTGGCCTGCCCAGTGTGGAGTGCGAGGACTCTGAAGGCAAGCCGCCTATACAGGTGAAATTCGAAATACCTTACTTTACCACGTCCGGAATACAGGTAAGCAGCTTCCGTTGCCACTCTCTTTCGTGTCTAACCGTCTCTCCTTGCAGGTGCGTTACTTGAAGATCATCGAGAAGAGCGGCTATCAAGCTTTGCCGTGGGTCAGATACATAACGCAGAATGGCGATTATCAACTGCGTACCAATTAGTCATTGTTGGTGGAGAAAATTTAGCATATATCATAAGTATGTTATCAAAATATGAGCTATATTTATATCATGGTTTTAAGCTTTTTTTTATTTATATATGATATAAAATGACTTTTGTTGATTCATTCAAATAAACTATTTAAGTCTAATTTACATTATGATCAAATTATTTATTATAAATGAATTTTTGAGCATTATACAAATTTATAATTTGATCATGATTTCTAGTAAAATATTTATCATTTAGATTGTAAATTACAGTTTACTATATTCCAACAAAAGTTTCTTGTTATACTATATTTTAGACTATGTTAAATCAAAATAGTATTTTTTTGTACTAATTAAATGGCACTATTAATTGAATTTAGTTTAAGTATATTCAACCAACTTTTATATTACTGTTGACTACCATTCTGTGTTGGCTTTGCTGGTACGATTAAAAGAAATGAAGGCCACACATCCAATGAGATTTATTTTTGTAGCTTTAGGTGCGAGGATGGCTCCCATTCGTCCAATACCTTACACTCCTTAAATATTTTTAATACATCAACCATATTATTCCGAACTTCAGGGACTGCCTAACTGGATCGAAATTTAATTTGTAATTAATCGGTGAACTGCATTTATGGGTTTTTACCAGAGAGAAAGACTGAAAGTTTGATTGCTATAATAAAAAAAAAATTGAGTACAACTCTTTTTACCATAATACCATAAATACAAATTATAATCAAAATCTTTATTCGTAAAAATTATCTATAATTTTGCTCTAGCTATAATTATTAATGATCAAATTCTAAAACCTGCTATATTATAACATAGTAGTAGTAGTGACTGTATTTGTTAGGGATATTATCCCTAACTAGCTATCGACCAACGGGGGTCCTTCTGCCGTGTGATTTGTGTAAGTGTGTGTATTGAGTTAGGGCTTGTTACTCTAGAAATTCGCCCCCGATCTCTAGAGCGCCGTTAATGAGCTCCCAACGGCGAATGGCACTAGTTTCTCAGTACAAATGTACTACCTGTACTGGGGCTCGAACCCAGGTCTTCGTGCATGCTAAGCAAACGTTCTAACCTGTCAGCCAAACTAGCGGTTTTATTATAACATATTTTAATAAATCACACCCAAAAATATAACTAGTATTAAGTATAAGCATAATTATTGCATGACACTATGTGCTTTTTAAAATACAAGGAAGAATTGGACTGTTGTAATTTTCCTGCCGGTACATATGTGATAAAACACATTTGTTATGAAATCAATCTTTGAAAACTTGCATCTTAATGTTATTTTTTTTAGATATATAGTTTGACTTCATTATAACGAAGGCCAAAAATGTTTCAGATTTGCAAATAAAATAATCTGGTGTATACATGAGAAACCTAGGCAACCAAATGCGCATCATATATCACTGTTACACAAAAACCATGACATTTTTTGCTTATTTAATGCAGCTCTATTAGTTCCATCTATTCTTAGAAAATCCGTCCTTAGTAAGCAGGGTTGATGTTTTTCTCTTATAATATGTTCTTCAGTTTATGCACTCTCACTAACCTAGAATAGGTTAGGTTAGCAAGTTTTGTAGTTTCTGCGTTTGCTTTGAATGAATTATTTTCTGAGCCTTTTAGAATTTTTCCGCCAGATCCCATTCTTTCCCAGTCTCTTATGCTTCCCATTTTATAGAAAATATTGTTAAAGTTTGCCTGGCACGCAAACGTTAAAGTTATAACATAAAGATCGCTTGCAAAATGCCGATCTGAACATTGTTGGTGGTCTACGTTAAACCTAAATATTTGATTTTCCTTGTAGCAATTTACGTTACATTAATCACTTTTCAATATCAAATACTTTAGAATCGATTGGACATCTATTAATTATATATGTGTCCCTACAGACTGAGAGGAACGTGGCTCGTTAAGAATGTGTGCGACTGCTGAGTGGTAGGTCGCGTGTTCAACCCCGGCAAGCCGCCCTGCGTATAAATTTAGGCAGAGGTTCGCAGACGTCGTTAAACTGTGGGTGGTTTGCATTAGTGTAAAATCAGGCCTGTGGGGAAGTCCGCAACATCGATCTGTCTGCGTAATGAAATACATATCGCAGCTGAATTATAAAGGAATATTAAATGCAATATTGTCATATATTATATTTTGATATAACAAGCCAATATAATTATTTTGCCGTCTGATTGTTTTTTAAACACAACAGCATAGTAATACATATTGATAAGTATACAAAAAAAGTTGTTGGTATTGTAGTGGCCTTAAGGGGTTTGTTTTTTTTTAGATGATTAAATTGAAAGAATACTATAAATATTAATATTATAAAATAGTTGTGGCACTAAATTTGCCAAATTTCACAAGGAATTCGCATTATTACTGAAACGTGCCACTTCAGCCATCGGACTATCAAAAAGTACGATTTAATAAACTACCAACAGACGAAATATTGACCCAGATATGTTCATTTTCCCAGAGGTTTAATGGTTGCTCGATTGTCGTCCTAAGTCGGCGATAAAGAACTCAATGACATTGTACTCGGCTGGCTAAGTCAGTTACTCCAGCAAGCGTTGCCCGTCTAGGCAACACAAAACAAAATGTTGTTCACCATTTTTAAGGTACGTAGCACACTATCACTTTTGCGCCCAGCAGTGTGTTCAGTAGAGTTCTCGCATCGTGCAAACACGTCAATTTCAAATTCGGAATGAAATACACAGTTTTCAAAAATGAGCCCTCTTCCTCGGATTATGAAGTAAGTTTATAACTTTTAATAATTTGAATAGTGCATATATATGTAAGCGAAATACGCAGAAAATTAAACCCCGTTCGATTTTGATATTGGGGAAGCCATAATCTAATGTTTTTAATCATGCAGTGCTATTGGCCATTTTTTTGTACAATAAACCTATTGTGATGGTATTATTTTGCAATAATTAATTGTTAGTTATCTGTCGAAAGAAGCTAATTGAGGAATAGTGTCTAAATACTATGAATTTATCGTGTATATATATCTTATTGGTAGCGATATAATATATTTATTTGTCTGGGTTATTTTTTTTCTTTCGACGAGTGCTAAAATTTATTCGTTTGTCACAAATTCCAGTTATTGGGTTCGAAACAATTGCATATTTATAATTACTTTCCTAAAATGGTAATTTACTTGAATATTAAAACAAATTAAGTCTGCGATAACGAAAAACGCCATAACGTAAAGCAATAATTGTTAACTTTGAAATTGGGTATATTAGAACCAAAACCAAGATAAATACTGTTCATTATGTGTGCACAAATTAATGAAAAATGACGTAAATTCTCAGGTGCGAATAGTGAAATGATTGATTCTCGCACTGGTTGAGGGTATTAATTATTTTTCTAAGAAATGTTTACGCGTGGGAACCCTTACAGCGAATTGCACGTTTTATATTATCGAGAAGTATAAATAGATAACTAAGTAAGAGGTACTGGAAGAAGTTGTATAATTGTTTAGCCATAATGTTTCTCCACTCAGTTTTCGCTCGAATTGGAATTTAGAGCTTCGTTAAAACATGTATAAGTCAATTACATTGATTTTTAGGTTGATATACTTGTAAAATATGAGATATTCATGGGTATTGATGTGAATCGGTCTTTGAACTAGAATTCATTTTAAGTGTATTTAAAACTTAGCGTGCCTTTAAATATACCGTTTTGTGGTAACGTCGCTTGTTTGTTACGCATTCATCTGACTCAATAGTGAATATCTATGTGTTTGCAAAATTAACAAAGCCATGACTCAGATATGAATTACATTAAAATTACTAATTGCGAGGTATAGAAAAGCATGAATATATTTCGTAATTAATCATCAATGCTTTACTTTAATTTTTCGTGACTCAATAATGAATACGCCGATGGTCCTCTGTAATAACGACACAACTCAAAAAGTATCAATTTATGTGTCGTTGATACACATAAACGTAGCATTAGCTACATAATCGGGTATAAAACTCAAAATCATTAAATTAAAATTATAGCAGATATTTGCAAGTTTAACAAAGTCATGACTCGGATATGATTCATAAAAAAACTACGAATTGCGAGGTATCCACAACAGGAACATATTTCGTTAATTCATTATTCCTTTTGTGCTGGCTGCTATTTGAATTTTTTCAAGCGCAAATACCGAGTTTTCGCTCAACGTTTATCATCTGTGGAATTATTATATGCTCTGATGCCGTCAATAACAATTATGCATGGATACAGATCAATTTTAATGTGTTACGATGCAGAGCGTAACACAACGAATAACACATGTACAATTGCAAAAACTTTATCGCGTTCCCAGCTCCACGCAAATCCATAGATTATGGACAAAATTTGAAGGCGATTCAATTTGTGAAAGTTATTTATTTTAAATTCTGCTAAAACTGCCTTGTTAACAAGCAATGCCGGTTATATTAAATAGAAATTTCGAATCATGAGAAAAGCGTGACGTGCTAACTAGGCAACCAGATTTACTGTGACATTCACTATTTTCACATTTGTGATTTACAAGTGCACTGCGCGACAAAAAAATAGTTAATATGTTCTAACGTGAATGTGTCTGATATCACCATGGATACCATATAAATTAATTTAAAAGACGTCGTATTTATCTGTAAAAATTGCCCCGTTCAATCTAATAAAAAAAATTATTAAGAGTTCTCCCAGATTTTTTTGTCGCGCATAGCATATACCACCTACTTTACTTTTCTTGCAACACATTATTCAGATGAATTTACAGATTATGAAATATATTAAAAATTTGCTCTAAAATTTAACAATCAGACTATCGAAGCTAGTCTGGGTGTTAAAGATTAGAACGTTTCTAAAATGATTGTGCCGCGTATTAAAAATAACAGAGGGAGTAGATTGGTAGCAATAATGATACCAAAACTAAAAATTTAAAAGACGTCGTATTTATCTGTAAAAATTGTTTAAAGCCCCGTTCAATCTAATAAAATAATTTATTAAGAGTTCTCCCAGATTTTTTTGT
Organism: Othius punctulatus; assembly: GCA_951805005.1. Taxonomy (NCBI): domain Eukaryota; kingdom Metazoa; phylum Arthropoda; class Insecta; order Coleoptera; family Staphylinidae; genus Othius; species Othius punctulatus. The sequence goes on from OX638147.1 coordinate 25,876,915, forward strand.
CGCGCATAGCACATACCACCTAATTTACTTTTCTTGCAACACATTATTCAGATGAATTTACAGATTATGAAATATATTAAAAATTTGCTCTAAAATTTAACAATCAGACTATGTGCTAAAGATTAGAACGTTTCTAAAATGATTGTGCCGCGTATTAAAAATAACAGAGGGAGTAGATTGGTAGCAATAATGATACCAAAACTAAAGTAGCCCTTTGAGAGCAGACAATGACTCATATCTCCATATTTCCGGAATTCGACATACGTTTCTTATTTCATTTCACATTATTGCATTTACCTTAAGCATGCGAACAAGCATAGAAAACGCGATTCTTTGCGCGGATATTCGGCGAACCGGATAATACGTACAGGGATAACCGAGAATGATTTTAAATTATTTTAGTATTTTAAATAGAATTTTGTGATGAAGAGACTTTCTAATGGTCAAGGAAATTAGTTCTTGATTATTTAAATGGTCAATATCGCACTATTTACAATGCACCCGACACAGGCAGTCCATAAGTCCAAGAAAAACTGCAGCGACTGTCGATACTAATAGTTAAGGCTAAGATCCCGAGTAATCAATGGTCGTGAATTCGATTCTCGCCCAAGGCAATTTTATGTTAATATGGCGAATTTTTGCAATAATCAATTATTGGTTTATGCGTTTCCTTCTGTTATCGGGTAATCCCAAATTAATGAACACATAAGTCCGATTAATTTATATTATGGCTGCTTAGGGGTTTGTCACCGCCTGACAGGTTTAAAATTTATAAAAGCAGAAAAAGTTAATTAATCAAATGTGTTTGAGGTGGTGCAGCCGGTAATTTATAGGCACCGGATATAGTGTCCGTATTATTGTTTGGCGATTAATTAGTAAGTGCAATGTAGCTGTCTGGTTAACGTGCCCGATGTGTAATTACAAGCCAAGCAAATTAGAGAGCTCAGAACAGAGTTGACAGAACGCGGGAACACATAAAAAGCGCATTAAAAGAGGGTAATCGATTTTCGATTTGAATTCAGCTGGTGGCAATTTGCTCCAAGGGCAATAAATAAAATCATAAAGCCGGCGATTACTAATTGAAGCACGGCTCGATAAATGCAACGCCTCTCTTTGGTCCCTAGTTAATTGGGTGTAAAATATCGGAGATTCAGAGCGTGCCATTTCCAGCTTATGGCCATTAATATAAAATGGGAGCACCGAAGAAATAATTAATTCACACGAATCATGTGCTTGGTGCCGCTGTCATGGTCATCAGCAGTTATAGCGTGTGGGCCAAGATATGAATAAATATATACACCTGTAAATTATTGCGTGTCCTTCAAAAGTTTTACCAATAATTAAACACCTAAAATTTGCACAATTATAAATATTTTAGAATCAAATGAAAACTTTACACATTTCAGTTCAGTTCAGTAATTAACAATCGTCAATGATCAAATAAATGTATGCAAATTTAATGCATATCATTACAATATTTTTTTTTTGATTTGATTTTTGTCTTATTATTTTACATTTTCCAAATTGTATTAAAATTTGCCACGTAATTGCTGTTCCAAAATTCTGACAATTCTGGGAAAATTATGGATGGGGTATTTTTAGTGATGACTAGTTCTTAAAGATGACTTAAAGTGTTGTAAAACACTGTGTAATTTATTTTCAAAATTCACTAATTTTTCTGTACATAGTAGATTTTCAAAAATTACTACAAGAACATGCATTCCTATATATCTTTTAGAGGCTTCTTCTGGCGATTTAAAGACCCTATAGCACATGGTTATCAAATTTATTACCACCCAGTAATGATTTTGTAAAAATAATAAGGTTATGGTACAGAGCGATCAACAATGTTTGTAGTCGATTCAAATTTCCCACCAAAAATCCACATATCGTTAGCCGACATCGTGTTGCAGTTGTATATGCTCTTCCATTGCTGATCTATCTGTATAATGCCAAATGATAATGGCTTAGTAATTTGATAATTGATAAATGATATATAAACAATTTTTATTGGGCAATCAACCCCACGGGGTCTTTCCGCCTTGTGTACTAATAATAATAATAAATGATAAATTTTTAAATTGATAATTTTCGTTAAAAAATATGTTTGGTCTTTTTGGTCATTCGTACGTAATTATTGCACTCTTCTTTTAAAAATTTGTCAATAACATTTTTGGGTGCAGTTATTAGTTTGCAAATTTTGAATTTTGCGCTGTTGGTTTCCGCGCGGTTTGATAGCGCTGGTCGCAGTCACGATGATGAGTAATTTTAATTGGTACGTTATTAGGATAATTTGATTTGTGTACAATATTACAACAATAAAAAAATCCAAGGTTAACACACGCGTATTAGCTGTTAGAAAATCAATCGCGACCCGTGGCTCCCAAATGTCATCGCTTACAAACTATTCTCTCGCAATAGTGCTGCTTATTCGAAAACTCGTCGGCTTATTGCCGTTGGAAAAATGCAATCAGGGGGCTCTGAAAGTATAGTACATAATTACGGGGAAATCGATAGCCCACCATTTGAATTCAAATACAACTTTGCGTAACACGTAAGTGTCACGCGCAGCAAGTCCATCGCCTTCGCGATGGAAAAGCCGTGGGCTGTGGTCAGCAGGGGCAAAGGGGTGCAATCGTCTATTTGATCCTCACGTGCTTAAAAACAAATTGTAGTGCCATTCGGTGAACAGTTGTGCAACATCGACACAGAAGTGATCATGAGAGGCGGCAGTTGGACGTATCCTTATGTGCACGTGGAGATTTTTTGAAAACAGTAAGTCTCTAATTAGAACAGTTGGGGCAGTTTCTCAGAATCGGGATGAATTATTCACCACCCTTCACATCAATAGCCACACTGCAAAGATATTAATAGTCTGAAAGATCGCCAACCATTCAAACTCGAATTCGCAACCAACGTATCTACTTTCCGATGCAAAGAAAGTATCGACCACCACAGGACCGGCTCCAGCAGATACTGATACACCCACACAAAAAAAAACAATGACCACCCTTATACAAAACATTAATCTGATTATAAATCTTTACACCGTCCTGTAATGTTATATTTAAAACAAATTTAGAGTTCTCTAAAATCAAGACTCCTACAGCATTACACGTAAATTGCCACGTGCAAATTTTGAGTTCTCGATCGTGCAGCTTCCCAAAATTTACTTGCCTCGAGTAATGTACACCTGCTTTCCGTACGAATTCTAAATTTTGCAGTTTAGAAGTTCTCAAATACATTGATTCTAATAGCTTCGCAGTTTGTGCAAATTTCTAGTCCCAAATTTATGATCATAACTCCTACAGCACGTCAATTCTGGTGCAAATTTTTAGTTATCATCATGTAGTTATTAAGGTCTCAAATAAAGTAATTCTCAAAGCTTTTCGTTTACGTGTAAATTTTGGAACCTCCTGCAGCAGGGCAATTTACGTTCTCAATTTTGCAAATTCAGAGTTAATAATCGTAACTCGAACTATTTTATAGTACCCAATCTTGTAGTTTTTGAGTTCTCGAACAAAGTAATTCTTACAGGTTCACGTGTAAATTTTGAGTCCCAAATAAATAATCATAACTCCTACACCATGTCAATTTAGGTGTAAATTTTGAGTTCCCAATCGCGTGATTTTTGAGTTCTCAAACAATCAATCAATTTACGTGCCAATTTTGAGATTTTTAAAGAATAACTTATTAATAAAATAAAAAAATCATTTTTATCACTTCTTAGCAACCCTCTAAAAATTCTAATGCAAGGCAATTTTTGTGGAAATGAAAAAAAAAATGCGCACATTTTATTCTTATTAGTATTATTATTTCCAATTGTACTTCGAGAAATCACGATTTAACATAAAATTAGAACATATATTTATACATGTTTTGTTGATACTACAAGGCTACTAAAGTTACTGATAACAAGACTAAGTGTTTGTAAAAAGAGCATATTTATTTTATAACAGGAAAACCGCAAATAAGTAGAAAAGTAAGTAAAACTGGTTTAAAATTCTAGATTCAGATTATTTAACCGAAACTAACGCTAGTTCGCACCTAAATATGTAATTCCTGGTTATATTTAGTCCTGGCACCGAAAAGTATAAGGGAAAAATAAATAAATATATTTAGTCCCCGACTACAGATTTAACTCAGAGATATATCTTATTTATGAGTTATTTAGTACGAAATTAACTAACTAATGATAATTCTGGACTAAATATTTAGTCAGGAATTAACTTTTTAATCCCTAAGTTCGCTTCAAGAATCCAGGCTTACGAATTAAGGTCCGGACTACATATTTAAATCCGGTATTAAATATTTAGTCCCAAACTAGTATTAGCTCCTTTAGGAGGATCCGGATTTTTTTTATTTAAATTTTTTGCCGGCTCTGATAGAACTTGACAGAATAATAGATATCTTGGGCCTGTCAATGTTTTGTCGATTCTCAATAAATTCGCGTATTTTGTTCTTCGAAAGACAGATAATTAATTGATTGGTACTGTAAGCTATAATTATTTAAATTTGTCGAGCTCTTGGAATAAACGAGTCCCGTTTGAAATAAATGAACACCCTTTGAAATTTGACAGCGGACTCGATAGACAAATAATTAATTGATTAATAGTGTAACCTATAATTATTTCAATTTGTCAGAGAGGTAGAAATTATGAAATTGTCCACTTATTGTCTTTCCAAAAATATCAGTTTTCAGGCAGGACCAGCTGTTTCTCAATCTTGTGGATAATGTTAATCCGCCGGATAACTTTCCGCAACTTATCAGTGAATGGAAAGACCCGCCTTAAGAGAAGTAGATGACTAATCGGTTTAGCTATGCGGAGAAGTATGTAGATCATAGAGGTGACGTTTAATAGGTGGAACGAGGTGAAATGTAATAGATATATCGTTTCGTGACGAGCAGCATTACTTATTGATGAAACACTCCTACAGTGTAAAGAGGCATTATTCCATATTTCTAGTATTTGCCTCGTATACGAATATATTGATTGAATACGTATGATATAAATTTTGTACAGATCTTTTTTTTGTTGATACTGAGAAATGAATACATTATATAATGTATATTATTATTTTAATAGCTAAAATTTTTAGTTGTCATTAATACTATTATCATTTCTCACATTAGAAGCACGCACATAATTTTGATTTCATTATCAACACTGTCTATTTTTGTTTCTATGACTAATTATCTGCCCATACATATACACTTAATTATTTTGTCGTTACATTTTTATCGTTTGTATTCCAATGCGAGTGCTTGTGTTAGGACGTGAACAATGGTTATTACATCGCTTCCCATTAAAAATAATGCGTTTTTGTAATAACTCGCTAGGGGGCGTTACTAAGAAACGCCCATAATGTATGCAACTTGCGCTACACTTCCACGGTTAAGCGCTGAAATGAAGATTTGCGTCAGCAATTATTTTACGTGTACGTCAGCGTTATGCTTAGTTCGTCGGAAACATATAATCTCAGCTGATAGGGACATTTCTTGATATACATATGTCACGGTGAGTTTAATTGACTTAATTGGGTCCAGATTAGACGAGGAATGGTACAGCGCTTGCGCTGTAGTGGATTACATTCCCGCGCAGTTTAACAACTTTTAAATCCCTTTATTCACATCTAATCATTAATTTGCACTGTTTAATTTCATTATTCATGAATTCAGTTCTGTTAAGAGGCCTCTTTATCCCTAGGTGGTATAGGGAATTGCTAGTAAATGACAGCAAAGATAATTCATGAACGAGTTAACATAATTACAATTGGAGACCTGATTCAGAAAGTTTAGACATTTATCTACAATTATGCTTACTAATAATGCCGTATATTAGTTCAGGTAGAGAGGCTTCTTAAACTGTGCAAAATAATCATTTGATGTGAATAAAAATGCCCATTTCATTGCCGCTTTCAATTAACGCCTTCCTGCGAAAAGCATCGATGCTAAATATTTATCTATCTCTTTCTGGGTAAACATTGTGACAATACTAATCAGTCGCACTCACATACAGAGCAATGTTCGAACTCAGTTTTAGGCCAAAATGAGTTTAATGGCCGAAACCTATAAAAAAGATAAACAACTGATTTGACACAACCACAAAATAGTCGTAAGACTCCTCAATAGCACAAAATTTTTGGCGGGAAATTTGAATGTACTCAAGATTTGTTGATGCTTTGTATGTGCTAAACACTTCTCTAGTGATTATTTATAGCAAAGCGTTACGTATTAAAAAAAGATTTCTTAGTAAACTTCTAGATGATTCAGTGGGTGTATTTTTTCGTCAATGTGGGACTAAATATCACATTTACATGCGTTTCTGCGGGACGTTTTAAATATGCACCACCGTGGAATTACTAGAAATCCATTGCACATGAATAATTAACCATTCACAATACTTTGACCTCGTTTTCACTTTCAGTATCCCGCCGAGATGGGGAGGAATATGGACAAGTTCCTCCTCCTGATGTGGAAGAACTGGAAGCTGCAGATCAGGCATCCGGTGCAAACGTTTTTTGAGATATGTGTGCCAATATTTTTCTGCGCCATCATCGTGGTGGTGCGGAGCATAGTTAAGAGTGACCACATGCCGCAGAGGGTTTACGACCCTTACAACCCCTTCAACACAACTGTTTTGGATAAATAGTTAAGCAGTGCTCAACTTGCAGACTTGTCTTTGCTAATTGAAGTATTTTTTATGTGGTTGCAGCGTGAAAGAGATATTGTACTCGCCTAACGGCAGCAAGATCATGGAAATCATGGAGGGGGTAAAAACCAGCCTGCCTGATACGAAGTTTCAGTCGTTTGATGACAGTTTTGCCCTGGAATCGTTTTTGGTTCATTCTAATGACGGCACCAGAGTTGGGGTAGTATTTGACAACACGTTAAAAAACATAGTGGAGTTGCCCCACAAAATGAAATTCTCGATTCGGTACGATTTTCCTCATCGGCACCTGAATGTTGCGTAACATAATATATTTTAGGTACCCAGCTGAAATGCACAAACAGTATAAATTTTACATTTCGAACTGGATGACGAATCTTCTATTTCCTGTATTACAATCACCTGGACCCAGGGATCCTAGTCAGCAATACACAGCAGATCCTGGTAAGTCCAATGATGTTTTTGCCGCATTATTTCATAAAAATATAACTTATGCTGTTTCATGCTTACCAATACGCAATTCTAAATACATTCAAACTTCGCGCCATTTATTTCAAGTGGCGTCAGTTAAGATCGCATACGATCGCGTGCAATCGGCACTAAAGGTCCTTCAAACGCTAGTCAAATTTGCATTGTAAGTAATTTTTTTTAGCTGTAAATATGCATTCGTTTTAGCATACTACACTGAAGGCTATCTGACTATTCAATATGCAGTCAGCAAAGCAATCACAGAATATTTCTACAAGGAGGAAAAGGTTCACTTCGACGGTAATACAACATTATACATGCAGCGATTCCCATATTCCCCATACAAAAACGACCCGCTTCTAAATGTGCTGCAACAAATGATTGGCATGATAATCGTGCTGGCGTTCATTTACACCGCCATGAGCACCATAAAAATGATTACGATCGAAAAAGAGAAACAGTTAAAGGTAATCGTTGATGTGCGGCCTTCTTGGGTATTAAATTAAAGTTTTCAGGAGTCCATGAAAATCATGGGTTTACCTAACTGGCTGCACTGGACTGCGTGGTTTGTCAAGACCTTGTCGTTTATGGTGGTTGCAATTACGGCCATTGTAATCCTGTTTAAAGTCGAATTCTGGTATAAAAAAGGCACGAACGCAGTTTTTCCAAAGTGTGACGTCACGTTGCTGTTTGTCTTCTTTATTTTGTACGCCTGCGCCACAATCACTCTTTGTTTTGCCATTAGTGTGTTCTTTAATAAAGGTAAGTGGAAATTTGTACGTTTGGGTTCAGCCTTTTAAATTTCCTACCACGTTGAAACGTGATTGGTTGATGAAAACATATTTGATTGGTTCTCATGCCATATGACGTATATACAGCGGGACATTTAAAATTTAATCATTTCTGATATTAAAATACCAATGGATACATTTTTCTTGCAGCCACGGTGGCTTCAAACATAGGAGGAGTAGTATTTTTCTTTTTCTATTTGCCGTATTCGTTTTTAAACATAAAGTATCAGTCTCTCAGTTTGGATACTAAACTGCTAGCATCGCTGACATCAAACTCGGCGTTGGGTTATGGCTTCATGCTGATTTGCATGTTTGAGTCAACGGAGGAAGGTAACGTTATTTTGCTGTGTCTCGACGTGTCTTGAAGTGTGATCATTGCAGGTCTTGGATGGCACAACATGTGGAAAACGGCGTCGCCAGACGATAACTTAGTCATGGGTCACATATTTTTGATGTTAATTTTAGATACCATCCTCTATCTTGTGATCGCGCTGTACGTAGAAGCGTTGTTCCCCGGAAAGTTCGGCGTTCCCAAGAAGTGGAACTTTTTCTTTCAATACTTCGTCAACAGCAAGACGCGGATAAGTGGTACTGGACCAATATATATGTCTGTACGTAGAACCAGCCAAGGTAAAAGGGTTCACCATAATTTAGATGCATATGACTAACACCATTTAGCCCAGATAGAAATTTTAGTTCGAAACCTTGGCTGGGCCTGAAGACTTACGTAATCTGCAAGTATAGCTATGCTTGCGTAATTTGCTTCAACTAATGTTGCTTTTTATATGTCCGCTATTGCTTCACGTGCACACTTTGCATGACGTAATTTGATTTTACAGATGGCATTAATCTAGATGGGGAAATCCAACAAGATCCATCAACGTACGAAATTGAGCCGGAAGGCTCAACGGTGGGTGTGAAAATATGCCATCTAAGAAAAGTATTCGACAGCCAGAAAGTGGGCGTAAAAGACTTTTCCTTGAACATGCTTGAAAACCAAATTACTGTCCTCCTGGGGCACAATGGAGCTGGAAAGACCACCACCATGTCAATGTTAACAGGAATGTTTCCACCTACAAGTGGAACTGCTATTATCAACGGCTTCGATATTCGCACCGAGATTGATGGGGTCAGATCTAGTTTAGGACTCTGCCCTCAACACAACATATTATTCGACGAGCTGACCGTAGCCGAACATATTTACTTTTTTAGTAGACTAAAAGGCATGCATGCCAAAGACATTGAAAAGGAAATCAACACATACGTCAAACTCCTAAAAATTTCCGATAAGGTGCGTTCACAAAAGTCTGGCTGAACAATGGCAATCTTTGTTGGTAATTTTAATCGTACCGTACAATTCATGCATTTAAATTGTAGAAGGACATGCAATCGTCTACTCTATCGGGAGGGATGAAGAGGAAATTATCTGTAGCGGTAGCATTCTGTGGGAACTCAAAAGTTGTTATGTTGGACGAACCGACAGCAGGGATGGATCCCGCAGCTAGAAGAGCCCTGTGGGAACTGGTACAGTCACAAAAGAGCGGTAAGTGAAAGTAAAATATCCTCGCCATTACATATTAAAAAATTATCATCACAAAATATTTCCTTGACTAGAATTATTATATGGTGATAATTTCATATATTCGCGGCGTTTTTACGTCACACTAATTGACGTCATTGCCATATTTGATTGGTTCTCAGAGCATTAATAGCCCAATAGGTGCTTTCCTTTCACAAATTAACTGAGTATGGAGTGAGTGAGAACTATCTAATTCAAATTGGCATTGCTTCTTATGTGAAAATTGGAACCATTTTAACTATCAAACTACCCTACAATAGTTGCAAATTTCCCACATAACTTTTTGAGCATATCTCTTGTAACCATTATCTCGCAAACATAAAAAAATGGAGGGGATAAATCTCAAAATAAGCTGAGATCATGTGAAAGGAAAGCACCTAATATCGATGTTTCATGTTAATTAGATCACTTAACTTGCACATGTAACTTAATAGTACTCAGGACCACCAGCTTGAGTTCTCTTCCAAAGAAACAGCACTTTTGGTTTGCAATATTTAAAACAATCCTTGTTACAAGTTTATCTGTGAATATTCATTGCAGTAACCAATATTATATATAAAAATTAATAAAACCAATGCAAGGTCATCATAGTTTTGACACACGGCATGCCATCGGCGTGCCATCAGATAAATGACGCAATGACCTTGACTGATTCAATAAGAGATAAGATAGTGGAAAGATGAAGATTAAAAGGTAGACAATGATAATGAATAAAAAAATGCTTTTTATTTATATTATACAGGCAGAACCATATTGATGACTACTCATTTTATGGATGAGGCGGACCTTCTAGGGGACCGCATAGCCATCATGCAGAATGGCAAATTGCAATGCTGCGGATCCAGTTTTTTCCTTAAGAAGAAATACGGCACAGGTTACCATTTAATTATGGAAAAAGGCCCCAACTGTTCGGTGGAGCAAATAACTGAGTTACTAAGGAACCACTTGCCATTTGTAAAAGTGGGAAGCAATGTTGGTACTGAGCTAACGTATCTGCTGAAAGAAGAAGATTCCGGAATCTTTCAAGAAATGTTTGTGGATATTGAGAATAACTCCGAAGAATTAGGGATTAGAAGCTATGGAATTTCATTAACTACACTAGAAGATGTTTTCATGAGGTACTATGAGGCGGCATATACCTGACTGCTATACACACAGCCATGTATAATACATTATTATTGTATATGCCTATGGATATACAGAGTAATCAAAATTATTTAGGTTGATTCAAATTTCTCCCCAAAAATTTCGAAATTCGTTAGCAGACTTCTATTTTCAATTGAGTATTAATCCATTAAGTAAATGGAAGCAAGTACACGGCTATAACATGAGTTCACACACACACCAAGATTCAAAATCAATTCAAAAAATCAAACTAACCAATTAAACTTAAATTTCAAGACTATACTCGCCACTTTACTCCAAAGCAGCTGCAGTTGAATGAAAAACGATGTAACTAATGCATATAAAATTTTCAGAGTTGGTGCAGATGTAGGGCCAGAAAGTGACACAAATTCAAGTACTTCTCAGGAGGTTGTAGATGTAGAATGTAATGGAAACATTGAACGTGAGTTGTTTGGGTAACACGGGAGGAAATGAATTGTACGCCCTCGTTTTATGTTTTAGGCGGACTAGATGATTTCTACTTATTGACGGGTTTCAAGTTACTGAAAAACCAAGTGATTGCGATGTTTATGAAACGGATGTTGACTTCGTTGCGTTCGTGGCGCCTCCTCTTGGCCCAATTAATTTTACCCATCGCCTTGTTGTCGATCGCAATTGCGTCCAGCAAGGAATCGAAGATGAAACATTTACCGGCACTCCCCATAGTGTTAGAAGTCTATGATAAACCGTTAACGGTTGTTAGTTCGAATAATCCCACTAATACTTTTTACGTCGAAGCTAAAAATTGGTTACTCGAGCATGAGAGTAAAATTTTAGAAATAGGAAACTTGACGATGGAATCAACAATTTTAAAAACGGTTAGTGGTTAATGCTTTGTTTTGCTATTATTAAAATATTAATTTTAGACGGTTGAGAATCCTGCACTAGTCAGGCAGCATTATATTCTGGGAGCGACTTATGATGACATTAATAACACAATTGTGGGTTGGTTTAATAACATCCCGTACCACTCGCCGCCGCTTGCTCTAAACTTCATACAAAACTCGATTATAAGAAAGCTTGGAAGTGATTACGAAATATACGTGACGAATTACCCCATGCCGTTCACACTGAAAACATTGGTAAGCAAATTTACAGTCTTTACGAAATAAGTTTACCGTTTTGCAAATTTCAGTTTAAACAACTGCAATCCAGCAATATGGCATACCAAATAGCGTTAAATATTGGAACCTGCATGGCATTTATTACGGCCTATTACTCGTTATTCTACATAAGGGAACGTGTATGCAAAGTTAAACATTTGCAATTCGTCTCGGGAATTAATATATTCATATTCTGGATTGTGTCGTACATATGGGACTGGATCACTTATTTCCTTACATTAATATGCATAATGGTAACTCTGATTTGTTTCCATGAAGAAGGCTTCTACACGCAAAGCGATCTAGGCATTATTTATTGTGTGTTTGTGTTTACCGATTTACTAAATTTTAGTTTTCAGGGCGCTTATTTGTGGTTTTTTTCTATTTCGGATTTGCGATTATCCCAGTGCTGTATGTCTGCTCGTTTATATTCTCTATACCATCCATGGGATTTACACGGATATTTTTGTTTGCCACCATACTGGGTAAGTAATCGGTAGTGAAATCGTTTATCAATAGACATTTCATTGCTTTATTACTTGTAGGGAACTTTGGATTCATCATAGTCGAATTGCTGTCGGTGGAAGCATTTGATTTGACTCACGTTGCCGATATATTAGAAGTGATACTACTGTTTGTGCCGTATTACTGCATGTCGAGTGGAATAAAGTACACTAACTTTGAGTTCCTGCGCTACAAAAATTGTAAAAATATGGTCGACAATTGTGTCCTTTTAACGCATAACTCTGCGGAGTTCTGCTGGAACATAATGTGCTCTATGATCGATAATTGCTGCGGTAATTACCAGCATCACTATTGACGGAGAACGGTGTTTAATAGTGTTATTTCAGAACGGCAAGAACATTACTACACTTGGAAAAAGCCTGGAATATTGCGAAATATCCTGGCTTCGCTTCTAGTCGGAGTCACCGCTATAGCATTACTGTTCCTTATAGAATTCAAAATTATACAGAGAGTAGTGTATTCATTGAGGAAGAGACATGTCGATCACTTTGATTTGGTTGATGATGATGATGATGTCAAAGAAGAAAACAGGAAAACGAGGAATATGCTTGAATCGGAAATAAAGAATCGTACATTGGTCCTTAAAAACGTCTCAAAATATTATAAGAAGTTCTTGGCTGTAAATGGAATTTGCCTGAGGGTTAATACCAGTGAATGTTTTGGACTGTTAGGTGTGAATGGGGCTGGGAAAACAACCACCTTCCGAATGATGACAGGGGATTTGTATATTTCCGACGGGGATATATTTATCAACGGGTTAAACTTAAAGACGCAAATCAAGGATGCTTATAAGCTAATAGGTTTGATGGCACGATTTTTGTTACAGTAAAGTTTTATCGTTATATTGTTTGCAGGTTACTGTCCACAGTTCGATGCACTGTTTGATGACTTATCTGGACGCGAAACAATAAAACTATTTTGCCTGCTTCGGGGCTACACGAAAGCAGACAGCATGTGCATTGCAAAAAAATTAGCAAAAGACTTTGACTTCACGAAACACATAGATACGTTAGTTAAAAATTTGAGCGGAGGAAACAAACGGAAGTTGAGCACGGCATTAGCCTTAGTAGGTAATCCGCCTGTAGTGTATTTGGATGAACCAACAACCGGGATGGATCCGGCAACGAAGCGTTACTTATGGAATGCACTGTGCAAGGTACGCGACAGCGGGAAAAGTCTGGTGCTCACTTCGCATAGTATGGAAGAATGCGAGGCACTCTGCACGAGACTGGCGATTATGGTGAACGGGAGATTCAAATGCTTGGGATCAACGCAACACTTGAAGAGCAGGTTCTCAAGCGGGTACACCTTAACCATAAAAGTACGAAAGACCATCAAGCCTGACACCCGTATAGCCATGGTCAACATAGAAGTGTTCATCAAAGAAAATTTCCCCGAGGCCACGGTAACTGAGAAGCATAATGACCTGCTAACATTTTACATACCAGGATCGTCTATCAGATGGTCTACTATATTTGGGGTTATGGAACAAGGCAAAGGGTCCCTTAAAATTGAAGATTATTATATTGGGCAAGCCAGCCTAGAACAAGTAAATATTTATTATTTGGCAATGAATTGCAGTATTTTAATGCGTAATTATTATTTCAGGTGTTTCTTACATTTACAAAACAACAGATGGCTTTAGATGGAGGGTTTTAATATACAGGTTGTAAAGTATATAATTTCTAGTTAATTTTGTGATATAAGTTATGACTGTTCTTACAAATAAATACATTAATTTTACCATTTGTTCACGCATTATCTTTCAATCAGATTCTAGGTACGACAATAATTCCTTATCATATCATTTATCTTCCCAAATGTTATCTGTTTGCTCAGTGATGTGTACTATAACAGTGCGTCGATACCAATATTATTTCTAATCATCTATTGTGGTAAGCGAATTTTTTCACTTAAAATTGCTACTTTTCTGACACGTCTTCATATTGTCGTTTTCAATGCAAAAGCTGATATTTGTAACATATGGTGTAATTATATTGTTGAACCAAGAACATCCTCTGACCTCGTCCCCACTTTTCCAAAAAAACCTGGTATGTGTGCGGTAAGCCGATTACAGGTAATTGAATGTTTTATTATTTATAATAACAAAATTAGCACCACAACTCTCTTTTCTGATTGATACCATTGTTATTATTATTGTACATTCGTTTGGTGATCATAAAAATCAGCCTAACATTGATGATAAATTGATTCTAATTTTTTTATGACGCCCATGCAAATTATAATTTAAAATATTCAGTTAATAAATATTTGTTGTGGAACAACAAATTAAGCACAATTTTTTTCTTGGTTGTCCAGATATTTCGGCAAGATGGGGAAGAAAATCGACAAGTTCTTGTTGCTGATGTGGAAAAATTGGATTCTACAAATACGGCATCCGATACAGACAATATTTGAGATTTTAGTTCCTGCATTCTTTTGTGCGATTCTAGTAGTAATTAGAAGCTTAGTCACTGTATATCCCAAACCAGAAGTGCAGTTTGAAGAATATAGGCCTTATTTTCCACACAGTTTAAGATTGTAAGAGAAACAAAATCTAAAATATATACATATGCACATAGCAATTATTTTTAAGTGGCAGTACGATAGCCTATTCACCAAATGTTACCGACATAATGAGCATAATGACAGGAGTGGAGGACACACTAGCAGTATCAAAACTTACATTCACGCCAATGCCAAACAGCCAAAAGCTGAATTCGTTCATAAATACAGGCGACAGAAGAATCGGGGTTGTGTTCGACGATGCTTTAATTAGCCAAGACCTACCAAAAAAAGTTGAGTTTTCACTAAGGTACAATTAAGTCAACTCAATGTTTATTGCAATCACCACATTTAATATTTTCAGATTTCCCGCAGAATTACCTATGAACCAGTTTGGAGATGACAATTGGAAAACAAATCAACTATATCCCTTATTACAGCTGGGGGGCGCAAGAGACTCGGAAAGTACAAGAACTGCATTTCCAGGTCAGTATTTTTTAATACATTTTTGCACAAGTAGAGTCTTGCCAACAATATATGTTGCATCAGGTTTCTGGATGAAAGAAGTTGTCGCAGTTAAAAAACATTAGCATGGGTGCTATAAAATATAGATAAGAATATTTTTTACAGATTACTATGGAGAAGGATTTCTGACTCTCCAACAAACCGTGTCTGAAGAGATAATACGACACTTTTGCAAAACTGAAAACCCTGCAGACTGTACTATTCCTGAGATCAAAATGCAACGGTTTCCATATCCCGAGTACACAAGTGATCCACTCTTGTCTGTCCTGCAGCAAATGATTGGAATGATTATGGTGCTAGCTTTCGTATACACAAGCATTAGTATAATAAAAATCATAACTGCTGAGAAAGAGAAGCAATTAAAGGTTGGTACATAAATTTATTTCAACACAATATTTTATTTGTTCTATCACAATGTACTGTCATATTTAAAGTCAATTTTCTATCAAATTTTAATTATGCTTGTCAAGATTTCAATTTTAAATTTTCGTTTACAGTGCAACCCTGTAGCAAATAATAGTACATATATTTCATGTTGCTTCTGTATTACAATCTACATTTTAGGAGTCGATGAAAATAATGGGACTGCCAATTTGGCTTCACTGGACCGCTTGGTTTGTAAAATCCGTGACATTCATGCTAATATCGATCATCATCATGATAGCCCTATTTAAAATTGAGTTTTGGTATGCTGACGGTGTCCAAGCGATTCTACCGAAGTGCGACATTTTTGTTTTATTTCTCTTCTTCCTGCTATACGCCTGTTCAATAATCACTCTTAGCTTCGCTATCAGCGTCTTCTTCACAAGAGGTAAGAACAAATACAATTATAGTGAAAATTATCTAAGCCTCAGGGTATTTCAGAAACATTATTAATTAAGAAAATTAAGATTCAACAAATATTACATCGTTGTGTTCCAACACTTCTACAGTTTTAGAACAATTTTGAAACATAAATACAAAAATTAACACAAAAGGACTTATCTGTATGTTAACAGCCGGTCTATCCCTCTACTGATAAAGTTGCGAGTAGTAATCTAATGGAACTAATGCTAGGCAACTAACTAGTTGTCTACTAACAAGGAGGTTAGAAACTTCTAAACTCCTTGTTGGTACATATATCCTGCAGATCTTTGAAAAAACCCTCCATAATTCTAACATCTTTACTTTAGCTAACTTGGCATCCGGAATTGGCGGCGTTGTGTTTTTCTTTTTCTACGTACCATACACTCTACTACAAAACAAGTATCATACTCTAAGTCTGGGAACAAAGCTGCTGGCGTCACTAACATCCAATAGTGCAATGGGATATGGATTTCAACTACTATGCATGTTTGAAAGTACAGAAGAAGGTGTGTATATAAGTTTAGTCTGTAACAGCCAAAGAAGTGTCGTTAGATATTTTTCTCATAAGAGGTAAATTAGAAGGAGAACTAGAAGAGTACGTTATTAAAAAAAGTTTTAAAAATCCCGATTTTGGGCTGGTCTTTCCATCCACTGACAAAGTTAGTAATAGTTATCTGATGGTTTAACATACTGGACAGGTACTTTCTAAAGTCCTTGTGGGTATATCTATCCGCTACATAACTTATCCACAACTTTGGAAAGATCAGGCCTTAGTAAGCCCAAAATTATGATATTTTTCAGTCTAAAAATAACAAAAAATGTGCATTATGAATTGAAATTTTTAAGCCATATTTTCAATTTAACATATTTACAAGGATATAAGCAATGCATTGGGCAGGTACTTTCTAACGTCTTTTGAGGATTCATCTATCCGGTAGATAACTTCTCAACTTTTGATCATATTTATACAACTTGCAGGTCTGCAATGGCATAACCTGTGGAAAACTGCAACACCTGGCGACAATTTGGTGATGGGGCATATATTGCTAATGCTTCTAGCCGATACTGTTATCTACATGCTCATAGCATTGTATGTCGAAGCCATTTTTCCGGGATCTTACGGAGTGCCCAAAAAATGGCACTTCATATTCACTTGGGTCCTGCCGAAAAAAGCAGCAATTGGAGGTGAAACAAATTGAGTTATTATCAATCACATTTATTTTATAAATTTTAATTTCAGATTTCAATGAGGAATTGAATCAAGATCCAACCTGTTTTGAGCGCGAACCGACTAAGAAGAAAGCCGGCATAAAGATTAGCCATTTACGAAAGGTGTATTCAAATGTAAAGGTGGCCGTTAGAGATTTGTCTCTAAACATGTATGAAGATCAGATAACCGTTTTGCTGGGACACAACGGTGCCGGTAAGACGACCACGATGTCAATGCTAACCGGCATGTTCCCGCCAACCAGTGGAACCGCCGTTATAAACGACCACGACATAGAAAGCGACATTGACAGCGTTAGGTCAAGCCTGGGGCTGTGCCCTCAGCACAACGTGCTCTTCGACGAGCTGACCGTTGCCGAACATATCTATTTCTTTAGCCGCCTGAAGGGCATGCCTAGGAAAGAAATTAAACCTGAAATTGATAACTACGTGAAGATTCTACAGTTTGAGGATAAGGTCGGTAAATTTGTACAATGTTCAATTGGAATTTTTATGTTTTATTTTAGAAAGACAACAAAGCAGCAACACTGTCAGGAGGAATGAAACGAAAATTGTCTGTAGCCGTGGCATTCTGCGGTAACTCGAAAGTAGTTATGTTGGACGAACCGACGGCAGGCATGGATCCGGCTGCGAGGAGAGCCTTGTGGGAACTGGTCGTGTCCCAAAAGAAAGGCATGTCTGCAAACTTACAGTTAGCAAAGTTTTACAGTGCCCAATTTCAGGTAGGACCATAATGTTGACCACACACTTTATGGATGAAGCCGACTTGTTAGGTGACCGTATAGCTATTATGGCGGATGGTACATTGCAATGCTGCGGAAGTAGCTTCTTCTTAAAGAAACGATACGGCACCGGTTATCACTTGATAATAGATAAGAATCCTGGCTGCGATGTGGAGAGGTTAACCGGTATCATGAGCTCCCATATTCCTGAAGTTAAGGTTCACAGCAATATTGGATCTGAGTTATCATACTTACTGAACGAAAAAGATTCCCAACATTTCCAAGCCATGCTAAAGGATGTAGAAACGAGCAGTGAAGAGCTGGGGATCAGAAGCTATGGCATATCACTTACAACATTAGAAGATGTGTTTATGAAGTAGCGCACCGTACTGAATTTTATGTCCGATGCTCATGTTGTATCGTTTCAGAGTTGGAGCCGATAAAAGCCACGAAGAAATAAACGATGTTAAGGAACTTAGTGACAATCAAAGTAATAACTCTGACGTAAATGAATTAAGTGAAAACAGTGACAATCAAAGTAATGCCTCGGACACCAAAGGTAATTATTTTGAATGCTATGAAGCTGAACTGTTATTTGTTTTTGTTTTAGTTGTAATAATTGGAGATTATTTATTAACTGGTGGTCAATTAATAATGAACCAAATTAAAGCCATGTTCATGAAACGTGCATTAACCACGTTACGACAATGGCCATTATTACTAGTCCAATTTCTGATTCCTGTGTTTTTGCTGATAGTTGCTATTTTCGCTGCACGAACTGTAGATTCTCAAGATTTACCGAAACGCATAATTACTATCAACTCCTATGACAAACCTGTAACAACACTTGCCCTTAAAGAACCCAACGAGTACTACGAAGCGAGCAAGGCATGGCTAAAACAGTCTAAAAATAAAGTTTTAGACATAGAAAGTAACGATATGTCAACCACAATCATGAACATTGTAAGTGATCTAATGTTATCTTATATTTTTTCTACTTTCTACATATGATTAAATGATTAAATTATGAATTGATTCTTACACTTATAATCTTATAATCTTAGACAAAACTTGATCCGTCTGCATTGAGGATGCATTATATTATTGGAAGCACTTTCTCAAAAGATAAAATAGTTGGGTGGTATAATAACGAGCCGTATCATTCTCCGCCACTTGCATTGAACTTTATATTGAACAGTGTTTTAAAAAAAACTTTAGGACAAGAGTATGAAATTTCAGTTAGTAATCATCCTGCGTCTTTCACTTTTAAATCGAAGGTAAGTTAATGCTTGCAAATGAATTATTTAAACTAAATTACGCATTTCAGTTCCGAAAGCTTCAACAAGGCAACAACATGGGCTTTCAGATTGCAGTGAACATAGGATTTTGCATGGCGTTTATTTCTGCTTTTTACATATTATTTTATATTAAAGAACGGATTACCAAAGCAAAACATTTGCAACTTGTATCCGGCGTAAATATCATAATATTTTGGTTAATATCTTTAATATGGGATTGGATGACTTATGTTGTAACCATAATCTTATTGCTTCTAACTTTAATTTGTTTCCAAGAGGATGGATTTAAATCGCCTAGTGATATAGGTAAATTATAATGTTATAATAACATAATTTGCTACTACGTTTTTATTTGCAGCACACATGGTGGTCATCTTTGCATACTTTGGGTTTGCACTTTTCCCGGTCATTTATTTAGCATCCTTTATATTCAGCTCGCCTGCATCTGGATTTATTAGAGTCGTGTTGGTTGGAGTAATTTTAGGTAAGTGTTTTCATGCTCATAATATTTGTTGCAATTATGGTTGTAAATGTTGCAGGTAATTTTGCATTTATGGTAGTGGAAATATTATCAATTGGAGAACTTAATTTGACTTCTACGGCAAATACGTTGGACTGGATATTTCTGATTGTACCTCACTATTCATTATCTACTGGAATAAGAAATATTAACAAAGAGTATGAACGCTATACTAATTGTAAAATAGCGGTAGATTTCTTATGTGATGTTAGTGGTATACCTGAAGACATGAGTTGGTCTCGAGTTTGCTTAGAAGAATCAATGTGTTGTGGTAAAATTTGCTTACAAAGCGGTAATATATATTCTACAAGAAAAATTATTATTTCAGACAAAACAGAAAATTATTATGAATGGGAAGGTGATGGCATCTTAAGAAATATTGTATTAGCAGTAGCAGTTGGAATTGTTGCAACAATATTTTTATTCATGGTGGAATACAAAATTTTCGCAACAATCATTTATAAATTGCAAAGGGTAAAACCAAATAAAGACCCATCAAATGAGGAAGATGATGATGTGAAAGCAGAGAATGAAAAAATCAGGAACATGTCAGAAGAAGAGATTAAGCAACAAACTTTGGTAGTTCGCAATATAACCAAGTACTACAAAAACTTCTTAGCCGTCGATGGAATTTGTCTTGGCGTAAATAACAATGAGTGTTTCGGTTTGCTTGGCGTAAATGGTGCCGGGAAAACGACCACTTTTAAAATGATAACAGGAGACACACATATATCGTACGGCGAGGTTTACGTGAAAGGTCTAGACTTAAAAACGCAAAACATGGAAGTGAACAAATTAATAGGTACGTATGCTCACAATTCAATTGCAGTGCGAAAACGACCTTGTGTTGCAGGATACTGTCCGCAATTTGATGCTTTACTGGATGAGCTGACCGCACGGGAAACAATCGAGTTATTTGCACTACTTCGGGGGTACACAAAATACCATTGCAAAACCATTGCTATCAAGCTGGCGCAAGATTTCAGTTTTTATCAGCACATTGACAAGAAGGTGAACGAGCTGAGCGGGGGAAACAAACGGAAATTGAGTACTGCCGTGGCGCTAGTCGGCGACCCTCCCATTTTATACTTGGACGAACCCACAACAGGTAATTTACACCCAATTTTACCACAAGTTAGTATAATAGCAATAAAAAATTTAAGGCATGGATCCCGCTGCGAAAAGATTCTTATGGAATGCCCTCTGCAAGGTTCGAGATTCCGGAAAATGCTTGATACTTACCTCGCACAGCATGGAGGAATGCGAAGCGCTTTGCACCAGGTTGGCCATAATGGTGAACGGCAAATTCAAGTGCCTTGGTTCGACTCAGCATTTGAAAAACAAGTTCTCACAAGGCTACACTTTAATTGTAAAACTGTCCAAAGCCGAAGGTGGCACCGGCCGGAAATCTTCAACCAATGTTAATGTCATAACCTACATACGGAACGCATTTCCATCGGCTGTAATCAGAGAAACACATCAGGAGCTTATAACATTTTACATTCCCAACACTGCTTACCCATGGTCCGAAATGTTTGGTGTCATGGAACGGGCAAAAGTGGATTTAAGCATAGAAGACTACTCTTTGGGTCAATCCAGTTTGGAACAAGTAAATATGCAGTGTATTAATTGCAAAGCTATTTTTTGTACAATTTTTCGGTTCCAGGTTTTTCTTATGTTCACAAACTTCCAGGATGGCGAATGAGTTTACAATAGTCGAAAATTAAGTAATAGGTGCATTTTGTAAAGTTAGGTTAGAACAATTATTTATTATATTTACATACAGAACTAATTTAATAAACAATATTGACAATTGTATATCACAATCACAATATCAATTCATCCAATTTTGTTAACCTAACATAACCTAAATAACCAACTGACATCACAAGAAGCAAATGATGGAATCACGACATAACCACAAATTGAATATAACATAAGTCAGTTTGGATAATCTTGGATTAACTTTGACCATCGTTCAGTTACCTAAGATACAATTATTGATACAACGGGATCCCTCAAGTTAATCCATGATTGTAGAACTGTACTTAACTCCCATCTATGAAGTTCAAGCAGATTTGAGCTTCTGCTCGTTGATCGTAATATGTCCATTGTAAACATTTCCAAACTGTGTTTCTTAATAATACCCTCTAGTATGGTGCGGCAGGAGCATCCATGATTCTACAAAAAAATATAATTAAGACATAAAATACTACCATCAAATAATCTTCACTACATACCTCCATATTATTGTTTTCACTAATAACTTTAATTATAAAAACCTCGATTACATTTTGGAGAAATCACACAGAAATGGCACAATCAATGCTCAATGAAATACCAATCAAAATAAATCTGAATTAGAGGCCGAACTGAGAAATATGCCGAAAAAGACAGCCACCTTGTCATTGAAATTATTTTTATATGCTAATTAGATTTGTACTATTGAATTTTCAATCGTAGCATCACATTACATACCTAAAATAGGCACCGTCTCAGCATAGTCATGATCATCACTGGAATTCACGAAGGAGCTAATTACGTTATCACCGGAATTTACAAGGAATCATATTGATATCGAGATGAATCATATGTTTTATATGTTTGGTAATTAAAACAAGTAACTTTAGATATTGCACAGTTTTGCATACAAAAATGACCATGGGACCAGGTGACCATGGGCGTACAGAGCTCGACCATATTGATCAGTGGTCTTGAAACTTTGATGACCCGGGGAACTGTCTTAAAAAATTATATTTGGTACATATCCTAAATTAGTATATTACAATGTCTGTAATCAGATTTATTCGTTTATTAATTTACGTTGTTCATTTTCTTGGGGGTCTTAAGGAACCACTGACAGGTTCCCAAAGGTTTTGCGGATTAGAGTTTGAAGACCACTGATATATAAGCTAATAAAACGCAGGTTATAACGGACGAAGGCATAAACTGTGCCTATTTCAGTTCTATATTATACATATAGCCTCCTATAAAATTTACTTATATTAATTGTTCTCAAATAAATGTTAATATTGACACCATAAATATCACAAAGTAACATGTAAATATCAACTTTACACATATGGCCCCTTAATAATAGTGGTGATTATGAGTCTCTGAAATATTTTTGGTTGACATAATTTTGTTAACATAAATATTTATTTAGCAAATAAACAGTACTATGAACATTGTATTAGAAGAAGATCTAATAAAATCATCCATGATACTTGTAAATATTTATTAACAAATTTCTTATAAATTGGTTTAGACTTAGTTACAAGATAAGATACCAACCTAATATTTACACGTATATATACATTCGACAACCTTTACTTAACACATAGCTACTATAAATGCTATCGAAGGCCGAAGAACTTCACAATCTACAATTACATGATAAATTGAGTGATATTTGTACAAACCTATGACGATAAATAAGACTTACAATCAAAATGTATAAAAAGCGTAGTATCACAAGTAACGGCTGATACCATTTACTATAATAAAAAAGTACTATTCGAGAATAAAATTAAGTTAATACTGTGAGTCTAGACAACTACTAAAATTATAGAACTTTGGTTTTTCTTAGTAGTCGATATAAGGCAATTTTATCGGTTTCAGAAATGTAACGCTTGGCGTAGGACCAGACTGACGACAGTGGGTAAACGAGTGATTAAATGAAAAAACGCAACAAATATAAATACAAAGGTAGACAAAAAAGCCACAATAAAGAGAAGATGCACAGTAAATATTGACACGATTCAATTTGTATGAGCAATATTACCCATTCACCCATAAATCTGATCACTTCCACACATGTACTTACATAAATATTACACGTGTACATGCATACTTATAAATACGTTGTATGTACACTTTCCTGAAGCATAGTCAAACGTCCACCGTAATTTCTTCTTCCTCATCTTCCCTTTTTGAACTCATCAGAAAACCGTGAGGTAGAGTCTGAGGAACTTCGGCGAACGACTCGAAAACTAAACACAATTCATTGGGTAACAGCTGCATTAAATAATAACAGTAAATTTACCTTTCAGATTTAAATGCTCGTTCAACTGCTCTATTGTCAAATTAGCATCCAGCTCGATTTTGACGTGCGGCAGTAAGGACATGTCTTGCTTAATGGGCGTTAAGGGGTGCATGTGCTGCTGACTCGGCGACTGCTGCGAAGTCAGCGTAGTCTGCTGTGTGTCCTGATAGTGGGCCACAACGTGTGAAAGATTTAAGACCTGTCGAAACGAAAACTTAAGCTCTGTTAAAACACCGGCTCGTGAGCGTTACCTTGTTGCCGTCGGGGGTGTGGGGGTTCCGGCATCCTCGGCACTTACACTCCACGCAAGCTTTGCTCTCGACGTAGCACGGACACCGCTGCCCGCAGCACGTCAGCTTGCCTGGTGTCGCAGTTGCGTTCCCGCATCTGCACCCTCGCCTCTGCTTGATGGCACATTTGCTGGGAGGCTTTTTGAATATCGTCTTGTCAGTCACGTCTTTCTTCACTAGTCTCTCGCTTTGATCTTTAGGCTTACGTTTTATGGTTATCTTATTGCCGGTGCCTGCGTACATCACGGAGTACAGAGGCGTACCATTTGTGCTTTTTTGATTAAGTAAAATGTTTTTGTTGGCTTCAACTGCGGCCAGTTGGCAGTTTTGCAGTGTCTGCGTCGAAGAGTTTGTGTAAACACACGGCAGTATGCTGTACACGTCTTTGCTTAAACCTATATTGCTTTCGTATTGATCCTGGAACATGGCGCCTTCTTTTATTAAACTTAGGAGATTGCCGGCACCACGCTCTACGCCCGTTGCCAGAGTTTTCGATGACTCAAGCAGGGCCTTATAAATATCCGATTTTAGGAGGAACATACACATTTTCTTGTAGCACTGGAGCAACGTTCGTAGCTGCTTGTTTTCGTGGTACGACTCGCAATCCTTGCACCAAGTGCAGGCCGGCTTAATTTTCTTCTTGCAGCCCTTGCACTTTTTGCACAGGTGATGCTGGCACTTCCCTGCCGAGGGCGTCAAAGGAGTCAACAGGAGATTGCCGCAAACGACACAACAAAGGGAATTTCTCAAGTAAGGCAACAGTCTGTACAGATCTTGCCAGCTCGACGGCTTATCCGGCCTGGACTTCAAGATGATTTGATTCGTCGTTACGTACAAACTGGTTGAATTCATTTTCGACATTTCGCACTCAATTAATTTATTTTTATTGTCGAAATGTATATTTTCTCGGCACAAATGTCAATGTCAATGTTGTTAAATTCAAATTTATAAACGAGATGCTTTCTAGGTATCGAACGAATAGTCAGGTTTACAAGGGGACAATTTATCACCAAACAAAATTATTGTATTGGCCATATACAAGCTCACTAGATGGCCCGGTATCAAAAGAACAATATCTAACGAAATAAGAAATTTACACCTATCCATTGATCACAGCAATTAACAAAGTTACTATAAGTTATACAGATAATATTTGTAAATTAATTACTGTAAAAAACTGTAAAACGTCCGTATTCCTAAGGAATAAAGGTATCCTAAGGAAATGGAAGGATAATAAGGAACATAGGAACATGTTCCTATCAGAGAAAATCAGTCAGTGCGAGAAATTTACAAAGGTTTGTTCGTGCACGTGCGATGGTATTTCCAGCTAGTTTATGCAACAGTCCTTTTACTCGCAGAAAGTAGTAACTTTTTTAATCAAATAATGGTCCATTTTGTAGAAGTTGTAGAGAAATCGACCATTCTGATCTCTGACGTTTCAATCAACTTATAACTTAATTTCTTTAATGAAAAATATTAATTTAGCACTTTTATTTAGACAATCATTTTGAGTCTAAGGAAACTCATAAAGGCATTAGGCATCAAGGCATTGTTTCAAGATTTGCGATACTCGCAAAATGTTGATGTACAAGTCCCCGCTTAAACTGGTCTCAAATATTATCAGAACAAAAATCGTTTTCCGCAAATAGCAAATCGCCAATGCATGAACCAAGCTTTATAAGGCCGATTCCTAACGCTACGCTGGACAATGTTTTCACTATGGGCATTTTCAACAGCGTCAAATGTGCATTGAACCTGCATGAAATAGTGAAATAATGAAATAGTCTAGGGTACCTAAATTTTGTACAGTGTAACAAAGACGTTTGAGTATCTACTCTATGAAATTTCGTTTTAAAATACTATTTGTACAAGGATGTAAGCAGTGCTTGACTGCTCACTTCGTATATTCCTTGTTTACCTTATAATATGACACACGAAGTCTCAGCCTATGGTCTCACTCTCGTGCTTACTGTGTGAGAGAGAGCACATGGGATGAGAGTGACGTCATAAATTTAATCGAGCAGTCAGGTAGACTTTACACTCCTTGGTATTCAACATGATTTTAAAGAGATTACACTTGTCAATGAGTGGGCTTGCCTTCAGTAGGTATATGTAAATTCAGTAGATTTCGTTAAGTTGTGCAAATAGTAACAGTTATATACACTTTAGAATTAAGCTCCTAATTTTTGATTTAGCTCCATAGAATATCCGGTAAGTTATATAAAAATGATTAAAAATGGAACTCTGCAGTTTTCAAATTGTGACTTGCACATTTTCAGGTTATTTTTTGCAATGGAAAATCTACCGGAAAATTTCCCAGTGTGGGGCCTCTTGCCGAAGAAGGAGACCGGTGTGACCTCGTTCTTAATAAGGCACCCCGATTATAACGGGAAGGATGTTACTATTGCAATCTTTGATTCCGGAGTGGATCCGGGAGCCGCAGGCTTACAGGTGCCCCTCTAGTACCCGCCTCACCTTCAAGATGAATCACTAACGAATCACGCTTTTCAGAAAACACCCGATGGCAAGGTGAAAGTCGTCGAACGCTTCGACTGTAGTGGATGTGGAGATGTCGCTATGACCACTATCGTGCAGCAGAGAGACAATGTTATTACAGGTCTCAGTGGGAGAAAGTTAAAAGTAATCAGCGTTTTTATATAATATGTGGACTGTATTCTGATTATTAATAGCCATTCATTCTATCAGTGGTATAATTACAAAAAAATATATTTTTGATATTTCTACTAGTGATGGGCATAATCGAATGATTTTAATTATCAAACTATGCGAATACAAATTAATGCAATAATCGAACTATAATTCGACTTATGAATCATTCTATTTAAAATCATTCATAATTCGATTTTCACGAATGATAATCGGAATGATTATCTGAATGATTTATTTTCACTAATAATAATCTGAATGATTTATTTTCACGAATAATAACCCGAATGATTTTAATAATCGAATTATTCCAAATGATACCAATAATAGAATTATTCGATTATTATAATTCGAATTAGACCATCTCTAATTTCTACGCACTACTTCTTCGTTATTAGAACGAGACTTTTGGTTTCATAAAGTTTAAGAAGTGACCTTCTACATGGTCACAATAATAACTTATAAACTAACTTATTAAATTATGTTTATATATATAATAATAATAATAAATCATTATAATGATTATATAATCATAATCGTTATAATACATCGTTATTAGTTTGTGATAACTTTTACAATTATTGTTGGTATATTTATGATTATTTAGTATTTTTACATATTCTATGATTAGACAGTATTTCATGTGTAGGTAAATATAGTCAGTATTTTATTGATCATTGGGTGCTTGTAGGTACATTTCAGTGCGTAATATTCAGTTCATGTTTGTAGATTCCGCCCAGTTGGAACAATCCATCAAATAATTATCGTGTAGGTATAAAAAATTCATTCGATTTGTATCCAGAGCGTTTGCGGGAGCGCATGCAGGAGGAGCACAAGGAGAAGCACTGGGGCAACCAGCACAAGCTGGCCCTGGCGGAGGTCTCCAGGAAGCTCTCGCTGCTGGAGGCAAAGACGAACGGCCAGGTGCTCACTGATGAGGATAAGATGGAGAAGGAGAACTTCGAGGCCCTGGTGGACTACCTGAACAATTGTGATAAGAAGTACACCGACTTGGGTACTTTCTACGACTGCGTGATGTTCTTCGACGGCGAGAAGTGGGTCGCCTGTGTGGACACCACTGAGGCGGGCGACCTCGAGAGTTGCAGGCTGCTCGGCGAGTACAGCATCACGCATGAGTTTGCCCCGCTTAGCGAGGCCGATCAGTTGAATTTCAGCATAAATGTTCACGATCAGGGCAACATTTTGGAGCTGGTCGGACTATGCTGTAAGTTGGCGGTGCAAAACCAGCAGTTGAGGTATTGACGGTTCAATTTTTAGCCAGCCACGGCACCCACGTTGCCTCCATTACTTCAGCGTATTTCCCCGATGAGCCAGAGAAGAATGGAGTGGCACCAGGAGCACAAATTGTTTCGCTTACAATTGGTACAGTAATAATTTTGATGAAATGAAACTATATAATCGCAAGTAAAAAATTGTAGGTGACGGTAGGTTGGGATCAATGGAAACTGGCACTGCTTTAGTTAGAGCAATGATTAAAGTAATGGAGTTGCAAAAAAAAAAACGTATAGACGTAATTAACATGAGTTACGGTGAGCATGCTCATTGGACAAATGCTGGGTAAGCAAATGCAAACGTAACAAACGTCAACTTTCTATGTTGCATTTTAGGAGGATTGGTGAACTAATGAGTGAAGTCGTTAACAAACATGGTGTGGTTTGGGTGGCATCCGCTGGAAATCACGGTCCTGCTCTGAGCACGATAGGTACCCCACCGGACATCAGCCAAGAGACGATCATTGGCGTTGGTGCTTACGTAAGCCCTGACATGATGGTGGCAGAGTATGCCATGCGCAACAAGATGCCGGGCATGCCGTACACTTGGTCTTCTAGAGGTCCAACGATAGATGGCGGAATTGGAGTGACCGTCTGTGCCCCCGGTGGGGCTATAACATCGGTGCCAAATTTCACTCTTAGAAATTCGCAGTTGATGAATGGAACTTCAATGGCCGCTCCTCATGTGTCCGGTGCAGTGGGACTTTTAATTTCGGGTTTGAAGCAGAAAGGATTACAATACTCGCCATATCAAGTGAAGAGGGCACTGGAGAATGGGGCAATTTTTTTACACGATGTAGAAGTTTTCGCTCAAGGAAGCGGGTTATTGGATGTTGAAAAGTCTTTTGAAATATTAATGAATTATAATGACGCCCCCGAAAGGGACGTCAGATTTCATATCTCTTGCGGCTCAAATAATGCAAAAGGAATATACATTCGAAATCAAACACAAAATACAAACCATGAATTTTCCGTTAGTGTAGAACCTTACTTTTTAGAAACTGACACGGTTTCGCAAAGAACAAAAATTGATTTTAATCTGCAACTCGCTCTTGTTTGCAAAGAATCTTATGTAAAATATCCTAAACATTTAAATTTAAGCAACATGTCACGCGTTTTTGGAGTGACAGTTGATACGGATGGTTTAAAAAATGTTAACTTTTCTCTGTTAGAAGCTTACGATACAAGCTGTTTAGAAAAGGGACCCGTATTCAAAGTCCCAATTACCATAATAAAGCCGGTTGAAGTAAAATCACCTCAGTATTCGGTGGGCGAAAGTAATGCTTTCTTTGAAGCAAACACGATAAAACGTAATTTTATCACCGTGCCAGAATTCGCAACCTGGGCAGTGATAAAAATGCGTTCGTGTGAGGCTAACAACATTGGTAAATTTGTGATTCATTGCATGCATATTTTACCAAAGCAAAGCTGCAAAACACTAGAATTAAATAAGCATCTAACTGTAACCTCGAATAACGAGAGCATTTTAAGCTTTCAAGTACGTGGCTTGTCGACACTCGAAGTTGTATTTGCCAAGTATTGGGCAAATATTGGTAAAATAACTATCGACTACAACATAGGATTTTTTGGGATTAAACCTGGTCAATGTGCAATTACAATGATGGCTGTCGATGGTATTCACGCAATCGAAGTTAATAGTCTGCAAGGTGAAGAGATTATGCCAAATATATTACTTAAAAATTCCGTTCAAATTTTAAGGTACGTCAGTTAACTTGATGATCAATGTCATTATACACTTATTATATTTAATAGGGCTACAGATTCGAAGATTTGTCCTCTCAGCACGAGGGATATAGTACCGCCTGGTAGACAAATTTACGAATTGTCGTTGACATATGGTTTCCATTTAAATAAAGCCACAGAAATATCCCCGAATTGTCCATTATTAAGCGACGTACTATATGAATCCGAATTCGAGTCTCAATTTTGGATGTTGTATGATTCAAATAAGCAACATTTATCTTGTGGCGACGCTTATCCTTCCAAGGTATTTATTTATTATTAATCAATACATTTAGTAACAATCAATTCCACAGTATAATACCAAATTGGAAAAAGGAGATTACATTTTAAAGCTGCAAGTTAGACACGATAAGAAGGATTATTTGGAGAAGCTATCCGATACACCAGTGCTATTAAATCAAAAACTAAGTACGACGATTAACTTGGATGTTTTTAGTAGTTATTCGCAGGCTGTGATTAATGGCAAAAAGGCTGCAATTGGGCATTCCTTGAATTCGTCTACGATACCGTTATATATTGCACCGTTAGCATCCGACAAGTAATTAGTTTAATAAATATTAGTAACGGTCTATACATTATTATTCATAACAGGTTCGTCGTGAAGAACAATAATGCTGCCCACTATTTGACGGGTGCCGTAACGTACGCTAAAGATGAATTAGGAAAACGTGTAGATTTGTACAGCATCAAGTATGTGTTGCCCGAAATTAAAAAGATGACTGCCAAGACTCCGGAAAAAGCGAAAAGCAAAACTGACGAGTACAAAGAGGCGATTCGTGAACTCAAGCTGACTTGGCTTTCCAAATTAGGTAACGACTTTAAGCGCACGCATTCACAACCATTTACAACCGCCGAGTTCCAGATCAAAACACCGGGTCGGAAGCCTTGTACCACGACCTGTTGAAGGAGTTCCCGGATCACCTGCCGATTTACACTGCTTTTCTGCAAAGTTTGGAACCGATCGATTCAAAAAGGCAGTTACCTCTATTCAACAAAGATGAAATCGCATCCCAGAAAAAAGAAGATATCAAAAAAATTATGGACATATGCAACAAAGCTCTTGATAATATTAATCAGGAGTCGTTATTAATACATATTTCGATCAGAAACGATCAAAGATCAGACGCAGCTCAACTTAAACAGTAAGTACTTAGCATAAATATTCAATATTTTCCATCCGAACTAATTTTTAACATAAATGTATACAGTTCAACTCACTTTAAAATTTGATAAGCAAAATCTAAATGTATCTTAGAAGTTAATCTCGATGTGTGTCTTAATAAACATGTTCTGAAATACAAAGAATACATATAGAGAACTTACCGGTAAGATTTGTAATACATCATGGGGCATCAGATTTGTAATATATCAGGGGCCTGTAACATAAACACTACAAGTCCAACAAGTGTAGATAAAAAAATCTACACTTGTAATTATTCCGTAACACAAACTATGTAGGTACAACTTGTAAGTACAAGTGCCGTACTTGTAGTGACGGTAAGTTTCCTACACTTATAGAAGCTTTCTGTAACACAATATTTATTTATTTGTAGGGTATTCTCTACATATCCTCAAACCTGACTAGTTAGTAATACATTGACTTTAAAAGTGTAAACACGTCTGTCCGCTTGTTGTCAATATGTGGTCAAGTGACTCAGAAACCGATATTGGGGATGATCCTATTGAATATCGTTTTCGGGAAAGAACCAATTTCAATTGGCTGCAGAGTTTTCTGAGAGATTTAGGCCACCTTTTTGTGTGCCGCATTCCCATAATATGCACTTGGAACTTTTTTACATGAATCGATAATTGTTTTAAATTTAATCCAAATTAATATCCAATAATAAATTATTATATATTAATATCAATCCATTTTCGTCATTTTATATTTAATTAATACTTTATGTAATTTATAGATATGGTAATCCCTTACACTTTCCTCCCCAATTTCCTCTTTTATCCAATATACACGACCATAATCGACATAATTTTTAAAGCGAATTATTTATTTTATACTACAGCGGCTTAAATCCGAGAGCTGTGTGACTTGTAACCACTGAGTACAAGTCAAGGGACTTGTAGCTACAAGTTGAGCAAAAAACGCGTGTTCCTACACTTGTAGGAAGTTTTGTTGTGTTACAGAATTTATTACAACTTGTAGCTACAGGCGAATTACCTGTAACTTGTAGACTTGTAACAAGTGTAGTGTTTGTGTTACAGGCAGGCCCCTGGTATATTTAAACATGAAGTAGTAAATGTTCAAACACAACTGTTTAACTATTTCGCTTGTACGTAAAGCCTATTACAGTGAGTTTTTTATTTTGCTGAACATAGGCTAAAATTCCTATGTTCAGTTTTAGAAAATACAAGGTAATCTTAATATTAAAACCAAACTTACATCTTGCAACCAACCTGCAACCAAAACTTACATATTGCAGTGAATTTGTTTTATGGCATAATCTTCAATTTATTTTTGGGTTATTTGGAAGCAGCGAGTTTTTAACGGATGAGGGCCAGAATTGACTTATTAACGAGATTTTTATACAATTTTTTACAATTTCCTCCTTTTTTAAATAAAATATATATGTAATTTCTATAAATAATTCATAGTTTATTGGTTATTTAATTTTAGATGGTAATAATCTTTAGTTTAAATTAATAAAAATAATTTTTAGTTTAAATTATTCAATGTGACATGAGTGTTATACTCTGATTTTTCTAAACTGGCGTGCACGTCATCAAAATAATAATCATAATAATGATGGCACAATTTTACAAGGTTGCCAGCTGTTCTGAGTATTTAAAAATGGCTGCAATCAGCTGTTGCGCCCGTGCAATCTTGTGCGACAGTGCGCGGTTCGTATCAAATTCATCGACTTCTCTACCGTTTATCGTACAGATATCAATCTTGTGGTTATGGTTTACCATCTACAATGACAAAATATGCATTGTAATAATCGATCAAATGTAACAAGTTAGACGTCAAAGAAGTTTGAAGCATTAGTGAAAAAGATGTGGCATCGTCGCCGAGAAAATATCGCCGATACCAACATAACATGATTTATTACATGATTGGCAGGCGAAAATTGTGTCCGCGGTTAATACACCGATTACCTATTTATAACCACCGGTGATCAGTGTTATGTAACAAATGATCTTCAGATTAATTTCGATTCTTAAACTATTGTTATGCATATTCTCGAAAACAATCACGTTGGTACGAAAAAACCTCATCGCACAGCTGTTTGATGACGTGCACGCCAGTTTAGAAAAATCAGAGTATACCAACTCACACTAAATAATTAATAAAACTATGAATTATTTATAGAAAATACATATTTATTCATTTAAAAAAAACGCGCAAATTGTAAAAAGTAGTACAAAAATCTCGTTAATAAGTCAATTCTAGCATTCTGAACATAGGAATTGTAGGATATGTTCAGCAAAATAAAAAATTCACTGTATATAATTATGAAATTATAGGTTAATGGAACGTCAAAGAACCGTTTTAGTGGACTGCCTCTGCCGCAAGGGTATTTGTCTGTGTCGTCTGCTATTATGTAATGACGAGGACACAAAACTGGAGGATATCGTGTCAGTCTGGAAGAATTTGTTGCAGTTTGCCGATCCCAATGACACTAAGGTGGTTCTGTGAGGATGTTGATAATTTCGATTTTCAAACTAAATTGATTTGCAGACCGTGATGCCGAACGTAATGTATTTTTCCGCATGGTACGCCGCGATACATAAGCATTACGGGAAGGTGCTCAAGTATCTGTATAGGGTAAACGAGGAGAAGCCGACCAAAGAAGTGGATGACAAGCTGATCGAGGTTTACAAGCTGTGCAATTGGTCGCACTTAGTGAAGCACGCGAACAAACAAGTTCTTGCCAAGTATCCCAATAGCTATCGGCCGTTTTAATTATGGTGGTAAAGAAGCCAATAAATATAACTTTTGTTTTCCAGATGACAGATGTTGTATCTTCAGTTTGGTCTTCAAGATACTTTTTAGTATAATCAAGTCTTGCATTCTTTTCATTGGTATAGTTTTATTATCAATAAATTGTCAGTCTTGAATCTATTTTTTGCCTCATTGTACCATAGCATATTTGACACCTTGTAATCGGCCCTTTTACAACATAGTACAAAATAGTGCATAAAACTGTATAGGATAATGAAACAGTGTACTGTTCCCCTACTTGTGTAATTGGTTGTTATTATCCTTTTTGATACAGATGTTCCACATCCAAAGTACAAAATAATGCGTAAAACTGTATAGGATAATTAAATAATAATAATTGTACTGCTCCTCTACTTGCTTGTTATTATCCTTTTTCGATCAGATGGTCCACATCCAATTATTTATTACTATCTAAACAGGTGCATAAAACCAATTCTTATTTTGGTGACTCTAATATCGAGCGTTCAACAAAAGTCGACGACGAAGTTGGCGTTGGCAATCTCAAGTCATGTCTGCAGTAAGATCAAATCTGATATGTCAGTATTGCAGTGCAGACCTGACTTGAGATTGCCAACGCCAACTTCGTCGACGATTTTTGTTGACGCTCGATAGTAGTGCTTGATTTTTCCAATCGTATTTATAAGATGAATAATATAATAATAATAATAGACATAGTGTCTTATTAGTTTTCAATGCTAATTGTGATAAATGAGATATTTGTACATTAATTCCAAAAAAATACAGGGTATTTCAATAAAGGCCATCCAGTTTTCTATTTACTACCTATATATGGTATTATTTAGGAAACGCCGTAGCAATGCAGCATGCAATGACTAAAATGTTTTTCAACATTATATACTAACTCGTGGAAAAATTAACCTAAGCTCTTAACAGTTCTCCTGCTTAAAAATATAAATATGTCTTGAAATACAAAGAATACATACAATTGCCGCCGGTAAGATTTGTAATACATCATAAGGCACTGAACAAGTATATTTAAAGTAAATGTTCAAACACAACAGTTTCACTAAGTTAGGAATAAACATCGCACATGAAGTAAGTCAAAACGCAGTGTTATCAATTTGTTTCGATTTTCTGCTACCCTAAATGGGTAGCTTTCTCAGAATCATCCTGTATATCTATATTTTCGTAACACACTTTTTTGGTTCTTATCAGCTCGTGATCAGATGCTCCCTTAAGTGTGAGTTTGGGTGCCCGGAATAAGAACATACAGAATAAACTTATATAAAGAAGTGGCTTTATGATTATCCTTTTGGTAAGTTTTAAAGAAAAACTCTTCCACTGCTTCTTTCAGGTGTCCAGTAAGATTACTTCTGTTAATATTTTTATTTTTATCATATGATACATCAACAGCTAAATATCGGAAGATGATATATATTGATATATTTTCAAATAACGTGAAATGTGTTTTATTGATCATTGATTGTGTATCACATCAACGCTCATCAATTAGTTCCAATAATGTTGGTTTGCAGTTATCCAAATTCTGTCCAATTCTGTTATCCTATATTATTGGAGAAAATTTGAAATTCTAAAAGATTTTTTTTTTTTCTAAAAATCGCGACTACTTAAGCTGATCACTATGGCTAATTTTGCTTATAAGAGCACCCTTTGTATACTGTCCAAATTATGGCGATATCGGTCAAGTTGTTCACGATCTGGAAATTCATCGAGACTCCAAAAATCATTTAAAACCATCGTAATTACATGAACCTTGTTACCGTTTGACTCTTAAGGTCTCGTGACTCGAAAGAGACTACCGACAAGAAGATTGGACCGATGGTTCTGAAAATGAAAATGTTTTTTTTGTATATCTCAAACTTTGAGGGCAGATATCTGGGGAACCACTGGGGCTACAGACCTGGAAGTGGGCTTTTTGGAATCAGGAGGGTATACTTAGTCAGGAAATGTGCCCCAAAAGTTTCAAGCAGCAACTTGAAAATGTTACAATAGTAGTTAATGTTACAACGATGGGTCGTCCTGCAGTCTGTAGTCTATCCGGTCCAAGTGCATTTTGTTGCTGCAATCGCTAGACTCGTGTTGTGTAGACGCGCGCTCTATCCTGGAATTGGACAGACTATAGTTGTGAGGGATAACATTTTTAATACTGTAGCTCTGTAGCAATCATTGAAATCTTATTGCTCGATCTGCTAGGGCTAATTCCTCAAATTTCTTGATGCTTTCGGCGGTTCAATAGACGCAAACTACAGTAGACAGTAGCATCTTGTGTTATCTTGAATTAAATCCCCACTCCATCGAAATTGCTTAGAAGACCAAAATTTTATTGCAAAATATACGAGGGCTGTTTGACGGAAGAGTGACTTTTCAAAGGTTGGTAACACTTTCGCTATAATGATTATGTTGCTAGCTCCTAAGGCCTTTCGGAGGTCTACTGTCAAAATTTGGCACCAATCTGACAGATAGATTATGTTTTATACTTATTTGAAGAAAACTGTTTTCGTTGTTGTGTAAATATGGAGAAAAAATAATTTCGAGTGTTGATTAAACATTATTTTGTACGTGAAAAAACAATTAAAGAAACCGAGGAAAAGTTACGTAAATATTATCCAGAATCTGCTCCGTCCCATGGAATGATTTGTAAGTGGTTTCTGCTTTTAAAAGTGGCCATATGAGCACGGTTGATGCAGATCGTCCAAAACCATCATTTACTGTAACTACTCCAGAAATGGTTAATAAACTCTATGGCCTTGTAATTGACAATCGTCGAATAAAAGTTCGTGAGATAGCTAATGAAGTAAACATCTCAACCAAACGGGTATACAATATTTTGCATGAACATTTCAATAAGAAAAAGCATTCCGCGAAATGGTTGCCGCGTTTTCTTAATGGTGAACAAATGCGCGCTCGCATTAAGAATTCAGAAGAATGTTTGGCCGTCTTCAACGTAATTCAAAGGATTTTTTTCGTCGATATGTCACAGTAGATGAAACTTGGATACACCATTATACTCCAGAAACATGCATACAGTCTAAATAATGGATTTCTCCATGCGAACATGCTCCCAAAAAGGCAAAAACATTTTTTTCGGCCAATAAGGTCATGGCCACAGTTTTTTTGGGATTCTAAAGGGGTAATCTTTATTAATTGTTTACAAAAAGGAAAAACGATAACTGGCCAGTATTATGCTGATTATGCAGACACGTTTTGATGCCGAACTTGAAAAACAACGACCGCATTTGATGAAGAAAAAAGTGTTGTTACATCACGATAATGCGCCCTCACATTCGTCTGCAATTGCGACAACTAAATTGGCTGAATTGCATTACGAATTACTGCTTTATCCGCCATATTTGCCAGATCTGGCTCCCAGTGATTTCTTCTTATTCCCAAATTTTAAAAAATGGCGGGGTGGAAAAAGATTTTAGGCAACTGAAGAGGTGATAACCGAGTCAAATGCATATTTTGAAGACTTTCCGAAAGATTACTTTTTGGAAGGTTTAAAAAAACTGTAAACTCGCTGGGCTAAGTGTGTACAGTTAAAAGGGTGTTATGTTGAAAAATAAAATATTTTTTAAACAGAAAAATAACGTTTTCATTAAAAAGTCACTCTTCCGTCAAACAGCCCTCGTAAAATATGGCGCCACACCTTCGTGTGCCTTATCCATTCTGGATATTGGCGATCATCATTACTATTTGGACCTTGTCTACAGCTTTTTGGAAGGTCATTCCGCACCACTGGCGTATAGTTTTAAGCCACGAAATTCGTCTTCTTCCCGAGCCTCTTCTTCCTAACACCTTTTCTTCTAGAATAAGTTCGAGTATTCTGTATCTCTCCGTATGCCCCATAACGTGCCCCAGGTGCTTCCTGACCTTGACTTCAATTAATATTCCCCGTTCCTTTCCCATTCTCTGTAGAATCTCCTCATTACTCATGTGGCTAATGCCCTTGAGGATGCGCCCATATTGAAAGTGTCGAGGATTCGAATCATCTCGTCCTTGGATGAATATCATTCTTTTATCAAGAACTTGATCACGCTTCTATGTTAACGCTGAATTTCTCTCATGTTTTGTTAGATAAGGTCTTGTAATCCTATACTATATGACCTATACGATATATGTCGGCATCTATAGGCAGATGAGCCTGCTGTGGCGCAAATTGCGGGTGTCAACAAGGTCTTGTAATAACAACAAAATTCTTTGGATCTGAAGCAAATTTGGTCAATAAAATGTCATAGCTACTTGATAGCAGCAAAAATATCTCTGGAAATTGAAGAATTTGCCCCTAAGAGCCCTCAAGTATGTTATAATTTAGTAGGTTAAATCAAACACTTGGTTAAAGTTTCACTGTATTGAAAGAATAAACCTCTACAATTGTTTCGGCCTCCCGACCATTATCAAGAGTACAGAGATACTAAAATTAAAATTTAACAAATGTGCTATATATACTAAGCTAGAAAAAAAAAAAATTTTACAACATGGCAATAAATGAATTACGGTCTTGGTTTTTCCGAACGGATGCCGCATAACAAAGGCGTATTATCAAAGATTAACTGTTCATTCACAATGTTATCCCCATTAGTGACCGCTTTTCGAATTTCTAGGATTTCGAGTAAATCCAGCCGTCTCCCTTTGTGTTCGGTGTGCATTACCTCCAGGCTGTCATTTCTGAAGAAATGATTATTCTCAATGCAATGCTGCGCTAATCCCGTGTCCTCCTTGTTTTGTAGAATTGCTCTCCGATGTTCTTTCATTCGTGTTATGAAATTCCTTCCTGTTTGGCCGACATAGAATGCGTCACAATCCGCGCACTTAAGTTTGTAAATGCCACTTAAGTGCGCGGATTGTGACGCATTCTATGTCGGCCAAACAGGAAGGAATTTCATAACACGAATGAAAGAACATCGGAGAGCAATTCTACAAAACAAGGAGGATACGGGATTAGCGCAGCATTGCATTGAGAATAATCATTTCTTCAGAAATGATAGCCTGGAGGTAATGCACACCGAACACAAAGGGAGACGGCTGGATTTACTCGAAATCCTAGAAATTCGAAAAGCGGTCACTAATGGGGATAACATTGTGAATGAACAGTTAATCTTTGATAATACGCCTTTGTTATGCGGCATCCGTTCGGAAAAACCAAGACCGTAATTCATTTATTGCCATGTTGTAAATTTTTTTTTTCTAGCTTAGTATATATAGCACATTTGTTAAATTTTAATTTTAGTATCTCTGTACTCTTGATAATGGTCGGGAGGCCGAAACAATTGTAGAGGTTTATTCTTCCAATACAATGAAACTTTAACCAAGTGTTTGATTTAACCTAATCATAATGTTTCACCAAGTAGTATCCACACATAGTTTCAATTTAATCAATTAATATTCCCCGCTCCTTTCCCATTCTCTGTAGAATCTCCTCATTACTCACGTTGCTAATGCCTTTGAGGATGCGCCCATATTGAAAGTGTCCAGGATTCGAATCATCTCGTCCTTGGATGAATATCATTCTTTTATCAAGAACTTGATCACGCTTCTATGTTAACGCTGAATTTCTCTCATGTTTTGTTAGATAAGGTCTTGTAATCCTATACTATATGACCTATACGATATATGTCGGCATCTATAGGCAGATGAGCCTGCTGTGGCGCAAATTGCGGGTGTCAACAAGGTCTTGTAATAACAACAAAACTCTTTGGATCTGAAGCAAATTTGGTCAATAAAATGGCATAGCTACTTGATAGCAGCAAAAATATCTCTGGAAATTGAAGAATTTGCCCCTAAGAGCCCTCAAGTATGTTATAATTTAGTGTTTGGTATCGAGGTAGAAGTGCCGTTTTAGTAATTTAAGGTAATAACTAGGCTGTAAATAGTAGTCTCCCAATGGGGGCAATGTGGTAATCGATATTCGGCGCGTATGAAGTTATTGAACCTGTTTTGGAAGTAGAACAGAGGGAGTATGAATCTATTCATAAATTACTGGGGTAGATTTAGAGGCCTCTAGAGAGTTGGCGAATGGTGGCCAATTTATGCCTAAGTTGATGAGATTGTTAGGTGTGCGGGCTTGGAATACGTTCAAAAGTGTACGGTGGCGTCGCCGATGTTAATGATTGGGGAAGCGAGTGGGCTGATACTAGGGTGTCCAGTTTTTAGGCTTGCGTGGGTGTTTCGG
The DNA here is from genome assembly GCA_951805005.1 of Othius punctulatus. Classification (NCBI taxonomy): domain Eukaryota; kingdom Metazoa; phylum Arthropoda; class Insecta; order Coleoptera; family Staphylinidae; genus Othius; species Othius punctulatus. The sequence continues at coordinate 25,917,029 of OX638147.1, forward strand.
GAATAACTCCGGAAGTGGCTCGTTGATTGTAAATGGGAGGCTGCCAAGACGCAACAGATGTAAATGCTGGTGTTTATTTTGGTTGATAATAAAGCACGGGGGTGCAGTGTGCGGGATATCGGGAAATAGTTCGAGGGGAGCAACCCTAGGCAGAGGGTTGAAGCGCGTGCGTCCGCGTCGTCTCCGTGTGGCGTCGCCGCCGTTGTAATGACAATGGATTGCAACGATTGAAAAGCCAAGTGGGTGATGCCCTAGTGTTAACTAAAATGAGGAGCAGCAGTTCGGAACTGCTCCTTGAAGAACAAGAAGAACTACGTAAGCGCAAGATTCAAGAGCTAGCGGCGGCCAAAAAGAGCAGGGCCCCAGGTGGGCAGACGTGCAGGGAAAAGGCCCTTTTTTATTCGACGAGTGTGCTAGCGGTGGTGGCTATATCAGCTGGATCATCCCTGCTTTTCCTCGTGCCGTTGTACGTGGATCCAGCAATCTCCACCTTGACATCAAACTTTGTCACTGAACCAGTGACGTGCATTACGACTAGACGTGATGAATTGACGGGTTTGGCGAATTGCACATGGAGTTCCTGTAGGGAAGGGTGCACCAGTGATGCCTACCAATGTACACACATCTACGTCAGCTACAACGATTCAAGTGCTAACCCCAATCAGACTGACGATGCCGTTTTGCTGGTAAATATTAAGGGCTGCGGATATCCTCCGACAGTTCTATGTGCTAACTTTACGGATACCTATGGCGGCGAAGGCACCGAATTCCCATGCTATCATTCTCGGGAGAATCGTACGGTTGTGTTGACTCATTACGAACGTGATGAACAAGTGGCAATAATCATACATTACTTCGCAGTGCCGTTTGTAATCACTTTGGCGACGTCTGTGGCTCTGTGCGTGATGCATTGTGACTGCAGATGCCATCCCACAGGTCGCCATAAACGGTCCAGAAGACCACGCATTGAAGACCTCAGCGATGGCTCCATAAGTACTGGCGTAGACTTACATCACACACAGAGTCACCATTCAGATCTGATGGCATCTAGGCCTATCTAGTGGTAAACAAGTCCTGCTCTCAATCCCTAGCCACATCCCAAACCTCGCTGACTGCCGACTGTTTTCAACAAAAATATGTAACCACATCCAGACTCCAGACCCCCGCACAAAAAATACCAAATATATCGCTGTTTCCGTTACCACGCTTCATGCCCAAAAAAAAAACGCGCATATTTTATAAGAAAAAGCCGTACCCTATGAGTTCCTCAATTAATTCTCTCGATCAGTTACTACTTTTTTACGAATCATGTTTTATATTCATAATTTCATATCAGACTTTTGCAAATTCATCACAAATGTATTTTTATAACAGCATATGTAGACTAGTTTTAGTGTGGTATTTGTAAAATCATGTCCCTTGATCCCCATGCGTTCGTTTGCAGATGTACCATCTGTCATTTTGATAGCGTAGCCGCTCCTACACCTTAAGTACACCTTAATTTCCATCTCCTTATGCTGTTAGAAACTACATGTGTTTGTTATATTTGAAATTTATATAATTGTTATCGTTACAAGAGCTATAGCATCCAAGAAATTTATTGCATCACTGAATCTCATGAATAATATAAATCTATGTATACATTAAAGAAAAATATTTTATAACAATATATACATATTGAAAATCAATTTACAAAACACAATTTTGAAAATTATATTTCTAATGGAATTGAGATACTTTTGTAAATTCACATCATTAATTTTCGTTCGCACTTCTTTCCTTTTTGGATGCATTTTTAATCTTTCGTAAGGTGATTTTTCACGAAGAAAAATATATCCTTTCCAAGTCTCGAAGACTTATATCACCAGGGTATTGGATAATACATATATATACATATAATTATTTTCTACACGTTTATCTCTAATATATAAAATATAATATACCTACAATGAGATGAGAATGCAATAAATTGTCTTTACTACTCTACCATCTAAAATGCATCCCATTATACTTCCCCCATGGTGTTTCCCCCTTTCTGTTCGTAAATTTATACATGTGTAGCACTTCGCATTTTAGATGATATAGTCTAATAAAATAATTTATTTTGTATTATTGTATACATATAAAGTTAAGATTTTGTATTAAGAAATGGAAATATAAAGTTATGTTTAATAATGATTTGTGCATTTTATTTAGCATCCTATCCGACAGTACACACAAAAATCATATATTCCACTTAATCGATAGAAGACCCTTACCTCTACTTGAAGCTCGGTATAATTACCGTAATTTGGCTAATGAACAGCCAGCTCTGGGACCTTAATGCTGATTAGCTGATTGAGGTTAAGATGAGGCTTAAGACTTTTTTGGGAAATAATATCACTCTAAGAAAATAAAAAGTCTGCGGTATTGTAGTTTCGATGGGGTCTTAGAACCGAAATACATACATGGATTATTGATTTTTTAAATCATCTTTATTCCTATTTGCGCACTCATATATGAAACACCCCGTATAAAACACTGACGTTATAAGCATTGAAATTCGACGCAACGACATCTTGGCATTGCCAATTGTAGGTGACGTGACATACGTGCATCTTCACAGTTGATACGTTGGCCGGTTTATTTTCCATCATCTGAGTGCATTAGAAACTAGAACGATCCACAAATCTATCTTCCTGTGGTGCCGTGGCCAAGGATTTCTGCGGTGTAAGAGTGTTATAAACGATATAACCTATTTTACATGAGACACCTGTGACTGACACCCTTCAGGTTTAATCATGCTTACAAAGTTTGAGACCAAATCCGCCCGCGTCAAGGGCCTCTCCTTCCACCCCAAGAGGCCATGGATCCTGGCAAGGTAAGATCGGAACATATAGACTAAGAGTTGCAATGGATTTCATCGGAACATGCAGTGGCTCGAGTGCCTGTTACTCGGTGAAACAACAGCCGCAATGGTGACCGGTTATCAGGGATTTGCGCCAATACCCGAATGTGTGGCATCTTTCAATCGTTTAGCCAAATAACAGGCATTTGAATCCACTGGTACAGTATTATTACAGAACGTTAACCCTACTTATAAGACTCTTAATATTTAATATTACATTAAACTGCGATGAACAAGATGAGTTACATGTGCTAATTGTAGCATGATGGCACGTTTAAATATGCAATTGTTGGAACAACACGGTTTCTTTGCCTGCCCAAATTTTATGTAACCCAAACAATTATATATGAACCGTTGAAAAGCAAGAGTGTTAGTGTAAGTCCATTTTTTGCTTAAATTCAGAGAAGTCTAATGTTAGATCGAAACTAAATCTTAAATATTGCTAACTGTAAACTTGCTGCACATTTCAAAGACTGCTTGAATGCATTCTAATTGACCGTTTTTCATTGCGTTTATAGCAAGAACTTTAAATATAAGTAAATACAGTCAACTTGAAAAATCTATAATAACGAAAAAATCATAACATTTGTTGTTATTACTGTGATGTCGTGCGCAGAAATATTTGTGTTTTTGTTCATGAGCTAATTTATCAATTTTTATATTAATAATTTATTAATAAATGAACGCACTCCACAGAACACGCATATATTTGTATATATGGTAGCATACATCTTTACAACATATTTTTCAAGACCAAGATATAGTTGCATACATCGACACAATTTTATAATTTAAAACCAAAAATAAAGTTGCATCAGATCGACACAAAAAAATGTCACCTAAACAAATCCAAGCCATATGTGTTTTTGACTGCCAAACAAATGACAGGGAAATGGAGGAACATTTTCCTAATAATATGGAAGTGGAACCACCTCAGCAAACTAAAAGCTTTCAAAAAACAAATAAAAAAATCGTAGAAGCAAAAGTACAAAATAAAGACAATAATAATAATTAATCCGCTTATATCATGTCCACGGATGGACTTTGTCTGCTCCTAAGATCTAAAATCGTGCAACAGCTTTTCATGCACCCCACTTAAGAAGCCATAAGTGTTTTTGACTGCCAAACAAATGGCAGGGAAATGGAGGATTTTTTTTCCTAATAATATGGAAGTGGAACCACCTCAACAAACTAAAAGCTTTAAAAAACAAATAAAAAAATCATCGAAGTAAAAGTACAAAATAAATAAAATAATAATAATAAAACCGCTTAAATCATGTCCACGGATGGACTTTGTTTGCTCCTAAGATCTAAAATCGTCCAACAGCTTTTCATGTACCCCACTTAAGAAGCCATAAGTGTTTTTGACTGCCAAACAAATGGCAGGGAAATGGAGGCAAATTTTCCTAATAATATGGAAGTGGAACCACCTCAACAAACTAAAAGCTTTCAAACACAAATGAAAAAATTATAGAAGCAAAAGAACAAAATAAAGAAAATAATAATAATAAAACCGCTAATATCATGTCCACAGATGGACTTTGTTTGCTCCTAAGATCTAAAATTGTCCAACAGCTTTTCATATGCCCCACTTAAGAAGCCTTAAGTGTTTTTGACTGCCAAACAAATGGCAGGGAAATGGAGGCAAATTTTCCTAATAATATGGAAGTGGAAGCACCTCAACAAACTAAAAGCTTTCAAAAACAAATAAAAAAATCATAGAAGTAAAAGTACAAAATAAAGAAAATAATAATAATAAAACCGCTTATATCATGTACACGGATGGACTTTGTTTGCTCCTAAGATCTAAAATCGTCAAACAGCTTTTCATGAAGCTTTTAAGAAGCTTCTAACATTCCCACCATTCACCAGCCCTCTGGAAAATTGTAAATGCGCGTAATAGGCAGGCAAGTAGCGTGCAGTTTAGAGCGTCGAACCGAAGAAAATACTCGCCCGTCCAGAGCTGACAATTACTCATCGCTCCATATTGCATGTATTCGACATACGTTTCTTATTTCTTTTCATTCTATTACATTTTGCTTACGCACACGAACGAGCATAGAAAACGTGATTTTTTGTTCGAAAAAGCATGAGCCATTGCCAGCTTTCGACGGGACGACCATAGCACTCTAAGAAAATCACAAGTATGAGAGTGTTTTAGATTCAATGATGTGTTAGAATCAAAGTGCATGGGTTATCGAAACTGTAGTAAGAGGCAGTACATTGTTAAGCTCTTATGTTTTCTATATCTGGCAGTCGTTAGTTTAACTCCCTCCAGATTCACCTCAAATGAAAAAAAGTACTACCTTGGGGATAGCTGCAGTAAAGTTTATTCTGGTAAACACTCATACGTAAATATAAGTGCTGTTGTTTTCGTTTTGTTAATTTAGCAGGGTCGTTTGATTCCAGTTTTCCCTTATTCGTCTCCTGAGCACTGTTTACTAAATTAATCCGGTTCTTGTTAAACCGGCCGTGTTTTCAAGGGCGATTACACATCAATCTTTCATGAACACTTGTTTACATGCACGTCGAATACTTCGCAATTGCCCAATGATTCATCATCGTAACGTAATTGCAAATATTTTTTCACTAGTCTTATAGTTACTGCTGCTTCTGATTCCTCGTCCTTTCCTCAATAATCTCATCAGTAGTTTTTTTATTTCTTTAGGGTTAAGGGCTAGGGTTTATTTCGAGGCTTCATCAGTAGACCTTTTTTTTTTACAGTATGTTACGCTAATATTTTGCAGGTGTTCTAGGTATTAATTTGTGTACAGTCCTGTGGAATGTCTTAGTTAAGTTTCTATTGTAAATATTTCTTGTGTAATATTACGTGCTCTTCCGAGGGATGACCAGTTAGTCACGCCAAACGAAATGCCGGACCAGGGGACGGATAGCGGCGGAATGTGCCATTGTAAACAGTTTCTTGGAACTGTAGAAAGCTGGTTCATCCCTCGCCAGTCGGAAGGGCTGGCATTGTTTGTGAATATGTTAAAACTAATTGTAATGCTCTCTAAGAGTGAGTTCTTATCCGGTTGCTGTCGGAGAAAGGTCCCGGGGGAGCCCCGTCATTTGCTCGCTTGTTATTGTGCTTAACTTATAATTTCGCAATAATAAATTCGTACATTTCCGGGTAGCCGTTTTTCGTTTCATTACGGCGAGTCCCCCATCAATTTGTGTCAAATGAAAATTTTTAAAGAAACTTTTGTAGCAGCTGCAATGCTTATTTCCATGCTTTTGACATAAACTTTACCAAAAAAATCACTTTTAAAGGAAAAATTCTATGATCAATTCATATTTTGTAGGCGTAGCATGAGTGTTGATGATCGCAGGCTGGGCTTTCACTTATAAATGTCACAAATTGATAAAATCTTCATGATGCAACAGATGCAATTATCTCTTTGGGCTCAGTCAATGCGTGTTGCATCACTATTAAATAATCCTCGATTATTTGCTGTAATTTTAAGTGAAATAAAATGTTTTACTAAGTCGTTTTAATTATAGGGTAATAGGAAACATTATAGTCGTATAAAAAGGGGGTGATTATCAAGATGGTTGGTGATACTTAAAACTAACTAAAATTAGTCGCACGATTTCAATTTCTACGCCGGTAGAAGAATGTGATTTTTGTGGAAATGAGGTACAATTTTGAGAAAGGAGACTTGCAAAACTGAATTGAAACAGGATCAAATGAACAAGGTTGTAGGTTAGGAAATTGGATATTTTAGAGTTTTAAAGATGAACCTGAAGGTTGGGTTAAGTTTGGGTGCATTTTTGAGTTTTAAAAAATGAACCTGAATAGGTTAGGTGCAATCCAAAAAAGTTCGTGCGGTTTCAAGAAAATGTTTTTGATCTAGTGATAAGCTTTATTATTATGCATGATTTTTATGGCCGTCGTCGTGGTTCCAATCTCATCTCGAGCTCTTGTCGTTGTTGTCCTCGTCAGTGCTGTCTTCAACGATAATCGGCTCCATCGTGCTCTTTGTGGTCACTTCAGAGGTCGTCGCCGCAGTGCTAGCAGCGGTGGTGGTCGTCACCATCGTGCTAGTGGCTGTGGTCGTGACTGCTGTGCTAGCAGCAGTGGTCATCGTCGTTGTTGTCGAAGCCGCTTTGGCAATCACCTCGTTGGGCTCCACGGTTTCCGTCTTGGTCTCGCTGGCCGCCCCCGCTGGTTCGCCTTGTGGTTCTACCACCTTGGTGTCCACGCTGGGGTTGAAGCTGGACCTCAGCAGCGAGTACAAGGGGCTGACGGGGGCTTGCAGAGGCAGGGTGCTCGCAGGGTAGCCCAAGTAATCGTCTTCTTGCCTTCTGGCCACCAGGGTGTTGTCAATTGAGTAGAACTTCTGCACACCGACCTGTGGGTTCTCGAGGAACCTGACCAGAGCCCGGATCGGGGAGTTGACTTCGATGGATTCAGCATCTTCTTTCGGCGCATTGGAGTCGACTGCATCTGAGGCCTTCGTGTGGGTGTTCGCGTTCTCCTCTACAGAAGGCAGTTGGTATTTGTGGGCTTCCGGACCTAAAAATATCTACATTAGAAAATGCGTTGTAATATGACGTTTTTTTTTTATAAAAGTATACATAGCCGAAATGTATACTCTTACAAAGTGTACAAGAAGTTGCAAAACAACTACTTGTATAAGTTGCATTGTTCACAATACCGGTGATGAAGATGACATTGGATTGGGCCCCATGATCCAATTCAGTGTGGTACGCGAAGCCTCTGAAGCTGCCCGATTCCTTCCTTTCGTAGTTGAACTTGGCGTCTTGCGGAGGAGAAGGTGTTGCGTCGGTGCGACCTTGCACCTCGCTGATGTCTTGAACTTGAACAAAACAAGGTGAAATTGTGTAACGAGTTGCGATTTTTTCGTACGTGAAGCGCCTTTACCTTGCTCAGGTGCTTTCGGGATGGCGTGCGCGTGCTGGTAGGCAAATACTTGTGGTGGAGCGAAGTACCGTGGGATCGGGTTGTAAACTGGCTGGTAGACGGGATTGGGGTTGTAGAAGGGCTGGTGGACGGGATTGGGCTGGTAGATTGGCTGGTGGACGGGGTAGTCCTGCCTGAAGAATTGCTGCTGGTACGGAGCGGTTCTGTAGAAAAACTGGGAGTACCCAGCCAAGGTGGAGCTCAAGCATCCGAGGACGACAGCCTGAAATTTTTAAAAACGTTTGTTGCGACCTTTTCACATGCGTTCGAAAAACTGGACCTCATCCATATTGCGTAAATAAAAAACTGGATTATCTTGTTGCCTCTAAATGTCGTGGTATTTGTGCAATAGGCTCGACAAACTCCCGAGATGCGTTGGTTGCGTGATCCCGTAAATCAAAGTTGGGCCACACACATTTATTGTCATTTTATGCAGCAGGAAGCCGTAAATTGACGCCGATTTGACATTTATAGCCATTAATTAGTACTTAGACCAAATAATTACTTGTACGCACAGATGCGTTGTTCTAAGCATTCCAGACAATACCGAGATTATTGAGAGTATTAATGAAGTACTAATTACCATAACTGACTAATAAAGGCGGGGCTAATTACTGATGCTAATTTTGTTTTCCGAATTGTGTACACAATGCCAACAAGTTCATTTAATGTCATTTATAAGATTAGTTCACTCCCAATCCTTTTTTGCGCAACCCAAACTGTTTTAATTGCAGATTTAAAATACCACGTCTCTATTTTTTCATAAACTACCATTGCCGCCACTGAAATGTCACTAATCTATTTTTTATTCAAGTGCCTGCCACACCTTTGAAATTTAAAATCACATTTTTTTATTATTATTCTTATTAAATTGCATGACATGGTGAGTTTAAGAGCCCTTGACCATTCTCGAGTACACGTCTAAAACAGTTTTGATTCTAACTATGGAAGACCAACAATTTAGATATCAATATTATCTTGCAGCAAATTAAGAATATTTTACTCCAGTGCACTTGTAAATAATTTTGGGCTAAGTATAGTCGTCTCGTCGAGAGTTAATAGTGACTCATCGCTCCGACTATCAAGACCCTATGGGGTCCCCCATAGGGTCTCACTATTCAGACCCTATGGAGCATAGGGCCTGAATTAAGGAATTAAACGACATACGTTTCTTATTTCATTCCATTTAAGCAATTGAATGAGCATAGTATTTATCTCAACGCGATTCCTAATTTAAAAAAAAGAGTCATTGACAGCACTCTTCGGGATGACTATAGTTAAATAGGTTAAATTTCTGTCATTTACTTCGGAAATACGGCTCCCCGCATCACTTTTTAGACCAATCAGAGAGCTTAAATTCCAGTCGCGTCACCATTATAGACCAATGAGACTTAATTTGCAACATTTGCGAAGTGAAGTGTCTACAATGAATAGAAATATAAATAATTATGATGTATCAAAGTTAATTAGCTTGCCGCTTTTAAGCTTACCCTTACGAAAACTTCACAATCATAATAAAAAAATCCGTAATTACATGAATATAAAAAGTAACCTAAAAATGTAATTATTTCTTGTTTCAATGTTGTTACAGATCATCCATTATACACTCAGATGCAAAAAAAACGGGTCATTGGGTTATTGTTTGCAAAAGATTTTTTTTTTTTTTAATATTGATGTTAGTATAGTCCTTAGAATATGTTAGTGTTTTACAATCAAAGAGAACGCCAGGATGTAGAAAGAAGCAACATATGGTACTTATTATTTATTTAATGAACATTAATAAGCGAAAACGATAATGTACGTATATACGAAAAAAATGCATTTCTGCAAAATAAACTTGACAGAGATTAAGAATGAAAATGACAGTTAATCGAAAACAAACAAGTCAAAACCCAGTAGCCACCTTGATCGTCTATGCATAATGCCGAATGAGCAATAGGTAGTGAAGAACGCATAGTTTTAAATGTTATTTTCGCTTATTAATTAAACTGATAAGTATCATATGTTGTTTTTTTCTACATCCTGATAGTCTAGTAGTAAGAACATTTATTCAATATAGCTTTTTACATTTTTTTGTTACATCACAGGTATGGTATTAATGAAGTTTATGATATGCTATATGAAATGGGCTATCGACTTTCGTCTTTTTGATAGTCTGATAGTCTATTTGATTGTAAACCACTAAAACTTATATTCTAAGGACTATACCAACATCAAAATTTAAAAAAAAATGTTTTTTTGCAAACAACGACCCAATGACCCGTTTTTTTTTGCATCTGAGTGTAGACATGAATTTTCAAAAGTAGGCCAAAATGTCACATTGTATAATAATTTTGACAGTGTACTTGTAAAAAAACTAGTAACAAATGTGTCATTTATGTCAACATGTGTGATGAGGTTATGAGACTTCAATGAATAATCATATTAATTTGGCTCAATGGCACTTTGACAATTCATATCTATAACATTGATATGAAGTGTAATTGTAACAACATTGAAACAACAGATGATCTGTAGTACGCAACATCCATGCTTTGCCATCAGTGGGGTAGATGTGGGGATCCATGAGGGAATTCCACATTTACCATGAGATATCTATTCACAACTGAATTAGTGGGTGTAAAGACCGGCCCTATATTTTTTATCTCAATGATACAATCAATTTAATTATACCGCGTTTCTGTGTAATTATGTTATTGTTAACAATTCCCACCCACTGGTAAACTTGCGAATAGTTATACGACAGTTTTAAGATACAAACAGATCATAAAGGTATTCCAGCAACAATTTCTAACTACCGTTTTAGAAGATTCATGAGGGAATTCCGCACAATTTACCATCTATTCGCAACGGAATTAGTGGGTGGAAAGACCGGCCTTATATTTTTGTATCTCAATGATACAATCAATTTAATTATACCGCGTTTCTGTGTAATTATGTTATTGTTAACCATTCCCACCCACTGGTAAACTTGCCAAAGTTCGTAAAGTTATACTCGTAAATTTATAAAAGAGTTTCAAGATACAAACAGATCATAAAGGTATTCCAGCAACAATTTCTAACTACCGTTTTAGTAGATTCATGAGAGAATTCCGCACAATATACCATATATTCGCAACTTAATTAGTGGGTGGAAAGACCTGCCCTGTCTTTTTATATCTCAATTATATGATAAATATAATTACATCACATTTCAGTGTAATAATATGATTGTTAACCGGAAATCTTTCAACCCGCTGGTTCGCCTCCTGCACTGCTTCAAATTGACAGAAAGTAGTGTGTTCAATACACCACAAATAATCGTAAATTATCAACCATTCACCTATATCCTATCAGGGAACAAAAGTAGACGGACGAGTCGCTTTCGTGTTCGAACAATTAGACGAAGCAGTTACAAATGTAGTTGACGCATTAGATATAGCGCAACCCCCAAACAAATTTAATTGTGGAGTCGCCTCCTGTACTGCTTCAAATTGACAGAAAGTAGTGTGTTCAATACACCACAAATAATCGTAAATTATCAACCATTCACCTATATCCTATCAGGGAACAAATGTAGACGGACGAGTCGCTTTCGTGTTCGAACAATTAGATAAAGCAGTTACAAATATAGTTGACGCATTAGATATAGCGCAACCCCCAAACAAATGTAATTGTGGAGTCGCCTCCTGCACTGCTTCAAATTGACAGAAAGTAGTGTGTTCAATACACCACAAATAATTGACTTGTGAATAGTTATACGAGAGTTTTAAGTTATAAATAGATTAGAAAAGTATTCCAGCAGCAATTTCTAATTACCGTATCAGTGGAAGGTAAAACCTGCGTTGAATGTATAAAACTTGAGTTGTCTTTTACACCTAACCTGACCTGACCTAACATACAGGGTGAGTCGGGAGGAACGGACCAAACTCCAGGAGTGTATTGTACACGAAAAATGATTTAAAAAACTCAAATGTTGTTATCCGATTTTCATTTGTTTTCAAGTGATTGTTTCGAACAGTCTGTTGAAAAGTCGGATAAATACATTTTTATCTAGAGTTTTCTGATGTGGAAACCGTTGACGATATCTTGCAACAGCAGCTGTAGCACTCCCATTACAAAAACCGTAAACAAACACCACATTTGCATATTCAAGATTTGAAACTATAACTTGAAAACAAATGAAGATCGGATAACAACATATGATTTTTTTAAAATTATTTTCACGTGTACAATACACTCCTGGAGTTTGGTCCGTTCCTCTCGACTCACCCTGTATACATACAGTGTGTATAACTAGTCAATTGCGTATATATATACAGTATGTATAAATTGTAAATTGTGTCTACATACAGTATGTATAAGTAGTTAATTGCGTATACATTCGGTATATATCTACTTAATAAATTGTGCATTCGTACATATCGTCGGCTTACAAGTGAAAATTAAGTCAATTTTTGGCTGTTTTTAATTTATTTTGATGGTTTACTAAATTGTAACAAATCTCAGGATCAGCAGGGGTATAGTAAAGGGACCTGTAGCCGAACTTCCAAATTCTTAACTCATTAAATGACTGAGTAGGAAAGGTAACAGCAGAATATAAAACTTTAATTGCAGTTTCTCACATTTTGTTTTTGACTTAAGTGATTTCACTTGTAAGCCGACGATATGTATAAATGGCATTCTCCGAAATGATCCAGATATTCAAAAACGTATTGACGATATCGTTTTTTCTTGTACTAATGCCTATCTGGCAGATAATTTCTACTCAATTTTATCTGGACATAGAAACACTGGCTTTAAATGTGCCATTCTATCAGTGCTAGGTTTAATGCAATTTATGATTGACCCACATTGAATGCCTATTCCCCCTGACTTTTTAATTAATAGTAGTAATAATTTTAATTATACCAAAATGTATTGGAGATGTAGTATGCAATCTAATTTTAGGCATGTCTATCCGGCGAATAACTTATATTTTATATGAGGATGAACGTATTGGATCTAGTAAACTTCCCTCCATATGTATTTTTATCAATAGTATTCTTAGTAGTTTAATGATACCAAATTTCGATGTAAATATTTGATTGCAATTCTGTTGGGCTCAATATTGTTGCTTTCTCCTAATATTAATATTCTTAATACTATTAATAATCATAACTAACATGTTTTTATGTAATTATGCGGTGAATACTCTAATTTAAAAAAAAATGCCCCACGTTGGGCGCCAATTACTCCCTGTATTATCTTTAATAATACTATTAATAATTATATATGCCACCGCTAGTTAACTATTTTTTTTAAAAGCCCCACGTTGGGCGCCCATTACAACTGTGTTATTTTTGTATTAAATATGCGGCATTTGTATGCTGTTGGATTACTGCGCCATACCGCATGTCTATACAATTTCTGCGTTATTTGTGTTTCCCTTGATAATGCAATCAATTATTTTCTATTGTACTTTACGAGTTTATGAAGTTTGTTGCTACCACAGCATGGAAATTAATAATTGAATTTCAGAAATAGAACTGAATTACAAACGCAATCATCATTATTATTGACTGTAATCAACAAAAGTAAATTTAATAACTTTTGAGTGTCTTGGCTGCATCAAATTAATTTAAATATCGCGTTATGCCATGTTGGAATCGATCAGTGAATAGGGGATGGTTTACTTCCTGCATTAATTAAATTGACACTGCCAAAAAATATGCTCAAAATTCAATTGCAAGATTTACATTTCAGAATTGAATGAACGTTCAGTAATAAATAAAATATCCTTTAGTAATCCACAGTGATCCTTTCGGCACTAGTAATCACCAAACTGGGAGTGCACTTACGATGTGAACGATATGCATTGTTCGGCTGCCACTAGCTCTGCACGCGAAATAAACTGCATTTTTTCGTGGGCCCTATCAATTTATAGCGGCTTCTCCCCCCGGCATGGTCCATTTCACGGCCCATAGTCTGGGCGGTCCCCCCATCTTGTTGTCCACCGACTTGCTCCAATTCTGAGGTGACGACGAAAAAGTCGTTCGCATTTCCATCGCTTAGTGCACAGATTGGTCTAGCTGCTCCCGTGCCCATATTTTTTTTTTCGACGACGTGCTTTATGGACTGCCGCCTTTTTTATTACCCTGATTTGAATACAGACAAGGTTTTTTCAACATCGGAATTTTTGATGGATTAATTGGATTGTTGATTCGCTTTTGACATCCACCTTTGTACCAGACCACCTATAACTGCCACCGTACAGAGCTTACAATCAATACAATTGCTTGAATGCCATTACAAACAAAATGCATTGTTCTACTACTACTAATCGATGGTAAACTACATTATGGTCCAGAGTTTTGCCAATAGTAAATTCAAAGTACTGTAATATGTATTATAAAATCGATATTTTCATAACCAACCCTTTGTTGGTTTATACCTGCCTGTGATCAGATGCTGAGTTTTTACGCCAGAAATAAGATCATTCTAGAAAATACGGAAAAAAACAGAAATCACAGAAGAAACACAAATCAAGAAGTTGGTTTACTTTATTCTAACATAAATTTATTTTCCATTTGATTAATGTTTTGGTGATTTTGGTGATTAAATGACTGCGATTATGATTTCACTGTCAAAAATGTGGGGAAACCCATGATGTCAAGCCCCGGCAAGTTCATGGAAGAGGCGAAACCAGTTGTCACACGCAATCGGTTATTCATCGTGAATGCGGGTTTTTGCGAAATTTGTGAATTGCTGTGCCTCCGAATTCCCGCATTAATCAGATGAGAATTTCTAAAATGCCACTTGCACTGACCAGATTGTCTGGAGGTGCATCGAATTGTTCCACTTTATAATTTATATTGGCATTTCGTTTATTATTCATGACGAACTTTTAAAATAGGAACGACGTTTTGTGCAACATTTGATTTATCATTTGTTTCGGATAGGGTGGGGGTTCCCAAAAATTTCCAATAACATTGTCAGGATAAGATACAGAAATATACAGATCGCCCATTATAGATATGTATTGTCAAATTCAACGTCGGCCAAAATGTCACATTGTATAATAATTTTGATAGTGTACTCGTAAAAAACTAGTAACAAATATGTCATTGATGCCAACATGTGTTTTGAGGTTATGGGACCTATTAGTTTTTAATAATTTGAGTTGGTTTAATAACACGAAGTAGGTACCGTTGCAGTTTTTAGTTAATAAATTGTGAAAATGAGAAACAAACAAAAAACATTTTAAATTCATTCAAAATTTGAAATAATCATTTTAATTTTGCCACCAAAATTAAATAGTTAAAATACCCATTGGCATTCCTAGTAACTTGCTGATAATATCAATAATGCCAACCCAATGGCACTTTGACAATTCATATCTATAATGGATGATCTATGCAAAGTAATTTATAAATACGTTTTAAGCAACATTTATGGCTTGTATTAATACAAAAATAAATTGGTTGGGTCTACAATCAATGAAAACAAAAAATTTATATAATTTTGGCGCAGTGACCTGAACCACCCATTAAAATCGTGTCACCAAGTTCAAATAGATGTGTGTAGATTTTAAAAATTTAAAAAAAAAAATTATTAAACGCAAAAAACCTAAAATGTATTTACAAAAGTATCACCTTGATTATTGTTTTCATTGATTGATGACGAAATGTGCTAACTCTCATTTGATTTAAAAAAACCCTGTATTACGGGAAAATTGACTCATAATATCAATAATGCCAATCCAATGGCACTTGTGACAATTCATATCTATAATGGATGATCTATGCAAAGTAATTTATAAATACGTTTTAAGCAACATTTATGGCTTGTATTAATACAAAAATAAATTGGTTGGGTCTACAATCAATGAAAACAAAAAATTTATATAATTTTGGCGCAGTGATCTGAACCACCCATTAAAATCGTGTCACCAAGTTGAAATAGATGGGTGTAGATTTTAAAAATTTAAAAAAATATTATTAAACGCAAAAAACCTAAAATGTATTTACAAAAGTATCACCTCGATTATTGTTTTCATTGATTGATGACGAAATGTGCTAACTCTCATTTGATTTTAAAAAACCCTGTATTACGGGAAAATTGGCTCATAATATCAATAATGCCAATCGCACTTGTGACAATTCATATCTATAATGGATGATCTACACAAAGTAATTTATAAATACGTTTTAAGCAACATTTATGGCTTGTATTAATACAAAAATAAATTGGTTGGGTCTACAATCAATGAAAACAAAAATTTTATATAATTTTGGCGCAGTGATCTGAACCACCCATTAAAATCGTGTCACCAAGTTCAAATAGATGTGTGTAGATTTTAAAAATTAAAAAAAAAATTATTAAACGCAAGAAACTTAAAATGTATTTACAAAAGTATCACCTTGATTATTGTTTTCATTGATTGATGACGAAATGTGCTAACTCTCATTTGATTTAAAAAAACCCTGTATTACGAGAAAATTGGCTCATAATTTAATAAGTAATTATTCTGCGCATGTATTCATTCGCTCCGTTTTGCTCTTAATTGTATTTTATTATTATTAAAAAATCGTGATTTTGTATGATTTAAAGCTCTGGAGTGGAACTATGGAATTATTTTAATTATAGATTAGCATGGACAATGCTCAAATGACACCGATTCATTCTGTAAATTTCAAGGTCCCGATTTACGGAATGGAATAATGGACATTAAAACTTGATCTTTAAAATGCCAGTATGTGCTCAACTGACCTTTCGCAGACGTAAATTCTGGCCAACACCCTGCTAGGTTGCCCAACCAGCATAACATCTTGCAAACTTACAGCTTTGCTCCAGATAAATAATCGCAGTGTGGGTGGCCAAAATACTACGACTAATACTCATCCTATAGACAACTTTATACGTATTTTATCATAATTTTATTGCACATCTAGTTTTTATTAAATCGATTTTATTTGCACTTAAACCTACGTAAAAAAAATATAAGCAACTGACACAATAATATATTATAGTCAAAAAATTGAACATTCTATTATTTACAACAATACATAAATTACTAACGTATTATTTAAAGAAAAAACTTTTTTTTTATATAACATGTAACAATATAAACAAAAATCTTGAAAACCACGTCTTTTTACTCAGTCATAATAGTTATCTACGGCACAAATTCAGGGGCAGATCTTTCCAAAGTTAAGAATAAGACATCTCCCAAATACGCCCAAGAAGGCTAGGTTAGGTTTAAATTATCTGCATTACACTTTTCTACTCTAGTTTGGGGCAGTTATCTGCTAGGTAGACATAGCCTCAAGTAGGTTAGATTACTACATAGTTTTAGGGCAGATCTTTACAGAGTTGATGATAAGTTATCTGCCAGGTAGAAATATTCTCAAGGACATGAGGTTAGGTTTGGTTTAATAATGATCCTACAATTAAAGTTACCTGGAAATTACATCTATTCAGCAAATAATTTATCTTTAAGTTAGGAAAGAAGTAAAAAACAAAGTCCTAGATTTTAAACATGACCAATCGAATGAGCAGCAGAGCAAATTTAAGCAATCAGTAGTTTAAACAATTAAATTGTCAGCATTTTAGTCTGAAATTTACTCAATCAAGTAAAAAAAAAAAATAATGATAATAAATAGGTATGTTATGTAGACAATCATTTGCAACACTAATCAACTAAGATTGTCTACATACCAACATAATATAATGCAGTGGTACTTAATCAGTGGCTCGAGACTTTGTGGGTCATGATAAAAATCATACTGACAACAAAAACTAACTGAAGTTTTGCTACTCTGAATGCCCATAGGTCTATATTTATTGTTTTATGTAAAAGGGTTCACTGGTGAAAAATGTTTAGAACCTCTGTGTTAGCCAACATCAGAGTTATATGTGGCAGGATAAAGTTGGTGTGAATATATTCTTTTTGATAATCTGCAAATTACTGAAATTATAGAAAGTGAATGTTTATATTCATCAAATTGAACAGTTCATATTGGCACTAATAACTGCAATAACAATTATTGTATCTTGCAGTTTGCACAATGGCATCATACAGCTGTGGGATTACCGGATGTGCACATTGCTGGAAAAATTCGATGAACACGATGGTCCGGTGAGAGGAATCTGCTTCCACAGCCAGCAGCCGCTCTTTGTTTCAGGGGGTGACGATTATAAAATCAAGGTATAAATTCTTGGCCTTGCCCAATATGCAAATCATCCCCTCGTTTCCGTTTAGGTATGGAACTACAAACTAAAGCGTTGTATATTCACCCTGCTGGGCCACTTGGACTACATCCGCACGACCATGTTCCACCACGAGTACCCATGGATCGTGTCCGCCTCCGATGACCAAACAATCCGCATCTGGAACTGGCAGAGCCGAACCAGCATCTGCGTGCTCACCGGGCACAACCATTACGTCATGTGCGCCATCTTCCACCCTACCGAAGACCTGCTGGTCAGCGCATCCTTAGATCAAACGGTGCGTGTGTGGGACATCTCGGGGCTGAGGAAGAAGAACGTGGCTCCGGGCCCCGGCGGGCTCGAGGAGCACCTGAAGAATCCGGGCTCGACCGACTTGTTTGGGCAGGCCGATGCCGTGGTGAAGCACGTTTTGGAGGGGCATGATCGCGGGGTGAACTGGGCCTGCTTCCACGCCACACTGCCTCTGATTGTATCTGGGGCCGACGACAGGCAAATCAAGCTCTGGCGCATGAACGATGCCAAGGTAATTTCACGTACAAAAAAATAAATGGGTTTAACAATACCGGTTTGTAGGCTTGGGAGGTTGATACTTGCCGTGGGCACTACAATAACGTATCCTGCGTTTTGTTCCACCCAAGGCAGGAGCTGCTTTTGTCGAACAGCGAGGATAAAAGCATCCGCATTTGGGACATGTCGAAGCGGAACTGCTTGCACACATTCCGCAGGGAGCACGAGCGGTTCTGGGTGCTCACCTCGCATCCCTCGCTCAACCTGTTTGCAGCTGGGCATGACTCCGGCATGATCATCTTCAAGCTGGAGAGGGAGCGGCCCGCCTACACGGTTCACGGCAACATGCTGTACTATGTGAAGGAGCGATTCTTGCGGAAGCTCGACTTCACCACTTCCAAGGACACCCCTGTCATGCAGCTCCGGGGCGGCGGCAAGAACCCAGTCTACAGCATGTCCTTCAATCCGGCTGAAAACTCAGTTCTCCTGTGCATGCGGTCGCTGATCGTCGACGGCAACAACTACGACCTGTACATGATCCCCAAGGAACAGGAGATAGCCGATCCCATGAATGAAGTGGAGAATAAGAGATCTCCCGGTAATACGGCTGTATGGGTAGCCAGAAATAGATTTGCCGTGCTGGACAGGAATTTGCAGGTAATTTTATCTTCATTTTTGTAAAATATTTTGAAAGTATGACATTTTCAATACATCATAAAGAACAATTAAATTATCTATTTTTGTTTTAGTTGAGCATAAAGAATCTTAAAAATGAGACCACAAAGAAGATACAAAACCCAACCTGTGATGAAATATTTTATGCAGGCACAGGAATGTTGCTTCTTCGTGACATGGAGCAAGTCACATTATTCGATGTACAGCAAAGGCGCACATTATCACAATGTAAGCCATATATTTAAAATATACGTCATTTTCCCTGATATCAAAATCAGCCCATTGTTTTGAAAATGGTCTCACTATAATGTTGTTTCCAGTGAAGGTAGTCCGCTGTAGGTACGTCGTATGGTCGGCAGATATGTCCCACGTGGCATTACTTTCTAAGCACTATGTGACGATCTGTAACCGCAAGCTCGAGCAGCTATGCTCCATTTACGAAAGCATCAAGGTGAAGTCAGGGGCTTGGGATGATACTGGCGTGTTTATATACACCACCAGCAATCACATCAAATACGTCCTGAACAACGGGTGCGTTTGGCACACGTTCTAATCTATAATCTTTTAAATTGTCTTTTTGTTTGCAGAGATAACGGCATAATCCGCACACTAGACTTACCCATTTACATCACGCGGGTCAAGGGCAACCACCTGTTCTGCCTGGACCGGGAGTGCAAGCCGAGGATGCTGACCATCGATCCGACCGAGTACAAGTTTAAGCTGGCCCTGATTAACCACGACTACGAGGAGGTGCTGTACATTGTCAGGAATTCTCGTTTGGTGGGCCAGGCGATCATTTCCTACCTCCAGAAAAAGGGCTACGCAGAGGTGGCCTTGCATTTCGTTAAAGACGACAAAACCATCTTCGGGCTGGCGCTGGAGTGTGGCAATATTGAGATAGCCCTGGAAGCGGCGAAGTCCCTTAACGACAAAACTTGCTGGGAGAAGTTGGCCGAGGCGGCTCTGATGCAGGGCAACCACCAGGTGGTGGAGATGTGCTATCAACGCACGAAGAGCTTCGATAAGCTCTCATTCCTTTACTTGATCACCGGAAATTTGGAGAAGCTCAGGAAGATGACTAAAATCGCAGAGATCCGGAAGGAACGTTCCGCACAGTACCATGGTGCTTTGCTCTTAGGTAATTAATTAATCGGTTATCATGTCATATATTAATCTTTTATGATGTAGGTGATATTGAGGAGCGTATGAAAGTTCTACAAGACGCGAAAATGCACTCGTTGGCGTATTTAACGGCTGCCACGCACGGTTACGATGAAGAAGCGGCAGAGATTGCGGCTGCCAATGCAATCCAGCCCATCCCTGAGGTCATCCCGAACCCTAAATTCCTCAGGCCACCCCCTCCCGTGCAGCAGGCTGAAACAAACTGGCCTCTACTGACCGTCAGCAGGGTAACTTAAGCTATTTTCTTAATGTTATTGTTTGATAATGACACCGTTTGCTGCAGGGATTCTTCGAGAACGCTTCACTGTCAAAAACAACGACCCATGCTACCGCCTTAGATGTTGACCCTGCCCTGGAAGTCACAATCGATGATGAGGGAGGCTGGGCTGATGAAGAGGATGAAATTGAACCGCAGGTGTTCAAGAAAAAACTTGATGTATGTAATTTTGTGAATGTTACTAAATTTGATCCCCCTCTTTCATTCAATATTGGTAAAAAAGTCTCTCAAGCTAAATATATTAATTTACCATAACGAAATCGAAGTTATGTACTGATATATTGAAGGGTACAATAGGATTAATTTCCTTTAGTCTTCCCATCTAAAGATAAAATTGTATGTGAAGTTAGGTAGTCAGCGACGATAAATAACTGTAGCTTCATATGCACAAAGTGAGTGCAATCGCAGTTTGTAATAATACCTCAAATTATAGATGGAAGCTGGAGATGCGGCCGGATGGGATGTGGAGGATGCCGACTTGGAAATTCCCGATTTAGGATATACAGAACCCAACTCACAAGGTGACGGTACTTACGTACATTTGCCTACCTATGGGCCATTTCCGCCAACTGTATGGACGAAACAATGCGAAATTGTTGGGGAACATGTTATTGCCGGATCATTTGACACCGCAAATAATTTATTATATCTACAGGTAATTATTTTTATATCTTCATAAGTTATGTTACTGATACTAGACACGAAAATGGTGTATTGGTGCTTATTGTTATTAGCAGATGAAGAGTAGGTATAGATGTTCCGCTTAAACCCAAGGAAGCTTTTTTACGTATTGACTGTTTTCTATCCTGTAGGGTTCCCTAATTTCTTTCCGCTTCTCGCATCCACCTCATCTACTATCGTCTAGTATCCCTCCCAAAATAACAAGTGACTATACGTAAAACAAGTACTACTTGTTTTAGAGCGGTGTTACTAATTTAGCGCCATTCCGAAAGGCGGTGATTGAATTGTACTGTGCTTCACGAGCCGTAACGTCCTGGCAAATCACATTGCCTCCACAATTGAATTACCTTCAAAAAGTAGTGAAGGAGTCTGCAACCAAGATACAAGCCCCAGTGATGCCTAATAAGCTCGGTGAACTTGTCCAGCGGTTACAGGTAAATATTACTTCATCCGTTATGTCAATATTCCTAAAAGTTTCAAAATTGTATGCTGATGTATTCTGTTTAGGTGTGCTACCAGTTAACGACGGGCGGTAAGTTTTCCGAGGCCATAGAGAAACTGCAGGAGCTGATAATACAGATCACCCTGATCGTCGTCGACACAAAGCAGGAGATGTCCGAGGCGCTGCAGCTGATGAAGATCTGCCGCGAGTACATCCTGGCCTTGAAGATGGAGACCTACCGGAAGTCTCTGCCAAAGGCCTCCGGGGCGGAGCAGAAACGGCAGTGCGAGCTGGCGGCGTATTTCACACACTGCAACCTCCAATCGATTCACCAAATCCTGACACTGCGAACCGCCCTGAACATGTTCTTCAAGCTGAAGAACTTCAAGACGGCCGCATCGTTCGCCAAACGGCTGCTCGAGCTGGGGCCCAGGGCAGACGTGGCACAGCAGGCACGCAAGATTCTGCAGGCCTGTGACGCAAACCTGGTGGACGAGTTCAAGCTCAAATACGACGAGCACAATCCGTTCAACATCTGCGGCTTCACGTACCGCCCCATCTACCGGGGGAGGCCCGAGTGTAAGTGCCCTTTGTGTGGCACCAGTTACGACCCGGCGTTTAGGAAATACACGTGTAATATATGCGAAGTAGCTGAAATTGGATTGCAAAGCTTCGGTATGAAACTCTGCCGCCTACATACTCGCCTTTACTAGTTTATAGTACGCGTACTGTTTATATACCGTTGTGATAACCTTTTTAATTGTTTGTTCTATCATTAAAGTTTTATACAAGCTCTATTATCTTAGTACAAACATACAATTTGGATGGTATTATTTTTTTTTATAAGTGTAGTTGGATCTAATATAATATTTAGGTAGTATTTAAATTAATATTAGATAATTTTCGTAAATATTTTTTTATTGATGAAGAATATTCTGTTATTGGTTAACACCCCACATAAGAATTTGAACTGTCTTTTGTTTTGTATATAATGATTCACAATGTTTTCACTATATGAGCATGATTTCAGTAGTTATGTATTTGTTTAGTCTCAATATAAATATATACATTTATCAGTGATGGGAATACTTTTCTACCATCATAATTTAAATAATCACATGAATTATGGGAGTTAGAACAAAACTATTTTCAGACAATAATTTGTAAAGATATAAATCTGTATATTTATTTATGTTACAAATGAAGGCACATAAGTTGGTCCTCTATATAAAATAAAAAGTATATAACAATAAATAAAATTTACACCTACAGAAAACATTAAAAACATGGTAGATTCAAATCATTCCACTCCACAGGTAGAAACAGATGCAGTTGATAAAACCGTCGAGAAGAGTTTTCTTGTCCGAAATGCAAATATCAGAGTCTTCGAGTTTCTGTGGTGCCCTATAGACAGCGTACAGGTCCTAAAATAATTAAATATTTAACCAGGAGGTCAATCGTTGGTGCGAAAATATTCCTCAAAGCTCCCGATTTAGCTCTGGTCTAGAATTAAGAATAGCTTTCAGCTACAAGAATCATTGGATTCTTGAAACTTAAAGTTACTTACCCCTCTGGATGTGTGCAAGTCAATGGAGAGCATCATAAATGCTCCCACATAGCGAGGATGCAGTATCACATAATGCTGAATATTTCCGTCTTCCGAGAAGTACGCCCTATGCTGGTCATGGTATTTCGTTAAAAGTAACTTGGCCAATCCTTGGTACCAGCTGAAAGGCTGGTTTATGAGGGAGCCCAAATTTGGGTGCAGATCGCAAAGGTTCTCCAGTTTCGCTAGGCCCTTCAGCTCCACGAATTCCGCGTATGTCAGCTGACTCGAATCATTTTGCGAAAGCAGTTTGTTCCACAGCAAGTGTGTCCGGCAATGCACCATCCCTGAAATTGGTTACTTACAATAATCTTATTTTGCGCCAGCTCAGTTAGTACTGAATGCACAGGAGTTCTTCCAATTATTTATTTTAGTTACAAAAGGTTTTACTACCTTGAGTTACCATATCCCGTATGGTCTTCTGCGTTCTGTCCGCACAGTTAAGTATCAGTTGCTGCATCAGCTGTTCGTGAGACGAGTAATAGCCCAGGTAGTTGACGGACTCCTGCTTGATTTGTATGTGGGTCGTCGGCTGAAGCTTCTGCTTGCTCTTCTTTTCGTCGACGGATTCCTCGTCCGTAGTCGACTGATACATCGGCAGGATGAGCGACCTGTCGGAGTCAGACTTCATGTCGCTCAGATTTTCATTTATCGACTGCTCTGCCTCGTCGGGTTGCTTTTGCCGTTCGACTTCCATGTTCAAATTTTTGCTTGTAGACGAAACCGTTCGGAATTTTCCCAGCTTCCTTTCAACTTCCGTTTTAGGATATATTTCTCTACAATTATTAATAACACATATATAAACGAATATAACTTGGTAACAATTTACCTTCTAGATGTCAGTATAAGATAGTATTTTAAATGTAACACATTTTCCTCGGATTCATATGGTGGACAAATATTAGAGATGATTAATGTTATATCAAAATCATCCGTATGCTGCCGGTCTTGTGAATCCTTATACGAAACTCCCGAAATATTTGAAACTTGTACAAGGACGTATTCTGTCCCGTTTCCCATCTCCTCTTGCATGCTGACAACGTTCAAGCTGTACTGTTTAACGTTGCTCAATAGGTATGTATATAACTGCTTGCCTTCGGTTAAGAGGTTTCTTATAACAATAGAATCTTTAAAAAAAAACCATTAGAATTTTAATATCTTCAATAGAATTTAGAAATTCTCAATAGAATATACCAGCGTTCATAATTGATTGAAAAGCAGTTGAATTTCCCGCTCATTTTTTTTTTTTATGTTGGTAGCTTACACCAACCTATGGCACAAAATAAAACAACATAACCTAAATAGATGAGAGGCCAAATCCCGCGAAATATACCCATTCTGCGCATGTGCCGTTTTTCGTAACGCGGGTAAACTTGCAAGATCTTTCGTAGTTTTCATAGGTTTCTGTCATATAACGACGGTGTCAAAAAGGAAAGTGAGATCAGGAATAAACGTTCGTTTAAAAAATGGCACTATTATGTTCTATCTGTCAAAAAAGTGATCAGTAAACAGTTAAACAGTTCACCATAAAAAATCACGCTTATGCTGCAGAATCCGTCGATCGAGCGCGTAGTACGTGAATAAATTGCAAAGGCAATGCCTACATTAGGTAGAGATGGGTTAGTTTAAAGTTTATATATCGAACAAATGACTACTAGGCCTATATTGTTCGATATATAAACTTTAAACTTACCCATCTAACCTAACTTGGGCATTGCCTTTCCAATTTATTCGGGTAATGCGCGCGCGCGGGCGCATTACAGTGCATTAGTAACTTTAAAAGAATAAATAACTACAAATGTTTGGAGGAAGACTGTGATAACAAACTTTGTAAGTGCTCGGACTTAGTGGAATATTTGGGAATACAACACCATCCATATTGGACAGGAAGGTTGCCATTTCAAAATCAAGGAGGTTGGGATTTAACATATTCAGGTAAATACAATATTTTTTTTATGTTTGTACGATTAATGTATGAGTGAACACCTTTCAATTTTACCCGCATTACGAAAGGTGGCACATGCGCAGTAGTGGGAATACTTTGCTGGATTTAGCCTTTTGTCTAAGAGGTCAGGTTAGTTTAGTTTATTTGTATTTACCTGCATGGACTAAATTTCTGGCATAATTAGGAGCCTTGTTGTAATACTTCATGAAGTCATCGAGGAAGTGCGTCAGATGGTAGCCATCGCATACCCTGTGTCCAGAATTAGTTGAAATATAGTTGTAGATGGAACGCAAATGAAAGTCGTACGTAAACGAATGTAAATGCATGAACACCTTAATCCTATCGCACTCGTCTAAGAATGTTTGCGTGAACTAAAAGTAGATTATTAAAGCCATGTGTTATGTAATAAGTAGCAAACGTACTTGGTTAATTGAGGCCCTTGAATTTGACGATTGGATGCGATTGCACTCAATAGCGTGGAGTTTGGTGATGAAAAATGGCTCGTTTAAATGGATTGTAAACAACAGTATTCCACCCAATATCGCTTTTTGCATGTAAACTATCTGTGCGGAAGTCCCTGTAGATATCTTCCTATTGGAGCCGTGTTTCTTGTATGTAAAATCCATCTCCAACGACATAAATCCAAGCGTTTGCAAGTACCTTTTATATTCGGCAATAAATGCGTTGTATAAAATTTCATGCCACTCTTCCGAGTCATTTTCAATACATGATATTGTGGTGTAATTCAGTGGATTCATTATTGAATGATCACGTGTTGCTGCTGATTGCAGCCTCCACCTACACATGCCAATAAATTAACAAAATATAAAAAGGTAAATAACACACTTGGTTTGTAAACAATTGTAGTGTTTCTATAAATTTCGTGAAACTTTAAATCAAGTGTGTTATTTACCTTTTTATTTAACATGTTTCACCAAGAGATAACCACACATACATCTAATTTGATTAACAAAATATATTTAAATATTTAATGTGAAACGCTTTATGCACTCTCAGGTAAAACCAACAATTATTAAGTATTTAAATATGTTTTTGGTGACCCAAAAACATTTTTTGGTCTCTTTTTAACCATTAAAAGCAGCACATTTGTATATCATACCGGTTAATAATGTAAAATATTATCAATGAAGATTTCCTATACCTCGACAAAAACAGTAATGGTGTATGACAGTAATGAATAACTCTCGAGTTCTGCAATAAAATCTGTAGCTGTGGTTTGGTGCTTGTATTTGTTCTTGATTGATACATCGAATAAAGTTTCTTCATTTCATCTGCAAATAAAGTATGTTAGATGAAAGTTATAGCGCTAATTATGATGCACCTCTTTGCTCCTTGTCGAACTTCCGTATTTCAAACATCTCAATGGTTAGCGCTACGACAGGATCCACATGGTCCATGTTAACAATCTTGTAACTATCACGAAACGATTCTAGAGGCACACTTTCGGGAGGCGACATTTTTCGTGACTTGTCTTTTGGGAACTTGATCATTCCCTCTACGTCGCCAATACAACTGGTATACGGATTGGTTGTTGGAAACTAGAATTAAAAACAAATTTTTCCGTTAAGTATAGTGGGGCTGACAATAACTGTTCTGGAGGTTAACACAGGCCCCAAAGGAACTGTGTGCTGCTAGTTGTAAAAATAAACCCTACTCACCATTGATTTCCGTTCAATGGCCTGATTATGGAAGAGACCCATCTTCTGTGCGCTGCCGGAATTTAAAACGCTCGCACGAACGTTCAACCAGTGTCCGATGTTTGTGCAATGGCTTCGCAGTTTCATGAAATTGTCTTTCGACCAGTTGTACACGTACAAACTGATCTGAAATTAAATGGTTTGCAAAGGCAATGCTGGCGCTTTTTGTTACTTACGGAATCACAGTTGATGACTCCCCATAGAAGCTTCTGCCGGGGTATAAATTTGCTGTTGTGAACTGCGGGCAAAAATTTTTGGATATGCTTGAGTGCATGTGCAGTGATGACGTCGGGGTAATCCAATGAGCCGTTGAACTGCGTGCAAATTTTCCAGTGCTCAAAGTTTCTTGATATAATTATCGCTTTATGCATCACGCAAGATGGCACGTAAGGGACATAAACTTCGTTCCCTTCGTTATCGCAAGCGAAGCATTTAACCGCGTCCTGAGATGACGTACCGATTATCGACTTCAACTCTCTAATTGTGCTGTATAGAGGATGCGGGTAAGTTAAATTCATCGTAATTTTCCTCAGCGAAGGCACTTTAATTTCAATTGCAAACTCCAGCCACTTAAAAATCATACTCTGGTACATTTCCGAAAGTTTTCCCACGTCTCCAACCTCCAAGGGCTCCGTTTTAAACAGTGTCCTGTTGGTGTACTTGGTGCTGTCGCCCTCTTCAAAGAAAATTGCTCGTTGTGCCACTGAATTGGCCGGGATGTGGTGTTTAGTCCTTCGCCGGTTTGGCACTTGTTCGAATTTAAAATCGCGCTTGACCACCTCGTTCACATCGGCTCCTTCCAACCTCGTGTCCAATGCTATAACCACCTTCACTTCCTCGTCGCTTACAGACACCTCGCCCAGATTTACTGTCCTTTTTGATTCTTTGTCTGCATCCAGTGGCAGCGAGACGCAAAAGCCTTGTTGCAGGAAATAATACTCCATTATAATATCCCAGGTGGCATGACTCGTCGCCGCACACAGTTTCTCGTGCAGGATATCACAGTTCACGCGCCCCTGCTTCCAAATCCTGAACTCGAGGTATATTGGCGGAATTGTATCTAAAAACTCATATATTGGTGCTAACAACTTCGATAGTTTGAATCGACTTACCGGCTTTAGTTAAAATGCTAGATGACACTATATCAGTGAAATTGATTTTTTCTATAATTTCCTGTATGTTCAGTGGCTGGTCATATTTGCCAGAGTTTTCTGTATCTATGATTGCAAGCGCAATACATGCAATCCCTTTGTTACCCGACGACGGGTTTTGACTTTGGTTGTAAATGAATATGTTGTCTTCAGATATCTTATTGTTCATTTGATCGGCTTCCGTATAATCCTAAAAATACAAATACGTTTTTAGATCTATACAAAGTCTTAATGCTTGATGTACCTTGAAGTGATAATGAGGTCTGGGGTCCGTATACTTAGGTACATTGAGGAACTGAAGTAGATTCTGCTTTAGGTAATGCACGAAAGAGTCCAACACCTTCATTGAATGCTTTTGTATCGACAGCTAAAAACGCAAAATTCCAATATATACAGTTTGACGTTTAAAATGCTCACTTTGATGACATGTTCCGGCGTTTTAAACGGTTTCTGCAGAAAATGCACGTCTTCCGGAGTAAGCGGGCACATGGCATTCCGAGACAGCATCACGGACAGCAGATCCAGCACAGCGTCGTCCAGTCTGTTCTGCAAAACCTGAACCAGTTCGCACCGTATGTCGTCTCTGGCCTCTGTTATGCCGTAAACCTTCAAAGTGACTGAGTCGTCGTTGAACCCGTCTTTGGTGTCTTTCTCGCCAAATGAGCGCACTCGAGGGCGAATTTCAGACTGGAAAGTGAACACTCAATAACAAGAAAGTGGGCTGGAAAAAGTTTGCACTTGCACTTGTGGTTGATGATATGCTGAAGTCCGATCTGGTGAGGGTGCTCTTATGAGGACCGACGGGGAGCGATGCAATTGATGGGCTTCTCGAAACCGGCTGTTCAAATTCGTTTGATTTCAATTGCAAGCCTTTCGAGTAAGTGTTTTGTATGTTTTCGTGTAACCTAAAAATGGTTAACATCTGAAAAGTTCTGAATACTTTTTTTTTTTAAACTTACCTTAAGTAAAATACGTTAGAGTTGCTATCTTTATACACAAACATGTTATTACGATTAGTTACGGAAAACTTATCCAGTACGGTTTTCAAAACAGATATCCCAATTGATAGGCCCGATTTTCCTGGCCCCGTCTTTAACCTGGGATGTAACACAAAATGTATTTCCCAAACGACGGCACATCTGAAGTATCCCGGTTTAAACTTCAATGATGACTCAATATGTGGGGTTAGGTATAGTTCGTTCTCATCGTTCATTTCTGCAATGGGGGCGATTAATGGGTTTCTGAAACAGTTTAAAACACAAACCTTCCATGCTCTTCAACCTGGCAAATACCATGCTCCTGGTGTTGTGCACCGTTGTTTCACTCCAGTCGCCAAAATTATCGTCCGGTTCTAATAGATGGTTGCAAGAGCGCGTGTCGTGCAAGGACTGCAACAGCAACGACTGGTTTACACACTTGCACAAGTCCCTGATCGCATCTAATATGTCTCTTTGCACTTTCAAGTAAATGCTCACGTGAGTTGTTGGAAGTTGTAGAAAGCTTCAAATATTAGTAATTATTTTGCATCAAATACTGCTTTTTTTTAAGCTTACCGGCAATGAAAGTAAACCGTAACAGCGTCTTGTTCAATTTGTGTAATTAACCAGAAGTTCGGCAAATTTGGCCTCTTATTGTTCATTTCTATGAGCCAATTGTAGTCCTCTTCATCCTCACTAACGTCTTCATCATAACCTAATTATTTACATATTTAAGATCATAATAATGCACTTTTGGTATGTTTTTAATTGTTACTTAGTAGACATACCTCCTTCAGTATCTCCAATGCTCCCGTTCAGGCTAGAAATATCACTCTGTGAAAGCAGCTCTTCGCCCTTCAGCGATCTGTTGTCATTGGACTTGACTTTCGGCCAATCGTGCGAGCCACTGTCTTCCAAATTATAATCGCAGTGATACGGCAGCAAATAATTTCCGTTGTACCGCTCGACATCTTCGTGGAATTCATTAGTGCTTTTTGCCAAGTAATAGAGCTCGCCTTCTTTGCACAGCTTGTAATTGGGAATGGTGATGAGGCAGAACTTCTGAACGAACTTCTCGTAGCTTTGCGTCGAGCCGTACACGAAGTTTAAATCAATTATTTCCAACAAACACGATGTTCGCACATTGCTCTCTGAAACATGTCTCATCACGAAATTTAGCGTATTCGACGTTACGGGCTCTATATCTAACAGGGCAGTCGCTATTTCGTCTTGAAGCAACCATTTGATCTAAAATTTAAACGAAAAATTATTTACTTGAACTTAACTTTAAAAAATCAACCAGAAAGTAATTACCTCGTCTCTTAAAGTATTTATGGCACGCTTTTGAACTTCAGGAATATAATAAAGTGGTTCTGGTTCTTTAAAACTGTAAAGAACAAAACCAAATAAAGCTCAATTTTTGCATAGCCACATAACCTAGAATTTGTATGAGAGCCCTTCAACACAAAATGGACCGTGGATCTGTTGAGTCCTGACATATAAGTTAGTTGGGGTTACTTACTCGGAACTGTAGCTGGCTTCGGAGGCCGAGCTGCAACTGGGTTGGAATCCGTCTGAGCAAAATGAAGTTGTTCTAAAACCTTTGGAAGAATAATCATTGATTACATTTTGAACGTCCATAGGTAAGGTGAGGCATAATATATCTAATGTAATATGCAGCTTTGACTTGTCTATGGGTCCGTTTGCTTCAAAGTTATCTAAAATTTCTCCTGAAATAGACAGATAAGTAATTACGTGAAACGTAAAATAATTCATCATTACCTAGACAGGTCGGTAGTACTCTAACTGACATATTATTAACTTGACCTTTATATCTGACAGTGCAAACATAGTGTAAGAACAGTGGGCTCAGGTACTTCAATATATCCTCGGAATCATCTTTGATTTGCATGGAGTGATTTCTGTCAGACTCGAAGCTTGTATCTTTATCGGATTTAAAGTCAATTCCGTCATTTCCGGATAACGAATTGGACATCTCATCATCACTATCAATAGCTTTCATATCAGTCTTGTTAACTATCAAATTTTTACAATAATAAAATTCCCAATTTGTGGGTATTGGGTTGAAAGCATCATTGGTGATACTCAAAAACTTATCCTTGATAAGATGATGGATTGGTTTTAAGTCGTTGCAAAACGTCGGCTGATTTAAGTACTGCAGGTCCACTTCGATGACATTGTTTTGTTTTATGTGTCCACATATAGTCTATCAGAAAATATGGTTATAAATCATCACTAGAGTTGTATTTGACGAATTGCACTTACTTTTAAATAATCCGTAATATCAATCTCAAACAGCGTTTCTTCACATTGATCCATTGCGGCATGTACATCTAAGCTATGTATGTACGCTTTATAATGTAGAGCCGAGAAAAGGGACATAGCGAAGCATTTAGAGTGTGTCAGCACTATGGCTCTGCAGTGCTGTTTGGCATTATTCCTAGGCTCGTTAGTATCGGATTCCTCGCTTTTCGGTTCTGGTGAAGCACCGGCCTCATCCACCTTTAACCTGCAAACTGCATGTTAATCAACGAAATATGACATAGGGCTACTCATACTTCACGGAATCTTCTTGAATTATTGGCCCAAACTTGTATCTGTGGTCTTCGTAAACGTCCCTGTTGGCAATTTTAGTTCCCTCGGGGAAATTCACGAACGAATCGACCAAAATCGAGAGCGGACAGTCGTAGACATAAATTGGTAGTAACAGATTATTCACAGCATTTATGGCAACTTCACTGTAGTTGCTGTTCTGCGAGGACGCCCGCTCGGAGCTGTCGACGCTGCCCGACGTATAATTCAAATTTTCATTAGGCACCATCGTCTTGAGATCCTCCAGCGTCGTCGGAATCATTGTCAGTATCACGTGGGTGGTGGAGATTCCCTTCACGAAACACCTCCATTGCGGCTTGTCGGCATGCACGAGATCGCAGCCCAGTTTGTGCAAGGAGAACGACCTCAGCGGGCAAAAATTCGGGGCCTTGTTCTTATGCCTGCCGAGGACTTGCGCATTGAACAGTACGCTTTCATCTAGTGTCAGCTCCAGTTCATGATCGTTCAAGCATAGCAGGTGCTTCTGAATGTTGTCCAGTAACAGACGGTTTGATTTTTCTGCATCCGTTGGGATCACATTGTTTCGAGCTGGTTCTAAAAAATCATTGAATTAAATGATTTCACAAAAAAAACGATATTCTAGTTACCTTCAATGAACATTGAGAATAATAGTTCTGTTTGTTGGCAGAGGGCTAATATGTTGATAAGGTCGAAATGAAACGGAATATGCTGTATTCGTTGCACTAACGTTGGATTCCAGTCAGTACTAAAAATAGGTTCAATTTATTTTGGTAAATTGTTGGTGATACAAGTATTTACGGTTCGAGTTCTGAGAGCAACGGGGAAGAATTTGTGTTCCTTATGCTCCTGCACGTCGAGTTATGCCTACGTCTATGAGATCGTTTTGTGGTCAGCATTGGCACATCGAGAGGAGAACGGTTTTTGTCTTGGCACAAAACACTCAAATGCTCTAAAGTCAGCAAAGAATGTATGCAATTCATATCCATGGATTTTATCTGGAAACGTACAATGCAATAAACCGCTTCCACACATAACCTAGAAAATCACCATCTCCGCAAGCTCATGGTAGTGCTTGCCATCCATGTACGAGATCCTGGAATGACTAGATTGTACGGTCCCGAATTGGGGCTCTATCCACACTTCGGTTACGATTTGCAGTTCCGTGTCTATTTCCGGTTCCGGGTCCATCTCATCATCAGAGCCGTTCCCACTAAAAGCATCAGACTCGCCCCACCAAGCACTGTGTGGTGGAAACAAAACGTACTGCAGGACACAACTTGAGTTTCCTTCCATTGCTAGTTCAAGCACCATAGTGATTATGCCGGATGCCGAGTGAGCAAAGTTGAAACCTTCCTTTAATCGCATTCTACAAAACAACAAATTCATCATTAATCCTTATGGCAATTAGGAAGTACCGAGCCTACCTTGTGAGTGTGCTTAAAATTCTGGATATCGAAGGTACATCCAGCTTATAGTGTGCGGAGTGTGTAGCATTCCATATCCATCTCTGATGAAAAAGGTACCGGGATAGTGTTGTAAATAATGTCCCGGCTAACGGGGATGGCGGAAGACTTTGAAACGAGTTCTGAGTGCCATCAGGGAATATCACTGTGTGGAAGTCCGTTGGCATCCGTTCGTACCTTAAATTTTTTAAACCACTTTTGTCACACAATTCATTTTTAGTGCTACTATCTACACCAACCTGATTAAGATTTTCTCTAACGGTTTTAGTAATAATGTACATCCTATGCTACGGTACTCCTTGGATTTTAAAGGAGTTGAGAGGTATGAGAGTGAAGCTAACTCCAGTTTTAATTCCTCACAAACCTAAAATATTTATTTCGGTTATAACTAAAGCAAAAATTTAACAAATGCAATTTTTAAATTATATTTGTTATAGGCAACATCTAGTCATCCGATTTGGAAATGGAAAAGCGTTTCGACATGAGATCACAGGATTTTCCATTTGCAAATCTGAGTCGTGTACTAAGCAAAAATATTATTATTTTGACATGCAGATATTAATTTCTAAATAAACTTACTCTGTGTCTTATATATCCAGGCGTTCCGGTTATAAACCCCATGTTAATAATGGCACAAGGAAATTTTGAACTTATTCTGACGATGCAAAACCAAGCTGGTGGTTTGTCGTGCTCCCTGTAGAGCAACTTTAGATATGTATTACTATCTATGAGAACAAATGAAGACCAATCGCCCAGCAGACCATAAAGAGCAGTGGCTGCTTGTCTGCATTGTATAACCTATAAAAACAAGTGCGTTTGTAGAGTTGTTTTCTAGAATTTAAAAGTTTACTAGGGTAAGTTAGTATGACATACAGTGCTCCAGCATAGCGAAAGTGAATTTGTAATTTACTACTCCTCTAAAATACTATAAATTTTGATGCACAGTTAGGCTATGTTTGGTTGGTAAATATTCTACTTTCTATTTCCAAGAGGAAAAAAATGCTAATAATTACATTCTTACGTTTTATAACTTGTATTGTTTCCAGGCCTGTGTATCAATTGGATTCGAATCAGATTCAAATAATAATTATGTAAGATTTGTTTATTTTATGTCTTAGTCATAAGTCATATCCGATGAGAAATCATTGAACAATATTAAAATTGCCCTAATGACTAATTATTAATCAGAAGTCAGAGCCTTAACTCACTACACACAGGCCATGCAATGGTTCTAAATTAATACTTACTTGAAACCTGCCGGACGAATTGGATAAATGCATATGTTTTGGGAGTGGATGGTCGTGCTTCAGTATGAGAGACAGTTTGTGGGTGTGGAACCATTTTCTCCAATTGTTCGTATCGACGCAGCAAATCGGCTGCCAGATTTGCGTGAATTTCGGATAGGAGACGTCGCTGGCATGCAGAAGCATCGTGTACGACAAGTCACTAGGCAAATTAGTGTTAACTGTGAAAACCGGCATACCGCTTTTAATGCTCTCGGGCAGCAAGTACCACACGTTGGAGTTCTGAAAGGTGGACAATTGCTGGGCGAGTACTGTGTCGTTTGACGCCAGCTGAGAGCAGCGTATCCAAAACCGCTCAAAAACCGCCTGCCTGAAGGTTGATTTGGTCTCCTTTTTCATTATGCACGTGATATCATGTAGAAAATCGTAGGGTGCTGAAAATCAGGCATATAAATATTATAACATTTTCACATTACTCTTATTGCAGCTGTGAATAGTTAACCTGATATATTAATTTCAAGATGCGTCACATTCTTCGTTACAGGCCAGGGCGACATCAGTTCGTAATGTATGTAAATGTATGTCTTCCAGTGTAGCGTCAGTTTTATCTTCAGGACGCTGTTGCTGTAGCTTATTTCCTGCAAGGAGTGAAAAGTCAGAAACGGTTGTGGCACTGCTACTGCTTACTTACGCTTACTGTGTAGCCTTCTCTCATGCGTCTAGACACCAAAAGTAGTAACGAGGAGTTAATTTTTTCTTCTGCCTGTCTTTTTGATAGCAGCATTGGTATTCTATTTGTATAAAAATTATCAAACCTTGAAACAAGAATTGAAATAGACAGCTCATCCATTGAATAACAAACGACACTTACGGTATTGTTGATTCTGCCTCTTCCAGAGAATTAAACCCCATCGCTTTTAATTTCGTGTGGTACGTCCATAGCAAATACAGTTCTTGATATAAATTCATAGAAAGAGTCGGTTCTGGTTTCTTGAGATATAATTACTAATTAGGTTATAAAGGGTCTAGCAGAACTTAGCGAGAGGTTTCGCAAACAGCAATTATTCATCTCGTGAAATGTTTAGTCATGTGATAGGAAAAACTAAACACGCTACAGCGACCTGATACCAGCGATGATCCATAAGAACAGTGGTTCACAAATACTAATGTTATTTCATCTCAAAAAATGCATGAGAAATTGTCTGAACCACCCACTAGAAACTTTATAAAGATGGCAATAAATGGCAGCAATAAAAATAATGTTGACCAAGGCTTGAATGGCTATATTATCTATATAAAGGCTCTAAAGCTTATTAGGTATCATGTCTAGGTGTAAAATTTACTTACCACTATGGGAAAAGTATTTAAAACAGTTCCGAGGGTGGACCGAGCTAAAAAATGCAGCAAATCTGTGTAGGGCACATAACCAGCGCTGGTGTGGGGTTTAAAAGCGGAGCCCACTTTTAGAAATGAGACCATAATTCCATCATAATGCAACTGATATAGCAACGATTCCAGTATATTAGAGTCCGGCATTGATACAACACCGTCAGTTATGACTAGTATATCTAAAAAAAAATTGATCGTTTAAATAGACGTGCTAAGTATTTGCGAACGTACGTACGACTTAAACTATTATCTGGAAGTAGAGACATAGCTAGCATTGAATACCGCAGCATGTTAACGAAATTAGCATCAGGTGACACCATCGGTATGTTTGCTATGCAATCGTTCTCCTTTAGATCAAAGAGCCCTCCCACCATCACCTCGTTCTCCATCTGAAACCAGTCTGAATCAACCAAAGCAATTCGCAATCCACAAAGTTACCATCTGTTGATCTATTTGATCATACGCTTTTGCAGAAACGTCAGCGATCCTGCCTTCCAGGTGGTGAAACTGAGCCTGCACTAAATTTATAATATCTTGCACGTTATGACTAGAAACTTGTACACCTTTGATAATAACTTGCTGAGCTGGGCTTATAAAGAATGGAGTGTTTACAATCACAGTCAAGTACAGACAAGGTTGGAAAACTAAGGAGCTTCCTGGAATGGTGAACTGAAACGGGCGGTTGTTAGCTCCCGGTGGCTCGGCTGCTGTACAATCAGACTCACCTGCCTGCACAAACCCAGGAGGCTGGTGCGAAAGCAATTGATTATCTCGTCGAACAGGATCTGCCCTTGCTCCACGTCGACGGCCGACTGGGATGGGCTCATGTCCAGGCAGTACACGAACCGGTAGATCTGGGACAGGAATATTACCTGCGTTGAGCTGTTCACGAGGAACTGGGATATCTGGGAGTTCATTTCAACCGTCGGCACTACCGATATGATCTCCAAATCGTTACTAGAGTTACTCTGTGGCAAAAAAATAATAAAAAACCATAAAAGTCTGCATTCAAGGCAAAATAAAAGCCTCAGCAAATTAAAAATTCGAGGTCTTTTAGTTAAGAAAATAATGATACAAAATTCTAAACGTTCTATAAATACATTATTAACTGCAATAAGATTAGTGCTATAGATAATAAGCGATCTGAATCAGATATTACTCCGATAATTATCAATTTCTGTAATTAATAATTATTTATAGCTATTGCAATTATGGTTTGTTTTGACTAGTGTGATTTAATGTAAACACGGTTTGTATCGAGCGGTCCGGCTGCATGTAAACAAGATTTCCTTAATGTAATGTGGAAAGCGTGTACTTACTAATTTGTTATGTGATGGCACAGTTACGACGCAGTTAATGTGATCCAGCAGCCACTGAAATCTGGTGGACCGGGAAACTGGCACGTTTTTTGGCATGAGTATGTAGACCTTTTCAGCTTCCAGCAGGGGCATTTGCGAGCCATAGTCCTGAATGATGAAGCTGTCTGGGAAGCTCGTGCTAATATCTGAAAGTTGAATAGTGAACAGGGTTTGCAGGGGCCCGAAGAATTGGGGTATTACCATTTGCGTTGTTATCGGATTCAGTTCCCTCATATTGATAAACCTCATCGGCTTCCATTCTGTCAATACCGTTTAATAAATTATCATTGTTTTCCATGTATTTTGATCTTGTAGCCTGTTGATATTTTGTGCACTACTAATGTAAACATCACTGGATCTTGCAGAGGAACAAAGTTCAATTTATCTCTTTGCTGCCCGTCAAGTTGTTCGTCCACATGATAATTTCTGGGGGCTCACCAGATCAGATTTTCTCCAGTTTGTGCACTAAGCCCCTTTGGCAGTTCTCTAGAAACTGATTTTAAGCAAACATTTGCTAAAACTATTACAATAGATTACATCACTATCATGCCATTGAGAACCAGCATAACAACTCTGAAATTGGTTGCATTCCTGATAAAGCTATAATAATAAAGATAACTGTTACTAGATAATAAATTAAAGGGATGCATTATTTAACTAGAAAATCCAATGTACATTATATGCCCTGAAAAGTTAGTTATTTACAAAGCACATAATTGAAGTAATTATATTAATTATGTATTGCTGTCAAAACTTCGAGGTTATCTGTGTCATCACAAGCCTCCAACTTTCCAGCTGTTCACATTCTATCCCTTGCCCCTGTAACCAAATAATTTAGTAATTAACATGGCAACCGTAGAGGAGCTCCAATGTAGGATTCGGATGCTTGAAGATCAATTGAAAACCTCAAGCGAACCCAACATGCGGAGCAAAATTGATGTGATGTCTTCGGAAGTTGTCGACTCCAATCCGTACAGCCGCCTCATGGCCCTCAAAAGGATGGGCATCGTCGACAATTACGAGAACATCCGCAAGTTTACTTGCGCTGTAGTGGGTGTCGGAGGCGTGGGCAGTGTAACCGCAGAAATGCTCACCCGCTGTGGCATCGGACGACTCATCCTGTTCGACTACGACAAGGTAGAGCTAGCCAACATGAACCGATTATTCTTCCAACCGCACCAATCGGGCCTCAGCAAAGTTAGCGCCGCTGCGGAAACTTTGCGTGCCATCAACCCAGATGTTGACATAAAGACGCACAACTATGACATTACCACTGTTGATAATTTTGATCACTTCGTGAACACTTTACTGTACGTAATACATTGTGTCAGTACATATATGACCGACGATTTGTATTGTTTGCAGCACAGGAAACTTAACTGGAAAAACGGTTGACCTGGTTCTCAGTTGTGTTGACAATTTTGAAGCACGGCTGACCATAAATACTGCTTGTAACGAGCACAATTTGATATGGTTTGAATCTGGGGTTTCCGAGAACGCAGTTTCCGGACATATACAGTTTATTAGCCCTGGAGAGACCGCTTGTTTTGCTGTAAGTAGATTACATTTTATTTATACGCCTCGAATAACACAAGACCTACATTTCGTTACTTATTATTATTTTAGTGTGCTCCTCCGTTGATCGTAGCGACGAACATAGATGAGAAAACCCTTAAACGTGACGGCGTGTGTGCTGCGAGCCTGCCGACGACTATGGGGATTGTGGCGGGCTTCTTGGTGCAAAACGCACTCAAATACTTTTTGAAATTCGGGCAGGTGACTGAATATCTGGGTTACAATGCATTGACCGATTTCTTCCCGACCATGAAGCTACGTCCGAATCCGCAGTGCGATGATGTGAACTGTGTACTCAGGCAGAAGGAAGTGGCGGCACGGCCGCGTACCGAAATTCCGGTCGAAGAAGCCGTGGAGGAGAAGCCCGTACATGAGGATAACGATTGGGGCATCACGTTGGTGGACGAAAGTGCTCAGCTGCAGGAGAATCTTCGTGTGGGAGATGGACTGGTGTATGCTTACGAGTTGCCCAAAAGTATTTCAATCAAAGCACACATTCCGCAGGGATCGAGCGATGATTGCAGTTTAGATGATCTTATGGCTCAGATGAAGTGCATTTAAACTCTAAAGGGTTGTTTCACCGGATTATGTATTTATTATGAAATTAATTAATTGATTTACAATTTACTTTTTAACGCTATATTAATTTTTTTATATTTTTCATTTTATTGGAAACACATAATAAATATATTCTAGATTACACGTAAATTATTGGTGGCCTTGAGTGCAGGAATTGAACTGACCTGGTGCTGCATGTATCCACGACTGAATAATCCCATGTAATATTTTTTCTTTATTCTCCCCAAACGTGATTTATCTTGCAGAAATGACATTCAGTGATGTACTTTCTATACGTTGTTAGTACGTACTAAGTTTGAAACGCTACTAAGTTCACTATGCATATGGCTGCATGAGTTCATTTATGAGTAATACATATGATTATTCTTAGTCATATATTGAGTGGTGCAAATAAATGCTGCCTTACTATATCGGCTCTGATTTGGTACCATAATAATCGTTCTGTATCATTTTTAAACTATTCAAGGTGAGTGAAACGCAGTAGAATAAAGAACTAATTAATATGTCATAATTTGTAGTCCATTGTGTACCAATCAGTTGTTATTAAGCAAATTGCCTATTGCCTACTGACTTTTTTATTATGAAAGAACAATCTTGGTGAAGCAAATAAGAACTAAATGTAAAAATTTATTGTTTCTTTAAAATCACAGTGTATAATGTAATTCATTACGTTTTACATGTCATATTTATGCATTGGAGATCTTTGAACATTGTAAGGGCATTTACTAATATTTTTCATACAAACTGTCTGGCCGAGCAATGGCAAGTTCTAGGCCATTGTGTACATTAGGAAGACTGTACCTGTATTCGAATTGATTATATTCTATCGAGATGTCAATGGTAGAAGACCTGTAATATTCATAAAAGTAATTAATTACGGTAGAATAGAATTGATCGAGATGTAGGCAGAGCCCCAAGTTGGCTAACATACATAATCTTATCTGGTATCTGTTCTCATTTTTTAAAGCTAAAAGTTGCAAATGTACATAATCTTACTAGTTTTTCTTCCCGTTCTTTAAAGCTACACATATTAAAATAGATATCATACTATACAAATTTCTGATATTTACACATTAATTAAACCTATATATCCATTATGAATAATCAATTGCCTAGTGTTGCTGCTTCATAAATCAATCAAGTTCTCGACGGGAGCTTTGCTCGTCGAGGAAGTCATGGTGACGGTCTCGGAGCGGCTATAGAATGTGGACTTGCTGACCCTGGTTACAATCACCTCGCGGGCCTTACACTCGTCGGGCTTCCTGTTACCGTAGCTCAGCAGGGGGTCCCTGCCGGTCTTCATGTTGATCTTGGCCTGGAGGATTGTGTACTGTGACCGCCAGTACTGGTACGAGGCGATCTTCAGGGCGGCCACCCACTTGTTGACGTCCTCCTGGCAGCGGCAGGCGAACACGTACTTGCCGTCGCTGAACATGAGGGAGAAGGCAAAGGCCGGGCCGTGGCTCTCGTAGGCGACCTGCATGCTCTCGAGCACGAGCACGCCGAGGGGCTCAGTCCGCTCGTCCGGGCGGAAGTAGAAGAGCAGGTTGTTGACCAGCTTGAAGATGCGCTCCTTAAAGACGGGCTGCATGTACCAGTCGGACCAGTCAGTGCCCTGCGGCTTCATGTACTGCAGGATGCCCTCGATCACCGGAGGGCCTTGGGCCAGTTTTAGTAGCTCTCGGTCGTTGAACCTCATCGCTGCTTTGCAGGGGACGATCCGAGCTGATCCAAGTGTTGGGTTATGTGGGGCTCTAAAAATATAAACAACTGTCAATATTTCGGTCCTTACAAAACTGTCATCATACGTTTTGTTTACATATTTTTAATAGATAAATTATTTTGTTCAATGGACTTTCATGATGTTTACTTATTTTTATTTATTTATAAAAGACAAAATGGCCGTCTTTATAATTTGAGAGGTTAAATTGATTACAACTGTCATGATTAAAAAAATGATTGTTTATACCTTCAAATATTTGTTTATTAATAAATACTATTGATTATCGTTAATGAATCAATTGATTCGTTTATTTAAAGTAACCGCC
Source organism: Othius punctulatus (assembly GCA_951805005.1). NCBI lineage: Eukaryota > Metazoa > Arthropoda > Insecta > Coleoptera > Staphylinidae > Othius > Othius punctulatus. The sequence goes on from OX638147.1 coordinate 25,958,443, forward strand.
AAGTAGCTGTGGAAAACTTCACTTTGGTATGAGACAAGCTATATTTGTTTTACAGTCATTTTTTATTCAAATCTGATGAGGAATAATTAATAATTTACAAAGCAGCAATACCTTGATTAGTTTACTGATTGATTAATCAGCGTCGATAAGTATTTGGTCGGTAGACTCATTTGAGATTAATTAGTGGATAAAGTTGCTCATAATTACAAACCAAACCATAACTAGTGTTGTTTGGCAGCATTTTCAAGTGTGGAATCCAGTTTGGCGTTCGCATATTAGTTTGGAACTTGTTGAGAGACTCTAGGTATTTAATCAGTTATTTTTATTGGTTATAATGTTCATAGCAACTGTGTCGGTTGTGAAGAGACGATGGGGGCTTTTAGTAATGCAATTTGATGGTATGTGCTAACTAATGAAGAGTCGAAGCCTGGTAATCCCCTCTTGGTTTGCAGACCCACTGAATCATAATGTGGAGGGCACTTATGTTGATAGTTTTGACCATTACGAGCAGGGTTTTGTGTAGAAACGATCCCAAAAATGATCCCCGCAACAATGGCGATCTAGCCCTGTGGATTGACGAGAAGCAAGTGAAGATGTTTAGTGGTACGTACCCAAATCAAGTAAGCAGCAAATAAATAATCCTGGTTACAATTTTAGGGTTGGTGATGGAAATATACGCAATTATGAATGGTAACGTGCTCCCGTACATATTGGATCCAAATTTTGAAAAATACTTACCGGTTATACCATCCGAAGTTAGTTACGTTAATTTTACATGGAAAGCTGGTTTGAAGAAATATTACTACCACTTTGATAGGCTTCAATCGTTCGATGAACGCATACTGAAAGCTCCAGTTATCTCGATAAAAACAAAAGGCCGGGTTCCTAGGAGGCCAAAAGAATTTAGTATATTACTGCCCTGCTTAGGGAACAGCTCAGGGATAGCAACTTTCAGCATAGGCCTGCTAATAGAGAGCAGGAAGGGCAAGCCATTGAACGGCACTCCGCTCCGTCTAAAGCTCCGCAAGGAATGCTCACAGCGCAGCCCAGACCCCGAGTGCGACAAAAAGTGTGCCAACCAGGGCCGGTGCAACCACGACAAGATCTGCCAGTGCCCCGAGGGCTACATGGGCCAGTACTGCCGCACGGCTCTCTGCTACCCGCAGTGCATGAACGGAGGCAACTGCACCTCGCCGGGGGTCTGCAGCTGCCCGCCGGGCTTCCAGGGCCGCCACTGCGAGGGCGGCATCTGCGGCGAGAAGTGCCTGAATGGCGGCAAGTGCGTGCAGAAGGACACGTGCGAGTGCCCCAAGGGCTACTACGGGCTGCACTGCGAGTACTCCAAGTGCATCATCTCGTGCCACAACGGCGGCAAGTGCCGTGGGGTCAACAAATGCAAGTGTCCGCAGGGCTTCCGCGGCGACCACTGCGAAATCGGAAGGGCCAAGCCGCACAGGAGTGCCTGCCGGATCGCCTGCAAGCACGGGGCCTGCATTGAAAACACGTGCGTTTGCGAGTCTGGATGGTACGGCCGGCTTTGTCACCATAGTAAGTTGATTGACACGTTCCTTACAGTGACTTAACTCTCGTATTTTCAGTGACTATGAAGTAAATAAGGTGAGAGCATTGTACTTCCAAAACCGCTAAGACTGTTACTATTTTAAATATGACGCTAACTTTACTGCCTTAAAAAAGTTTCACTAACCTCGGAATATTTGATATTATTGAAATATATTTATATAACTTTTTATAATAATGGTTATAATTTTATATATAATATGTAATTTTGTAAACTCGTAAATTTTTTCTCACCTACATCTTCGCATAAACAACTAAATTACTAAATTTACAATTTTATTTACTTCTAAATCAGAACAGAAGAAACTCATGCAGCATCACGTAGCACCGAAAACCACATTATTGCATTATAATGAAAACATCCAAAACATTTTGGATTGCTAACAAAAACAAATAAAATTAGAAAGTATGAAACAGCCCCTAAATTAACAACAAATAGAGAATAACGCAATTACATTTTTATTGTGATATATTTTAGTTAAAAAACAATTCCAATTCTCATGTTCTCGACAATATTATGAATCCCCACAAATAATTTTCTACGACCACCAAATCTGTCCTCAGATTTGCGGGCTTCAAATTAGCTGTAAAAAGCCATAGTGAAATATCAAGGTAAGAAACAAAGTATTCTGGTAATTATTTATCTATAAAACAGTTCATATGATATGGTACCAATAACTAGTAACCTAACAAAAATTAATGTAACGGTTGTACTTACTAATCCAAATTGCACGGATTTCTAGTGTAGCAAATAAGCTGGCTAACAAGCCAACAATACTTAAAATACAGAATTCCTGGCTTTTATCAACTTTTCAGCAGTGCAGATCTGCATCTATTTGTACACTATTTGCTTAGCTTGCGATGCACTGAAATTTAAACCATGTGATGTCACCAACACTTCTGTGTCAACATTTTCTTCAAGTTGCAAAGTTGCAAAGTAATAATTTTTATATATTTAGCACATAAACCACACCGAAAAGTCACTCAAACATTATTTTCCAATTATGCTGCCTAACCACCTTCCTTGCCTTTTACAAGTTTTGCTGTGTTTCTAGTTGAAAATTAAACTCTCAGTGTAATTTTAAAAACGGGTTACAAAAAAATTACACTGTGTGGTGGTTTTAAAGCAATCGATCAATTTATTCATGTTATTTTCTTGCAGCCTTACAATTGTCATTACATAATAAATATTTTACACATTAAAAAAGAACCATTTACAAAACGGTAAGTTAACAAGACATATAAAATAAGATTACACTACATTCTAAATATTTTATAAATATTTTTGGCTACCGGCATTTAAAAATGGTACCATTTTGTGTTTATTCTTATATTTGAACAAATTCTTGAAGTCGCTTCAGGAGTTCATCAATTGTTTCAGAGTGAAAAGTTTGATTCATCTAAAGCTTCTCTTAGTATTAAAAGTTTAATTGTAACCTTTGAAACTATGGGGGAAAATGATTAACACTTTGATAAATAATATAAAAATAAATTAAGTTTATAGTTTAAGTAATAATTGTACGTCCTTAATCATATTACTTATATTATAGAATTAATTAACCTTAATATGAGAAATATCACAGAAATAATTTTCAAAAATTTGCTACCCCTGGATTTTGGCGCCCTGGGCTATATACATATATACATATATTTTACAAAAATGCTATATAATTCTGCTAAAATATGTGAAAACTGCATACATTGTACCTAATTGTAATTGAACAGTTTTTTTTTTATTGAGCTCCACATATTGCATATATATTGCCTATTGTACTAAATCTCCCCCGCCAACCCCGCCACTGGAATGAAAATCATTGTCATACTATAAGCAACACATTATACATGCGTGTACACACTGTCGCATGAAGCGGACCCATAGCGTAACGAAATGTTAATGTTGGCAAGCCTTGTTCATATGTCATCGGTTTTTGAATATTGTTGTGTATAATTTTGGAGCTTTATGGGTGAGTTTGTGTAATTAATGGATTTATGCGGGCATTTTGGTTGTGTTGCACGTGTGTGGGTGAGTAGTTGAATTATTTTAATTTTTGCGTTGGGGAGGGTATATTTGAATATGTTTTTCGGGTTTATGGTTATGTTTTATGATCGCTTTGAAATTTTGAAAACAAAACATGAACCAAATGAGTTTGAAGATTTATGGTGATTTTTTAAAACGATATTGTGACAAATTTTTACATGTATTGGTAATTTTTAAAGTTTTTTGATGATCGTGTTGTGTATGTGATTAATTAACTCATAACTAAACAGAAGGCATTTAATGATATATAGCGACGATACTGTCAATATTCTGTGCTGGATAAAGCTAGCACGGCAGTCTTCCCTGTATCCAAGAGTAGATATAATTCTAATTACTTCTCTTTGTGCTTTGAATATTAGATATGTGGAGCTAGCATGACCCCATACTAGGACGCCATAACTAATGTGACTGTGGCACGGGCATAATATGCATTATTTAGAACTAAATATGCTGCATGTACATTTTACATAGTGAGAATTTGTGCAACTTTAATTTTTTATATAGTTCGTCTACCTCATGGGACATAATTTAAATTTTACAAACTTTCATTGCTTTCCATGGAAAATGAACGTTTTCTAATTCCACCTAAAGGCCCATTCATAGATTTCTTATGCGATGGGACGCTACGCTGTGACAATGCTATTGCGATGGGCATTTTCAACAGCGTCAATACGCTGTTGAAAATGCCTGTAGCGATAGCAGTGTCATAGAGTTGCGTTGCGTCGCGTAAGAAAGCTATGAATCAGTCTTTAATCTAAAAGTTCTAAAACATGCAATTAATTTCTATACAATTGTTTTTACATCACAGACTAAACTTTTATCCGTTTCTATGCATTGCAGTTAAATTGTATAGTATTTTATACAGTGTGTTCGATAAGAAGGGTCCAAGAGTGTAGCGACTTCATTTGTTATTTAATCATCAACATATGATATATATTATTAAATGGGACAGTCTTAGCTACAAGTTGGCGGAACATATTTTTAGAGTCCGCGGCTGTAAATCATAAAATATAATTTAAATTTTACAAATTACAATAGATATTTTATAGAAATGCTATATAATTCTGCTGAAATGTGTAAAACATGCATGCATTGTACCTAAATGTGATCGAACAGAAATATTTTTATTGAGCTCCACATATTGCATATAGATATTGCCTCTTGTACGAAATCTCCCCCGCCAACCCCGCCACTGGAATGAAAATCATTGTCATACTATAAGCAACACATTATACATGCGTGTACACACTGTCGCATGAAGCGGACCCATAGCGTAACGAAATGTTAATGTTGGCAAGCCTTGTTCACATGTCATCGGTTTTTGAATATTGTTGTGTATAATTTTGGAGCTTTATGGGTGAGTTTGTGTAATTAATTGATTTATGCGGGCATTTTGGTTGTGTTGCACGTGTGTGGGTGAGTAGTTGAATTATTTTAATTTTTGCGTTGGTTTGGGTATATTTGAATATGTATTTCGGGTTTATGGTTATGTTTTATGATCGCTTTGAAATTTTGAAAACAAAACATGAACCAAATGAGTTTGAAGATTTATGGTGATTTTTTAAAACGATATTAGGACAAATTTTTACATGGATTGGTAATTTTTGAAGTTTTTTGATGATCGAGTTGTGTATGTGATTAATTAACTCAGAACTAAACAGAAGGCATTTAATGATATATAGCGACGATACTGTCAATATTCTGTGCTGGATAAAGCTAGCACGGCAGTCTTCCCTGTATCCAAGAGTAGATATCATTCTAATTACTTCTCTTTGTGCTTTGAATATTAGATATGTGGAGCTAGCATGACCCCATACTAGGACGCCATAACTAATGTGACTGTGGCACGGGCATAATATGCATTATTTAGAACTAAATATGCTGCATGTACATTTTACATAGTGAGAATTTGTGCAACTTTAATTTTTTATATAGTTCATCTACCTTATGGGACATAATTTAAACTTTACAAATTTTCATTGCTTTCCATAGAAAATGAAAGTTTTCTAATGCCACCTAAAGGCCCATTCATAGATTTCTTATGCGATGGGACGCTACGCTGTGACATTGCTATCGCGATGGGCATTTTCAACAGCGTCAATACGCTGTTGAAAATTCCTATAGCGATAGCAGTGTCATAGAGTAGCGTTGCGTCGCGTAAGAAATCTATGAATCAGCCTTTAATCTAAAAGTTCTAAAACATGCAATTAATTTCTATACAATTGTTTTTACATCACAGACTAAACTTTTATCCGTTTCTATGCATTGAAGTTAAATTGTATAGTATTTTATACAGTGTGTTCGATAAAAAGGGTCCAAGAGTGTAGCGACTTCATTTGTTATTTAATCATCAACATATGATATATATTATTAAATGGGACAGTCTTAGCTACAAGTTGGCGAAAAATATTTTTAGAGTCCGGCTGTAAATCATAAAATATAATTTAAATTTTACAAATTACAATAGATATTTTACAGAAATGCTATATAATTCTGCTGAAATGTGTGAAAAATGTATACATTGTACCTAAATGTGATTGAACAGAAATATTGTTATTGAGCTCCACATATTGCATATATATTGCCTCTTGTACGAAATCTCCCCCGCCAACCCCGCCACTGGAATGATCATTGTCATACTATAGGCAACTCATTATACATGCGTGTACACACTGTCGCATGAAGCGGACCCATAATGTAACGAAATGTTAATGTTGGCAATGCCTTGTTCATATGTCATCGGTTTTTGAATAGTGTTGTGTATAATTTTGGAGCTTTATGGGTGAGTTTGTGTAATTATTTGATTTATGCGGGCATTTCGGTTGTGTTGCACGTGTGTGGGTGGGTAGTTGAATTAGTTTAATTTTTGCGTTGGTTTGGGTATATTTGAATATGTTTTTCGGGTTTGTGGTTATGTTTTATGATCGCTTTGAAATTTTGAAAACAAACGTGAACTAAATGAGTTTGAAGATTTAAGGTGATTTTTTAAAACGATATTGGGACAAATTTTTACATGTATTGGTAATTTTAGAAGTTTTTTGATGATCGTGTTGTGTATGTGATTAATTAACTCAGAACTAAACAGAAGGCATTTAATGATATATAGCGACGATACTGTCAATATTCTGTGCTGGATAAAGCTAGCACGGCAGTCTTCCCTGTATCCAAGAGTAGATATAATTCTAATTACTTCTCTTTGTGCTTTGAATATTAGATATGTGGAGCTAGCATGACCCCATACTAGGACACCATAACTAATGTGACTGTGGCACGGGCATAATATGCATTATTTAGAACTAAATATGCTGCATGTACATTTTACATAGTGAGAATTTGTGCAACTTTAATTTTTTATATAGTTCGTCTACCTTATGGGACATAATTTAAATTTTACAAATTTTCATTGCTTTCCATAGAAAATTAATGTTTTCTAATTCCACCTAAAGGCCCATTCTTGGATATCTTATGCGATGGGACGCTACGCTGTGACAATGCTATCGCGATGGGCATTTTCAACAGCGTCAATACGCTGTTGAAAATGCCTATAGCGATAGCAGTGTCATAGAGTTGCGTTGCGTCGCGTAAGAAAGCTATGAATCAGCCATTAATCTAAAAGTTCTAAAACATGCAATTAATTTCTATACAATTGTTTTTACATCACAGACTAAACTTTTACCCGTTTCTATGCATTGAAGTTAAATTGTATAGTATTTTATACAGTGTGTTCGATAAAAAGGGTCCAAGAGTGTAGCGACTTCATTTGTTATTTAATGATCAACATATAATATATATTATTAAATGGGACAGTCTTAGCTACAAGTTACTTTCCCATTTAATAATATATATGGTTTGTTGATGATTAAATAACGAATGAAGCCGCTACACTCTTGGGCCATTTTTATCGAACACACGGTATATGTACAGCCAGTCTTCTTCTTTGTCTACCGTGCCTCTACCATGCGGGACCAGACAAGGATATGAGACTGCTCTAGACTAAATATAATTTAAATTTTACAAATTACAATAGATATTTTACAGAAATGCTATATAATTTTGCTGAAATGTGCGAAAAATGCATATATTGTACTTAAATGTGATTGAACAGAAATATTTTTATTGAGCTCCACATATTGCATACATATTGCCTCTTGTACGAAATCTCCCCCGCCAACCCCGCCACTGGAATGATCATTGTCATACTATAGGCAACTCATTATACATGCGTGTACACACTGTCGCATGAAGCGGACCCATAACGTAACGAAATGTTAATGTTGGCAATGCCTTGTTCATATGTCATCGGTTTTTGAATAGTGTTGTGTATAATTTTGGAGCTTTATGGGTGAGTTTGTGTAATTATTTGATTTATGCGGGCATTTCGGTTGTGTTGCATGTGTGTGGGTGGGTAGTTGAATTAGTTTAATTTTTGCGTTGGTTTGGGTATATTTGAATATGTTTTTCGGGTTTGTGGTTATGTTTTACGCTTTGAAATTTTGAAAACAAACATGAATTAAATGAGTTTGAAGATTTAAGGTGATTTTTTAAAGCGATATTGGGACAAATTTTTACATGTATTGGTAATTTTAGAAGTTTGTTGATGATCGTGTTCTGTGATTAATTATAATGATAGAGTAATTAGTATGTAATATAGAGCGATGTCGGTGATTAATGTGTGTGCTGACGGGGCGCAAAGAAATAATTAAAGCCGTAACCGCCGGTTTTATGTTTGCGATTAGCGTTGAGCGGTGTGATTAAACCTGATGTCAGGTTTCAAAGAGCGGATCGACCTATAGGCCTCTGTAGGCACGCGACACCTGGGGGAAGGCGCCGCGAAGGTGGATGCCACCAGTGGCGTGGGCTGCGGTGGGTTCGAGGACGTGGGGACACAGCACAGCCACAGCGAGAACACGCCATCGCCAGTGGTGTGACGGTAAGGGCGTGTTGCGCAGTCTCCGAGACTCGCTATTTTATTTTCACCGAGTGCGGCAGCTCACCTTCGCGTAGCAGACAGCAGACGTGGGTCCGTTTTATTCTAGTCACCGTCGAAACGCAAAAAGTGATGCCTCTAAAACACGTGTAATTAGCGGGCAACGTCTCTTCAGAAACCGCAGCTATACCAGTGGGACATTAGACATGTGGAACTATTTAATGTACTGTGTTATATGTGCCGCCGTAGTCTTCAGCTCCGAATTGCCCAATGATGGTGAGCCCCTGGCGCCCTTATATTATTCCACCCCTAACCCCAACGGGGAGGCCACCGGCAGCCCTTTAAAGCATACAACGACGACCTCCGGGTCCTTTAATACACTTGTTTACCTGCTGATTGACAATTGCATACTGATATCACCTGGCTTCCTCGCCTATCTCGGTGCTGAATATTTCATGTGCCCCGAAATCTCGCGGTCACCAGCCACACAATGCACCCACAACACAAAAAAGGGCAACCACCCATCACCAACCACCGAAAAACAGCATTTTTCATTTACCAACACCCACAATTCACTACCCAAACATTGCCAATAACCTTACATTTCTACACACACTTTCCCATACAAAACAGTTTTTTTTTTCGTTTGCTCCCGGCCTATTAATAATTGTTTTACGTAACTCGAGTACTACGTGCTGGGAAACTATTCGATTCATCATCGCCTGTCGTGTGTATTTTAATTGGATGTAAATGTTCTGATTGGATCAATTGTCCAAATAGAAAATCCGATGCACCCAGACATGCCGGGCCGCTCACCCTTTTGTCATTCAATAGAGCGCTCGTTTTCATACAACACTCTCCCTACATTCGCCTACATGTTTTAATACATCGCGATCCGGCAGACACGTGTTTGACTGTCGCTTATTTATCGCGGAAGCAAATTGACGAATCGATCTCGTCCGATAACAACAAGCCGCGAAACGTGCACAAATTTCACCTATCACAATAACGTCGGTTCGCCGAACAAAACAGCATTTTTGAATTAATTCGGCACCCAGACCTTGGCTCTGACGAGAGATAGTTTACTGCGTTGTTTTCCTAATTTTTTTTGCCAATATCTCTACCTACACCTACATTTTTCACCTACAACGCATATGACCACATAACATGCAACAGACGGAAGCATAGAGGTTCCAATGACCGATTAAAATTATGCATACAACATGCACTATGGTTATACCAAAATCTCCACGTACAAACCAACCACACATGAAATTATGTGTGCAATTTGAGAATTTCCTATTTTTGTTACTTTCAAAAACAGTAAGCCAAATGACCAAATGTCGCAGATACCAGAATTCCACTTTTACTGAAAAATGAATTATTATACCGAGTGAGGAATTTAACATGTAAAATTAAACATGTGTAATTATTAGCTCCCCTATTAATTTTAGAGAAAAATCGCAAACAAATTTAATGATACTATTATAGGACTATGTGGTTATATGTTATGTAAGCAACCCAATTTGCACGAAACCGTGCAATAATTGATTACTGTAGTGCTAATTTATCTTACTTAATTAGCGATTTAAAAAAAAACTTGGCTCGGTAGAGTAAATCCCGCTTCCTTCCCTTGTAATGTAATATACTATTCACAATAACATGACATTTGTCAAACTGACGGCAAGGGTTTTTATGGTACAATATTCAACTAATTTTTATTATTTCTGAGGTGGATTCTGGTACAAACGAATATTAAGTGGATCTACAGTTTTTAATACTCTTAAAAATATTCCTTTGCAATTTTTCTCTAAAATTAATAGGGGAGCTAATAATTACACATATTTAATTTTACATGTTAAATGTTCGCCCCTTATCCCAGACAATCGGTATAATTATAGATATGCATATAGGTATATGTATATTTTAATTTGATTTAATTCATGATTTCTGTGAGAAAATAGTCTTCCAATTCACACCAAACAAATTTAATGATAATATCATAGGACTATGTGATTATATGTTATGTAAGCAACCCAAGTTGCACGAAACGGTGCAATAATTGATTACTTTAGTGCTAATTTATCTTACTTAATTGGCGATTAAAAACAACGAATACAGCTTTATTTGACACAAACTTAATGTATTAATGGTTTCATTCATAATAGTTGCTCAAAACAAGCTTATGCAGTTTTGTTTTGATGTGCTTTATTAATTCTTAGTTATTAAAAATCAAAAAGTAAATTCTGTAAATATTGGATATTCGATTATACTAAAACTGCAGTATTTCTAGAAAAAATATTGTTGTTGTAAATGTATATGTAAATATGTAGTTGTTGAATATTATGTTGCATTGCACCAAAATTGCAGTTTAATCGAAAATTTATTTCATAAATGTTGAACGCTGGGTAGCTAATTACACTAGAATTGTAGTTTCGTTGGAAATTTCTTGAATTCTATAAATATGGGGATGTTATAACACGAAAATTGCAGTTTTTATGGTAAATTTGTAAAATACTATAAATCTGTCAGTTGTGCCGTTACTATTGGGTTATTATAATGTTAACGACTATACATAAAATTGCAGTTATGCTGCATTTATTTTGGATAACTACGCAAACCGCAAGAAATGTTAATACCAGTATCAGCTACGGTATATATTCAAATATTCTGCAAAAATGTAAAAAAATCCTTAAAAAAAATTCGGAGCGTAGCAACAGGCTAAAATTAATAGGGGAGCTAATAATTACACATATTTAATTATACATGTTAAATTCCTATTTTCGCCGCTTATCCCGGACACTTGGTTTAGGGTTGGTGTGATATAAATCAATTGATCAAAAATCATCGGTTTTAGTTTTTTTAAATCATAATTTATTCCAACGCTGCACTTATTAATGCCATATATTAATCAGTAGTTGTTCTTTCTGTTGATAAAATTTAATTGCAGATTTATTTGAGATTCCTGTGATAACTTTCGCAGACATTGTATAATGTATGTGTAAAATTATTACTCTACAATGCTCTCCTGTAAAATTTACATTTTTTTGAGTTACACTGTTTTCTGGTTTCACCGACGAAATGTGTTACGTATAGAATTATGGAATTTCACATTTTTCTACTTGCAAGAATATATGGAAAATAGTGTTTTTTTTTTTAAATCGTCAATAAAGTAAACCGAAATCGATACTAAAGTAATGTATTATTGTACGATTTTATGCAAATTATATAATATACCATCGTTATGATTAAAATATTCGTTCTTTCGTGTGTCGATTATCAAATCAAATTAATAAATCAAAGCCTAGTAATGAAATATTTACTTTATAAATATATTTAATTGATTTAGGACAAATATGGTTTTGTAAAAATCGTCGACTGAGAATTATTTTGAATCAAGTCCCAAAATATTAAATGTGTAGTATTTGGATTTTGTACAAAATAATTCTATAGATTTCTGAGACGTTTTAATGTAATACTTCATTTAAACCAATAATGAGTCCTATTAGATTGTTCTACCAATTAGACATGGTGCATTTTAATGCGTAAAGCGTGTTGGAGATATCAACTTAATTAGTATATATATGGACTTGGTTCAAAATGATTCTCAGTCGACGAAATGTTAATATGCATAATTCATAATTGTGTATCTTTTTTTGTTTACGCTTGTGCCATCCAATATGTGTATTCAGGTAGACCAGTATAAACGAACTCTAGTCGTATCTACTGCGATTATGCATGACGTATAAATACGTAAACGATATGCATCACAATATACCTCGCAAATGATAAAAGACATCGGATATTGAAATGTATAAACATAGATCGGTTCCAGTAGCCGGTGACTAACCATAACATTAGAAATAAACAAACAGCGAAGCAAAAATTAGCACATTATTTCCTCCATGCAATGATAATATTTAGCACGACCAAATTCTCAGAATATGCTAGTGAATTATCGTGTTCTCATGAGAAATTGGAATGACTCTGAGCAAGCTGTGTTCAGATTAACTCACTACCTCACTTAGACGTTCGTATATAATTATATATACCTGTATATATGTACAGCCACAGACCCTGGGAATGACGCGGTCCGTAAGACCGAGCAGTCTGCTATCCTTGTCTACCGCACCCGTCCGTGCTGGACCAGACAAGGATAGCAGACAGCTCGTCTTACGGACTGAGTCATTCCCAGAGTCCGTGGCTGTACATATGTAGGTACATATATGTATATTTTAATTTGATTTAAGGCATAATTTCTGTGCGAAATTTTCTTCTTCTAACACACCAACACAAATTTAATGATAATAGAACTCTGTTGTTATGTTATGTTATGTTATGTTATGTTATGTAGGCTCTGTTGTTATGTTATGTTATGTTATGTTATGTAGGCATCCCAATTTGCACAAATCTGTACAATAGTGGATTACTTTAGTGACACATTTGACACAGAATTAATGTATTAATAGTTTCATCCATAACAGTTACTCAATACAAACGTATGCAAGTTGTTTATTGTGCTTTACTAATTTTGATAAATTCTGTAAATATTGGATACTCAATTACACTAAAAATGCAGTTTTTTCTTTAAAAATTATTAAATTTCATAAATGCCGTGATTAAAGAATATGTGTAGTTTGTTGAACATTTATAAATTTCTGTAATTCTTGAATATTATGTTTTGCATTGCACCAAAATTGCAGTTTAATCGAACATTTATCAAATTCTATAAATATTGAATGTTGAATGAATAATTGATTAAGAAGTAATATATTTTTGTTTACCTGTTAATTATATATGTAATCCCACCAAAAAATTAAATAAAAGTTGATATGCATAGTTCATAATTGTATATATTTTTTTCTTGACGCGTATGCCATTCAGTATTTGTATTCAGGTAGGCAATTATAAACGAACTTTAGACGTATCTATTGCGATATATGACGTATTAACAAGTAAGCAATATTTACATCAGCGTAAACCTCGCACATGATAAAAGACATCGGATATTGAAATGTATAAACATAAATAGTTTCCAGTAGCCGATGACTAACCATAACATTAGAAATAAACAAATAGCGAAGTATTATGCACGTCAAGTTATTATTTCCTCTATGCAACGATGATACATGGTCAAATTCTCAGAATATGCTGGTGAATTGAAATTGGACAATTTAAATACGAATCGGAGCATTGTGTGTTTAGAGTCGGTGCATTAACTCACTACGTCGCTTGGACATCCTTATATTATTATATGTATTTTTAAATATGGCTTGGAGCATTATCTGTTTAGAGTCGGTGCATTAACTCACTACCACTAATGTAATATACTATTCACAATAACATGACATTTGTCAAACTGACGGCAAGGGTTTTTATGGTACAATGTTCAACTTATTTTTATTATTTCCGAGGTGGATTCTGGTACAAACGAATATTAAATGGATGATACATTTTCAGTTTTGAATACTCGAAAAATTATTCCTTTACGATTTTTCTCTAAAATTAATAGGGGAGCTAATAATTACACATATTTAATTTTACATGTTAAATTCCTATGTTCGCCCCTTATCCCAGAAACTCGGTATAATTCTATATATGCATATAGCTATATGTATATTTTATTTTGATTTAAGGCATGATTTCTGTGAGAAAATAGTCTTCCAATTCTCACCAAACAAATTCAATGATAATATTATAGGACTATGAGGTTATATGTTATGTAAGCAACCCAATTTGCACGAAACCGTGAAATAATTGATTACTTTAGTGCTTCTTTATCTTACTTAATTGGCGATTAAAACAAAAAACGAATACAGCTTTATTTGATACAAACATAATGTATTAATGGTTTCATTCATAATAGTTGCTCAAAACAAGCTTATGCAGTTTTGTTGTGATGTGCTTTATTAATTCTTAATTATTAAAAATTAAAAAGTAAGTTCTGTAAATATTGGGTATTCGATTATACTAAAACTGCAGTATTTCTAGAAAAAATATTGTTGTAAATACATATGTAAATATGTAGTTATGTTGCATTGCACCAAAATTGCAGTTTAATCGAAAATTTATTACATAAATGTTGAATGCTGGGTAGCTGATTACACTAGAATTGTAGTTTAGTTGGAAAATTCTTGAATTCTATAAATATGGGGATGTTATAACACGAAAATTGCAGTTTTTATGGTAAATTTGTAAAATACTATAAATCTGTCAGTTGTGCCGTTACTATTGGGTTATTATAATGTTAACGACTATACATAAAATTGCAGTTATGGTGCATTTATTTTGGATAACTACGCAAACCGCAAGAAATGTTAATGCCAGTATCAGCTACGGTATATGTTCAAATATTCTACGAAAATGTAAAAAATCACAGTAATTTTCAACATCATTCAGAATGCAAAACTATAAAAAAAATCACAGTAATTTTCAACATCATTCAGAATGCAAAACTATAAAAAAAAAAACTCAGGAAACTTCATTTTTACCATATATTAAAATATATGGCTTGTAATAACGCTTGTTTATTGATAAATTAAAAAAAAAACATAGTCACTTCAAATGTCTGTTGCAGGAACTAAATTTTCCGATTGCGTTTTCTGAAATTAAATGATTTCTCGCAACTGTGTAGTGCGATGTGTAGTATACATCAACATTCTAAGTGGCAGAGCGCCTGGCTTCTGCGGAAAATTTAATTATCTCGAAGAATGTTTATCGTATGCAACTGGGAGAAATAAGGTTTATGGCCAAGCTTTAAAAAATTATTTCAGATTTTATTATCTATCATTACATTATTATGGTCAGATTCATACATTAATCTTAAAATAATATAGTGCCGCACGAGCAGTACAGCAATAAAATGTAGAAAATATTACTCGCCACCCACATAAGAATGATAATAATAAACTACGGAATTGTTACCCACCATTATATGCAATAATAATTGTTATTATTGTTGAATCATTGAATAATATAGCACCGGAAATGAGCAATGCAGTAATAAAATATAGAAAATGTTACTCGTGATGCAGATAGAAATAGTAATAAAAACTATTCAGAAAATATACCTACAGATGTGTAATAATAATAATAATAATAATAATATATCATATTATTACCATTTATTGTTTACTGATTGAATTCATATCCGTTGTGTAGGGCCGGAAGTTTGCGAGTAAACAAGCAATCAACTTCTTTGGCACAAATCGAATCATGAATAACCAATAGCGTGCAAATTAGTTTTAAAAGATAATAACGTGAATGCTCAATCACGTAAAAGCGTTCGTTAGGGCTTATTTTCGACCAGTTTCTACCTTTGAGTTAATTGCTAATTAATTCCCGCCCAGCTAATTACCAAACAGGATTTATTTGTGCTATTCAGTATTGCGTATTCGCGCCCGATGGGGAATTGGAAAATTAATATGCATCACGTCCACATCACTCACACGTTATAATATTTTCTATTAGTTTTAAATCGATATGCGATTAATAATTTTGCGCGGCGATTTGATTGATTGGATTTTGATTGCCAAAATCGGACGGTAGGTACATAATATGTTACATGCACGCGAATTTAAATTGACGTCGGTCAACTATTTTTTTAATTCATGTGCGAGTGATTTTTTTTATACACTTTCCAGCCATTGATACAGTTGCGAATTGTCGTTTGATGGGCTTCAGATACGCACAAGGGTGTTGAAAATGCATTGGTGCGGGAGTTTGTAACCTTCTGGCGGATATGTCTGTCCGACAGATAACTCAACTTTGGAAGCATTTTTTCTGATACAAGTTATAGCACTTAGATTCAATTACGATTGTCAATTCTAAATGACTGATGTTTTATCGGTTAACAAGTTTTTCTTTGCGCGTGATTTTATTTTTGTAGAAATTATAATACTTTGGATTCATGTTGGGTACTTTAGAGTCTAGATTATGTAATTACTTAGTTTTTCACTTAAATAAAAAAGTACTTATTGAAGTACTTGAATACAGAGCGCTCAAAAAAGTGCTGTCAACTTCTCCAAGAAGTTGCAAGAAATAATGACATTTGGAAAAATCTAAATAAATTATTTGCTTGTATGCTAGGAAATATTTCAGCAATGTGCAAAATATAATTGTTTTGCATCTTGAACAGCGTCATCTATTAGTTTCCAACGTAAAAGTTGACACCACTTTCTTGAACGCTCTGTAGGTTAATATAAATAAAATAGACAGTACATGACCGTAAAGCAAATGAACCAAGAAAAATAATACAGACAAAAAAAAACAATTGAGGCGTTTATTTTAAAAACAACACAAGTCCAAAAATGCACACATCGAGTTATTAACAGTAAACGGCTCCCAAGACTAATGTCTATGCACTAACCAACCCATTTTCTCGAAAAACAATACAGGTCTGTAACAGGCAAATGATTTTTTTTCATTTGCCTGTTATAGTGTTTTTACTTGAAATTGAAAATCTACCTGCGAAGGGTGTTTATTGCGCTCCATTGTGCGCACGGAATTTTATGACGGGTAATGGGAAGAGAACAGAGTTTTCATTTGCCTGTTATAGTGTTTTTACTTGAAATTGAAAATCTACCTTCGAAGGGTGTTTATTGCGCTCCATTGTGCGAACGGAATTTTATGACGGGTAATGGGAAGAGAACATAGTTTTCATTTGCCTGTGATAGTGTTTTTACTTGAAATTGAAAATCTACCTGCGAAGGGTGTTGATTGCGCTCCATTGTGCGAACGGAATTTTATGACGGGTAATGGGAAGAGAACAGAGTTTTCATTTGCCTGTTATAGTGTTTTTACTTGAAATTGAAAATCTACCTGCGAAGGGTGTTTATTGCGCTCCATTGTGCGAACGGAATTTTATGACGGGTAATGGGAAAAAGAGTCCAGAGCCGGCATCAGAAAATACAGATTCAGTGCCCCGTAGAAAATTAACATTAGCGATTCGTTATCATTAAATTGTACTTTTCATTGTATTTTTAAGTGTACATATAATTAATTGTGTTTTACAAATGTAGTTATAATTTCATAGAAAATTTATATACAGTATGATTCGCGAAACAAAGACCTTAAGTTACCCATAACATTATTGACTTGCTCATTGCGTTAAAAAATTAACGACATTAACATCAGTTAATTTTTTCATGAATCGTAATGTAACAAGCAGTGGATAAAGATAACACAATAAAACACAAGACGCTCGGTAAGCGTGCCCAAACGATAACACCCGAACGTGTGCGACTTTTTCCATCAAACTGCTCCGATTACCACTGATACCAATAAATCGTATTACACAAGTCCCCTTAACAAACATAAAGAAATGATACTACTAAAACTTACCAAGAGGGATGTTTCCCCAATATAATAGTTTGTGGCCTCGTCGGTAGTTGCGAAAAGTTTTTTCGTTGAACACTCTGGGTCGTTTGCTGTGGCAGTTTTGTGGCAACAATCTCACCTAAAATTTATTTGATATTAAATATTAGAACGAAACTGTATCTCAGTGTTCACCTTATCGGTATAGCTACAGCATAGTCTTACCAAAACACTCGGAGAAATCTGTCCGTGTTTCGGATATCCGGAGTGTAAACGGGCTATTAAGTTAATAAACTACACCGTCCGCTGGATGTTTCCACCAGTAACGATCTAATCCGGAAGATTGGTTTATTCGTCGTGTGCAATTTTGTTGTTTGATAAATGCAGCACTTTGCAGCAATTCAATAAAGTGCAAATCACACTGGAGCAGTTTTATTGTGCAACTCGCCGATCGAATCTCGCGTCATAAAAATATTGGACCAATTCATCACGGCGTAAATCCATTAAGGATGCACATTCACGAATATGTGGTACGCGGATGAAAACGGAATATGAATTGTAAACAAGTGAATAACGACGGTTTATCGTGACCGCAGGAAATATGTTGCAATTGTTACGGTTTTAAGCATTCAAATCAATTGTCTTGGTTGCTTGAACTATGCACTGAATGCGATTAATTATATTCGGTGGAGTAAATGATCGGCATTTGCGGTTTCACACATTTGGCCAACATTCGTGCTACCTCAATGTATGTACTAAAGTAGATCCGAGTTCGAGGCCAGCGATATTTTAGAAATAATAGTTTTTTTTTGTGGCGTGGAAACTTACCAAGAATTTCCCCAATTTATGAATTCGAGGTCTTTTGAAAATAATGTGTGGAAACTTAATGAGAATAGGTTTTGAAAAAAAATGGTTTGTGTGGTTTGTTTAATAATTTCCAATGGACCTTATTAGTAAATACTTGCCACGAAAGATTACTCCCTCGCAAATTTAGATGATATCATTCGCTGTTTACAAATCCCCGATGTTATAAGAATCTGCGTAGTTAGTATTTGTGTTGCATAACTAAAAAGAAATTTAGAAAGTTAATTAAACCGCGTCAACGCTGATTACTACACCGGACACATCTGAATTCTAAGTGCAGTGTATGTCCGAATAGAAAATTTAATCGGAACCCGTCTGATTTTAGCTATCGGTAGTCTAGATATAAGTAATCTTATATCCAGCACCGTACTTACCTCTTTGGAGGCCCTAGGCTCAAACATATTTTGAGGCCCCCCAAACAATACAAAAAAAAAAACAAAACAAAATTATCTTGAGAAAAGACGTCAATAAAATAGTGTTTAAAACAAAAATACAAAAAATTACAAAAATATAAAAAATACAGAATGTTAAAAAAATTAACAAAAATGTAATTCTTACCTAATTAAATATACAGGGTGTCTCTAAATTACGTGGACATGGCTTAACCACATATTACTGGGATAAAAAAAAGACGATTTAACAAAACTTACCTATATACAAATGCGTTTGGTTTAGCCAGTATTCAGCTTCAAAGTTAATTTAAAAAAAAACTGATTTGATTTTTTTCAAATTTATTTGCTTTTGTCATTAAAAAATATGAATGTATTAATGTTGGGCCTTACTTGTTTTATAGACAACCAGTCTACTGATAATAACAATATTATGTCAAAATATGAATTATACCCGTATAAAGTGTCATCAAACAACATCCAAATTAATGTAAACGTTCTCTTTTTATAAGCAAATTTTGTTTTTTTTAAATTTACTTTGAAGCTGAATACTGGCTAAACCAAACGCATTTGTATACAGGGTGTATCAGCCAAATGGAATATATTAAATAATAAATAAATGGGGGCGTGTTCGAAAAAACGCTCGGATACGTCGATTGTTATTTTTAGTTGCGCATTTTTTTCAACAAAAACTTTTTATACAGGGTGTGTCATGTGACCGTGGCCAATACCAACTTTCTTATTTTAAATGCAACACCTGGTATATTATTCAATTTTTGGATTCTTCAGAAAATTCTAGACATATTTCATGTACAATGTCCTATACCTATCTTCAACTGTTTCGGAAATATTAAGTGTTTTCAGATTTATTACAATATTTCCAAATCGGTGGATAGGGAGGCGAGGATCGATGGAATGGCCAGCACGATCCCCTGATCTGACGTCATTAGACTTCTTCTTATGGGGATATGTCAAAAGTATTGTATATAAAACTAAACCCCTCGACTTAGCTGACTTAAGAAGACGAATAATGCTTGCGATTAGATCGGTCATGCCTGAGATGTTGAGTAACGTTAGAAGAAATTTCTATTTAAGATTAGGATGTTGCCAAGACATTCACGGCGAGCATTTTGAACATCTCCTCCATTGAAATTTATTGTTTTTTTTTTGTTTTTTTACATTATCAAGAAATAAATAGTATTACTTATTAGTTTTTGAGTGTGTTGTAACGAATTTCTGTAATCAAATAATTTTCTTTTTTTAATGTTAATTTTTGCAATAAATCTGAAAACACTTAATATTTCCGAAACAGTTGAAGATAGGTATAGGACATTGTACATGAAATATATCTAGAATTTTCTGAAGAATCCAAAAATTGAATAATATACCAGGTGTTGCATTTAAAATAAGAAAGTTGGTATTGGCCACGGTCACATGACACACCCTGTATAAAAAGTTTTTGTTGACAAAAATGCGCAACTAAAAATAACAATCGACGTGTCCGAGCGTTTTTTCGAACACGCCCCCATTTATTTATTATCGAATTTATTCCATTTGGCTGATACACAGTGTATAGATAAGTTTTGTTAAATCGTCTTCTTTTGATCCCAGTAATCTGTGGTTAAGCCATGTTAACATAATTTGGAGACACCTTGTATAATAATGGATTTTGAGAATATTGAATCATTGTAACACAGGCCTACATTTTTTTTCATGAAAAAGTGTTTCAAGTTTAATAGGTGTCGTATAGTAAATGGGGTGTGCTGATCACGAATCTGTGCTTAGTTTTTTTCCAGCACGTCGGGTTTTCAGGAAAAGTGTGTTTGAAATTTTTCATAGAAACTGCCAAAAATATTGAGAAAATATCTATTGAAACTATATTTAATAGAAAATTACACTGCAAAATTGAGTTGTTCATTAAAAAAAGAATGCAGTATAATCTACATTAGACAATTGTTGTTTTATAAAAAAATAAAATCGTTCTCTTTTTCCCTCAAAACTGCGTTTTGTAGTTTTCTTTTTGTGGATTTTTGTGAGCGAGTCCCTATTCAAGGTCCAGCAGTAATCAGCCATCTTTCTAATATCCCATCTTCCTTGGTAACGTCTCTCCATCTCCTTTATGTCTTGATGGAACCTCTATCCCTGTTCCTCGCTGACAGCTCCAAGATTTTCGGGAAAAGAGTCAACTTGGTAATTCAGAAATTAGTTTGACGCTCATATTGCATCCCGTTTTTTAAAATAATTTTCGAAAAAAAAAAAATAATAATAATAATTTTCGACCATGTTGGCTACAATTTCTTTGTAGTTTTTAGACTTGTTGTTTCCAAGGAAACCGTCTATGACTTCTACGAAAGAACTCCATGCTTCAGATTCATCCTGGGTCATTGTATTCTGGAACAATCTGTCCGATTTTAAGGTTCGAATTCGAAATTCCTTCTTCAAGTTTAGCTTCAGAAAGTGCAAGAAATTTGTCGCACAGGTATTTAAAGCAGTCACCTTGTTTATTGAAAGCTTTGACAAACTGCTTCATCAATCCTAACTTAATGTGAAGGGGAGGCAAAATAACTAATTTTGGGTCTACTAATGCATCACACAGCACATTTTTTTAGGTACAAGTCTTTCTCTGAGTGGCCATTCTTTCTTAACGTAATGTAAATTTCGTGCTCGACTGTCCCACTCGCACAAAAAACATGGATACTTTGTGAATCCAGACTGCTGACCCAAAAGCATGGATATTATTTTGAGGTCTCCACAGAGTTGCCAACAATATTCGCTATACTTTATTGTATTTAGCAGCAGCTCAAGATTTACATACGTTTCTTTGAGATGCATGGAGTGAGCAACAGGCAGCGAGGCATACGTATTACCATTGTGCAACAAGACACCCTTCAGACTTCTCTTAGAAGAATCAATAAATAACCTCCATCAAGTGGAATCGTAATTGTCAGCTCCCAGTTTCATGACTACTTCAGGAATATATTACAACACACCAGTGAACCCTCTTGATAGAAATTTTCCGCGAACTCTTTTTCACGATGCCTATACCACGAAAATGTGGTTCCTGGAGCCAACAGATTTTTGTCTTTCAGTCGTGATTCTAAGATTTGTGCAGCTTCCTTCGATAGGCCCAAGTCTCTCACTAAGTCATTTAGTTCAGCTTGGATAAACTGTTGAGGTTGGTCTATATCAGGATTGAATTCGTCTTCATCGGTTTTTTCGTTTGAACTTTCATCTGATGATTGCTGTTAGATGGTGTGAAGAAAAGGTGGAGGAATGGGAATTCCTGGACCACGAGGTACAGGTCGTTTAGCAGACGGTAAATCAGGATACTGAATAGTATGTTTCTTTTCGAATTGAAACCCTTGACATCGCAGGAGCAAAAATAACAGTCGTCTCCATGGTTTTTTTGTTCCCTCCATACCATAGGAATGCCAAAGGGTAAAGAGCTACGTGGACCTTTTGTCCGTTTTCTCAATAGCTCGACACACTGAAAGCACACTTCGTGTGGAGCCTAAGGTTTGTCCTGATCACCAAGCTTTACACCGAAGTAAGCGTGATAAGATTTCTTGATAAATTCTGTTTTGTTTCGTTGATGCTTTGTTATCGTTAAATCACCAGACACGTAACAAAATATATCAGGACTGTTTTTGCACTTTCTTGATGACATTATGACGCACTAAACACTCAGAAAACAAAATACAACTCGATGCTACAAACAACTGACGCTAACTATTTCGTAAACAACTGCCGATGCCATCAAGTTGACCTTGACAGATGCGAAAATGAAACAGTGTTGTCATTGAAATGAAATAAACATAATATTATATTAAAATATTTTCTATCGATGTATCAAGTATTTTAAAGAAATAATTTTAATGAAATTTAGGAAATATCATAAAGGTACTTCTTTGCTCTAGTACAAAATATTTCACAAGGTTTTTTTTAATTTTGCGAAAAATCTTGACGTGATGGGCTCAAACCAAATTCACATTCAGAATCAACGTACCCGTATTAGCTAAGGACACTTCAAAATACCAAAAATCATGTCGGCCTGTGTAATCCATACCGGTCAATTCAGAAAGTTATATACTCGATTTTCTCATTTATTCGGAGCTTTAACGTTAGAAAACAAAACGTTACTAATTAGAGGCTAATATTTTCGTGGACGAGAGTCGAACCCACGACTGCGTATTAAAAGCTGCAGCCTGAAGCCGGCACGCTACAGGGGCTTAATTACAGTTATTAATCTCGCCTTAAAAGCGGCCCGATTAATTGAACTTCCATAGGCGCCGTGCTGTGGTTGGTTTGGGTTTGCGCAGCGGCATTATGTTTGATGTTAATTCCAGCCAGCGGGGCCCTAAATTCCCGAAACGCTGAAAGCGCCGCACGTTCGGATTGTTTTGATCCGCGATCGCTCAGACCGCCGACCGCATTAATTGATGTATTGATGATATGCGCGTGCATGAATAATTACCGAGCTTTCAGGCCCAAAGCAGAAAGCACCTCGTGTGGCAAGTGTGGGAACCCCCTGGACCGACGGCGCCGCAACAACTGCGGTTTTAATCACATAATTGCAACGCACGACACAATCGCAAAACGGTGTTTGAATAATAACGCGGTTTGTATACAAGCAAAGACATTATCCACACATTATATTTTGCGCAGCTTTTCACTCTCTTCGCTCGCACTCTTCCCAATTGCTACTTTAATCAACATAAATGGATGTTATACATATTGTTTTTTATAGCTTTACCTGAGCTTATGAATAGCATGAAAACTTTAACACAATACTTGCTGCCTCCACCTCAAAAACTTCCCTGGATGGTAACCTGTAGTGTAAGTTGCCAGCTTGCAGACTCAAGCGCCAAATACACCCACTTGCGCGTTGTTTTGTATACTCTATTTTTTCTAAACTGGCGTTCACGTCATCAAAATAATAATCATAATAATGATGACACAATTTTACAAGGTTGCCAGCTGTCCTGAGTATTTAAAAATGGCTGCAATCAGCTGTTGCGCCGGTGCAATCTTGTGCGACAGTGCGCGGTTCGTATCAAATTCGTCGACTTCTCTGTCGTTTATCGTACAGATATCAATCTTGTGGTTATGGTTTAACATCTACAATGGCAACAGATGCATTGTAATAATCGATCAAATGTAACAAGTTAAACGTGAAAGAAGTTTGGTTATACACACATGTATGAGCATGTGTTAGTGAAAAAGATTTGGCATCGTCGCCGAAAAAATATCACGGCCGCCAACACAACATGATTTATTACATGATTGGCAGGCGAAAATTGTGTCCGCCGTTAATACACCGATTACCTATTTATAACCACCGGTGATCAGTGTTATGTAACAAATGATCCTCAGATTAATTTCGATTCTTAAACTATTGTTATGCATATTCTCGAAAACAATCACGTTGGTACGAAAAAACCTCATCACACAGCTGTTTGATGACGTGGACGCCAGTTTAGAAAAATTAGAGTATATATATCAAATTATACTTTGTGTGGTCAAAAGACATTTTATGTCTGACTATAAAAAAAAGATTTTTATGAAAATATTAAGGGTTTTTATAGTACAATGTTCAACTTACTTTAATTATTTCTGAGATAGATTCTGGTACATACGAAAATTAAATGGATGATACATTTACAGTTTTTAATACCCAAAAAAATATTCCTTTGCGATTTTTCTCTAAAATTAATAGGGGAGCTAATAATTACACATATTTCATTTTACATGTTAAATTCCCATGTCCGCCCCTTATCCCAGACACTCGCTATAAGATGAATAGACATAACAAAACTGAGAGTTGTTTTTTATACGTAAAATATAAACCATTCTGCGCTATCGATTGTTGGCTCAGCCATACATTTCAGCATTTTCGTGTTTTTTTGTTGTTGTCAATAGTGTATCAGTCCGGGCCTGGCCTACGTAAATAATATGCAAAGGGTTTTCCTGCGCCTAGATAAGTTATCAGTCGGGCGAGGTGTGAAAGTGTTATTAGTTTCGTTGTTAAAAACCGTTGTCGAACTTTATCTGTTACATTGATAAACACTTGTGAACCAGGCAAATCATAAATACCAAGGTAGGCGATTGACGTCTCATACTGTCATGGTCAAGTGTAAACCTGTTCATCGCAATGAATACAATTACCGTGGTAATCAATTGCGTTATGTCATAAAGTACATATTGTTTTGGATGCCCCATTTCCAACCAACTGCGTAATTGCAGCTACTTCAACATTGTTTTTTTTAACAGCATGTGATTTTACTTGCAACCATAAAATAGTAACTACATATCAATTTTTCAACAGCCACGGATCTATTTTATTTATAATAATAAATCGGCAGCTTTTGAACTGTTAATGGAATAACTGTCGGATAGTACAAC
The DNA here is from genome assembly GCA_951805005.1 of Othius punctulatus. NCBI lineage: Eukaryota > Metazoa > Arthropoda > Insecta > Coleoptera > Staphylinidae > Othius > Othius punctulatus. The sequence continues at coordinate 25,983,956 of OX638147.1, forward strand.
CATAACAATAAACATTGCTGGTTCATTTACAAATATCTCCATGCACTGATAAAGCTGTGAATAGTTATCAGAGAGTTTAAGATACCCACAAACAGATTAGATTGCACTGCGTAGGTACTTTTGGGTATGCCTATCCGGCAGACAAATTATCAAAATTTTCCTGGAAGTTTTTTTGCGAGAAAAGAGAAATATAAACACCGACATTTTTGGAAAGACACAAATGGCTAATCATTCTGCACCAATTGTGTACTTTTTAGATTGAAATTAATCGTAAATCATGAATATCTATAGTTTTAAAAGACAATCTTTAAAATTTCTGGCATTCAAAGATCGTATCATTTTGGCAACTGATAAGTTTGTACAATGTAACATTATCCGGACTTGCTACAATAATATTTTCAGATTCGAATCCTAAATTTTCCGAAAATGCGTATGTTTTTTTCTAACAGCATGTGATTTTACTTGCAACCATAAAATAGTAACTACATATCAATTTTTTAACAGCCACGGATCTATTTTATTTATAATAATAAATCGGCAGCTTCTAAACTGTTAATGGAATAACTGTCGGATAGTTCAACCATAACAATAAACATCACTGGCTCATTTTCAAATATCTCCAAGCACTGATAAAGCTGTGAATAGTTATCAGAGAGTTTAAGATACCCACGAACAGATTAGATTGCACTGCGTAGGTACTTTTGGGTATGCCTATCCGGCAGACAAATTATCACAATTTTCCTGCAAGTTTTTTGCGAGAAAAAAGAAATATAATCACCGAAATTTTTGGAAAGACACAAATGGCTAATCATTCTGCACCAATTGTGTACTTTTTAGATTGAAATTAATCGTAAATCATGAATATCTATAGTTTTAAAAGACAATCTTTAAAATTTCTGGCATTCAAAGATCGTATCATTTTGGCAACTGATAAGTTTGTACAATGTAACATTATCCGGACTTGCTACAATAATATTTTCAGATTCGAATCCTAAATTTTCCGAAAATGCGTATGTTTTTTTCTAACAGCATGTGATTTTACTTGCAACCATAAAATAGTAACTACATATCAATTTTTTAACAGCCACGGATCTATTTTATTTATAATAATAAATCGGCAGCTTCTAAACTGTTAATGGAATAACTGTCGGATAGTTCAACCATAACAATAAACATCACTGGCTCATTTTCAAATATCTCCAAGCACTGATAAAGCTGTGAATAGTTATCAGAGAGTTTAAGATACCCACGAACAGATTAGATTGCACTGCGTAGGTACTTTTGGGTATGCCTATCCGGCAGACAAATTATCACAATTTTCCTGCAAGTTTTTTGCGAGAAAAAAGAAATATAATCACCGAAATTTTTGGAAAGACACAAATGGCTAATCATTCTGCACCAATTGTGTACTTTTTAGATTGAAATTAATCGTAAATCATGAATATCTATAGTTTTTAAAGACAATCTTTAAAATTTCTGGCATTCAAAGATCGTATCATTTTGGCAACTGATAAGTTTGTACGATGTAACATTATCCGGACTTGCTACAGATTTTTTCAGATTCGAATCCTAAATTTTCCGAAAATGCGTATGTTTTTTTCTAACAGCATGTGATTTTACTTGCAACCATAAAATAGTAACTGCATATAAATTTTTCAACATCCACGGGTCTATTTTATTTATAGTAATAAATCGGCAGCTTCTAAACTGTTAATGGAATAACTGTCGGATAGTACAACCATAAAATAAACATTGCTGGCCGATTTACAAATATCTCCATGCACTGATAAAGCTGTGAATAGTTATCAGAGAGTTTAAGATACCCACAAACAGATTAGATTGCACTGCGTAGGTACTTTTGGGTATGCCTATCCGGCAGACAAATTATCAAAATTTTCCTGCAAGTTTTTTTGCGAGAAAAGAGAAATATAATCAGCGAAATTTTTGGAAAGACACAAATGGCTAATCATTCTGCACCAATTGTGTACTTTTTAGGTTGAAATTGTTCGTAAATCATGAATATCTACAGTTTTAAAAGACAATCTTTAAAATTTCTGGCATTCAAAGATCTTATCATTTTGGCAACTGATAAGTTTGTACAATGTAACATTATCCGGACTTGCTACAATAATTTTTTCAGATTCGAATCCTAAATTTTCCGAAAATGCGTATATTTTTTTCTAACAGCATGTGATTTTACTTGCAACCATAAAATAGTAACTACATATCAATTTTTCAACAGCCACGGATCTATTTTATTTATAATAATAAATCGGCAGCTTCTAAACTATTAATGGAATAACTGTCGGATAGTACAACCATAACAATAAACATTGCTGGCTCATTTACAAATATCTCCATGCACCGATAAAGCTGTGAATAGTTATCAGAGAGTTTAAGATACCCACAAACAGATTAGATTGCACTGTGTGGGTACTTTTGAGTATGCCTATCCGGCAGACAAATTATCAAAATTTTCCTGCAAGTTTTTTTGCGAGAAAAGAGAAATATAATCACCGAAATTTTTGGAAAGACACAAATGGCTAATCATTCTGCACCAATTATGTACTTTTTGGGTTGAAATTATTCGTAAATCATGAATATCTATAGTTTTAAAAGACAATCTTTAAAATTTCTGGCATTCAAAGATTGTATCATTTTAGCAACTGATAAGTTTGTACAATGTAACATTATCCGGACTTGCTACAATAATTATTTCAGATTCGAATCCTAAATTTTCCTAAAATGCGTATCTTTTTTTCTAACTGCATGTGATTTTACTTGCAACCATAAAATAGTAACTACATAACAATTTTTCAACAGCCAAGGATCTATTTTATTTATCATAATAAATCGGCAGCTTCTAAACTGTTAATGGAATAACTGTCGGATAATTCAACCATAACTATAAGCATTGCTGGCTCATTTACAAATATCTCCATGCACTGATAAAGCTGTGAATAGTTATCAGAGAGTTTAAGATACCCACAAACAGATTAGATTGCACTGCGTAGGTACTTTTGGGTATGCCTATCCGGCAGACAAATTATCAAAATTTTCCTGCAAGTTTTTTGCGAGAAAAGAGAAATATAATCACCGACATTTTTGGAAAGACACAAATGGCTAATCATTTTGCACCAATTGTATACTTTTGGGATCGAAATTATTCGTAACTCATGAATATCTATAGTTTTAAAAAACAATGTTTAAAATTTTTGGCATTCAAAGATCTTATCATTTTGGCAACTGATAAGTTTGTACAATGTAAACATTGTATGACCGATTATCCGGACTTCCCACAATAATTTTTCCAGATCCGAATCCTGTGGGAAAATATTCTCGCCTTGCTTGTTGGAATAATTTGCTCTGGAAAAACTCTTGCTTCCTGAAATAATTTCCTGCGCTCTGGAAAAAAAACCTTGCCCCTGGCTGCTGCAATAACTTCCTGCTCTCCTAAAAAAAATTGCCGCACCAGATGGTCATTCAATATCAATAGTTAATCAATATTTCCTTTATACAGATAAATTTTGTGAAATGCAATTTGCATTGAGATTCCTTAAAATTTTCCCGCACTAACTCTAAATCCGGAGCAGCATGTCTTAATCTTGTCCTGATTTAATTGCTTGTGAAATTGATTGCTTTTCTTGGAATTCTGCACGCAAAACATATAAATGTACACGTAAATGAATCATTAGCAGCCCAACACAGGCGCCGTGCTTACGTGGGACAATGTTCTAGATTTTTATACGTGAATCATCATCAATATTAGATTTATTGCTTAGAATTTCTCCCAATTTAGAGACCGTTCTATGGCCATTTGCCGGTGACGGCGTTCCATTAGAGTGGAACCTTACACTTGCCTGGCGCTTATCACACAAGGTTCAATTAACCTTAGGCGCACTTCATTCAAGGTGAATGCGAGGATTGTTCTTCGCGCCTACTAAACTAATTCGCATGCGATTGCTGCAGCTGGTGCATTCGTTGCTGTAGAAGTAAAATGAAAGCTGAAATAGAAGTTAAATCCTGCAAAGGTTGTACAAGGTGTTCATAAATGATAATGATGATAAATGATGGCGGTTTGAATTTCCCGCTCATTAAAAGAAAATTAAGGTTGGTACGTACCAGTGGCAGGACATGAGAGAATTTAAAGAAGGCGGTTTGAATTTCCCGCTCATTAAAAGAAAGTTAAGGTTGGTACGTACCAGTGGCAGGACATGAGAGAATTTAAAGAATGAAATTATTGACAGGCATTTTTAACCTAAAATCATTTTACACTTGATGCAAGCCAATGATAATGTATCGATGCCAACATTGCAAAGATGCCAACATTGCGGGATGAAAAAAAATCAAACGGCTATCACACATTAATGACCGCTCTGTACAAACATTGTACACAATACAGAACTAATAATTGTTACTAAATAGAATACTAATTAATAAAGAAAAACACCTTTTTCACAAAACACATTTATTTTATCTAAATGTACATTTCGATCGCTCATTTCGATCGTGCTTTCAATTTAGATAACATAAATGTGTTTTGTGAAAAATGTGTTTTTTTCTTTATTAATACGAACGTTTCACAAGCTCCAAGATACCACTTAGAATACTAATTATTGATATAAAGTAGAAGATGATATAGAAGAAGACTAGAAGAAGAATAGAAGAAGACAATGTAAAAGACTAATTCATGCAAAGTAATAGAGCGATTTTTCATAGAAATTAAAAATCTAATAATTGATAGGTTAAGGCTTGGACTAATGAATAGTCGTGGGCTCGATTAAAATGATACTTAAAATAAAGCTTGCATTCATAAAAAATACGTCTGTGTCGTGCAGTTAAGGCTCCGGTTAATCAATAGGCGCGTTGGTTCATTTTTCTCCAAGGGCAATATGATACATGATACTTCCAAAAAGCATTTGCTTGCAATTGAGCCTGCGTGTTATGGTGAGTTATGGCTCCGGCTAATTGAAAGACGTGGGGTTCGATTCTCGCCCAGATCAATATGCAAATTTTCATGTTTCATGAAAAATTAATCTCACGAATAGCCGTTTTCAATTTCACACCAAAAAATTATACAAACATGAGCGCCAAACATGGATTTCTTTACGATAAATTAATTCGGTTTGAAATTGTATTGGTATTGCGGGAAAAGTGTAGATCACCAATGGCATCCTGTGCATCACGTGTTGCCTACATTAACGCGTGAATAAATGATCGAGATCGAGCTGCAATGAACGCAATAATTATTACCGAATGAATTTAAAATGCGCACGAACTACTGCCATTAATTTAATAACAGCTTAGGACGCTGGTTCGCGAACTTTTTTCGCGTGACCCCATTTTCATGGAATTATTAGCAACCCCGAGGCAGGGCGGGATAAGAAGCTAATGAGGTTATTTTGTGATATTGCACTGCAAAATAAAAATAAACTCTTTTGCCCACTTTTAGCAAACTTATTAATATCGTCAAAATATTTACGCGATCCACTAAGAAGTTTGAGGTTTTATTAGCGTAGGCGATTAAGGGCCTCCCGCAGCAAAGTTATCTGCCGGATAGGTTTATCCACAAGACGATTACAAAAATACCGACCTAGTGCCAATTTCGTTTTTTGTTACCGTAAAATTTAAGGCCTCGCAAAATAAAATTAAGATAACTAAGATAAAACTAAGATAATTAAGATAAATTAAGATAAGATTAAGATATCCGGCAGATAACTTAATCTTAATTTTATATATATATATAACGATCTTTAGCCTTAATAAAGATCGTTATATATAAAATGAAGATTAAGTTATTTGCCGGATAGATTTACCCAGTATGAGATTAGAAAAATCTGCCCAATGCCCAATGCGGTTACAGACTGTCGTCGCTTTAGAGGTGAATAGTCCTAACCCACAAAAATTGAAAAATTCGCTTCAGACCATTAACCATTATTTTTTAAATAATAATGTGCTACCATTTTTTATGGCAATTGACATCAAAATATCGCTCGTGTCTATTATAGTGTCAGATCTATCGCACATTTTCGGGGACAATAAATCTATAAATACTGCTTAAAATGTCACTGATGTGCGTTAGAACTTAGGGCCGGTCTATAATAATTACAGAAACGTCTACTTTATGTAAAGTTTACCTAATAGAAAAGTCGACTTTTAAGTCTGCTTCTGTTCCATATGATAAAAGACACTTTTTCGTAAAGTGACGTTTAAAAATCAATTATGGAACACGTTACAGTACTTAAAGGTGCCTTTTCCGTTTAAAGGAAACTTTAATACCATTATGGAACCGGCCGTTTTAGAACGTTTCACTTCCAAGGCATCGGTATGTCCCATCTCTAGATTTTAATCACTGATCTGTATATTAACTGGATTGGGCTTCGGCCGTATTCTGGCATCTGAGAGCGTGCCTGATTGAACGGCGCCATGACAGTGAAATTGAGGTTTTGTGACACGATTCGGCGGCAATCGGTGAAATTCGGCGACAATTCGGCGGCGGCCGAAAATATTCACATCATAACATCACAATAAACATAGGTTATGTTTACTTATTTCAGACAGAAGGACAGTTATTTCAGATTATTTCGTTGTACTTGTGCAGCGTCAACTTTCCCGATGAATCGGATTTCTTCCCGCAAAACATGCACTCGAACACCATGTTTTTAAAATACCGTCAGACAAAACTGCTACATCTGAAAAATCGCGGCCGTACTAAATTGTCACAAAACCTCAACTTTTGCCAAAATGGCGGCGCTCAACTGGGAACGCACTCAGCCATCAACCATTATTTTTTTTAATAATAATGTGTTACCATTTTTTTGACCTTTCTTTTTTCTTACGGTTGCGTAGTCGACTATCTCAGGTACCTGAAACCAGTACTCCAAGGGTGTTAATTCCACCCTACACCTTCCTGCTTTCAGTCAAAGTCAGCTGTTCGCCGAAATTATCCATTGTGCATATTGAGAGTCATTTGTGTTTAAATTTGAAATTAAGAGTTTTGTCTTCAAATATTAATACTTTTGGTCATAAAGCCTTCAACCTCGGGTATGTGATATTATTTTAGCGATAATAATTTGTAAGATAATATCATAATGCAAAAAATAATTGCGCTTCAGTTTTGTTACTCGCGGATATTATTACTTTACAAATACTCTCAAAAAGAAGTATGAAATTAGTTATGTTCCGAGCTAGATTTTATTTTTTTTTTTTTTTTTTTTGTAGTACATGTATTGAAGATCTAATAATCACTTTAGTTACCTGCACTTTTTTGCACTATTTTGGAAATGGGGCAAATAAGTGATTGTACGTTCGAAAATGACACGCTAAGTGTGGAAACTATAGTCACGATTTAATAAACTCAAGTGATATAAACAAAGTAATCTGCGTTTAATTTTACTTATAAAATAATATACAAATATTAAAGTAATACGGATTTTAAATAAATTAAAGTGTCATATGACTTGATAACACATTGTAAGATAATACGTGTAAGTTGATTGAATAGTTACATAATCAAAGTTATATATACAGGGTGTTTCAACGCTCTGGGAGTGCTCATCCACGGGGTTATTAATCAAAATATTAAAAAAAAATGTTTCACACAAAAGTTATGTGCAATACTGAATTGCACTTCACAAAAATATTAAAATTTATACAGGGTGGTTCATGTCAAAGATACAGACTAATTTTTTTTTATAAAACACCTTATACATACCGCGCGTTTTTTTTATTTCTGAACATATGTTCAATTTTAAAACGACAGTATCAATTGCAACCAGTTATGCAACCAACATTACACGCGCCTGCAACTCGATTATTTGAAATGTCAAAACTGTTGACAGAAAATGTATTCAACGCAAGAATTATGCTGAGACACCAATCCCATCATTCCTGTTCAAATAGGAATCATCAACTGTTAATCCCGAAATAGTAATTCATTTGTGAAGGTGCCCTATTTAAACACTTTCTTGCGTTGAATAAATTTTCTATCAATAGTTTTGACATTTCAAATGATCAAGTTACACGTGCATGTAATTTTGGTTGCATAACAATTGCATGGAACCAAAATTACATGCACTTGAAACTTGATCATTTGAAGTCAAAACTATTGACAGAAAATTTATTCAACGCAAGAAAGAAATAGGGCTCTTTCAAAAATGAGTTACTATTTCAGGATTAATAGTTGATGTTTCCTATTTCAATAGGAATAATGGGATTGGTGTCTCAGGATAATTCTTGCGTAGAATACATATTCTGTTCAGTTCTGACATTTTAAATGATCGAGTTGCAGGCGCATGTAATGTTGGTTGCATAACTGGTTGCAATTGATACTGTCGTTTTAAAACTGAACATGGCCTATGTTCAGAGATTAAAAAAAACGCGCGGTATATCATTGAATTTTCGGATCCTGTGTTACTACAGAATTAAAATGATGTATAAGGGTTGAAAGTTAAGCGTTCCCATGTTATTCAGAGGTTAAAAATAAAGGTATGCAATTTTAATGAGTTTAGCTGCTCTTATTAATGGAGTTAATAAACTGTGATTCGGTTTGTAATTTTATTGCGTTGGTTTTCAATAATAAATTTTCTTCTGACATTAATAATCATTTTTGTATTTTTAATAGTTTATTCTATTTCTACCCCATAGAATATATCCTATCGCATGAAACGGATTGTTTTTACAATTTTATTCATAAATCAATATTCTCAGATTGTTTTAGTATCTGAGGATCTGAGTTTATCACTGATTATTTTTAAATAATTTTTCCCGTAACAATAAAATTATTTTGGACTTGTTTCACAAGTTTCAGAACTATGGCCAGAAATTGTATACTTTGGCCCCACTGTGCGTCATCTCTAGATTTTAATCGTCTCTAGAGGCGAGGCCTTCATGATGTTTACTAATTTTGAAAACTAGCCTGATCTGACGTTTGCAATGGACATCTTATGCCATGAATTAGGGATTTCCCCGAATATGTAGAATTGGGTGCGCTCTAAATTCTTGATTATTTTCGTAACAAATTTGACACAAAACGTCAGATTTTTCGTCAAAAATGTGTAGAATTAGTGACTGTGACGTTCGTGAAATTGATTTCAAATCTGTTTACTGATTTTGAAAACTAGCCTGATCTGACGTTTGCAATGGACATCTTATGCCATGAATTAGCGATTTCCCCGAATATGTAGAATTGGGTGCGCTTTATTAAATTCTTGATACTTTTCGTAACAAATTTGACACAAATCGTCATATTTTCCGTCAAAAATGTGTAGAATTAGTGACTGTGACGTTGGTGAAATTGATTTCAAATCGGTTTACTGATTTTGAAAACTAGCCTGATCTGACGTTTGCAATGGACATCTTATGCCATGAATTAGGGATTTCCCCGAATATGTAGAATTGGGTGCGGTTTATTAAATTCTTGATTATTTTTGTAACAAATTTGACACAAATCGTCATATTTTCCGTCAAAAATGTGTAGAATTAGTGACTGTGACGTTGGTGAAATTGATTTCAAATCGGTTTACTGATTTTGAAAACTAGCCTGATCTGACGTTTGCAATGGACATCTTATGCCATGAATTAGGGATTTCCCCGAATATGTAGAATTGGGTGCGCTTTATTAAATTCTTGATTATTTTCGTAACAAATTTGACACAAATCGTCATATTTTCCGTCAAAAATGTGTAGAATTAGTGACTGTGACGTTCGTGAAATTGATTTCAAATCTGTTTACTGATTTTGAAAACTAGCCTGATCTGACGTTTGCAATGGACATCTTATGCCATGAATTAGGGATTTCCCCGAATATGTAGAATTGGGTGAGCTTTAATAAATTCTTGATTATTTTCGTAACAAATTTGACACAAATCGTCATATTTTCCGTCAAAAATGTGTAGAATTAGTGACTGTGACGTTCGTGAAATTGATTTCAAATCGACGGAATTGGTAACACTGCTGGTAATACGGCATAAAATAAATAACAGATAAAATTTCAGCGCGTCATTGGGGCGTCTCGTATTTACATTTTAGCCATCAAAACAATCTAATCGGATCAGCGTCTTTAGAAATACGCATGTTTTCGTGAAAACTCGATAATGGCAATCCCATCCACGATATTAGAATTTGCTTGTTGTGCTGGGGATTTATTCTGTGAGAATGTGATTGATTTCGCTGTTGCTTGTTATCGCAAATAAAGCAGACCACGTTGGTGTTGCAAAGATGTAAAGGAGCGCAATGTTATATCACGATTTGTTGGAATACCGCATGAGGGATACGACAATGTAAAATTGGCAGTTATTGAGTAGGGCCCCTGATTCGTTTAGCACTCGGCAACAAAAAGCGAGCCCGAAAATGTCAATAACCCCGATAACAACCGTTTTCCATTGCACACGTTTTTAATTTGTAGTTAATTTCGTCGCGCAATGCTCTCGATTCGTAATGTTTGGGCTAATTTCTAAAATTGGGGCACTGCGACTTGACCGTGGCCTCCACGGGGCGTCGAAATTACGACAAAATACTAGTAACCCAATAAGATAATTGCGGACGTCATCCTGCATCTCTGCAAAATGTAGGTGCCATCAATGATGATACTAGGAGTTGAACCCGGGTCATCCGCTTTAATCTGCTTTAAATGTTACAGAAATCAATTACACAAAACTCGAGTTTCATTTTCGGACACTCGAAATGTGACTAATTAATCGTGTAATAATTAAACACTGCACACTGATAAGATTGTAGCTGCGCTGCCTAACTTATAATTATGAGCAATTTGAGAGGATAAAAAAAGCGCCGTGCGCCGTCTTAATGGCAAAAAAAAAATGAGATTGCGGTTTCCTTACATAAATATCTGGCCCAGATTTCGGTTTTCAATTATGTGCCGATTTTGAGACCGATTTGTGCGCGCGATTCAGTCCGGATCCCAGTTGACCCCAGTTGCTAACCAGCGTGCAGATACCGACGACGTGCGACTCAACCCTTGAGTTGTAAAGGTCCGGCCGCGGTTTTGACCCAAGCAGCCGGTCGCGATTAGGGAAATCGGGAAAAGAACAGATCCGATTAGGGACTCGCATTGTTGTACGCAAGTTGTACACGCTGTACATGGCATGGCTAATGAGGCGATAAGATAAAAATAAGTTGATTGAAAGACGCGGTTTTAGTCTAAACGGAAAGTGATTTTTGAGAAATCGCATTTAAGCGTTGCAAAACTGAATTATTATCTATGCATGAAGCTGTTAGCGTCACATTATAATTTACATGCTATTAAAATTTTTCGTATGCAAATAGTCGCCCGACTACGTCGCACGCTCGCTGCATTAGCCCCGGTTTTTCACCGCATTGATTTTCCGCAATTAATATAATGCGGTGTTATTACCTACCGAGGAAGATCATTAATACACATTTTTTGTTTACCATAATACTGCCACTGCGACTATCGCAGGATTTAACTTTAAAGGACGAGCAATAGTGTCACGCTCAGGCTCTGGGCATTATTAAAAATTATTTTCTAGTTATCCGCGGCAAAACTTCGCGGGAAATGTCGCCGAGGAAATTCTCATTTCCTGCCATGACAAAAGTTGTCAGAGTTGACGTGAAAGTTTAGTAAGAGGAAAAAAACTCACTTTTCTTGACTTGAAACTAGTTATATCCATACTGGCGAAAACGCTATTTGCACGTGTTGGAAACCTCCCAGGTCGCTTCGTAGCATGAAAATGCCCGTGTTCCCATTTCGAAAATAACGAAATCACAATCGCGCACCCCTTATCTAAAATAAAGATAATAGCCACTTGAATGTATCAAGACATCCCAGTTACGTACAATAGCGATTGATTGCAAAAGTCGCGCAATCAATTCCACACGGCAGCGCTTGATGAAAAATGCAGCTTTTGTTTTATTCAGTAGGATTCTGTCAAACTATATTAAAGCGCACGTAATTACGTTCCTGGAGCTATCACATTAATTTGATATACGTGTTCATCGCAGACAGTATATCGACTAAAGCTGGAAATAGCCCGAGTCTGCAGCACAATTGTATACAGGTCAACTACGGAATAAGTACCTGACATCCGACTTGTTCTCAGTCATGCATTCACAGAGATAATAATGGCAGTTGAAATATATACGGCTAATGTATTCATTAGTTTGGCGCCCAACGCGGGGCCTTATCTCCTCAGCATAAGGAATATCATAACATAACAGCGGAATACAAATTTATATGTACGTACAAACAAATAAATCAAATTCGAATTCCGATGGAAATGCATGGATGCATGAATGCACCACCTGGCACACCAGGGACAAAAGATTGGGAAAGGACTCTGGACAGTCTGCGGGCATCGCAGTGGAAATATTGACGATAACAAATTCATTAGAATGGCGCCCAACGTGGGACCCTATCGTTTGTGTACCGAATACCGGAAGACAAAAATATACTCGCTGGGAAAATTATTTTGAGACGAATCTACTTAAAAATTATACTTACTGCAATATCTAGACTCTCTCGCCACATTTTACATACAACAGGGTGTCAATTTGAAAAGTTACCACCGATTTGTTTTCATAGAAGTAATGGTTATTTTTAAAATTACTCAAAACCGTTTGGTTGGTTTGGAGGGGGAATCAAAATAGCGTAAGTATACTCTATTTTTTCTAAACTAGCGTTGACGTCATCAAACAGCTGTGTGATGAGGTTTTTTCGTACCAACGTGATTGTTTTCGAGAATATGCATAACAATAGTTTAAGAATCGAAATTAATCTGAGGATCATTAGTTACATAACACTGATCACCGGTGGTTATAAATAGGTAATCGATGTATTAACCGCGGACACAATTTTCGCCTGCCAATCATGTAATTAATCATGTTATGTTGGCGGCCGTGATATTTTTTCGGCGACGATGCCAAATCTTTTTCACTAACACATGCTCATACATGTGTGTATAACCAAACTTCGTTGACGTCTAACTTGTTACATTTGATCGATTATTACAATGCATATTTTGCCATTGTAGATGTTAAACCATAACCACAAGTTTGATATCTGTATGATAAACGGCAGATAAGTCGACGAATTTGAAACGAACCGCGCACTGTTGCACAAGATTGTACGGGCGCAACAGCTGATTGCAGCCATTTTTAAATACCCAGGACAGCTGGCAACCTTGTAAAATTGTGTCATCATTATTATGATTATTATTTTGATGACGTGAATGCCAGTTTAGAAAAAATAGAGTATAGTATCGACCTCCTGCCCGCCCTTTAAGCCACATCCACCTCCATCTAAAAAAATTAAATGGCACCCCCCTACTTGTGCTACATCGTTGGAAAGCTCTTGAAGCATGCTTTCCAGTTATTATTAATATAATATGATTTGGTGAACTAGTTTTTGAATTAAGTGCAAATAAAGTACAAAAGTGTTCAATGTATTAAATTCACATAACATGTTAAAGTAAATGTTGGAAATGGCTTCCATTGTTTTCTAAACCAAAATATAGCCTCCTTTCAAACTCTTCGCCTACTTTTTGAAGGTTTGCCTGCTTTTTTATGATTTTAAAAATAATCATTAGTTCTATGAAAAAAGTCGGTGGCAACTTTTCAAATTGACACCCGTATATGAGCTATTTTTAGAGAAGAAATAGGAAAGTTTTGTCAAAACAATAGAAGCTTTGAAAGACACATTAAGATATTTTACGGATTTTTAATAGAAACAATAGATTTTTTGACTCCAACAATATTTCTGGCAGAAACAGAGGGTCGTAGAAAACAAACAAAACTATCAAGTAAGCAAAATGGTTGGAAATTTCGTACTTTCTTTTGAACCTTCAATGGTATACACATTTTGAGGATATTTTCTATTGTTTTAAGACGTGCAAAAACTTCCGCGCAGGGTTTACTTCGTTTAGTCGAAAATGAAATAGGGCCAGCAAAAATAGTCCAGTACGGTCCTTTGTAAACAGCCTTGTAAACCAACTTTTTGAAGGTTTGTCTAGTAATAGCTCAACATTCTTGTGTTATTCTTTGTTGTAATTGGTCAATAGTATCCGGTTCATTTTTCATTTATGTTTTATAAACTACAGATTTCAAGTGACCCCATAAAAAAAAATCGCTGTTGAAATTGATGAAAATGGAACGGCGAAATTTATGCTAATTTGCTGGATGAATTCATTAAGCCTCTCGTACTTCAGGAGGTTGAAAACCAAACAGATGAACATGGAAATTATGGACTTGCCGAAAATACATTACATTTTCAGCAAGATACCTCCTCACTATGTACTTCCAGTTAGAGCATGGGTAGAGCGTCACTATCCAAATCAGTTGATTGGAAGAAGAGGGCTTATCAAATAGCCTTCTATTTCTATCTATTTTTTATGGGGTCACTTAAAGTCTGTAGGTTATGAAAATGCAACCATTGAACAATTTACGAGAAAGAATAGTACAATAATGTCGAGATATTACTAGACAAACCTTTTAGAAAGTTCGCGAGGAGTTTGAAAGCAGGCCATATTTTTGTTTAGAAAACAAGTAAACCATTTCCAACTTTTACTTTAACATGTTATTTGAATTGAATTAATTGAACACTTTTGCACTTTATTTTCACTTAATTCCAAAACTAGTTGACCAAATCATATTGTATTAATAATGACCGGAATGTATTTTTCAAGAGCTTTCCAACGATGTATCACAAGTAGAGGGGTGCCATTTAATTTTTTAGATGAAGGTGGCTGTGGCTTAAAGGGTGGGTAGGGGGTCGACACTACCTACGTCGTTTTGGTTCCGTCTTCGAACCACCCAAACGGTTTTGAGTAATTTTAAAAATAATCATTAGTTCTATGAAAAAAGTCGCTGGCAACTTTTCAAATTGACACCCTGTATATGAGCTGTTTTTAGAGAAGAAATAGGGAAGTTTTGTCAAAACAATACAAGCTTTGAAAGAAACATTAAGATATTTAACGGAGTTTTAATAGAAACAATAGATGTTTTGACTCCAACAATATTTCTGGCAGAAACAGAGGGTCGTAGAAAACAAACAAAACTATCAAGTAAGCAAAATGGTTGGAAATTTCGTACTTTCTTTTGAACCATCAATGGTATACACATTTTGAGGATATTTTCTATTGTTTTAAAACGTGCAAAAACTTCTGAGCAGGGTTTACTACGTTTAGTCGAAAATGAAATAGGGCCTGCAAAAATAGTCCAGTACGGTCCTTTGTAAACTACTTTGGCGTAAAGGGTGGGTAGGGGGTCGACACTACATACGTCGTTTTGGTTCCCTCTTCGAACCACCCAAACGGTTTTGAGTAATTTTAAAAATAATCATTAGTTCTATGAAATAAGTCGGTGGCAACTTTTCAAATTGACACCCTGTATATGAGCTATTTTTAGAGAAGAAATAGGGAAGTTTTGTCAAAACAATAGAAGCTTTGAAAGAACATTAAGATATTTAACGGACTTTTAATAGAATCAATAGATTTTTTGACTCCAACAATATTTCTGGCAGAAACAGAGGGTCGTAGAAAACAAACAAAACTATCAAGTAAGCAAAATGGTTGGAAATTTCGTACTTTCTTTTGAACCTTCAATGGTATACACATTTTGAGGATATTTTCTATTGTTTTAAGACGTGCAAAAACTTCCGCGCAGGGTTTACTTCGTTTAGTCGAAAATGAAATAGGGCCAGCAAAAATAGTCCAGTACGGTCCTTTGTAAACAGCCTTGTAAACCAACTTTTTGAAGGTTTGTCTAGTAATAGCTCAACATTCTTGTGTTATTCTTTGTTGTAATTGTTCAATAGTATCCGGTTCATTTTTCATTTATGTTTTATAAACTACAGATTTCAAGTGACCCCATAAAAAAAATTCGCTGTTCAAATTGATGAAAATTGAACGGCGAAATTTATGCTAATTTGCTGGATGAATTAATTGAACCTCTCGTACTACAGGAGGTTGAAAACCAAACAGATGAACATGGAAATTATGGACTTGCCGAAAATACATTAAATTTTCAGCAAGATGGTGCACCTCCTCATTATGTACTTCCAGTTAGAGCATGGGTAGAGCGTCACTATCCAAATCAGTTGATTGGAATAAGAGGGCCTATCAAATAGCCTTCTATTTCTATCTATTTTTTTATGGAGTCACTTAAAGTCTGTAGTTTATGAAAATGCAACCATTGAACAATTACGAGAAATAATAGTACAATAATGTCGAGATATTACTAGACAAACCTTTTAGAAAGTTCGCGAGGAGTTTGAAAGCAGGCCATATTTTTGTTTAGAAAACAAGTAAACCATTTCCAACTTATACTTTAACATGTTATTAGAATTTAATTAATTGAACACTTTTGCACTTTATTTGCACTTATTCCTAAACTAGTTGACCAAATCATATTCATATTGTATTAATAATGACTGGAAAGCATTTTTCAAGAGCTTTCCAACGGTGTATCACAAGTAGAGGGGTGCCATTTAAATTTTTTAGATGAAGGTGGCTGTGGCTTAAAGGGTGGGTAGGGGGTCGACACTACCTACGTCGTTTTGGTTCCGTCTTCGAACCACCCAAACGGTTTTGAGTAATTTAAAAAATAATCATTAGTTCTATGAAATAAGTCGGTGGCAACTTTTCAAATTGACACCCTGTATATGAGCTATTTTTAGAGAAGACATAGGGAAGTTTGTCAAAACAATAGAAGCTTTGAAAGAACATTAAGATATTTAACGGACTTTTAATAGAAACAATAGATTTTTTGATTCCAACAATATTTCGTTGGAAAGGTCTTGAAAAATGCTTTCCAGTCATATTAATACAATATGATTTGGTCAACTAGTTTTGCAGGTACACTTTTATTTTCGACTTAAATATAGTATACAAGAGATTGTAAACGTACACTGTTTTTATATCTTTCATGTTATTGTAATATATTCGCATGCTTATGTCGTAATGAGTAATCTGAATTTGCAAATTCAACATAACCCGCTTCCTCGTTAGTACCCATCAATCATCTCCAAAATATTTTGATCCAACTGATTTTTCTTGGCAGACGAATACATTGCGGAATAAGGAAACTGATGCGTGCACAACATAACAGTTTCGTGTGACTTCATTTCTTCAACTGCGTGCGCAGCGTTTACTCGTTTCTCAGACATTTAAAGGTTCATTGATAGATTTCAACAGAAGCCAAGATTAGAAGTGATTATTCTGAAACCGAGCAAGGCCGAAATAAGTCAACCGAAACAGACAGCCGCCAAAACAAACGCCTCGGCCAAGTACAACTTGGCGTTTCCAAAACAATAGTCGTACTCCTTAGATTCCAAAAACTGTGAACACATCAGCATTATTATGTATTCTGTCAGCGCGGCACGCGGCTTGGATTATTGTTTACAATATCCCCACATGCTGCACATGTTGATGTTTTATTCGCTTTAGATTGCGTCAGCAGTTTTTTAACTTTAAGAAAACGCTCTTGAAGTGTGACGAAATGTCATTGCAATTAATTGATACTACATATTAGAACTACGCCATAATTAAATTACATGCGATATCTAAAATTTAATTTGTACCATGTATATATTCTTTTGGGGGATCAGTGGATGATTCAGAAAATTAAACAAAATTGAAGGGAATTGGAAAACAAGTAAAGTTTGAAGGCCCAAGCATGAAAATTAGAAAACAAATAAAGTTTGAAAGCCCAAGCATGAAAATTAGAAAACAAATAAAGTTTGAAGGCCCAGGCATGAAAATTAGAAAACAAATAGTTTGAAGGTCCAAGCATGAAAATTAGAAGAAAAAAAAGTTTGAAAGCCCAAGCATGAAAATTAGAAAACAAATAAAGTTTCAAAGCCCAAGCATGAAAATTAAAAAAAAAAAATGAAGTTTGAAGGCCCAGACAAGAAAATTAGAAAACAAATAAAATTTGAAGGTCCAAGCATGAAAATTAGGAAACAAATACAGTTTGAAATCCCAAGCTTGATAATAATGAAACTAATAATGATTTATGGTCCTAGGATGAAAATCGGAATGTTTTTGATGACGCGAAGTTGAAATACAAAGAAAACTGCTGATGATAAAGATGAAACTAAGGAAACTTTCCATGACCAAATACCCAAAATACTTTTTGATGATGCAAAAGTGGGACCCAAGAAAAACTTTTAATGATGTAAAAATGAAACGTTCGATGGCGCAATAGTAAAACCGTAAATATATGTTATAAAATAAGTTAGTGAGATAGAATTTCGAGAAAAAATTAAATCTTACCTATGAGGTGGGCATGGGATTTAGTCAGTTGTAAATGTGCATATGAACTCGGGGAATGCTAGCTGGAAGCGCGTGCTTGGCATAGTTTTGTGAGACGAAATTAATTTTGGTGACACCGTTCCACCCGGGACTTCGTTAAATCTTTGAATCTGTTAACATTGAAGCCTGCCATCGAATTGGTACGGTCGTTATGAAGTTCGGTTGAAAAGTTGCAAAGTTTGTAACTATCTGCCACGTGTGCGGAAGCGTCCTGGCGCCTGGAGATTACTGTGATTGCGAAAAAGTGTATTTTGATTAAATATTCAAATTGCAGCCTGCGACGAGGTCGGTACGTACAAAATAATCTACGGCAAGGGCGCCTGCTCAATTACTCCCTTCAGATCGGCCGTGCCTCTCGCGAAATTGCGCAACGATTATCGATTAATGGACGCGTAATGGCACAAAATTATCGATTAAGACACCGAACCGGCGGGGCCCAAGTACCGTTCAACGAGTGCCTCGGGCCTTGACATTTCGTTCGTTATATCTCAATATAAACAAATAGAGCTCCGCCGTGAAGTAGCAGGAAATCACGCGTGATCCAAGGAAATTTACTCAAAACCGCTCTGACGCGGTTAAAACTCTTTGCTTCGCGACAACATTAACGTGTATCAACATCACACACGCATCGCGAAGTTAATTGTCATTGTCTGCGTATACTAGAAGCGCATTAAAATTTAAATCACCTGATATTGCCGACCATTGTTCAAACTGCCGGAAAACATATATTAGAACTAAAGTATGCAGCATGGAAAACGCCATTCCTACAGCTACAGCAAACCTGCCATACCTATACGTTTAACGCGAATACTAAGTCAAACCAACGACACCTATACGTCTACCGCCAACACTCAGTCCTACAATCGTGCCCTTAATTCGTTGAAGGGCAACGCGCCTTCTTGTCGCTAACTTATCCTTCTATTGTTTTGTTAGTGTTTCGATTTATGGAATATATTCACTATTTGGGATTTATTTCTCTGCTGATTCTTGGATGCTTTTATATATATACCGGGTGATTCAAGTTTTATTGCCATGGGTTTTTTGGGCATTTGGAGTTGCCCAAAAATATGAAAATTTGGATTTATATAGGTCTGATACTAATCTACGGAAAGGTAGTTTGACTTTTTCGATATAATTATATAGACGGTTATAATATAAAAAAAAAACTCTTCGGGCAAAATTTTCTATCGTCATTTTTGCCATAAACTGTTTTATTTTATTCATAGAACCCATTTATGAAATAAAAAATTAACGAAAATGATTAGATTTCAAATTAAAGCATTTTTTACATTACTGACCAACATTTTCTCGGTATGATTTATGATTTTGTAAGTCAAGAGCCCTACAAAGCATTGACCGCGCCGGTGCGGTTGGAACGTTTTATGACTTTATTATTAAGCAAATATTTAGCTCCGGCCCTGAAGAAATCCTTGCGTCGGTATCCACCCAGCAGGCTGAGGGATTGGGCACGGCCCTATCATAAAACTTATAAAATCCATTATAGGGACTATTACTGGAAGCAGCCGTCATTTTTACTATTTTACAAAATTCATTTAATTCAATAATTGGTGCAATTTTTTTGGCTTGGATTACACTGGAATGTTTGGAATAGCATTAAAGTATGTTCTGACAAAAACTATATAAATAAAATTACGAAGGCGGAAAGACCCCATATGGGGTCGATAGCCCAATAAAGATCGATTATATATATATATATATATATATATATATATATATATATATATATATATATATATATATATATATATATATATAAATTACGAATTCTTTGTGAAATGATGTATAAACTACCGGATGGATAATTTTTTTTTATCGTCAGATTGGGCTTCATCAATATCTAAACATGTGTACTTATTTTGGATTTTTTTAATTTCAATTAGAAGTCGCCATTTTTGGGCTGGTAATAAAACTTAAATCACCCGGTATATATTATCAAATCCCCATTTACCATTTTAATGGTGTAGGGTATGTAATTTACAAATCATTTTTCGTTTACATTTCGCTTAAACTATTTCATTTTTATTGTACACACATTTTGCCAATTTTGTTGTTTCCATGTTGCTTTGGGTCTTCCCCTTTTCTTTTTACTTTGTGCCTCCCATATTTGTTTTACCGTCCTTTTGCTTTCCATCCGTTGCAGATAAGTTGTCTTCTTTCGATATTCTAGTATTGGTCCAGTTCCTAGTTCTTTTCTGATTTGCGAACTTCTTATCTTGTGTTTGATTGTCACTCCTTCAACTCTCCTAAGGAATCTCATTTCCGCTGCTTGGATCTTACTTTTTTGCCTTTGGTTCAACACCCATGTTTCGCAACCAAAGGTCAATATTGGTCTGTATATGGTTTTGTACACTTTATTTTTGGTTTTCTTTGATGTTGTTTCCTTCTTGTTTATGAATGATCCCATTGCGTAATATGTTTTCATTGCTTTTTCTATTCTATTGTTTATTTCCAATTCTTGATTACCATTAATATGTATATCCACTCCAAGGTATTTGTAGTTTTTTACTTGTTCAATCTCTTCGTTTTCCAATGTTATGTCGATCTTGTGTTGTTCATCTCCAATTTACATTACTTTTGTTTTGCTTTTATTTATTGCCATTCCATATTCTTTTAGTGCTTCATTCCAAGTTTTGAGATTTGTGCTCAGTTCTTCTTCCTTTCCTGCAATTAGTATTAGCAATTGTGTTGTTCAGCTCCAATTACCATTACTTTTGTCTTGCTTTTATTTATTGTCATTCCATATTCCTTTAGTGCTTCATTCCAAGTTTTGAGATTTGTGCTCAGTTCTTCTTCCTTTACTGCAATCAGTATTAGGTCATCCGCGAAAGCTCCTTCAGAGATTGATATTCTTTGAAGTTGTCTATATCCTACATGCAGCTTTTTAGTTTTTTGTGTGCACTTTCTGATCACTTCATCAATGTATACTATAAATAGTAGGGGGCTTAGTCCACCTCCCTGTATTAATCCTTCGTGTGTTTGGAATGGTTCTGATATTCCGGCCTGGCTTATGACACGGTTGTTATTTCCTTCAAAAATGGTTTTAATTATTCTTATTATTTTTTTGTTGATGCCTTTCTCTTCTATTTCCTTCCATAGTTTTCTTCTGGGAATTTTGTCAAAAGCTTTTTCTATATCAATAAATCCTACAAATATTGTTTTCCCTTCTTGTTGGTATTTCTTTTCTATTAATTGTTTTATTGTAAATATGTGGTCTTGAATGCTTCCGCCTTTTCTAAATCCGCTTTGCGGTTCTGCCAATGTATTTTCTATGTTTGCTCTGATCCTTTTTTCTATTATTTGTTCGTATACTTTCATAACAACACTGGTCAGTGATATTCCTCGATAGTTATTGCATTCATGTTTGTCTCCTTTTTTCTGTATTGGTACTATGAGTGTTGTTCTCCAGTCTTTAGGGATTTGTTCCTCTTCCCATGCTTTGCTTATTATCTGGTGTAATTTCTCCGTAGCTTTTTGTCCCATGTATTTTAGCATTTCCGTCGTGACTCTATCGTATCCTGGACTTTTCCCATTGTTCAGGTTTCTTATAGCTTCTTTTAACTCTGTTATGGTAATTGCCGTTTCTTTGTCCTCTGTTTTCCGCGAATTTTCACTTCTGTCTACTGTTTGTTCTTTTTGTTCCGCCCATAGAAGTTCTTGAAAGTGCTCTTTCCATCTGTCCATCACTTCTTTCTCTTGCGTTAGCAGTTCCCCGTCTTTATTTTTGATTCCTCTTGTGTGTTGGGTTCGTTCTCTTCTGAGTGTCTTAGTGCCCTATAACATAGTTTTTGGCTTTCTTTGCTGTCTCTTTCCATGTTATTGCCAAATTCAATCCATTGTTGTATTTTGCGGCTATTACCAATTCCTTGACTAGCTTTCTTTCTATTTTATATTTTTCGTAATTTTCTGTTGTTTTATTTTCTATGTAAATTTTCCATTTCTTCTTTTTTATTCTTATTTCATTTTTTTATTTCTTCTGACCACCAGCAAGTTTGTTTATTTTTATTACTTGTTTTTATTACTTGGATGCTTTCTTATGATATGCTAATTTCGGAGGAGAGCTAATTTGGGCAATGTGTTGACTGTTCCCTGTGAATGAATTGACGATTTGGCAAAGCGCGTTGGAAACTAAAACGCATTTTCATTATAAATTTAATGACCTCCTGGCAACAGTTTCCAAACACGTGCCATTCGAAGCGGGTGAAGAGTTTCTTCAACTTTTATTGGCCGTGCGCTAACTACTGTTAGGCAAGGTTAAGCGGCGATAAACCAATTTTGGGTAACCTCGTATACGCCGAAAATAATATATTTAACTTTTATGTCTATGTTTATTCCCATAGCACAGTATCTATTTTACAGACATTAGCAGTAATATATTCGAAAATTATTGCAGCTTATCTCGGCACATTAACATTGAAATATCGAAAAGCACATTTGCATGTGGGAATTGTACTATTTTGAGAAACTAAAGTGTAATTATATCGTCGCGTATAGCGTATTAAATGAATACACTCATTCATTCCAAATTTAGCCCAGGGGCATTGGTAGCGGCATTTGAAAAACTAAAACGCATTGAATTTAAATAATTTTGGCGGCAAATGCGTTTTTTCCCATGCCGTCATTTGCATCCTTTGACCGACCCACATTTGCCGCAACTTTGCAAGGTGTAATTTTATCGATTAATAGGAGGAAGTTGCAATTCGCTGCTTTTACCTACACCGATATTTTTTTTTTGTTTGATTTAAGACATCTAAGGCGTGGACTGTACATGTGTTATTGCCATATTTGCAGTACCGTACTTACCTCTTTGGAGGCCCTAGCCGCAAACATATTTTGATGTTTGATGTATTCTCTAAAAAGAGAACGTTTAAATTGATTTGGATGTTGTTTGGTATGACACTTTATACGGGTATAACTCATATTTTGACATAATATTGCTATTATCAGTAGACCGGTTGTGTATAAAACAAGTGAGGCCCAACATTAATACATTAATATTTTTTAATGACAAAAGCAAATTAAAAAAAAACAAATCGGACGCAGGCATTCATTATTAAGTTTTCACAAGTTTTCACTTGTTATAAGCAAATTTTGTTTTTTTTAAATTAACTTTGAAGCTGAATACTGGCTAAACCAAACGCATTTATATATAGATAAGTTTTGTCAAATCGTATTTTTTGATCCCAGTAATCCGTAGTTAAACCATGTCCACGTAATTTAGAGACACCCTGTATATCAATTATGTCATCAAAATTAATTGCTTGAGTTACTTCGGACTCTATAAATAATACTGCCTAATCAGACAATTTATTTTGATTCAAACTATGTCTTAAATATTTTTTTATTCTCTTTAATACAGAGAAGGAGCGTTCTCCGCTTGCATTCGTGATAGATATTGTTAAAAATATGTTTACATTGTCTCGATATTAGGAAATGTGGATCTTAACCCTTCATTAATTGCGGAATGCATTCAATTGCACCTTTAATATTTTCTTCTTTGGCATAGGATATAAAATGTATTGTTTCGTCTTTAAAAGTTTCTACGTCAATGTCAGTTTTATAAACTTCCCATATTTCATCTATGCATGCATTAAATTCATTTTCCGGTAGACAATCTATGACAAATATTTTAAACATATTTAATTTTGCATC
This sequence comes from Othius punctulatus, assembly GCA_951805005.1. Taxonomy (NCBI): domain Eukaryota; kingdom Metazoa; phylum Arthropoda; class Insecta; order Coleoptera; family Staphylinidae; genus Othius; species Othius punctulatus. Next base: position 26,007,910 of record OX638147.1, read on the forward strand.
GTAAATTTGTATTCGTCTCGTTAATTCTACACTTAATGTGTCGCAAATAACATTTAAAGTGTTTACAATAAATGAATCCTTCGCCCACCAAAACTACTTCGTTGTCTGAAACTTGTTCATCCCAAAAACGTGTTTCATTTGTTAAAGTCTTGGTTTCATTTTCTATTGTTTTAAAATCGCCTCTTGATTCTAAAATATAGGTATTTACTGATTTTAAAAGATTTGTTCCTTGATATATTTATTTTTGGGTCCTGAAGGGATTTGGTAGTAGGATTTAATCTTGTGCCAAAGTGTTGTAGATAATGCCGTTTCATAATTATCTTTTTTTTGGCCAATTTTGAATCCGCTAATCGAAAAATAGATTTTTCGTTAATAATATAACAATAGTTAATATTGATCAAAATAAAATTTTATTAATAGGGTAGAATTGATTTCTTTGAATATTTTTTTTTACTTTTCAAGGATTTCAAGGATCAGGTGATATTGAAATGTTACTTAGTGCTGTTTTAATTTGCTAACCGCTTTTCAGTGCTCGTATGGCATCTGCTCTAGCTGATCATCTAGTACCGCTAATCCGCTTTAGCACCAGCGATAAGTCAGATAGCAAGTTCCACCTTTTAACTGATGCAGAGAAAAAAAGGTGAATACATTTTGGACAAAATCGAAGTAATAAATTGCAGCAGAAGAAGATTCTGCGGCACAGTTTCCTATTAAATTTAAGGAATGATTTGCACAGGGAAAGTAAAAGGCTGTAGAACTGTGATTTCTTATTCTGGTTTGCAATCCAGAATATTTCTGGCATATTGGCAGCATTATCATAACTTTGTCCTCTACAGTTTTGGGTATCTAAATTAAATTCTGTTAATTTGTTTAAAATTACATTTTCTAAATATTCTGAATTATGTTGATCTATATTCAGAAAACCAAAAATGCACGAGTAAATATAAGTAGTCGGCCGTAGCGAAATTTCGGATTGTGGGCCCCACCGCATATTTAACACGGGAAGGGCCCCTTATACTTTTGCTATTAAACATGACAAATAGCAAATCTATTGTGATGTGTCGCCCGATGGGCCCCTAATGATCGCCGACTTAGGTGTGCTGGTCACGCGGTAGCTTGTCGCCGCTTAAATAAATACAAATCTTCATTTTGAGGCCCCCCGATTTCCGAGGCCCCCTGCTAGCGCCTATTGCACCTATTCATGAGTACGGCACTGCACATTAGTTTAGAATATGCAGAGGAAATCATATTTGGAGCAAAATTTAGTGTCCTGGATGTGGAACGTGAATTTTTGTGTATCAAGTCCTCATATTTAATTTACAAGCAGCTAAGGGTCAACCCCAGTAGACCCGGTTCTAAAATACTCCCCGATGCACATAAAATTCGAAACGTGGGCTTTTATGTGCACATAATCTTCATGCATGTTGATTTCTAACGATTGAAGGCTCGATACACTTATAGCTACTTGAAAATGAATGTACCTTTGTTTTACAACACATACTAAAGAAACTTATTATTCCGTGGCATTACAGTCCCATTTGTACCTGAGCCTCCCCAATCCTCCTGTTTCAAATATTCAATCTTCTAGCCGTAGCTGCTCCTCGCCAGCGGAATATCTCCATGGCATCCTATTTTACGTTGCCATGCCATCGCTGCCGCGGTCTCCTGCTTATTAACTGTGATTAAAATTTGATATGATGCGTCTACGGTTCAGATCAATTTTTTGTACTTATTGCGTTCGCAATTCGGCTACATATAAAGGGTGGGCCAATTAGTGCTTTCTTTTTAAATCATATGATGATGGAAACGTCGTTACGGTCAACGGAAAGGCATGTTAACAGACTTTCTGTGGCCAGAAATTGAGGACATGAACTTGGACCATCTTTGGTTTTAACAGAATGGAGCGACATGGCATACATCCCTTCAAACAATCGATCTTTGTGCACAATTTCTTTGTGCATCGTTGTGCCCTGGTGCTGCGATTTAACGCCGTTGGATTTTTTTTGTCGATTACCGTGAAAGATCGATGTTATGCGGGCAATCCACAAACGATTCAGGCCCACATTAGAACATTAGACGGACCCAGAAACCATCAACGTCTTGAAAAATTGGGCTGACAGAATGCGCTACTGCGTAGCCATCCGAAGCAACCCCATGAATGAGTCGTGTTCCATACATAATGGGAATGTTTGCTATTTTTAAAGAAGCCATAATATATGAAAAAAATATGTATATTTGGTTATTGCATTGCATTTTTAAAAAGAAACTTGCATTTGGCCCACCCCTTATTCATTCATACCTGTATTTATATCATTTCTGTTTCAGTTGTCTAAGCTACAATTTTCGATCCATTTCCGTCAAATCTTTGACAGATAATTTATTTTGAAATTTTATGGAATTATCGATAAATTATATTGAATTTAGTACAAATTCAATTGAGTTTTCTAGAAATTCTGAAAGTTCAAAAAAGTTCTTTGGTTACAAATTTGCGAACAAAATTTTCAACCACCACGTTGAAACGTGATGTAAATTATAGACTTTCTATTGAATTATGTCGATATTTCAAAGTATTTTGTACGTTGAATTCTCGATAAATTTATCATTTGGCTAACCATTCCGTGAAGGCTTGAAGATGTTTGGGTTAATTGGTGTATATATTTTTTTGTTTCAGAGTCTATGGTATGTGGGATGCGAAAGTTTCAGTGTGCAAACAAAAAGTGCATACCATCAAGTTGGATATGCGACGGAGAAGACGACTGCGGCGACAATTCAGACGAGAGGCCGAAGAAGAACTGCTCAGGTGAGTCGGGTGCCTAAAAAGGCTTTTGGCGATGCAGCACGTGCTCGGTCGCGCAAAGCAGTCAACATTTTGCGATGTTACATCAGCTAAGGCTAACGAAATAGCCTGGGGTCGTGAAAACTAATGATACTAACCGTGCGAAGCCAGTCGGCCGACGCAAGACACTATCTGTCTTACTCGATATCTTGTCAGATTGATAGTGAAAGAGGACGAATAAGGTCCGTGGAAAGTACAAGCAGCCAACCCGCCACTATAATACATTATCCGCGACCCGGTGATCTGCTCTCAAAATTGAAACGACCACTGACGCGTAAACATCGTGGTGATGATGAACTTGCAGACAGCAGCCGCGATTGCCGTGCTCTTCGCGTTTACCTCAGCAGCATTAACAGGGCGTAAGTTACCAAAACAAATATTTTTACAAAAACAATATATTTTATTATCATCACACCAACGTACAATTTTAATTAGTAATTAATAAGTTTTGAACATACCTTATTGCCATTATATCACGAATTTGGTTAATTCACGATTTTGAAATCGTGCATTTTACAACCGGATCTTTGTAGTAACTTAGCGACGTCTTATCCTTATAATGGCTTTTTTCAAAGATATGATTTCAGTTTGTTTGCTTTTTAATAAGCGATAATTAACAAAAGAATGATTACGTTCTGTTCTTATCAAATATGTATATACATTATACATATATAGTCCAAATTGAATTTCTCTTTACTTTAAAGCAGGTTGGAAGGTATTTTAGAATTTGAAATTCCAATAACTTATGCGGAATTTAAAGTTTGTTAAATGTAAAATCACTATTCTAGGTGTTGGAAAACAAAAGTATAGGAATTGGTTTATTGGGCCCTATATTGCTAGTATCGTTAATGTTATATGAACTTAGTTATTTTAAGAAACTGTAAATTTGTAATCATCAAATTTTATTAAATTAGTTTATTACGCTTATATTGTTCGCTTAATTAAAGTTATATGAAATCTCAATATTTTTGATGAATCGAACTATAATTGGCGATGCCATTGTGAACGAAATTTGTAGAAAGTCGGCTGCTTCTCCAAAGCGATCAATTTCCAAACTTGTTTGCGTGCGGCATAAAAATAATTGGTAGATAAACAACATTGCATTTGCAATCTTGAGTTCGTTTCCACTAGTGATAAGTATTTTGCGCGGCTGTGACTTATAAATAATATCCAGCCGCAGTTAATACATGCACAATTTTAATAACAAAATCGTTGCTCAACGCGTAAATTACTATAATTATCTGTAAGGCAATTAAACCCGACCCTATTGCGTCGATTAAATATATAGAACGTTATTAAAAGTTGGTAATTGCTTTGCAGAAATATGCGGAAAAACGGACTTCCGCTGTGGCAATGATCGATGCATCCCCTCGCATTGGCAGTGCGACAATGAAAAGGACTGCTCGGATGGTTCGGACGAGAGCGAGGCGTCGTGCAGTAAGTCTCAAAAACCGCCAAAATTTTCCAAAATAAAAATTTCCAAACGCTTACAGAGCAAAAGACGTGCAGCACCGACGAGTTCACCTGCAGGACGACGCCAGGCGAGTGCGTGCCGATTACGTGGGTGTGCGACGATAACCCCGATTGTTCCGATGAAAGCGATGAAAAGTCTTGCAGTAAGTCTCAGGTGATGATGCAACACCTGCAATATTTACATTCACATATAATTACAGATGAAACCTGCCGTGCCGACGAGTTCACCTGCGGCAATGGTAAGTGCATACCACACAGGTGGGTCTGTGACCTGGACAACGACTGCGGGGACAAGTCCGATGAGAAGAACTGCCCCGCAGTGACTTGCTCTCCAGAGACCGAGTTCCAGTGCACAGACACCCACTGCATCTCCAAGAGGTGGCGATGCGATGGGGACTTCGACTGCACGGACGGCAAGGACGAGCATCAGTGCCCCAAGAGGTCCCCGTCTCAGTCATTCTGCCTCCCACAAGAATTCGAGTGCGGCGACAGGCTTACGTGCATCCAGAAGGCTTGGGTGTGCGATGGTACGAAGGACTGTCCGGATGGCACCGACGAGTCGCCCACCCACTGCCAGAACATTACCTGCAGGAGCGACCAGTTCCAATGCGGCGATCGTACATGCATCCCCGGGCACATGCACTGCTCCGGCACCACCGAGTGCACGGATGGCAGTGATGAGAAGGACTGCGGCACACCCACGATGAAGTGTGATCCCCGCACTCAATTCGATTGCGGCGACAACAACTGCATACCCCTCTCGCAAGTCTGCAATGGCAAGCAGGACTGCCCCGCCTGGGAAGACGAACCGAGGGAACACTGTGGCAAAAACGAGTGCAATGTTGATAACGGTGGGTGTTCACAAAAATGTGTCGACACTCCGGCCGGGTATTACTGTGACTGTAATCACGGCTACAAACTCGAGGGCAATAAAACATGCAAAGGTAATTAACCCCGATCACCTTCTTACATAAACTAACGCTGCTTTAAATTTCTAGATATAAACGAATGTGAAATCCCTGGCAGTTGCTCGCAGATATGCTTAAACGACAGGGGCACTTTCAAATGCGAGTGCAAGCAAGGCTACATGCGTGACCCCAGAGACTTGACGAAATGCAAGGCCACCGAGGGGCATGCCTCCCTGCTTTTCGCACGCAGAAGGGACATCCGCAAAATCTCATTGGATCACCACGAAATGACCAGCATTGTTAACGAAACAAATTCTGCCACGGCCTTAGATTTTGTCTTCCGCACTGGAATGATTTTCTGGAGTGATGTAACTGACAAAAAGATTTATAAAGCCCCGATTGATGAAGGCAACGACCGTACTGTGGTTATCACCGATGACATTACAACGTCCGATGGTTTGGCTGTCGATTGGATATACAACCACATATACTGGACGGACACTGGAAAGAATACAATTGAATTGGCTAACTTCGAAGGGCAGATGAGAAAAGTGTTGATCAAAGATGCACTGCAAGAACCCAGAGCCATTGCCTTGAATCCCATGGATGGCTGGATGTTCTGGACCGACTGGGGTAGTGAGCCAAAAATTGAAAAAGCTGGTATGGACGGATCCCACAGAAAAACAATAGTATCATACGAAGTCAAATGGCCCAACGGCCTCACTTTGGATCTTGTCAAAGAACGTGTTTACTGGGTGGATGCTAAATTGAACGTTATCTCGTCCTGCGACTACAACGGCTCCTCCCGAAGGGTCATTCTATTTTCAACTGATGCTCTACGCCATCCGTTCTCAATTAGCACATTCGAGGACTGGCTGTACTGGACCGACTGGGACAAGTCTGCCGTGTTCAAAGCCAACAAGTTTACCGGTAAAGATCTGCAGCCAGTAACGGCCACGGAAATGATTCAGAATCCCATGGTCATACACGTCTACCATCCGTACAGGCAGCCCGATGGGGAGAACCATTGCCAGGCGGTAAATGGCCACTGCTCCCATCTTTGCTTGCCAGCACCAAAGATAAACACACATTCCCCGCTCATATCTTGTGCATGTCCGGAGAGTTTGCGCATGATGACCGACGGACTTACTTGCGTGCAAGACGGTAAGATATGTTATGTCATTGCTTAAGTGGCGGCTGTTAAGGTCAAGCAAGCGATAACCACCTAGTTTGAGCCTGCCCTCCAGTAATATTCGGAGGTAAAGTTTCGGCTGCCTTTACATAGCCGCCACTGGAATGCACAACCGAAGTTCTCAACTTATTCTTATCGGGTGAAATAATAAGTCGGCGACTATGCAGCAAAGGCTCATAATGATATCTCTTTTTAGTAACTCGATTATTTTGCTGGTTTCATTTATTAGCTTCCCTAGAGAATCTTATTTTAATTTATGCAAAAAAAAGGTTCAGTTTCTGATAAATGTGATCTTTTGATATAAAGTTATGAGTAAATTAGTTCAGTAGTTTACATTAATAGTAATACACCGTTACACCGTATATGAATTTTGTTAATACATTTTATGGAATTGAGCAATATAACGGTAGTACTTATAGCAATCGACACCCTGTATGAAGTGAAAATAATTTATAAGTTGGGAACTTCTTAAATATGCAATGAAATTATTTTGTGGCCTATTTATTTATAATTTTTATATATCATTTAGCGGAAACTACAACTACCCCATATACTGTCAACCAAACTGATTACAATTTAGAAACTGAGGTTACCACTAGTGAGTAAAACCGTTGTTTTTGTTTGAGCTTTAGCTTAGCTACTTTACCTCTTATAATTTTCTCTCGGTGGTGGTGATATGACTTTCATTCCTACATTTTCCTCTAGAAGCGTACGATATCCGTCGAGTGTTTTACCTAAAGTTTGTTATTAATTTCAGGAAGTGCGAATAAATCCAGACCGGTCAGTGCCGCAACTGACGGTTCAGATTCTGGTTTTGTCGCAATCATCGCTATCATTATTATAGCTATTGTTGTAGGACTAACTAGTGTAGTAAGTTGGTTAATATTGTGAATTTGTGCACATTATTTTTATGCCTAACGTTTTCCAGATTGTATATTTCGTGTACCGGCAATATACAAGACGAAACATGACCTCGATGAACTTCGATAATCCGGTGTACAGGAAAACAACAGAGGATCAGTTCTCGCTGGAGAAGAATGCTTACCAACAAACTCGTATGTACCCGAGTACTGTAGGGGAAGAGGTAAGAGCACTAACCTTGGAATATACAACGGCAAGATAATCATATTCACATACGCGTATTCCGTCAGTATTAGCTTATATAAATATATAAGTGGATTGCAATTTGAAAACTTGTATTTTTGTAATCTATCTAATGTACTATAAAATGCTGTGCCAATATAAAGTATTAATCAATAGCTTTAAGCGTTGTGCAGATCACGATGGTAAGTAGATATGCGACCAAATCACAATCTACCTACCATGGCGGTCTTAAGGAATTGTATCATGGAATCTCGTGCATTGTTTTATTTGTTTCATGCATCATAAAATTATGAGAGTTATTTTGGTAAGTGTTACTGTTTACTGAGTTTCTCATATCCATACACACTTAAGTCTATCCTTAAACATCATCCTGAAATTACTTTTAATAATGCGTTGCTTATTTCCAGGCACAAGAACCATTAACGGCAGCAACAAATAGTACTGAATTCGTCTGAAAGGAAGAGATCTGTGTGTGCTCACGTATCCAAAGATTGTGTTAGGTTAAATTGTGTACATTTTTTAACTAGTAGCGTGTCCAACTTGTATCCGGGAGTGTGTGTAATATATATTAGACTTATATAGCTTAATATTCCGTTCCTAAATTAATTCATTTGTATATATTCTGGGTTTTACATGATAAATTGATATAGAATTCTCAAAATATATTTTATTACTTGTACTAAGTATATGTTAATGCCATTGTCATCAACTACGCAGAGACACTGCAATTCTGTGATTTCATTAATTATATATAATATAAATATATATATATATATATATATAAATAATTATACATAATTATTTCATTAAAGATAGGTTTGGTCTTTGTTAATAACATTTTCAAGTTTTTTTATGAATTGTAAATTTTATTACACAAATAAAACACTTAAAACTGTAATTAATACTTTCAAGTACGCCATCCTGAATAATCCCTTCCGCCTCCAATTCATCCAAACTAAATCTTGGCGGAAGACAAACACGAAACATTAAATACTGACATGGAAAAACAGTGAAATCACTTAGGAAAATGACAACATGAAACATCAAATATAGGAATGTATAGAAACTGGGAAAGTATAGAAACTCCATTTACGACTCGTACAATTGAGTTTTCTCTTTATGGCATTTCGATACGATATTGTAAAATCTATTCAAATAGAACATCATAATCAGACGCAACGGGCCGATAACCAAGGCCTGCAGTATGCCATCAAACAAATGCACAAATGGAGACATTCCCACGCAAAGTGTTGTCACGACCCAACTGTCAAATCCAACGGTACTGAAGAAATTCCCATCCTGCAACATAATCGGTTAAACATTATTATTACACTTGAATCCTCGTCCATTTACCATTGCATCATTCCACAACTGCTGAGCTACAACGTCTGGCTTGAAAATTGAACCGGCGTCGGAAATTAATTTCGTCTCCACAGGTTTCGACTTGTTTTCGTTTTCGAAACCTGGGGTATCTGTGTCTGGTGGTAAGGCCAATGTTACAGAGATATTGTAGTCCTTCAGTTCCATATAAATTGATTCTGCTAAGCCTCGTAATGCATATTTAGCACTTGCATATGCTGAATACCCATAAAATCCAAATATCGTACATTGCGAACCTGTAAGGCAGATCTTTCCTTCTCTCCGTTCTTTCATCCTAGGTAAGAGCGCTTTTATTGGAAACACGCTTGCATAGTAATTAATATCTAGGAGGTACTTAATATCTTGCACGGTCATGTCTTCCAATCTGCCACATATAGCTCCACCAGCGCAGTTTACAAGCATGTAGACAGGCCTTGATGAATCGAGTGTAAGCAGCACTTTTTCCACTTGTTCGTACTTAGTGCAATCTACACTGATCGCCTTCAATTCTTGTAATTCAGAAACTCTTAAAGTCTTCATTGCATCCAAGGTGTTATCCAAGCGATCTTTATTTCTAGCCAAGATAGTAACATGGGCCCCATTTTTAATGGCCAACTCAGCAAGGGACTTGCCAATTCCGCTGGAGCCTCCGGTGATGCACACATGTTTACCGGATAACGATTCAATTCTACGACCTTTCATGAACTTCCATTTGAATAAATAAGTAATTGGCAGCAGCAAAAGTAGTAGGCACACATACATATTTTCCACAATTTTCTACTGTATTATATAGATGCTAATAGCTAATTTAAATATGTTATCAATCACATGACATAAACAGAATATACAATTTATTATTATTCAGTTGGCCAGTTGGTCTTTAGTATATTCTTTGCAGTTGGCAGTTTCGATTCAATCAAATTGACACCCAGCAGCAGTCTTGAAGGTGGAAGGATAAAATTATATAATCGTACTGAAAATGTAATTAAAAATAGGTGAGTACTCGGTTATTGTTATTAATTCTTGAGTTAATAAATATAATTGTCCACTCGTTGATCAAAAGATGTGCAACAATTAAAATGACTTCATGCATTATAGGTTAATGTATAATTCATGGTTGATATTTAATTTGAGCTTTTAAACTTAATTTTGTAATTCGTAACTATAGCTAATCTTGCTTTTATGTTTAGGATGTTAATGTTTGGCCATGAAGAAACTGGATGTTTATGTCCTCAAGAATTCGAATAGGTTCAATAAGTTCGCTGTGTCATTCAAGTGCCCCAACAAGCGCACTGTGGAGTAGGCCTCAGTGAGGGCTCAGATAAGGGCAGCCCACGGAGCCTGAACATGCGGTGCAAGAAGTTCGAGGCCTGCCAGAGGAATGACTGTGGTGAGAGCAGCGTTGTTTAGGTAAGCCCCCATTGGCTCGAACCTGCAGTGCGTAAGAACTCATTGCAAGTGGAATAATTTAAGTGGGTTAAGATGATGGAGATAATGATTGCCCTGAACAATATTATATTTTACAGTTTCAATAGGCTGTCTGCAATTTAATTCTAACTGAAATAGATTCTGAACAGTTGGAATGTTACAAATTCTCATGGTTCAAGGTGCTTAATTCCCACTAATTCAAACAAAGTGTGACTAATTCTAATCATAAATTTTTCAAAATATCCATTAGATAAATTTTCAGAAATTTCAGTGATTGATAACACACTGGTTAACTTGGAATGTTAATAACTCAATTTTCTCACTTATTTAAGATATACTCGTGGTCAAATTATCAGAGGTTTTGTATTCAGGTATACTGTATACAGATCTGGCATAAAATATTCAAAATATCCATTAGATTCATTTTCAGAAATTTCAGTGATTGATAACTTATACTGGTCAAATTGGAAAGTTAATAACTCGATTTTCTCACGTATTTAAGATATACTCGGGGTCAAAATTTCAGAGGATTTGTATTTAGGTGTACTGAATACAGATCTGGCATAAAATTTTCAAAATATCCATTAGACACATTTTCAGAAATTTCAGTGACTGATAACTTATACTGGTCAACCCGGAAAGTTAATGACTCGATTTTCTCACTTATTTAAGTCATATTCGTGGTCAAATTTTCAGAGGATTTGTATTCAGGTATACTGTATACAGATCTGGCATGAAATATACAAAACATGAATTAATTGAATTTGCAGAAATTTCAGTAATTGATAATTCGTGCTAATCAAATCAGAAAGTTGTATTTTCTATTTTCTCACTTGTTTAAATCGGAATCTTTCTCAAATTTGCAGAAGAATTGTCTGCAGGTATACTGAATACAAATCTGCAATGAAATATACAAAACATTAATTAGATAAAATTTCAGAAATTTTAGTAATTGACAATTCATGCTGGTCAAATCAGATAGTTATATCTGATTCAATTCAATTTCTCAATTCAATTTTCTCACTTATTTAATGTAGAATTACCCTTAAATATGCAGAAGAATTGTATGCAAGTATATTGTATACAAATCTGCCATGAAATGTACAAAACATAAATTAGATAAATTTTCAGAAATTTCAATATGTGATAATTCATGCTTGTGAAATCAGAAAGTTATATATTCGACTTTCTCACTTATTTAGAGCAGAATCTTCCTCAAATTTGCAGAGGAATTGTATGCAAGTATACTGTATACAAATCTGGTATGAAATATACAAAACATAAATTAGATAAATTTGCAGACATTTCAGTAATTGATATTTCATACTGATCAAATCAGAAAGTTATACATTCGATTTTCTCACTCATTTAAAGTAGAATCTTCCTCAAATTAGCAGAAGAATTGTATGCAGATATACTGTATACAAATCAGGTATGAAATATACAAAACATGAATTAATTGAATTTGCAGAAATTTCAGTAATTGATAATTCATGCTGATCAAATCAGAAAGTTATATATTCGATTGTCTCACTTATTTAAGTTTAAAACGGAATCTTCGTCAAATTTGCAAATTTAAAAATGCAACACAACTAAGGTTGCGAGTATTAACGTACTGAGTGCTGTAAGTTCTCTTTTTTTTAAATTCAGATAAGTTCAGAAATATAGATGGGATATCCGTTGAATATTTCTGGAGAAATTAAAACAATGGACTTGTACCACTCTGGATTTCAATGGATCAATTACAGCTTTGCCATTTCTTTATAGAAAGGGGAACCGACAGTGGATGAGACTAAAACCAGCGAGACACTCAATACTCTGATACAATACTCTGATCGTGAGCATCATTCTAAGCCCCAGGTCCTGCAAATAGGGCCCCCAAAAGTCCGCCCCTGGACGCCTCTTTCAGAAATTATCACCGGCACGAGCACTCGTTTTTGTGCATTTTTAAATGCGTTCAAAAGCATCGCTTTACATTGAAAGTCAGGCCGAGGCCAATGAACAATATCCTATTCAGCTCTTCTGCAAAAACTGGCCTGTACGTGCAGCCGGCAGCGAACGCGTTCAAGGTTGACCTCCAGTTTGCTTCGCTCTCTCGTATTGCAAAGACGTGCTCCACCTTTTTCACAAAATCTCGTGCAATACGCGTCCTAATAATTGAACAGTTCGGCGAACAAGGGGGCCATCCTTCACCACCAGCTACAAGAATTTCAAAATTCGCTTTTACAACTTCAGAAACTTAAATCTCCACCCACACATCTGCAGACACTGGAAACTAACCGAGAGGGGCTTTATTTGACGAGGGATGTTTTTAAAGGTACGATTTTGTTGTATTTAATTGAAATTGCTTGTTTCTACGCTTCAAAACTGTCGCAATAAACGTTCAATTCATTCCCTTGTTTTAATGTACAATTAACAAATTCGCGTGTAATAATTGTTCCAAATGATTTTAAAATGCAACTAATTATTGCACGCATTTTGTGTCTTGTGCGTAGTTTGAATTTACGGCGTTGAAAAATTAATTGGCTGCACTTTTTTTTGGTACTTTTATTGTGAGTGGGGTTGTGTCTGATAAAAACTATCCAAGGAATTTCTTTGCAATATTTCAATACATTTCCAAGTGTTGAATGCTGTATTGTTCGCTATTTAACTGCCCGTTATTTAAATATAACAATACTAATAATTTGCAACATTTTAATAACAAATTAATTTTTACCATCAATTTTGCTGTTGTCTTGAAACATTACATTAATTATGATCTGATATACAAACGAAAACATAGAAACCTGGTTTGTTGAAGTGAGTTTTGCATTATTGGTGTTAAAATAATTCTAGTGGTGTGTACGCTGACCGCAATGGTATATAATTCATTAATTCAATTAAAATCGGATTCCTAAATTGAGCCGGGCTTGCACCTGTTATCATGTGGGCGATGACTAAGATCGCATACAAACGGTAATTGTTGGAATCTTCCAATTATAGGTGAAACCAGATTAACTTGGTAGAACCCATCGCAGTTATGTATCTGAATTGATGCGAACAAATATTTTTTCAGGCTTGGCGTTACGGACGTACAAATTCTGTTACATATAAATTTGCAAGTAACGATGGTACAAAATATTTTGGGCCATCGATACTAACAAATAACTGCACGGTCGCATCCGTAACGTCCAAATAAACATGTATACTGCTGCTTATTTATTAATTTGCATACCTACAAAAATGTTTTGAACAATAATTAGCTAACATAATTTCAAACACTGTGCAGACTTTTAAAATTTGCATTGCTAATAAATTTATTTAAATTTTTTAAATTTGCTTCCAAAAACAACCATACATATCTCGCTTTTAAAATAATTTTTAATATTTCAGAACAACAAATACCTTCGTTGAATTGATAAATGGACTGTCTGTTAATGCAACGCAGTACAGACGTGAAATTGTTTACCTGGCGAGAAGCAGCGATCGTCTCCGATGGTGATTTCACCGAAAAACTGTCGCTTCACAGTTTTGCAAATCCTCGAAGGAATTATAAGGTAGGAATTTTTATACTTCACATCTAGTTATGAATAATGTTAAATTTCACAAGTTTTCTGTATTAAAAATAATTTGTTTTCAATTGATTGACATTATTCAAAACTATTAATTAGTGCATCGATATTTTTCAATTTTCGGTCATAAACTTTATATATATCCAAATAAAATTAAATCGGAGGCAATATTTAAACAGTTGTTAATTTTAATTGTGCATGCATAAATGTTGCAATTTAAACGCTTAAATTTTATTTGTATTCTATTAAGATTGATTGATAAAGAATAGCATTTATTAATTTTTTGTCATAAACAAGTAACATTAAAACTTTAGCATACACATTGAATCACATATTTCAGAAACAACTCAAGTCACACATCTAGTTTTGAAATAATTAAATAAATATTAATTAGTCACGAACTAAGATTAATTCTGCTCTCAGTTGGTATTTTCAGAAGGTCCAATACACCTTTTAAATATTAGAATAAGGTTGTTTTTGCGCTTAATCGAGAGAACTACAACTTTTATGCGCCATTCTATGTATAACTCAGATACATATAACCAAAAGTGGACTTCGCGGTTTCTGACATCAGCTATTCTTGTAATATTTCACTATTTTAATAGGTGTTCATGTTTTAGGAAAGAATAATTTCTTCGTTGAATTGGTAAATGGAACATCATTGAGAGACGAAAGTATATGCAACCTTCTAGGACTGCCGGCACCGCAGAAATCGTCATCGGAGCCAATTTCTCAGCAACGATCTTCAAGACTGCCAGTGGATTCTAAAGGTAGGAACTTTCATTTGTAATAACCGCAACTAGTTATGAATAATGCTGTGTAATATTTTGTCTCCGAGAAAACTGATTGTATCCAAGTTTAGTTTTAAACATTCATCCAGCAGCCAAGAAAGTGGCCTCAAGTTACTAATTATTGGTAAATATTTATACCAATACAATAATTTTTGTTCTGCAATTTACAATCGTTATTCATAACTAGAAACATTTGGAGCATCAATATTTTAACTGTTGGTTCAAAAATCTACCAGTGTCCATACCAAATTCAATCGACAATAATTGCTTTTATATATTAGGATATTAGGAAGCGCACTTTTAAATCAAACAAATATACATATCAGATTTCTGATCACTTTTGTTTTAAATTATTTGCGTAGGTACTTTATGTAAGTATTCCTCTGAGCTCTGAGTTTCATTTTTTCTGCACCAAAAAGTACCCAATTGTTTTCTTAATTTATCTAATCTAACGGTACAGAGACGGACCACGATTAGAAATAATTATTAATTTAATTGGGTACCGTGCCGTGCATCACATTATCATTTCTCTCACAGTTCAATTTAGTTGCGCTGATGGAGCATTCGCAAAGACATGCCAATGTCCATCTTGGCACGGCACGATATTGATTTTCTCACTTATTTAATACTGAAAATTTGTCAAATTTTCATGAGAATTAGCTTCAGGAATACTGAACAGATATCTGTTAATTAATATGCAATCAATAAATTTTCAGAAATTTCAGTATTGACTAATTCATTCTTGTCATTGCATAAAGTTATGTGTCACTTTTCTCACTTATTTAATACTGAAACTTTCTCAAATTTTCATGAGAATTAGCTTCAGGAATACTGAACAGATATCTGTTAATTAATATGCAATAAATAAATTTTCAGAAATTTCAGTATTGACTAATTCATTCTTATCATTGCATAAAATTATGTGTCAATTTTCTCACTTATTTTCATGAGAATTAGCTTCAGGAATACTGAACAGACGTCTGTTAATTAATATGCAATAAATAATATTTCAGAAATTTCAGTATTGACTAATTCATTCTTGTCATTGCATAAAGTTATTAAAGTTATAGTTTTGATTTTCTCACTTATTTAATACTGAAACTTTCTCAAATTTTCATGAGAATTAGCTTCAGGAATACTGAACAGACGTCTGTTAATTAATATGCAATAAATAAATTTTCAGAAATTTCACTATTCACTAATTCATACTTGTCATTGCATAAAGTTATGTGTCAATTTTCTCACTTATTTAATACTGAAACTTTGTAAAATTTTCATGAGAATGAGCTTCAGGAATACTGAACAGATATCTGTTAATTAATATGCACTAAATAAATTTTCAGAAATTTCAGTATTCACTAATTCATACTTGTCATTGCATAAAGTTATGTGTCAATTTTCTCACTTATTTAATACTGAAACTTTGTCAAATTTTCATGAGAATTAGCTTCAGGAATACTGAACAGATATATACAGGTATTCAGGTATACTGTAAACAGCTCTGGCATAATATTTTCAAAACATCCAGTAGATAAATTTTAAGAAATTTCAGTGACTGATAACTTATACAGGTCAACTCATAAAGTTAATAACACGATTTTCTCACTTATTTTAGACATATTTGTGGTATAATTTTCAGAGGATTTGTATTCAAGTATACTGTATACAAGATCTGGCATGAAATGTTCAAAATATACATTAGATTAATTATCAGAAATTTCAGTAACTTTAACTGGTTAACTCGGAAACTTGATAACTCAATTTTCTCACTTATTTAAGGTTTACTCATGAAATGAGTGGCATGAAATATACAACACATGATTTAATTAAATTTGCAGAAATTTCAGTAATTGCTAATTCATGCTGGTCAAATCAGAAAGTTATATATTCGAGTTTCTCACTTATTTAAAGCATAATCAATCTCAAATTTGCTGAAGAATTGTACAAAACATGAATTAATTAAATTAAAGAAAATCAAGGTAAGAATATAAGTTGCTGAGATAAAGCCAATTGACCATATTGTCAGCATAGCCATATTCACGTTACAATTGTAAAATATCAACAATAATACTGATGGGCACTAGTTTGAATATTTTGCTGTTTTAGTGCTACAAAATCTTAAATGTAGGTGAATCTTCCAAATGATTTGTTTAAAAATATATGCAGATATAACACAATTTTGAGTCTGTTCGAAGTTTATTAATTAATGTATATATTTTATTTTATACGTGTTACATTTTTTACCACATGAAATTTTACGGGTTCTTGCAGGCAGCTGGCCAGCATTGTGCTCTCGCCCGGCCAAGGCTCTTTCCAAAAAACTGACCTTAGAGTCGCCCGAGCGGAAAGCGGGGCGTTGAGAGAACAGAGCAGTCGCCTGTGAACGTTCAACGCTTTAACACCTCGCACTTGCTAGGTGAATTATTCACAACGAAATCAATTAACGAAGTTACTAATTAATCATTTATTGTTTCAGAACGATTGCTGCGATGTGTTTCAACATTCCGACTTGCGAAATCCACTGGAAGCTGGAAGTCGCCCCCCCAATCGCCGCCCACGCACCCAATTGAGCCCCCAAATTTTCGCAGAAGACACGAATTCGCCTGGAAGATGTTTAGGTAATAGCAATTGATTTTTTTGCGAAATTTGCGTGGTTTTCTGCACTTTTTTGGTGCATAAAATCACTCCACATTTCCAATTATCATAATTTCACACATCCTATTTGAAAACCTTTTCTAATTACCCCAAAATTGGCTTAAAATCTAATTAAATGAACGCGGAATATTCGAGAAATCGCTATTTTTCCTGTCCAAAGCCGAACCCATTGTACCGCTACACAAAAGATTCAGTTTAGCTAGGCAAAAAAGTGATAGTCTCAATTCAATAGCTTTTGAAAACATTCCTCAAATCATTGTTAAACTCATTAAAATAAATCTAATAAAGCCTCCTTATGGCGCAACATTACAAATGCAATAAAATGTATTTAATAATAAATTACATTTGTATTGTTTATAAAAATTTGCACTCAAAATCACAAGAATATTAATATGATTAATACCTACTTATCCAACATAAATTCTTATTTTTCATACAGATTTTTAAAACTTTCATTGTTAAAAATTCATTTAAAATTAGTAGATATTCTCATTACTTGCAAATTTTTTCCAAATTTAATTTAAAAATGCTTCCTAAAAAACAACCAAACGTAAACCACACTGTTAAAATAATTTTTAACATTTCAGACCAGCGAATACCTCCATTGAAATTTTGTAAATGCGAGTCCGTTTATACCGTCGAGGAACAGAAATCGTCTCCGATGGTAACTTCACTGAACAGAAATCGTCGAAGGAATTATAAGGTAGGAATTTTTATATTTATGACGTTTCGTTATGAATAATGTGTTTGCATTACAAATAACTTGTTCTTTATTAATCAACATTATTCAAAACTATTGATTACTGTGTTGATATTGGCTGCACATGCACTGAATTCGTTTCCGAATGTTGAATGTTGTATCGAACAATACAGCATTCAACATTCGGAAACGCATGAAAATTTATTTAACTGCAAGTTATTTAAATATAATTATAATAATAATTTAATAACAAACTAATTTTTACCATAAATTTTGCTGTTGTCTTGAAATGTTACATTAATTACGATCTGATATTCAAACGAAAACATAGAAACCTGATTTGTCGAAGTGAATTTTGCATTAGTGGTGTTAAATTAATTCTAGTGGTGTGTACGCTGACCGCTAAATTGAGCCGGGCTTGCACCAGTTATCATGTGTGCGATTACTAAGATCACATACAAACGGTAATTGTTGGAATCTTCCAATTATAGGTGAGACCAGATTAACTTTGTAGAACCCATCGCAGTTATGTATCATAATTGATGTAACTAAATATTTTTCAGCCTTAGCGTTACAGACGTACAAATTATGTTAACATATAAATTTGCAAGTAACGGTGGTACAAAATATTTTGAGCCATCGATACTAACAAATAACTGCAACAGTCGCATCCTTACGTCTGCACAAAGTGTACTTGCAGACTTTTAAAATTTGCATTGCTAATAAATTTATTTACAATTAGTAGGTACTTGCAAAATTTTTACAACTTTAATTTCAATTTGCTTCCAAAAAACGACCAAACATGTCTCACTGTTAATATAATTTTCAATTTTTCAGAACAAATACCTTCGTTGAATTGGTAAATGGACCATCTGTTAATGCAACGCAGAACTGATGTGAATTTGTTTACCTGCCGAGGAACAGCGACTATCTCCTATGGTAACTTCACCCAACCAACCGTCGCTTCACAGTTTTGCAAATCATCGGAGGAATTACAAGGTAAGAATTTTTTTATTTATCACCTAGTTATGAATAATGTTAGTATTTCACAAGTTTTCTGTATTAAAAATAACTTGTTTTCGATTGACCAACATTATTCAAAACTATTAATTAGTGTGTCGATATTTTTTTACTTGCCTTTATTGTTTATTTATATCCAAATTAAATTTAATCGGGGGCAATATTTCAATAGTTGTTAATTTTAATTGTGCATTCATAAATGTTGAAAACTAAACACTTCAATTATATTTGTATTCTATTAAGATTGATTCAAAGTCAAACGCACCCCTGTACCCATTTTGACTGGTTACCACAATGTTTCATCGCTCGCCTTATTTCAGAAACAACTCAAGTGACACATCTAGTTTTAAAATAATTAAATAAATATTAATTAGTCACGAACTAAGATTATGTCTGCTCTCGGTTGATATTTTCAGAGGGTCCAATACACCTTTTAAATATTAGAATAAGGTTCTTTTTGTGCTCAATCAAAAGAACTACATCTTTTATGCGCCATTCTATGTATAATTCAAATACGTATAACCAAAAGTGGATTTGGGCGGTTTCTGAAATCAGCGATTCTTGTAATATTTCACTATTTTAATAGGTGTTTATGTTTTAGGAAAGAATAATTGCTTCGTTGAATTGGTAACTGGAACATCATTGAGAGACGAAAGTATATGCAGCCTTCTAGTACTGCCGCGCGGCAGAAATCGTCATCGGAGCCAATTTCGCAGCAACGATCTTCAAGACTGCCAGGGGATTCTAAAGGTAGGAACTTTCATTTCTAATAACCGCAACTGGTTATGAATAATGCCGTGTAATGTTTTGTCTCCAAGACAACTGATTGTATCCAAGTTTGCTTTGAAACATTCATCCAGCAGTCAAGAAATTGGCCTGAAATTACTAATTATTGGTAAATATTTATACCAATACAATAATTTTTGTTCTGCAATTTACAAGCATTATTCATAACTAGAAACATTTGGAGCGTCAATATTTTAATTGTTGGTTCAAAAATCTACCAGTGTCCAAATCAAATTCAATGGACAATAATTGCTTTTATAGTCATATTAGTAAGCGCGCTTTTAAATGAAACAATATACACATATCAGACTTCTGATCAGTTTTGTTTTAAATTATTTGCGTAGGTACTTTAAGTAAATATTCCTCTGAGCTCTGAGCTACATTTTTTCTGCACCAATAATCACCCAATTTCTTAATTTATCTAATCTAACGGTACAGAGACGGACCACGATTAGAAATAATTATTAATTTAATTGGGTCGCATATCATGTATTTTACTTGGAACACTTACTGTTTTGCTTCACTCAGAGCCTTGGAGGATAGCCTATAGTGTTTAAGATAGTTTGCGTAGGTACTTTAAGTAAATGTTCCTCTCTGTGTGTCCGAGTAATATGCTTGTGCAGTTTGTACAAACTACCCAATTGTTATCTTCAGTTATCTAATCTAAAGGTACAGAGACAGACAAAGATAGAAATAATTGTTTAAAATGATCGGGTACCGTGCCGTGCTTCAGATCATTCATCTCTCCACTAGTTCATTTCAACCGCACTAACGTAACCAATACTTGGGCCCAGCTGGGGCTTGTCCAGCTATCTAACCGGACTGGTGTCTCAAGGGATATCGATTCGGCTGTTTTTACTGATGAAGAGATGATGATTTGCCAGTCCTTCTGAAGCGATCGCAAAGAGGTGCCGTTGTTCACAGGGAAGGCAGATATTCTCGTTACGGATTCAACATTTAAAAAAGTGCAAAAGGCGCTAAAGTTGCAAAAGTTGCAAAAGTTACTGCTTTGCTTTACTCGGACACTCACAGGACAGCCTCCTTTCACACAATTTTTGTAGGTCACTATGAAACAATTGATCAACTTTTCAACAAAGTCGTAACCTCATAAAATTTTCATAATTTAAACTTTATTGATCAATTACGAGTATATATTGAAATTTTGAGAAGGCATTCAATTAATTTCTCGGCTATGAAGATGGTAGAATACTAGATTTGTTGTCTAGAGATAGCTGGTGAGAATCCAGTTTGGGGAATTAATTTTCTGCGTACGTATTATTTCATTCAATTTTGCGCATTGCTTTCAATTAAATACTCAATACTCTTTGAGTAAACAGTAGAGTTGTGAGAGCTGTCGATGCAGAAATTTATTGATTATTAAAGTTAATTCTGCAATCATGAAGATGGATAAAGCTGGATTAAATTCCAGGCGTTGCTGGTTGAAACCCAGCTTGTAGAAATAATGATCTACGATTTAATGAATTTAACTTTCATTTAAAGCGCAAATGATTGCGCTGACAACATGTAAAAATTTACTCCTTTTAATGCCAGAACTCGGCGCTCAGTTTCACTTTAATTTTTTTATTAATCTGTGCTTATTTGTTTGTTTATTTTGTACACTTCAATTAAATAATTTCACATAAAGATCATTATTGGCGTTAACGACATGATTGCACATTTTGTATTCGCACTAATGTGTTTTAGTCAACAGTTCATTTTTATTTGCTTCAAACTTGCTTGGCTGTTGACATTCATACATTTTGTTCTATTGTGAACCTTAATCACAAGTTATTAATCATTTAGTTGTTATTAAAATTCGTTTGTAAGTTTATTTCATTTTAATTATTATAGCAAAGAACCAAATTATACAATTCTTGCATTTATTAATATTATTCACATTAAATATATGACGCCTCTGTCATGTATCTTATTATTTTATATATACATATGCTCCTCTCTGTTTCCGAGTAATATGCTTGTGCAGTTTGTACTACCCAATTGTTATCTTCAGTTATCTAATCTAAAGGTACAGAAACGGACCACGATAGAAATAATTGTTTATAATGATCGGGTATCGCGCCGTGCTTCAGATCTTTCATCTCTCCACTAGTTCATTTCACCGATATCGATTCGGCTGTTTTTACTGATGAAGAGATGATGATTTGCCAGTCCTTCTGAAGCGATCGCAAAGAGGTGCCGTTGTTCACAGGGAAGGCAGATATTCTCGTTACGGATTCAACATTTCAAAAAGTGCACAAGTTGCAAAAGTTACTGCTTTGCTTCACTCGGAACCTCACAGCCTTGCATAATAATTTACAAAAATTAATGTTTTATTGTCAATTTTTTTGGGTTTAATGGTTATTAGTCGGTTCATATTAAAAACATCCATTTAAAGTAGAGTCGATTTTAGATCAGAAGTAGATTTAACTTGCCATGTTAAACTACCCCTCAAAAATTGTCTAGTTTTTAGACATATTTTCAAATGCAACTTATACAATGCAATTATTTTAAATAATCATATTCTTGCCACATTACTAGGTGTCATAAATACAATGAGAAATGTGATTATACATTCGTGATGCATGTCGAAAAGACTATAGGTATTGTGTGAGTGTTGATGTTGAGACTGATTGTTAATTAGGAAAAAGGCGGCCGCCGACTTTAGCGTTGTTTAACACTATAGCAATTTACTTGCTTAATTTGTCTTTCAGAAGACTCCTTGGTGTGTATGCTTGTTGTTATGTATATATGATAGAACCAGTTGCTGGTTTGTAGGTTCTGATATCTTAATGATATCATAGGTGTAGGTACAATTTCGTCTGAAATTGAACCAGTTGCTGGTTTTTAGGTTCTGATATCTTAATGATATCATAGGTGTAGGTACAATTTCGTCTGAAATTGGTTGATGGGGTGGGATTTTCTTAGACGTATGTCTTTGATATTATATTTGATATTAGCTTACTCCTGCGCTTATTATATTCGACCCGTCTAGGAAACAAGTTCATCTTGTTTATGTAACATGTATGTAAACGCATTTCTCATTGATAAAATATTTTCCATAGTGGGAATAAAAGTTGTTGATCAATTTATATGAACCAATTCATTGCCAATAATCTATTCAAATTTCAATTAATATGTGCAAGAATTTATAAATCACAGTCATTACGCGTTATATTTTTATAATTTTTTTACTTTTTTAAATTGTTTAGTTTGTATAACAAAACTTGTCTTACTGCAATATTTCAAAGCAGTAATGTGTCACAGTTAATCATATTAGGAACTCGTAATTCGAAATGTTGTAATTGTATTAATAGTACAAATGAATTTTACGAATAATTAATAGACTAATAAATATTCAATAACCAACAATTCATTTAAATTGAATTGTCATTGACATTTTTAATTATCTACCAAATCAATGTAAGTAACACATTATTGATTAGACCTAGCTTGCATGTGTTACTTTATCAATAAACATTATAAACAATTAACAAAGCACAGAAATATAATGCATTCATTATTATGCATTCAAAGTTTCAATTTTTCAATTAGTTTTCATGGAGTGTTAATTTTTCCATGTTTTTTGTTTTAATAATATATCTTTCACCCTAGCCAAGTGTTGGAATGTATTATTAAATTTTTTGTCAAAGAAAAAATCAGTGTTTGTTCAATTTAACACGGAATTAAATCGTGGAAAGCAATTTTTAAATTGCTGTGCCGATGGTTCTCAAAATTCTAAATTGCATTCATTTATTCAATTTAATGATTGAATGAGTTAATAATTATACAGAAAGAGAAGCTGGACAACTAATTCAATATAAACTAGATGTTTTGTTATTATATGAGCCAGTATAATAATGAGATTGATTGTTCTTGTAAGTTTAAATTTAATTTGTCGCTTAATAGACTAGCCACCTGTTAAGCATAGATTCACGCGCTTATCAATTGTTAATACAGTGAACTTACAGTTTAGATGGGGGGTGCAGTATTCAATATACTAGATTAGGTTATAGGATGTATTCATTTTAGTCAACTTGGGGGTAAAGCGCACTTCAAATGTTTTTTTGTTTTATATGAATTTAGCTATAAGTTAGTTAACCACAAATTCTTGTATGTCTTAAGTTTTTTACTGCTTCTCAGTAGTTTTTACCCAATTGTTATCTTCAGTTATCTAATCTAAAGGTACAGAGACGGACCAAGATAGAAATAATTGTTTAAAATGATCGGGTACCGTGCCGTGCTTCAGATCATTCATCTCTCCACTAGTTCATTTCAACCGCACTAACGTAACCAATACTTGGGCCCAGCTGGGGCTTGTCCAGCTATCTAACCGGACTGGTGTCTCAAGGGATATCGATTCGGCTGTTTTTACTGATGAAGAGATGATGATTTGCCACTCCTTCTGAAGCGATCGCAAAGAGGTGCCGTTGTTCACAGGGAAGGCAGATATTCTCGTTACGGATTCAACATTTGAAAAAGTGCAAAAGGCACAAAAGTGCAAAAGTTGCAAAAGTAACTTTGCTAACGTAATTAGTAAATTGCAGACATACCAGTACTTGTGGTCACGCATAAATGAAATTGGACAGAAATCTGAAGTTGTGTATGTTGATTAGTTAGTTGTTTTGGCAGTTCTTAATAATCCTCGTACATACGGTTCACTTTTTGTACACCTCTTTTCTGTTTTCATGATCCATGCAATTGCGAGATGACGGTGAAGAACTTCTGATTGCCACCAACTTTGGAGGAACAAGACACAGGACTGGCTGGTAGCTGCAATGCAGACAGGACTCCACCCTTTCGTGCCGAAGTTGAAGTACATCAATGAACCCGCATCTTTGCAGATGAAGAATTGCAGTCGGATCCTCGAAAGACCTGCAGATATAAACGGTAAGTTATTTTCCTCAAATGTGCAAGCACATAGGAGCTGTCAACCGACTTGGTTCAATTAATGTGTTTATGCATATTGGTCACAAGAAGTCTAATAATGACGATATTACAAATATATTTTTTTAATCATTTGTGATTTTCGACGGCAAGTTATATAGGAAAACTAATTTTATTTTATGTTATTATTCGTGACAGCTAAAATCTTCGTCAAGTATTCACAACACTACATAACTTGTTGTTAGTATTAATGCAATATATACAGGGTCCGTCATTTCACCTCCTGTTTTCTATAGCTCAGTTACTAATTGAGTTAGGATTTTGATATTTTGCGGGCCTTACTTACATTCTGGGGCGTAGTTCAGGAAATTATTTTTGATTATACAGGGTGTCCCAAAAAAGTGTGACGTCATGATGATGTATATTTTTAAATTGCATGGTATATATTTTGTTGCTTATTCGGGTGCAGTTTATAGATGCCTACATACCCATAAAATTTTATTAAAAGCAACAATAAAGCCCAAATAAGAAATCAAGTAAAGTCTGCAAAATATCAAATTCCTAACTCGATTAGTAACTGAGCTATAGAAGACGGGAGGTGA
This sequence comes from Othius punctulatus, assembly GCA_951805005.1. Classification (NCBI taxonomy): domain Eukaryota; kingdom Metazoa; phylum Arthropoda; class Insecta; order Coleoptera; family Staphylinidae; genus Othius; species Othius punctulatus. Next base: position 26,033,199 of record OX638147.1, read on the forward strand.
ATTGACGGACCCTGTATATATACAGCATTTGGAATGAATTGTACTATATATATTCACGTAAAATTTACAAAAAGTAAGATCATTTCGGCTGCTGAATATTTGGATGGAAGTTCTTTTGTTCCATCGTCGCACACCTTAAACCAATTTGAAAATACAAGAATTTTAATACGTTTGTTTTATTTTAGGGCTCTTCATATGGAATTGCAACGAACTTACGAAGAACTAGACACCGAACTGGTAATTGCAGTCTAGACGGGACTCGACCCTTTCTTCCCGAAGTTGAAGTACATCAATGTTAACCAACAGCTTACCAGATGGAAGTTGCAGTTCTATCCAGAAAGAGCTTCGGATATAAAAGGTAAATTATTTGTATTTTCCTCAAATTTGCAATCACACAGGAGCTGTCAACGACTTGGTTGAAAAAATGTTTAAGCAGATCGGTCACAAGAAGGCTAATAATGAGGATGTTACAAATATATTTTTTAATTATTTGTAATTTTGGACGGCAAGTTTCAGAGCATTCAAGAAAGCGGTGTCAACTCTTCCAACAACAAAGTTATGACAAGAAATCACATTTAAAAAATTCTGGTTATATTATTTGCTTGTATCCTAGAAAACATTTCTGCAACGCTGCAAAACATATTCGATTTGCAGCTTGAACAGTGTCATTTAATAGTATCCAGCATTAAAGTTGACGTCACTTTCTTTAACAGTCTGTATGTACGAAAAATTATTATGTCATGACATCTTAAATTTACTTCAAGTTTCACAATATAAAATAACTTGAAGTTAGTGTTAACCATTAATGCAATATGTTTACGGCATTTAGAATTAATTGTAATATATTTATTCACATAAAATTTACTTAAAGTAACACAGCATTAATTTTGTTTAAGAATTCCGGTTTAACTTGTCCATTACGAATAACATTTTCATTCAGTGATATATTGCATTAAACGAAAGAAATTTATAAATCCTTTTACTATTTGAATGATATTTATTTATTTCGTAGCAGCATGAATTGTATTGTATTTACTCTAGACAAACCGTAACTCTGTATAAATAGTTTAGGCCAGTGGTTTCGAAACTTTTTCCGCTCACAGCGCCCTTTTTGAACTAAGGTTTTTCCAAACCTTCTCTAAGTTATATCATGACTAACTGTAATGGATCTTTTAAATATGTTATTTGGTGTTATTGAAAGCCATCTCATTGTAAATGATGTCAGTCTGCAAAATACCCGGGTTAATTTTTCTATTAGTTTATTCAACTTAATTATAAACCTTTTGCAATATTCTGCGTGGCACCCCTGGAAAGACGGCTCTCCAGGGTGCCCTGACGCACACTTGGGGAACCACTGGTTTAGGCAATACCTTGGTATGGTTTATTAATATTTGTTTGATACTAGCAGTGAAAGGATTTATATTCTTAACATTTTCGCAATCTAAAATTTAATGTATTTTTAGCTAATGGGCTTTTGCTGGAACCAGAATATCTGCAGGTGGATGACTACGATGACACTACTTCAACTTCCGATTACGATGCACTCGGATCTTGAACAACGTGGGAACCTAGATGACTTTGGATAGAAGACATCGGATCAAGAACATCGCTGAGGAGACTTTAGAAAATAGTTTAGCTGTAACCAAGTGATAAACTATTTTAGTATTGCATTCATATATTGCATTAAGTGTTCTTGAAATCTCCATGCAATAATAATTAATTAGTTATAGATAAATAGACAATTCTTTGTTTATTACTTGGTTGTAGCTCGAAACTTATCCACACAAACTAATTATATGTAGATTTAATTCATAATATAGAGATAATAAGATATAATTTGTAATACAGAGATACTTGACAACATAAATTAGATTTTGTGGATAAGTAATTTTATTAATAGAATTAAATAATTTTAAGTGTAGGTATCCCCAAACTTGCGTAACCAACGACCTTTGTAATTTGCAGTTGCGTATGAAGGGTGGAAATTGCCAGAAAACTGCATTTCTCTTCATAACCATACACCTCAAACACACCCTTTGTTTTTATATGCGTTCATAATTTTTTTTTTTTTTTTTATAAAGTTGTACTTATGCAATTTTCTAATTCGACTAACTTAAAATTCAAGTTATTTAAAAGTTTACAGAACTCAATAGTTACGTAACTTGGGGGCATGCCTGTATGTAGTAATGTTGTGATGACGCAATAATATTTAAAAAATTGATTCCTATCCCGTCCCAAATATATTTTTTTATTTATTCAAATGTTAATAACCCTGATGTGATTTTAAGATTCCAAATTTGTTTATCTGATTTTGATTAATGGTTGTCCAACCATATTACTTTTCATGCTTCAGACAATTTCAAAATTGTCTCGTCTTAAATCTAATTAAATTCCACATTTAGTCAATCATTTGACCTTACTTTTTAATACGAATTCAATTGTATTTTGCAAGGGTTATTGATGTTTGAATATTTGATTCGTACTGTGACTTGGTACATATAAATATTTTTTAAGATTCTCCAAGCGCTATTTGTTCCGATTTTAAAATTATTTGCGAAGGTACTTTAAGTAAATATTCCTCTCTGGGTTTCCGAGTAATATGCTTGTGCAGTTTGTACAAACTACCCAATTGTTATCTTCAGTTATCTAATCTAAAGGTACAGAGACGGACCACGATAGAAATAATTGTTTAAAATGATTGGGTACCGTGCCGTGCTTCAGATCATTCATCTCTACACCAGTTCATTTCACCGCACTAACGTAACCAATACTTGGCCCCAGCTGGGGCTTGTCCAGCTATCTAACCGGACTGGTGTGTCAAGGGATATCGATTCGGCTGTTTTTACTGGTGAAGAGATGATGATTTGCCACTCCTTCTGAAGCGATCGCAAAGAGGTGCCGTTGTTCACAGGGAAGGCAGATATTCTCGTTACGGATTCAACATTTCAAAAAGTGCAAAAGTTGCAAAAGTTACTGCTTTGCTTTACTCGGCCACTCACAGGACAGCCTCCTTTCACACAATTTACTATCAAAATAACAGATATTCTCGTTACGTATCGCGGAATTTAGTTAAAACCATGCTTTGCTTCACTCGGAGCCTCCGAGGATAGATTTCAAGCGCTATAGGCTCCGATTTTGAATTTAGTCGAAATATTTTTCGTTTCATTCCAGATTGTGATTATACATCTAGTATATATACATAGATATATAATTATTATTAATGAATTGGCAAAAATACCGCTTTGAGAATCGTGATTTAAGGATTTTGAGTTTTAGATTCGGTCCTAATATTTAGAATTCCTCAGTGTTTTTTTTTTAATCATTTTTTTTACCTTAGTCAATTTTTTGCCCGATTTCATTTTAAGCCAAGTCAATTTTTTTATCAAATTTAATTTTAAATCAATTTTTTCTTAAACCCAAGCAAATTTTTTATCCATTTTTTTTTTTCATCAATTTTTTAAATAAATTGTGTAATTTATGAATTATTCGTGGAGTAGTTATTGGTAAGTGCGATTCATTTGTGTTTTAGAGAACAGTGCAGAGAGCTTGAACAGCATTTTAAGATTTGTTTCAATATATCGCATTACTATTTAACTACTCCACTGGCTATAGCATTTAACCATTAGTATAGTATAGGTTTAAAGGTGGTAACGGTTTCAAAATGATTACATTCTTAATCTACTGATTGATTTTCATTTCAATTAAATGATCATTCAGGTCATTATAGCAATTGTAGAAAGTGCCAAAACGTTAGCGTTGCATCATTTTGCCTAAATAGTCAGATAGGGATAAAAAAGGCGGCCGCCGCTTTTAGCTCTTTTTTAGTTTGGTGTGTGTGCATTGATTTCTATGATTTGTCTCTGTGTGCTGGTGTTTCGTACGCTTGTGGTTCGTATGCTTGTGATATCGTCTGATTTCTGGTGGGAAGGGTTGGGCGTCGTATTTCAATTACGGCATCGGATGCAACGTTAAACTGAAAGCACTTTTTATTATATTTTTATAGAATTAATTGGCTTATCATTTAAAGTTTTATAACTTTTATTGCAATTAAATTGCGAAGATTCAGATTAAATTTTAAATTGCAAGATTAAGAATGAGAATGTTTTTTGAAATCGTAGTACAGTATTCATATGATAGTATTTGTATCGGTATCTAAAGGATTATGTGGCAATCCAGCTTATGATGATATCCTGGCGATGCTGATTTGAGCTTGCGTTAATCCTGGCAATGATGACAACATTCGCCAGCCTTAACTGATGCTGCTTGCGCTAATCCTGGCGATGCCGATTAATCCTGCCATACTGAATACTGACGCTGCTTCCGCTTGCGTACGTACAAAAACAAACTTTTTGGTTTATTGCAGTATCGTTATCAATTTGGTCAACTACACAAACTACCCTGTGAAGTTTGTGCGGTAGACTATATTGATCACGAATGTGCAATAAAGCAAAAGCGAAGTTTTAGGGTGTACAGCCACAGACTCTCAGAATGACGCGTCCGTCCGTCCGAACAATATTCTATCCTTGTCTACCCCGTGCCCCTACTGTACGGGACCAGACAAGTATAGCAAACTGCTCGGATGGACAAGCGCGTCATTCTTATCGTCCATGGCTGTACAACCTACTGAGTTACCACGACAATTTGCATTTGTATTAAATAATATGCGGAAAGACTCCATGTGGGGTCCTAGCTCAATAAATATCGTTGCTCTAAAATGATCGTAGCGCAATAAAGTTCGTACCCGAATATAGACGTAACGCTATAAATATCGTACCCGAATCAAAATTGTAGCCCAAGTAAATCATAGTCCAATAAATATCATACCCAAATAAAGATAGCAGCGCAATAAAGGTTGTAACCGAATAAATATAAAATCGTACCCCATAAATATTCTAGCCAAATAAAGATCGTTTAGGTTAGGTTTTCGCACCCGAATATAAATCGTAGTTTTGTTAAGGCAGATTCATAGATTCCTTACGTGGCAATGCTACGCTGTGACAATGCTATCGCTGTAGGCATTTTCAACGTGCATTAAGCGCTGTTGAAAATGCCCGTAGCGATAGCATTGTCACAGCGTAGCATTGTTGCGTCGTGTATAAATAAATGATTCGGCCTTTAAGATTGCTCAATAGACATCGTATCTGAATAAAGGTGGTGCAATAAGGGTTGTCACCCAGTAAAGATCGTATACTTATAAACGATCTTTATTTAGCGACAATATTTATGTGTATAAGTTTAGGTTGTACCGCACTGAATAAAATTCATTTTCACAAGTATATTTGAACGGCATGTAAGGCCTAGGGTACGATTCAAGCAGTAAGCGGCGCAGGTGACCGACATAACAAGCGTTTTGTTCATAATTTGAATGCGCGTGCTGGAAAAACTGCTGCTACTACACCGCTGCTCCTAGCCTTTAATATTCGCGTCCTCTCACCGCTTGCATCGTACCCGAGGCCATCGATAGATCGTCGCGCCATAAATATCTTGCATAAATAAAGATTGTAACACAATTAAATGTTAATCCAATAAACATTATACCCTTTAATCGCACCCTTATAAACATTGTAGGTAAATAAAGATCGTTTATATGTATTTAAGGCTAGGTTGTACCGAACAGAATAAAATTCATTTCCCCATGTATTTTAGGACGGTATGTAAGGCCTTGGGTACAATTCAAGCTTTACACTTGTCGCTCACCTGCTCCTAGCCCCCATTAATATTCGCGGCCTCTCATCGCTTGCATCGTACCTGAGGCCATCGATAGATCGTTGCGCCATAAATATCTTGCATAAATAAAGATTGTAACACAATTAAATCTTAATCCAATAAACATTATACCCTTTAATCGCACCCTTATAAACATTGTAGCTAAATAAAGATCGTTTATATGTATTTAAGGCTAGGTTGTACCGAACTGAATAAAATTCATTTCCCCAAAGGCCTTTGGTACAATTCAAACGGCTGCGGTGAGCGATAAACAATCGTTATGTTCACGATTTGAATGCAGCATTCTGGAAAAATCTGTACGATTCACACTTATCGCTCACTGCTGCTTCTAGCCATTAATATTCGCCGCCTCTTACCGCTCGCATCGTACCCGAGGCCAAAGGCATCAGAGTGCCTGTAATTCCGTAAGAGTGAGCAGTCCACTGTCCTTGTACGTATGTCTTGTCCTGCACTGTTAGAGACAAGGATAGCGGACTGTTCGGTCTTACGAACCGAGAAATTCTCATGGCTGTACATCATCGATTAGATAATACTTAAGGTAATAAAGTATATGATTAGGTGTATTGCGGATCAAACACCGTACAACAGTAACGTGTACGTTAGTTGCAGTCGAGCGTCTGTCGTAATTCCATCGGACATTTGACTGTGATGCTGTCGGCTAACGTACACTTTACTGCTAACGTTGTTTGATACGCACTACACCAAATTATATACTTTATTACCTTAAGCATAATCTAATCAATGTTAATGTTCTTTGATACGCAATACACCTGAATAAATTATATGTAATAAACAAAGTAAAACTTGTGTAATAAATGAGTTTATAAAATATATAGTGTATAACTTAATATGTGTGCGTTTTCTTTCTACCCGGTGCCTCTACCTGGTGCCTTCACTAAAGTTAGATAGATAGATAGTTAGATAGGGATTCTAGAAAGGGAGATATGAACAGGGCATTAACATTTTCGGGCAGTTCTCGGTGGTAAATTTTTACAAGTCCATTTACCCGGCGCCTCCACTATTTGACTTGTAAAAATTTTGATTGAAAAAAAAATTGTAAAAGATTGCCTGATTTTCGTGTATCTCCTTCCCCCTCCCTCGCTGCCGAATCTCATCCCCACTAATTAATTTTTCCAATTTTCCGCCCCCGCATCGCTGCTACCCCCCCCCGCTTCCGCCGCTCCCGCTGCTTCCCCACCACCGGCGTTTCCGGCGCTCCCACCGGATCGCTGCCCCATCCCGCATCCCGCCGGGTCCCTGCCGGGCCCCCGGCTGCTCCCTTCTGCCGCTCCCCGGCGCTGCCACCATCGCAGCCCCGGCGGCACCCGCCACCGAATCCCTGCCACCATCGCAGCCCCGGCGGCACCCCTGCCGGTCCGCAACCCGCCGCAATTTTTATTCGGCCGGCTGGGATTTGAACGCGGGTCCGCTGCAGCGATCGGGGGCCAACCCAACGCTGAAGCGGCGTACGCTATCGAGCCATGGAAATCCATCGACCAAAATCTTCATCTCTTCTTACAGATTCGCGATAAGCGCCCGTGAGTGCGAGAAGGTAAGTAGACCCGGCCAACGAGTGGAAGTGAGACGGGACGATTTGCCTCGCGATTACTATAATATTGTATACTATAGTATACAATAGAATATCGGTGGGGGTATCTAGGGGTATAGATGTGGGGGGTGGGCAATATGCACCTGCTAGGTACCACGTACCTAGCAGGTGCCCACCCCCCGCCCAGGTGAGAAGCCTAAAAAACGCGCGTCAGGCGTCAGGCGGGCGGGCGTCGCGACGCCCGTGTGTGCGCCCACACACACACACGCACGCACACGTCATGTGACGCGCGTTTAAGCTACTCTCCTGGAGCTCGACCGGTAGAAATTTTTCCATAAATCCAGTAGGGGTCCGTAGGACCCCTACTGGATTTATAGCAATATAGATATACTATATGTTTATATTACATTATATATACGCGCGCGCGCGCGAGGCTAAATTTTGCGGGTATTCGGGCTATGGACACCCTGTATATATCGATTTTCGTGGGCTGCACAAAATTATTCACTTTTTGGATCACCCTGTATATCGATTTTTGCGAGGAGCAAATTGATATATACAGGGTGAGTCGAAAATATTTTATTTTTTTTGGATCACCCTGTATATCGAATTTTGCGAGGAGCAAATTGATATATACAGGGTGAGTCGAAAATATTTTAAAATTTTTGGATCACCCTGTATATCGATTTTTGCGAGGAGCAAATTGATATATACAGGGTGAGTCGAAAATATTTTAAAATTTTTGGATCACCCTGTATATCGATTTTTGCGAGGAGCAAATTGAGATTTTGTAGGCGAATATTTTCGATTTACATTGAGTGGGCACTATGAATAAAAGATCTCTTTGACCTCCTGTGATCCTGGTACGAAATCCGAAAATTATAAAATATGTAGACGAAAATTTTCGATTTACATTGAGTGGGCACTATGAATAAATGATCTCGTTGACCTCCTGTGATCCTGGTACGAAATCCGAAAATTATAAAATATGTAGACGAAAATTTTCGATTTACATTGAGTGGGCACTATGAATAAAAGATCTCGTTGACCTCCTGTGATCCTGGTACGAAATCCGAAAATTATAAAATATGTGGACGAAAATTTTCGATTTACATTGAGTGGGCACTATGAATAAAAGATCTCTTTGACCTCCTGTGATCCTGGTACGAAATCCGAAAATTATAAAATATGTAGACGAAAATTTTCGATTTACATTGAGTGGGCACTATGAATAAAAGATCTCGTTGACCTCCTGTGATCCTGGTACGAAATCCGAAAATTATAAAATATGTAGACGAAAATTTTCGATTTACATTGAGTGGGCACTATGAATAAAAGATCTCGTTGACCTCCTGTGATCCTGGTACGAAATCCGAAAATTATAAAATATGTAGACGAAAATTTTCGATTTACATTGAGTGGGCACTATGAATAAAAGATCTCGTTGACCTCCTGTGATCCTGGCACGAAATCCGAAAACTATAAAATATGTAGACGAAAATTTTCGATTTACATTGAGTGGGCACTATGAATAAAAGATCTCTTTGACCTCCTGTGATCCTGGTGCGAAATCCGAAAATTATAAATTATACTGCCCACTCAGTTGAATCGAAAATTTTCATACTACTAGTGCTCACCTGAATTGCAGTTGAAGCTCTTTACCTTGGGAAGAATCTGGAACGACGTAAGCTGTTTCGTCCTTATAGGACTCATCAGCGCAGCTTTATCATAAGATATTCATATCGAATGTCAAATGATCATCTACGGACAGCTCTTACACTTACCTCAACCAAAGAAAAATTTCTGGAAATGAGAAATTATTCATCCCACAGTATAACATAATCGACGTAGAAACCATCCTAAAATATCTGTGGAAATAAACCATAATTTATCCCACAGTATAACATAATCGATGTATAAACCGTCCTAAAATATCTGCGGAAATGAAGAATTATTCATACCATAGTATAACCTAATCGACATAGAAATCATCCTAAAATATCTGCAGAAATGAATAATTATTCATCCCGCAGTATAACCTAATCGATGTATAAACAGTCCTAAAATATCTGCAGAAATAAAGAATTATTCATGCTACAGTATAAAATAATCCGACAAACAAACTGTCCTAAAATATCTGCAGAAATGAATAATTATTCATCCCGCAGTATAACCTAATCGATGTATAAACCGTCCCAAAATATCTGTGGAAATGAAGAATAATTCATCCCACAGTATAACCTAATCGATGTATAAACCTATTCATCCCACAGTATAATCTAATCATTGTGTAAACCGTCCAAAAATATCTGCAGAAATAAAGAATTATTTATCCTACAGTATAACATAATCGACCTACAAACTGTCCTAAAATATCTGCAGAAATGAATAATTATTCATCCCGCAGTAAAACCTAATCGATGTATAAACCGTCCCAAAATATCTGCGGAAATGAAGAATTATTCATCCCGCAGTACAACGTAATCGATGTATAAACCATCCTAAAATATCTGCGGAAATGAAGAATTATTCATACCCCAGTATAACCTAATCGACATAAAAATCGTCCTAAAATATCTGCACAAATGAACAATTATTCATCCCGCAGTATAACCTAATCGATGTGTAAACCGTCCTAAAATATCTGCAGAAATAAAGAATTATTCATCCCGCAGCATAACCTAATCGACATAGAAATCGTCCTAAAATATCTGAGAAATTAAGAATTATTCATCCCACAGTATAACCTAATCGATGTGTAAATGTGCGGAAATGAAGAATTATTCACCTCCCAGTGTAACATAATTAACATACAAACTTTCCAGAAATATTTGGGAAATGGGGAATTATTCACCTACCTGTATAACGTAATCTTCAAGAAGAGTGCACTGAATCGTAGTGTTCCTCGATGCCTGTAATCATCCTTAACAGTAATGCGTCACACACAGCAATACGCACGTTTTAAAAAGGAAGCACATCCATAACAGCGCAATGAAAACAATAACGGGTTAATTAGTTAGTTACAAGAAAAATATTCTAAGTGTTGTTTAGAAACATATTTTTATGTGAATTTGTTTGCTGCATTAAAATTGCGATCAACGCGACGTCTGGCGACAAAAAATATGAACTAAAAAGCACCCCAGAGACATCTGTTCACTCACGATTGAACAAAGAAACAAATAAATATTACAGGTTTCTATTTTTTGTAGGTTAAAAAGATTTCTAATATTTCAGATATCTTTTTTACCGGCTCTTTAGTGAACAGTTAGATAAATATGTGGTAGATGTCGCCAAAAAATTAAAAACTGTCGCTTTTTGCACTTGAAAATGCCCCCAGTGACAGTAAAAAAAAAAACTAATTTAGCATTCCAACTACAAAGAACCTAATAAGGAGATGCAAAATACCCTGGCAGCACTCATGTTTGAATACTGACTCAATGTATCAACTGAAAAAGACTTCCAAATAAATTCTCCCCATGATTATTAGGTTAACTTACAGCCAGTTCAAAACCAGCTCTGTATTAAAAAGGGCATGAATAATTAGCTCCTAACAGTTTTGAAATATAAAGTCCAACATGTATGAGAATGTGGGAAGCAGAAGTAATTGTTATGTGTGAGCACCAAATTAATAAAGAGTCATGTCGGTTCCGAAGGATTTCGATTATATCGTAAAAGTCACCGTTGACATTTCCAAGAGCAAGCGAGAACGGGCCTTAAGTAGCCCGGAGGCGGTCAATAATATCAATTATATTGATGGTTTCAATTGAAGTACGACTCATTGATCAATTACAAGCGATCAATCACTTTGTAGACGACGAGTATGATTGACGATATTATTGAATATCTCCAGGGCTCTTTATACGGAGATACAAGGAACTCAGACATGTTAAACCACGCAGGGAGTCACTGCAGGATGAGCGTGTCCAAAGTCTCCAACTACAGAAGTGCAATGAAGATCATACTGCTTAAAGCATAAGTACTGGCATCATTCAGTTGCAATTATCAATAGTCATGACTAAATTTGCATGTACAATGTGCAGTAAATAAATTTATTAAATGGCAAGACAATGAATACATAAACCCAGTGAAAAAGCATCCCGTTGACAACATTAACATCTACCTTTCTGTAGGTTAAGACTGCGCTGAACTGTACTGCTCCTCGATGACTACAAGCATCTTTAACCGTAGTGCAATGGGAAAGTTTTGAAGGAAGCAAATTCATAACAGCGCACTGAAAAAGGGTAATGCGACTAGTTACTTCGGGAAAAAACAACCTAAGCGCTGTTTACACGCAGCCTTTTTCTTGCATATTCGACTACTGCTACTTGAACGCATCACGCGGGAACACCTCGAGTAAAGTTATAATGCAACAGAAGGCACGATTTCAGTGCAAAATTACTGCATTTATGCAGGCAAAGGCATAATGTAATGTGGCCTTAACCTACAGCGCTTGGTTTCTAGGTAATATCATCGCATCTCGCCATGATTACAGCTTCCCGAAAGTTTTACGAGCAGTAATGTTTTACCTGAGCGCTCGGTACGAGCAGTAATGTTTTACCTGAGCGCTCGGATGAAGCTTCAGCGCAGCTTCGTGACTGTGGTGCATTTTGGCATGCATAAAGTGTAACAAATATATGAATTTATTGTTAAAACAATGCACAAATAAACCCAGTGAAAAAGCGTCACGTTGCAATGAAATTAAGTAATAGTAAAATCCTACCTTTGTTCCGGTCGAGACTGCGTTGAATCATACTGTTCTTCGATGCCTGCAATCCGTTTTCTGCCAAACACAGCAATGGACACATTTTGAAGTAAGCAGATCTATAACAGCACACTGAAAACGATAACATTATTAGTTACTTAAAAACAAACAACCCCAGCGCTGGTTATGTTTATGAAATGAAGAATTTTTCATCCTACAGTATAATTGAATTGAAGTATAAACCGTACAAAAATATCTGCTGAAATGAAGAATTATCCATCCTGCAGTATAATCTAATCGATGTATAAACCAGGCTAAAATATCTGTGGAAATAAAGACTTATTCATCCCAAAGTATAATCTAATCAACGTATAAACCATCCTAAAATATCTGCAGAAATAAAGAATTGCTCATCCCACAGTATGACCTAATTGACATTTAATTCGCCCTAAAATACATGCGGAAACGAAGAATGATTCATCCAGCAGTATAATCTAATCAACGTCTTAACAGTCCTAAAATATCTGCTGAAATGAAGAATTATTCATCCCACAGTATGACCTAATCGACGCATAAATCGTCCTAAAATATCTGCGGAAACGAAGAATTATTGTGCAAAATCCTAATTTTAAAACAGCTGTGGTTCGAAAACCATTAGAGCAATCAATAAATGGTTATAACTACCATTCATCAGCTATACACATATACAAAGAAAGCAGCAATGACAATAACAGTAAGAAACAAATAAATATTTAAATTACATGCAAGTGTATACAAAGAAAGCAGCGCTAATATTAATGGCTAAGCAACAAAATATTTTTAAATCACATGATTTTGCACAAATAATTCAAGCTGCAACAATGTGTAATTAAAGCGACACATTAACAAAACTAATAGTTATTATTAATTGCATGTTATACAAATTGTTACATTTTTGCTACCGACTTAGGATATTGATTAACGACAGCCACATAAGCAGAATAAACGTATTCTGCTTATAGAATAAACGTATCCGTTGTATGTAGAATATCCAGTAACTGGAGCATTTTCCCTGAAGCAGCACCACATTTGTAATCCATAATCATCCCAGAACATGCAATATCCAGTTTCTTCATGATCAAACATTAACATCCTAAAAGTAAAAGCAAGATTAGGTATAGTAACGAATTTCAAAATTAAGTTTAAAAACGTCGTTTAGGTCTAATAATCATCACCTATGATAATAAGAAATATTCTCTACTTTATAAAAATGATATTCCATTGATTGACTAATGTATAGACACATTTATAGAGCCTGCAAGTGATACCATGAGAGTATCGAACGGCGGCAATACTTACTGGGGTATCGTAATAATTACTTAATCAACTCGAAGAATGGATTACTCTTAAGGTCCAGCATGGAATCTCATTGACACTAACATTAATTATTCGCTCAGTTTAAATACAACAAATAGCAGTAAAGAATTAATAATACTGTAATCATTTAACCTTGCGGATTCCTGTGTTTGGGAAACTGAAATCGCCGACAATTTTATGAACGTGCTCTGCGACGCCTTGAAATACAGTGTCTTGAAGCCGGTTTTGGTCAATCAACGAAATCCTGAAGTCAGGATTTTGTGGCAAAGCGTGGTGCTAAAAACATACATAATGTTAGGTGAGGTACTTGGGCAACTTTCAAATTCACAAAAACCAAGTTGTGTACTTGAAAACAGGTTCAACACATTCATTGCAATAATATCTACAATGAAAGGCTTCTTACGATGATTATAAACGCTTTCGTTGCAAAACAAATATTAATAGTTAAGAACAGAAGAGCGTCGATAATCCAAATTGAAAATCAACATGGCATGGCATGTTAACACTGGCAAGACGCAGTATCACCTTGAAATGACGTATTTAGTTTGCATGAGCATCAGGATGAGTGAAATTGTACAGCATTACGGATACACTTACGTTTCTGAAGGTGTTGTCCCTGGAAAGGCTGTTAAGATCGTCATAAAGCAGGTGGTCAGGTAGTTGTAGGCGATTGTATGCAGCTTCTTCCACTAGCAGCTACATGATATCCAGCCAGAAATGCCCGAGGAAGTCACCTGTACGTTTCCCATCGAAGCCCACAATGACATAGCCATTGAGGACTACACAATCCGGTTCTTCGATACTGACTGTTCTCCTGCACTATCTAAACACTCACTAAATTTCACCATCATAAGAAGCATTTGTGAGGTATACAATACAAGGCACGGACAATTAATCATTGGTTATATTCTTTCTCAACCGCAACCAATAACTTCAGTGCACTAAACTGCGAGTTTATTGTGATTGTAGAATATTAAATACTACAATACTAACGTAAAGAATCAATTGAATGTGATGTGAATAAAAGTCAAACAACATTTGACATTCACATGGAACGTTTCTTCGCCTATAAAATTCGATCGATAAAAATGTAAAATAATCGTGAATACGATATTATTACGACTATTACATGCACATAATTATTAATTATCGACAAAACCTTCATATTGCGGTAATTTAAGCGATTTACAAGCATAATAATAGATTAGGTGTAATAAGAAAAAATTAGGTGTAATGGAAAAACGTGCACCATCACTTTTTAAATACTGCACAAAAACTAAATTTAATTGCACATCTCATGAAGTTACGACTACAGATTTATGGCATTGCAATTTAAATTTAATTTTATGTCGTAATGAATGAAATAAAAATCAGCCGTCACTAATGGAAATTGGGTGCATTAACTGCAATTTCCATAAGTTAGAAAGGTTACTCCACCCATTTTCCATTAGCAAAATACGATTTTTATTTCATTTATTAAGACTTAATAAGAACTTTTAACTGCTCCTCGATAAATTTGTAGTTGTTAATTGATGATGTGTATTATCAAATTTAGTTTTTATGCAGTATTTAAAGTGATTGTGCACGTTTCTAACCTAATCTATTAGTATGCTTGTAAACCGCTTAAAAGACCCCAATATGAAGGTTTTGTCGATAATTATTAATTATGTGCATGCAATAGTCTTAATAATGTCGTATTCACGATTATTTTACATTTTTATCGATCGAATTTTACAGGTGAAGAAAAGTTTCATGTGAATGTCAAATGTTTGACTTTTAATTACATCACATTCATTTGATTCTTTACGTTAGTATTGTAGTATTTAATATTCTACAACCACCTATTAAATCTTCACATCAATTGATGTCAATGACGGGAGTGGCTCGTTTTAATAGCCACTTGTACAATCTTCTGGAAATTGCTTTCATTTTGGTGATATTAGAAAACTAATATTATTTATAAATGCTTTGCATCTATGCATTTATTATTTCTGGTATACACAATTGTAACAATACTCGTTATTTAAATAAAAGTTAGTCCAGAATATGCAACAAAATTTATGGAAATTTAATACTCTTATAAATTATTGTATTAAAAAAAAAAATTCAAGGCATGATTACATGTGTATCTCCAGTATTCAAATATAGAAATCATACTTCTGAAAAAATGTTGTATCCGTATCAAATAGTCAATTGTAATTTTTGTGAAAAACTATATGGACTCGTCAAAAGTGATAACAGAAATGAAACACTTTCGGTTCCACAGAATGTACCTAAGCCGTTTTATTACAAAATTGAGGGACTAGTTGCCGTTTATCAGCACATGTTTGAATGGTGTGTATGTACATATAAATAAATTTTATGAGCGATTGCCCTATTGCTAAAATTCCAAACATTGTCATCTATGTGATATAAATGCTATGATATGGACATTTAACATTAAGGTGTACATAAAAGAAAAGGCCATTGTATATATCTAAAATTTTGAATGACTTTATAAAACTATTTATTTGTTTCATTTAACGCCGTGCCAACCAACTGGTGCAGCAAAATGAAAATAATACATATCGCATATCAAAAGATATCGTATTTATTTGTATTTACACAAACAATTTGTAATATACAAATTAAGGTAGGCCTGACCAAATTAATATCATCCACAGCCACCTTTCATATAAAACTTTACACGAATAGTACAAAATAATTCGTAAACAAGAAATGCATAACCTTTTCAAATTATAATAGTAATGTCATTAGAGAAATTGCGTAAATGTTTTAATGTAATAAATATTTTTCTCAACAGTATCTATTATTAATAACTATACACGGCACTTGTCGAGTGTCTATGTGTAGTTTATTGTTGTCGCCTTTCGTAGTCACGTCTGTAGTCCCGTTCCGTGGGACGCCAATCCCTGGGAAATTGGGGCTGGTCTCCAGGTATATATGCCGCACCACCACCGTAACCACTCGCATAATGAGGATTGTACATAGGTCGCGGGTTTAATGGTGCCACACTTTCACGGCCCCGCTGGAATCTCCAATCATCTTTAGTACTAGGGGGACTGAAAGAGTATGCAAACATTAATAATAAGTCTAAGGCAAAACAAAGTAATTCACCGTTTTTCAGTAGAGCGCGGCTGATCACGTTCCCTGCCATAAGCCGGCCGGCCATATTCAAACCGTTCCTTCCGATGGTCAGACGAGAAGCGCTCCCGTTGACCACTCCATCGTTCATGCTCATGGGACCTCTCCGGACCGGGATAATTGGGCTTGGCAGGTTTGGAATCTCTCCATCTGGATTGGGCACGACCATCGTCCTTCTCCTCCTCTTTAGGTTTCTTACGTTCTTTGTCTTTTCGTCTATAAGCAAAACAAATTTTTAATAAGTAGCAT
The DNA here is from genome assembly GCA_951805005.1 of Othius punctulatus. Classification (NCBI taxonomy): domain Eukaryota; kingdom Metazoa; phylum Arthropoda; class Insecta; order Coleoptera; family Staphylinidae; genus Othius; species Othius punctulatus. Next base: position 26,049,926 of record OX638147.1, read on the forward strand.
GAAACTATTTCGTGCATTACTTTTTAACGTCTCCATCTCTGTCGGAATCTTCGTGCCGACGTTTCGAGGAATGATCCTTTTCCCCTTTGTCTTTAGACGAACAACCGGGCTTCTCATTCTAGAAATTACACATAAGTTTATGCAAGTGATCGATAATCGAGGGTTGACTTGTATACCTCATTTTTCTTGTCCGACGATTTTTTACACGCTTTCTTATAGAGCTTGTAAAGTTTCTTGGAGTCGAATTCAGTAAATTTAGAGACGAAGTACCACAGATTACTAAAATGTTTATTATTATATATAACTAAAACGACGGGTATGAAGTTCTCAATAGATTCCAATAATGTGGCATACTGATGGTCAGTATGCCATACAGGACATTTTATTTTTGATTACCAGGCCGGTTGAAAAATGGAAAATAAGATGTCGTTGCATGAATTTCAGACTAATTGCAGTTTGAATTTTTTTTTCTTCGAGAATATGAAAATAGTACATCCGGTTTTTACTTGATTCATATTCTATGGATTGTGGAGAACAATGTTCTGCCATTAGTTTTTCTATGGGAGCATGCCAACGGCCGGAAAAATGGAAAAGATTTTTTTCCCTCGAGAATATGAAAACAGTACATCCAGATTTTTCTTGATTCCTGTTGTATGGATTGTGGGGAACAATGCTGTATCATTAGTTTTTGTATGGGAGCATGCCAACGGCTGGAAAATGTGAAATAAGATGTTAGCCAGCCTGGTAATTAAAAATAAAATGTCAGTATGATATATGGGGTTTAAATAGGGTAAAAATTATTCTGGTACGCTAAGAGGACCATCCTACTTCCAATGATGCCCAAACATTCAAGAAAACTGGTTTTTTTTTTGGAGAAAACTTCTTTATAAACCTATTGATAACTTCACACCCGTACTAAAACGTTAATGCAAAATATTGCCACAGCCATGTCACAATTACCTTCTCCATTCTTTAATCTTTTCAGGGTCTGTGTAGTCTTTTAGGCATTGATTTATTTGTTCACCAATTTGAAGCAAGCATAACCTTGTATGATTCACTTGTTCCGTCTCACTTAAAGACTCGTCAGGATTATCTAAAGCTTTTAGGGCCTTTTTAACGGGACGCATCTTTTCTTTACACTGAAAGTATTAGTCCAGATTAGCAAAAAAATTATCTGAGTTGGCAGAAAGTTATTTGGAACACATATTGACGGTTGAAAGAGAGGCACGTTCAAAATGTAATCTACATGCGAATAACCACACACATATTAAATTTGTGATGGCTATGTCCGACCACAATGTACATTCAGTAGAAAAAGTTACCTCATTAAATATAGAAGGATCCAAGCCACCCAATACATCCAGCGCTCGTGGCTCATTGTTTGCTGTAAAGTGCATAGGTCCCGCAGTCTTCTTTTCCTTTTCCTTTTTGCTCTTCTTCTTGTCTTTATCTCGTTCTTTGTCCCGCTCTTTGTCTTTAACAGTAATTTCTTTTTCTTTTTTGTCTTTACTGACCTCCGATGACTCTTGCGAATCGTCTTCCTTTTTCTTAATCTTCTTGGTGATTGTAACTGTAACAGTAGTGGTTTCTTCGTTAGAGCTGCCATCCTCTTCGATGATTTCCTTGGTCAAAGCTTTGGACTTTCGCTGCCGTTTGGGTTTCACCGGGGGTCCCTTTTTCTGATCTAGTTGTTTCTTAAGTACTTTAAGCAGATAATCGGATCTCGATTGGAGGTGTTTCGCCTGAGGCTTCTTATCTTCGTTTGACAGGATTTTATCTCCTATTCCAAGTGAGGGGTCCATTTTAATTTGTTCCCAGGAGCCCATACCGTACTGGTAAATTCCTTGTAATAATTTGGAATCCTCGTAAGCCCCCCAATCGACATCGAAATGAGCTGGTTTCGTGCGAGCCTCAAGCTTCCACTTTCTCCGTTCTTCTGGTAAGGATGGCAAAATATCATCAAGCGGCTGCAACTCCTCCTCACATTGCATCATAGTCTTTGCATTTACTGATACACCACCTAACATAATAAAAGTAATAATCAATAAGAGCTACAGTGTAATCAATTGTGACATACCTAGTTTAAACGAAGGGCCCCTGTTTCGTTTCTTGCCTTCTGGCGCACCGTTGTCTGTGTTTTCTTTCGTATGCTCGCCCATGTACGAGCGGCACCTTTCCCTTAGAAGTTCGCCCAGCCTCTTAAGTTCAGGCAACGGCTTCTCCTGTAACTCTGCATCACATGCTACTGCCTCCAGTCGCTTCAACGGGACGCAGAACTTTTTGAAGCTCTTCACAAAGCGCCGAATTTCAGCGTCAGTGAAATTTTTTATCCGCTCCCGGCTGGTCAGAGGCGGGCGCCCGCGCTTTCTGGGGCGCTCATCATCAGTTTCCTCGCCCTCCGCACTCGATCCTGTCTCGTCATTCTGCTTTCGTTTCTTTCCACGGCCCTCCTCGCCGTCGCTCTCCGACTGGTTTATTTGCTGCAACGTCTTCCGGGACCGAGGCGGCAGGTAGAGGTCTTCCATTTCTCTACTCTTCTCCTCCTCCTCCACTTTCTTCCGCAACCTCTCTGGTATTATGTCATCCCAGTCTTTGCTCTCGCCGTCTTCATCTTGGCCGGCCTCTTCGGTTATCGGTGACTGTTCACTGTCCTCATCAAAAGCCTTTATTTTCGCTACTTTAAATGCGGACAGCAATTCATCACCGGCCATAGCAGGCCCTTCGTCTCTGGTTTCTGCCCTTCTTAATATCTCGTCTATATCACACTAAAAATAAGACATTGAATTTTGGATGTAATTAAACAGGCAACTGTTTCCCTAAAGAAAACAAAAAGATATTTACCACTGGATCGTCATTCTCGTCCTCCTCATCTTTAAACAATTCTTCAGCACCAAACTTGAGTATCGCGGTGAGATCTTCCTTATTAAACGGAGTATTGTTGGTGGAGCCCTTCTTATCGAGGACGGTCCTTCCGGTAGTGTCCATTCTCTGTATGACGAGGTGATCCAAAACCATCTTTTGTTTCGCCCTTTCTACGATTTCCTCTTCGACAGATCTGGCAGTGACTAATCTATATATATTAACTTGATTTTTTTGCCCTATCCTGTGTGCCCTGGCTTGAGCTTGTAAGTCATTTTGCGGATTCCAGTCTGAATCGAATATTATAACAGTATCGGCGGTAGCTAAATTGATGCCAAGCCCACCTGCCCTGGTAGATAGCAGAAAACAAAAATCTTGAGATCCGTCGGCGTTAAAATGATCAAGGGCTTGTCTTCTCAGTTCACCTTTTATGCTACCGTCCAGCCGTTGGAACGGGAAATGGCGGTATTGCAGATACTCGCCTAAGATATCTAACATTCGAACCATTTGTGAAAATATCAATACCCTATGGCCAGTTTCTCTCAAACGTATTAGTAATTTATCTAACAACACCAACTTTCCGGAACCTTTTAGTAGCTGCTGCAAATAATCGTATTGATTTATCTGCTGGTCTTGTTCCATCGGTTTGGTAAGCAACGCGTGATTGCAACACTTCTTAAGTTCTATTACAATATTCAGGAAAGTATTGGTTGAGCCCTTCACACCTTTCCTCAAAGCATTGTAATTTTTTGTAAGTATCCATTTGTAATACTGTTTCTGTATCGGCGTCATTTCTACTCGTAAAATTTGCTCAACCTTTGCAGGCAGAGACTTTTCTACATCTTTCTTTACCCTTCGAAGAATGAAGGGCTCTAACTGCTTATGCAGCTTACCGTAACCTTTGGTAGATGCACTTTCATGTTCTTGTTCGAATTCGGCCCACGAAACAAACCTGAAAGTATTTGTAAGTATTTATTTCAATAATTAAATGAGATAATTTTAGCTGAATTATTCCATATTCAAAATCTGAAAACAATTTATGTCTGACTTCATTAAAACCGAAAAATGAACGTACTTTTCAGGCATAATAAAATGCAGTAAAGCCCATAATTCTTTTAAGCTATTCTGCAGTGGTGTGCCAGTGATTAATAATCTATGATTCGTATCAAATTCCATAAGAGCTTTATAGAGCAACGAGTCATCATTCTTTAATCTATGAGCTTCGTCCACTAATAATCCCGCCCAACTGTGGCTACCCAAAAACACTTTGTCTTTCAAAACGATTTCATATGTCGTCAATATTGCATTAAACTTCAGTCTTTTCGAGCCTGCATAACTCCATTCATATTGTCGAATCTACAAACAGAAGATGTTAGAATCTTACAGAAAAACATCCCTATTGGCAAACTTACAATGTTTCTGGAATTCACGTCGCCCAAATATGTGACGAAATTCAATTCCGGGCCCCACTGAGTGAACTCACGCTGCCACGACGTCATCGTCGATAATGGAACAACACACAAGAACGGCCCGTGCACTTGGTATGTATTGAATAAGTAATACAAGAAACATATGGTCTATATAAAAAATAGTTGCCATTAGAAAATCTAAAAAATTAACTTTACGCATTTTAACTGATTTAATAATCTTACCTGGATTGTTTTACCCAGCCCCATTTCATCGGCTAATATAACGGAGTTTTCTTTTGACCATGAGTGGATTAACCAGTTTAAGCCATCCAATTGGTAGTCACGGAGTACCAAATTCTAAAGTCATACATTTATAATCATTTACCCCGTTGAAGTGTGCAAATAATTTGGAAGTTAAACACAGTAATACCATTGATTATAATACCCTTATAGATATCCGATGTATATGGTGGCACCAATTGCTACGAATTTGCCTAACTCAAACGTGTTCAGAGGATGAATTCCGGGGTTGCCTGTAGAAATTTCGCACTATCATATTATTTGTGATGGTGGGAGGCTGGGAAGGAGATGGAGATAATGCGCACTCTCACTTTTGTGAGAGCATTTTCTTTAATGTTTTTAAGTTGCTATGATTTAAAACAACGAATAATAGTAGTTCAATAATATATTATTTTGTATTTGACTCATATTAAGGTACCTATTTCAGATTATTCAGTAAAAAAACATGTATTTCCTTAATTAAAATGTTTTAAATTGCTTTTGCTACCGATTTCGACTAATTAATTAGTCATCATCTACTAATTCGTTCAAGACGATACACGACAAATATACAGAAGCCAAATAATACATTTACAATATGTGCCACCCACAAGAGATATACCGTTCTTAGTTTTAGACAATTTTGCCTGATGATGACTAATTAATTAGTCGAAACCGGTAGCAAAAGCAATTAAAAATATTTTAATTAAGGAAGTACATGTTTTTTTACTGAATAATTTATTATGTGTTAACATTCTGAGCCGGGCTGCGATTTTTTATTTTAAAAATAAATAATGAAGTACTTAAACGAAGCGAGAGTTTTAAATTCATATTTTTTAACAAATAAACGACGAAAATTATTATTTTTTTATCATTTGATGAGCAATAAATAGTTTCGTTCCATTGATACCCAAACCAGTAATTCACAAAAATGTTAGAACCAATGTCAAATCTCTAATTTCCATAACTGTTCTAATATTTATATACAGCTCCAAATGAAAAGTTGCGATTTTTTAATTTGAAAAACTGCAATTCTGAGACTGATGAAAAGTTTTTATTTGTTTATATGAAGGGGAAAATGTGATGCCCTTTTTCAATTCATTCTGTTTTTTTTTTCAAGATCTACAGATTTTTAAGCTGTTTTAACTAATTTTAAACGGATATTTAGTCTTCGTTTACAAACAAATAGATATTCGTATGAAGGATTAAAATATATATATACAGGGTGTAACAGAAATACGTGTGTTAATTTTAAACATTGGTAGAACTCGTTATATAAAACATTTTTTCTATATGTTTTTTTTTCAAAATTTGCAGTTTTTTAAAAATATTTTTATGCCACCTAATTTTGACCAAACTAGCCGTTCTCAGGTACTGTCACTATAATTGTCAAGTAAAGTTTATTTCAAAATGCCAAATTTTTCTAATCCAGAATTAACAGATATTGTGTTGGTATATGGCCGAGCTTTTGGAAATGCCGCATAAGCCCGTAGATTGTACAGTGCACAATATCCTAAACGTGTTTTGCCTAACAGGCAATGTTGTACCTTTATGACACCGTTGCCATCACAACAAAAGATTTTATCGCTGCACACCTTTAACCATAGGCGGGTACGCGTTTTAGTAGATAAACTAGAACATATTTTAAATCAGTTTAACGTTGGTTTTAAAAAAAAAAAACATATAGAAAAAATGTTTTATTTAACGAGTTCTACCAATGTTTAAAATCAACACACGTATTTCTGTTACACCCTGTATATATTATCCTATGCTCAAGAAAATGTTTTCAAAACAATTTTAAAAAGTATCGAAGTTGCAGATTTATTTGAGCACTCAATTCATTTGGCATGATTGCTGTCATTTGAGCACTCAATGTTAAATAACAATGCATACTTTTGTTTGGTCGATTAAATATAAACATATGTAGTTTACGTATGTAAGGTCATTCTATCATTCAATTTCAATAAGATCCACAATTTTCCACGATGTCCACAATGTTAATATGTCCCCATAGCACTCTACGGTACCTAGGGAAATAAAATATCCCCAGCAGTCATAATCGTGTATAATTTTGAAAATAATAAATAATAACAAATTTTAACTTTGAGAGTAAAATATGACAATAAATTTAACTATAAAAATTTGAATATGTTTTTTGAATGTTAAATTTATTTAAAAAAACAATTTCAAGAAATAATTTAAACTCAAAATTGGACATTTTTTATAGATAAGTCATGGTATGGCGAACTGTGGGTGGGCGAACTGTTTTCCCGCGGGACACCCTGTATAGGAACAATTGAAATGAAATAAGCAAACTTCAAAGCCGGATCTAAGAGGACTTTTATACAGGGTTGGACAAATGTGTCGGAATTCTTGATTTTCGTATAAACTTTATCAAATATTAGTACTTCTTTCTCTCTATTCAGTGGCGTATTTTGTTTTCCAATAGCTAACCTACTTTTCGAGATATGACGTCATTTGCAGTTTTTTTTTTAATGGTAGACGCTGTATATTTTTACATGTTCAAATACACTTTTTCAACTATTACAATGGTATAGGCTTTGGTGGGTTTTGCAACGTGTGGTGTTTAACATATTAAATAAAATAATTCAAATAGACGTTTCTGCTTGTAAAATGTGACTTGGAAGTGCCAATTCTCAGTAGGTGAGTAAAAACAAAATCCTGTTTTACTGACAGATAGTTTCCGTATGAAATAATAATATTGCCGTTAATTTATGGGCAGGGTTGGTGTGATTTAAATCGTGATTTAAATCAACTGATTTTTTTTAAATTAATCATTGTTTTTGAACTGTTTGTGCATTCCAATAGATGTAGAAATACAAATATAATGTAACTATAGAGCATGCTTTGCTAACTTAATTTAAGAATATATAAAAAAAAATCATATGATTTAAATCGTGATGTAAATCAATTGAATTCCATCATATCTAAACTGGCAAAAATTGATCAGACATATAAAAAAATCAAGTAAATCAAATAAATCATGATTTATATGTTTTTTTTAATCATTGATTTTTGATTTTTTTTAAATCACCATTTATTTTTTTAATTCCAACCCTGATGATAGCATTTAGATATAATAGCACTCCTAAAGACCATCGTTGATCGATTAGGATATTGTTAGATTGCGAAAGGTCTCGAGTTTGAAGATTTGTTAATTTTTCTTTCAATATAAAAGTTCACAATAAACAACAAATTTTATTTTCATTAAATAATAATAATTTATTTCTCCTTATTTTATTTAGTATTTTAAAAACCACAAGTCGTACACCCACCAAACCCTATATCATCGTAAATGTTGAAAAAGTGTATTTGAAAATGTAAAAATATCTAAATATATGTAGGTTAGCTGTTGGAAAACAAAGTACGCCTCTGAATAGAGAGAAAAACTACTAATATTTGTTTTAAGAATAATAATAATAATAAAGTTTAGACAGAATTAGGTGTTCCGACACATTTGCCCTACTCTGTATATTTCAAAATAAATATTATGATGTAAGAAAATAACATAAAATTTAATCAATCAGAACTATTGAATACATTCAAGATTTATCATAAAAATAAATTATAATGCATTCCTTGATTTACTTCTTGTATGTTTAAATATTCAGCAGCTAAGATTCGCAGCAGAGTAAAGACTACACATAAAATAAATGTTTCCATAGTCTATTATATAGTCTTACTTATTCTTTTCTAATTATTTTAGTTGACTTGATGCGAAACAGTATAAATTTAAAAATACGAATACAGGTTGAATTGAAAATACAAAGTAAACTGAACTTAACTTATTTTGTAAACAATATAGATACATATGAGAAGTTTTAATTTAGAAAAATATTTCTAATTTTTGATGGCTGACTAATCTATTGACAAAAATATCTGGACTTATAGTATTGGAGATACTTTGAATTTTTTGTAATTTACCGATATTATGAATGGATTTGAATGGATGATTGAATTAATTTTCTTAGTTATAAATATTTACAACCCTCATTACGTGCCCGATCGGTACACGGGGCGCTGTGGGACGCCATATTATCTCTTAATCCTCATCAACCCTCAACCACCCAAATCCATCATTGAGAATATTGCAAATACCAGTGGTCCCCCCTCCGTGGCCGCTCACGGTGCCGGTGTATCCGTGACTGAATCGCGCGTTAAGTTTTTGAAATTTCGATGCAAGCGCTCCGCTCTGGCGTGGGCCGTCTCCCTACTAAATCAATTCTGTCTCCTTTTCGATGGGCCCAGGCGCGTATAAAATTTACATTGGGTTGGGTATCTATAAGGGTATTACAATCAATGGTAATACCCATCAAAACAATCACTTTGCTTTTGCTAATAAATTAGCTTCAATTTTCTTTTTGATGATGTTTTTTTCATACCCAGTTATTTTTATGTATTTTTCTCATTCTAGATTCGTTTATTTAACCCTGCAGCGGTGACTTGCTACACGTGACGCGAGTGGTGACGCCGGTGCCCGGCCCATTTATATTTTAAATAAGTTTTTATATACAAATTGACCTAAATACACTAAATAAATTTATGCTTTTGCTTTTAGGTAAATTTTAAATAAATAAATCAACATAAAGTATAACATTTTTTCATTGACAAAAATATAAAAAAATGGTATCTGGTATGAATAATACAACGGAATTTTACTAAATAATAAAAAAAATTGCTTGCTCCGCTTCGTAACTCATATTACTAATAACATACAAATATTTTCAATACTTTAAAATGTGCAAGGAAAAATATTAGCAACAAAAACGAAAATACAAAATATCACTCCCATATGTGGTGTTACCGGACTACTGCATAGAAGTACAATAACATGAAAACGTGTTAGCAGTTTTACAAATTCGATTACCATCAGGCATAAAACATTATACAATTTAGATATACAGAATCTGAGATATATATTACGGTTCCGTAATAAAATTTAAATTAGTACGCCAGCGGTCTGTGAAACCGTGCATCACCACGGCAGGGCTAAAAAAATTAAAAGCATCATTCAACACACACACACATTCTCACTCATATTCTGAACTTTTGTAATAATTTTGTTCAAAAATACAGTAACACAGAAAACTTTTTAATGCACCAGATAGTTATGGAAACTCGCTGTTTATGAAGGGTGATTTGCATTAATTTTTATGTCAAATTTATTACAAAGTAAAGACAACATTTTTGTTTCAATTTATGAACAAAATTTTGCTTGGAGCATGAATCACAAGCTGGATATGACATTTTCAACCAAGCCGGGGAGCCAGATCGCAGCAATTAAATAACTCGTCTGCCCGTAACACCTGAAGCAAATGTCACGATTTCTAATTATGGGAATCATTTTCGTACCATTAACGGAACTGTTGACGTAACACTTTTAAGGAAAACTATAGTCAAACAAGGTATTACTGTGTGTGTCTACGCAATTGCAGAAACACTAATCAATGGTAAAAATTAAAAAACAAAAAACTTACGCCCTCGTGTCCTTTCATGTAATCCGGCTGCAGTTTAACTTCATGGAATTTCGGTCGTAGTTTAAGTGCTTTGCAATGTTTGCTGGGCGTCCGCTTGGATTCTTCTCTATCCATAAATTCATTAATTTTCTTTGGCCATTTTTTCTGAATAAGAGCTGAATCCTCCCAAGTTGCTTCAGAGTAGGGAAGACATTCCCATTTTACAAAGAAGTCCTTACCACTGTCGGGTCGGTTGTACTTTGCAATTATTCGTTCAACATTGTTGTAACTATTGAGTAATCCTTGGCCCAGCTCAAGCTGGCATTCGTGATATTCAATGTCCTCAGGAGTCGCATAGCGACGCCATTGTGATAATTCCAACTCCTTTTTAATGAAGTTCTCCAATTTCTTTATTCCTTTCACCTTTTGCTCCTTGAGGGAAGTTTCGGATTCCCATGTGTTATGAATGTGAGCCCAATCTTTCCATTTAATAAGGTATTGCTGTTCGGTATTATCCTCTTCCTCTGGATCGACCACATTTGGATCCCCGTTTTCTTCAACTGCATACACCGTCGTGATATTGCCAACCACTATAAAATAAATTCAATTAAACACGAACAAATTATGTGGGAAAAATAAGTACCTCCTTTCCGTCCCATTCGCTGGGCCAGCACACGCTCGATGGTTTCAGATTTCTCCTCAGGAACGGGCTCCACTGGTTCGACGGCCTCAACCTCGAGCAAGTCCTCGGAATCAGTCTTCTCCTCCTCGCTGGCCTCCTTGTAGCTGACTGCAGCGGCACTCCGCCTAGTTGCCGTCCTACGCCTGTCCTCGTCCTCTTCCTCCGAAGACTCTTCCGAGCTGTAGCTCGAGCGTGTCTTTTTCACGGCCCTCTGGCTTCTAGACGGCATCGGCTTCTTCGACCCGACGCGCTTGCTGGGAGGCGGCCGCTCCGAATCAGCGTCTGAATCACTGTCGGAGGAACTCGCGTCATTATACCTGAAGTCGTCACTGCAACAACACCAAATACCAAACAGTCGGTTAATAAATAATATTTGTACCATGGCATTTAAGCACCTGGGGTTTTCTGGCGTTGGTTTGCGGGAGGAGCGGGTCCGCTTGTTCTCGTCGTCATCATCGTCGTCACCATTTTCCTGATCACGCTCGTCATCCTCGTCGTCGTCTTCATCCTCGGGCTGCCACTGTGTTAAAATAATAAGAGATGATTGTGGCAATGCGAATGCTTAAGTTGTATACCTCATCGCTTCTAATGGTTTCTGTAGAATCACATTTATCAGGAGACGAAACCGCGGTTGAATTGTCCGCTGTCGAACTGGACACTTTATCTTGCTCCTGCGAAGAGGTAGTGGATTTATCTGGTGCTTCAACTTTACTTTCCGAGTCACTGGAGCCTGAACTGCTCGATCCAGAATCACTACAATGACGAGTTTATTACCTCAGGGATTAAGGGAGAGTGTACAACGTGTTTACCTGTCGGTGCCGGAATTTGATGATGAACTCTTGCTTTCGTTCTCGGACGCTACCTCTACCTCGTTGTCAGAGTTCTCAGACTCTGAGCCACCACTCTGAAACACAATTTGAAAGGAGGATTTGAGCGGAAAATTGTTGTAGGTTAGGTTTTAAAAATGTAGAAAATTAAGTTTAATTGTGATTAAAAGTAGCAGATTAATTGAGTCTATTGATGTTTTATATGCTAAGAAAGTGCTGTGGATGATTGTGGTAAGAATCATCCCTACACTAGCTGTAATTCTATCTGCCCGTGTGTTTAGATTGCCAGGTTAACAGGGTTTATACGAAGTTTTAATGCTGTGGATGTAATTAGAGTACTGTAGGTGGTGTGAGCCATGTTAATGATTGATAGATGAAGTTAGTTGGGTGTGAAAGATGCCCTATAAGTATTTTATAGGGTTTGTTATTAAAAAAGGTAATAATTCATTAAGATAATAACAAGGAAATTATGAAGAGTCCTTGGTGGATTACTGTGGATTGTATTAGGAATACATGGAAGAATGGGATATGTAAAGATGTGGAATAGTGTGGAGACACAGCAGCATACCATAAGATTAATATAAACATCAAACTTTGGGCTAAAATTGCTAAAAAGGGTACTCCTTAGAAATTTAAAATTTCGGCCTTATGGGGTAGAGTGGAGCCCGTAGATTACGTGGAAATGGAGAAAAGTGTGGAACACGGGTTCCTAGATGGTGAAAAGGGGCTAAGGTGATTGTAAACAATAAAATTCAAGTGTTTAAAGGTAAATGCGCTGCAAGAAAACCAGCCACGCCCTTGGATTCACATTGAGGGCTTGGGTGGAAAATTGCGTAAATTACAAGGAAAACGTGGAATTAACAAAACTGCACCCCCGATAAAGGCTTTAAAGAAGATTCTTACCTCGGACATTGTGTGGAGTACGTTCTCGTGGAAAATTCCCGTGCTACGTCCTGCTGCTTATGCAACGGCCCTTTGATTCTGTAGAAACATTCTGTAGGTTGAACATTCCGTTGTTTTGGTTTAATAAACAAAAACGCAAAGGCGTTATGAATGTATATCGAAAAGTAGTGGTGAGTGATCACGCCATTTTGTGAATCGACGATAAGGAGCGAATCGCCACAATATTGCTAAGCCAACGACGGCACTGTGAAAATCGCGCGAATCACTCCGTCAAAACACTGCCGCCGGTATTATCCGCACTATCTATTCGTATTTATGGTAGGGTTACTTGACTAATTTTCGATACCATCGTAATCACAAAAAGTGAGCCATTTTGACTTTCTTTCTAAATCGAGACCGTAGTCAAGTGTAGGAGCACCGGGGGTGAAGGGGAAATACGGGAGATGATCAGTGGTGGGGGGGACAACGGATAACCCATGACGTCACACGCACTTCGTGTCGCACTTCCACTCACTGCCAACCATATGGCGACGAACAGAGATGGGGCTACTGGGCACTGTGATCGACGCAATCAAAACCAGCAACCGGCGCATATTTCCGCATCCGCTTTTCAGGAAAAGCCGGGAATTTCAAAACAACTTTTATAAAACAAGCATTTTATATGACTTTAAATATATAATACAATCGGCACATATAATCACAAGTGTCATATATGCACATTTACAGGCAACCAAGATTCGCAAACGTCACTCTGGTTACCAACATAACCACTGCAACTCTTACAATAGATTCGAAAAATATAGTAAAATAATGTACAATTACGTTGGAGCAATTCACAGCAGAGTATTCATACTGAACATACAAAACCCCAACCCCAGTCACACTAGAAATCCAAAACTCGTATCACATACAAAAATATGGTGGTATATATAAATAATTATTTGAGTAAATTCAAGTGCACAGATTATTCGTGAATTAATAATGGCATGCTTCTTAAAATGCCGGTACCTCCTTCCACAAATCGCGATTTAGCAGAAACCCCATTAAAACTATTAAGTAAACAGTAATCAGTCTTTGATTTGTGCAAGGAATTACGTCTGCAGCGACCGCAAAGTCAAAAGCCACTCTGCGGCCGAAGTTATGGTTGATAGTTAGATCATGACAAAACGGTTCTTATCTGTTTCATAAGTTGCTCCTTGGCACCGGACTCCGCAGCACCAGGGCACTCTCCGCTGAGATGATCGGCAACGAATTCTCACAGTGGTAGTTTATCAGGTGACTCACGCTCTGAAACATCCGATCCTTTGTACGCACCTGAAACAATAAATAAATATCAGTAGAATCACCACATCAATAACAAATCAATCATAATTGCACGTTGGAATTCCACAATATTTCATAACTCTACCGTATTTATGATTATAACCGCACGAATAGTTGTATCAATTTAACTATTGACAACATTTGTCGTATCTAATGAAAAACAACAACTATTTTTTATAATGGCGGAACGACATTCATATTTAATTTTATGTAATTTGCTTATTTTAATACTTATTATTGTAATTACCGACCCAAGGGAGCAAACCTGCTACTTATAATTTTGCCTCTATGAATTTCGCCTTTGTCACCTTTGTTGCCATAAGTATGCCTGGCTTAAAATTGCAGCCCTAAGTTCCAAATTGAATTATACATATAGGATAAACGATAAAAAAAAGCTTAACTACCCTGAAATTAAACGAAAAACCGGTAATTATTTAATTCAGATTTAAGAAATACAAGAGTTCCATATAGACAAATGTTTTCATGCGTGAACAAACAAACAAAAATGAATACAATCATAAAATGTGAATTGAAGTTTATGTTTTTTATAGTCACAAAAAATTGTAAATATCGACAAATAATCTTGTCTAACATAAAGATAATCTGAAAATAATCACAAACTCCTGCATCAATTTAGTAGATCAATAATCAGCTGTAATCAGTTAGTGAAATTGATAGGTAAATCATGTGCAATCATATAAGTAATCATGTCATAAAAATTGATATGTGTATTCCCACTAAGAGCAGAAATATAATTCGTGTTAACGAGTCTTTAAGTTAGTCATCAGAATTGCATGCAATAGCAATAATGAACAATATTTTAATCTATATACAGGGTGTCAGTTATTATTTAAATTAAGAAAGTTTGTATAACAATCTCAATATCCGTGACTCATGAATATTTAAATTTTACTAAAAAAGTGCCTTAAATTAGTAAACACAGTTTAACTGTAACTTGCAATGTAAGTTCTCATATATTGCACACATCTGTGGAATTTTGCCGTTGAAAAAGTTTCGGCTTTAATAAAGAAATAACAGTCATAATACAGTAGTGGCAGCTGAGAGAAAACTGTGCAGGCAGAGGAAAATTGAAAAGGGGTAGTCCCTACAAAAAAATTGGGTGTAGTTGTTTCGAGTTCGTGCCTCCGTGTAGAGAATGATTATTATATGTAGATGTCCTTAAATATATATCAGCTTCAAGTGGCTGGCTGGAACAATGCCAAAATCAACGAAAAAATAAAAATAAAAATAAAAGAATAAATGTGCTATGATTACGTAAATGCCATCGACTTAACAAAGGAAAGCGTGTCACACATATAGTCGACCCTCTTTTCATGCGGTTCTAAATGGCATGTTACGAGGATTTGGAGAGAAGGCAATCAATAATTGGAGAAGAATGTTAGAATAGTATACAAGATCAAATTTTTACAATAAAGCAAATTACAGAGAAAACAATAAGCAAGCATATTTATGTTTCCTAGAGCCCTTTTGCTGAAATTATGATTACACGTCTGAATAATCGCTTGCAAATCACTGAATCGAAGGTGAGCCTAATCAACTGTGATTAAAAACTTTTCATTAATTATAGATATTAAATCATACATTAATTAAATTACATTAATAACAACAGCAGACAACACCAGTCAAGAAAGGTAATATGCACAATGGTATGGTATAAGAAACAGGCGGGGAAATATAGTATGTATGCTCTGGTAAGTGCATTGACCAGAAATGAACCCGTCAACTAAAGGTAATAAAGAATTAACCCAAACAATATCTTCAATATCTACTGCTTTAAATATGTAAGATCATGCTCGGTAAAAATCCCCACCAGTATTTGCATGGCAGCAATGGACCAGCTAAAACACTTCAAAAGTAAGTCACTGGAGTTAAGACTAATAATGGCAATATGAAAAAGTTATTGGAATTCATAAGTATATTGGGCTCAAAACAAATCGATGGGGGCGCTGCAAAACTACTTGTTTCACTAGTTCTTATATCTGCTGCTGCTGAAAACAAATGCTAAGGTGGCGCAATTGTTGCACATTTACAACTGATGTATACTTGTTTCGCTAGTTCTATATCTGCCACTAGACGTCATATTGAAATTGTGTTGAGCCCTATATCCACAATTTATTTTTTCATATGTTTGGCTGCCTCACTAACACCATGCAATGTATATGCAAGTACAAATCGTATCCTTACATACAGAAGTGATTTGTTTTTAAATTAACCACAAGTGTCCTTAAAGTATTATAAAATCGTAACAAATTATGATGAACAAGTCATGCAAAAATTCTGTGAGTTATGAGGCAATAGATACTTACAACACCTTCGGGATCAATTAGCAGCAGATGTTTTTTGGTATTAACTTGCATGCCGGAAAGTACATATTGTCCCGCCGTGTTAGGGGACTCCCGGACGAGGAAGTCGCCGTCTTTCAGGAGCCGCTTTTCAGCTTCCGCCCGGCTAATCTGCCCATGGAACCAGATCTCGTTCTCCAGAGCGGTGAACTGTGCCGCCTCGCTCTTCCTGTACGGCAATGAGGACGTCTGCTGGTGATGTGTGAACGGTTCTGCGGTAATCAACAGTTAGTGGGATAAAATATGTTATTAAAGGGTACGTACGCATGTCAAAGACGTCACGTTCCCTAGAAATTATGACGCTGTCGTTCACATACTCATGTGACTGGGATTCATGTATTGGAGTTTCTGAGTTGAGATCTATAAGGTTCGGTGTTTGTACTGCAGGCAACGTAGTGAACGGTTGCACGAGTGTGGGTAAGGGTGGGACCGGCGGAGGTCCGTAGTCAGGCGGAACCTTGCCCGGTAAATCATTGTAGTAATCTTTGTCTGCATCGCCGCCCGATGAGGTGCTCGGTTTACCGACGGCTAATCTGCATTGCAAGTGAGAAAAGTGAGTAAATACAACCCGCAACGTCTGCGGATCACTTACGCAGGTTTCATATACTGTTTGTACCGCAATTCAAACGCTTGCCCTATCGTTGATATAACATCTTTAGCCAAGCCTCCCCCACATTCAAGGACATAACAAGCACGCCAGTCATTCCAATCTTTAGCGATATAAGCGACAAAGTCCAGAGTATCCTTAAAACATAACGTTACATAAGCGACATATAGATACATTTGGCTTTTTAATTACCGTATCACCTCCCGAGGCAAAGGAGATTCGAGGCATGTCGTGAGTAGCAATTACCTCGCCAGAGTCGAATGATGTTAACTTTAAGCTTGTACTGGATATGTTAAGGTTCACGTTGGTACCTGCGAATTCCATTTTAGGCTCCTCCGCAATTGCTTTCAGTACTTTCTTGTCAATCCTGCGCTTCTTGTCGGCAGTTTTTAAGCCGGCCGCTTCGCAAACTCGACTGATGCATACCCTATTGATAGCTAATGTTAGAACTGTTGGAGTTGTATGCAAGGTATACATACTTGGCAACGTTCGATCTCGTCTTGAAATCGAGGACTTTCATCGAGACTCGCACTTCAAGGCAGCCAATGTACTGTACAGGAAATCGGAGTATGGTAATTTAAGCAATGTTTATTTATGTTAACACTTACTCTCACAGCATATGTAGCTCCCTGCTTAGAAATTACTTTATCCGAGTGTATCCAGCCGTTCGTGGGCTTGCTGATAAACCCGGACATTATTGCAATTGGTATTTTATTTGTACTTCAGACTGCCGTTTATGAATCATGAATTAGTGGTATTTTGTAATGGAATGCAGGAAACCGTCGCCCGTATCACAAAGGATATAAAGATCATTTGTACTAAGCACTGGCAGAATGATATAACACAGGAAGTGCTTTTTCCTTGTACGAATACACCAGGGCGCGTGCGGTCTAGCCCATTTGTTACGATTCACCGAGAGAACGCTGGAATTATTAGGTGAATCATTATAGAACGGTTACACCTAGTCGTAGTAAAATGTATGTGTAAGAAAAATGTTTATAAATAAGCATCCAAGTTTGACATTGATAGATTGCGCCACCTGGTGGCGAGTAACGATAACTCTGAATTGAAACTTTAGTTTCATAGTTACACCACAGATGACTACAGGGTGGCACAAATTAAAGCAGGACCGTACGGCACAATATGCTCAGCCCCGAAATTCTAATTTTATTATTACGATTGCAATTGGTTTGGCAAAAACAATGTTAACGTAATGTGATGCATATATTAGTTGTATATACGTATATTTGTTACTTCAATACACCTTATCGTTTTATTAACCACCGGGAGCGTATACTTTGTGATACACTGCAAAACAGTAAAACATGTAAATAAATAAATGCACTTTGAACTTTGTTGGTATCACACTTTATTATTACTATAGTCGCTATAGTTTCGACTATACACGCTGGTCATTAACGTACGTATAATGAACCAAATTATAATTCCGTTAATGCGTGTATGATCGAAAGTATCCTCACTATTGTAATATTAAAGTGTGATACCACCAAAGTTAAAAGTGCATTATATATTTACACCTTATCCTTGTTGTAGTTTTTAATATTCAATAAATAAATATAAATATACGACATAAAATTATTTCTTCTATGTACTGCTGGATTTCTGGGATAAAATTATGTGGATAAGAAAATAAATGTTCATACTCTAGAATTGTTGAATACTTACTAGAATTTAAATAAATGCTATAATGGGTCTCTCCCTACTCTCATAAATTTTTGCACAAATCTTCAAATCTCTACAAAGTTTTGATTAGTATAGTCTGAAGAGGAACATTTTAGCTTCCAATAACGGTAAAGTACACATTTCTATCCATCGTATTTACTGATCCAGGTGCCTCTAAATTTGAGCAATTCTTATTCGAATTTAAATAAATTTCTATTGGGTCTCTCCCTACTCTCATCAATTTTTCGAACACTAACTTTCGGTTAGTATAGTCCGAAGAGGAACCTTTTAGCTTGCAGGAACCACAAAGTACATATTTTTATCCTTCGAATTAACTCGTCCAGTTCCTATAAAAGTTAAGCAACACTTGACTCGACTTTAAATACATACCATACTGGGCCTCTCCCTACTCTCAGAACTATTTTGAAATCTCTACAACAAAGTTTCGGCTAGTATAGTTTGAAACGAAATATTTTAGCTTCCAGTAACTGTAATGTACATATTTCTATTATTCGTATTTACTCCTCCAGCTGCCTTTACAGTTGAGCAATATTTACTCGAATTTATACAAATGTTATAATGGGAAAAAAGCATTCTCAAGAATCTATTCATTTATTATTAATTCAATGCGAAGTAATGCTTATAAACTAATTGTGTGTGTTTTGATTTATTTATTTAAGCATTAATTAATTTCCCTTACTTTTGTTATTTATTCATGAAAAGGATTACTTTATTATAAATTGTGTTTGATGTGTAATATTGGTGTTGAATTAATTTAGGGTGTGAGAATAGATAGGGAACTGTTGAGTGAAAATTAATGCGGTAGGAGGAAATGTTGATTGACGTGAGGAAATAAGAGGCGGACACTTGTTAGTCGGTGGGCCCTTTATGGATCAAAGCATTAGATAAACTATGACGCAGCGCTTCCTTTGCATTAAGTGCATTTATTTATGGACGAAAAAAATAAATAAATAAATAAAAAATTAATGGTGGTGCATTTGCAGAAGTGCGGAAATTCGCTGGGTCGGCCTTCATTTCGTCAGCCCGGAGCCGTTAAACTCGATTTAGCTTGGATGGTAAAAGTCTCGCTTTGCGTGCCACTTCGGGTTTAGGAGTCTCCGCAGTTTCAGTTTCCGATGTATCCGTCTTATTAGCTTCCTGATTCCCGAAAGCCAGTCCCAGTAGATTGCCGAAGAAGGCTAGCCCTTGCTGGGCGGATTCGTTGACGGCTGCGAGCAGTTCCTCCTCGCTAAGTCCCCCGGATTCGGCCCTAAAACGCAAGGGAACTTAATTGCGACACTAGAAAAAATGAATAAGGGCGCCGCCGGTTTGGAAAAACATTAGGAAAAAGTTCGTGATAAATGTCCAAGGGAAGGAACGTAAATTCATAAAGCGTTTCCGGAAGTACTGGGGCGGAGCTGCGGCAGTGTTGTTTTTTTCTTCTATCGATCTTTAATTACGCAGCCCCGCTGTCTTCTTTCCAGAAGGGCAATAGCCAGAAAACTTACTGTGTGCTATTTGTTTTATCGGTGTCGTTATTGATGGGCTCGGTTTCTGTCGTGGCTTCTTCGTCAAGCTTCATTCCATCCGGGCCCATAGTAAAACAACCGATGTTAAATTGGGTCTGTATATCACCCAAAAGTTTAGGCTCTAATTGCAGGCAACCCTTCAATCCATCATTGTGGGGTTCCAAACTCGAAAACCTAGCGCACACCTCGGCGAATTTTGCAAGAAGTGACATGCAAGTGGGCGCAGGGTCGCGACCCTTCACTTGCTCGCTGTGAAGGAGGCTCTCCCCGTACGACACGTTCACCAGCAAACCCTCCTCCTGGGACAGATATTTCATGTTCACGCAGCCTGCAACAGAACAGAGGATCGCTGCAGTCGCACCGAGACCACACTTCCGGAATCGGAAGCGCCCCATATACCTGGCCCGCCTAGGTCCACGAAGGTGATGTTGAAGTCCACGCAGCACATGCACGATGGGCCGTCGCAGCTGCACGTCCTCTCACCTCCAGACTCGATATTGTCATCACGTTTCTCCACGACTTCTGCCTTCTCTGCATCCCAATACAACAGATCTAAAACAGCAATAACATAAAAATACTCGCAGGTCTACTATTAATTGGATGACCTACACTTTCACCACTTTAACACCAATCTAAGAAACAAATATGCAACAAAAAGTAAAAGCAGTTTAAGTGAATATTATTCCTACTAATTGATTCCAAGGAGTATTGGTAGATTGAGGTTAGTGAAGCAATCTTTTTTTTTGTATGATGGAAATAGACATTTTCATGGTACCCATCTTCTAAAACTTTGGAATAATCACTTCATTCATTGAGTTATTGCTGTGTCACAAAATGAATGTAAAGACTTACGTAAAGCTTGTGGTTACTTGGGGTATCAAACTTTAAAAAGTATCTAAAGAAGCAGTTTAAAAAAATGGAATAAATAATACACATCCATCAAAATTTTGGAATAACCACTTCACCCATCTATTTTTATACCCACTCAATAGTATTTGTACGAACTGAATCCAACGAGTGCTAATAAAAGAATCTTGTTTTGAAAGATGAAAATTGAAATTCTGATACTAAACATCTTTTAAAGCTAGATTTATGGTGTATTTTTGCAGATTTCAATAGAACTTGTACAAAATTGTACGGAATTTCTAGCATCCAATGCTATTTTTGCCCAACAATAGCACTACAACAGAATTCAATACAATTCCTACAAATTTCGATAAATTTAATGTAACTTACATAAATTTGATACAACTTCGACACAATTCAATGTAACTCTTAGAATTCGAAAGTCTCTGATCATTGTTTAAAAGAATAATATTTATATAGAATTGAATATAATTGACAGGATTCGATATATTTCATTCAGAATCTGATGATAGTATAATGAAATTTATAAGAAATTTATAAAATGCAATGGCTTATTTTATACAAATAGCAACTTACTAAAACTGAAACCAAAATTCCTCGAAAATGCTCAGAATGATAACATCTTATTACCTATAGAGTTATTATCTGGGATTATCTATACGCTTTTTTGTAGGCTTATAATTTTGGAAATTATTTAGGAAATTTGATTCGTGGTTTTATAGGAGAAATTTATATTCAAGTTTAAAGAAATGTTAAAACCACGAATTTGTTGTTACTATTCACAGAGAGAAGGCGCTGGAATGAATAGGTCAATCATAGAACGGTTACACCTAGTGATAGGAAATGTATGTGTAAGCAAAATATTTATAAGTAAGCGTCCAACATTTGACATTGACAGATTGCGCTAACGGTGGCGAGTAGCGTCACTTCTGAATTCAAACTTTAGTTTCATAGTTACAGCACAGATTGCGAAGGGTTGCATAAATTAGAGCATGACCGTACTGGCTCAATCTGCTCATGAATTAAATAAAACAATTTTACTTTGTTACTTCCACTAACACGTTTATTTTACAAAAATAATTTAGTCACTGCAGTTTCGACTACTCTATACTCATTGTCAAACTAAGTGACTAAAGTCAAGACTAAGTCACTAAATTATTTTTGTAAAATAAATGTGTTAGTGGAAGTAACAAAGTAAAATTGTTTTATTTAATTCATTTACCATGTTCCACAAAGTAACGGCTACCAGTATACAGTATTCAATATGCTCAGTTGTCAAATAGTAATTTTATTGTTACGATTGTGTAATTGCTTGGAGACAAACTATGTTAACGTAATGTGGTGAACACATTAGATTGTATATACGTATATATGTTACTTCAATTCACCCTATCGTTTTATTAACCACCGGGAGCGTATACTTCGTGCTACATTGTAAAATATGTAAATAAATAATACATTTTTAACTTTGTTGGTACCACACTTAATTATTACTACAGTCGCTATAGTTTCGACTGTAAACGCTGGCTATTATCGAATTTATAATGAACGAAATTATCCTTGTTGTAGTCTTTAAAATACATACAATAAGTAAGTATGAGTATAAGATATAAAATAATTTTTCTATGTACAAAGCAATTCGTAGGATAAAATTATACAGTTAAGCGAGACTATATTGAAAATAAATCTTCACTATTTAGAATTGTTGAATATTTATCCAAATTTGAATATATGCTACAATGGATCTCTCCCTACACTCATCAATTTTTCGAACACAGCTACGAAATTTTGATTAGTATAGTATGAAGAGGAACATTTTAGCTTCCAGTACCCGTAAAGTACATATTTTGATCATTCGTATTTACTCGTCCATTTGCCTTTAAAGTTGACCAACACGTACTAGAATTTAAATTAATTCCTAATGGGTCTCTTTCTACTCTCATCAATTTTTCGAACATCTCTACATAGTTTCGGTTAGAATATGCAGAAGTGGAACATTTTTTATTCCAGTAACCGTAAAGTAGATATTTCTACTCTTCCTATTTACTCCTCCTGTTGCTTTCAAAGTTGAGCAACATGTAACTCTAATTTAAAAATATGCTAATAGTTTTACGAATGCTGGGTGAGAGATCTATATTAATATTGTAAGTAGAACATAGTTTCGGTTAGAATAGGCACAAGTGGAACATATTTTATTCCAGTAACCGTAAAGTACATATTTCTACTCTTCCTATTTACTCCTCCTGTTGCTTTCAAAGTTGAGCAACACGTAACTCTAATTTAAAAATATGCTAATAGTTTTACGAATGCTAGGTAAGAGATATATATTAATATTGTAAGTAGAACATAGTTTCGGTTAGAATAGGAAGAAGTGGAACATTTTCGATTCCAGTAACCGTAAAGTACATATTTCTACTCTTCGTATTTACTCCTTCTGTTGCCTTCAAAATTGAGCAACACGTAACTCGAATTTAAAAATATGCTAATAATTTTACGAATGATAGGCAATAGATGTATGTTAATATTGTAAGTAGATATTCTAGGATCATTTTCTATAAATTATTGCATGTAGTATTGTATGTATTGTAAATATTCTATGTATGGAAATTTTGATAGAATTTTATACATACATAATTCCAATAAAATTATCATTTAAAAGATATTAAGATATTTAAGATAAGTTGATTTCATCATAAAAAAATAAATATTCTACTAAATTTCTTGAAAATTATTCACACTGACACGCGTGATGAATATCTACTTAAGAGGATCCTACAAATTTAGAAAATTGTAGACGACATAATTCGAGATAAGCGGGACATATTTTTAAATTACTAATATTTTCTGGCAATTTTGTTTCTAATAAACAATGTTTTCATGTCTAAGGGCTTAACTTCTTTAGGGTAACTTTTTAACTAAGATGAATCGGACCTATGTACACATAGTTTTTTTAAATTCAGAATTGCATCACCTTTAATCTGCCAAAGTTTGCCACCGATCACCCTATATTTCAATAATTTTCAATATATCAATGGCGAGAATATAATTTTACAAAACCAATGAATTTAAAAAATATCTGAACAATAATAAGTAATTTTGTAATCCCATTCCTGATTTCCTAAAGTTATGGAAGTACTTTCATGAAAACATTGCTTATTGCTCGTGGTATGACAAAAATTGCTTTACAATAATAATTATAAGATACGCTGGTTTAGTTCAAATAATCTTGAGAACGAAAATAATAATTGTGGTACCTTTTCTTCACTATATTTATTGGTGATTAAATGTACATTTCGGTCACACGTGACCATAATTATTAGTGACCGAAATGTACATTTAGACACCAATAAATATAGTGAAGAAAAGGTACCACAATTATTATTTTCTTTAACAATTTCCTTCACGTGCTGAACAACATACAGTGTGGCTAACTTATTCTCGCTCGGAAAATTGCTGCTAGAGAAATGAAAATTTTGGAAAACATCTGATTGGTAGTTATTGGACACTTGATACCTTTTAAAATTATTTTCGAGTATACAGAGTGTACCATAAATCCGGGACACAAAATTTGGTCTCTTTTTTAAATTGATCACACTATATATTATTTCATTTTTAGAACCCGCTTTATTTTCCGTAAAATTATTTTCGAGTATACAGAGTGTACCATAAATCCGGGACACAAAATTTGGTCTCTTTTTTAAATTGATCACACTATATATTATTTCATTTTTAGAATCCGCTTTATGTGGGCTTCACAAATCATTTTTATCGGTCTCTTATAATAAGGTTTTGTTGAATTTTTTTCCACGTCCATGATTTTTTGTTAAATTTTATTAAGATGTGAATAACTTGGCAACGTTGCATCTGATCTCAAAAAATAACAATGATTTGTGAAGCCCACATAAAGCAGATTCTAAAAATGAAATAATATACAGGGCGATCAATTTAAAAAATAGACCAAATTTGGTTCACGGATTTATGGTACACTATGTATACTCGAAAATAATTTTAAAAGGTAGCACATCATTTGCATCATTTCATTGGTCTCTTATAATAAGGTTTGTTGAATTTATGTCCCCGTCCATGATGTTTTGTTAAATTTTATTAAAAATTGAATAGCTTGGTAACGTTGCATCTGATCTCAAAAAATAAAAATGATTTGTGATGCCCACATAAAGCAGATTCTAAAAATGAAATAATATACAGGGTGATCAATTTACAAAAGAGACCAAATTTTGTTCCCGGATTAATGGTATACTCTGTATAAAATAATTTTAAAAGGTAGGTAGGTGGTTATCAAGTGTCGAATAACTTCCAATCAGATGTTTTAGTAAATTTTCATTGGTCTAGCAGCAATGGTCCGAGCGAGGATAGGTGGGCCACCCTGTATATTATAATCTGAGAAGATGAATAATTTATGTTACTGTGTGTTAAATGGAGCAGTGGATTAATGTACGCTTTAGATATGAAGTTCATTAATGTTTTATTTGGGATGGGAAATATATGTAAGATTTCTAGCGTAACTGTTTAAATTATTTTATTGTATTTATAATTAGATGTTTTGTTGTATTAATTATGGGATAGGCAAGGAGGATGTGTTGGTTGTGAACGTTTGTGTGTTTGTATGAGCTGGAAAGTGGATTAAATATTTATGGTGAAATCCCCGTTAAATTTGTACATTAAGTTTAATGTAATGCCTGTCGGTAAATAAATAACAGGATGTGTGGATTTATATGAATTTTATAATTATGTTAATAGGGCCTTAAAATTGTTATTTATAAATGGGACGTTATGTAAATGCTGTAGTGAAATATTTCGAGTCTCGGGCAGTGAAATATTAAGACGGAATGGAGGAGCGTCGGCTAGAATCGACGTTTGGAATTTGAAATAAGGGGATTAGCGTTTTTATGAATTTTAAAATCTAAAGAAATAAGGTAAATATTTACTCACCCAAAATGTTGGCGGACGAAGCCAGAGTAAAAGCGATGGTGACGAGGAGCAAACGCAGGAACACGTTTCGCTGCATAGCGCAATGTTTTGAGGTGGTCAGTATCAATGATGGCCTGTGCTGGGCTCTTGCTCGCGTTCAGTATGCCCGGCACGGTTGTCTTCGAGGTTCTTCGGTCCTTGGCCGTTATGGAGGTCAGTGGGTCACCCACTTCTTCACCATCTACAGCTAGCTTGAGGTGTCTTCTCCGCCGCCGCCCCTCTGACCGACACTCATGAAAACGAAAACGCACAATTCCCATTTCCACCGCCTGCATATGCTATAGATATCGTTGATCTTCGATCTTGTTACGTGCAGCACTCTTCTTCGCCTTTCTAGACGATTCATTTCACCGGGAATTCTAACGCGACGTACGGGTCCGCAATTACTATCGGTTTCACGTGTGGCACACATGAAAAATAACCACTCCGGGCCATACAAATCTACCCCTGCCCTGCCTCTAAACAGGCGACATGTTAAGACACCGCAAGCCGGCGTTTGATTAATTTGCGGCACGTAAACCCAATGGACGTATATGTGCATTAGCAAGTACTGCCGGCATGATTCGTGCCGTTTCTAATCCGGTGCATGTTGTTTTATTTAATAAATGTTCGCACGTAAACCAAACAATGCGCGACGAAAACAAATTGATTTCACATAAATTTCGCGATCAAAGGCTACAGGTCCATTTCAATAATCGATCCGTTCACTCCGACGCTACAATCTCATTTACAATTAACAATTCCAATGAATATTTATGCGGTGCTCTAATAAAAGTGCACCATACCTGAATTTACATCACAAATTCCATTTCTGAGACTAGCCAATTTTCAATTAACTCATTCAATCTGTTTAATATTTACGCAACAGAATCAACAAGTCGAGCATATTCATTAAAAAATTATACCTCAATGTTACAGGTGATTGAATTTACTGAAAATTTTGAAGCAGTAACGATAAAATTTGGCTTATTTTATAGCCCTATGTTGATGCTGTTAACTACCTTTAAACCAAAGGTCAGCCTATCAAAAATTTCAGCGAAAAGAAATTTGCATCGAAAAAAATTTAATAAAAAAAGTTGAAGCGTTTCAAAATTTTCTTCACACGTGGCGGCGATTATCTGTCTTTAGAGTTTTGTAACATATTTTTGCCGGTATATGTAGAAAATTGTTTGTGAAGTTGAAGGCTTTTGACCAATTTCTGGCATCTCAGCATTACCCATAGATTTGTGTTCAAATACAAAATTTACATCCATAGATCGAATAATCAAACATTAGTGGTACAAAAAACTGATTATTTTGACGTGTATATGCGTTAGTACCGGCAATAGTGATAAAACCATTGCGCGCGCACTGGTTCGTGATCACTACTGCTGTACGCGCGAACACAACTAAAACCACTCGAAATCGCCAAAACGTGATACCGTAAACATAGAGGACGATCAACAGAGTGGCATACCGTTGAAATGGAGCCGAAACAGAACGGTGAATCCACTTTGCAATGAAATCTACACACGGGCTTTTACAATAATAATTCGACGCATACCAAGTAACACGAGTCGCATGAAAATTCATAAAACAGACATGAATTCCACTCGGGCATTACGAAATGACGCGCTGTAGATAATGCCCACACACGCGCGGACACAAAGGCCTTTCAATACTTAATATTAAAATCCCGCGCGCCGGCATTTGCCGCTAAAGTACATCGCACACCTCGGAGAAGCCCCTCTTGCAAAAATGCAATGTCATAAGAGACTCGCATTCCTGCCGAATCGCGTGTAGAATGAAAGAATGGATATCCGCCGTGGTCCACTTCCACCTCGCGCTCATATAGGTATGAAAATTTAAATTCTATATTTTTGCCGAGATCTCGCCTGCCGGAGCCGAAATTGCTCCGGATAATGCCGGATTAAATGGAAGCTGAAACACTTGAATTTGACGGAAATCGCACAAAGGTGGAAAGGAAATTGTATACAATGCAATCAGAAAAGGCTGCACGTATCCAGTATACGATATTAATGCAATAAGAATATACTGGAGATTTATCTATCAAATTATGGGGTAAAACTCTTCGCACTACTTATATTCATTTGAACTATATTACCCCCATATTATCTCGAATAGTAGAAATAACTACTGTCGAATGTTCCTTGAAACTTGATGAGATAATGTTGCTTTTTATAGGAACATTGTATGTGGATTTGAGTTTACACCATTATCATCATCAGTCATCAGCATTCCAGTATTTCACATTTGCCCCTCCATTGCGGCTAAAATCTACGGCAGAAAATCAGGAACAGAACAGATACAAAATGCTTGGATTAATGGGGAACTTCATCCAGATTTATAAAACCTGTATAATAATCCATAGCTGTTATGTCGGGTGTCTGCAGAGAACCATACGCCAATTATGTTGGTATCTTGGATTTTACCACAATGGAAAAAATACCTCAACAACAAAACAAGGGAGAAATACGAAGAATACGGCAAATATGTTGGTATCTTGGATTTTACTTCAATGGAAAAAATACCTCAACAACAAAACAAGGGAGAAATAAGAAGAATACGGCAAATATGTTGGTATCTTCGATTTTACCTCAATGGAAAAAATACCTCAACAACAAAACAAGGGAGAAATACGAAGAATATAAAAAATGCAAGAAACAAGATAAAGCAGATAATGCGCAAGAACAAACAGAAGCAATGGGAAGAATTTGGAGACAAACTCGAAAGAAATAGGACGGAAAACCAATAACTATCCTACAGCGTAATCAAAAGGAACGGACAAGACAAAGAAGCAAGAGAGAGAGAGAAAGAGTCATAAGAAGCAAAAAACGGAGAAGTACTAAGGGAAGAAAAAGAAATAGCAGAAATATGGAAGGAATACTTAAAAGAAGTATTGGGAATCACAGAAGATGAAGAGGAGGAGAACAAAGAGAGAAATGGGGGAGAAGCAGATAAGGAAGAGGGAGAAGATATAACAGAAGAAGTGAAAACATCAATAAAGGAACTGAAAAATGGCAAAGCGGCAAAGCGGCAGGAAGTGACAGAATCACCAGTGAAATGATCAAACACATGAGCACAAAAGGACAGGATAAGCTACAGTATATAATAAGGAAAGACGGAGAAAACACCGAGCGACTGGCAGACAGCAGTCATACTACCGAAATTTAAAAAAGGGGATAAGAAGGAATGTAAAAATTACAGAGGAATAACCCTATTAATCACAGCGATGAAAATATACGTAAAAACATAGACAAAAGGTTAAGGAAAGTAATAGAAAAGATACTACAAGACCAACAAAGCGGATTTAGAAGCGAAAGAAGCATACAGGACAACATATTCACGCTCAAGTAAACTTACGAAAAACGAGATGCAAACACAAAAATATACATAGCGTTTCTAGATCTAGAGAAAGCATTCGATAAGGTACCAAGAGCGAAACTAGGTAAATACTGAAACAAAGGAAGGTAAACGACAAAATGATAAGGACAATTAAAAAATATATACGAAAACAACACCAACACAGTAATATGCAACAACACACAATCAGAAACATTTAAAACCAAAAATGGGCTAAGACAGGGAGGGAGTCTAAGTCCCACACTATTCATTACCACCTACATGGACGACATAATAAAGAAATGCACACCAGAGAGCAACAAGAAATGGATAGTAGGCTACAAAAACATGGAAAAATAGGAATATCGGAAGGAGCATTTGCAGGTGATGTAATAATAATAACAAGAACATCAAAACAGCTACAAGAAAGAGTAAACTTATTGAACACAGTACTAAAGGCAAAAGAAATGACGCTGAAGATAAACAAAACAAAAGTAATGGTAGTAGGGAAACAGGAGCAGATACAAATAGAAATTGACAACAAAAAATTTAAACAAGTAGAGACATAAAAATACCTGAGAGTAGAACTGGATGAAGAAGGAAATGAAGAGACGGAAATAAACAGCAGAATAAGAAAAACTCAAAAACTATACCAGGCATTCAATAACACAATCATAAACAAAAAATAAATAAGTAAAGAAACAAAAAGTAAAGTGTACAAAACAAAATACCGACCAATACTAACATTGGGATGCGAAACGTGCTGGACAGAACGGGAAAAAAATAAAATACAAGCAAGCAAAGTGAAAATACTAAGAAGAATCAAAGGAGTAACGAAAATAGACAAAATAAGAAGCACAAAAATAAGAGAAGAATTAGACATAGAGCCAATACAACAATATATGGAAAAACGACAGCTCGGATGGCGGGGACATATGCAAAGAATGGACAACCAAAGAATAGTGAAAAAGTATGGAAAGCAAAGCCAAACAAAAAGAAAAAGAAAGGAAGACCGAGAAAGACATGGGATGACAGAATGAAAACAATAACAGAAGAAAAAGGGAAAATATGAAAAGAAGCGAAAGAACTAGCGAAGAACAGGACCAAATGGAATAACTTAATGAAACAGTAACTGAAGAAGAAAAAAAAATCATTCTGTCTAATGCGGGAACTAATGCGAGGTGCGTGTTCTGCTGAAGGTCAAGAATGCGAATGTGTCCATGTACCTGGGCCGTCCTTTGAGGGTTGCGTAGACGTAGGTGGTACTCCATACTGTTGATGTTGGTATTATTGTGTGTGGTGTTCGATTATTGATGCATCATTCTGTCTGATGCGGGAACTAATGCGAGGTGCGTGTTCTGCTCAAGGTCAAGAATGCGAATGTGTCCATGTACCTGGGCCGTCCTTTGAGGGTTGCGTAGACGTAGGTGGTACTCCATACTGTTGATGTTGGTATTATTGTGTGTGGTGTTCGATTATTGATGCATCATTCTGTCTGATGCGGGAACTAATGCGAGGTGCGTGTTCTGCTCAAGGTCAAGAATGCGAATGTGTCCATGTACCTGGGCCGTCCTTTGAGGGTTGCGTAGACGTAGGTGGTACTCCATACTGTTGATGTTGGTATTATTGTGTGTGGTGTTCGATTATTGATGCATCATTCTGTCTGATGCGGGAACTAATGCGAGGTGCGTGTTCTGCTCAAGGTCAAGAATGCGAATGTGTCCATGTACCTGGGCCGTCCTTTGAGGGTTGCGTAGACGTAGGTGGTACTCCATACTGTTGATGTTGGTATTATTGTGTGTGGTGTTCGATTATTGATGCATCATTCTGTCTGATGCGGGAACTAATGCGAGGTGCGTGTTCTGCTCAAGGTCAAGAATGCGAATGTGTCCATGTACCTGAGCCATCCTTTGAGTGTTGCGTAGACGTATGTGGTACTCCATACTGTTGTTGTTGGTATTATTGTTTGTGGTTTCGGTTATTGATGCATCATTCTGTCTGATGCGGGAACTAATGCAAGGTGCGTTTTTCTGCTTTCAAAGAGGCCCTTTGGTCTTCAACACTTTCCCGGGCGACAGCGCGCCAGGGCTTCTTGCGGAGGGGTTAAGTATTGACTCTGGCTGATCATAAACCCTCTCTGAAACGGAGGTAGTCAGCTATGACGAGAGAGTCAGGTATATACAGTGCTGTCGTTGGGAAAGTATTAGGATCGATGGGTCAACACTGGTGAGTAGTATGCGCGGGTTTCATTTGCTCCTGCAAAGGTCAAGAATACGCATGTGTTTGTATACTTGGGCCTCCTTCGAGGGTTGCGTACACGTAGGTGGTACTCCATACTGTTGTTGTTGGTATTATTGTATGTGGTGTTCGGTTATTTTAGCATCATTCTTGCTGATGCGGGATTTATCGCTAGTCTTTAGACATAGATGGCATATGCTTTTCATGCAATGCGACAATGAGCGAGTAAGACATCTCTGTTCATCCGTAAGACAGAGATCATCCCAGTACGACCTATCTGTAGGTTAACTATAGGTGCGCAGTTTTATGCTTGGTGTGGTGGTTGGGAGGAAAAGTTAGGCCAATGGCAAATTGCTTTAGTTGGGCTGTGCTTCGAGGGTTGTTTATGCATACGTGGTACTTCATACTATTATTGTTAGTATTAGTGTGTGTGGTGTTCGATTATTGATGCATCATTCTGTCTGATGCGGGTACTAATGCGAGGTGCGTGTTCTGCTCAAGGTCAAGAATGCGAATGTGTCCATGTACCTGGGCCGTCCTTTGAGGGTTGCGTAGACGTATGTGGCACTCTACACTGTTGTTATTGGTATTATTGTGTGTGGTGTTCGATTATTGATGCATCATTCTGTCTGATGCGGGAACTAATGCGAGGTGCGTGTTCTGCTCAAGGTCAAGAATGCGAATGTGTCCATGTGCCTGGGCCGTCCTTTGAGGGTTGCGTAGACGTATGTGGCACTCTATACTGTTGTTGTTGGTATTATTGTGTGTGGTGTTCGATTATTGATGCATCATTCTGTCTGATGCGGGAACTAATGCGAGGTGCGTGTTCTGCTCAAGGTCAAGAATGGGAATGTGTCCATGTACCTGGGCCGTCCTTTGAGGGTTACGTAGACGTATGTGGCACTCTATACTGTTGTTATTGGTATTATTGTGTGTGGTGTTCGATTATTGATGCATCATTCTGTCTGATGCGGGAACTAATGCGAGGTGCGTGTTCTGCTCAAGGTCAAGAATGCGAATGTGTCCATGTACCTGGGCCGTCCTTTGAGGGTTGCGTACACGTAGGTGGTACTCCATACTGTTGTTGTAGGTATTATTGTATGAGGTGTTCGGTTATTGTTGCATCATTCTGGCTGATGTGGGAACTAATGCGAGGTGCGTGTTCTGTTCAAGGTCAAGAATGCGCATGTGTTTGTATACTTGGGCCGTCTTTCGAGGGTTGCGTATACGTAGGTGGTACTCCATACTGTTGTTGTTGGTATTATTGTGTGTGGTGTTCGGTTATTGATGCATCATTCTGGCTGATGCGGGAACTAATGCAAGGTGCGTTTTCTGCTTTCAAAGAGGCCCTTTGGTCTTTAACACTTTCTCGGGCGGCAGCGCGCCAGGGCTTCTTGCGGAGGGGTTAAGTACCGACTCTGGCTGATCATAAAACCTCTCTGAAACGGAGGTAGTCAGCTATTACGAAAGAGTCAGGTATATACAGTGCTGTCGTTGAGAAAGTATTAGGATCCATGGGTCAACACTGGTGAGTAGTATGCGCGGGTTTCATTTGCACCTGCAAAGGTCAAGAATGCGCATGTGTTTGTATACTTGGGCCGTTCTTCGAGGGTTGCGTACACGTAGGTGGTACTCCATACTGTTGTTGTAGGTATTATTGTATGAGGTGTTCGGTTATTGTTGCATCATTCTGGCTGATGCGGGAACTAATGCAAGGTGCGTTTTCTGCTTTCAAAGAGGCCCTTTGGTCTTTAACACTTTCTCGGGCGGCAGCGCGCCAGGGCTTCTTGCGGAGGGGTTAAGTACCGACTCTGGCTGATCATAAAACCTCTCTGAAACGGAGGTAGTCAGCTATTACGAAAGAGTCAGGTATATACAGTGCTGTCGTTGAGAAAGTATTAGGATCGATGGGTCAACACTGGTGAGTAGTATGCGCGGGTTTCATTTGCACCTGCAAAGGTCAAGAATGCGATGTGTTTGTATACTTGGGCCGTCCTTCGAGGGTAGCGTACACGTAGGTGGTACTCCATACTGTTGTTGTAGGTTTTATTGTATGAGGTGTTCGGTTATTGTTGCATCATTCTGGCTGATGCGGGAACTAATGCAAGGTGCGTTTTCTGCTTTCAAAGAGGCCCTTTGGTCTTTAACACTTTCTCGGGCGGCAGCGCGCCAGGGCTTCTTGCGGAGGGGTTAAGTACCGACTCTGGCTGATCATAAAACCTCTCTGAAACGGAGGTAGTCAGCTATTACGAAAGAGTCAGGTATATACAGTGCTGTCGTTGAGAAAGTATTAGGATCGATGGGTCAACACTGGTGAGTAGTATGCGCGGGTTTCATTTGCAGCTGCAAAGGTCAAGAATGCGCATGTGTTTGTATACTTGGGCCGTTCTTCGAGGGTTGCGTACACGTAGGTGGTACTCCATACTGTTGTTGTAGGTATTATTGTATGAGGTGTTCGGTTATTGTTGCTTCATTCTGGCTGATGCGGGAACTAATGCAAGGTGCGTTTTCTGCTTTCAAAGAGGCCCTTTGGTCTTTAACACTTTCTCGGGCGGCAGCGCGCCAGGGCTTCTTGCGGAGGGGTTAAGTACCGACTCTGGCTGATCATAAAACCTCTCTGAAACGGAGGTAGTCAGCTATTACGAAAGAGTCAGGTATATACAGTGCTGTCGTTGAGAAAGTATTAGGATCCATGGGTCAACACTGGTGAGTAGTATGCGCGGGTTTCATTTGCACCTGCAAAGGTCAAGAATGCGCATGTGTTTGTATACTTGGGCCGTTCTTCGAGGGTTGCGTACACGTAGGTGGTACTCCATACTGTTGTTGTAGGTATTATTGTATGAGGTGTTCGGTTATTGTTGCATCATTCTGGCTGATGCGGGAACTAATGCAAGGTGCGTTTTCTGCTTTCAAAGAGGCCCTTTGGTCTTTAACACTTTCTCGGGCGGCAGCGCGCCAGGGCTTCTTGCGGAGGGGTTAAGTACCGACTCTGGCTGATCATAAAACCTCTCTGAAACGGAGGTAGTCAGCTATTACGAAAGAGTCAGGTATATACAGTGCTGTCGTTGAGAAAGTATTAGGATCGATGGGTCAACACTGGTGAGTAGTATGCGCGGGTTTCATTTGCAGCTGCAAAGGTCAAGAATGCGCATGTGTTTGTATACTTGGGCCGTTCTTCGAGGGTTGCGTACACGTAGGTGGTACTCCATACTGTTGTTGTAGGTATTATTGTATGAGGTGTTCGGTTATTGTTGCATCATTCTGGCTGATGCGGGAACTAATGCAAGGTGCGTTTTCTGCTTTCAAAGAGGCCCTTTGGTCTTTAACACTTTCTCGGGCGGCAGCGCGCCAGGGCTTCTTGCGGAGGGGTTAAGTACCGACTCTGGCTGATCATAAAACCTCTCTGAAACGGAGGTAGTCAGCTATTACGAAAGAGTCAGGTATATACAGTGCTGTCGTTGAGAAAGTATTAGGATCGATGGGTCAACACTGGTGAGTAGTATGCGCGCGTTTCATTTGCACCTGCAAAGGTCAAGAATGCGCATGTGTTTGTATACTTGGGCCGTCCTTCGAGGGTTGCGTACACGTAGGTGGTACTCCTTACTGTTGTTGTAGGTATTATTGTATGAGGTGTTCGGTTATTGTTGCTTCATTCTGGCTGATGCGGGAACTAATGCAAGGTGCGTTTTCTGCTTTCAAAGAGGCCCTTTGGTCTTTAACACTTTCTCGGGCGGCAGCGCGCCAGGGCTTCTTGCGGAGGGGTTAAGTACCGACTCTGGCTGATCATAAAACCTCTCTGAAACGGAGGTAGTCAGCTATTACGAAAGAGTCAGGTATATACAGTGCTGTCGTTGAGAAAGTATTAGGATCGATGGGTCAACACTGGTGAGTAGTATGCGCGGGTTTCATTTGCACCTGCAAAGGTCAAGAATGCGCATGTGTTTGTATACTTGGGCCTCCTTCGATTGTTGCGTACACGTAGGTGGTACTCCATACTGTTGTTGTTGGTATTATTGTATGTGGTGTTCGGTTATTTTAGCATTATTCTTGCTGATGCGGGATTTA
Source organism: Othius punctulatus (assembly GCA_951805005.1). Classification (NCBI taxonomy): domain Eukaryota; kingdom Metazoa; phylum Arthropoda; class Insecta; order Coleoptera; family Staphylinidae; genus Othius; species Othius punctulatus. The sequence goes on from OX638147.1 coordinate 26,085,368, forward strand.
TCGCTAGTCTTTAGACATAGATGGCATATGCTTTTCATGCAATGCGAGAATGAGCGAGTAAGACATCTCTGTTGATCCGTAAGACAGAGATCTTCTCAGTACGGCATATCTGTGGGTTAAGGATAGGTGCGCAGTTTTATGCTCGGTGTGGTGGTTGGGAGGAAAAGTTAGGCCAATGGCCAATTGCTTTATGAGCTTATGTAGCTTTCATGCTACTTAATAACATAATATCTTTTATCGCTAGTGTTTAGACATAGAATGCATATGCTTTTCTTGCAATGCAAAATAATGAGTAAGTAAGACCACTCTGTTGAATCGTGTATCAGAGATCATCTCAGTACGACCTATCTGTAGGTTAACTATAGATGTGCAGTTTTATGCTTGGTGTGGTGGTTGGGAGGAAAAGTTAGGCCAATGGCCAATTGCTTTAGTTGGGCGGTGCTTCGAGGGTTGTTTATGCATACGTGGTACTTCATACTATTATTGTTAGTATTATTGAGTGTGGTGTTCGATTATTGATGCATCATTCTGTCTGATGTGAGAACTAATGCGAGGTGCGTATTCTGCTCAAGGTCAAGAATGCGAAAGTGTCCATGTACCTGGGCCGTCCTTTGAGGGTTGCGTAGACGTAGGTGGTACTCCATACTGTTGTTGTTGGTATTATTGTGTGTGGTGGTTGGTTATTGATGCATCATTTTGTCTGATGCGAGAACTAATGCGAGGTGCGTGTTCTGCTCAAGGTCAAGAATGCAAAAGTGTCCATGTACCTGGGCCGTCCTTTGAGGGTTGCGTAGACGTAGGTGGTACTCCATACTGTTGTTGTTGGTATTATTGTGTGTGGTGTTTGGTTATTGATGCATCATTCTGTCTGGTGCGAGAACTAATGCGAGGTGCGTGTTCTGCTCAAGGTCAAGAACGCGAAAGTGTCCATGTACCTGGGCCGTCCTTTGAGGGTTGCGTAGACGTAGGTGGTACTCCATTCTGTTGTTGTTGGTATTATTGTGTGTGGTGTTTGGTTATTGATGCATCATTCTGTCTGATGCGAGAACTAATGCGAGGTGCGTGTTCTGCTCAAGGTCAAGAATGCGAAAGTGTCCATGTACTTGGGCCGTCCTTTGAGGGTTGCGTAGACGTAGGTGGTACTCCATACTGTTGTTGATGGTATTATTGTGTGTGGTGTTTGGTTATTGATGCATCATTCTGTCTGATGCGAGAACTAATGCGAGGTGCGTGTTCTGCTCAAGGTCAAGAATGCGAAAGTGTCCATGTACCTGGGCCGTCCTTTGAGGGTTGCGTAGACGTAGGTGGTACTCCATACTGTTGTTGTTGGTATTATTTTGTGTGGTGTTCGGTTATTGATGCATCATTCTGTCTGATGCGGGAACTAATGCGAAGTGCGTGTTCTGTTTAAGGTCAAGAATGCGCATGTGTTTGTATACTTGGGTCGTCTTTCGAGGGTTGCGTATACGTAGGTGGTACTCCATACTGTTGTTGTTGGTATTATTGTGTGTAGTGTTCGGTTATTGATGCATCGTTCTGGCTGATGCGGGAACTAATGCAAGGTGCGTTTTCTGCTTTCAAAGAGGCCCTTTGGTCTTTAACACTTTCTCGGGCGGCAGCGCGCCAGGGCTTCTTGCGGAGGGGTTAAGTACCGACTCTGGCTGATCATAAAACCTCTCTGAAACGGAGGTAGTCAGCTATTACGAAAGAGTCAGGTATATACAGTGCTGTCGTTGAGAAAGTATTAGGATCGATGGGTCAACACTGGTGAGTAGTATGCGCGGGTTTCATTTGCACCTGCAAAGGTCAAGAATGCGCATGTGTTTGTATACTTGGGCCGTTCTTCGAGGGTTGCGTACACGTAGGTGGTACTCCATACTGTTGTTGTAGGTATTATTGTATGAGGTGTTCGGTTATTGTTGCATCATTTCTGGCTGATGCGGGAACTAATGCAAGGTGCGTTTTGTGCTTTCAAAGAGGCCCTTTGGTCTTTAACACTTTCTCGGGCGGCAGCGCGCCAGGGCTTCTTGCGGAGGGGTTAAGTACCGACTCTGGCTGATCATAAAACCTCTCTGAAACGGAGGTAGTCAGCTATTACGAAAGAGTCAGGTATATACAGTGCTGTCGTTGAGAAAGTATTAGGATCGATGGGTCAACACTGGTGAGCAGTATGCGCGGGTTTCATTTGCAGCTGCAAAGGTCAAGAATGCGCATGTGTTTGTATACTTGGGCCGTCCTTCGAGGGTTGCGTACACGTAGGTGGTACTCCATACTGTTGTTGTAGGTATTATTGTAAGAGGTGTTCGGTTATTGTTGCATCATTCTGGCTGATGCGGGAACTAATGCAAGGTGCGTTTTCTGCTTTCAAAGAGGCCCTTTGGTCTTTAACACTTTCTCGGGCGGCAGCGCGCCAGGGCTTCTTGCGGAGGGGTTAAGTACCGACTTTGGCTGATCATAAAACCTCTCTGAAACGGAGGTAGTCAGCTATTACGAAAGAGTCAGGTATATACAGTGCTGTCGTTGAGAAAGTATTAGGATCGATGGGTCAACACTGGTGAGTAGTATGCGCGGGTTTCATTTGCACCTGCAAAGGTCAAGAATGCGCATGTGTTTGTATACTTGGGCCTCCTTCGAGGGTTGCGTACACGTAGGTTGTACTCCATACTGTTGTTGGTATTATTGTATGTGGTGTTCGGTTATTTTAGCATCATTCTTGCTGATGCGGGATTTATCGCTAGTCTTTAGACATAGATGGCATATGCTTTTCATGCAATGCGAGAATGAGCGAGTAAGACATCTCTGTTGAACCGTAAGACAGAGATCTTCTCAGTACGGCATATCTGTGGGTTAAGGATAGGTGCGCAGTTTTATGCTCGGTGTGGTGGTTGGGAGGAAAAGTTAGGCCAATGGCCAATTGCTTTATGAGCTTAAGTAGCTTTCATGCTACTTAATAACATAATATCTTTTATCGCTAGTGTTTAGACATAGAATGCATATGCTTTTCTTGCAATGCAAAAGAATGAGTAAGTAAGACCACTCTGTTGAATCGTGTATCAGAGATCATCTCAGTACGACCTATCGGTAGGTTAACTATAGGTGCGCAGTTTTATGCTTGGTGTGGTGGTTGGGAGGAAAAGTTAGGCCAATGGCCAATTGCTTTAGTTGGGCTGTGCTTCGAGGGTTGTTTATGCATACGTGGTACTTCATACTATTATTGTTAGTATTATTGAGTGTGGTGTTCGATTATTGATGTATCATTCTGTCTGATGCGGGAACTAATGCGAGGTGCGTGATCTGCTCAAGGTCAAGAATGCGAATGTGTCCATGTACCTGGGCCGTCCTTTGAGGGTTGCGTAGACGTTGGTGGTACTCCATACTGTTGTTGTTGGTATTATTATGTGTGGTGTTCGGTTATTGATGCATCATTCTGTCTGATGCGGGAACTAATGCGAGGTGCGTGTTCTGCTATTAGTAGTCAGGAGGTAGTCAGCTATTACGAAAGAGTCAGGTATATACAGTGCTGTCGTTGGGAAAGTATTAGGATCGATAGGTCAACACTGGTGAGTAGTATGCGCGGGTTTCATTTGCACCTGCAAAGGTCAAGAATGCGCATGTGTTTGTATACTTGGGCCGTCCTTCGAGGGTTGCGTACACGTAGGGGGTACTCCATACTGTTGTTGTAGATATTATTGTATGAGGTGTTCAGTTATTGTTGCATCATTCTGGCTGATGCGGGAACTAATGCAAGGTGCGTTTTCTGCTTTCAAAGAGGCCGTTTGGTCTTTAACACTTTCTCGGGCGGCAGCGCGCCAGGGCTTCTTGCGGAGGGGTTAAGTACCGACTCTGGCTGATCATAAAACCTCTCTGAAACGGAGGTAGTCAGCTATTACGAAAGAGTCAGGTATATACAGTGCTGTCGTTGAGAAAGTATTAGGATCGATGGGTCAACACTGGTGAGTAGTATGCGCGGGTTTCATTTGCACCTGCAAAGGTCAAGAATGCGCATGTGTTTGTATACGTGGGCCGTCCTTCGAGGGTTGCGTACACGTAGGTGGTACTCCATACTGTTGTTGTAGATATTATTGTATGAGGTGTTCGGTTATTGTTGCATCATTCTGGCTGATGCGGGAACTAATGCAAGGTGCGTTTTCTGCTTTCAAAGAGGCCGTTTGGTCTTTAACACTTTCTCGGGCGGCAGCGCGCCAGGGCTTCTTGCGGAGGGGTTAAGTACCGACTCTGGCTGATCATAAAACCTCTCTGAAACGGAGGTAGTCAGCTATTACGAAAGAGTCAGGTATATACAGTGCTGTCGTTGAGAAAGTATTAGGATCGATGGGTCAACACTGGTGAGTAGTATGCGCGGGTTTCATTTGCAGCTGCAAAGGTCAAGAATGCGCATGTGTTTGTATACTTGGGCCGTCCTTCGAGGGTTGCGTACACGTAGGTGGTACTCCATACTGTTGTTGTAGGTATTATTGTAAGAGGTGTTCGGTTATTGTTGCATCATTCTGGCTGATGCGGGAACTAATGCAAGGTGCGTTTTCTGCTTTCAAAGAGGCCCTTTGGTCTTTAACACTTTCTCGGGCGGCAGCGCGCCAGGGCTTCTTGCGGAGGGGTTAAGTACCGACTCTGGCTGATCATAAAACCTCTCTGAAACGGAGGTAGTCAGCTATTACGAAAGAGTCAGGTATATACAGGGTGTCCGGAAAATACGTGTACAACGTTTGACGACAGACTCCTGACGTCAAAATAGGTCGATCTAAGCCGACTTAGTTATATCCAAAATTGTCTCGTTTAGCCGGTACAGGGCGTCAAAAAAAACAAAAGTATAACAAAGTTGAAAGTATCTATTGTAAGAAACTAAGTAAAACAAAAACATTACTTAAGCAAATGTGTAAAATGACCGCCATCTTGCTGAATACACTTATTAACACTCTTTAAAAAATGATATTGGACCCTATCTAATGTCTCGGGATTATTAAAATGGTTGCCTGCATTTAAAATCCGCTGCAATAAATCATCGCGTGTGTTTACCGGAGTCTTGTAAACTTCTGTTTTAATAGCGCCCCACAAAAAGAAGTCACACATATTTAACTCAGGAGAACGTGGTGGCCATTTTACTGGTGCATCATTGCCTCTTCCAATCCATCGGTTGGGATACTGATGATGTAAGTATTGCCGAACGGCAACGGAAAAATGGGGCGGGGCACCATCATGCATATACCACATTTCCCTCCGAAGTAAAATGGGCAAATTCTCCAAGAATTGGTAATGTGTCTTGCAAAAAATTTAAATAAATATTTCCATCTAACCTGTCTGGAATAACAATGGGACCAATAAGGTAGTGATCAATAATACCTGCCCAAATATTAATTTTAAATTGATGCTGATGATGTGCAACTTTAATGGCATGTGGATTTTCATCGGAATAAATATGTTCGTTGTGCAGATTGGTTACCCCAGATCTTGTAAAGCATGCCTCGTCAGTAAACATAATTTTTCTACAAAAATTTGGAACAAGGATTCTTTTGTTTCTAATAAATTGACAAAATGTAAGCCGCATGGGGGGATCAGTCGGTTAAAGTTCCTGGACTTTTTGTATGTGGTAAGGATGTAACAACTGTTCTCTTAAAACCTCATTGACAATCGTTTTAGGAACATTTAACTCACGTTCTAAGAGACGGGTACTGGTACTTGGTTCTTCTTCAACTCTTTCCAGAATCATCTCTTCTGTTTCCACAGTTCGAGTTGTTCGCATACGACCCCTGCCTTCAAACTTTTTCTCAAAACTGCCCGTTTCCCGAAGATGACGCTCAATATTGGCAAATGTTTGGTGGTTTGGTATTCGACGGTTAGGAAACCTCTCCATGTAAACCCTAACACTCTGACGCCCATTTCCTCGACAAAACCCGTATACCAGGAGCATGTCAACTTTCTGAGAGTTTGTATAATTTTCTTGTAACTTGTAATTCAATAATGTTGATCGTATACTTGAGTAAATATTATACTTGATTAATTGTCAAATTATTAAACGTCATTGATATTAATTTTTGACGCCCTCTACCGGCTAAACGAGACAATTTTGGATATAACTAAGTCGGCTTAGATCGACCTATTTTGACGTCAGGAGTCTGTCGTCAAACGTTGTACACGTATTTTCCAGACACCCTGTACAGTGCTGTCGTTGGGAAAGTATTAGGATCGATAGGTCAACACTGGTGAGTAGTATGCGCGGGTTTCATTTGCACCTGCAAAGGTCAAGAATGCGCATGTGTTTGTATACTTGGGTCGTCTTTCGAGGGTTGCGTATACGTAGGTGGTACTCCATACTGTTGTTGTTGGTATTATTGTGTGTAGTGTTCGGTTATTGATGCATCATTCTGGCTGATGCGGGAACTAATGCAAGGTGCGTTTTCTGCTTTCAAAGAGGCCCTTTGGTCTTTAACACTTTCTCGGGCGGCAGCGCGCCAGGGCTTCTTGCGGAGGGGTTAAGTACCGCTCTGGCTGATCATAAAACCTCTCTGAAACGGAGGTAGTCAGCTATTACGAAAGAGTCAGGTATATACAGTGCTGTCGTTGAGAAAGTATTAGGATCGATGGGTCAACACTGGTGAGTAGTATGCGCGGGTTTCATTTGCACCTGCAAAGGTCAAGAATGCGCATGTGTTTGTATACTTGGGCCGTCCTTCGAGGGTTGCGTACACGTAGGTGGTACTCCATACTGTTGTTGTAGGTATTATTGTAAGAGGTGTTCGGTTATTGTTGCATCATTCTGGCTGATGCGGGAACTAATGCAAGGTGCGTTTTCTGCTTTCAAAGAGGCCCTTTGGTCTTTAACACTTTCTCGGGCGGCAGCGCGCCAGGGCTTCTTGCGGAGGGGTTAAGTACCGACTTTGGCTGATCATAAAACCTCTCTGAAACGGAGGTAGTCAGCTATTACGAAAGAGTCAGGTATATACAGTGCTGTCGTTGAGAAAGTATTAGGATCGATGAGTCAACACTGGTGAGTAGTATGCGCGGGTTTCATTTGCACCTGCAAAGGTCAAGAATGCGCATGTGTTTGTATACTTGGGCCTCCTTCGAGGGTTGCGTACACGTGGGTTGTACTCCATACTGTTGTTGGTATTATTGTATGTGGTGTTCGGTTATTTTAGCATCATTCTTGCTGATGCGGGATTTATCGCTAGTCTTTAGACATAGATGGCATATGCTTTTCATGCAATGCGAGAATGAGCGAGTAAGACATCTCTGTTGAACCGTAAGACAGAGATCTTCTCAGTACGGCATATCTGTGGGTTAAGGATAGGTGCGCAGTTTTATGCTCGGTGTGGTGGTTGGGAGGAAAAGTTAGGCCAATGGCCAATTGCTTTATGAGCTTAAGTAGCTTTCATGCTACTTAATAACATAATATCTTTTATCGCTAGTGTTTAGACATAGAATGCATATGCTTTTCTTGCAATGCAAAAGAATGAGTAAGTAAGACCACTCTGTTGAATCGTGTATCAGAGATCATCTCAGTACGACCTATCTGTAGGTTAACTATAGGTGCGCAGTTTTATGCTTGGTGTGGTGGTTGGGAGGAAAAGTTAGGCCAATGGCCAAATGCTTTAGTTGGGCTGTGCTTCGAGGGTTGTTTATGCATACGTGGTACTTCATACTATTATTGTTAGTATTATTGAGTGTGGTGTTCGATTATAGATGCATTATTCTGTCTGATGCGTGTACTAATGCGAGGTGCGTGTTCTGCTCAAGGTCAAGAATGCGAAAGTGTCCATGTACCTGGGCCGTCCTTTGAGGGTTGCGTAGACGTAGGTGGTACTCCATACTGTTGTTGTTGGTATTATTGTGTGTGGTGTTCGATTATTGATGCATCATTCTGTCTGATGCGGGAAATAATGCAAGGTGCGTTTTCTGCTTTCAAAGAGGCCCTTTGGTCTTTAACACTTTCCCGGGCGACAGCGCGCCAGGGCTTCTTGCGGAGGGGTTAAGTATCGACTCTGGCTGATCATAAACCCTCTCTGAAACGGAGGTAGTCAGCTATTACGAGAGAGTCAGGTATATACAGTGCTGTCGTTGGGAAAGTATTAGGATCGATGGGTCAACACTGGTGAGTAGTATGCGCGGGTTTCATTTGCTCCTGCAAAGGTCAAGAATGCGCATGTGTTTGTATACTTGGGCCTCCTTCGAGGGTTGCGTACACGTAGGTGGTACTCCATACTGTTGTTGTTGGTATTATTGTATGTGGTGTTCGGTTATTTTAGCATCATTCTTGCTGATGCGGGATTTATCGCTAGTCTTTAGACATAGATGGCATATGCTTTTCATGCAATGCGAGAATGAGCGAGTAAGACATCGCTGTTCATCCGTAAGACAGAGATCTTCTCAGTACGGCCTATCTGTGGGTTAAGTATAGGTGCGCAGATTTATGCTCGGTGTGGTGGTTGGGAAGAAAAGTTAGGCCAATGGCCAATTGCTTTATGAGCTTAAGTAGCTTTCATGCTACTCAAAAACATAATATCTTTTATCGCTAGTGTTTAGACATAGAATGCATATGCTTTTCTTGCAATGCAAAATAATGAGTAAGTAAGACCACTCTGTTGAATCGTGTATCAGAGATCATCTCAGTACGACCTATCTGTAGGTTAACTATAGGTGCGCAGTTTTATGCTTGGTGTGGTGGTTGGGAGGAAAAGTTAGGCCAACGGCCAATTGCTTTAGTTGGGCTGTGCTTCGAGGGTTGGTTATGCATACGTGGTACTTCATACTATTATTGTTAGTATTATTGTGTGTGGTGTTCGATTATTGATGTATCATTCTGTCTGATGCGGGAACTAATGCGAGGTGCGTGTTCTGCTCAAGGTCAAGAATGCGAATGTGTCCATGTACCTGGGCCGTCCTTTGAGGGTTGCGTAGACGTTGGTGGTACTCCATACTGTTGTTGTTGGTATTATTATGTGTGGTGTTCGGTTATTGATGCATCATTCTGTCTGATGCGGGAACTAATGCGAGGTGCGTGTTCTGCTCAAGGTCAAGAATGCGCATGTGTTTGTATACTTGGGCCGTCTTTCGAGGGTTGCGTACACGTAGGAGGTACTCCATACTGATGTTGTTGGTATTATTGTGTGTGGTGTTCGGTTATTGATGCATAATTCTGGCTGATGCGGGAACTAATGCAAGGTGCGTTTTCTGCTTTCAAAGAGGCCCTTTGGTCTTTAACACTTTCCCGGGCGGCAGCGCGCCAGGGCTTCTTGCGGAGGGGTTAAGTACCGACTCTGGCTGATCATAAAACCTCTCTGAAACGGAGGTAGTCAGCTATTACGAAAGAGTCAGGTATATACAGTGCTGTCGTTGGGAAAGTATTAGGATCGATAGGTCAACACTGGTGAGTAGTATGCGCGGGTTTCATTTGCACCTGCAAAGGTCAAGAATGCGCATGTGTTTGTATACTTGGGCCGTCCTTCGAGGGTTGCGTACACGTAGGGGGTACTCCATACTGTTGTTGTAGATATTATTGTATGAGGTGTTCAGTTATTGTTGCATCATTCTGGCTGATGCGGGAACTAATGCAAGGTGCGTTTTCTGCTTTCAAAGAGGCCGTTTGGTCTTTAACACTTTCTCGGGCGGCAGCGCGCCAGGGCTTCTTGCGGAGGGGTTAAGTACCGACTCTGGCTGATCATAAAACCTCTCTGAAACGGAGGTAGTCAGCTATTACGAAAGAGTCAGGTATATACAGTGCTGTCGTTGAGAAAGTATTAGGATCGATGGGTCAACACTGGTGAGTAGTATGCGCGGGTTTCATTTGCACCTGCAAAGGTCAAGAATGCGCATGTGTTTGTATACGTGGGCCGTCCTTCGAGGGTTGCGTACACGTAGGTGGTACTCCATACTGTTGTTGTAGATATTATTGTATGAGGTGTTCGGTTATTGTTGCATCATTCTGGCTGATGCGGGAACTAATGCAAGGTGCGTTTTCTGCTTTCAAAGAGGCCGTTTGGTCTTTAACACTTTCTCGGGCGGCAGCGCGCCAGGGCTTCTTGCGGAGGGGTTAAGTACCGACTCTGGCTGATCATAAAACCTCTCTGAAACGGAGGTAGTCAGCTATTACGAAAGAGTCAGGTATATACAGTGCTGTCGTTTAGAAAGTATTAGGATCGATGGGTCAACACTGGTGAGTAGTATGCGCGGGTTTCATTTGCACCTGCAAAGGTCAAGAATGCGCATGTGGCTGTATACTTGGGCCGTCCTTCGAGGGTTGCGTACACGTAGGTGGTACTCCATACTGTTGTTGTAGGTATTATTGTATGAGGTGTTCGGTTATTGTTGCAGTTAGAACTCATTGAAACAAACAACTTTTCTTAGTAAAGTCTCTCCAATTTGTGAATTTGAGCCTAAGTTCATAGTTATTGGCGTTCTTTTGTTTTTCGAAAAAGCGTCGTTACTCCCTTATTTTAAGAAATATTTAAAATAAACAAAAACGTTCAGCATGCCCTATCGGTTCTCTAAAACATTTGTATTTAAGATTATTTTCTATTTTATCAAATACCAAAATGGCGATCGAACTAAAATTTCAAAACAAGATATTTTGAAAATCACTCTATTAATTTTTTAAAATAAAACATTTATGAAATCCTTAAGATATATCATAACATTTGTTTAGTAAAATTTTTTTTGAAAAAAAAAAAAAAAACGGTCATAATTATCTAATTATATGACCAAATATGCAATTATTGATAAAATATGCATTGAATACATAAAATATGCATCATATGCAAAATAAAATAGGTTAATTCGTTTTGTTTCTTTATGATTCGTGTAGATCTATTGAAATTTCAGTAGTCATATCATTAATTCAGGACATGCATTTTGCATATAGTCCGTGCTTTAACCATAACCAATAAATATTGGGAATCAAATAAAAACAGGATTGAAGTGAATTAACTGCATGATCCGTTTGGGTTTTGTGTTGCACTACTAATATGGGCCATTAGGATATACGCATCCTGTTCTGGTGTAAACATTTTGGGATAGTCAAGAAGACGGTTTTTAACAATGCTATCAGCCACAGAGACAGCCAAACTGCCAAAACTTCAGTGTTGACAACTGTAATTGGAAACTTTGGAGTGCTACCAACACAATTTGCGTTATTACTTATAACCAACAATAAATTAAATGTTTGACGCCAAATGTGTGACGACCTTCATTTTAATGAATGTTCAGATATGTAGCTTGTAGTAATACAATTTGTATATTGCCTGTATTTCATTATTCATGATTAAATATTGATTTGATTTGATGTGATTTGATTTGAATTCCCAATTAAACACAAATGAAAAATATTTTCAATAAGTTTCAAAAACGATTACCTGTTCCAGATTTATCTCACATGTATGGTCACGTGTCCGCCCGACTTCCGCTTCCTGTTCTGAATTTTCGTTTTCACTTCTAGGCTAACTAGTGCGCTGATTAGCGCTGTTTGGCGATTTCTTCTCAGGAATGAATGCGCTTAATCACTTTCGACTTTAATGATCCGATTCCGTCAAAAGTAATTAAAAGTCCGGGCCGCGTTACTGCGCGGAATGAGATTACAATCCGGGACTTCACATCTCGTGTTTTGGGGGGCCGGCCGTTGTAAGGCTTTATAATTAGAGGGAACTCGAAATTTTTATCGCCCCCCTTTCGCCCGCTTGGGGAGGTCCTATGGGTTTGTTGATGTTTTTCCCAGTGCAGGGGCTGGAATGGAGATCGTTCGACTCAAAACGTTACAAAACGTGTGCAGATACATATGCTTTTAACTTTTATAGACTACTTAAAACATGGACGGAGCAGATTGTTTTTATACTAGCCAAAAGGTGAACTATGAATTGACCAGTATAGATTATCAACAAGGCGCGGATTTATAGGTATTATGCTATACATCGGTTTAATAGCAGACCAAAATGACCTCGTATCTATAAGAATTTCAGCAAATGAAGTAACGCGACAATTTTTTTTGGGTGCTTTTATGCATATTTTCAGTTTTTAAGCTTATAATTGCTTTAATGCATTTTTTGTGCATATTTCCTTATTTTTGTGCTTATCTGCTTATTTCTCAATTGTATAGCATGTTATTTATATTAGCAAGGAATATATTTTGTTGCACATTATTGTAATGAGAATTCAGTATTAATATTGCTCCGTTACGTCTAGAGTGCTTGGTTATCACAAAATCATCAACAAAGTGAGCGTGCGTACGTGATATTTGGTAAACAAAGCTTGATTATTTCGGGGATTACCCTATTTTTACGTGCACAGAACGCATCTGGGGCAAGTGTGCCATCAATTCAGTCCAATTTATCTCAATCTTCAGTGCGTTGTGCTTGTGCTTTGTGTGTATTACGTTTATAAGTTTTCTTGTATAAAACCCGAAAGTAAAACCTTCCGTCGATGAATGGATACGTGGACATTCTGAATTAAAATATGAGAACGGCAAATTAATTTGCAGGGCTCGTATCAAACCGGTAAGTTTTATTTTGTGTTGCTATTGGCCTAGGTACAAGCATGTATTATGTTGTAGATTAACTGCGAGAAAAAAATTAACATAACACAACATATCAAAACAACAGTTCATCTGGAAAATTAAAAAAACACAAATCTGCAAACAGTACCCTGAGTACCCAGCAAACTATTTCCGAGTCTTTTGCGAGTTCTTGTACACAGAATGAAACGGAATTTTACTTTGATTTATGCAATACGATGGTATCTTCTAACTATCCGTTAAAAAACTAGATAATAGTATGTTTTTTTTTTTACAAAAATACACCGGTAGACATATTCCTGCCGAATCAACCATTCGCAAAAACTATGTCAAGCAAGTATATAAACACACTATTGTTGAAATTATGTTTATAAGGAATAAGGCAACTAAGTTGAAAAATGAATTGTTCAAACGAAAATTTGATTATTTCGAGAACGATGAGTGTTCGGGTAAATTGTTCCCAATTGCGCGTGTATGTTAATGTAGGTGGTTAATAATTATCGTTGTAATTACTGGTGTTGTTTGCTTCGATGTACGTGGTTATATTGGGTAAGCACAAAGGGTGGGTGTGGGGCAATACACCGGTGATGCAAATTTGGGTATAAATTATCGCGCAATTAACGACTCGCTGGTGTCGCTGTGACCTGTTTGTTGTGGGTGCAAAAGAAAAAATAGATTACCGCCGGAATTACAGGTCACGCCATATTCTTTAGCTTGATGTACGCGATAATCGTCGAGTTTTTGACGAGTCAAATCCAGGCTTCCGTAATCACGCTTCCAGTGAAACTAAAACGCGCTTTCAGATTATTCATTTTACTAAAGTGTAAGTGATGATTATCGAGATTTGCATTAGCATTTATAATTAGCGGCAGTAAAAAATGGAGCCAATGTCGAATTACTTTTGTCCTGGGAGCGTGTCGTAACTCGGGCTTATCGCGCGGCGTTTCCTATTACTTAATGCGGACGCATTGAGATGTAAATTCGGAAATGTCGACGAAAGGGGTCGAATTGGAAAGTGCGCAAAATTTCGAGCGACGGCCCCGAAATCATCGGCAGGCCGAGGAAACTGGAAACGGACGATGTGTACAAAAATCTGATGTGGGCAGAACATGACTTTCTCCATTTATTTATTAATAGTTACTATTAGTAGTTATTAGTTAGTAATTTGTATTGAAAATCATTTTTACACCAATTTTCTTAGAAACCAATGAAGATTTTTATCTTAGGATTAAGTTAAGTCATTTTGGTATGTATCTATAGTCAGCATAGTATACATGTAATTAACTATTATTTAATAATAATTACAAGCGAAAAATATTGTATTATTATTTACATTGTTTAGTTTTTTGAAATCATTATATATGCTACGAATTTGGATTTGAATCATCCAGATATTGATTTATCCGGACTCCAATAATCCGGACGTTTGTTTATCCGGATGACTTGGGGTTAAAACGTGTAAGTTTTTTAAATGCTATGAACAAGAGAGTTGGTACAAAAATCAAAACTGAATGTAAGGGGGCAAGTGGGGTAGGTGCACGTAATGTTAAATGAAAGTGTATGGTTTAATGGGAATGAGGTGTGAAGCTGTGAAGAATGAAGATGTGAAGATATCATTCACTGTCGAAGGTTTGAGTCAGTTTTTCGAATAGCGTTACTTTTGGGGATTTGAATTTGGATTTGGATTTGCATTTGAATCATCCAGATATTGATTTATCCGGACTCCAATCATCCAGATATTGATTTACACGGACCCAATCATCCGGACATTCGTTTATCGGGATGACTTAGGGTTAAAACGTGTAAGTTTTTTAAATGCTACGAATTTGGATTTGAATCATCCAAATATTGATTTATCCGTACTCCAATCATCAAGATATTGATTTATCCGGACTCCAATCATTAGAACATTCGTTTATATACATATCATAGTACGTGTAGCTAGTTAATGAAAGGGCTGGCTACCGTGGTTTTTCCGCCGGTGAATGGTTTAATGGGAATGAGGTGTGAAGTTGTGAATAATGAAGATGTGAAGATGTCATTCACTGTCGAAGGTTTGAGTCAGTTTTTCGAATAGCGTTACTCTTGGGGGTTTGAATTTGGATTTGGATTTGGATTTGAATCATCCAGATATTGATTTATCCGGACTCCAATCATCCAGATATTGATATATCCGGACTCCAATCATCCCGACATTCATTCATATGAATGACTTAGTGTTAAAACGTGTAAGTTTTTTAAATGCTACGAATTTGGATTTGAATTTTCCAGATATTGATTTATCCGGACTCCAATCATCCAGATATTGATTTATCCGGACTCCAATCATCCGGACATTTGTTTATCCGGATGACTTAGGGTTAAAACGTGTAAGTTTTTTAAATGCTACGAACAGGAGAGTTGGTACAAAAATGAAAACTGAATGTAAGGGGATAAGTGGGGTAGGTGCACGTAATGTTATATGAAAGCATGATAATGAAAGGGCTATCGACCGTGGTTTTTCCGCCCGTGAATGGTTTAATGGGAATGAGGTGTGAAGTTGTGAAGAATGAAGATGTGAAGATATCATTCACTGTCGAAGGTTTGAGTCAGTTTTTCGAATAGCGTTACTCTTGGGGATTTGAATTTGGATTTGGATATGCATTTGAATCATCCAGATATTGATTTATCCGGACTCCAATCATCCAGATATTGATTTATCCGGACTCCAATCATCCCGACATTCGTATATAAGGATGACTTAGGGTTAAAACGTGTAAGTTTTTTAAATGCTACGAATTTGGATTTGAATCTTCCAGATATTGATTTATCCAGACTCCAATCATCCAGATATTGATTTATCCGGACTCCAATCATCCGGACGTTTGTTTATCCGGATGACTTAGGGTTCAAACGTGCAAGTTTTTTAAATGCTACGAACAGGAGAGTTGGTACAAAAATGAAAACTGAATGTAAGGGGATAAGTGGGGTAGGTGCACGTAATGTTATATGAAAGCATGATAATGAAAGGGCTATCGACCGTGGTTTTTCCGCCCGTGAATGGTTTAATGGGAATGAGGTGTGAAGTTGTGAAGAATGAAGATGTGAAGATATCATTCACTGTCGAAGGTTTGAGTCAGTTTTTCGAATAGCGTTACTCTTGGGGATTTGAATTTGGATTTGGATATGCATTTGAATCATCCAGATATTGATTTATCCGGACTCCAATCATCCAGATATTGATTTATCCGGACTCCAATCATCCCGACATTCGTATATAAGGATGACTTAGGGTTAAAACGTGTAAGTTTTTTAAATGCTACGAATTTGGATTTGAATCTTCCAGATATTGATTTATCCAGACTCCAATCATCCAGATATTGATTTATCCGGACTCCAATCATCCGGACGTTTGTTTATCCGGATGACTTAGGGTTCAAACGTGCAAGTTTTTTAAATGCTACGAACAGGAGAGTTGGTACAAAAATGAAAACTGAATGTAAGGGGTAGGTGCAGGGTAGAAGTGGGGTAGGTGCACGTAATGTTAAATGAAAGCATGACAATGAAAGGGCTATCGACCGTGGTTTTTTCGTCCGTGAATGGTTTAGAGGTGTGAAGTTGTGCAGAATGAAGATGTGAAGATATCATTCACTGTCGAAGGTTTGAGTCAGTTTTTCGAATAGCGTTACTCTTGGGGATTTGAATTTGGATTTGGATTTGCATTTGAATCATTCAGATATTGATTTATCCGGACTCCATTCATCCAGATATTGATTTACACGGACTACAATCATCCGGACATTCGTTCATCCGGATGACTTAGGGTTAAAACGTGTAAGTTTTTTAAATGCTACGAATTTGGATTTGAGTCTTCCAGATATTGATTTATCCGGACTCCAATCATCCAGATATTTATTTATCCGGACTCCAATCATCCGGACATTCGTTTATCCGGATGACTTAGGTTTAAAACGTGTACGTTTTTTAGATGCTACGAAAAGGAGAGATGGTACAAAAATGAAAACTGAATGTAAGGGGGTAAGTGGGGTAGGTGCACGTAGTAATGATAAATGAAAGCATGATAATGACAGGGCTATCGACCGTGTTTTTTCCGCCAGTGAATGGTTCAATGGGAATGAGGTGTGAAGTGGTGAAGAATGAAGATGTGAAGATATCATTCACTGTCGAAGGTTTGAGTCAGTTTTTCGAATAGCGTTACTCTTGGGGATTTGAATTTGGATTTGGATTTGCATTTGAATCATCCAGATATTGATTTATCCGGACTCCAATTATCCCGACATTCGTTTATAAGGATAACTTAGGGTTAAAACGTGTAAGTTCTTTAAATGCTACGAATTTGGATTTGAATCATCCAGATATTGATTTATCCCGACTCCAATCATCCAGATATTGATTTATCCGGACTCCAATCATCCGGACATTCGTTTATCGGGATGACTTAGGGTTAAAATGTCTAAGTTTTTAAATGCTATGAACAGGAGAGTTGGTACAAAAATGAAAACTGACTATAAGGGTTAAGTGGGGTAGGTGCACGCAATGTTAAATGAAAGCATGATAATTAAAGGGCTATCGACCGTGGTTTTTCCGCCCGTGAATGGTTTAATGGGAATGAGGTGTGAAGTTGTGAAGAATGAAGATGTGAAGATATCATTCACTGTCGAAAGTTTGAGTCAGTTGTTTGAATAGCGCTCATCTTGGGGATTTGAATTTGGATTTAGGTTTGCGTTTGAAACATCCAGATATTGATTTATCCGGACTCCAATCATCCTGACATTCGTTTATCCGGATGACTTAGGGTTAAAACGTGTGAGTTTTTAAATGCTACGAATTTGAATTTGAATCATCCAGATATTGATTTACCAGACTCCAATCATCCAGATATTGATTTATCCAGACTCCAATCATCCGGACATTCGTTTATTTACATATCATAGTACGTGTAGCTAGATAATGAAAGGGCTGGCGACCGTGGGTTTTTCGCCGGTGAATGGTTTAATGGGAATGAGGTGCAAAGTTGTGAAGAATGAAGATGTGAAGATATCATTCACTGTCGAAGGTTTGAGTCAGTTTTTCGAATAGCGTTACTTTTGGAGATTTGAATTTGGATTTGGATTTGCATTTGAATCATCCAGATATTGATTTATCCGGACTCCAATCATCCAGATATTGATTTACACGGACTCCAATCATCCGGACATTCGTTTATCGGGATGACTTAGGGTTAAAACGAGTAAGTTTTTTAAATGCTACGAATTTGGATTTGAATCATCCAGATATTGATTTATCCGGACTCCAATCATCAATATATTGATTTATCGGGACTTCAATCATCCGGACATTCGATTATCCGGATGACTTAGGGTTAAAACGTGTAAGTTTTTTAAATGCTACGAACAGGAGAGTTGGTACAAAAATGAAAACTGAATGTAAGGGGGTAAGTGGGGTAGGTGCACTTAATGTTAAATGAAAGCATGATAATGAAAGGGCTATCGACCGTGGTTTATCCGCCAGTGAATGGTTTAATGGGAATGAGGTGTGAAGTTGTGAAGAATGAAGATGTGAAGATATCATTCACTGTCGAAGGTTTGAGTCAGTTTTTCCAATAGCGTTACTCTTGGGGATTTGAATTTGGATTTGCATTTGAATCATCCAGATATTGATTTATCCAGACTCCAATCATCCAGATATTGATAAACACGGAGTCCAATCATCCGGACATTCGTTTATCCTGATGACTTAAGGTTAAAACGTGTAAGTTTTTTAAATGCTACGAATTTGGATTTGAATCATCCAGATACTGATTTATCCGGACTCCAATCATCCAGATATTGATTTATCCGGACTCCAATCATCCGGACATTCGTTTATCCGGATGACTTAGGTTTAAAACGTGAACGTTTTTTAGATGCTACGAAAAGGAGAGTTGGTACAAAAATGAAAACTGAATGTAAGGGGGTAAGTGGAGTAGGTGCACGTAGTAATGTTAAATGAAAGCATGATAATGAAAGGGCTATCAACCGTGGTTTTTCCGCCAGTGAATGGTTCAATGGGAATGAGGTGTGAAGTGGTGAAGAATGAAGATGTGAAGATATCATTCACTGTCGAAGGTTTGAGTCAGTTTTTCGAATAGCGTTACTCTTGGGGATTTGAATTTGGATTTGGATTTGCATTTGAATCATCCAGATATTGATTTATCCGGACTCCAATTATCCCGACATTCGTTTATAAGGATAACTTAGGGTTAAAACGTGTAAGTTCTTTAAATGCTACGAATTTGGATTTGAATCATCCAGATATTGATTTATCCCGACTCCAATCATCCAGATATTGATTTATCCGGACTCCAATCATCCGGACATTCGTTTATCGGGATGACTTAGGGTTAAAATGTCTAAGTTTTTAAATGCTATGAACAGGAGAGTTGGTACAAAAATGAAAACTGACTATAAGGGTTAAGTGGGGTAGGTGCACGCAATGTTAAATGAAAGCATGATAATTAAAGGGCTATCGACCGTGGTTTTTCCGCCCGTGAATGGTTTAATGGGAATGAGGTGTGAAGTTGTGAAGAATGAAGATGTGAAGATATCATTCACTGTCGAAAGTTTGAGTCAGTTGTTTGAATAGCGCTCATCTTGGGGATTTGAATTTGGATTTAGATTTGCGTTTGAAACATCCAGATATTGATTTATCCGGACTCCAATCATCCTGACATTCGTTTATCCGGATGACTTAGGGTTAAAACGTGTGAGTTTTTAAATGCTACGAATTTGAATTTGAATCATCCAGATATTGATTTACCAGACTCCAATCATCCAGATATTGATTTATCCAGACTCCAATCATCCGGACATTCGTTTATTTACATATCATAGTACGTGTAGCTAGATAATGAAAGGGCTGGCGACCGTGGGTTTTTCGCCGGTGAATGGTTTAATGGGAATGAGGTGCAAAGTTGTGAAGAATGAAGATGTGAAGATATCATTCACTGTCGAAGGTTTGAGTCAGTTTTTCGAATAGCGTTACTTTTGGAGATTTGAATTTGGATTTGGATTTGCATTTGAATCATCCAGATATTGATTTATCCGGACTCCAATCATCCAGATATTGATTTACACGGACTCCAATCATCCGGACATTCGTTTATCGGGATGACTTAGGGTTAAAACGAGTAAGTTTTTTAAATGCTACGAATTTGGATTTGAATCATCCAGATATTGATTTATCCGGACTCCAATCATCAATATATTGATTTATCGGGACTTCAATCATCCGGACATTCGATTATCCGGATGACTTAGGGTTAAAACGTGTAAGTTTTTTAAATGCTACGAACAGGAGAGTTGGTACAAAAATGAAAACTGAATGTAAGGGGGTAAGTGGGGTAGGTGCACGTAATGTTAAATGAAAGCATGATAATGAAAGGGCTATCGACCGTGGTTTTTCCGCCAGTGAATGGATTAGTGGGAATGAGGTGTGAAGTTGTGAAGAATGAAGATGTGAAGATATCATTCACTGTCGAAGGTTTGAGTCAGTTTTTCGAATAGCGTTACTCTTGGAGATTTGAATTTGGATTTGGATTTGTATTTGAATAATCCAGATATTGATTTATCCGGACTCCAATCACCCCGACATTCGTTTATCCGGATGACTTAGGGTTGAAACGTGTAAGTTTTTTAAATGCTACAAATTTGGATTTGAATCATCCAAATATTGATTTATCCTGACTCCGATCATCCAGATATTCATTTATCCGAACTCCAATCATCCGGACATTCGTTTATATACATATCATAGTACGTATAGGTATATAATGAAAGGGCCGATGACCGTGGGTTTTCCGCCGGTGAATGCTTTAATGGGAATGAGGTGCAAAGTTGTGAAGAATGAAGATGTGAAGATATCATTCACTGTCGAAGGTTTGAGTCAGTTTTTCGAATAGCGTTACTCCTGGGGGTTTGAATTTGGATTTGGATTTGCATTTGAATCATCCAGATATTGATTTATCCGGACTCTAATCATCCAGATATTGATTTATCCGGACTCCAATAATGCTGACATTCGTTTATCCGGATGACTTAGGGTTAAAACGTGTAAGTTTTTTAAATGCTACGAACAGGAGAGTTGGTACAAAAATGAAAACTGAATGTAAGGGGGTAAGTGGGGTAGGTGCACGTAATGTTAAATGAAAGCATGATAATTAAAGGGCTATCGACCGTGGTTTTTCCGCCCGTGAATGGTTTAATGGGAATGAGGTGTGAAGTTGTGAAGAATGAAGATGTGAAGATATCATTCACTGTCGAAGGTTCGAGTCAGTTTTTCGAATAGCGTTACTCTTGGGGATTTGAATTTGGATTTGGATTTGCATTTGAATCATCCAGATATTGATTCATCCAGACTCCAATCATCCAGATATTGATTTATCCGGACTCTAGTCATCCCGACATTCGTATATAAGGATGACTTAGGGTTAAAACGTGTGAATTTTTTAAATGCTACGAATTTGGATTCGAATCATCCAGATATTGATTTATCCAGACTCCAATCATCCAGATATTGATTTATCCGGACTCCAATCATCCGGACATTCGTTTATCCGGATGACTTAGGGTTAAAACGTGTAAGATTTTTAAATGCTACGAACGGGAGAGTTGGTACAAAAATAAAAACTGAATGTAAGGGGGCAAGTGGGGTAGGTGCACGTAATGTTAAATGAAAGCATGATAATGAAAGGGCTATCGACCGTGGTTTTTCCGCCAGTGAATGGTTTAATGGGAATGAGGTGTGAAGTTGTGAAGAATGAAGATGTGAAGATATCATGTCACTGTCGATGGCTTGAGTCAGTTTTTCGAATAGCGTTACTCTTGGGGTTTTGAACTTGGATTTGGATTTGCATTTGAATCATCCAGATTTTGATTTATCCGGACTCCAATCATCTCGACATTCGTTTATAAGGATGACTTAGGGTTAAAACGTGTAAGTTTTTTAAATGCTACGAATTTGGATTTGAATCATCCAGATATTGATTTATCCGGACTCCAATCATCCATATATTGATATATCCGGACTCCAATCATTCGGACATTCGTTTATCCGGATGGCTTAGGGTTACAACGTAAGTTTTTTAAATGCTACGAATTTGGATTTGAGTCATCCTGATATTGATTTATCCGGACTCCAATCATCCAGTTATTGATTTATCCGGACTCCAATTATCCGGACATTTGTTTATCCGGATGACTTAGGGTTAAAATGTGTAAGTTTTTAAATGCTACGAACAGGAGAGTTAGAGTTGGTACAAAAATGAAAACTGAATGTAAGGGGGTAAGTGGGGTAGGTGCACGTAATGTTAAATTAATTATGTAGTTCCACCATGCGGACGATTATGTGTGTATGGGGTAAAATTGTGTGCGCGTGTGTATATACCACTTAGTTTAAACCCTGATCCTTTATGCTCAAAGTATGAACCCCTTCACAATTATGTTTGTAAAACTACACCCCCACACTATGCGCCACGCGAGAGCGGGCACAGGAGGGCGGGCGGGTTTTGATATGAATTGCGTAATTAAATATTCGCTAATGAACATAACGGCGGATTGAGACGTGCAGAAATTGCCACCGGAAAAATGGCGGATTTACAGTAACATCCGCGCTATTACCGAGGAATCCCAAAGTGGCCATTAAACACTAGTGTAATTAAATAAATCGATTACATGTTATTAACCGTGAATCGCGGTTAATTCTGGAGATCCATGACCGGATGGTTCTTCGAAGCGCGGATGCTAAACGTCTTGGCCCACAAAACGTTCCCAGCCCATTGAGGATTAGTAGAAATTAATATGTGAGACGCGATCGATTGATTTTTACTGCCTAGACATGTGGCCCAAATAACAGTGCGTTCATGAATAATTCATGAGCGGCGCGGAGGGCGCGGGTTGTCGAATATTCCATTAAAGCCGTCGGATGTTTTTCCTAATTAAAACGCAACAATTAATTCAATTGGTAACGAGGCTAAGAATAATCAGTTGCGATTCCATAAGTAAGCGGGGAAATTGATGAATACGGCGTAATCAGTGTGCAGTGCATGGCAAGCAATTTCTTGGATGTTAATTAAACTTGAAATTATAGCGAGGATAAATGGTGCAGAATGTACACTCCGGGTTATCGCATCGATTAAATTATTAGTCGTAATTAAGTTTTTACGCGAGACCCGGCTCGGGATCTTGCACGGTCTGGTCTTGGTCTTGGGCTCTGCATGCAATCGCCGTGAGGAAGTATGCAAGTTCAAGGCGCAAGGACGCCAAGGACCCCAGGATTTTGTTGGCTACGCGTCCACGTATGGAGGAAACAAATGGTTTCTATAAACGTAGAGGCCGGAAGGCCATCGATGACCTAACTGCTGGTGACCGACATTCGTGCCGCCCCCCTTTCCGCTCCGAAGAAAGAGTGGGCACCGAAGAGCTCCTCAACACCGACACCGGACCGGTTAACTTAACCAGTAATACTTCTCGCAAGCGTGGATTACCTACACGTTTTTTATCGGTATTAGGTAAGTTTTATTGTTGCCGCTGAAAAAATACACGCAGACACAAACAACGCTCACGACCAGACGCATATACTCGTCCAGCAGCAGAATTAGTGGAAACGGTGCAGTGTCTTCGCGGAAACTAGCGGTCAGTTATTTTTTTTTTACTCCAATAATTACAAATTAACCGTTACGCATCCTAAAACCAGTGATTGAAACTTAAATAACCACAGCGGGTTAAATTGAACAGGGATATGTTGGAGAACCGACATGTAGCCCATGTATCTCTGGACGGTTTCTAGCTGCAATTAGCGCCGGCTCAAATACCGTAACAGAATTTTGTGGATCGTTACCGAGTGTGCATTAAAGAATTGTGCGGGGGTCAACGTAACGCAACGTAGCCGCGGAACGGTGCGAATTCCTCTCTTCCGAAACACGCTTCGGCGATAATATGCGTTTGACATCTTGATTTAGGGGCGGTAATTAAAAGCGTACGTGCGGGTCCGCATAAATACCGCTCACGAACGTACGATTGCATAAATCCAGCTCGAAAAATTGTAGTAATGTTTGGCGTGATCCGGGTTTGATTTATGCCGACAGGTATCAGCAAAACGCCGGACGCGCCGCAATATCCATACCAACGCCTCAGTATTGTCTTCTTCTTGCTTTCAGATTGGATCGGAGCAACATGCGATTATCACTCGTCTTCGAGTTGTTACTTATATTCGTGCTTATTGCATTCGCTGCCTCTAGAGTTATAGGTAAGACACTTTTTACTAAGCCCCGTCCTCATCTGCACCTACACGAACAAAATCTTCGCGAACGCGCCGGATTCATGTGTAGACGATCCCAATCAACCATCTATAAGTCATTTGTACGAAAATTTTATCAGACAAACAACAATTTTCACAGAAATCAATGATTACATTTACAAACGCAGCCATACAAAAAACTAATACTCAGAGTCAATTACAACACATTCGACTTGACATATTAAAAGTCAACCACAACTCAACATAAAGTAATTTTCAAAGAGAGTACTCCATGTAGTCTTATAGAAATTTAAATCCAACACTATTAAAAGATGTACGTTTTCGTAACCAATTATATCTATTATCAAAAATAAAAACCAAAATTCACATTCTGATACAAGAAACAAAAATTTATTACATCTTCAGCTTCACTAAGCCCCGCCCTCATCTGCCCCTACACGAACAAAAGACGATCCCAATCGACCATCTATAAGTCATTTGTACGAAAATTTTATCAAACAAACAACAATTTTCACAGAAATCAATTATTACATTTACAAACGCAGCCATACAAAAAACTAATACTCAGAGTCAATTACAACATATTCGACTTGTCATATTAAAAGTCAACCACAATTCAACATAAAGTAATTTTCAAAGATAGTACTCCATGTAGTCTTATAGAAATTTAAATCCAACACGAAATATGTACGTTTTCGTAACCAACTATATCTATTATTAAAAATAAAAACAAAAATTCATATTCTGATACAAGAAACAAAGATTTATAACATCTTCAGCTTCATAAAATGAAAACAAAAAGCCACATTCGAATACAATCAAATGGGATTTATAAATTACACTGGCCAATTTTTGTCCCTTAGACGTGAATAGCCGAATCCGATAGAAAATTTTGCGCTGATTTCAGAAATGCCAAAAAAAAAATTGATGATATTTAAATTTTTGCAAAATGTGTAACTTTTTTTGGGATGCAAGACCGATTGCAATGATTTTTATGGCAACACTGGATTCAAATTTCAGTTTGACAGTTACCAGTAATACTTTTCTAACCTATTTTTAACTGAGAACGTGTTTTGTAAGTAAATAGTGGAAAAGCTATGCAAAAAATGATAGGATTTATAGATTTCGCTGGCCAATTTTTGTCCCTTAGGCGTGAATAGCCGATTCCGATAGAAAATTTTGCGCTGATTTCAAAAATGTAAAAAAATATTTAATGATATTACATTTTTTGCAAAATGTGTAACTTAATTTTTTTTTGGGAAGCAAGACCGATTGCAATGATTTTTTATGGCAATACTAGATTCAAATTTCAGTTTGACAGTTACCGGTAATACTTTTCTAACCTATCTTTAACTGAGAACGTGTTTTGTAAGTAAATAGTAGAAAAGCGATGCTAAAAATAAAAAAAAAATTACCTCCAACACATTAATTTTTTTAAGTTTAAAGTTTTATCCATTTTTTCTGCATTACGTACATATGCATAGTAAATACTTTCCAAAAAAATGCATTAAAGTTGAACACAATCCTCAAAATTGGTCGGTCAGTGTTATCAAGTTATTAAAGAGTAAATGTATGTAAAAAATAAAAAAAAACCTCAAACACATTTATTTTTTCATTACGTACATATGCATAGTAAATACTTAAAAAAAAATGCATTTAAAGTGAACACAATCCTCAAAATTGGTCGACCAGTGTTATCAAGATATTAAAAAGTAAAAAATAAAAAATAAAATTACCTCCAACACATTTATTTTTGCATTACGTACATATGCATAGTAAATACTTTCCGAAAAATGCATTTGTAAGTAAATAGTGGAAAAGCTACACAAAAATTACAAAAAAAATTACCCCTTATACATTTATTTTTTAAGTTTAAGGTTTTATCCTTATTTTTTGCATTACGTACATATGCACAGTAAATACTTTCCAAAACATGCATTTAAATTGAACACAATCCTCAAAATTTGTCGACCAGTGTTATCAAGTTATTAAAAAGTTAAAAATCCAAAAAAAATTACCTCCAACACATTTACTTTTGCATTACGTACATATGCATAGTAAATACTTTCCGAAAAATGCATTTGTAAGTAAATAGTGGAAAAGCTATACAAATACTTTCCGAAAAATGCATTTAAATTTGACCAATCCTCAAAATTTGTCGACCAGTGTTATCATGTTATTAAAAAGTAAGAAATCCAAAACAAAAATTACCTCCAACACATTTATTTTTGCATTATGTACATATGCATAGTAAATACTTTCCGAAAAATGCATTTGTAAGTAAATAGTAGAAAAGCTATGCAAAAAATAAAAAAAAAAATTACCTCCAACGCATTTATTTTTTTAAGTTTGAAGTTTAATCATTTTTTTTGCATTACGTACATATGAATAGTAAATACTTTCCGAAAAATGCATTTGAATTTAACCAATCCTCAAAATTTGTCGACCAGTGTTATCAAGTTACTAAAAAGTTAAAAATCCAAAAAAAATTACCTCCAACACATTTATTTTTGCATTACGTACATATGCATAGTAAATACTTTCCGAAAAATGCATTCAAATTGAACATAATCCTCAAAATTTGTCGACCAGTGTTATCAAGTTATTAAAAAGTAAAAAATAAAAAATAAATTACCTCCAACACATTTATTTTTGCATTACGTACATATGCATAGTAAATACTTTCCGAATAATGCATTTGTAAGTAAATAGTGGAAAAGCTATGCAAAAAATCCAAAAAAAATTACCTCCAACACATTTATTTTGTAAGTTTAAGGTTTTATCCATATTTCTTGCATTACGTACATATGCATAGTAAATACTTTTCGGAAAATGCATTTAAATTAAACACAATCCTAAAAATTTATCGACCAGTGTTATCAAGTTATTAAAAAGTAAAAAATAAAATAAAAAATTACCTCCAACACATTTATTTTTGCCGTACGTACATATGCATAGTAAATACTTTCCGAAAAATGCATTTGTAAGTAAATAGTGGAAAAGCTATTCAAAAAATCCAAAAAAAATTACCTCTAACACATTTATTTTCTTAATATAAGGTTTTATCCATTTTTTTCCATTACGTACATATGCATAGTAAATACTTTCCAAAAAAATGCATTTAAATTTGACCAATCCTCAAAATTTGTAGGCCAGTGTAATCAAGTTATTAAAAAGTAAAAAATAAAAAAAAACATTACCTCCAGAACATTAATTTTTGCCGTACGTACATATGCATAGTAAATACTTTCAGAAAAATGCATTTAAGTTGAACACAATCCTCAAAATTTGTCGACCAGTGTTATCAAGTTATTAAAAAGTAAGAAATCCAAAACAAAAATTACCTCCAACACAGTTACTTATGCATTACGTACATATGCATAGTAAATACTTTCCGAAAAATGCATTTAAATTGAACACAATCCTCAACATTGGTCGAGCAGTGTTATCAAGTTATTAAAAAAAAAATACTTCCAACACATTTATGTTTGCATTACGTACATATGCATAGTAAATATTTTCCAAAAAAATGCATTTAAATTAAACACAATCCTCAAAATTTATCGACCAGTGTTATCAAGTTATTAAAAAGTAAGAAATCCAAAACAAACATTACCTCCAACACATTTACTTATGCATTACGTACATATGCATAGTAAATACTTTCCGAAAAATGCATTTAAATTGAACACAATCCTCAACATTGGTCGAGCAGTGTTATCAAGTTATTAAAAAAAAAATACCTCCAACACATTTATGTTTGCATTACGTACATATGCATAGTAAATACTTTCCAAAAAAATGCATTTAAATTAAACACAATCCTCAAAATTTATCGACCAGTGTTATCAAGTTATTAAAAAGTAAGAAATCCAAAACAAACATTACCTCCAACACATTTACTTATGCATTACGTACATATGCATAGTAAATACTTTCCGAAAAATGCATTTAAATTGAACACAATCCTCAACATTGGTCGAGCAGTGTTATCAAGTTATTAAAAAAAAAATACCTCCAACACATTTATGTTTGCATTACGTACATATGCATAGTAAATACTTTCCAAAAAAATGCATTTAAATTAAACACAATCCTCAAAATTTATCGACCAGTGTTATCAAGTTATTAAAAAGTAAGAAATCCAAAACAAAAATTACCTCCAACACATTTACTTATGCATTACGTACATATGCATAGTAAATCCTTTCCGAAAAATGCTTTTAAATTGAAGACAATCCTCAAAATTTATCGACCAGTGTTATCAAGTTATTAAAAAGTAAAAATAAAAAATAAATTACCTCCAACACATTTATTCTTGCATTACGTACATATGCATAGTAAATACTTTCCGAAAAATGCATTTGTAAGTAAATAGTGGAAATGCTATGCAAAAAAAAATTACCTCCAACACATTTATTTTTTAAGTTTAAAGTTTTATCCATTTTTTTGCTTTACCTACATATGTATAGTAAATACTTTCCAAGAAAATGCATTTAAATTGGACACAATCCTCAAAATTTGTCGACCAGTATTACCAAGTTATTAAAAAGTAAATCCGACAATCCAAAAAGTCAGTTTTGGATGCACTAACTTTACATTTCTAGATTATTCATTTAAATAAAGTAAAACCCATAAGAAAGATTAATCTCTAATGGTCAATTTCTAAAAAAAAAATGCTTGAATTAAGTAAATAAGTTCAACTTATAAGTCAAATACAATAATACCAACTATTTAGAAATAACTCCTTCCTGGTATTTTGTTGTTTAGAATATGTTGAGGTTTATAAAATAGAAATTGAAGCCTCCTTGAACTTGGTCATTATTTGATTATATAGTGGCGCTATATTTCTACTTCTGTGGTTACTCACCATCACCAAAGAGCGATGCACCACACTTATAAATTGTGGTTCATCCATATCGTGTTTTATGAAGCACATCATTAGTTATGAAGCACATGACACATCCAGATTTAGTTCCCCAGCAAAGCAACAACACATTTTATATATTATGCCTTGACACGTAATACTTTAATGTACGATAAATTTAATTGTGCAGCCATAAATATTTTAATCCGTTAATGCAGCCATAACTGATCATCATTTGAGAGTACCATTTTATACATGTCGTGCCATTAAGTATTTATTAGTGTATTTACACGCTGTAATATTTATTTTTTACGATAATGCAAACTTGCTGCAGCAACGCAATGGTGCTAATTAAATACATTAAAAATCATATTTAGGGTAACATTGGGCACACATAAATTGGTCGTGACCGAACGGTTTCCTCCTAATTGACCAAAGACTGGAAGCTTAAAATGTGGCCTCAATGACTGTTTGTCACACTTTGCTGCACACACATTCTTGTCCGGATAACATTAAAATCCAAAGTTTCGCATGACTCATAATTTTATCAGTTTTAAATACCAATTAAATATCATATCATTGAATTGTCATAAAACAAATCATAATAAAAAAAAAACACTTGTAGGCGGAAGTTATAAACCATACAAGGCATGAATATTCATTATTATTATTATTATTATTATTAAAAAAAATCTGAATAAAAGTAACAGCGTGGCGAATGAACTTCGAGACTTCGACTGTCTATCAGTTGTGGGTTCGATTGTAGTCCCATTTGAAACGTGTATTATTGTTATTATTATTATTAGAAAAATAATAATAATAATTATTACAAAAATAATAATAAATTATTATTATCAAAAAGATCGAAACTAAGAGCGTGGCGAATTGAGTTTAGACTTCGACTAAATACCAGTTGTGGGTTCGATTTTTGCTTCATTTTAAACTGGAATTATTACTATTATTATTATTATTATCGTCGTCATAATTATTATTACAATAATAATTATTATTATTATCATTACAAAAATAATAATAATAATTATTATTGCTATTTATATTATTATTATTATCAAAAAGATCGAAACTAAGAGTGAGGCGAATTGAGTTTAGATTTCAACTATATACCAGTTGTGGGTTTGTTTTTTTCCTCATTTGAAACTTGAATTATTACTATTATCAAAAATACCTGAATGATAATAATGCAGTGTCGAGTGGAGTTTAGGCTTCGTTTATATTTCAATATTGCGTTTGATTTACGTATGTCGCTTTTCTCGCAGATTTCATTCCATTAAAATGATGTCAAGAGAAGAAACTCTTGACATTGTATATGGGATATTGGTTCGAAAGTTGCATGAAGTTTATTTTGTTTATTTAAGAGCCGGTCTTCTATCTACAGATAAAGTTATCTGGCGGTTTCAAATTCAGTCATGGCTAGGGCGGGGTTAATCATTATAGATGACGAGAAATTATTGCTCAAATCTATAATAAGATTTAAATTAGCAGTGTCAGTACTAACTCTTGACCAGTAAATGGGTACACCTCAGGTTTCAGATATCTACAAGGAGAGTAGAAACGCATTATATGTGTTTTTTAACGTCCTTGTGGACATGTCTATCCGGCAGATAATTTTGGAAAGATCGACCCCAAGGGTGCGTCTTCACATAAACGTTTGCAAAGGCGCTGGTGTTCTCATGTGGACAGCTGCATGGACTATGCTAGCATAGTCCATGCTAGGATCCTAGGATCATGAACATGTGATTTTTTAAACAACGCCAGCTTATTGCATAGTTCAAGTCTGTATGTACTACAAGAGTTTGATTAGCATCATCAGCAGCAGTTGTAGTAATAGTAGTAGTAGTAGTAGTAGTAGTAGTAGTAGTAGTAGTAGCAATAGTAGTGCAATATGCACTAGAAGAGTTCGATTACCATGATAAGCAGCAGCAGTAATAGTAGTAGTAATAGTAGTAGTACTAGTAGTAATAGTAGTGTAATAGTAGTAGTAGTAGTAATAGTAGTAGTACTAGTAGTAATAGTAGTGAAATAATAGTAGTAGTAGTAGTAGTAGTAGTAGTAGTAGTAGTAGTAGTAGTAGTAGTAATAGTAGTAATACTAGTAGTAATAGTAGTGTAATAGTAGTAGTAGTAGTAGTAGTAGTAGAACTATCAGTAGCAGTAATAGTAGTAGTAGTACTAGTGGTAGTAATAGTAGGGAAACTGAATTTTGAATTTTGCAGATCGAAAATATTCTACAGAGGGGATGAAAAAAAAATCTTTAAGTACATCACAAATAAAGTTAAAAAAATTATACAATATACAGGACGTTTTCTAAACATTAGCAAAACATTCAAGAGGTTATTCCATGAGTTTTTCTAAGAATATTTTGCCCTTTGGTAATGTGTGAAAACCCGCTTTGTTTCAAAGATACAGGGTGTTTTCTAAACATGGGGAAAATGCAAGGGGTTATTCCATGAGTTATTCTAAGATTTTTTTGCCCTTTGGTAATGTGTGAAAACCCGCTTCGTTTCAAAGATACAGGGTGTTTCCTAAACAAGGTGAAAATGCAAGGGGTTATTCCATGAGTTATTCTGAGAATATTTTGCCTTTTGGTGATATGTGAAAAACCGCTTGTTTCAAAGATACAGAGTGATAAAATTGTTTGACAATAATAATATTATTAACTTATTTATCAAATAGTTTATTAAATTAACAAATAATACTGTTATTGTCAATTTTTTTATCACCCTGTATCTTTGAAACAAAGCGGTTTTTCACACATCACCAAAGGACAAAATATTCTTAGAATAACCCATGGAATAACCCCTTGCAGTTTTGGCCCATGTTTAGGAAAGAACCTGTATAATACAGCATCTGTGCTATGCCAAAACTGCACGGGGTTATTCCATTGGTTATTCTAAGAATATTTTGCCCATTGGTGATGTGTGAAAAACCGCTTTGTTTCAAAGATACAGGGCGTTTCCTAAACATGGGAGAAAATGCAAGTGGTTATTCCATGAGTTATTCTAAGAATATTTAGCCCTTTGGCAATGTGTGAAAAACCGCTTTGTTTCAAAGATACAGGATGTTTCCTAAACATGGGGAAAATGCAAGTGGTTATTCCATGAGTTATTCTAAGAATGTTTTGCCCTTTGGTGATGTGTGAAAAACCGCTTTCTTTCAAAGATACAGAGTGATAAAATTGTTTGACAATAACAATATTATTAACTTATTTACTAAATAATAAATTAAATTAACAAATAATATTGTTATTGTCATTTTTTTATCACCCTGTATCTTTGAAACAAAGCGGGTTTTCACACATCATCAAATGACAAAATATTCTTAGAATAACCCATGGAATAACCCCTTGCAGTTTTGGCCCATGTTTAGGAAACAACCTGTATACAGCATCTTTGCTATGCCAAAACTGCACTGGGTTATTCCATGGGTTATTCTAAGAATATTTTGCTCTTTGGTGATGTGTGAATACCCGCTTTGTTTCAAAGATACAGGGTGTTTCCTAAACATGGGGGAAAATGCAAGGGGTTATTCTATGAGTTATTCTAAGAATATTATGCCCTTTGGTGATGTGTGAAAAACTCCTTCGTTTCAAAGCTACAGGGTGTTTCCTAAACATGGGGGAAAACGCAAGGGGTTATTCCATGAGTTATTCTAAGAATATTTTGCCCTTTGGTAATGTGTGAAAAACCCCTTTGTTTCAAAGATACCGAGTGATAAAATTGTTTGACAATAACAATATTATTAACTTATTTACCAAATAATAAATTAAATTAATAAATAATATTGTTATTGTCAATCTTTTTATCAGTCTGTATCTTTGAAATAAGAAGAAGAAGTTTTTTAGACATCATTATAGGACAAAATATTCTTCGAATAACCTATAGAATAACCCCTTGCATTTTTGGCCAATGTTTAGGAAAAACCCCGTATCTTTGAAACAAAGCGGTTTTTCACACATCATCAAAGGACAAAATATTCTTAGAATAACCCATGGAATAACGTCGTGCAGTTTTGGCCCATGTTTAGGAAACACGCTGTATAACACAGTATCTTTGCCCATGTTTAGGAAACACCCTGTATCTTTGAAACAAAGCAGTTTTTCACACATCATCAAAGGACAAAATATTCTTATAATAACCCATGGAATAACCCCTTGCAGTTTTGGCCCATGTTTAGGAAACACGCTGTATAACACAGCATCTTTACTATACATTGAGCTGTCCGAGCAATTGTTTAAAAATATAAAATACAGCAATTATGAATTTTCTTCCAAACTCTGTATTATGTTACCTACGTCACTCATTATGTCATTATTAAATTAATTTAACTTTTTGTCAGTAACGATGGTTACAAAATAAAGATATTTACATTATGTCATTATCGTTAGTACAAACAAATGTTGTAAATAAATGCTTCGATTATAGTTAATTTTGAAGAGAACTGAAATAATTTTAAAATCATTCGAATATCGAATCCATAGATTATAAGTTAGTGCCTTATTTGTAACTAGTATTGATTACTGGAATTACATTAGGGAGCGATTTGAGTGCATACATACTCGCTTCTCATAATAAATGCAATTAATAGATAACGACAGTATCCGAATTTGTGCGATCATATCCATCATACTTCCAAAAGACGATCACGTATCACTATTACTATGGCAAATTTCAGGCTATTGATTAGTAGGGGTTTTTTGTCACTCGCGTATAAACGTTCTATTTCTAAGACTATTTTAAAAACAATCAGAAGTTATGAATTGTTAACGACAATATCCGACTTTGTGCGATCATATCCATCATACTACAAAATGTCGCAAGTTGTTAATTAATGTTTGATAAGTATTGATATTTCAAGAACAATAGAAGCTATTGAATTTCAAGCTATTGATTAGTAAGGGTTTTAGTCCAGTGGCGTAAAAATGTTCTATTCGGAGGATTTTTTTTAAAGCAATTAGGAATTACGAATAGTTAACGACAAAATCCGAATTTGTGCGATCATATCCGTCATACTACAAAATGACGCACATCACTGATGGCTATGGGTAATTTTAAGATATTGATTTGTAGGGGTTTTTTGTCAGTGGCGTACAAACTCCAGTGACAATTTCTATTTCTGAGACTAGTTTTAAAGCAATCAGAAGTTATGAATAGTTAACGACAATATCCGACTTTGTGCGATCATATCCATCATACTACAAAATGTCGCAAGTTTATTGATATTTCAAGAACAATTGAAGCTATTGAATTTCAAGCTATTGATTAGTAAGGGTTTCAGTCCAGTGTAAAAATGTTCTATTCGGAGGAAAATTTGTAAAGCAATTAGGAATTACGAATAGTTAACGATAAAATCCGAATTTGTGCGATCAAATCCATCATACTACAAAATGACGAACATCGCTGATGGCTATGGGTGATTTTAAGATAGTGAGTGGTAGGGGTTTTATGTAAGGGCGATTATATCTATCAAACTCCTAAATGACAAACAAGTATCGATGATGGCTATGACTAATTTCAATAATTATAATAATAATAACTTATTCTATAATAGGCCATACAGTCCAATTACAGGAAAAAAATAAATAATTACAAATGCTTTCCAAGGTTATTGATATTTCAAGAACTATTGAAGTTCAAGCTATTGATTAGTAAGGGTTTTTGTCCAGTGGCGTAAAAATGTTCTATTCGGAGGATTTTTTTTAAAGCAATTAGGAATTACGAATAGTTAACGACAAAATCCGAATTTGTGCGATCATATCCATCATACTACAAAATTACGTAAGTTTATTGATATTTCAAGAACAATTGAAGCCATTGATTAGTAAGGGTTTCAGTCCAGTGTAAAAATGTTCTATTCGGAGGAAAATTTGTAAAGCAATTAGGAATTACGAATAGTTAACGACAAAATCCGAACTTGTTCGATCATACCCGTCATACTACGAAATGACGCACATCGCTGATGGCTATGGGTAATTTTAAGATATTGATTTGTAGGGGTTTTATGTACTGGCGTAAAAACGTTCTATTTGGAAGACTATTTCAAAAGCAATCAGATGAGTAGTTAACGACAACATCCGACTTTGTGCGATCCTATGCAACAAGTCGTAAATGATGTCGTATTGGTAAATTTCGGACTATTGATTAGGCACAAAAAAATTCTGTTCGGAGGAAAATTGTGATTTTTTTTTTCCGGGAGTGAGATTTAATTTAAAGCTTCATTTACTTCGCCACACAAGTCCTATTAAATTAGTATATTTATTAGATTCGAAAATTCTGGTTGGAATTAGGACACCATGCTCCCAATTAAACGCAATATCTGAATAAACATTGTTTCATTATCTCGGTAAAATATTCCCCGAGTTTTAGTTGTTAAAATTTCTTGGCTTTTGGTCGTTAAAATTTCATTTGAAAAATTAGATTTGATGTTTCTAACTAAAAACTGCCGAGGTGGAAGCGGGCCTTAACGCCTTTCCGCCCCTCGTAATCAGATATCATCTCCGTCCCGGTGCACGCACGGTTGGCCACCGGAGAACAATTACCAACCGAAACGTAACGGGAGCATTCCGGACTAACCGAATCCTCCGCAATTGCAGATTCCACAGGACTGCGTACCATCCGGAGCGCGCCCGCCCACAAGATCCAAGCCAAGCCGGGCAACAAGAACCGGCAGCAGGATGCGAACAACAAGTACTGCACCTGCACGGCGAAGCTGTGCAACTGCTGTCGCGAGTTCAACATCCCCGTGGTCGCGCTGCAGGGTCCAGGGTGCGCCTCGTTGCAGTACCTGCGAGGCGACAAGCTGGCCATCTCGATGAGCTTCGGCGAACGCGTGCTGACCAACACTACAATTGATGGTAAGCGGTGTCTGGTGGTTGAAGGTGCTGAGGTTATTGTCGGTTTGATTTGCAGGGAGGAAGCCGAAGCCGGTGTGCATGCCGCTGCCGGGAGGGGTGTCCAAGTTCTGCGGGCGAGTCTACAACATCGGCCGCCAAGGGGAGGATTT
Organism: Othius punctulatus; assembly: GCA_951805005.1. Classification (NCBI taxonomy): domain Eukaryota; kingdom Metazoa; phylum Arthropoda; class Insecta; order Coleoptera; family Staphylinidae; genus Othius; species Othius punctulatus. The sequence continues at coordinate 26,121,063 of OX638147.1, forward strand.
CAACGCCTGCTTGGGGCTGGAGCTGCGCGCTGTACAGGACGTCGAAGCAGCCTTGAGGGTATCGTGCTTCCGGTTTGGGCCTAAAGGTCTGAAGGTGGAGCCGCCGCAGCCGCTGCCTGTTGTGGAGGAGGCCAACAACGAGGATGATGATGACGACGACGACGATGATGACGACGAGTTCGATTTCGATGACGTCGATGACATCGATGTTGAGGAGGATGACGACGATGACGACGATGACGATGATGACGATGCTAACGATGTTGATTCCGTTGATTACGAAACGTTTAGCGTGTTTGATGATGATTTCATTGATAATCTATTCGTAGATGATTCAGATTCAGGCGGAGGTGGTGGTACTGCTACTGGTAATAAGAAGAAAAAGGTTACCACCACCTTGAAGCCTCCGCTGAGGAAAGTAACGCGTAAGCCCGTGGTTCCGCAGCGTAAACCCATCATTGTTAAGAAAACGCTTACAACGGCGGCTCCGGTGGTACTGGTTAAGGACCCCACGAAGAAGGTGACTAGCGCCACGCAGAGGCCGGTGCAGAAAGCGCCGAGTACCACGCAGCGGCCGGTACAGAAACCAACGGGCACCACGCAAAGGCCCGTGCAGAAAGTAACAAAGAAGACCCCTACGAGGAGAGCGACTAGACCTACGCTCGCCACTAGGAGAACTACTAAGAGAACGCCGAGCACCACAACGACCACGACGGTACGTATACCTGTAGTAACATCCGCGTTTGTTGCAACCCAGGAGATTGTACCGCAGAAAGTAGTAAACACCGTGTCGAATGTTAAGGTTCCCGAGGAGAGTGCCCCGGCATCGCCGCACGAATCAATTGCTGCCGTGACTGCTATGTTGCAAGACGTCCCCGGGGAGGAGATATCTCAGGTGGCACCCGTCGACGCTAAACCGGCTCCCCAAGTTCCCGAGCCCGTACGTGTTGCCAGCTCCCCCGTAGAGGCACCAGTCGAACCGGTAGAGATGCTGCCTGACACGCCGACCGAAAAATCAACGGAATACATTACAGAGCCGGTAACGGAGCAATCGATCACCTTAGAGCCCCAGGAGACCACGCATCAGGAGGCGGTGACCGAGGCGGACGCCGCAATCGAGACCACCACCTACGCTGAAAACGGCGACGGCACCACGACGCTGAACTACGAGGACGACGCCGTCGAGGAGGCCGACGAGGAGGAGGAGGCGGAGGAGGAGGCGGCGTTGCAGAGCTACATTATAAAGAACGGGGATGACGAGTCGGCGGAGAGCGACGAGGAGTCCGATCCGCTGAGCGACGCCGTCGAGGATGTCCTGGGGGACGACGATGATGAGAAAGCCGAGGGCACTACGGAAGCCAGGCCGGACGCAAAAACGCCCGGCAAGAAAGAGAGCGGCAAGCCGGATAATGAGGACGTCATAAGCGACATTATTGATGGGGTCGTTGATACGTTCGGTGCAGACGACAGCGAGGAAAACACAAAATCGCCAGGAGTCGTCAATGATAACACCAATGACGACGGTGTTAACACGCCCGATAAGGAAAGCGACGAGGACGACGATGACATTTTAGATGATGACGATGATGACGAAGAGGAGGAGGAGGAAGATGACGACGATGACGATGACGACTTTGAGAGCAGGAAAGCTAAACATCACAAAATTAACAAATCTGGAAAGCCTAGAACCAGGCAAAGCAGAGATATGTGGCTAGATAGATTACACTGGTAGTATTTAAGTTGCACGCAATAGACACTCACCCGCAATATTTATTTATTTATTTAATTTATTTCAGCATTTATTTATTCGCCTGATGTACATAACTAATTTTACCGATATTGTAGAGTTGTAGTATGAGACGCTCAATAAATTTTATACATATAATCTGGTTTCATTAATAGTGGGGGGTGATAGTCGCTCCGGCTTAGGGTGTAGGTCAACTTTTACCTCCGATCTTCCGATGATCCGTAGAAAGTGGCCCGCCAGCCACTTACGACGCAGATACCTAAACGACCTCACCAAGTGTTCACTTATCGCCACGTACCGAACATGAGAGGTTACGCGACCCTCGCCGTGATACTGTGCTGTTGTTTGAAGATATGCCGGGGTAAGTCGCCGCTATTTTTTCCTCCAACCCGCAATAAAGATGCAAATACACTGCGGAATTTTGATGGTGTGAGAATGAAATTTACCGAAAATCCTTTTGTGCGCTAATTCCGAAAACACCGATCGGAATATGCAGAGATAAAGAGAGGCAAATACGCAATTTAAATGTTAATTCTTTTTTTTGTGTACGTGCGTGTGGCAGCAACTGCGGCAGCCTCCGGTGCTGCCAGTAAGAACGGCACCGACGCCGTCGCGGCGCTCCTACCCGCCGTTACCGCCGCCCCCCTCGCCACGACGCTGCTGCCGGCTGTCCCCACGACGACGCGACGCCCAATCCTCCAGGGGGTTCGAACCCCGTGTGCCTGCTCCGATGGTCAGTGTGGCTGCTGCACCGGCGTCATCCTCGAGACGTTCAGGCAGAAGGCCTGCATGAACCTCACGTACGAACCAGACGATTTCTCCATCACCGGAGCCATCAGCATGAATGGCAGGGTCCTCTACAAGAACACCGTCTCTGGTAACTAATCAATGACAGCCCCAAAAACATCATGAACAGCGTTTCTGTTTTTTTTGTTTTTGTTTTTTTTTGTTGGGACTTGCAGTTCCGCCGTAGCCATTGGGCTTGGCTACGAGTTCTCAACCCTGGCATAAGGTACGAGCCTACAGCCAGTTCAATGTCAGAATTATATATTTTTATTGGGCAATTCCTAAGGAACGTAGTGATTGACTGGAAAATATTTCTATTGTTTAAAGCTAGTAAATGAATAATGCTCACGGGGAGTCAGATATTATAATTTGATAGGTCGTTCATCAGGGTTTTTCGTGGTATGAAATATTTTTGACATGAAATTATGTGGTTTAGTGCCCCTTCACCCTCATTGCATTCACATTGCGGATTTGGGACTATCCTTATAGCGTTTCTGTTAAACAAACACAAACACATTCAAATTTTGACACAAAAACCAAACAACCGTATTTCTAGTAAACAGAAAGCTACTTCTATTGAATTCTATGGAAACTACAAGAATTCCATCTCCGAGAACCAAGCAAGTGCAGCACAGTTCAATTCATTTGCAAAATCATTAGAACACCAATATTACTGTATATATATATATAGTAAGTAAGTAAGATACTAACAAAGTAACCTGTGTGTGTTTTTTTACCTAAGTGAGAATATGTTTTTTGTATATTATTAATAACCCTACATAAATATATATACATACATACATATATATATATATATATATATATATATATATATATATATATATATATATATATATATATATATATATATATATATATATATATATATATATATATATATATATATATATATATATATATATATATATATATATATATGTTTATATATCGTTTACCCTTCTACCAATTACAGTGTAGGGTTATTACTAATATACAAAAAAACATATTCTCACTTAGGTAAAAAAACACATACACAGGTTACTGTGTTGGTATCACTTAAAAAATATACTCTCACTTAAGTAAAAAACACACACAGGTTACTTTTTTAGTATCTTTCTAACTTACTTTAATCCTCTTTACTCTGATCGGAGCACAGGGCTTCTACAAGCTTCTTCCATCCGTCCGACTTCCGAGGCATGTATAAGTTTCCGTAGCACGCTCTTTTTTATGTTGCAGGGTTGCTAGCCCTGCCAACAACCCTCCTCATTTCACAGCCGGGCTTGGGACCGGTCATAGCGGAGTTACTTTGTTAGTATCACTTAGGGTTATTTAGTAGGACTATAGATTCGACATCTTAACGGGTCATTGTCAAACTTACAATAAGTAAGTATTGTAAGTTTGATAATGATCCAATGTATCACAAAGTAGAGCTGTCAAATGTTACTCATCTATACTCTCACTTCATTATCACAAAACAGCAATTCATATGATCACTATTTAGAATTTTACCATTTTAGAAACCCTATCTGGTAGCCAAAAAAATAACGCAGTCAGTTATTTAATACCAAAACCACAAGAAAACCATTTATGGCAGTCAATAAAAACGTAGTTCTACTTAATCAAAAACCAAAAACAATTACAAGATCATTTTTTAAATACAATTAGACAAACGTCTTGCAAAGCATGAAACCACAAATACCACAAAACCGCAAGAATACAGTTAAGTACAACCACTAAATCAGAAAACTATATTTACACACAAAACCACAATAAACTACACCACAAGGACATATTTTTTGGCAAACACATTCTTGTATCTAATCACAAAACCATTAGAATGACACCATTTCTGGCAATTCAAGAAGGCAAAAAAAGAATAGCATTGTGGTAACCAAACAGGAGTATACTACTATTTAACTACAAAGCCACAACAAAACCATTTCTGACAACCATTTAAAAAAGTGGTACTACTTAATAAAAAAAAAAAACAATAACAAGATCATTTTGTTTTAAATTCAATTAGGTTTACGTTTTGCCTATCATGAAAGCATAAAAACCACAACTATGATCACTAAACCAGAAAACCACAAGAAAATATTTCTGGTAGCCAAACAAGAACGCAGTCCAATTTAATCATAAAGCCATTAAACTATAAGACAATTGTGCTGACAGGGCAATGGCTTTAATCTGTCTCTGTTGCTCATGCAAAAAAGTATTGATCATATCGTGGGGCTCATCCAAAAAAGTACTGATTATATCGTGGGCTTACAACAAAAAGTGACCAAAGCATTAATTTTTGTTAGTATTTTATCCATCTTACCACATATTTTTGATTATTATTTGTTATTTATTCAGCTATCATCAGGGGTTTTTGTAAATTAAATTATTTTTTTAAAGATTATATTTGACTTTTTGTGTCGTGTCAGTTTGAAGGTCAAACTTCGTGTTAAGTCAATTTGAAGTTCAAACTTCGTGTCGTGTCAGTTTTTAGTTCAAACTGCAAACTGACACGACAGAAAAAGTCAAATATAATCTTCAAAAATATAATTTAATTTACAAAAACCCCTGATGATAACTGAATTTTAAGCCGAAACTAGTAGGGAAAAATAAATAAATAAATAAATACTAGAAGATACATGTCATTTTAAACTTTAAACTGACACGATACAAAAAGTCAAATTTAATCTTAAAAATATAATTTAATTTACAAAAACCCCTGATAATGACTGAATCTAGGGAAAAGTACCTAGTAGGGAAAAGAAAAAAAACTAGAAGATACGTGTCAGTTTGAAGTTCAAACTGACAAAAAGTCAAATATTATCTTCAAAAATATAATTTACAAAAACCATTGATGATGGCTGAATGATAAGCCGAAACTAGTAGGAAAAAACAAAATACTAGAAGATACCAGAGAGTACTTAATATAAAAAAAACAAATAATAATAAAAAAAGATAGTTTCGAGATAAATGCATTTGAAACTTCGATACATCTATAATACGTCTAGTTTTCAATATTTATTGTTTTTGCGAAATTTTTATTAACATTCCAGCGAACCTTGATATAACATAGAAACTTTTTTTTCCTGATAAATACAACGAACTTTTATGGAACTTGATCATATTAAGTCATTTTTGTCAAATTTTGCTTGGTAACCTTTTTTTGTATACCCACGATATATGAATTTTAGTTTTGCTGTCACTACTAAAACTTACAACAATTTTTTTACCCAGATTTGTATGAATCGTAATGTTTTCGTATACTCATACAATATACAATATAATACATAAAACACAAAATATTCGTACATCCATACATACAGTATGGAGGTATTGATACAGAGATTTCTGATATCGGATATCGTATCCGGATTTTTGTTTTTAGTACTAAAAACTGTGGCAATTTTTGTGCATGTCTATCAGAAATTGTAACGATCTTGTAGTATGTCTGGTAATTACACAAAAAAATCAACACAATACAATAGATAGACTACACAAAATATCCATATCTTCATATATCCAGTATAAAGGTATGGATATTTGGAGAGATATCGGATTACATATCCGGATTTTTGCTTTGAGTACTAAAATCTGTGTCAATTTTTGTGCATGGCTAGCAGAAATGGTAACTATGTTATGGTATGTCTGGTAATCCAGGAAAATATTAATAGGGTCTTTATGAATAGAGTTTTGCTTTCATTAATAAAAGGAGGTTAATTTTGAAGCATGATTGCCATAAGCAGTAACAACCTTACAATGTTTCAGGTAATCAATCAAAAGTTCATCATCTGGTTAATTGTGTTTTTGCTTTCATTATTAAAAACTGTATTAAATTTCATGTCTGGTTGTCAGAAATGGTCTGGTAATCAATGAAAAACTATGACTTTCTATGAATAGTTTTGCTTTCATTATTAAAAATGTGTCAACTGTGTGAATGGAGGTATGGATATTTCGGATATTTGGAGAGATATCGGATGACGTATCCGGATTTTTGTTTTTAGTACTAAAAACTGTGTCAATTTTTGTGCATGGCTATCAGAAATGGCAACGATCTTGTTGTATGTCTGGTAATTACACAAAAAAATCAACACAATACAATAGATAGACTACACAAAATATCCATATCTTCATACATCCAGTATAAAGGTATGGATATTTGGAGAGATATCGGATAACATATCCGGATTTTTGCTTTGAGTACTAAAATCTGTGTCAATTTTTGTGCATGGCTAGCAGAAATGGTAACTATGTTATGGTATGTCTGGTAATCGAGGAAAATATTAATAGGGTCTTTATGAATACAGTTTTGCTTTCATTAATAAAAGGAGGTTAATTTTGAAGCATGATTGCCATAAGCAGTAACAACCTTACAATGTTTCAGGTAATCAATCAAAAGTTCATCATCTGGTTAATTGAGTTTTTGCTTTCATTATTAAAAACTGTATTAAATTTCATGTCTGGTTGTCAGAAATGGTCTGGTAATCAATGAAAAACTATGACTTTCTATGAATAGTTTTGCTTTCATTATTAAAAATGTGTCAACTGTGTGAATGGAGGTATGGATATTTCCGATAATTGGGAGAGATATCGGATATCGTATCCGGATTTTTGTTTTTAGTACTAAAAACTGTGTCCATTTTTGTGCATGCCTATCAGAAATGGCAACGATCTTGTAGTATGTCTGGTAATTACACAAAAAAATCAACACAATACAATAGATAGACTACACAAAATATCCATATCTTCATACATCCAGTATAAAGGTATGGATATTTGGAGAGATATCGGATAACATATCCGGATTTTTGCTTCGAGTACTAAAATCTGTGTCAATTTTTGTGCATGGCTAGCAGAAATGGTAACTATGTTATGGTATGTCTGGTAATCGAGGAAAATATTAATAGGGTCTTTATGAATACAGTTTTGCTTTCATTAATAAAAGGAGGTTAATTTTGAAGCATGATTGCCATAAGCAGTAACAACCTTACAATGTTTCAGGTAATCAATCAAAAGTTCATCATCTGGTTAATTGAGTTTTTGCTTTCATTATTAAAAACTGTATTAAATTTCATGTCTGGTTGTCAGAAATGGTCTGGTAATCAATGAAAAACTATGACTTTCTATGAATAGTTTTGCTTTCATTATTAAAAATGTGTCAACTGTGTGAATGGAGGTATGGATATTTCCGATAATTGGGAGAGATATCGGATATCGTATCCGGATTTTTGTTTTTAGTACTAAAAACTGTGTCCATTTTTGTGCATGCCTATCAGAAATGGCAACGATCTTGTAGTATGTCTGGTAATTACACAAAAAAATCAACACAATACAATAGATAGACTACACAAAATATCCATATCTTCATACATCCAGTATAAAGGTATGGATATTTGGAGAGATATCGGATAACGTATCCGGATTTTTGCTTTGAGTACTAAAATTTGTGTCAATTTTTATGCATGGCCAGCAGAAATGGTAACTATGTTATGGTATGTCTGGTAATCGAGGAAAATAATAATAGAGCCTTTATGAATAGTGCTTTCATTAATAAAAATGGGTTAATTTTGAAGCATGATTGCCAGAAACAGTAACAACCTTAGAATGTTTCAGGTAATCAACCAAAAGTTCATTATCTGGTTAATTGAGTTTTTGCTTCTATTATTAAAAACTGTATAAAATTTCATGTCTGATTGCTAGAAATGGCAATCAATAAAAAAGTGACTTTCTATGAATAGTTTTGCTTTAATTATTAAAAATCTGTCAATCTGTGTAAATGGAGGTATGGATATTTCCGATAATTTGGAGAGATATCGGATATCGTATCCGGATTTTTGTTTTTAGTACTAAAAACTGTGGCAATTTTTGTGCATGGCTATCAGAAATGGTAACGATCTTGTAGTATGTCTGGTAATTACACAAAAAAAATCAACACAATACAATACATAGACTACACAAAATATCCATATCTTCATACATCCAGTATAAAGGTACGGATAGTTCGGATATTTGGAGAGATATCGGATAACGTATCCGGGTTTTTGCTGTGAGTACTAAAATCTGTGTAAATTTTTGTGCATGGTTAGCAGAAATGGTAACTATGTTATAGTACGTCTGGTAATCCAGGAAAATAATAATAGGGTCTTTATGAATAGAGTTTTGCTTTCATTAATAAAATTGGGTTAATTTTGAAGCATGTTTACCAGAAAGAGTAACAACCTTAGAATGTTTCAGGTATTCAATCAAAAGTTCATCATCTGGTTAATTGAGTTTTTGCTTTCATTATTAAAAACTGTATCAAATTTCAAGGCTGGTTGCCAGAAATGGTCTGGTAATCAATAAAAAAATATGACTCCCTATGAATAGTTTTGCTTTCAATATTAAAAATGTGTCAATCTGTGTGAATGGAGGTATGGATATTTCCGATAATTGGGAGAGATATCGGATATCGTATCCGGATTTTTGTTTTTAGTACTAAAAACTGTTTCAATTTTTGTGCATGGCTATCAAAAATGGTAACGATCTTGTAGTATGTCTGGTAATTACACAAAAAAATCAACACAATACAATAGATAGACTACACCAAATATCCATATCTTCATACATCCAGTATAAAGGTATGGATATTTCGGATATTTGGAGAGATATCGGATAACGTATCCGGATTTTTGCTTTGAGTACTAAAATCTGTGTCAATTTTTGTGCATGGCTAGCAGAAATGGCAACTATGTTATGGTATGTCTGGTCATCGAGGAAAATATTAATAGGGTCTTTATGAATAGAGTTTTGCTTTCATTAGTAAAAGCAGGTTAATTTCGAGCATGATTGCCATAAGCAGTAACAATCTTAGAATGTTTCAGGTAATCAACCAAAAAAAGTTTTTCTTCTTGCAGTCCTTCTCCTACCGGAGGTTGGACGTCATTATAACTATCATAGTTAATCAAAATAAATTCATCATCCGGTTAATTGAGTTTTTGCTTTCATTATTAAAAACTGTATTAAATTTCATGTCTGGTTGCCAGAAATGGTCTGGTAATCAATAAAAAAATGACTTTCTATGAATAATTTTGCTTTCATTAATAAAAATGTGTCAATCTGTGTGAACGATTAATGCAAACACGATACTGATCTGGGATTGTTGCTGGCAATGAAGCAGATGATCCGTGAACGAAATTTTTGCTTTCATTATTAAAACCAGCATAAATTTGCTCTGCTTCTGTTGCAGACACAGCTATTGATTACAATTCTGTTGATTTCGATTTTAGCCCATAACTTTTTATCCACATTTTTTACTTTCTCCATCCCAATACTATATAAGTAGGTGTGTGGAGAAAGTATTGTTTTAGAACATTCATTTCATCTACGACATGTGCAAATATTATGTGTGCATATAAAATAAATTCAAATTTGGATGCAGTAGGAAGGAACATTAAGCTTGTATGTTACGTAAAGTAAAATAATACGGGTATTTTATCCGGAATAAATCTCGTATCTAGTCAAGAGACTAGAGCATTTGCCGAAGCATAAAATTTATCAGACAAAATAATACTATTGAAATCCTGGAGGCAAATCGAAGTTTTATCGTGAAAAATTCACACCCGCGCTGCATTTACTCATCCGGCAATCTAGGACGTGCAACTTTTACATGAGCGGTGATTAATTCAGAGCGAATGCGTTTAGAGATTAAGATCATTGCTGTCAGTTCGATTCACTGCACGCCGTTACAAGCCAGCCTCAATATACACAAACCACAGAATTCCATTATGAAAAAGTCGCGCACGCTAAAATCGATCGCAACTTAAAATAACAAATATGTTAATTCTGGCAAAGGTTGTTATGGAATGATAATATTGAGCCCGTTTTGTGTATGCAATATTAATTACGCGAATCTGCCTGTTTACAAAAATTCCCAATATACCTTTTTTCGCTAAAACCGAATTAATAGTTTTTTCCATTTCCGACGCACGAGTTATTCGCGCATTTCAATTACTAAATGTTGAAAATTGCCCAAATGCTAGGATACAAAACGCGTTTTTTAAAATGAGTGCAAAATTGCCAAAAGTATTAAATTGTGCAAATGCGGGTTATACAAAATCAACTGATTGCTGTTAAATATAACGATAGGAGAGTACTTCACAAAATGTGTAATTCTTTGAAGTGCAGAAAATTCCCGCAAATTTATTCATTTCAATTTGCTTTGAGCTAGTTAAAAAAAGTTCGGTGTTTAGCAATTGATCAATTTTTCCTTTGATTTAGAACCGAATTATTTGCTGTCAAAAACATGAGCGCGTTTCATTTACGTCTGCCTGCTGGACATGCTATTTTGCGGGCGTATAGGTGATTAATTCGCTTTGAAAGCGTTTGCAGATTAGCAATGTTTCGACAAATTAGGATCATCTGCGCTTTTAAATCTACCAGATTGTTCGCGCCGCTGAAATTCCTAATGAAAGTAAAGTAATTCTCTGGGGGTTGAAATGTTATGGATGGAGGTGAAAATTGAAAGGCAATTTGAGTTTGTTCGGCCGTAGAAAAGCGTTTCGGTGTAAATCATCCGGCAGAAGACATCAACATTTTCTTGTAGGTGGAATCGATATGTAAATATCCGCGGTGCGCGGATTCATGGGAATCCGGGGAAAGTTTACGGGTGGATTTGCGGCGAAATAGTGGAAAGTTCCGGGCGTGTAACTTTTAACAGGGATACACATAAAATAGTAAATGCATCTCGCAGCGCCGAAAGTAACAGCCGGTATCATTACAGGAAAGAATCCGCCTCCGATGTGTGTCAGGGTGCCGAGATTCCGATTTATTAAGTTCTGCGTGGAGTTCTCCAACATATACCTGGCTCAGAGGAACATCCACATGTGCATCGACGCCGAGGCCGAGTGGGATGACTTCACCCTCTTGGAGTGGTCATTCGACTGCATTAGGATGGGTGCCAGCGGGGTCGCCGTGGTCAGGCCAGAGGACGGCGGGGGGCTTCCCCTGACACCCATCGACGAGGAGGACCAAGTCGACGAGGATTACGACGACAGCGCCAGGAACGCACCCCCTGGAACCAACCACACTCTGGTCTCCAAGGTCGTTAAGGGACGCAACGTTAGTGTAAAGAGGCTGAAGAATGGGGATGTTTCCATTTCATTTGATGGTGGCGTGTAATTTATGAAGGTCGGCCACACTGAGAAAAATAGATTTTATTGCGTAGAAATATTACGCACTAGTATTTTTTCTAGCGAATGTGAGCTATCAACATTACACTCAAGACTACCCAAACATAGTAAATCCAGATATTTACCAACACCACAGAGTAACGGAAAACGCGAAAATCATGATTTTCCTATCATATGGTCTAAAAATTAAATCGCAGAATGTCGAGTTGCTTCTAAACGTTAGAGCTTCACTAATTGGACACTCCTGATTTCAAAAAGCAAAACAGTAAAAATCGAACAAAAACTTCTGCATCTAGAACTGTCGGTTCAATTTTGCTAACGATAGCCTCATTCAACTCCTGAGACTCCAACGAGTCAAACGAGTCAAAATTTGATATATGCATTAAATTTTTCTAATTTTTATTTTTTTTCGCCTAATTAAAAAAAAAAATGTTATCAATCAATAATTATTAATCAGGTTTGGTTGGTTGGAAAAATCAAATGATTTTTTTTAAATCATTGTTAAAAATCAAAATTGACTTTTTTTTAAATTAATCATTGTTTTTGCACTGTTTATGCAATCCAATAAGTGGACAATCAAGAATATAATGTAACTATAGAGTTAGCATGCTTTAACATAATAATTGGATTAATAATTGGAATAATAACATAATTGGAAGTAAGTAAAATAATTTTATTTTCTTCAATTTTTGGTCCATCACATAGTACATATACACTGATTTTTTTTAATCATCAATTCTAGTTTAAATTCATGAATTTGTTAAAAAAATCATGATTTTAACCGTGATGAAATCAATTGATTTAAATCACATCTAAACTGGCAAAAACTGATAAAAATCATTCATTTTTGTTTTTTTTAATCCTGATTTATTCAAACTCCGTTAATAATTAAGTTAATTTCTATTTTTTTTTCAAAAACGAACAATTAGTGCAATTAATGAACTGTAACCACAATGTATACCAATTCGGATATGTTCGCAGGTTCGCAGAATAGAAAATGCCAACAAATTAGACGATTCTCAAGCAAACAGAGTTATTATATTTTTTTTTTTAGAAATCCGACGTTCTTGAACTTATATTAACTGACTTTGTAAGTTTCAAATTTCGAATTTTTCAACACTGTTATTAAGTAAGTTAATTTCCTGTTTTTTTAAACGAACAATTAGTGCAATTAATGAACTGCAACCACAATGTATACTAATTCGGACATAATAGCTTGCAGAGTAGAAAATGTCAACAAATTGGACGATTTTCAAGCAAACAGATTCATTATATTATTTTTTTAGATATCCGACGTTCTTGAAATTATATTAACTGACTTTCTAAGTTTCAAATTTCGAATTTTCCAACACCGTTATTAATTAAGTTAATTTCCATTTTTTTTTCGAAAATGAACAATTAGTGCAATTAATAAACTGCAACCACAATGTATACCAATTCGGATATGTTCGCAGGCTCGCAGAATAGAAAATGTCAACAAATTTTACGATACTCAAGCAAACAGTTTCATTATATTATTTTTTTTTAGAAATCCGACGTTTTTGAGCTTATATTGACTGACTTTCTAAGTTTCAAATTTCGAATTTTCCAACACCGTTATTAATTAAGTTACTTTCCATTTTTGTTTCAAAAATGAACAATTAGTGCAATTAATGAACTGCATCCACAATGTATACCAATTTGGATATGTTCGCAGGCTCGCAGAATAGAGCAATAAAAATGTCAACAAATTGGACGATTCTTAAGCAAACAGATTCATTATATTATGTTTTTTAAATATTCGACGTTCTTGAACTTATATTTACTAATTTTCCAAGTTTCAAATTTCGAATGTTCCAAATTGTATTAACTGTTATTTTTCAAATATCGATACTTGACCCATTTTTTAATATTAATGTATTCTTTACATTTTTATCAAGCAAACAGATTCATTATATTATTTTTTTTAAATATGCGACGTTTTTGAACTTATATTAACTGATTTTCCGCGTTCTAAATTTCGAATTTTCCAAATTGTATTAACTCCCATTTTTCCAATATCAATACTTAACCCATTTTTTTAACACACCGTATATTAATGTATTCTTTACGTTTTTACGTAATTACCCATCGAAAGGTTGTGACCCACAATTTACGTACCACTGAAGCATAATCGAATTTTGCTAATTTACTACACATCCCTTAAAATTTTGGATTTTGTTTGATATTTGACAACTTTTAGTTGTCGTATTAGGTAGTTTATATTAGGTACTTATTTTTTAAATTATATTTATTTATTTATATATTTATTTGTATGTGTCTACCTGTTTTAAGTCTGTTTATAATTTAATAAAATAATGTCTTTTATGAATTATATATTTTAAGAAATAATCAAATATGAAAGAAAAACTTATTGACAATTCCTTTTTTTAGATAATTCCTTTTAACATGCCGAGATTCCAACCAACATGAAAGTATCAAAGAAAATAAGTGATGGAATAACTATTTTTTACATTTTGGGTTAATATTAACATGAAATAATGAAAGAAAATATCAAGTGATGGAATAACTATTTTTTACATTTTCGGTTAATATTAACATGACATAATGAAAGAAAATATCAAGTGATGGAATTACTATTTTTTACTTTTTGGGTTAATATTAACAACCGTAAAATTGCAGCTATTGCTTCGAATTTTGCCAATTTACATTTTTTTTTTCACAAAAGAACCGTTTTTTGGCCAATACAAGTTGTTTATTTTATATATTAACACATCAATCTTAAGTTGCACATTTTTGTGCAGATTTTTGTACATTTTTAGTCAATGTTAACAACAGTAAAATTGCAGTTATTGCCTCGAATTTTGCCAATTTACATCTTTTTTTTCCACAAAAAAACGGGTTTTTGGGCCAATAAAAGTTATTTATTTTATATATTAACACATCAAACTTAAAGTTGTACATTTCTGTGCAGATTTTTGTACATTTTAGGTCAATCTTAATAACAGAGAAATTGCAGTTATTGTTTAGAATGTTGCCAATTTGCACCTTTTTTTTCACAAAAAAATGGTTTTATGGTCAATAAAAGTTATTTATTTTATATATTAACCCATCACTTAAAAATTTGTTTGATATTTGACAGCTTTCAGTAATAATCCTTCAGACGAAATGAAGTAATTAGCAATAGAAATCTCATTATCAGAAAACAAAAGTAAGAAATCGTCGAATTTTGCTAACTTACTACACATCACTTAAAATTTTGGATTTTTGTTGAATACCTGGTAATTTTTAATAACAATCCTTGAAGCGAAATTAAGTAATTAGCAATATATATCTTGTCTACCTCAAAACAAAAGTAAGAAATCATCGATATTCGCCAATTTGCTACACATCACTTAAATTTTCGATATTTATTCGACATTTTGGATCAATATTAATAACAGTAAAATTGTGATGATTATTTCGAATATTGTCAATTAATTAATTTGCCAATTTTGTACACATCATTTAAAATTTTTGAATTTGATATTTGACAACTTTCAGTAATAATCCTTCAGACGAAATGAAATAATAAGCAATATAAATGTCATTTGTCACAAAACAAAAGTAAGAAATCGGCGAATTTTGCTAATTTACTACACATCACTTAAAATTTTGGGTTTTTATTGGATACTTGGTAACTTTCAATAACAATCCTTAAATCGAAATTAAGTAATTAGCAATATATGTCTTGTCTATCTGAAAACAAAAGTAAGCAATCGTCGAATTTTGTTAATTAGCTACACATCACTTAAAATTTGGATATTTGTTTGATACTTGGTAAATAATTTCATTAACAAAACTTAATGTTGTACATTTCTGTGTAGTTTTGTTTTTAAATTTTGCATTAATATTAATAACACTAAAATTGCGATGGTTGTTTCGAATTTTGCTAATTTACTACACATCACTTAAAATTTTGGATATTTGTTTGGTACTTGGTAAATAATTTCATTATCATAACATAATGTTGAACATTTGTGTGCAGATTTTTTTTTACATTTAGTATTAATATCAATAATAGTAAAATTGCGATTATTGTTTCGAAGTTTGCCAATTTACATCACATCACTTAAAATATTGAAATTTTGTTTGATACTTGGTAACTTTCAATAACAATACTTGATGTGAAATGAAGTAACTGGCAATAAATCTCGTCTATCTCAAAACAAAAGTAAGAAATCATCGAATTTTGCTAATTTGCTATACATCACTTGAAATTTTGGGATTTTGTTTGATACTGCGTACTTTCAATAACAATATTTTAGGTGAAATGAAGTAACTAGCAAAATAAATCTTGTTTATCTTAAAACGAAAGTAAGAAGTCGTCGAATTTTGATAATTAACTACACATCACTTAATTTTTTTATTATTAATAATGGTTAAATTGCGATTATTGTTTCAAAGTTTGCCAATTTACAACACATTACTTAAAATTTTTAAATCTTATTTTATACTTGGTAACTTTCAATAACAATACATGGGGCAAAATAAAGTAACTATAAATCTCGTCTATCTCAATACAAAAGTAAAATATCTTCGAATTTTGCAAAATTTGCTACACATCACTTAAAATTTGGATATTTGCTTGATATTTGGTAAATCATTTCATAAATACAACTTAATGTCGTACATTTCTGTGCAGATTGTTTCGAATTTTGCTAATTTACTCTCACCTCACTTAAAATGTTTGAATTTTGTTTGATACTTTTTGACTTTCAATAACAATGCTAGAGGTGAGATGAAGTAACTAGCAATATAAATCTCGTCTATTTTAAAACAAAAGTAAGAAATCGTTGAATTTTGTTAATTATCTACACATCACTTAAAATTTGGATATTTGGTAGATACTTGGTAAATAATTTCATTAACATAACTTAATGTTGTACATTTCTTTGCAAATTTTTTATTTACACTTTGGATTAATATTAATAACAGTAAAATAGCGATTAATATTTCGATTTTTTTAAATTCACAATGTATCACTTAACATTTTGGATATTTGTTTAATTCCTGGTAAATAATTTCATTAACAAAACTTAATGTTGTACATTTCTGTGCAGATTTTTTATTTACATTTCGGATTAATATCAATAATAGTAAAATTGCGATGATTGTTTCGAACTTTGCTAATTTACTACACATCACTTATTTTTTTAACTTTTGTTTGATATTCGACAACTTTCAGTAATAATCCTTCAGGCAAAATGAAGTAATTAGCAATATAAATCTCATCTATCAGAAAACAAAAGTAAGAAATACTCGGATTTTGCTAATTTACTACACATCACTTAAAATTTTGGAATTTTGATGGATACTTGATAACTTTCAATAACAATTCTTAAAGCGAAATGAAGTAATTAGCAATATATATATCTTGTCTACCTCAACACAAAAGTAAGAAATCATCGAATTTTGCAAAATTTGCTACACATCACTTGAAATTTTCGATATTTGTTGGATAGTGGTAAATAATTTTATTAACAAAATATAATGTTGTACGTTTCTGTGCAGATTTTTTTATATTTCGGATTAATATTAATAACAGTAAAATTGCGATGATTGTTTCGAATTTTGCTAATTTACTACACATCACTTAAAATTTTGTTTTTGTTGGATACTAGCAATATTTATCTTATCTACCTCAACACAAAAGTAAGAAATCATCAAATTTTGCAAATTTGCTACACATCATTTAAAATTTTCGATATTGTATGATAGATGGTAAACAATTTAATTAAAAAAACTTAATGTTGTACATTACTGTGGATATTTTTTACATCACTTAAAATTTTGTTTTTGTTGGATACCAGCAATATATATCTTGTCTACCTCAACACAAAAGTAAGAAATCATCAAATTTTGCAAATTTGCTACACATCATTTAAAATTTTCGATATTGTATGATACATGGTAAATAATTTCATTAATAAAACTTAATGTTGGACACTTATGTGCTGATTTAAAAAAAAAATTGTGGATCAATATTAAAAACAGTAACATTGCAATGATTGTTTCCAATTTTGCCAATTTACAACAAATCACTACAAATTTTTGAATTTTGTTTGATGTTTGACAATTTTCACTAATAATCCGTCAGACGAAATGACGTAATAAGCTACTTTGGATTAATATCAATAATAGTAAAGTTGCGATTATTATTACAATTTTTCGGCAATTTACAACACATCACGTAAAATTTGTGATTTTTGTTTCGTTAACAATGCTTGAAGTGAAATGAGGGAATTAGCAATATAATCCGTAATGGAAAATTCTTAATGGAATGCTTTCCAGCAAAAGGCCATAGCGCATTCAAAATGCAGTTTTCCATGTTATCTAAAATGATTGTGTAGAGTGTGTAGATTGTGTTTACTAACTTCAGAAAATTTTGAAAACAATAAATAAATTGTCCGATACCTTTAAACACCAAAGAATTCTCAACAAATTCAAAAATGAAATCAAAGAACTGTTGATTGTAATACATAATTCATAATTTATTGATGATGGTACAACAAGTTGTTTGCACAAGTCATGATTTAAATAATTATGTGCTAACTTGACAAAATTTTGAAAACATGTTTATTTAATTAATTGTCCAATACCTTTGAACACCGAAGAAATGTCAACAAATTCAAAAAAGGAAATCAAAGAACTGTTGATTATCATACATAATTCATAATTTATTGATGATGGTATAACAAGTTGTTTACACAAGTCAAGATTATGATCGAATTTTTTGATGTACTTGGAATAAATATTTTGGTTATTTTTAAGTTTTGATTTTATGATGTATCTGATTTCGTAAATATGGTAAATACCTATGTTCCAAGTCTCTAATTATTATTATTGTTATTATTATTATTACGAAATAATTTGATTGATTATTGGAAGTTATATTTGGTTCTTTTTGTTGTTTGCTTATTCAGATTTAGATTGATACAAAAAATGTCAATGTGTAGTAAATTGCTTTTATTATATTCGGTAAAATCTCGCAGGTGAAAGAAAAGTCGTGAATCGGGTCGGTGGATTTGGGCCGCCTGTGGCTTTGAGTCAATGAGATTTATACTTGGGCATTTACATTTATGTGCATAAGTAATTTAATAAAGGAGTTATTTGTTTATTTGTGAGAGTTTTAATTAAAGTAGGGCTTCAAAACTGCTTTTGAGGTTGCGTACTACTTTTCGCGCGGTTCTAATTTAGAAAGTATTTGAACGTCTCGGCCGCACGTGGGGAATAATGCCTAATTACCGGAGCATTGCACAAAAAAATGATAAATAAAGCAAGCGGTGACCTGGTTGGACTCATCCGGAATCCGCTTAAAAGTTAAAAAAAAAAAACAAAAAAAAAAACAAAAACACGACCGGTTGTTTAATTGCGTTTGTCGTTTATTTTTTATTGCGCCGTAAACCCGAATAAAGTGGGCCCCGATTATCGATTCAGCTCTTAAGGCCCGGCAGGTTTCTCCGTGAGTTATGGGCCGAATGTGTATGCAAAGTGAAAACCATGACCCCGGTAAGTAAATATATTTAGCGCTATGGCCGGAATGGTGTTACTACTCTTTGGCCGGATATGTCGGCCGCAGTCGTGCGTTTTGCGTCCGCGTAATCGACACATTGATTTGCGATTACCGAACTACCCGGCAAACTAGCCGCCCCCGTATAATCAATCAGCGCCGAAACAAAACCATATTCTATACGTTTCAGTTACCGTTAACTAATGACGGGCTTCCACGCTTTGACCGCCGCTTATGCATACGCGCTGCTCTGGCAGGTGGCGGCGGGGGCGGTGGCAGCGGGGGCGGCAGCGGCGGCCAGTAATGGTGAGTACCGAAAATAACCGATTTGTGTTTACCCACGGCGGCGGCTCCCGCCTGCGCTCCCACAGGACAATAAAAACCGCCGGGAAAAACAATCTCGATGCGAGAATGATTAATTAAGTGCGCCCTCCGATAGAAAACATTATTAAATAATGCGATTGCTTCCCGAGACGAACGCCGTTAGTAAATTGCGTTCCCCGATCGTCGAGTGTCCTCCTCGAACAAACTTTTTCATATGTTTATACGCCATTAGTTCTTTTCTACTGAAAACAACAAATTAATAACATCCATTCTACAATCCTCGGCGGGTTCTTCCGCGCACATACATCATCATTAAATCAATAATCACGCCAGTGATTGATACCTCAGGAGATTCGAAATTAATTTCTCGCCTTCCCTCCCCATTCCATCCCCCACACGTACACTTCAGCGCCACAATCGACGCAATTTTAAGCGCCCAAAAACGCCCACGCACCCCAACGTGCGCCGCACTGCCTCTCATTTTTTGCAAATTGATTACACACCTTAGCACAAAAACGAGCGCGGAAATCGGCTTTTTACACGCCGATGAAATTTTCCACGGCGTTCATTAAAATTGCGCGATAAAATTTCCGGTTTTAGCGATTCCTGCTGAAAATCTGTCATCCGCGCTTTCCCATTTCCACCCACTGATTTAATCACGCTAAATTTTTCAGTAGAGCATGGCCCCGCAGAGTGTGGAAACTCTAAATCCAATTTTAATGACACATTCAATTTGCTACGTGTGTATTTCATTTGTTGAACTAATAATGTATCAATGCATAATTTGCAACTCGCTTTTGTGAAAAAAAATAACAGAAATCAGAACCACGTGACGATGGGAAAACATTTATTTCCTCTAAAAAATTTAGAAATCAATCATTGAATTCACAAAAAAACCCTTGCAGAATTAGTGAAATATTTCCCATTGAATTTACGAAAAAATGCCATTCCCTCCACAGAATTTATCAAATATTTAAAGATTTTTCATTCAATTTGCAAAAAAAAAAAAAAATTACACACCTCCAACCTCAAAATATTTTCCCAATACTGGGTGTTTTTTTTAATAAATTAAGGAAACATATTTGTGTACGTAAAGTTTTAATTTTTTTTTTACTTTATCCATGCAAAGTACAGTATGGTACATTAAGTACAAGTATGGGAACTTCGTCATGAAATCGATTTACTTTCTTCATGTAACCCACTACTATACAGGGTGGTCACTTTTACGACGCCCAGCATTAGGATCTATTATTTTATTTATTTTCCTACTCACGAGAGCGCATTAAAATCACATATATTTACATTACATGATATAAATACAGGGTGGCCACTTTTACGACGCCCACCATTAGGAACTATTAAACGAAAATATATACAGAGTTGGTCAAATGGGATAAAAGCTTTTAATTTTTGTGCCATTCAATATACTGAAACGAAATCCGGAATATCTTGCACAGTTCCTGAAATATCGCTGAAAAACTGAAAAAGTGCACTTTCATTTTCCTTTTATAACTTTTTTACTTTTGAAGGAAATTTTACGAAACTTAGCACTCTTACATTTTGCGACGTGGGCCTTCTGATGACAGTGCCAAACATTTTCTGCGCCAATTAGATGACCAAATTTTCATAGTAACTCTTGATTTATTTCATTTGTTGAACTAATAATGTATCAATGTATAATTTGCAAATCGCTTTTGTGAAAAAAAAAAACAGAAATCAGAACCACGCGACGATGGGAAAACATTTATTTCCTCTTAGAATTAATCAAAAATTTACAAATCAATCATTGAATTCACAAAAAAAATCCTTGCAGAATTAGTGAAATATTTCCCATTGAATTTATGAAAAAATGCCATTCCCTCCACAGAATTCATGAAATATTTAAAGATTTTTCATTCAATTTGCAAAAAAAAATGACACATACAATTCACCTCAAAATATTTTCCCAATACCGGGTGTTTTTTTTTTTAATTAAGGAAACATATTTGTGTACGTAGTTTTATTGTTTTTTTACTTTATCCATACAAAGTACAGTATGGTACAGTAAGTAAGTAAGTACAAGTATGGGAACTTCGTCATGAAATCGATTTACTTTCTTCATGTAACCCACTACTATACAGGGTGGTCACTTTTACGACGCCCAGCATTAGGACCTATTATTTTATTTATTTTCCTACTCACGAGAGCGCATTAAAATCACATATATTTACATTACATGATATAAATACAGGGTGGCCACTTTTACGACGCCCACCATTAGGAACTATTAAACGAAAATATATACAGAGTTGGTTAAATGGGATAAAAGTTTCTCATTTTTGGGCCTTTCAATATACTGAAACGAAATCCGGGATTTTTGATTTTGATTTTTAGAGCAGTTCCAGTTTGATTTTTGCAACAAAATTTGAACAATAAAATTACTCAGAAGTTATAATCTTAGTATGAAGAAATGTCAAAATGGCAATTTGTTATTCCATGGCAACTTGATTTTTAGAGCAGTCCCAGTTTGATTTTTGCAACAAATTTTTAAATTATCGATTTTTGGTGGAAAATATTGTCAGATTGAACGCATGGGTCGTTATACATGGTTGAAATCGGAATTTTTCGCTCTTTTGAATGCTATTCAAATTCAATATTGCGGCCATAAGAAAATTAAAAGTTGAGTATGAAAATTTGGACATCTAGTTGGTGCAGAAAATGTTTCGACTGTCATCAGAAAGCTCACGTCGAAAAATGTAAGAGTACCAAGTTTCGTAAAATTTCCTCCAAAAGTAAAAGTGGAGTAAAGTCCTCCAAAAGTTTGGACACCAAGTCCAAAAGTTATAAAAGGAAAAGGAAAGTGCACTTTTTCGGTGTTTCAGCTATATTTCAGGAACTGTGCAAGATATCCCGGATTTCTTTTCACAATATTAAAAGGTACGAAAATAAGAAAGTTTTCTCCCATTTGACCAGCTCTGTATATATTTCCGTTTAATAGATCATAATGACGGGCGTCGTCAAAGTGACCACCCTGTATACCTGCATATACAGGGTGTTTCAGACCACCCGTCCCAGGCAGGGCCGGCCTCGTCCAAGACGGGGCCCGGGTGCAAATAGAATTGAGGGGCCTCTACTCTGTGGCAACTTTACTATCAATTTAAAAGTAATTGTCACAGAAAAGGCAAAGACCTAAGAAACAATAATTTATTACTGAAGAATCGAAAGTCAATAACGAAGTCAAAAAATACAAGCTCGATTTTGTTGGTTCAATTTGAAACCTGTATTTCTGAAAAATTGATACCACATTATTACCATATTTGTATGCCAAATTACTCAATTGTATATGAAAAAAAAGTTGGTTTTGATATTCTCTGCATTATGTCATGTACAGGGGTCCAAGCAATGGCTAAGTTACGACTAATCGAAAGTCATAACGAAGTCAAAAAATACAAGCTCGATTTAGTTGGTTTAATTTGAAACCTGTATTTCTGAAAAATGTATGCCGCATTATTACCAAATTTGTATGCCAAATTACTCAATTGTATATAAAAACAAAAAACGTTTATTTTGATATTCTCTACATTATGTCAATGTACAAGGTTCCAAGCAATGGCTAAGTTACGACTAATCGAAAGTCATAACGAAGTCAAAAAATACAAGCTCGATTTAGTTGGTTTAATTTGAAACCTGTATTTCTGAAAAATGTATGCCGCATTATTACCAAATTTGTATGCCAAATTACTCAATTGTATATAAAAACAAAAAACGTTTATTTTGATATTCTCTACATTATGTCAATGTACAAGGTTCCAAGCAATGGTTTAGCTATCGAAAGTCATAACGAAGTCAAAAAATACAAGCTCGATTTGGTTGGTTCACTTTCAAACCTGTATTTCTGAAAAATGTATGTCGCATTATTACCATATTTGTATGCCAAATTACTCAATTGGATATAAAAAAAGTATGTTTTAATATTCTCTACAATCTGTCAATGTTTGTTGTTCTAATTTCTGTATAACGTCTATAGTCTATACAATTCAATCGTTTTACCATTACCATCTGCATGTTTTATTGAGTCGTATTGTACCCACTTAAGCCAAATTGCATTACAATTGTAGAACCTGGGCTGTATATGTAACCTTTAGTTATGACACTTTAATTAAAACCATTTCACAACATGAAGAAAATTTATCGAATTTCAGGTTTTTGTTCTTCTTCCAGATTTTTTGAGTATTTTTGATACAATTTCATAATGTTTAAAGAATATTGTATAACATTTCACGAAATATAGTATTCATAGTTTCCCATAAATAGGTAAATTTTTCACAAAATTTACAGAAATTTTGGAGAATTTTACAGGATTTTGTAATATGTCGAATGTAATTCATAAAATTTCGCAACTTTTATTAATGTGCCAAAAATTTGATTTAATGCCGTTTATTCAACAATTTTTTTTTATTTTATACAATTTCGTAATAAGTATTTTATACAATTTCCTAATAAGTATTTTATAGAATTTGATGAAACATTTTTCAAAATTTGTTTTTTAATAATTTAATTCTAGCAAGTCTAACAAGTCTTTCAATAATTCTTTTCAATTGTGTTATGTTTCACCAACCTTTCAGAACATTTTCTAAAATATATTATAGAATTACGAAATTTGAAGATTCTTCCAAGAATTTTATTAAACTGCGTTATATTTCACTTAATTTACAGAAGTTATAGAGAATTGTATACAATTTCAATTTGTTTTTTAGATCATATTTCAGGAAATTTCAGATTATTTCATACAATTTCATGAAGTTTCAAAAACATTTTATCTTATATAACATATATCAAATTCATTTTGAACAATTTAGTTATATTTCATGCTTCCTTACTTGTTTTTTGTAAAAATCGTTAAAAAATTCGGCAACTTTCTTGAATTTTAAGCAAATATGAGCCCTAATATTGTAATGATGCCAAATCCAATATAACCAAATAACAAATTGAAATATTTCAGGACCATTGCATGAAACGTGTAATATTTTATCAGGATTGCACGAATAAGTTTAATGAAATTTACTTAATCCAATTTATTTCTATTTCATTAATATTCCATACTTAGTTACTCATAATCATAAATTGTTAAATATTTCCGAAATTTCAGGATTTATACAACTTGCAATGAAACCATCACGGAAAACAGAAACTCTATATGTAATATTAAATTAGCTATATTAGATACATTGATACAATTTTCGAACTTCCCTCGCAAAAAGTCATTAAATACATCCATAAACTACCAACTTCACGCAACTTCCTAATGCATCATGTTTGAAGAAATTTATACAATTTGCAATGAAACCATCACGAAAAAACAGAAACTCTATATGTAATATTAAATTAGCTTTATTAGAAACATTGATACAATTTTCGAACGTCCCTCGCAAAAAGTCATCAAATACATCCATAAACTACCAACATCACCCAACTTTCTAATACAGCATGCAGTCACCACTGCAAAAACTATCAACTTTTATGAATTTACCAACAATTTGGCATATTCCGTTTAGTAGTTATACTAGGACAGTTCCACTCCACCCCCCGCGAAGTTTTCGATTAATTTAATCCGCGGTTTAATCGAACTTTTGATTCGCGTATGTAGAGCAATTTGGGGGTAATTAGAGCATTAAAGCGGCGGATTAAATTAATCGAAAACTTCGCGGGGGGTGGAGTGGAACTGTCCTAGTATAACTACTCCGTTTATATTTCATTTCCGTTGTGTTTAATTAATTTTCAATTTTAATCAATTTTGTAATATTTTCGCTTATTTCGCTATTTCGGCTGGGGGACCCCAGGGGGCCCCCGAGGTCCCCCATTGAATGGAGGGTATTAACATTGATTGCCACAATATGCTGTGGATAATTTGTATTCTTAGGAAAATTGAACAATTTAAATATTGCCCTGAGCGAGCGAAAACCGTGCCCTCAGTTGCAAATTTACAGTCGCAGCCTAAACTCGTTACGCCTATTTTTAAGTTCGTTGTAATCATTGTACTAATAACGTAAGTTTAATTGAGAGATTAGGTGAGTTAGGGAGTTAGAACTGGAACGAGGGCATTAATACCACGCTGCATTTGTCCTGGCTAGATTTCAATCAGTATCTCTGCTCCACGAACTGGACTGGCCCAAATCCGCAGGTTCCAGCCGCTAATTGTCCATTTGCTGCACGCCTCTCCGTGCACATTACGGCCTCGTGCAGGAGAAGTCCGGCGCATCCGCCAGGGCGTCAAATTGACAATCAGGCGTGGGTCAGACCCTTCCAATACTTTGTTATCAAGGACCTTTCATACGTCTACAATCAGACCGATAATAGAATACAGCACGCAAAATTGACGACAAGTGTCCACTTCAGTATCACTTTCAAGTCACTGCTAGTGTTCACGAAATTGAGAGGAGCACAGAAATTTTTATTGTTGAGGCAAACACATATGTTTGAAACAATTGTGCCAGTCAACAAAACAGTTTGCGAAACTCGATGTTTTACATATTCCGTACATTTTAGTACATTTTGCTTAGTTAGTCCCACTGCGTGACGAAACAATTGTTGCAGTGGAACATTAAATTTTGTTAAACTCACATAACTTGTGCTTACATTTTCCATATATTTTGCTTAATTAATTTTAACGGGCACAGGCTTGACGCAATAATCCTCAAAAATTTTCTCGCATTATTATTTCTGCTCATTACGTGCAGCATTGAAAATGATTTGTATGCATGGTAATAACAATAATAAAACGCGAAATGTGATTACCAGAGGCTGCTGCACACGTAATCGTTATTGAATGCCATTAAAACGGCTAAACCGTCCGATCAATAGATACCCATCTTAACAGCCGATTTAATCGTAAACCTGGTGATGAACCTTTGTTGGATTTTACTGTCAGCGTTAAAAATAAATAAATACGCCACCCCACTAAAATATACACTTAGATATTATTACGCACGTAAAAACAGTATTTTTGTTGTTGTTAAAGTGCCAATTTCAAACGCTCCTCTCCGGAAACTTTAGCTACATGAAATTACGCTTATACACAGTATTTTGCAATAAAGTTTTTTACTTTCTCCATATAAGTGCATATCATGAAGTCTTTTTACTTTATCCATAAAAGTACATAATATGTGAAATTTGTTATGAAGTATTTTTTCTTTAGCCATCAAGTACAAATATGGGAACTTCATCATGTAGTATTTTTACTTTCTCCATTATTACGAGTATCTACAATTCTATGAGTAAATTCACATTACTTGAAAAGATGCAGACTTAAACATGTTAAAAATGTAGCTATGAGAAACTGGCTTTGGTGGTCTTCAAATAACTTCAGAAAAAAATAAAAACCAAATCGCAAGATTTCGGATTTTGTCGAATATCTCCGGAAGTAAGCGGAAATTTCTGGTTTTCTCAAAAGAATATTACTGACCACTAAATTGCGTAACTTTTTTGTAATTTAACCGCCTTTGTAACGGTTTCCGAGATCCCCATGCTGTTGATCCTTATATTGGACACCCTGTATATTATACGAAATAAAAGTATACAGTCTGTTAGATAAAAAGCGCCCAACTATAGCGATTTCATTTGTTATTTAATCCTCAACAAATCATATATATTATTAAATGGGACAGTTTAAGCTATAAGTTGGCAAAAAAAAAAACAATATGGATAAAAACTTTTTTTTTCAGGCAGAAATAATGTTTATTATTATTACATACAATTAATACTAGTTTTATACACCTAACAATTAATTTGATTCTAACTTAATATACTAGTGTCTACTTAAAAACTGGATAAAACTTAAATCTAATAATATATTTGTTATGGATTAAATTCGCGGTAAGACAAGTTGGTGTCAGTCTGTATACATATATTGACTCTATTATATCCCGACTTCCGGTTGAACCGGATATAAACACCGGGCCGATTATGGGCTAACAAGTGGCGAGTGCTGCAAGTTTGTGCACTCTGAATGCAAAATTGCCCGGAAACTAACACAAAGTGAATCGGCCGATAATGATATGCAAATGAAGATTAGCTGCGGTTATGGGACTTATGCTGATCTGCGT
The DNA here is from genome assembly GCA_951805005.1 of Othius punctulatus. Lineage (NCBI taxonomy): Eukaryota > Metazoa > Arthropoda > Insecta > Coleoptera > Staphylinidae > Othius > Othius punctulatus. The sequence goes on from OX638147.1 coordinate 26,148,693, forward strand.
AACTTGTCCGGCAATCGGCCGGCGAACGCAATTTAAATCGGCACGGTGCGGCGGCCGGGGTTTTACGGCGCCTTAAAAAACCGGATTCGGTAGCGATTTTCTTTACGGCCGGGCGCGGATCATGCTTATTTATTTATTTATCGGACAGGTGAAGGCCGGGGGGCGCTTTTGACGAGCTTTACCGCCAAAGCTCAGGCGCGGCATATTGTTTATGACTTCAAACGCCACAGAGATTAATTAATTTTAATAAAATAAGCGATTACAACTTCTTCAACAGAACACCTGCACGGTGGTGATTCGGAACAAGTTAGATTCAATTTATAAAATATTAATTAATCGAGCAAACTTTTTTTATTAAAATCGGTATCGTGACAACTTCATTTGGGTCGTTTTATGGGTAATGTGTCTGTTAGTAATATTTGCTAGTGAGTAAAACACAAATAAATCGTGAAACAATAACCAATTGTGTCAATTCACCGCTGCTCAGCCTGTAATTTACTTTTGCCTCTTCACAGAACTGCGTTCAATTGGATTAATTATTGAACAATTATTTAATATGATAAATTAATATTTATTTTTAATTGATAATTTCAACTCGACGAATTAAATGTTGTTTATTAAAAATTCTAACTCATTTAATAATTCAGGCTTGTCATTTGAATTTTCATTTGCTTTTCTTGTACTCTATTTCCCTAATATCATATAATTCCCCTTCAATCTTTATTTGCATCATTTATATTTCATATAAAATACCTATAAACGAATCGTGTTTTCTTAAATTATGTGATTATAATCATTGGCTTTAATGAGCTTTAATTTAATTTTGAATATTATTGTTTACATCGATTGCTTCTTTATCATCACAATTTAACAGAAAATAGCATACGATATGGGAAGACATGTGAGCGTACCACTCATATATCATTATCTAGGTAATGCTTAACGAATTTTACTCAAACTAAAACATGGTAAGCCGCAAAGAACTCACTAGCTAAATCAAGCGTTATTTTGTAGTAACAAGTAGTACAGCTATGAGAATTCCGCGGCGCAATCCCATAAGGTTTACATAGGGGGTCTAAATTCGTTTTACTTCCGGTCGGGCTGGTCGTCGAATTCGTCTAAGTCCCTTATCAGCGTTGTGTTTGTTGGGCCGCCTAACATCTGCGCGGGAGCAGACATCTTTTCATTTTGAATTACGCGCGAGTTTTGCGGGAGGCGCTATATATATACCCTACCGGCCCCTCCGCCCCACCCAGTCCCTCCTCCCCCCGTCCCCTCCGCCCCCACACAGTCCCTCCTGCCCCTACCGGCCCCTCCGACTCCACCCAGTCCTTCCTCACCTCCAGCCCCTCGCAGTCCCTCCTGCCCGTCACGGCCCCTGTGATTCCACCCAGTCCCTCCTGCCCTTCCCGGCTCCTCCAGGACTGTTTTCAATCAGATCTCTTTTGAAACAGGCTGATTCGGGAGTGGCCGCGAGGGGCCGGGAACGCCGGGAGGGGCAGGAGGGACTGGGTGGAGTCAGAGGGGCCGGGAGAGGGAGGAGTGACTGGAGGGGTTGGAGGGACTGGGTGGAGTCGGATGGGCCGGGAGAGGCAGGAGGGGCTGGGTGGGTATATATAAGCGGCTCCCGCAAAACTTGCGCGTAATTCAAAATAGAAAGATGGCGGCTTTCATTGACAGGTCACGCCCGGCCTGTTTTCTATCAGATCTATTTTTAAACAGGCTGATTTGGGTGGGGCCGCGAGGGGCCGGGAGGGGCAGGAGGGACTGGGTGGAGTCGCAGGGGCCGCGAGGGATAGGAAGGACTGGGAGGGGTTGGAGGGATAGGAGGACCTGGGTGATGTCAGTGGGGCCGGGTGGGACTGTGAGGGGGCGGAGGGGCTGGGAGAGGAGGAGGAACTGGGAGGGGCGGAGGGACCGGAAGGGTATATATATAAGCGGCTCCCGCAAAACTTGCGCGTAATTCAAAATGGAATAGCGGATAGCGCTTGCTCCAAAACAGGCCACCCCGGGCTGTTTTCTATCAGATTTCTTTATAAAGAGACTGATTCGGAAGGGGCCACGAGGGGCCGAGAGGGGCAGGGGGGACTGGTGGGAGTCGGTGGTGCGGGGAGGGGGAGGAGGGATTGGAGGGGTTGGAGGGGCAGGAGGGACTTGGTGGAGTTGGAGGGGCCGGAAGGGGAGGAGGGGCAGGGTGGAGCGGAGGAGCCGGGAGGGTAAATATAAGTGGCTCCCTCAAAACTTGCGCGTAATTTAAAATGGAAAAATGGCGCCTCCTGCAAAACAGGTCACTCCCGACCTGTTTCCTATCAAATCTCTTTTTAAACAGATTGATTCGGGAGGGCTGCGAGGGGCCGGGAGGGCAGGAGGGAGTGGCTGAAGTCGAAGGAGCCGGGAGCGGGAGGCAGAGAAGGAGGGACTGGGCGAAGTCGGAGGGACCGGGGGGCAGAAGGGACTGTGAGGTGGCGGAAGGGCCGGGAGCGGAGGAGGGGCTGGGTGGAGCGGAGGAGCCGGTAGGGTAAATATAAGTGGCTCCCTCAAAACTTGCGCGTAATTCAAAATAGAAAGATGGCGGCTTTCATTGACAGGTCACTCCCGGCCTGTTTTCTATCAGATCTCTTTTTAAACAGGCTGATTTGGGAGGGGCCGCGAGTGGCCAAGAGGGGCAGGAGGGACTGAGTGGAGTCGGATGGGCCAGGAGGGGCAGGAGGGACTGGGAGGGGTTGGAGGGGCTGGAGGGACTGGATGGGGTCGGAGGGGCCGAGAGGGGCAGGAGGGACTGTGATGGGCCGCAGGTGGAAGAGGGACTGGGAGGGGCGGAGGGGTTGGGAGGGTATATATAAGCGGCTCCGCAAAACTCGCGCGTAATTCAAAATGGAAAGATGGCGCTTCCTGCAAAACAGGCCACTCCCGGCCTGTTTTCCATCAGATCTCTTTTTAAACAGACTGATTCGGGAGGGGCTGCGAAGGGCCGGGAGGGGTAGGAGGGACTGGGTGGAGTCAGAGGGGCCGGGAGAGGGAGGAGGGACTGGAGGGGTTGGAGGGACTGGGTGGAGTCGGATGGGCCGGGAGGGGCAGGAGAGACTGTGAGTGGCCGGTGGGCCTAGAGGGGGGAGGGGCTGGGTGGAGCGGAGGAGCCGGGAGGGTATATATAAGCGGCTCCCTCAAAACTTGCGCGTAATTCAAAATAGAAAGATGGCGGCTTTCATTGACAGGTCACTGCCGGCCTGTTTTCTATCACATCTTTTTTTTAACAGACTGATTTGGGTGGGGCCGCGAGGGGCCGCGAGGGGCCGGGAGGGTCAGGAGGGACTGGGTGAAGTTGGAGGAGCCGGAGGGACTGGAGAAATTGGAGGGGCAGGAGGGATTGGGTGGTGTCGGAGGGGCCGGGAGGGGCAGGAAGGACTGTGAGTGGGCGGAGGGGCAGAGAGGGGACGAGGGACTTGGTGGAGCGGAGGAGCCGGGAGGGTATATATATATATATATATATATATATATATATATATATATATATATATATATATATATATATATATATATATATATAAGCGGCTCCTTCAAAACTTGCGCGTAATTCGAAATCGAAAGATGGCGGCTTTCATTGACAGGTCACTCCCGGCATGTTTTCATCGGATCTCTTTTAAAAAAGGCTAATTCGGGAGGGACTGGGACTGGGAATGACAGGAGGGATTGGGTGGAGTCGGAGAGGCCGGGTGGGGCAGGAGGGACTGAAAGGGGTTGGAGGGGCTGCAGGGACTGGGTGGGGTCGGATGGGCCGGGAGAGGCAGGAGGGACTGTGAGGGGGCGGAGGTGAGGAGGGACTGGGAGGGGCGGAGGGGCCGGGAGAGAATATATAAGCGGCTCCCGCAAAACTCGCGCATAATTCAAAATGGAAAGATGGCGGCTCCTGCAAAACTCGCGCGTAATTCAAAATGGATAGATGGCGGCTCTTTAAAGACTCGCGCGTAATTCAAAAATCAAGATGGCCGCGCAGATGTTAGGCGGCCCAACATACACATCGCTGATAAGGGACGAATTCGACGACCAGTCCGACCGAAAGTGAAACGAATTTGACCCCCCATGTAAACCTTATGGGATTCCGCCGCGGAATTCTCACAGCTATACTACTATAACACAAACCATTCTTGGTTGATTGAATTAATGAAATATTGTTTTTAATTAATTTATTATAGCTACAACATTCGATGCTCACAATTTTTATACATACCAAAATAATTCTACTGAGATATTGGTCTATTGAAATTGGGTCAGCAACTAGCCCGATATGAACTAAATTCACGCACATATACCATTCCCTCCTTCTTTTAATTCATATATTCCTAGTATAGGGACTTCCCTTATTTATTTGGTTCTCAGGATTTCCGCAAATCAATGCCCGCCGCTTCTCACGCCTCATTTACAATTATGACCTCACCGACCTCTCCAGGACTCGAATCCGTGATCTTGCATCTTTTTTAAATTTAAATACGTTTAAAATATTTAATTGGATTTGTTATTCCATCTCCCATATTGTAACTGCATTTGCATGATGTGTTTTATCAGCCTCAATTCGTTAATTAAATTTTTTGTTGGAATGTTTAGCTGTACTGACTCTTAGGTTCCTACAAGTTCAGGTATAAAAAAAAGGGGTCCCGTGTATACAAAGGCCCAAATAGTGCACAGGTTGACGAATTAAAATTTTTGTTAGCTGTATTGACTCTTAGGTTCCTACAAGTTCAGGTATAAAAAAATGGGGTCCCGTGTATATAAAGGCCTAAATAATGTACAGGTTGACGAGGCGGTGTAATTAGAGGTTAACTGCAGATCCAGTGCAAGCGTGGAGGTTCCTTGTTTAATTTCCCTTAAGGGCAGGCTTAAGCTTGAATTCTTGAGTCGCAGGGGATCTTGGTAAGGCCAGTGGAGGCCTCTAGAGGCTCAGAAAGAGGAACCGCTCTGCGAAGAAAACTATACCCTATTTGTGCTCAAAAGTTTTAAATGAGACTAAGATAACCTAGATGCTATTGAGTGAATACGACGTTTCTGCCGGTACGTTGTCACTATCTCAAGTTTCGCTTCGCCTTATGATTGTTTTTAGAATGTATAAGGAAATGGGGCTGTTCCGGGTGAATTTGTAATGTTTTGAATTAAGTGGTTGCAGGTTCAGAACAGCCAGCCAGCCTCTTGGGGCTGTAGCATGTAAATATTTTTGTATCAAAGTGATTGAAGGCGTCTAGGGGGAGATTAAGGTGGCGATTGGCATCTGAAGGCGGTATCTCCCGCTGTTGTTGGGGATTCGGTGTGGTTTTATAATACCCCAATCTGCACGGATTTATAAAGGTTGCGGCGTTCCGCACGTGAGAGTGCACCGGTTGAATGGGGCATTTATTTACGGCGTGGAGGCAATTTGCAATTGAATATAATTCGATGTGATCGATTCACTTTAACTGCGGCGGGTCGGGCGAGCTGCATCGGACTAATTGAGTTCGCCTAGCGGGTGGAAATTTGAATAAGGGATGGGCAGGAAGACTCCCATGAAAAATGTGCTCGATCGCCGGTATTTATCAGTTTTAATTTCAGCTTCAGCACATTTGCGCGAGTGATAGATGTAATCTAATTTGTATTGCTGGCGATTTGATTGCGTTTTATGGGGCGCATCAAATTATGGTTTTAATGAGAATTATTGTTTATGCGCGCGTGCGGGGAGAAGGAATAGTGCGGAGCGGATGTGATAAATTAAAAATGGTAATGCAACATAAAGCTCTGGCCGACATGAATTTGCAATTTGATTCTTCAACACGGGGCGGCATAAATCCGCGGAAATCTGGCGTTTCGGCGGCTAATCGATAAATTTGATTTTCTGATTCCGGCAGCGTGTGTACGAATGTGCGACATCGTTCCGGCAGCGGGAGTAATTATAAAAGTTGACACTATAAATATCGGACGATACGTGCAGGTTGAACAATCGCTGGTGTAATAACAATGCATCGCACGGCCGTTTCCCTTGTTGGGGCTAATTGGACAGGGCTGGAATAGGAGCCTGGCTGGCAGGAGAGCACTTCCTGACTATCCCCCGCCAGGTTTCAAAAGTTCTCCACGGCGAGACGCGCCGGCTGTTGACGTGGTGGAATTCAATAATGGGAGATCCAACAGCCGCCAAAGCAAAATCTCTAATATATATATATAGAGAGAGAGTTTAATCAAGATTTATTTAATACATGTATTATATATTTCATGCCCGATTTGTATACAGTAGACTTAAAGTCAATTCTACTGAAAATTAGACCAAAAAACTATTTTAAATAAGTGAGAAAATCAAGCATATAACTATCAGAATTACTATATACAGGGTGTCCTAATAGAGTAGGATTGCATTGGTATCTTTCTTATTCTTAAAGCTAGATATCTGGTCAAATGGGCAATATTGGGCAGTTTTATATGCTGGTTCAGATTGTGTTGAAATTTTTTCAAAAGTCCGAGCAGTTTAGTTACATATCTCGGAAACCGCCATCTTGACTTTTGTTTTGACTTGATTCCTAAGTTTGTGCGATCGAACCAAGTAAATTTTATTTAAAACTCATTTTCGCATCTTTAATAATTATAGAAATATCGTAGTTTTTAGAAAACCACAATTTTTATTTTTTTTCGAATAATTTCTAAACCGCTGGGACTTTTGAAAAAAATTCAACATAATCTGAACCAGCATACAAAACGGCATGACATTGCCTATTTAACCAGATCTCTAGCTTTCAAAATAAGAAAGATACCCATGCAATCCTACTCTATTTAGGACACCCTGTATAATATATATGTGTATGTATGTGTGTCTATATAATGTAGTACAAAGAGATTCTGTTCTGGCAGTGAAACAAAAACAAATCATATTTTATATAATAAACACCTCCGCGTACTGGCACACTCACACCCGAGCACGCTGGTGCGGCAAATAGGGCACACTAACTTCTAAACTCACTTTCTTCGTGTATGCAATAACTCACCGCGTAATTTATTTAAAACAACTTCCACAATAAATATGATTATGTAAAAATAATAATAGACGCGGCAGCAGGCGTTACCCGCATCCCGCAGGCGTTTCATTAGGCGAACCAGTGTTGCCAAAAGCACCATACATGTGCGCCTAAAATAACGTAACGCCACAATTTGAGAATTCCCCGTTTTACGTGTTGTCGCGGAGCTTAGTAGACTAGTCGCGGTTCGAATTGGGCCAATTATACATTGGATCAACAATATATGAATATAGAACTCGTCCATTCTCGTAATCCCACAACTCCCCGAGTTATTTCGCTTTACGTGAAAAAAGTAGTTTTTTTTTTTTAAATATTTCCCCCTTCTTAAGGTCCCCCTGTACAAACGCGATCGGCCACGGGGGCCCACTATGGCTCATTGTGCTTGTATTCGGGCCCTCTATGACCCCTCCAAATTTCGTCGGAATTGGTTGAGGCGTTCTCGAAATGGAATTTCATCGAGATGGCAAAAAACGCGTCATTTTCGAAAATTTCGAAAATTAAAACGTCATCCAAAGTATATCAAGTGTGGTCTGGTATGAACCGCATGACTCCCCTGAATCGAATGAGACTATCTGCATCGAGATTGGACCGTTCGTTTAGAAGTTTAATTTGAACAGCCCTTTTTTGCTATTTTTTCAAACTTCCCAAGTTTGAGGGCGGATATCTCGAGAACCGCTGGGGCTGGGAGGCTTAATGTGTGCTCACTGGATTTGGGAGGGTCCAATTAGTCTTGGCATGCGCCTCTAAGGTCATTTGGAGCAACTCGAAAAATGGCGATTTTTCGGATTTTTATTTCAGTCGATTAGATCGGAAAATCATCGATTTTACGTTTTGTCATCTGGGTGGTCTGCCAAGCGGCACATTTTTAAATCATTCTATGTTATATTAGAATATATGTTATAGTTGACTCAGGTAAGGCTACAACACAAGGTAATAGGATAATACAACTAAAATGATAAAATAATAAATCTTGGGTAATTTTAAGTAATAAGTACCATAATATATATGGTTAGAAGTTTAGCTGACGCATGTATGCTGAAGTCAAGCGGCACAAGACCGGCCCGCAAATCCATCTCCCCGATTCCGCTCAATGATTAATAAAAGAAACGCCAAGGAAGCGGTGTAATAAAGATCTAAGCCCGTGTTACGAGATTAGGATAATGTATATTGGACCTCCGCGCAGGTTCGTGGAAGACAAATAGATCCCTTCCAACGGAAAATCACTCGATCTTATGCAAGCCCCGATACATCCATTATAATGTCACATCGAGTTCCAGGAACTGACATCTCCACCGTGTACTACGACGCCGCCTCCAAGCTGCCGCTCCCGATGCTCGACGGCGACCACCTCAAGGCCGGCCCGTGGCGCCGCCTCGGCTTCAGGAGCAACGGCTGCACCTGCAACGAGCTCGCCTGTGGCTGCTGCATGGGCCTCAACCTCCAGCAGTTCAACTTCCAGCGCGAGGGTAAGAGTCGCCCTCATTTGCCTCCCCCGGGGGGCGGCGCGCGTCAAATTGGACCGCCCGCCGCTCTAAGGATAAACGCCAGAGCAGTATCGTGAATTTAAATCAGGTTTTAACGCACATCCGACATGAATTAGGGAATAGTCTCCTGTAAACACATTTGTGACAGGAATACAATAGTCATTTTAACCGGCGACTCATTGTTTGGCCTCCGCCGGCACAATAACTTATTTACTAGCCACCGTTCTCTTCAATCAGATCGCCGCTCTGGCCTGCATACAAATGCCAATTCAATACAGCTTCGATCCGTACAGTAATCTCCTCATTTCAGGATGTCTGAATTTCACTTATAGCCCAGACGACTTCTCCATCACCATGGGCATGCATATGAACGACAACCTACTCTTCACCAATATGGTCTCAGGTAAAACTAAAAATTTACTTACAATTATAAAAGACTTACTCCTCCAACTATCAATCAAATCCACTCCTCCCTGATTAAGAAACCATTTTACTAATACTAGAAGTAGTTATATTAGGACAGTTCTAACGCACCCCCCGCAGAGATTTCGATTAAATTAATCCACGTTTTAATCGAACTTTTGATTCGCGGGGAATCGACGGATTCGCGTCTAATGGGCGAAATTTGCAGGTAATGGGATAATCGCAACAATTATCCGCGGTACTTACACCGCAATTACTCTAATTACGCCGATTAGACGCGAATCCGTCGATTCCCCGCGAACAAAAGTTCGATTAAAACGCAGATTAATTTAATCGAAATCTCTGCGGGGGGTGCGTTAGAACTGTCCTAGTATAACTACTACTAGAACAATCTGATGCCCCAATCTGGGTTCAATACCAGCAAAGAGTGAAAACCATCCACATCCAGTGCCCTATCCCCATCAAATACTTCCCCATTTGGGTTCTACGGTGTAAGTAGCTAGCAATGCAGGGGAAAACCCAATTACATCAATTGTACCTAATATCACTGTCTCTACAGTTTACTGTCCACCTAGACATGCTCTCGAAAAAGAACAATATTTAGACTTCCTAAATAAACGGGGATATAGATTTATCATTGAAGGCGACTTTAATGCTAAACACATTCAATGGGGATCTAGACTAACAAATACAAAAGGAAAGGAACTACTACAACTAGTCAACCAACTAAAATGCGAAACAATTTCGACTGGCAAACCAAAATATTGGCCTACAGATCTAAACTAACAAATACAAAAGGAAAGGAACTACTGCAACTAGTCAACCAACTAAAATGCGAAACAATTTCAACTGGCAAACCAAAATATTGGCCTACAGATCTTAACAAAATTCCAGATCTAATTGATTTTTTTATAACACGAAATGTGTCTGTAAGCTATATGTACGTGGAAGAGGCGTGGGATATGAACTCGGACCATTCTCCGATTGTCCTTACCCTAAGCGCTAGTAGTATACAAAAGAAAATACCTGCTAGATTGACTAACAGATTAACTGACTGGCAGAGCTTTAAACTTCAATTTGAAGACACTATCAACTTGTCATCCACAATAAGAAGCGAAGACCAGCTAGACAATGAAGCAGAAAAATTTGTTGATAATATCCAACAAGCTGCATGGGGTAACACCCCTATTATTACCGCACGAACCAAACGCAACAATCACACCAAAGAAATTCGAACCCTTACTTCCAAAAAGAGAAGACTCAGAAGAATCTGGCATCAATCTAGATGCCCAGCAGATAAAACTAGAGTAAATAACGCAACACAACAACCCAAAAGAGAGATTCAAAAAATTAAAAATGACTATTAGTGAATATCTAATTGGACTATCAAATGATAGTAGAACTGATTATTCACTTTGGAAAGCTACTAATAGACTTAAGAGACCAATCTTGCAGAATTTTCCAATTAGAAGTGAAGATGTGACATATGCAACAAGCAATACTCAAAAAGCTAATAGATTTGCCGAATATTTTGAAAGGACTTTCCAACCGAATCAGGATGAATCCATTCTATACAGGGAAAATATTACCCAGTAGGAAGGTGAAAACAGATAGAGGGTCTGTTTTCACCTTCCTCCTGGGTAATATTTTCCCAGTCTAGACCCATAAAGAATTTGCAATGGAAATAAAAAAAAAACAATAACACCAAGAAATCTCCAGGATTTTACTTAAATACTGGCGAAATTCTCAAACAACTATCTCGTAAAGCAATCGTAAAACTTACATATCTTATTAATGCATCTTTAAGATTAAAATATGTACCTAAGATATGGAAAGTAGCAGAATTGATATTGATTCCTAAACCTGGAAAACCACCAAATGAAGTTTATTCTTACAGACCAATCTCGTTATTACCTGTAATCTCAAAACTGTTCGAAAAAAAACGAAAAAAAAAACAATTATCGATGGAAAAACATAATACCAAAACATCAGTTTGGTTCAGTCCAGTCTAGACTGGGAAAATATTACCCAAGAGGAAGGTGAAATCTGACCCTTTACCCCTAAAGAAATTGCAATGGAAATTAAAAAAAAAGTAACACTAAGACTGCTCCAGGATTTGTCTTAATTACTGGCAAAATTCTCAAACAACTACTTCGTGAAGCAATCATAATACTTACATATCTTATTAATGCACCTTCAAGATTAAAATATGTACCTAAGATATGGAAAGTAGCAGAAGTAATAATGATTCCTAAACCTGGAAAACCACCAACTGAAGTTTCATCTTACAGACTATTGTCTGAAAAATGCCGAATTTCTGAATTTATACTTGGGCCCTTAGCATTAAACCTTCATTTAGTACTTTAAATTAGCAGAACATTACTCATCGATCCATCTTTGATCAGATTGTAATAATTATAGTAAAATACAATTAAGTCTTTTGCATAATAAAAAAAAAAAATGATACGAGCAGCATCACAAATCCATGACATTGTTTCAAACATTCTGCTCTTTACATTACTTCAATAGTCATGGCATTCCTGAGACTTCGTCGAGCAGAGTATCGATCTACGCTCGTGGTTCTTTTTAACTGCTCTGAGTAAATGCCGAATTTCTGAATTTATACTTTTTCTCCCTCCACATTCTACCACTCCTGTCAGATGTAATATGTAATAATGTAATAAAAAAACAAAATCCGTGTCTGAACTGTTAATTTACCCGCAATATCCTCGGCCGGCATGTATTTCTGCTGCGTTCGTACTTATTTTTTTGTCACGAACATCCGGCGAGATAGTGTTTATTTCGGTACATGAGCAATGAACAGAAGTAACAACGATTAGAAATATATCGAGTATCGATCTGCGCTGGTGGTTCTTTCTAACTGCTCTGAGTAAATGCCGAATTTCTGAATTTATACTTAGGCCCTTAGCATTAAATCTTCATTTAGTAATTTAAGTTGGCAGAACATTACTCATTGATCCACCATCTTTGATCAGATTGTAATAATTATAGCAAGTGTTTTGCATAATAAAAAAACGTACCTATTGTACCTAACAATAAACTCCGAATGTCCGAAGAACGAATCCCATACCCTTTCGAAAACCAACCTAAACTTACCCATCCGTAATCAGTTATAATAAAATTTTCATTAAATTCTCATTTCAGCAAAAAATCCACCCCCACTTTGCATCCCGCTTCCGGTGCCTTATCTGCCTGTGGTGGACTTCTGCGCTAAGCTCTTCGACATCCACACGCCAGGACAGAACCTCCACATGTGCCTAGATTTTGAGACCAGAATAGAACGTGCGCCGATCTTCGTCCTGCACTTCGACTGCATGAGGATGGGCATGGATGGCCTAGCAGCCGTCAAACCTGGGGATCCAGGGTTACCAACAACCCCGGCGACCCCAACAACGACCACTGAAATAATCGTCGATTCCGACGTCTACGACGAAGTCACCGAGATCAAGTACAAGAAGAAGAAGGACCCAGCTTAGAAGCCATGGTGGAATTCATATGCGACTACAATAAAGGAAGTAGTAGACTTAGGGATACTTGAGCGTACTTTTTCTGCCATAAGAAAAACATGGGAGCTATACCCTCCACTTTCCCCAGCCAGCCCTCCCAGCAGCCCCTCCGCCCGTCGGCCCCTTCGCCCGTGAGCCCCTCCGCCGTCAGCCCCTCCGCAGGTCAGCCCCTCCGCTTGTCAGCCCCTCACGATATCCTCTTTTAAACAGCTTTAAATGGAAAGGTGGTGTAGATGCAAAATGAGCTGTTTAAAAGAAGATATCATGATCGGCGGAGGGGCGTGAGGGGCTGACAAGCGGAGGGGCTGACGGGCGGAGGGGCTGACGGGCGGAGGGGCTGACGGGCGAAGGGGCCGACGGGCGGAGGGGCTGGGGGAGGCTGGCTGGGGAAAGTGGAGGGGATAGCTCCCATGTTATTCTTAGGGGAGAAAAAGTACGCTCAAGTATCCCTATGTCTACTTAAGGAGTTGCGTGGTTAAGTCAGCCGATTGAATTGGGGTGCATTGTAAGACAATCGTTGTTGCAAATAGATTTTTTTCAGCTATTATAGAACTCGTGTAATTAATGTTCCTTAAATGAAAAATGATCATGTAAACAGATATTTTTAGCGATTATAGAACAAGTGTTGATCATTTTGCAAGGTTTAGATTTCGTAAGAGGATTCTTACAAATCTCTCTTCTTGCGAATCACTATCTAAATAATTCTCTTAAACAGATATTTTCCAGCTATTTCAGCGTTTGAGCAATTAATTTCTAAAGGTTCGACTCGATTCGACAAATAAAACTTTTCCAGCTGTATGGAACTCATGTAATTGTTTTTAAAGTTTTCAAATTTTTACAGGACAGTCGTTTAGAAAGACAACTGTCCTGTAAAAAGTTGGTTAAGGATAAAGTTAGAAAACTTGATATACGTATTAGAATTGCTGTAATTGTAATTGTTTTTTGAGGTATATTAATTTTGCAAGTTATAGATTCTCTAAGAGGAATATTATTGTTAATTGGTCAATCTTGGAGGCATCTACTTCGTGATACATGATGCAATGAAATACAACAAACACATTTCTTTGTTTATATCAAACTGTCTATTAAAATCTTAAAAGTCTTAAGATGGACCTATTTGAGTCCCTCGAAATTCAAAATTCCAAGCGTAATCCCGAATGTCCGGTCATTAACGACCAGACTGTATTATATATATATATATATATCTGTATTATAGATATGTATAAATAGGTGTTTTATTTGTATTTTATTTTACTCTAAATTTGATAATGATCAGAACGTGATCGAAACTATAGTAACCAATTATAATAAACAGTGTGATATAAACAAGGAAAAGTGTTTTATTAAATATTATTCTTGTAAACATATCTTTTTCCTATTATAGCATTTGCGCAATTAATTTCTAAATTTTTTTTCGAATTGATAAATAAAACTTTTCCAGCTGTATGGAACTCATGTAATTGTTTTTAAAGTTTTCAATATTTTACACGACAGTCGTTAAGAATAACTTGTCGTTGGTTAAGGTTAAAGTTAGACAACTTGATATACGTATTAGAATTGCTGTAAAATGGTTTGAATGTTGTTGCCTTTACTGTCTACATTTTCAGGTCTCAAAACGCCGTTAAACTAGACGAAAACAGCTGGAATCATGATTAAAAGCCAATCGCCAAGTTCAAAAACGCCCCGTATTTTAATTTCCTGTGTATTTGCAGTGCGTAGCCTCTTAGTATGGAGCACGCTTATTTTGTGCGAGAAATTTAAATACAATTTTCAGCTGCTGTGAGGTCGTAATTTATAAACGCCGACAATGAACGAGTTAATAACACAGTAACTGTTACTGCATTATTAAGTTATCCCGTCGAAGCGCATTTGCGTATTCATTGCAAAAGTTAAACGCGATCATTTAAATGTGCATGCGACAGTAAAAATTCTTATAGGAGCTCAGCTGAAATATGAAATTCCCAGCTGCAAATTGCGAGTGTGCACCGTACACTTATGAAGACATTTTTCAGAAATACAATTAACTCTTGACGTTTTGTAAATTGTACTAAATTGAAATAGAGTAAATAAGTGTAGATTTCTCTATTGCAGATTTTTTCTAATAGAAAAATCTATTAAAACATACACTCAACTAAGTGTTGTTAGGGTTGTAATTAGGAAAAATGTTTGTCTTTTTATTCGGCATGGAATTACATAAAAATATACTGGGGTTCCAATTTAAAATAAGAAAAATAAAGTGCTTTAAAGTTTGAAAAGTTTGACACTAAATTTAGGACACTCTGTATAATGCATATCAACAAAACTTAGTTAACGCAACTGTCAGACCTTATTTAATGAGAACCTTGTATGGTTTTATTAACGAGGCACTATTTTTATCCCTTATTAATTTTCTTAACCAATGGTGCAAAACTGATTTTTTTCAGTTTTTATTTTTTTGTGCTAATATCACTAAACCGATTTCAATAAAATTTTAAGGGTATGTAGGCATCCATAACGGGCACCCAAATAAATAACAAAAAATATACCATGCAATCTAAAAATACACATCATCATGTGGTCACACTTTTTTGGGACACCCTGTATAATCAAAAATATTTTCCTGAAAAACACCCCATAATGCAAGTAAAGTCTGCAAAATATCTTAATCTTAACTCAATTAGTAACTGAGCTATAGAAGACGGGAGGTGAAATGACGGACCCTGTATACATACTATATAGTGGAACTACATTCCTACAATATAGTAACACTATATTCATACGATATTGTAGTACTATATATCTGTTACATAATAAGGTTTTCTTGTTACAATGTAGGAGAACCAGAAAATGATAACATTAATATAAAATAATGGAAAATATACATTCATATGTCTGTTATATAAATAAAGCTTTCTTGTTAAAATGTAGGAGACAATGTTAAAATGTAACCTTATCATTTTAACATTGTCTCCTACATTTTAACAAGAAAGCTTTATATTATATAAAATAATAGGAAATATACATATACATATAATTATTATATATATTATATAAAAACACTGCCAACATTGCAGGCTTTTAGTAGATTTACCGTATTTTTAATCAAATCGCATTGTATCGTGGGGCACATAACCTCACTATCTTCAATGGCTATAAAATACATTTTGCACACATACATGTATCCCTCTTCATATGGAAACCTCTTAATTGCACATTTGCGCATCTTCTGTGGTAGTAATTACTACACTCATTGCACTGCATAATGCCTTTTATATCTAAAAATGAATGATGACAGATCGTACACTATTCACGCGACGCCATCTTGATGAAGCTGTGAGACTTACTGCCAACATTATATTACTATATCGTAAATATATAGTGGCAATATAATAAAAATATATAGTAATAACGTAGTTATAATATATCGTGACTATATAGTGCAAGTATCTTACGGCGAACATAATAATATATAGTAAGTGTGTGACCACAACATAGTAACATTATATACTGCAACAGTGCGTCGGGCTTTCCTAGCGCGTTTCCCGTGAAAGGTAGAAAAAAAATGTTTCCTACAAAAAGTTATTGGTTTAAAAATCTGTATGCCGTAAAATTATTTTTAAATATACAGGGTGTCCCAACTTTGCGGAATAACAAAAACAAACTTTTATTTAAATGGAACACCCTGTATTTATTCAAGATTTCTAATGACATTTTTCACCCTCTACATTGTTGTCTATTTAGTTTTGGATTATGTCACAGTGTTGCCAATTTACAAGATTATACAGATTACAGATTCTATTTAAAAAAAAATGTTATACCGCTTTGAAATTTGCAAAGTTTGGCATTTTTTTCTGGATACCCTGTATTACTAAATTCAAATTTCTCATTACAAAAAGGTTGCTAATTAACCACACTGCGACTATTGCTAAAACTTATTCTTACCTTAAAAAAATGAGGTCGTTACGATTTTTTAAAGTTAAGCTTGCTTATGCATGATATTTTGAAAAAAAATGTAAGTTGGTAACACTGTAACATAATCCAAAACTAAATAGACAACATTGTAGAGGTTGAAATAAGTCATCAGAAAACTTGAATAAATACAGGGTGTTCTATTAAAAAAAAAAGATTTTGTTATTCCGCAAAATTTGGACACCCTGTATGTTTGAAAATAATTTTACAGCATAAAGATTTTTAAACTGATAACTTTTTGTTAAAATACACACAATATTTGGTATTACGTTGAATACACAGGGTGTTCTGAAACAACGGTGGAATATTGCTATTTACAAATGGCTAAAACTTATTGAGATTGATCGTTATTTACCAATTAAAAAGTATTATTAGATTGTAGTCCATATGCTACAATTTAGTGCTCATTAGATGAGCACTCAGAATATGATGCTATATACAGGATGTTCTATTTGAAAAAAAAAAAGAGTTTTAGCCATCAATATTTGGTGTTACGTTGAATACACAGGGTGTTCTGAAACAACGGTCGAATTTTGCTATATTCAATTGGCTAAATCTTATTGAGATTGATAGTTATTAACTATTAAAAATTATTATTAGATTGCAGTCCATATGCTACCATTGAATAGCTCATTAGATGAGCACTCAGAATATGATGCTATATACAGGATGTTCCATTTGAAAAAAAAAATAGTTTTAGCCATTTGAAAATAGCAAAATTGTATCGTTGTTTCGGAACACCCTGTGTATTCAACGTGACTCAAAATATTGTGTATGTTTTGGCACATTGCTTGGGTACTTGCATATGCAGATTCTTTCATTGATTTCTTATAATAAGGTTTTGTTGAATTTATGTCCATGATTTTTCATTAGATTTGATTAAAATGTGAATAACTTGGCAACGTTGCATCTGATCTCAAAAAATAAACAAATAATATGCACACCACTAAATATGTTATTATTATTATCTAGTTTTTAAAAATTGCCAAATCCCAAATTTCAACCGGCCGTATTGTACTTAAATATTGCTGGAGGTTACCATTTGACAGATTTCGACAGTTGGTTTTGAAAATTTGCCGAATTTTTATTAAAACAGCAGCAAATTTCATACATTTATGACTTACAATTATATTGAAGAGCTTATTAGGACTGGAGCTAAAAAAAATACATATTTGGATAACTGCATATACAAATTTTAAAAACATAAAAATTTCTGTCTATTTAAAAAAAATTAGACAGATTTTAACAAATTCAGTTGTAAATTGTACACATTTCAAGTGTCGAAACATCGTATTTGACATATTTAGCCTTCGATTTAACCAAGAGAAGATGATTCTACGCCCATGATTTTTCCTTAGATTTGATTAAAATGTGAATAAGTTGGCACAATTGCATCTGATCCCTGAAAATAATACTGATTTGTGAAGCCCACATAAAGAAGATTTCAAAAATTAAAGAAAATACATAAGAAATCCATAAATAATAAAATTAAACAAAAAACCATGGGCGTGGAAAAAAAATCAACAAATCTTTATTATAAGACATCAATGAAAGAATCTGGGTATACAAGTACCCAAGCAATTTGATTAAAATGTGAATAACTTGGCAACGTTGAATCTGATTTCAAAAAATAAAAATGATTTGTGAAGTCCACATAAAGCAGATTCCAAAAATGAAAGAATATACAGATTTTCCATGATTTTTCGCTAGATTTGATAAAAATTTGAATAACTTGGCAACGTTGCATCTGATCCCTAAAAATAAAACTGATTTGTGAAACTCACATGAAGAAGATTTCAAAAATTAAAGAAAATACATAAAAAATCCATTAATAATAAAATTAAACGAAAAACCATGGGCGTGGAAAAAAAAATCAACAAAACTTTATTATAAGAGATCAATGAAAGAATCTGGGTATGCAAGTACCCAAGCAATTTGATTAAAATGTGAATAACTTGGCAACGTTGCATCTGATCACAAAAAATAAAAATGATTTGTGAAGCCCACATAAAGCAGATTCTAAAAATGAAAGAATATACAGATTTTCCATGATTTTTCGTTAGATTTGATAAAAAATTGAATAACTTGGCAACGTTGCATCTGATCCCTAAAAATAAAACTTATTTGTGAAGCTCACATGAAGAAGATTAAAAAAAATAAAGAAAATACACAAGAAAACCATAAATAATAAAATTTAACAAAAAATCATTGGCGTGGAAAAAAATCAACAAAACCTTATTATAAGAAATCAATGAAAGAATCTGGGTATGCAAGTACCTAAGCAATTTGATTAAAATGTAAATAACTTGGCAACGTTGCATCTGATCTCAAAAAAAAAAATACAAATGATTTGTGAAGCCCACATAAAGCATATTCTAAAAATGAAAGAATATACAGATTTTCCATGATTTTTCGTTAGATTTGATAAAAATTTGAATAACTTGGTACCATTGCATCTGATCTCTGAAAATAAAACTGATTTGTGAAGCCCACATGAAGATTTCAAAAATTAAAGAAAATACATAAGAAATCCATAAATAATAAAATTTAACGAAAAATCTTGGGCGTTAAAAAAAATCAACAAAACCTTATTATAAGAGATCAATGAAAGAATCTGGGTATGCAAGTACCCAAGAAATTTGATTAAAATGTGAATAACTTGGCAACGTTGCATCTGATCCCTAAAAATAAGACTTATTTGTGAAGACCACATGAAGAAGATTAAAAAAATTAAAGAAAATACATAAAAAAACCATAAATAATAAAATTTAACGAAAAATCATTGGCGTAGAAAAAAAATCAACAAAACCTTATTATAAGGGATCATTGACAGAATCTCTGTATGCAAGTACCCAAACAAGTTGATTATGTGAATAACTTGGCAACGTTGCATCTGATCTAAAAAAAAAAGATTTGTGAAGCCCACATAAAGTAGATTCTAAAAACGAAAGAATATACAGGGTAATCAATTCAAAAAAGATACCAAATTTTGTGTCCCAGATGTATGGTACATTGTGCACACTAGAAAATAATTTAAAAAAGTAAAAGTGTCCAATAACTTCAAATCAGATTTTTTCCTCAATTTTCATTAGTCAAGCAGCAATGGTCCGAGCGAGGATAAGTGGGCCACCCTGTATATTACATATACAATAAATGGACGAAGCAATGATATTTCTACTACTTAATGTTGCCATTGTTGGGAAGCATCCGCTGCATTAGTAGTAATTGATCTCATCAACAGGTGGCACTTCATGCTTCGCGATAATATTAATATACAAGCTGGCGCTTTCTCTAATTTAGTAACAAAGAGGCACTAAATTTGTACAGTCGTGTCTTTCTTTACTGAACTATCGACTATTGGTTCTTCATTTTAGTAATACACAGCGTGAGTACAATTTACACAAAAATATGTATTTATCTGAATGTACATTGCAACCATAAATCTTGAATAGGTAGACAATGCAGGGTGTTAATACTAAGTTGTAACACCCGAAAATAGCAGTTGGAACTCATTGAAACAAACAACTTTTGTTAGTTAATTTTTTTAATTGGAGCCCAAGTTCATAGTTATTGGCGTTCTTTTGTTTTTCGAAAAATCGTCATTATTCCCTTATTTTAAGGAATATTTAAAAAATACAAAAACGTTCAACATGCGCTTTCGGTTCTCTAAGACATTTGTATTTACAATTATTTTCTATTTTAACAAATAACAAAATGGCGACCGATCAAAAATTTCTAAGCAAGATATTTTGAAAACCAATCGATCGATTGTTGAAAATAAAACATTTATAAAATCCTTGAACTATCTTATAACATTTGTCTGTTTTGATAATTATGCATTTTTATACACAGCAAAATACGCACACAAATGATAAACGTGACAGAAAATTTTCAAGATGAAGCAGACATTTCTGAAGAACAAAAAGTATTTAAATTTGAACGTACAAACTAGAAAACACGTGCCTCAACTTGTTTAATGGCCTAACTTAAGGTTAGCCTACTTTGTTTTAAATTATTGTTGCAGTTTGTTAAAATTTATCTTGTAATTCAATTTGAATAATAACTTTTTTGGACAGATCGAAAAAAAATGTTTCAGACAAATGTTATAACATAGTTTAAGGATTTCATAAATGTTTTATTTTCAAAAATCAATCGAGTGATTTTCAAAATATCTTGTTTCGAAAGTTTTCTTCGGCCGCCATTTTGTTATTTGATAAAATAGAAAATAATTGTAAATACAAATGTTTTAGAGGACCGATAGCGCATGCTGAACGTTTTTGTATTTTTTAAATATTTCTTAAAATAAGGGACTAATGATGATTTTTCGAAAAACAAAAGAACGCTGATACCTATGAACTTGGGCTCCAATTTAAAAATTTGAACTAAGAACAGTTGTTTGTTTCAATGAGTTCTAACTGCCATTTTCGGGTGTAACAACTTAGTATTAACACCCTGTATATAGAAGGGTTAAAATTTTGCACATACAAATGTTATTGTATAATTGGATAATTTTGTAATTGTAATTTTTAATTACTATATTTAGTCGAGTGATTTTTCGCTGATCATTCGAATTGCGACAAAGTCTCTCTCTCTCTGTCCCATGTTATGCGAGATGTAGATTGCATAATTGTATGCTTATAAATTGTATCTTGTATTATTTTTATTGTTTGTTTAACTGTTTCATTAAATACATTTATGAATGTACGTCATGATTTTTTTGTATGTAGTACATCTTTTAAGTTGTAAATTTTGTGGATTGTGAATTTCACGGTTCTTCATTATTAAATTGCACATTTTATAGATCATTTGTATAAATTATACATTTTATGGATCTTCTTCATTGTCGAATGGAATCTAATTTTTAAGCAAGACAATGGTTTATAAGTTAATGCAATTTCATGTCATATTAGATCTAATAGCTTTAGTACAGCTGAATTAATTAATTGATATCAATTTACAGTATTAATCTAATCAGTAGCCTCAATGCAATTAGTAATTTTAACGATGGCTTGGTTAACATATTAATTTATTGATATTAATTTGCGGTTATTTATCGGTGCTAATTGGTATTCTCAATGCAATTAGCAAATTAATTAATTAAACTGCTTCTGTGTGTGCTGTATTCATTTAAACTGCTTTTGGTGCGCGACGATTCCTGCACAATGTGTATTCACTTAGCACTAAGGAGGACTAATTGCGTTGGAAATGTTAATGTAAATTATTTTAAAATAAGCTGCGCACTTGAACATAACAGCGCATTTGTACTGCTGCATCAGTATTTCGCTAATTTAGGTACGTGGCTGTTAAACAGCAGCACATCGTCTCTGGCGCATTATCGCTGCGCTCTGGAAAGTGGGTGGCTTGGCTCTAGCGGATAGTCGGTTTTAATGTCGCAGTTTTTGTCGCCGTTTAATATTTTTGAACTACATGCTCGGCTCGTATTTCTGTCTAAATATTTTCATAGCTTGCCGCACGAGCGGGAATTATTTAAGCACTTGCGGATGAATTTTTGCACTGTCCCCTTATTGCTTGTTTTTGGCGTCGCGTGTTTTTAGACACGTGTTAAGTTGAATGCGGGATAAATCCGGCGTGCAGATATTTTATGGCTCTTTTTTTTAATGTGAGTGCTGATGCGACCGCTGTGGTAGGTATAAAAATAGTTTCATAAGTACACTGAGAATATAGATCACTTTTAAAATCGGATAGAAATTATGTTCCATGTATGTATCACTCGAGAGGCTCCAAGGATTTAAACGACGATTTTAAATTTGCAAAATTTTCATTTTTTTTTAAATAAACAGAAACACATTACGTTTTCTATACTTTTAGTATAGTGTCGAAACATCCTATTTGACATACTTAGCCTTGGATTTAACCAAGAGAAAATGAAAATTTGATAAATTATTACAGTTTCATCGGAAAATTTTCCAATTTTTCCGTTCCAATTAAAATTTTTGCAAAATTTGGGTTTAAGCAGTTCAGTTAAAACTTTGACACAATTGCAATTGACAATTCCCATAAACTTTCAAAAGCCTATTGAATTTGACAGTTGTAGTTTTCGCTGCTTAAAGTAAAAGGTTTACATATTTTCACAGTAACAGTTGAAAATATGACGGATGTTGATATTTGTCAATATAAATTTAATGAGTTAGGTTAGGTTAGGTAGAGCAAATGTAGATAAATTTAGATAGATTCGAAATTAGTGATTAATAGCTAATATATTTATAAAAATAGTTTTCGATTTTTCAACAGAGACCAAACGAAACGAATCGTTCACCAAACAAAATTAAAATTGGCAGTTACAATCGGAAATTTTGCAGTTTTGTCCAGTTCTAATTAAAAAATGGGCAGGTTTCGGCAGTTCAGTTAAAACTTTGACACAATTCCAATTGACAATTCCCATAAACTTTCAAAAGCCTATTGAATTTGACAGTTGCAGTTTTCGCTGCTTAAAGTAAAAGATTTACATATTTTCACAGTAACAGTTGAAAATATGACGGATGTTCATAGTTGTCAATATAAGTTTAATAGGTTAGGTTAGGTTAGGTAGAGCAAAGGTAGATAAATTTCGATAGATTCGAAATTAGTGATAGCTAATATATTTATAGAAATAGTTTTCGATTTTTCAACAGAGACCAAACGAAAGGAATCATTGACCAAACAAAATTGAAAATTGGCAGTTACAATCGGAAATTTTGCAGTTTTGTGCAGTTCTAATTAAAAATTGGGCAGGTTTCGGCAGTTCAGTTAAAACTTTGACACAATTGCAATTGACAATTCCCATAAACTTTCAAAAGCCATTGAATTTGACAGTTGTAGTTTTCGCAGCTTAAAGTAAAAGGCTTACATATATTCAATAACAGTTGAAAATATGACGGATGTTGATAGTTGTCAATATAAATTTAATAGGTTAGGTTACGTTAGGTAGAGCAAAGGTAGATAAATTTCGATAGATTCGAAATTAGTGATAAATCGCTAATATATTTATAGAAATAGTTTTCGATTTTTCAACAGAGACCAAACGAAACGAATCGTTGACCAAACAAAATTGAAAATTGGCAGTTACAATCGGAAATTTTGCAGTTTTGTGCAGTTCTAATTAAAACTTGGGAAGGTTTCGG
The DNA here is from genome assembly GCA_951805005.1 of Othius punctulatus. Lineage (NCBI taxonomy): Eukaryota > Metazoa > Arthropoda > Insecta > Coleoptera > Staphylinidae > Othius > Othius punctulatus. The sequence continues at coordinate 26,172,221 of OX638147.1, forward strand.
CAGTTCAGTTAAAACTTTGACACAATTGCAATTGACAATTCCCATAAACTTTGAAAAGCCTATTGAATTTGACAGTTGCAGTTTTCGCCGCTTAAAGTAAAAGATTTACATATTTTCACAGTAACAGTTGAAAATATGACGGATGTTGATAGTTGTCAATATAAATATAATAGGTTAGGTTACGTTAGGTAGAGCAAAGGTAGATAAATTTCGATAGATTCGAAATTAGTGATAAATAGCTAATATATTTATAAAAATAGTTTTCGATTTTTCAACAGAGACCAAACGTAACGAATCGTTGACCAAACAAAATTGAAAATTGGCAGTTACAATCGGAAATTTTGCAGTTTTGTGCAGTTCAAATTAAAATTGGGCTGGTTTCGGCAGTTCAGTTAAAACTTTGACACAATTGCAATTGACAATTGCCATATAATTTCTAAAGCCTATTGAATTTGACAGTTATAGTTGTCGCTGCTTAAAGTAAAAGATTTACATATTTTCACAGTAACAGTTGAAAATATGACGGATGTTGATAGTTGTCAATATAAATTTAATAGGTTAGGTTACGTTAGGTAGAGCAAAGGTAGATAAATTTCGATAGATTCAAAATTAGTGATAAATAGCAAATATATTTATAAAAATAGTTTTCGATTTTTCAACAGAGACCAAACGAAACGAATCGTTAACCAAACAAAATTGAAAATTGGCAGTTACAATCGGAAATTTTGCAGTTTTGTGCAGTTCTAATTAAAAATTGGGCAGGTTTAGGCAGTTCAGTTAAAACTTTGACACAATTGCAATTGACAATTCCCATAAACTTTCAAAAGCCTATTGAATTTGACAGTTGTAGTTTTCGCAGCGTAAAGTAAAAGGCTTACATATTTTCAATAACAGTTGAAAATATGACGGATGTTGATAGTTGTCAATATAAATTTAATAGGTTAGGTTACGTTAGGTAGAGCAAAGGTAGATAAATTTCGATAGATTCGAAATTAGTGATAATTAGCTAATATATTTATAAAAATAGTTTTCGATTTTTCAAAGAGAGCAAACGAAACGAATCGTTGACCAAACAAAATTGAAAATTGGCAGTTACAATCGGAAATTTTGCAGTTTTGAGCAGATCTAATTAAAAAATGGGCAGGTTTCGGCAGTTCAGTTAAAATGTGAATAACTTACAACGTTGCCAAGTTAAATTCAATAGGATTTTGAAAGTTTATCGGAATTGTCAGTGCAATTGTGTCAAAGTTTTAACCGACCTGCCGAAACTTGCCCACTTTTTAATTAGAACTGTACAAAACTGCAAAATTTCCGATTGTAACTGCCAATTTTCAATTTTGTTTCGTCAACTATTGGTTTCCTTTGGTCTCTGTTAAAAAAATGGAAAACTATTTTTATAAATATATTAGTTCATAGTTGGCTGATGTTTTGTCAAATAAATATTCAAAATTTGACAGTTGTTGTTAGTGCACAAGTTTTCATAGGTATGACTGTTTACTCTAATGCAGAATTAGCCGACATGCATTTCATGTATGGCTGGAGGAGCATATCATGCCTCGAGGAAATGCATCTAACCTAACTTAACCTAATCTGCAATTTCAATTGTGTCAAAGTTTTAATTGAACCGCCGAAACCTGCTACGGTTTTAATATGTACAAAACGTTTCAAACGTTGAACAATATGTTCAATTTCATCTCAAAAGTTCTGAACACTAAATAAATAATAGGGCAATTGAGATATCAGCAATTACATGGAAACCCTGTTGATCTCATTCTAAGGATAGTAATGTATATTTTATACAGAGTTTAACTGAATTTCTTGACAAAACTTCACGAACGTGACGTGTGGAACGAAATTGTGAAAAAATTCCTATATACATGTGTCCAGAAATGCTTACATAAAAAGTTACAGGAGAAATATAAATTTTCAATTATGCTGAACTAGCATTAGATATTGCTTGTTTGTACCTTAGTGACAAAATCAACAAAGTTTTGCGTTTTCAAAGTTATGAAAAATATGTAGGATTCGAAATCACAATTATATTGGCATAGATAATATTTTTATATCAAGGTAATTTTTTTAGATTTGACAGATTTCAAGATTTTTTATGAAATACTATATTTTTCTTTTATTCATATAAAGGAGAAAAATAAAAATTGAATGAAAAACGTATTAAAACGTATACAATGACGGAATTTCTAAAATTTCCAATTTTCAAATTGGATGTGCCACGATTCCCGTTGTTCAATCGATCTCAAATTTTGCACTCATTATTTATTCACCTAGCGGCATAATTATAGGAGGCGTCGTGACAACAATTTCAAGGTCCAAAAATAAGGTCCACCCAGTATATATACAGGGTGTATCAGCCAAATGGAATAAATTCAATATTAAATAAATGGGGGCGTGTTCGAAAAAACGCTCGGACACGTCGATTGTTATTTTTAGTTGCGCATTTTTTTCAACAAAAACTTTTTATACATGGTGTGTCAGGTGACCGTGGCCAATACCAACTTTCTTATTTTAAATGCAACACCTGGTATATTATTCAATTTTTTGATTCTTCAGAAAATTCTAGACATATTTCATGTACAATGTCCTATACCTATCTTCAACTGTTTCGAATCATTACCAAATCAATGTCCGGAACTACCTCAACCGAATATTTCCAAATCGGTGGATAGGGAGGCGAGGATCGATGGAATGGCCAGCACGATCCACTGATCTGACGTCATTAGACTTCTTCTTATGGGGATATGTCAAAAGTATTGTATACAAAACTAAACCCCTCGACTTAGCTGACTTAAGAAGACGAATAATGCTTGCGATTAGATCGGTCATGCCTGAGATGTTGAGTAACGTTAGAAGAAATTTCTACTTAAGATTAGGATGTTGCCAAGACATTCACGGCGAGCATTTTGAACATCTCCTCCATTGAAATTTATTGTTTTTTTTTGTTTTTTTACATTATCAAGAAATAAACAGTATTACTTATTAGTTTTTGAGTGTGTTGTAACGAATTTCTGTAATCAAATAATTTTCTTTTTTTAATGTTAATTTTTGCAATAAATCTGAAAACACTTAATATTTCCGAAACAGTTGAAGATAGGTATAGGACATTGTACATGAAATATGTCTAGAATTTTCTGAAGAATCCAAAAATTGAATAATATACCAGGTGTTGCATTTAAAATAAGAAAGTTGGTATTGGCTACGGTCACATGACACACCCTGTATAAAAAGTTTTTGTTGAAAAAAATGCGCAACTAAAAATAACAATCGACGTGTCCGAGCGTTTTTTCGAACACGCCTCCATTTATTTATTATCGAATTTATTCCATTTGGCTGATACACAGTGTATATATATATAGGGTCCGTCATTTCACCTCCCGTCTTCTATAGCTCAGTTACTAATTGAGTTAGGAAATTGATATTTTGCAGACTTTACTTGCATTCTGGGATGTATTTCAGGAAAATATTTTTGATTATACAGGGTGTCCCAAAAAAGTGTGACTCATCATGATGTATATTTTTAGATTGCATGGTATATTTTTTGTTGCTTATTTGGATGCCTTTTATGGGTGCCTACATACCCATAAAATTTTATTGAAATCAGTTTAGTGATATTAACAAAAAAAAATAAAAACTGAAAAAAATCAGTTTTGCACCATTGGTTAAGAAAATTGATAACGGATAAAAATAGTGCCTCGTTATTAAAACCATACAAGGTACTCATTAAATAAGGTCTGACAGTTGCATTAAGCAAGTTTTATTGATATGCATTATACAGAGTGTCCAAAAATTAGTGTCAAACTTTTCAAACTTTAAAGCACTTATTTTTCTTATTTTAAATTGGAACCCCAGTATATTTTTATGTAATTCCATGTGGAATTAAGAGACAATCATTTTTCCTAATTAAAACCCTGTCTCAGTTCCTAACACATTAAAATATGTTTGCAGAAAACTCGTTTGAGAATGCTTTACTGGCATATTTCTCAAATATTGTTTCAACAAATGAAATCTTCGACTGTATGGTCTCACTATTCCATGGTAAGAGCCATGTTATGCCATATATTAATCAACCATTGACTTTTTTATTTATGCTGCCGAAAAATTTTCGGCTTAGGACGAAAAAGACCGTTACCTAGCAACTATAGTCGTTAGCAAAATGATGGCCTTTTCGTCCATAATGTCATACCAAAAAAATACTATCTTATGATGCAATCGAATAAAAAGTAATTTTGGTATTTTGGGTATAAAGACCTTAGCTACAAAAGCTTTTAAAGTTTTATATTACTACAGTCAACATTGGCTCTTGTCACTTTGTTAAACTTTAATATCAATAAATTGTTTATCAAACCCACCTTCGATTTTGATTAATTAAAATGGCCATTGGAATTGTTGATAAATCGAGTTTTCTGCACATAACTTTTAATGTGTTAGGAATTACGATAGAGTTGTAATTAGGAAAAATGTTTGTCTTTTAATTCCACATAGAGCGACATACAAATATACAGGGGCTCTAATTAAAAATAAGAAATAATAAAGTGCTTTAAAGTTTGAAAAGTTTGACACAAAATTTTGGACACTCTGTAGAATGCGTATCAATAAAACTTGGTTAACGCAACTGTGAGGCCTTATTTAATAAGTACCTTGTATGGTTTTATTACCGAGGCATATTTTTATCTTTTATTAATTTTCTTAACCAATGGTGCAAAACTAATTTTATTCAGTTTTTATTTTTTGGTGCTAAAATCACTGAACCGATTTTAATAAAACTTTATGGGTATGTAGGCATCTATAAACGGCACCCAATAAGCAACAAAAAATATACCATGCAATTAAAAAATATACATCATCATGACGTCACACTTTTTTGGGACACCCTGTATAATCAAAAATATTTTCCTGAAATTCGCTCCAGAATGTAAGTAAGGCTTGCAAAATATCAAAATCCTAACTCAATTAGTAACTGAGCTATAGAAAACGGGAGGTGAAATGACGGACCCTGTATATACGAGGGCTGTTTGACGGAAGAGTGACTTTTCAAAGGTTGGTAACACTTTCGTTATAATGATTATGTTGCTAGCTCCTGAGGTCTTTCGGAGGTCTACTGTCAAAATTTGGCACCAATCTGACAGATAGATTATGTTTTATACTTATTTGAAGGAAACTGTTTTCGTTGTTTTGTAAATATGTAAAAAAAAAAAAATTCGAGTGTTGATTAAACATTATTTTCTACGTGAAAAAACAATTAAAGAAACCGAGGAAAAGTTACGTAAATATTATCCAGAATCTGCTCCGTCCCATGGAATGATTTGTAAGTGGTTTCTGCTTTTAAAAGTGGCCATATGAGCACGGTTGATGCAGATCGTCCGAAACCATCATTTACGGTGACTACTCCAGAAATGGTTAATAAACTCTTATAATTGGCAATCGTCGAATAAAAGTTTGTGAGATAGCTAATGAAGTAAACATCTCAACCGAACGGGTATACAATATTTTGCATGAACATTTCAATAAGAAAAAGCTATCCGCGAGATGGTTGCCGCGTTTGCTTAATGGTGATCAAATGCGCGCTCGCATTAAGAATTCAGAAGAATGTTTTGCCGTTTTCAACGTAACTCAAAGAATTTTTTTCGTCGATATGTCGCAGTAGATGAAACTTGGATACATCATTATACTCCAGAAACAACAATACAGTCTAAATACTGGATTTCTCCATGCGAATATGCTCCCAAAAAGGCAAACACACTTTTTTCGACCAATAAGGTCATGGCCACAGTTTTTTGGGATTCTAAAGGTGTAATCTTTATTAATTGTTTACAAAAAGGAAAAACCATAACTGGCCAGTATTATGGTGATTATGCAGACATGTATTGATGCCGAACTTGAAAAACAACGACCGCATTTGATGAAGAAAAAAAGTGTTGTTCCATCACGATAATGCGCCCTCTCATTCGTCTGCAATTGCTACAACTAAATTGACTGAATTGCATTACGAATTACTGCTTTATCCGCCATATTCGCCAGATCTGGCTCCCAGTGATTTCTTCTTATTTCCAAATTTAAAAAAAATGGCTGTGTGGAAAAAGATTTCAGGCAAATGAAGAGGAGATAACCGACACAAATGCATATTTTGAAGACTTTCCGAAAGATTACTTTTTGGAAGGTTTAAAAAAATTATAAACTCGCCGGGCTAAGTGTGTACACTTGAAAGGGTGTTATGTTGACAAATAAAATATATTTTGAACAGAAAAATAACGTTTTCATTAAAAAGTCACTCTTCCGTCAAACAGCCCTCGTATATATATAGAAACTAGTCTAGTAAGGTGAAGAAGACATCATAAAAATAATAAAAACAACTAAACATCTTTATATCTAAACATATAAACATATAAGTACTCCAATAAAGGAAGAAAGCAATATTTTTTTGTTTTTTATTAATATTCTATATGTTGAACCAATTTTAATCAGTGAACTATCACATTAGTAACTAATCAATATAATATGCACATCGGATAGCCGGCGGCATCGGGTTTAATGATTGTGTCTGTGATGCGTAGGTCGGGTGCAATGTTGGTGGACCTCAAACATGATATATGAGGTTTCATTGATTACACAAGTAACGGAGACGCAGTTTGCAAATACGGCGGTGTACAATACGCTGACCAATGATCTGCAGGGACTGCAGTTTTATTTATTGAACCGGGCAAGTCGGAAATCGATTAAGCCTGAAATGTCTCCGGACGGTATTTGAACAGGCGGCAGCTTCCGAATTAACGATTGAGCCAACAGATTATAAATTGAACGATACCCGAAATATATTAATTGCCTTGTCCGTGCCGTATTGTTTATCTTCCATGAAATCTGCGGAGTCGTTGATTCGTGCAGTCGAAATAAGTTGGAGCCCTGTGATCTGCGTCGCAGGGCCCGAATGGAGTGGCTCTAAACAAGAGAAGTTTACTCACGGCTCACGGCTGACGGCGTCGACTTCCAACTTGTAGTTAGCGTCGTGAAGAGGTTTTTACTGCTGCATGTATATGTGCTGGGGGGATCTTAAAGTCCCACGACCCGCACCGATGCCGACACATATCCCGATGGTTTATTCGAGTATTTGATTTCGTAGATTAGGCAAGTTTTATGTTTCGTAACATAGTCAGGTTTAAGGTTGCCCGCTTCAAATTTTTATTACTCCTGCGAGTGTAGTTCGGGAGTTTCGGGGGGCCGTAAGAGTCTGCTTCCCGATATCCGTCATATCCTAGAAGGCACACACGCACAGGCACACGCACATAAGACCCCCATGTCCCGTCCGCGCGCCGTCCGCGCGCCCCTTCCCGCCGCCCGGGGCCCCATCCTATCGATTCTGTTTAGTTAAGGGCTCATTGTTTGCCGTAATTAATTTCTAATATAATGTACATTCCGGGGCTCTGCTGGAATGCTCTCGAAGGTAATTATATCGAGATTCCTACTCGACAATTGTAAGTTTCTTGTTAGCAAACATGAGCCGCGTTAACCTATCCTCAGGCGTGCAAGAGCTTGATAACGCCCATAGAAACCGCACCATAAGTAACCAGAAAGTTAAAAGCAAGAAAATTACCACCACGTAAACGTGTACTTTCACTATGCCATATTTTCATTTCCCGTGTTGTACATAAAAACCACCCCCAACAAAATTAAACCACACGCAAAACTTCAAATATGCAACTTTTCATTTTGGTGGAGGCGCCGGGCTTATAATAATATTTTAATATATAAAAATGTAGTATCAACGTTTACCGACGCTTACATGAGCTGCCTTCCGCCGAATCTGCTTAGCAGGATGGCCCTTGGATTCTCGGAGCCTCAACTGCACCTTGGGGGAGACACATGAATTTACACACGCGCGTCCGCCCAGACAATTACTGGCGGATCTCAGATTGCGGCTCTTATTTTACGTCTTTCCATGGGACCTGGGCGCCTGCGAGAGTCCGTGGCGGCGCAATCATCGGATCATCTTCGCTAATTAAGCCGTTGGCCATGATAAATCATCCAGGCCCTTGTTGGTTGCGCGTGTAACAGCGCCGGCTCGCGCAATCATAATTCAAAATCCGAGCAGATTTATGAAGACAATCGTCGTATTATTGCGAGATCGCTGCCGGGTAAATATAGGTCGAAATACGACCGGCCGTCTCGGGGGTCAATCAACTGGACGCGGACGTACAGCGCGAGGCACCCCGCCCCCGCCGGGGGCGGCCTCACCTGCCCTGGCACACACCTACGCCGCTGAAAGGATCATAACTAGAATATGTGACTGGCATGACGGAATGCAATTGGATCTTATTTTTCACGTTACCCCGCGCCCATTCTTCTACCATCGCTGCGAACACACTGAAATTCAAATTCCCCGGCGCTCCTGCCGTGTCTAATTCGAACATTACCACTTTTGACAGATCCCCGTGCCCCAAAACACACCATTCGTATTCCCTTGACACCGGCGCGCAAGGCGACGGCATTTTTATCAGGCCCGGCTGCAATTACTTACCGCTGGTTGTGGTTAATAAGCCACAACTACACCGCTGTATCCACTTACCAAAATTTACAACGGCTAAATTATTCAAATCTCAATCCCTTTCTCACACATAAATCTCGCGCTACCCACAAATCTCCCGCAAACTTCAATCATTAAAACAAAACTATTTACACGAACCACGAAAAACGACAGGAATCCCACACACCTCCAACAACAATTAACAACCAAATTTATACATTAGCGCGAAAATAGAGGAATTACACGCGTCAGTCATTACATTCACTCAAATCGTTAAAAGCATATTTAACGCAACATGCTAATCCTATTATTTCATATCATTATTACTTCCATATTTATATTTGGAATTTACTACCAAATAATATATTTTAGCTTTCACTGTGAAAAATAGATTATTGAAATTGCGTAGAAAAACAACATTATAGTACAGTCAAATTATAGTTTTACCTCGGAAAAAATAGTACTTTTTACTTATTTTTTTTCAAAAGTGTTTTTCATAAGACAAGTCTAAAACCAAAAAGGCGTATCTACACTACCGTCGAAAGGTGCCACCATTTTCAAGAATTGTAAAAGTCGATGTTATCGCGTTTTCTATCAGTTGTAGACAAACACTTTTATCATTAAAACACAACTATTTACACGAACCACAAAAAACGACAGGAATCCCACACACCTCCAACAACAATTAACAACGAAATTTATACATTAGCAATTTATAGAAAGCAATGCGTACGAGCCCTAACAACTTAAAGTTCAGACGGTACCCATTTTAACTAACTAACTAACTTACAGATTATTTTGCTAAAAGTTGCTACTTACTAATTACATTTATGATCTCATAAAAATGCATTATTAAGCACCACTTATGGCAAAAAATAAATATGATTTGTCTATATTTACTTCTTTAAGAAGGAAAAAATGAAAACCTGAACCAATTTTACTGGCAACTTTTTTTAAATTTGTTTGGCGTTAATACTGTTAAAATGATAGTTATTAATGTGATAAAAGTCGATTTACTGCATTCTTTTATGTATATTCATGAAAATGAGTCGTGGTAAAGCCACCTCAAACGAAATTCGTCCATTTGTTGTGAAACAGTACGAAGAAGGAAAAAGCTTGAAGACCATCGGCAATAATTTGAATTTAGCGAAGCCAACGGTAGGAGATATTATGGCTATGGAGATAGAGCCAGATACAAAATTTAGTGAAGTCAACGGTATATTATCCAAGGCTATGGAGATAGAGCCAGATACAAAATTTGGGGTAAAAGTTCCGGTCAATCCAGTAAAATGACAGGCAGAAAGAAGAAGAATCTTGTGAAAATATGTAAAAGTCAGCGAAGAGTCACTGCAAGGGAGATAAAGGCCTATTTAATGGGAAAACGAGGGCAAATATTTCACGAGAATATTGTTGGCAATGGATCCATAAGTCAGAGCTCAGTTTTTATATGGCACATACTAAATGAAATATTAAATAACATTACTTTGTTTAATTCACTTCATTTTATTTCATTGAAACCTAAAGAAAACCATCGGTTAACAAACAAAACAGAAGAACAATTGTATAGATTGGGCTAAGTTAAAATTGTCTTGGACAGTAAAAGACTGGTACAAAGTCATATTTAGCGATGAATCCAAATTCCACATCTCTGTGGGTGATTGCAGAAAAAGAATTATTCGAGATAAAACGGAAGTTTTAAAAGCGGATTGTATAAAAGGTACTATTTTCCCAACTAGTTTCCAAAAGGGGTGTTGATTTAAGGGTGTAAGTCTGGAAAACACATTAACACGCAATAACACATTAGGCAGTCTAATAGATCTATTACGAGCGAAATAGCAGAATCAACACTGGCCTGGAGTGCAATGGGAATGTAATGCAAGCTGTGGAATGGTGAACTTGAAAGGCAGATGTTTACAGACAAAACTTTTCATTCTATAGCTTGTGTCGAGATGTACCATTCCAAAAACGTTGATCGATTTATTGCGCCAATCGAATTTTGAAGCGCTATCAACACTGGCATGGAATGCAATGGGAATGGAATGCAAGCTGTGGAATGGTGAGCTTGAAAGGCAGATATTTACAGACAAAACCGGTTTTCATGTTACAGCTTGTGTCGTGATGTCTGATTCCAAAAACGTTGATCGATTTAGTCCGCCAACCGCATTTTGAAGCGCTGTCAACACTGGCATGGAATGCAAAGGGAATGGTATGCAAGCTGATGTATGGTGAGCCTAAAAGGCAGATGTTTACAGATAAAACTGATTTTCATTCTATAGCTTGTGTCATGATGTACCATTCCAAAATCGTTGATCGATTTATTGCGCCAACCGCACTTTGAACCGCTGTCAACACTGGCATGGAATGCAATGGGAATGGAATGCAAGCTGTGGAATGGTGAGCTTGAAAGGCAGATATTTACAGACAAAACCGGTTTTCATGTTACACCTTGTGTCGTGATGTCTGATTCCAAATACGTTGATCGATTTAGTCCGCCAACCGCATTTTGAAGCGCTGTCAACACTGGCATGGAATGCAATGGGAATGGAATGCAAGCTGTGGAATGGTGAGCTTGAAAGGCAGATATTTACAGACAAAACTGATTTTCATTCTATAGCTTGTGTCGTGATGTACCATTCCAAAAACGTTGATCGATTTATTGCGCCAACCGCACTTTGAACCGCTGTCAACACTGGCATGGAAAGCAATGGGAATAGAATGCAAGCTGTGGAATGGTGAGCTTGAGAGGCAGATGTTTACAGACAAAACCGATTTTCATTCTATAGCTTGTGTCATCATGTAACATTCCAAAATCGTTGATCGATTTATTGCGCCAACCGCACTTTGAAGCGCTATCTATACTGGCATGGAATGCAATGGGAATGGAATGCAAGCTATGGTATGGTGAGCTTAAAAGGCAGATGTTTACAGACAAAACCTATTTTCATTTTACAGCTTGTGTCGTGATGTCTCATGCCAAAAACGTTGATCGATTTCTTGTGCCAACCGCACTTTGAACCGCTATCAACACTGGCATGGAATGCAAGCCGTGGAATGGTGAGCTTGAAAGGCAGATATTTACAGACAAAACCGGTTTTCATGTTACAGCTTGTGTCGTGATGTCTGATTCCAAAAACGTTGATCGATTCAGTCCGCCAACCGCATTTTGAAGCGCTGTCAACACTGGCATGGAATACAATGGGAATGCAATGCAAGCTGTGGAATGGTCAGCTTGAAAGGCAGATGTTTACAGACAAACCCGATTTTCATTCTACAGCTTGTGTCGTGATGTGTCATTCCAAAAACGTTGATCGATTTATTGCGCCAACCGCACTTTAAAGCGCTGTAACTGGAAAACTAGTTGCAGCAATTACGTGATTCAACGGGCTTTTGTAGATTTTTTTAAATTCTACCACTTTTACATTTGCGATGATTCAAACTTCTACAGGGAGAAAATGGGGGAAAATTATTGTTGATAACTTTGACGACATCTACTGTTCGAAATATCAACTATACAATATCGCGCTAATGACAAGAAATGTGTAAAATTTTATGTGCAATATTTCTGGTCTAAAAAGTTTTTGTCTACAACCAATATAAATTCGAATTTTACAATTTATCAAAATGGCGACACTTTCTGACGGCAGTAGGGAGACGCATTTTTGGTTATATACTTGTCTTTTGGCCCTCAACACTTCTCAAAGAAAAAATCTGAAGTATTATTTTTTCCGAGGTAACAGGGTTTTTTTCTAACAATTTTACAGTACTAAGAATCCACATTTATTTTTGGAATTGACTACCAAATAATATATTTTAGATTACACTTACACTAATAATAAAATAGATTATCGAAATTTTTTGATAACTTTGACGACTTCTACCATTAGAAATATCAACTATATAATATCGCGCTAATGACAAGAAATGTGTAAAATGTTATACTCAATGTTTCTTGTCTAAACAGTTTTAGTCTACAACCAGTAGAAAATTAGATTAATCGACTTTTACAATTTTAGTGGTAGTGGGGAGACGCCTCTTTTTGGTTACAGACTTGTCTTTTGATCCTCCACATTTCTCAAAGAAAACATCTGACGTATTATTTTTTCCGAGGTAACAGGGTTTTTTCTGAAAATTTTACTGTACTAAGAATGTAACGGTCCGGAAACGCCTTCGACGGAAACTGTCTTTTAGTTATTAATTCCGTGCACAGACCTCCACCGTAGGCGACCATACTCACACTTTTTCGTTGTGGTGACGTGTTTCCTATATGTGTGTGATTTTTAAAATCGTCGGCGAGACGCCACCATGAGGACAGAAACCAGTTGCCTTCCTTATAGTGCAGAAGTGCCAGAGGTCACCGTTTTAATTGGTATACCACCATCCGGTTTCCGGGATATAAAACGGGAACTCATTTAACCACTCTTGAGGGGATTGAGGCACCAAGTACAAGGAAAGGTACTATACGATTCAACTCCAGACGCTCACAACATCCGAGCGTTTTTTCGGGGTGAGGGCTAAGTAACTCAGCCAGCCAGGTCTTGGCTAGGGGCGGCGACCATCCTGCCAGAGTTGCTCTGAGGTTTGGAATCCAGCGACGGCGTTTTCGACGATCGCGGCCGCCGCCCGTCCTAAGAACCAGAGCCCGCCAGCGAAGTCACGCAGACGAGGAACACAGGCCAGATCTTTATATATATATTTTTTTGTTGTTCTCATTTACGCTTTAATTTCATTTTGATATATCGTTTATTTCTTTTGTGTAAAATTTGCGTTACGTGTTTCGTGCCGTACGTGTTTTGCGCTTTTGTAAGAAAAATGTCGCTCCGACGGCCCTTTGAATCGCGCGATTATAAGTTCGCGATATTCGGCCGAATAAGGGGAACCCTGCGTGATAAGGTCGCGGGAGGAGGTATTTATTTCAGGAAGCGTAGGCACGGTGTCCTGTCTTTTGTGTGAATAAACGCAGATATTTTACACCACAAAATTCACACCTGTTATTTTTTGTTCCCCCCACGTTTTCTCGATCGGGCATTCTTTTCAGTTTTCAGTTCCTATTTTCACTGCGAGATTTAAATCTGGTGGTGTTGGCGCCATATGGTCAGCCGTCGCGGCAGTTCGTAATTTCTGAACTTCGCTGACTGTCTGCCGTCCACCCACGCAGGTAGGGTGGAGCCTCCCTTTGCGACGAAGTAGGGACGAGGTTAAAATTACGTGGAGCCTTTTTTTAACCCTCCCACTCTCTAACACCGAGAGCCTGGCGCTCGTCACTGCTTCGAAGGGACCCTCCACTCGCTCCACGGCCTAACGTGCTGATTGCCCTTCAGGCACGTCACAATCCATATCTATTTTTGAAATCTACTACCAAATAATACGTTTTTGATTACACTTACACTTACAGTTATAGAGAAATAGTTTATTGAAATTGCGTAGAAAAATAACATTATATTACATTACATTACATTACATTATAAGGATTGATAAAATTCTTGCACTGGCAATGAAATCTGTACTAAAAGTTTCATTAATATTATAAACTTATTTTTATTGTTAGCCTCATACATGTAGAACATATCCGCATTGGCATAGCTATTTGTGGGTAACGTTCGTATATTGTACAACTGTTTGGCGAAAATTGAAAACATGGAAAATTTTCAATTCAATGGAAAACATTTTCCATGGAAATTTTTCAATTCAATGCAAAACATTTTCCATTTTTCCTCTAATGATGGAAAATCCAATTCCTCCATTCAAATTCAAATTTTTACACGCTTTCAAAGCAAATGTCCTATGTTTTAACTAACGAAAACATCATATTCGAGAGGATAATTAAATAATTTCTGTTGCACGAATCGAACCTAGAACAATTAATTATAAGATGAAGCTTCAGTCGGTACGCCACATGGGCTAAGACTCATTTATTAAATTGTAAACTATTAGTATTACGATATTAATGGTTGGAGTGTAGCGTGACTAGGATGATAAATTCATTTGCAGGGGCAGCAAAAGCTTGTAAAGCAAATTGCTGCGAACTCTTTACGTATTTTCAGCAAAGGGAATTTGTGCGATATTTACGATTAAAAATATTGGGTGTTTAATGCGCGGCGTAGATTATGCAAAACACCGCATTTGGGTGCAGAGTGGCGTCCCACCATAGGGAAATATTAATTTTTAATAATCCATAATCTCCCCATTGTTCGGCATGTAAAATGTCAATTCGCGGCCCTAAATAGCAATTCCATGAATAAAATTAACCGCGGGCGATGGGGTTGGGGGGAAGTACTAAGGTTTTGATGTAATGGGGGGAAATTGAACGCGTTTTCAATATTTTCGTCTGCAAAATACGCAAATATATCCCCAGATGCTAATTGGTTCAATTTGAATTCGAAGCACACGCCCAATCGATTCGTCAGTGAAGTCCCGAGTTCGATTCTCGGTGTAGATTGTAGGTAAAATATCCGAATGTACATACGGTAAGATGGTTATTGGTATATTCATAAAAAAAAAATTCAACCACGGCTTCGGTTGAAGGTGCTATGTTCATCTCAATATATACAGAAAATAAATAAAAAATAAGAAAGTTGGTATTGGCCACGGTCACATGACACACCCTGTATAAAAAGTTTTTGTTGAAAAAAATGCGCAACTAAAAATAACAATCGACGTGTCCGAGCGTTTTTTCGAAGACGCCCCCATTTATTTATTATCGAATTTATTCCATTTGGCTGATACACAGTGTATAATTATCGTTCTTATTATAATTCAGGGGGTGATTTTATGGAGGAGTATATGTTTGGGTCCCGATAGGCCGTGGTGCATACCAAAGTATTTTTTTTTTAATTTCGTAAATGCCGCATCGCGTTGCGTTTGTCGTGCTTCCTGTCAGAGTTGGGGCGGAAAGAGAGCGGGAGCATGTGATTTAAATTATAGCGCGTTACACGCACATAGCTTTGTGCAGCAGATTTTATTGTTGACTGTTTTAATTAACTCTTTTAATTAGACCCGGCAATTTACTACTGATAAAACGTAACGCTATCATTAGTTCTTGCCGCGCGTGAAATAGGGAAATCCGGAAACGTCGAATTCACCATAAACGCATTAATAACGTTTTCACGGCTGCCACGGCCGCAAAAACTACTTCGGAAACTTGTCGGCGCCCTTGTTGTAGGTGCGTCATGTGTTCCGATATATTTTATTGGGTTATTGGACCGGCCATCAATCATGCAGACCCCCAAAACCACTGTTCGTGATCGACACCGAAACTTCGGACGCCCTCTTAATTCCCAAACATACACACAAACACACGAACTCGCAAGAATTACACGGCCGTTTAACGTCCTGGAGTTCAGCAATCTTTCACGAGTATACCTAACGATCTTAACTCGTCCATTCAGATTTTATTAAATACATATTAAAAACCAATTTTGATTGGTTTTACCGACATTTGGCCGCAAACGAAACGTGCAGACGCGGCGGTTTTGGCGGTAGTTTCTTTATATACCTCTTTGATCTGCCGCCGGCGTCGGTTCGGCATACAGTTATAGATTCTAGGTGGTTTTTGGACGATCTCAGTTTGGCTGCGTTGGCGACAAAACAATAACAAATATGTATTTTAGACCAAATCATAATCCGAATGATTATCACGAATGATAATCGGAATGATTTTACCGAATCATAACCCGAATGATTATTTTTCACGAATGATAATCCGAACGACTTTAATAATCGAATTATTCCGAATGATACCAATAAGCGAAATATTCGATTATTATAATTCGAATTACCCCATCACTAGATTCAAGTACTTTGGAATATGTAATATTCAAACGAGGAATATACAGCAGATGATTTGCATGATTTTCGTGTAACCATATACTTCTAATGCAAATCTGATAAAAAATCCCCCTGCTCTCACGATAATTTCCAAGGTCAAGGCCGAAGGCGGCGGGGCGAGCATCTGACGTGCTGTAAAACTGTTTACCGCCCTTCGCCGCCAATCGGTAATTATTTTTTAACGCTCCCCACAAAACAATGCCCCCCTCGGCGTTACAACCGCGGGTGGCACATGCCACCGCATCGGCGTCCTTTAGTGCCACAGCAAGCGCGTTTAGGGGGAGTAATGAAGACCTAAATGATTATTGCAGTGTGCTCCTTAATCGTCACCTCAATCCCCGACTCGTATGATATATTTTACACCGGCTTTAGGACGGGTATAATAGTTTGCACCTTACGAGCCGGAGCGCCCCAATTTGCAAGTTTTTCAGTGCTAGAGCAGTTTTAGTGCACCAAGGAATAAAAGTGCTCAGGCAAAATCATCAACATTTTTATGACCAGGAGATGTATCTTGCATTATTTATTGCTTCGGAAATACCTAATTATTTATCAGAATATAAACAAGTTTTAGCGCACAAGCTTTATCACATTCTACACCGAATATTATTAAATAGCTAATAAAAAAAAACTAAAGTTATATTAGTCATTTTACTAATACAAGTTTTGGCATAAAAAAAAAATAATGAAGAGTATACCTGTTAAACGCGACAAAAAATATGATTTTACTTCTAGTGGAGTCAATCTGGGAAAATTTTAGGCTCGTTTGGGAGATTTTGGAAATAGCAACGATACCTAACCGGTAAAACCTGTTTGTTATAGCAAAAGTAAGAAATCCCGGAGTTTTTGGAAAAAAAATATTCCCTGCAACCCCCTTTTTGTCAAAAAGGAGTAAACTAACCGTTTTTGGAGGTTATTTTTATGTTTAAATTTTTTTCGACCACTTAAATCAGTAGCAATGTCAGTTCAAAGAATCCCTAGTTAAAATTTTGCGAGCTTATGTTTTTTTCTGAAGATATTTGAAAAGGTATGTTACGCGTCAATAATTTCGATTTTCCTGTATCTTCCCGCTTTGCTCCAGTAACGTTTATTTACTTAAGTCAGCACATTCCAGTACGTCCTCGCATGAATCGAATGGGCCTCTTTAGGAGACCGGGCGTTTATGTCATTCATTAGTTCGCATTGATCCAGCAAGTTAAGTAGTTGTATATAAAAGTATATAGTGCCTGCAGCCCATAGAATTAGATAATGTAAGTACACCTTCGTAGATTGCACGGTAGAATAAGGTAGAAAAACTAACAAGTAGAGAGACTTATTTGCCATCGTCGTATATGGGATCCTGCACTCTACAATTATGAATCGCACATATGTTGCGGGATGTGTCTAGGAGGAGGTTGGGGACGCCGGTGTTATTGCCAGCTATTTTCGGATAGTAAGACCCCATCTCTTACTCCTGGCCGGGCATAGGTTCCGTCCTCATGGGGTGAGTTTGAGTAGTCCCTGAGGAGCATTCGTTTATGGCAATATTGCCCACCGTGCATATGGGATCCCCAACTCTACATTTATGAATCGCACATTGTTGCGGGATGTGTTCAGGGGCATCTTAGGGTCAACGGTATTTTTACCTACTATTTATGGATAGTAGACCCTAATTTTCATAACTCCTGGCCGGGCATATGTTCCGTCCTCAGGGGTGAGTTTGAGTAGTCCCTGAGGAGCATTCGTTATATGGCAGTCTCAATAGGTATATATGATTGCAGAATGTGTTCAGGGGCATCTTAGGGTCAACGGTATTTTTACCTACTATTTATGGATAGTAGACCCTAATTTTCATAACTCCTGGCCGGGCATATGTTCCGTCCTCAGGGGTGAGTTTGAGTAGTCCCTGGGGTGCATTCGTAATATGCAGTCTGTGTACATGTATATGTATATGTAGATATATATGTGTATGTGCATGTATATATTCATCACTTCTTCGGAAGGGTGCTTACTGAGCTTTGGCTCAGGAATATTTTCTCTTGGTTGCAGAATCGAGCCGCTCCCGCAGGGCCCTGACACGCCCATCTATGAGCCCCAATTATATTCATATAATAATAATTAATGTATTTTAATAATAAATATGTTCTAAGAGTTCGTCTTGTGTTAAAGGCGTATTAAACTTGCTCTTAATCACGTCCCTTTTCACCACTCAAATTATCGGCCTGACAGGTATAAGAAAATCAAAGGCACTTTCTCATTGTCAACTAGTACAACTTTTGGCATAGAAAAAAAACGATTTCATGAAGAGTATACCTGTTAAACGCGACAAAAAATATGATTCTATGATTTTCTCCTAGTGGAGTCAATCTGGGAAAATTTTAGGCGAGTTTGGGAAATTTTGGAAAAAGCAACGATACCCGGTAGAACCTGTTTGTTATAGCAAAAGTAACATATCCCGGAGTTTTTGGAAAAAAAAAATCCCTGCAACCCCCTTTTTTGGTCAAAAACGGATAAACTAACCATTTTTGGAGGTTATTTTTATGTTTAAATTTTTTTACGACCACTTAAATCTGTAGCAATATCAGTTCAAAGAATCCCTAGTTAAAATTTTGCGAGGTTATGTTTTTTTCTGAAGATATTTGAAAAGGTATAAGAAAATCAAAGGCACTTTCTCATTGTCAACTAATACAACTTTTGGCATAAAAAAAAAACGATTTCATGAAGAGTATACCTGTTAAACGCGACAAAAAATATGATTCTATGATTTTACTCCTAGTGGAGTCAATCTGGGAAAATTTTAGGCGAGTTTGGGAAATTTTGGAAATACCAACGATACCCGGTAAAACCTGTTTGTTATAGCAAAAGTAAGAAATCCCTAAGTTTTTGGAAAAAAAATTCCCTGCAACCTCTTTTTTTGGTCAAAAAGGGGTAAACTAACCGTTTTTGGTGGTTATTTTTATGTTAAAATTTTTTTCGACCACTTAAATCAGTAGCAATATCAGTTCAAAGAATCCCTACTTAAAATTTTGCCAGGTTATGTTTTTTGCTGAAGGTATTTGAAAAGGTATAAGAAAATCAAAGGCACTTTCTCATTGTCATGAAGATTTCATGAAGAGTATTCCTGTTAAACGCGAAAAAAAATATGATTCTATGATTTACTTCTAGTGGAGTCAATCTGGACAAAAGTAGGTAATTTTTGGTAAAAGCAACGAGGCCAGGTGGAACTTATTTGTTATAGCAAAAGTAAGAAAACCCTGGGATTTTGGAAAAAAATATTTCCTACAACAACTTTTTTTGCCAAAAAGGGGTAAATAACCCCTTTTTATCCAAAAAGGAGTAAGAGACCGTTTTGGAGGTTATTTTTATGTTTTCATTGTTTTCAACCACTTATATCAGTAGCTAGGGTACAAAAATAGTACCCTTTTATTGTCAATGTTCAATGAATCTTTAGTTCAAATTTTGCGGGGTTATAGAGGGGGGGATCTAAGGTAATATAAATATATATACGTGTTTTTTTTTTTGAAGAATGTCAATTGCAGCTATTTTGGCCAAATCTCAATCGAATTTGACACAATTTTGCTTATAGGTAGCCCAAATTGCTAAAAAATAGCTAAATAGCTAGCTTTAGATATATTTAAAATATTTAAAATATTTAAAATATATCTAATACTTTTGCAAAAAATGCAATTTTAGTTAAATTTGCTGAAGTTTTCAAATTGCAATATCTACTATCGAAATAGTCGTATCAATTTTCTTTGCACCAAAATGTAGGTAGTTTTAATTACTTTTGTTCTTCACATGATAGTAACATAGCTTTTTAAAAAAAATCGGTTGATTTTTAGCCACTTGCGGTATATATACGTTTTTTCGCGTTTTGTGACGACAATTTACCAATATCTTGAAAAATAGCGATTTTACGAGAAAAATTTTACAATGAAACTTGGTAAAGGTAATTTGATTCTCGACAAAAAACCAAGATACAGAATTTTTGATTTTTTGCGTGTATTTCTCCTAAAAACGGAAAAATCTTCAAGTGTAAAAATACCTACATATCGTTCAGTAAATGATTAATATATCGGAAAATATGGATTTTATGAAAACATTTTTTAAATCAAAGTTGTTGGGAATTTAATTTCCAACAAAATATTGAAAGATAAAATTTTAGATTTTCAGGTAGGTTTCCCCAAAAGCAGGAAAAATATTCTCTTTTTTAGAGACCGGTAGATGAATCACGGTTACTTAGAACATTATTTGTACGTTTTTAAAATAAAATACGGTAAAGTACATTAGCTATACCGAGTGTTCATTGGAAAACTAGCCAGTCTAAAATTAGGCAACAAGCTTGAATGGAAATTATCTTGTAAATTTTTAAGGACTTTAAGGATTTTTAAGTGGTATTAAGGCAGAATAATTCTCGAATAAAAATAAAATAAATGCAAGTTCGGATGCTGGCGTATTTCGATTACGAAATGTACCTTTTTTCGGCGCAAAATGACAAACTGTCTCCAGGCACTGTTTTTCCTCTTTTTCATGTTTTTGGGTACACTTCTAGTGATATTCTCGTCAATTTCTCGTTATGTGAAATCTCCAGATCGATTAATAAAAAAACTTGGGTTTTCTGGCCAGTAGAAATGTACATCCTGTATTAGGTAGCATTTCCTATTGCGAATTCAACTATTTATATCACAATGTTGTTTTCCCATGTTTTTATTCAGAAAAAGGCTTGTTAATACATTTTGAACATTTTATTGTAGTGAACATAACCCCGGAAAATTTAACTGGAGATTCTTTGAATATTGACAATAAAAGGGTACCATTTTTGTACCTTAGCTACTCATTTTGTGACGTGCCTGAAGGGCAATCAGCGCGTTAGGCCGTGGAGCGAGTGGAGGGTCCCTTCCAAGCAGTGACGAGGGCCAGGCTCTCGGTGTCAGAGAGTGGGGGGGTTAAAAAAAGGCTCCACGTAATTTTAACCTCGTCCCTACTTCGTCGCAAAGGGAGGCTCCACCCTACCTGCGTGGGTGGACGGCAGACAGTCAGCGAAGTTCAGAAATCACGAACTGTCGCAACGGCTGACCATATGGCGCCAACACCACCAGATTTAAATCTCGCAGTGAGAATAGGAACTGAAAACTGAAAAGAATGCCCGATCGAGAAAACGTGGGGGGAACAAAAAATAACAGGTGTGGATTTTGTGGTGTAAAATATCGGCGTTTATTCACACAAACGACAGGACACCGTGCCTACGCTTCCTGAAATAAATACCTCCGTCCGCAACCCTATCACGCAGGGTTCACCATATTCGGCCGAATATCGCGAACTTCTAATCGCGCGATTCAAAGGGCCGTCGGACCGACCTTTTTCTTACACAAGCGCAAAACACGTACGGCACGAAACACGTAACGCAAATTTTACACAAAAGAAATAAACGATATATCAAATGGAATTAAATTCAAATGAGAACAAAAAATAAATATAAAGATCTGGCCTGTGTTCCTGGTCTGCGACTTTGCTGGCGGGCTGAGCTCGGCTCCTGGGCGGGCGGCGGCCGATAAGCGTCGGGAACGCCGATCGCTTGATTCCAGACCTCAGAGCAGGATGGTCGCTGCCTCTAGCCAAGAACTGGCTGGCTGAGCTACTTAGCCCTTACCCCGTAAAAAACGCTCGGATGTTGTGAGCGTATGGATAGTATCTTGCCTTGTGCTCGGTGTCTCAATCCCCTCAAGGGTGGTTAAATGAGCCCCCGTTTATTATCCCGGAAACCGGATGGTGGTATACCAATTAAAACGGGACCTCTGGCACGTCTGCACTATCAGGAAGGCAACTCGTTTCTCTCTTCATGGTGGCGTTTCGCCGGCGATTTTAAAAATCACACACATATAGGAAACACGTCACCACAACAAAAAAAATGTGAGTACGGTCGCCTACAGTGGAGGTCTGTGCGCCAAATTAATTATTAAAAGGCAGTTTCTGTCGAAGGCGTTTCCGGACCGTTACAAATTTAGTGGTCGAAAAAAATTAAAACATAAAAACAACCTCCAAAAAGGGTCAGTTTACCCCTGTTTGGCTAAAAAAAGGAGTTGCAGGAAATATATATATTTTAAACTCAGAGATACAAAGAATATAAAAACGCAAGAAACAAGATAAAGCAGATAATACTCAGGAACAAACAGAAGCAAATTTCTAAAAATACAGGTTTTCTTACTTTTGCTATAACAAATAAGTTCTACCAAGTCTCGTTGCTTTTACAAAAAATTCCCAACCTCGCCTAAAATTTTCCCACATTGACTCCACTATCCTTGCGATAGATAATTTTGCATTACCCAGGGTGCACCACGTGGAGGCTATCTATCCTACACTCCATTTTCCCCTGAATTGTATACTCCTAGAATTTCATTATTGGTAGGTTAAGCTACATTAGTTTATTTTAGGTTAGGTTAGGTTAGGTACACTTAAATAATTTCGTTTAGCAGTGTGATTTTTTGATTACGTCTACTTTAGATGTTAGATGTACTTTTAGAGGTTGCCAAAATTTAGTCGACTCTATCTGTAACCGTTTACGAGATCCCGATGCGTGGGTTCCGTATACCGAACACCCTATAAATCCGTGGTTTATAAAAGTATATTGGCATGTTTATTAGTATGTGGGAGAAATACGTAGAATATAAAAACGCAATAAACAAGGTAAAGCAGATAATACTCAAGAACAAACAGAAGCATTGGGAAGAATTTGGAGACAAACTCGAAAGAAATAGGACGGAAAACCAAAAACTATTCTACAGCGTAATCAAAAGGAACAGACAAGACAAAGAAGCAACAGAGAGGGCCATAAAAAGCAAAAACGGAGAAGTACTAGAAGAAGAAAAATAAATAGCAGAAAGATGGAAGGAATACTTTGAAGAACTATTGGGAACCACAGAAGATAAAGAGGAGAAGAAGAGAGATACATGAGAGAGAAGCAGACAAGGAAGAGAGAGAAGATATAACAGAAGAAGAAGTGAAAACAGCAATAGAGGAACTGAAAAACGGAAAAGCGGCGGGAAGTGACAGAATCACCAGTAAAATGATCAAACACATGAGCACAAAAGGACAAGATAGGCTGCAGGAAATAATAAGGAAAGGGCGGAAAACGGAGAAAACACCGAGCGACTGGCAGACAGCCCTCATAATAAAGAAATGCACTCCAGAGAGCAACAAGAAATGGATAGTAGGCTACAAAAACATGGAAAAAAGAGGAATATCGGAAGGAGCATTTGCAGATGATGTAATAATAATAACAAGAACATCAAAACAGCTGCAAGAAAGAGCAAACTTATGGAACACAGAACTAAAGGCAAAAGGAATGAAGCTGAATAGAAACAAAACAAAAGTAATGGTAGTAGGGAAACAGGAGGAGATACAAATAGAAATTGACAACAAAAAACTCGACAAGTAGAGACATACATATATATGGGAGTTGAACTGAATGCAGACGGAAATGAAGAGATGGAAATAAACAGCAGAATAAGAAAAACTCAAAAACTATACCGGGCAATCAAAAACACAATCATAAACAAAAAAGAAATAAGTAAAGAAACAAAGTGTACAAAACAATATACCGACCAATACTAACATGGGGATGCGAAACGTGGAAGCTGGACAAAACGGGAAAAAATAAAATACAAGCAAGCGAAATGAAAATTCTAAGAAGTATCAAAGGAGTAACAAAAATAGACAAAATAAGAAGCACAAAAATAAGAGAAGAATTAGACATAGAGCCAATACCACAATACATGGAAAAACGACAGCTCGGATGGTGGGGACATATGGACAACCAAAGAATAGCGATGAAAGTGTGGGAAGTAAAGCCAAACAAAAAGAAAAGAAAAGGACTATCGAGAAAGACATGGGATTACAGAATGAAAACAATAATAGAAGAAAGAGGGTAAACATGGAAATAAGCGAAAGAACTCGCGATGGTCAGGACAAAATGGAAGTACTTCATGAACGAAAAACAGTAACTGAAGAAGAAAATGAGAAAAGAAAAAAATACACCTACACTATTGTGGTAGAAGGTGGACTGATACATATATCTTAGTATGATTAGTATGTTGGCAATGAATCTTACAGCGATAGTACAAAATAGCAGTAAATATTCAAAATCATTTTTACATGCTGGTCGAGGCACCGGGTGTGCAGGGTCATTAAATTGCAATTAATGAATATACATTTTTACATATAAATTTGTTTAATCGTTTATTCTGAAATATGTTTTTTTTATAAATCTGGGATACGTAATGCCCTAATAATAATTAATAATTACATATATTTAAATAATTTATTTGTTAATTGCAGAATTATGGTTTCCCATGAACGTGCTTTGTAGCCGCTGTAACCGTGTGCCGCGTGGTGTTAATATTTAAAGCCTCGCATAGGAAAAAATTAAGCAAATTGCTTAATTGTATTTGTACAACTTATCACCTAAGCAGGCCGGGCTGAATAATGCATTAAGCCCACGCCCTGTAACTACTCCGCCGCCCAGGTCACAGTTGCACCGATGAAATATGCATAGGAAATATTGATGCGTTTCTCGTGCGCGTTGGGATTATTTCGCGCGGGGCGCGGTCCGGCTGCGTCGAAAAAAAATATCGGCTCGCGATCATAGATTTGTTTATTTGCCGAGTTTATCAAGCGACTTCGCGTTTCAATCATAAATAAATCCATGCATGAACGCGCCCGGGGAATTGAATCCGACTCCGCCTGGTAACAGTGTGATATTTGAGTAAGATTAACTCTCTCGCGTCGGCTTCCTGCGTTTTGGGTCTAGCCAGAGAATCGACATAGTCACTCCGGGGAGATTTTCAGGATGCACGGACTAAAGTGCAATTTTTCAAGCTGAAGAACATTATTCCCCATCTCTTTGTACGCCAACCAACGCTACAATTTCAAATTGCGAAATTAGTTTCATTAGTCCACCGATTTAATCATTGCAGTCAATGAATATTACCATAGCAATTTAAAATCAACAAATTATACTCCAAATAATTTACGTACCAGTGGAGGTGGCGGCTGTACAATGCCACTACATAAATACACAAAAAGCGGTCCAGATTTTAATAACAGACTTCATAATTTTCAAACTCCACTAACAATTTTTACGTTCTAGCACAAAGAGGAAGTGCAAGCAAAAATGTGAAGAGCAATAGCCACAATTTATAACGAGAGAAACTTTTAGAGGCGTGCAAATACAATTACAAATTGCAAAATAAGACTCACATTTTTATCAAGTTAATCATTGTAGTCAGTAAAAAAGTCGAAGCTCAAAATTATATTTATATATAGGTACATAAACCTATTTTTGTTTGTTTGCATTCTGGTGGCTGCACTAAATTAATAAGCCAGACTTTAATAACATACATAATAATTTGCAAACTCTACTCATTATTTTTACGCTATAGTGGCAACGGTGGAGCTGGAAATAATGTGGAAAATAAAGTTGTAGTTACATTTCATAACGTGGCAGATGTATTTTTATAATATTAATAACGTACTCATATGATGGAAAAATATATTTGCCTGGTATAATATCCCCCTATGTGATTTGATGGCTAATGTACGATGAAATAATCGATACGCCCACAAAATCTTTCAAATTCCAATAGCTCAAAGTTAGGCAATTTCTACTTCAGAAGAAAGCAAAGCAAAAAATGAAAATGCTAAAAATTGGATACTAGAAAATGGATATAACAAAAATAGCACAACTACTATTCGCGGATGACATGGCAATAATTACAGAAACATAGGAAGAACTGCAATACAACATGGAAATAATTGAGAAAGAGATTAAGAAAATAAACATGAAAATAAACTACCAAAAGACAAAAACCATGATAATTGCCAAAGAAAGAAGAAACACGAAATAAAAATACAACGAAAAAAGTAGTACAATACAGATATTTAGGAACAATCTTACACAGCAATGGTAAATAGGTCACGAAATAGAAGATAAAATAGGAAAAACCGCAAAACTATATAAAATGTTAAAAAACACTTATTTAGCAAGGAGATATCAAGAGACACAAAAACAGAAATAGTCAAAAAAATAATTAGACCAACGCTAACTTACAGCAGCGAAACATGGACAATGACAGGAAAATAAATAAAAAGAATAACTGCCATGCACATGTTAAAAAACACTTATTTTAGCAAGCAGACATAAAGAGAAACAAAAACAGAAATAGTCAAAAAAATAATTAGACCAACCCTAACTTACAGCAGCGAAACATGGACAACGACAGGAAAACAAATAAAAATAATAAATGGCATGGCGATGAGTTCGTAAGAAAAATAGAAAACGAAACAAGAAGAGACAAGATAAGGGACGAGGAAGGAGACGCACAGGAAAAACTTAATAATAAAACGAATACAGAAAAAATAACAGAAGGCCAAATGAGGTGGTATGGACACATAATACGAATGAGAGAAGAAAGAAACACTAAGAAAATATACGAGACAAGAACAACAGAAAAACAACAAAGAGGAAGACCGAGAAAAGAGTGCGCAATACAAGAAGAGGCAACAAGAAAAGGGAACACATGGGAAGAAATAGAGGAATTAACAAGAGATAAAGGAAGTGGAGAGAATATTATAGAAATTAATAATGTATGCCTTACATCGAAAGGTAGAAAGGTATAGCAATAAGTAAATAAATAAATATATGACCAAGATATTGCAGTTTATGCTATTTAATGGTGTTTATAAGTTCCTCATCTTTATCAAGTTTTTGTAGCACCTCGATATATGTAACTCGGTCCACCCACGATATCTTAAGAAATCTTCAATAACACCATCTTTCATATGCTACTGATTTATTCGTATCTGCCAAATTCTCTAAATTGTGCATAGAAGGTCATATCACCATCTTTCAAATGCTACTAATTTGTTCGTATCTGCCAAATTCTCTAAATTGCGCATAGAAGGTCCTTTAATGAATGTAATCATTGTGTTATATTATTAGCATTTGTGTCTACCAATAATTTCAGTCATGTTATCCGTACAAACTTTACGAGGTAATGTTATTATACACTGATTATAATTTAGTATGAACAAGTTCTATACTATTTATAATTACTCATTCACATAATTTCGGTTGGTTTCATTTTATTACCGAGATTGTTTGAATATCGAAGTGTTGAACAATTTTGTTTCTGAAATTAAAATGATGCGGAATACCATCGAATTATTTATATTGAAATATTTATCCCCATGAAGAGACCGAAAATATTTTTGGCCCTGAATTAACAAGGTACTTTGGTTACGTTTTTAATTAATTAAATCATGACGATGTTTTGCGACGAAGGAAAGTAAGGAATTTATTACGAACATATTATCAGGACAAAGTATAAAATGCAAGGTGTAAAACGAACGTCTAAAACGCCGCAGTTTTCGGGGTAGGGAACCCACATTTGATTAAATTTCGATCTTTACCAGCGGCAAGGTGCGGTAATATCACTAGAAAGATTAGACAAAGTATAAAATGAAGTATAAAATACAAAGTGTGAAACGAAGTTATGAAACTCCGCAGTTTTCGGCGTAAGGAACCCACATTTTATTAAATTTCGATCTTTACCAGCGGCAAGGCGCGGTAATATCACTAGAAAGATTGGACAAAGTATAAAATAAAGTATAAAATTCAAAGTGTAAAACGAAGTTCTAAAACCCTGCAGTTTTTGGCGTAAGGAACCCACATTTTATTAAATTTCGATCTTTACCAGCGGCAAGGCGTGGTAATATCACTAGAAAGGTTAGACAAAGTATAAAATGAAGTATAAAATTAAAAGTGTAAAACGAAGTTCTGAAACTACGCAGTTTTCGGTGTAAGGAACCCACATTTTATTAAATTGCGATCTTTACCAGCGGCAAGGCGCGGTAATATCACTAGAAAGATTAGACAAAGTATAAAATGAAGTATACAATTCAAAGTGTAAAATGAAGTTCTGAAACTACGCAGTTTTCGGTGTAGGACCCCACATTTTATTAAACTTCAATCTTTACCAGCGGTAAGGCGCGGAAATATTACTAAAAAGGTTACATTATTACGGATAATTGAATT
This sequence comes from Othius punctulatus, assembly GCA_951805005.1. NCBI lineage: Eukaryota > Metazoa > Arthropoda > Insecta > Coleoptera > Staphylinidae > Othius > Othius punctulatus. The sequence continues at coordinate 26,200,642 of OX638147.1, forward strand.
TAGAATTTTTAGTATGAAAAATTTCATTTGATTTTGTTGTGTATGTCCAGCGGCAAGGGGCGGTAATATCATTAGAAAGGTAATATTATTATGGATTAGTGACTTTTTTAGTGTGCGTGCATTTAGTGTTTTTAGTGTGGTGTACATTTGATTTCGTTTGCCCAAGAAATTAATGCTCAAAATCTGAGTCTTCGTAGAGCTGTGTAACGTTCTGCGCCTGTTTCGAAATTCAATTAATTAATTTCGGCCTCGGGTTTATAATGTTATTTAATTTGGCAATTAACACTCCTCGCCCCAATATCTATACAAATCTATGATTTCTGATATCTATGATTTGTGTATCATTGTATTGCGCATATTGTCCAATTATGTATAGTGAAGTAAAAAGCTCCCAGTGTTTATAATCGATAATTGATTTCGTTTGCCCAAGAAATTAATGCTCAAAATCTGTGTCTTCGTAGAGCTGTGTAACGTTCTGCGCCTGATTCGAAATTCAATTAATTAATTTCGGCCTCGGGTTTATAGTGTTATTTAATTTGGTAATTAACACTCCTCGCCCCAATATCTATACAAATCTATGATTTCTGATATCTATGATTTGTGTATCATCGGATTGCGCATATTGTGCAATTATGTATAGTAAAGTAAAAAGCTCCCAGTGTTTATAATCGATAATTGATTTCGTTTGCCCAAGAAATTAATGCTCAAAATCTGAGTCTTCGTAGAGCTGTGTAACGTTCTACGCCTGATTCGAATTTCAATCAAAAATTTCGGCCTCGGGTTTATAGTGTTATTTAATTTGGTAATTAACACTCCTGGCCCCAATATCTATACAAATCTATGGTTTCTGATATCTATGATTTGTGTCACTAAATATGTAATTAATAAATTTTCAGGAGTTTCAGTATAAAATAACCCATACTTGTCACTTTAGAAAATTATATCATTAAATTTTTCTCTAATTTAATACATAGACTTCGACAATACGAATCTTTTTATAAATATGCAATTAGTAAATTTGCAGGCATTTCAGTAAATAATAACCCATATTGAAAAAGTTACATCGTCGATTTTTAGACATACAGAAATATTGTAAAACTTTCAGAAGAGCTGTTCTTAGGTATGCTACATAGAAATATGCAAAAACGTGTGCGAGGATATAATTGATACGTGCACAAAATCTTGAAATTTACGTTTACTGTAAAATTAAGAATTTTCTTGGACTTGAGCCTGATTTATAATTTTCGAGTTGAGTCATCAATGTCGGAATATTTTAAGGGCTGTGCACTGTCTGGAAATGCATTTGCCTTCTCGAGGGATCTGTGAGCGCACTAGCAAATTCACGTCAATCGCGGACGGACGGATGCTGACTGGCAAAAATTTGCAGTATTCTAGAAATTGAACGTGTAGGGCCAGTTTTAACTCCAAGTGTTTTATCTCTGCGTTGGCGTTGTCTGCTATCACTGACGTATATTGGAAAGTGATGAGTGTTTTATCCACAGTACAGCAGTGCACGTTTTTAATGCGCGTAATATACCACGTGTAATTTGGTAATAATAGTTTTAACTGTTATTGGCACTATGCCACTATGGAAGTGTTTCAGAAATGATGCGAAATCGTTTGTCGCTGTCAGGTATTGAACAAAGCTTATATTACGTAAATTCCTGCTCACGTGGGCGATTGGGGGCAACTAATCAAACTCAGTAATTACCACCATCACGCATCGATTCATCCAATCTTAAAGTTATGATGCACGCATTATCGCGCCATAAATTTCGCAAGAAAACTAATTCAAACACCGTCCCGGTGTACAGTCGAGGGCCACTCGCAAACAAAACGCTGGCAAACTTTATAATATCAGTGTCTTTCGGCCCTTTAAAGCATTCCGAAAACACCGCCGCTTTATCACCTGCACAGTGGTTTTCCGCTGTATCCACTTTACTGCATTCTCCTGTGCATTGTTCGGGGGGTAATATTTTCAGCAAACGGCGCGGGCACAAAAAGTAACGCTGAAATTAGTGTCTGCGGTCTCCTGCCGCACATACGTGTGTGTAAATTGTGTTCGGGCTAATGTGCGTAAGAGGCGTTGATGGTTTCGATTATTGGGACGCAATTTAGGCAAGCTTATTGACAATAACGCTACACGCAAGCCAATATTTAAATTATCACCGAAGTGTCACAAAACAACAGAACATTAACAAATAAATACTCAATTTAATGAGCTAACTGTATTACTTAATTTTCCGATGACTGCTAGCCAAATTGAATATCAAAGCCAGATCGTCCATGCAAAAGCTCACATGTTCCTAACGAGTTATTAGTTGTATCTAGTAGAATTTTGTAAGGATCTGATCCATAATTATTATTAATTTATATAATTAAAACGTATAATACAAAAATGCATACATCAAGGTTCGAGGGGGCACGGGAAAGCATGCGATCCCACGCATTTTGGGACACGCATAATTGAGAGAAAGCGGACATATATTAATGGGAACGCATAAACTAGTCAACTCGAATTTAAAACTACATGTTCAGATGGCCGTAAATCTGCCAATATGAGATAACTGCGTGCCGATCTTGCCACCGGCGTTGCGACCTTGGGTGGTGTACAGAGGTAGAGAGAGAGGTCAAGTTCAGAAAAACAAGCAAAAGTAGTGACCTGGGTGGTAGGAGGTAGAGGGAGAAAAAGTATAAATACAGAAATTCAGAAGCATTTACTCACAGCATTCCCCATTGCTTCTGTTTGTTCTTGAGTATTATCTGCTTTACTTTGTTTCTTGCGTTTTTATATTCTTCGTATCTCTCCCTTGTTTTGTTGATGAGGTATTTTTTCCATTGAGGTAAAATCCAAGATACCAAAATAATTGGCGTATGGTTTTTTGCGGACACCCGACATAACAGCCGACTATGGATTATTATACAGGTTTTACAAATCTGGATGAAGTTCCCCAGTAACACAAGCATTTTGTTTCTGTTCTGTTCCTGATTTTCTGCCATAGATTTTAGCCACAATTGAGGAGCAAATGTCCAATACTGGAATGCTGATGCTGATTATGATAATGGTGTAAACTGAAATCGACATACAATGTTCCTATAAAAAGAAACATTATTTCATCAAGTTTCAAGGAACATTCGACAGTAGTTATTTCTACTATTCGAGATAATACGGAGGTAATATAGTTCAAATGAATATGATTAGTGCGAAGAATTTTACTCCATAATTTGATAGATAAATCTTCTTTCTTGCTTTCTTGCGTTTTTATATTCTTCGTATCTCTCCCTTGTTTTGTTGTTTAGGTATTTATTCCATGCCTGTTTCTTTGTTTTTACCTGGTCTCTTACTTCAGTTGACCACCAGGCTGTACGTTTTTTGTTTGTTTCTTTCTTGCTGGTTCCGCATATTCTACTTGCCACTTTTATTATGCTTTCTTTGAGGTTTTTCAAAATTTGTTCAAAATTTTCTGTTTTTTGTTGCTTTTTGTGTTGTATTTTTTTTAGTTATCTCTTCATTTCTTCTTTGTATTCTGTTTGCGTGTCTTCATTGTTCAGCTTATGGTCTTTTATTTTGGTGCATACTCTCGTTAATTTTGTTTGTTGTTCTGTTTTTGTTACGTTCTTTGAGGTTTTTCCACATTTGTTCTAAACTTTCTGTTTTTTTGTTGCTTTTTCTGTTGATTTTTTTTTAGTTATCTCTCCTTTTCTTTTTTGTATTCTGTTTGTGTGTCTATTGTTCAGCTTATAGTCTTTTATTGTGGTGCATAGTTTAGTTTATTTTGTTTGCTGTTCTGTTTTTGTTACGTGGTTGTGTTACGTTGCATTTTTATATTCTTCGTATATCTTCCATGTTTTGTTGTCGAGGTATTTTTTCCATGCCTGTTTCTTTGTTTTTACCCGGTCTCTTACTTCAGTTGACCACCAGGCTGTTCGTTTTTTGTTTGTTTCTTTCTTGCTGGTTCCGCATATTTTACTTGCCACTTTTATTATGCTTTCTTTGAGGTTTTTCCACATTTGTTCTAAATTTTTAGTTTTCGTTGCTTTTTGTGTTGTATTTTTTTTAGTTCTCTCTCCATTTCTTCTTTGTATTCTGTTTGCGTGTCTTCATTGTTCAGCTTATTGTCTTTTATTTTGGTGCATACTCTCGTTCATTTTGTTTGGTGTTCTGTTTTTGCTACGTTGTTGTGTTACGTTGCATTTTTATATTCTTCGTATATCTTCCTTGTTTTGTTGTTGAGGTTTTTTCCCATGCCTGTTTCTTTGTTTTTACCTGGTCTTTTACTTCAGTTGACCACCAAACTGTTCGTTTTTTGTTTGTTTCTTTTTTGCTGGTTCCGCATATTTTACTTGCCACTTTTATTATGATTTCTTTGAGGTTTTTCCAGATTTGTTCTAAATTTTCTGTTTTTTGTTGCTTTTTGTGTTGTATGTCTTTAGATTTCTCTCCATTTTGTCTTTGTATTTTGTTTGCGTGTCTTCATTGTTCAGTTTATAGTCATTTATTTTGGTGCATACTCTCGTTCACTTTGTTTGCTGTTCTGTTTTTGTTACGTTCTTTGAGGTTTTTCCACATTTGTTCTAAATTTTCTGTTTTTGTGGCTTTTTGTGTTGTATTTTTTTTAGTTCTCTCTCCTTTTCTTCTTTGTATTCTGTTTGTGTGTCTATCGTTCAGCTTATAATATTTTATTTTGGTGCTTACTTTAGTTCATTTTGTTTGCTGTTCTGTTTTTGTTACGTTGTTTTGTTACGTTGCGTTTTTATATTCTTCGTATCTCTCCCTTGTTTTGTTGTTGAGGTATATTTTCCATGCCTGTGTCTTTGTTTTTACCTGGTCTCTTACTGCAGTTGACCACCAGGCCGTTCGTTTCTTGTTTGTTTCTTTCTTGCTGGTTCTGCATATTCTACATGCCACTTTTATTATGCTTTCTTTGAGGTTTTTCAAAATTTGTTCAAAATTTTCTGTTTTTTGTTGCTTTTTGTGTTGTATTTTTTTTAGTTATCTCTTCATTTCTTCTTTGTATTCTGTTTGCGTGTCTTCATTGTTCAGCTTATGGTCTTTTATTTTGGTGCATACTCTCGTTAATTTTGTTTGTTGTTCTGTTTTTGTTACGTTCTTTGAGGTTTTTCCACATTTGTTCTAAATTTTCTGTTTTTTGTTGCTTTTTGTGTTGTATTTTTTTAGTTCTCTCTCCTTTTCTTCTTGGTATTCTGTTTGTGTGTCTATCGTTCAGCTTATAATCTTTTATTTTGGTGCATAGTTTAGTTCATTTTGTTTGCTGTTCTGTTTTTGTTACGTGGTTGTGTTACGTTGCATTTTTATATTCTTCGTATATCTTCCATGTTTTGTTGTCGAGGTATTTTTTCCATGCCTGTTTCTTTATGTTTTCCTGGTCTCTTACTTCAGTTGACCACCAGGCTGTTCGTTTTTTGTTTGTATCTTTCTTGCTGGTTCCGCATATTTTACTTGCCACTTTTATTATGCCTTTGAGGTTTTTCCACATTTGTTCTAAATTTTTAGTTTTCGTTGCTTTTTGTGTTGTATTTTTTTTTAGTTCTCTCTCCATTTCTTCTTTGTATTCTGTTTGCGTGTCTTCATTGTTCAGCTTATTGTCTTTTATTTTGGTGCATACTCTCGTTCATTTTGTTTGGTGTTCTGTTTTTGCTACGTTGTTTTGTTACGTTGCGTTTTTTTATTCTTCGTATCTCTCCCTTGTTTTGTTGTTGAGGTATTTATCCCATGCCTGTTTCTTTGTTTTTACCTGATCTCTTCAGTTTTCCACCAGGCTGTTCGTTTTTTGTTTGTTTCTTTCTTGGTGGTTCCGCATATTCTACTTGCCACTTTTATTATGCTTTCTTTGAAGTTTTTCCACATTTGTTTTAAATTTTCTGCCTTTGTTGCTTCTTTTTTTATTTTTAGTTCTCTCACCATTTGTTCTTTGTATTATTTTTGCGTGTCTTCATTGTTCAGCTTATAGTCTTTTATTTTGGTGCATACTCTTGTTCTCTTTGTTTGCTGTTCTGTTTTTGTTACGTTGTTGATGTTTTTTCTTATTTGTGTTATCACTAGGTAGTGGTCGCTCCCTATTTCCGGTCCCCTGCTTACTCTTATGTCCATTATTTGTTTTTTGTTTGTCTCTTCCGTTATTATATAGTCTATTATCGATTTTCTATCTCTCGCTTGTGCTGTTCTGGTGAATGTGTATATGTTTTGGTGTCTGAAAAATGTGTTCGTGATTATTTGCATGTGTACTATGCACAAGTTTAGCAGTCTTCTTCCGTTGTCGTTTCTGGTATATTCTCCGTACTACCCTACTGATGCTTTGTATGTTGGGTCTTGTTTTTCCAACTTTGCTATTTAGGTCGCCTCCTATGTATATATGTTTCCTATTGCTGCCTCTACTGCTTCTTCTAGTTGTGTCCAGATTTCTTCTTTCTTGGCGGTGGTGTCATCATCGTTTGGCCCATATACCGTTATAATTGTGTTCGTATTCTTCGTTGTTTTGTTGGTTAGTTTCACTGCTAGTAGTCTCTCGTTTATCTGTTCCCATTTTTCTATCTCTTTTTCTCTCTTCCTATGTAAAAGGCATGCCTCTCCTTGTGCCGCTCTCTTTTCTTCTTCCAGAGGTTTTTCCACATTTGTTCTAAATTTTCTGTTTTTGTTGCTTTTTGTGTTGTATTTTTTTATAGTTCTCTCCCCATTTCTTCTTCAGTTGACCACCAGGCAGTTCGTTTTTTATTTGTTTCTTTTTTGCTGGTTCCGCATATTCTACTTGCCACTTTTATTATGCTTTCTTTGAGGTTTTTCCACATTTGTTCTACATTTTCTGTTTTTGTTGCTTTTTGTGTTGTAGTTTTTGTTTTATATCTCTCTCCATTTTTTCTCTATATTTTGTTTGCGTGTCTTCATTATTCAGCTATAGTCTTCTATTTTGGCGCATACTCTCGTTCTCTTTGTTTGCTGTTCTGTTATTGTTACGTTGTTGTTTTCTCTTATTTGTGTTTTTACTGGGTAGTGGTCGCTCCCTATTTCCGGCCCCCTTCTTACTCTTGTGTCCATTATTTGTTTTTTGTTTGTCTCTTCCGTTATTATATAGTCTATTATAGATTTTCTATTTCTCGCTTGTTCTGTTCTGGTGAATGTGTGTTTGTTTTTGTATTATTTGTTTTTTGTTTGTTATAATAATTTGCGTCGTGTGTATTTCATTTGGAGAAGCGTGCCGACTCGCTTAAGCGTGTTATTCTCCATCTCACTTGTCATAACGTTTCAATCGCGCTCACATAACCTCTCTTTTTGGCTGAACAAAGAAACTACATATCTCGCTGCACATATTGCGTGGTATGTACAATCACAAATTAATAAAGTTGTGTAAAAATTTCTTTTAAATACGCGATTCAGTAACGTAATGGTTGGATTATTTGTGATAATGAATGTTCTGTGTCAGGTAATTAATTAGTTATACTGTGCGAATGTGGTATTGAATGTAATTTAATTAATAGAATGTTTTATTGCGTTGTTGTAGTAGGGATTCGCTAGAGGAGAGGTATTATATTGTGAGGGGTGTTTGTGTTCCAGTAATGTAGAGTAAAATAAGATAATGAATGTAATGTAATAATAAATGCGGAAGGTTTTGTTCGGTGGTGAAAAACCGCTAAGCGCAATTTGTAATTAGTCGGTATTGTTTCATTTATTTTAATTACTGAAGGCATTAGGCGGTTTCCTGGGTTTTATCTTGGGCGTCCGGCGTGCGTGGAGTAATTAGTTTTAATGCACACGTATAGAGAGTGGGCGTTGCACGTGGGGCAAAGGTGTGGTGGAAAAAGTACTGTAAGTCATCTGTAATGCAAATATTTGTCGTTCGGAGCGGGGCTCAGGGCTGTTATATAACCATTCAAATATTTGGTGTTTGCGGAGTGGGAAAAATTCGCGCCGGATAAATCATAAACAACAATAAGGGCCGGGGCAGGGCTTGTGGCCGAATGAAGTCGGCGGGGGCGGGTGGAAAAAGCGACTGTTAATTATAGGAATGTGCTGGTCAGAGCGGATCGGCTGCTTAGCGCTTCCTGGAGTGCGTTAGGCGTAGGTCGCGCAAGCGCTATTTTGGTCCATCCTCCCTTGAAGAGCGGCTTCGTCGCGAGATACCAGTCAATGTTCCGCCGCCTGCGACGCCGTCGCCGGTCCGAACTCCAACTGCCGCCGCAGAAGTAGTCGCGTATACGGGAAACGAGCTCGCGAGTCTAACTGACCACCCAAGTAGCCAGTGCTGCATCGGTCTCCACTTGTGAACCTTAACAGTGACAGAAGAACTTAAAAAAACTGAGCAAAAGTGATAGTGCCAGAGATCAATCTCTCGAGGAGGGTGTCCATCAAAAATCGACGAAGGGGATACGATTAGAGGTAAGAGCGGCCGCCCCCGATCAAACGGTTAACGTTTGATGGCACATAAACTCGCCGCAACTATAAACGCTGCCACTCCAGGAGGCGGCGGCTTTCGGATTCGCCCACGTGCCGATTCCGCGATTGTTTCCACTCACACGCGACCGAATCGACGGCCGCCACACCACCGGGATTCAAATATGCATTATGCACGCATCCCTAAACTACGAAGCTCCTCCGGCAAATATTTCCGCTCCGTCGCAAATATTTAAACAAAAATACCGTGAAACCGTGAAATTAACGCAAATAAAATTTCAACTTGATCCCACCTTAAACCCCGCTTAATTAATGCATAAATAACTGAAACGGGCGCGGACAAAGCGCCGTTATCACGGACGCTAAAAAATTCATCACAAACAAATTCCACCCCCAGCAATTGCAAATCAGGCGGCACCTGAGCCGCCACCAATTAGCGAAAAATCCGGCGCAAAGCGCGTCTATTAAAAAACTGCAACACATTGGACACCTGCGACAAAAGAACATGGCGAATTCGCCAAGTAAACCCCGAAATCCCGGCGCCTCCACCAAAACTCGAAAATTGCATTTCTATCTAACACAGCGTTTTGCGCAATTAGCGTACGCCTCAGATGGAATTAACCGCATATTAAACGACACAGTGCACGTGCATACCCCGTTAAACCACGATTACGTGCCCAAAAGAATTTACATGGATACATCACTCAATTTGACTATGTAAGTCTCTGATTTTATTACTATGAATTAATTAGGGCTACTCTGCGCGTTTAAATATTAATTTTCGCGTAATAGCCGTGGAAGTGTTAATTTTCACTTCGCCACATTAACTGCTGCCATTCATATTTTAAAACCTCCACGGCCGACATCCTCCGTCACAATTTACGCATGAATGTTTAATAGAGAGCCGCGCGAACCTTAATAATAAACACTGGCGTGCGGAAGGAAGGTGCCAGACATGTCGGCGTGTTTGGGTAAATTCGTCAGCACTTCGAAAACGCCACGCACACACAAAACGCCGACACCCGTACGGCGACGGAAGCGTAAACAATTAACCGCCGACGCCGCCCCCGCGGTGAAAAAATAATATTTACCGGCGCGCAATTAAATAGAAACGCAATTATCCCGGCGACTCCGCCGGAATGTGCTCACGTAATCCTCCTCCGATTCGCATGTCTTACTCATTTTCCCTGACGCTCCGCAGAACAGCACGGAGAGGCTCACTAAATCCGCAATGACATCTCGAAAAATTTAATTCACAAATTGTAATCGCAAATTGTTTCCCCCTACAACCCAATTCTTGTAACGAACAAAGAAATTCGCTTGTTCTTGGACGCAACTCATCACCAAGAAAAACATACAGCAACATAACACACACAAACATCATCCACCATAAATAAACCAAACACAACAGAATCGCCATAATAAAATAAATTAGATTGACCTACACTGTCAACGATTTTAAATGGCACCCTCATCACAAAAAAAAAACAGCCCGAAGCAACCAAATCGTGTAAATCAAATTAAATTAAAAATCGCAACAAGTAGGCTACATTAATCTACAAACGATCACAAAAGGATAAAATAATCCAAGACCTTTGGTACCAATCAATGTGTTAAACTCAAAGCTTTTACTTCGAATAACTAAAAAACACCAATTTAATTGAAACATCATCAATTTCAATTGCCACCCATACAACATAGCAATACAAAAAACTACCCACACAATTAATTAATATCTAAATTATTAACCATTTTCATGTAACTTCACCAAGAAAAACATACAGCAACATAACACACACAAACATCATCCACCATAAATAAACCCAACACAACAGAATCGCCATAATAAAAGAAATTAGTTTGACCTACACTGTCAAACGATTTTAAATGTCACCCTCATCACAAAACAAACAGCTCGAAGCAACCAAATCGTGTAAAGCAAATTAAATTAAAAATCGCAACAAGTAGGCTACATTAATCTACAAACGATCACAAAATGATAAAATAATCCAAGACCTTCGATACCAATCAATGTGTTAAACTCAAAGCTTTCACTTCGAATAACTAAAAAAACACTAATTTAATTGAAACATCATCAATTTCAATTGCCACCCATACAACATAGCAATACAAAAAAAGTACCCACATAATTAATCAATATCTAAATTATTAACCATTTTCACTGTAACTTCACCAAGAAAAACATACAGCAACATAACACACACAAACATCATCCACCATAAATAAACCCAACACAACAGAATCGCCATAATAAAAGAAATTAGTTTGACCTACATTGTCAACAATTTTAAATGGCACCCTCATCACAAAAAAAAAACAGCCCGAAGCAACCAAATCGCGTAAAGCAAATTAAATTAAAAATCGCAACAAGTAGGCTACATTAATCTACAAACGATCACAAAAGGATAAAATAATCCAAGACCTTTGATACCAATCAATGTGTTAAACTCAAAGCTTTCACTTCGAATAACTAAAAAAACACTAATTTAATTGAAACATCATCAATTTCAATTGCCACCCATACAACGTAGCAATACAAAAAAAGTACCCACATAATTAATCAATATCTAAATTATTAACCATTTTCACTATAACTTCACCAAGAAAAACATACAGCAACATAAGACACACAAACATCATCCACCATAAATAAACCCAACACAACAGAATCGCCATAATAAAAGAAATTAGTTTGACATACACTGTCAACGATTTCAAATGGCACCCTCATCACAAAAAAAAACAGCCCGAAGCAACCAAATCGTGTAAATCAAATTAAATTAAAAATCGCAACAAGTAGGCTACATTAATCTACAAACGATCACAAAAGGATAAAATAATCCAAGACCTTTGATACCAATCAATGTGTTAAACTCAAATCTTTTACTTCGAATAACTAAAAAAACACTAATTTAATTGAAACATCATTAATTTCAATTGCCACCCATACAACATAGCAATACAAAAAAAGTACCTACATAATTAATAAATATCTAAATTATTAAACATTTTCACTGTAACTTCATCAAGAAAAACATACAGCAATATAACACACACAAACATCATCCACCATAAATAAACACAACACAACAGAATCGCCATAATAAAAGATTAGTTTGACCTACACTGTCAACGATTTTAAATGTCACCCTCATCACAAAAAAAACTGCTCGAAGCAACCAAATCGTGTAAAGCTAATTAAATTAAAAATCGCAACAAGTAGGCTACATTAATCTACAAACGATCACAAAAGGATAAAATAATCCAAGACCTTTGATACCAATCAATGTGTTAAACTCAAAGCTTTCACTTCGAATAACTAAAAAAACACTAATTTATTTGAAACATCACCAATTTCAATTGCCACCTATACAACATAGCAATACAAAAAAGTACCCACATTATTAATGAATATCTAAATTATTAACTATTTTCACGGTAACTTCAACAATTGGAAGTGGTGGAATATTTTAATATTCGATTATTTTATTCATTGTTTCTAATCGATTATTTTATCTGCATATAACTATTACTTATTATTTTCATGAAAATTTTTAGAATTCCTTAATTATAACAACTCGTTTACTGATGCCTCAATCTAACAAGACTTTTTTTTTTAATTTATCGACTAGTGTACACGATAACTTAATAATAATAATATATTTTTATAAATTTGTAATATTATTATTATTTATAAATACTGATTGATTTTTTTTAATTCTTATAAAAAGTTTATTTTGTTTTCGATTTATAATCTGTTGCTTTGTTTAAATATATTTAATTGTTGATGTAAGCTATGTTCGGTATGAAATAAATTATATGTTCTGTTATGATAAGTTATACTTTACTGGACAATTTAAAAAAAAATGTACGAAATTGCAAAAATTCAATTCTCTTAAAAATATAACCATTTTTGCTAGTATGGAACTAATACCAGTGCTGATTAAACATTTGCGATTTGCACATTTTGATCTCATGAATTAGAAAGTTTTTCGTAGGAATATTAATAGTTCCTAAAAAACAGCTGGAAAACTCGCAATTTTTTTACTCGTTTAAAAAGTTTAGTTTGTATTTTATTTAAAATTTCTTGCTCTTTCTTTTTTCAATATATTTAATTGTTAATGTAATTAATGTAAGGTACGTTCAGGATTAAATAAATGATATATACTGTTACGATACGTTATACTTTACTGTACAATTAAAAAAATATATATATATGCAATTAAAAATCTTCAATTCTCTTAAAAATATAACCTTTTTTGTTAGTATGTGTATGGAACTAATACCAGTGCTGATTAAAATTTGTAATTTATTGTATAGTGTAAAATTATTTATGTAATACTAAATGACAACAAGTATGTTATTGTTATATAAATATTTAAAAATAAAATCGTAATTTTCAACTGATGGCATCGAGAATAAAATAAATAAACAATAAAAAGTACATGTTAAATATCACGTAGTTTATTTCGTATATTCATTTGATTATTCTATTTTGGTTACATGTAGCGTGCAGGGAATTTTCCAGGAATATTTGAGATTTATAGCCGGAAAATTATATCTACGACAGTTTCCACGATTAAAGAATTTAGTAATTTAAACCACCAAATTTTAGAGAGATTTTAGAGTACAATAAAAATAATATATATATTTAATATATAATATAAATAATAAAATAAACAATAAACAAGTTATAATTCCTGAAAAATTTCGTCTCACAACAGGATTTGTTTTAGTGACTTTTAAAAATCTGTGAGTTTTTATCGATTTGCGAGCATAACTCCAAAGTTGAGCGAATTAATGCCCAATGGACGAAAGTAAGGTACCAATTTGCAGTGCAATTTACACGACTTAACACATTTTCATCTTATGAATTAGAAAGTTTTTCGTAGGAAAATTAGTAGTTCATAAAAAACGACTCGCAAACTGATTGTTTTTTTTTATTCGTTTAAAATGTTTATTTTGTATTTTATTTATAATCTTGCTTTTTCTTTTTTCAAAATATTCAATTGTTATTGTAAGGTATGTTCGGTATTAAATAAATTATACGTTCTGTTATGATACGTTATAGGTTACTAGACAATTACAGAAAAAAAATGTTCGAAATAAAAAAAATTCAATTCTCTTAAAAAAATAACCTTTTAGGTTAGTATATGTAAGGAACTGAAACCAGTGGTGATTAAAATTTGTAATTTTATGTCATATTATAACCCTGGACTCATATTATATCATATTATGACCCAGGACATATATACCCTGGACTCATATTATGTCATATCATGTCAGTTATGACATGTTATACTTTCTGGACAAATACAGAAAAAAAATCGAAATAAAAGAATTTCAATTCTCTTAAAAAAAAACCTTTTATGTTAGTATATATATGGAACTGAAACCGGTGCTGATTAAAATGTGTAATTTTATGTCATATTATGACCGTGGACATATATACCCTGAACTCATATTATGACCCAGGACATAATCTATACCCTGGACTCATATTATGTCATATTATGACCCTGGACGTTTACTCATTTTCTCCCAGTCAAGGTCAAGGTATGTGCGCAAACCGTCACTGCAATATGCACATAACTATTATTTATTTTTGTATTCTTCTCATGAAAATTTTATTAAAATCTCTTCATTATAACATCTCTATCTTAATAATTAATAATATTGTTACAAATTATACATACGCTTCATTATGAATAAAATGTGTAACAGTTTCTAGGGCATATATTGGTTTAATGAATTTATGTATGTAGAACAGACTATTGCGTGTAAAATTATTTATGTAATACTAAAAGACAACAAGTATGTTATTGTTATATAAATATGGAAAATGAAATAATAAAAAATAATTTTCAACTGATCGCATCGAAAATAAAATAAATAAACAACTAAAAGTACATGTTTAATTTCACGTAGCTTTCCTCGTTTATTTATTTGATTATTCTATTTTGGTTAGATGTAGCGTGTAGGGAATTTTCCAGGAATATTTCAGATTTATAGCCGGAAAATTATATCCACGACAGTTTTCACGATTAAAGAATTTAGTAATTTATACATCCAAATTTTAACAATACAGTAACAATAAACATTCCAGGAATATTTGGGATTTATACGTAGAAAATTATATAAACGACAGTTTCCACGATTAAAGAATTTAGTAATTTTTACACCCAAATTTTAGCAATACGGCAACAATAAATATTTTAGATTTCCTGAAAAATTTCGCGTAAAATAGGATTTGTAGCAATACTGTAACAATAAATATTTTAGAATTCTTGAAAACTTTCGCCTCCAAATAGGATTTGTTTGATGCCTGAGATAACTCAAACGTTGAGCGAATTAATGTACCACGAAAAGTAAGGTTCCAATTTACAGTGCAATTTACACGAATTAATTTTTATCTCATGAATTAGAAAGTGTTTCGTAAGAAATTTAGTAGCTCCTAAAAAGCGGCTCGCAAGCTGATTGTTTTTTTTAATTCGTTTAAAAAGTTTATTTTGTTTTTAATAATAATTATAATAATCGTTTTTAGCAATCCTGTAACAATAAATATTTTAGAATTCCTGAAAAGTTTCGCCTCCAAATAGGGTTTATTTTAGTGACTTTTAAAAATCTGTGAGTTCTTCTTGATCCCTGAGATAACTCAAACGTTGATCGAATTAATGTACCACGAAAAGTAAGGTTCCAATTTACAGTGCAATTTACACGAATTCATTTTTATCTCATGAATTAGAAAGTTTTTTGTAAGAAAATTAATGGGTCCTAAAAAAGGGCTCACAAACTGATTGATTTTTTTTAATTCGTTTAAAAAGTTTATTTTGTTTTTAATAATAATAATAATAATCGTTTATTCCCATAAAACAAAATTAACATTGTACTGGATGTGTTAACAGGATGTGTGTTTTTGATTTATAATCTCTTGTTTTTTCTTTTTTAAATATATTCAATTGTTAATGTAAGGTATGTTGGGTATTAAATAAATGATATATTCTGTTTTATGTTATACTTATATATGTTGTACTATGTATGTTATACTTTCTGGAGAATAATAGAAAAAAAAATAGTAATTTAAACTTCCAAATTTTAGCAATACTATAGCAATAAACGAGTTAGTGAAAAATTTCGGCTCCCAACAGGATTTGTTTTAGTGACTTTTAAAAATCTGTGAGTTTTATCAATTCCTGAGCATAACTCCAACGTTGAGTGAATTAATGCCCAATGGACGAAAGAAAGGTACTAATTTGCAGTGCAATTTACACGAATTTACACATTTTGAATGTGTAAATCTCACATGATCTCATGAATTAGAAAGTTTTTGGTAGGAAAATTAGCAGTTCCTAAAAAAAGGCTCGCAAACTGATTGATTTTTTTATTCATATAAAAAGTTTATTTTGTATTTTATTTATATGTTCTTCCTTTTTCTTTTTTCAATATATTCACTATATACAATTGTTAATGTAAGGATTGTTCGGTATTAAATAAATGATATATTATGTTATGATGTTATTCTTTCTGGACATTAACAGAAAAAAAATGTTCGAAATTAAAAGTTTTCAATTCTCTTAATAAAATAACCTTTTCTGTTAGTACTGTTGGAACTGAAACCAGTGCTGATAAAAATTTGTAATTTTATGTCATATTATGACTCTGCACATATATAGCCTGGACTCATATGCCATATTATGACCCTGTACTCACATTATGTCACATTATGACCCTGTATATATATATATATATATATATATATATATATAAATAAACCTTGGACTCATATTATATCACATTATGACCCTGGGCATATATACCCTGGACTCAATTTTTTTCAATTCTCTTAAAAAAATAACCGTTTCTGTTAGTATATGTATGGAACTGAAACCAGTGCTGATTAGAATTTGTAATTTTATGTCACCTTATGACCCTGGACATATATACCCTGGACTCATATTATGCCATATTATGACCCTGAACATATATACCCTGGACTCGTATTATGCCACATTATGTCATATAATGACCCTTAACGTTTACTCATTTTCTCCCGGTCAAGGTCAAGGTATGTCCGCAAATCGTCACTGCAATATGGCCAACCTAGTTACACGAACAATTTAATACCGGCGATATTGATTTATAAGTGTAATAATTACTTATACCACAAACAAAACTTCCAAGACATTAATTTAGTAATTTATTGATAGGTTTACTAATTTATTAGATTCATCTACAGATAATCAATACCGAGTTTGTATGTAAAGGATCAGATTCATCAAATTAACGAATTAACGAATGAATGAATGCTTGAACGGATTACGTTTATACAAATGACACATTTAATCTAATTGATACATTTTTCTCAATATCTTTATAACTAAAAATTTGTAATTAGCACTTGTTTCAGTTGCGTACTTACAGTAATAGAAATAGTGTTTTTTTCTCAGAATTGAAAATTTTAATTGCGAACATAAATTTTCCTGTCTACATTTCGCCTGCCAACAGGATTTGTGTTAATGACTCTTAAAAATCTGTGAGTTTTTATTGATCCCTAGAAATATGCAGTAAAGTGCGCTTAAATTGGCACTAAAGTAATCCATTATAGCACGATTTTGTAAAACTTGGGTGGTTAGGTACTATTGATATAATTTAAGAATCCCATTATCATTATTGATAGAAATATTCCATTTTAGATAAGTTTCAATAAAAATTTACTTAAACTTGTTGCCTTTCCAATTAACGCTCAATGAAAAAAAAAAGTTTGCAGTCAAGTATACGAAATATGCAATATCTGAAGCATCGACAAATCGACACTAATGTAATCCATTATTGCACGATTTGGTAAAAATTGGGTGGTTAGGTAATATTGATATAATTATAGAATCCCATTATTATTATTGATACAAATATGTCCATTTAGATAGTCTCAATATAAATTTACTAAAACTTGTTGCCTTTCCAATAAATGTTTAATGAAAAAAAAGTTTGGAGGCAAGTGTACGAAATATGCAGTAAACTGAACCATCGACAAATCGCCACTAAAGTAGTTCATTATTGCACGATTTGGTAAAAATTGGGTGGTTAGGTAATATTGATATAATAAAAGAATCCCATTATCATTATTGATAGAAATATTTCATTTTAGATACGTTTCAATATAAATTTACTAAAACTTGTAGCCTTTCCAATTAACGTTCAATGAAAAAGAATTATACCAGTCAATTATACGAAATACACAGTAAACTGAACCATCGACAAATCGCCACTAAAGTAATCCATTATTGCACCATTTGGTAAAAATTGGGTGGTTAGGTAATATTGATATAATTAAAGAATCCCATTATCATTATTGATAGAAATATTCCATTTTAGATAAGTTTCAATAAAAATTTACTAAAACTTGTTGCCTTTCCAATTAACGTTCAATGAAAAAAAAATTTCTAGTCAAGTATACGAAATATGCAGTAAACTGAATCATCGACAAATCGACACTAAAGTAATCCATTATTGCACGATTTGGTAAAACTAGGGTGGTTAAGTAATATTGATATAATTAAAGAATCCCATTATCATTATTGATAGAAATATTTCATTTTAGATAAATTTCAAGATAAATTTATCTAAAACTTGTTGCGTTTAGAATTAACGTTCAAGAAAAAAAAAATGATGCATGGAATGAAAATATATATATATATATATATATATGTGTACTATGGACGACAAAAATAGGTGACAACTCTTAATAGAGATTTAAGCATAATTTTATTAGTTTAAACGAAGCTCTAAACAATTTTGACAGATAAATAAGACATTCAAATAAATTAATATGGTATCCATAGTAACTATATCAGATACATTAGAACATATTAGGTGTCCCTGTTTTAGATGAATTTAGAAATAAGTGAAATTTGAAAATTGTAGTTTTAAATGTTTCTCCTTATTAATTTTTGTTTTCCTATAATTGTCAGTGAATAGAAATCGCAGCAAAGTGCGCTGTAATCGGCACTAAAGATTCTATTATTGTACGATTTTGTGCGTGACAAAAAAAGTGACGACTCTTAATTGAGATTTTAGCATAATTTGATTAGTTTGAAAGAGGCTTTAAACAATTTTGACAGATAAATTAGACGTTCAAATTAAATAATATGGTATCCATAGTAACTATATCAGATACATTAGAATATATTAGCTGTCCCAGTTTTAGATGAATTTATAGTGAAATTTGAAAATAGTAGTTTTCAATGTTTCTCTTTATCAATTTTTTTTCCTATAATTGTCAGTAAATAGAAATGGCAGCCAAGTGCGCTGTAATCGGCACTAAAGATTCTATTATTGTACGATTTTGTGTCTGACAAAAAAAGGTGACAACTCTTAATAGAGATTTTAGCATAATTTTATTAGTTTGAACGAGGCTTTAAACAATTATGACAGATAAATAAGACGTTCAAATTAATTAATATGGTATCCATAGTAACTATATCAGATACATTAGAATATATTAGCTGTCCCAGTTTTAGATGAATTTATAGTGAAATTTGAAAATAGTAGTTTTCAATGTTCCTCTTTATCAATTTTTTTTCCTATAATTGTCAGTAAATAGAAATCGCAGCAAAGTGCGCTGTAATCGGCACTAAAGATTCTATTATTGTACGATTTTGTGCGTGACAAAAAAAAGTGACGACTCTTAATTGAGATTTTAGCATAATTTGATTAGTTTGAACGAGGCTTTACACAATTTTGACAGATAAATAAGAAGTTCAAATTAATTAATATGGTATCCATAGCAACTATATCAGAGATATTAGAACATATTAGCTGTCCCAGTTTTAGATGAATTTAGAGTGAAATTTGAAAATGGTAGTTTTAAATGTTTCTCTTTATCCATTTTTCTTCCTATAATTGTCAGTAAATAGAAACCGCAGCAAAGTGCGCTGTAATCGGCACTAAAGATTCTATTATTGTACGATTTTGTGAGTGACAAAAAAGGTGACAACTCTTAATTGAGATTTTAGCATAATTTGATTAGTTTGAACGAGGATTTAAACAATTTTGACAGATAAATAAGGCATTCAAATTAATTAATATGGTATCCATAGTAACTATATCAGACATTAGAACATATTAGCTGTCCCAGTTTTAGATGAATTTAGAGTGAAATTTGAAAATGGTAGTTTTAAATGTTTCTCTTTATCATTTTTTTCCCTATAATTGTCAGTAAATAGAAATCGCAGCAAAATGATTATATGATTACATATTGATTACATAGCTGTAATCAGCACTAAAGATTCTATTATTGTATGATTTTGTGCCTGATAAAATACGTTTTAATTTTTAATA
This sequence comes from Othius punctulatus, assembly GCA_951805005.1. NCBI lineage: Eukaryota > Metazoa > Arthropoda > Insecta > Coleoptera > Staphylinidae > Othius > Othius punctulatus. The sequence goes on from OX638147.1 coordinate 26,220,407, forward strand.
ATACCAATTTTTAATATCAAACTAGCTAGTATAAACCTAGAGCCTCTCAAGCTTGCTGCAAGCCAAACCGAAGCAATTTCCTGCGGCTAAATCTGCTTTCATAAATTCCGTTCTTAACCTAATTGCAGCAATCTCTCTCAATGTACTGGACGTCGGTGCAGAGCATCCCCCATTATACGGGCTACTTATATGGTACATACGTACGCTGATGTGATTAATTACCGCCAGACATTATATGGAACTGTTCAGTGACAAATTATTACAGAGTGGAATTAATTAGCGCTGTATATTGAAGTATAGCCTAGCAAAATAGCCACATTTACTGAAATTGGACGCGAATGCTGGAGGCTACGAGCCGCAATTCAACTGGGCGCAGCGAGTTGTTTTGTATTTTAAGTTTTATGAATCTATAGATAATTTCATTAATGGTGTGTAAATTATAATTGAAAACCAAAAACATTTTCCATTAGTAAGTCATACATAATTAAATCATAATTAAATTCACTGATGATTAAGCCAGCACTATGTGAAACGTTTCAAATAAATTTTATGGTAGGAAAGCTGTACACAAACTTTTTAATTTCATGATTGCTTTAGTAAATCAACAGCTCTTTCGATAAAGATTCAGATATGTTTAGATGTGATGATTCTTTGATTTTAATAATTTGACAGCTGTTTAATTTAATTAATCAACAACGGTATGATGTTGATTTACAACATCACATAAGTTGTACGATGTCGTTAGCATACAACATATCAAGATTGAAATATTAATATAGCCATCGACTTAAAATTATCCATCAACATACCAGAAACACTCTAATCGATTTCTGGCAATAAATGTAATGAAACAGAATTATAACTGAAATGTATAATTCTACATCTAACTCCCATTAAAAAATGAAACTAAATAGATTCTTAGAAGCAATAGTTACTTTTAACTCCTCTTCAGCTGCACTCGAAGACGATGATAGATTTACCATTAAATTAATTCGGGGTTTTAATCGGAGGTTTTAATCGGCGGTCTAATCACCGTGAGCAATTACAATAGGATAATTACTACAATTGCAGGTACTTTAATTACAATTACAGGAATACAATAGGATCATTACAGTGTAATCGGCGATCCGCAGTTTAATCGGCGATCTCGCGGCGAGCTATTGTCCGGCGGCCCCTATTGTTGTAATTGATGTAAGTGCTCTGATTTATAGTATCAATTCGACCTATAATTATCCCAATATAATCGCCCGCGGTGATTAGACTGTCAATTGGTACTGCCAGGGTAATCGGCGATCCGCGGTTTAATCGGCGATATCGTGGTTTTGATCGGCGATCTTGCGGTTTATATCGGAGATCCGCGGCTTAATCGGAGATCCATGGTTTTAATTGACAGTCTAATCACCACGGGCGATTATATTGGAATAATTACAAGTCGAATTGATACTATAAATCACAGCAATTACAACAATAGGGGCCGCCGGACAGTAGCTCGCCACGAGATCGCCAATTAAACTACGAATCGCCAATTACCCTGTAATGATCCTATTGTAATTCTGTAATTGTAATTAAAGAACCTACAATTGCAATATTTATCCTAATGTAATTGCCCGCGGTGATTAGACAGCCGATGTTCGAAGTAATTTAAGCGAAATATCTGCTGGGGGTAAATTGGAACTCTCCTAGCTTACCTACTTTCATCCATTTGAAATATTTCTTAGAGACACTGAATTTTGTATGGATGATAGAAAATTTCTTACACAGTTGTATGATATGAGGTGTATTTAAATAGTACCCATATCATTATTAAGGGTAGTCATGCTAATCATGCATGATTTGACTAAATTGTTAGCTGAGAATCTATGCCTGAGTCTTGATAAGTATCAAAAAATCCAAACAGGTGTTCATTTACTAAAATAATTCGTGGAGCTAAAAACGTTGTGAATAGTTTTTCAGGCTGAAAAATTCTATTTTGATTTAATTATGAATCATTAATTTTAAAATATGTACAAACCACTACGCTATTATTATAGCAGTGGCGTGAATAGATTGTATGTGTAATGCGTTTTAATTTGTAAAGAATAAAAGAAACGATTACTAACGAAAGATGAATGCAAGGTAACTAGTATGGTTTCGTTATAGTCGATCATTTTTAATCGCAGTGTATCACGTTAGGATTTGAGCATGATTATTTCATCAGTGTAATAGACGGGCATTACGTGGGAGCAAATTTGATCGCTTGATGAGCAAAGAGAGGACCATTTCAGCGCATGGCGCTCGATCATTGTTAATCACACTGTATCATACCGTCGGGGTGATCGATGGTCGGATGCTGAAAAGAAACCTCCTGAATTAGTAATCTATATCTCTGTGTTTATAGTGTCTGCGGTGTTCGCACGTCCAGGCCTTATGTTGGCGGAATGGTTGTAATAAATGTGCGCACATTCGCACGTTCTTTTGGGGGGCGGCAATTAGCCCCCGCACACCTCGACGTCATGACTCCATTCTTCGGGGGCAGCGAGTCTAATCGGCACGCCCGCCTCAATGCGGCGGCAATTAGTTCCCGGATTGGGGATAGTTTCATTTTTTCCGGGGGCGGTTGCGCCTTTATGAACTATTGAACTGAAATCAGCCCCGCACTGTTTTTACCGCAATACTTTTCAGCGCCGGAATGCTTCTCGACCCCTTTCAGAACTTCCGCGCCGCTGATTCACGATAATTATCGATTTTTTTCTCACCGCCCCCGCGCTAATTGTGGCGTAATTTATTCCGGGGGCGGCGGAAGTTTCTTAATAATTTTGCCCAGCAATGCAAACTGCCTTATTAAACAATCGCATACTTGGGCTGCAACACACTGCGCGCCATCATCTTCCACTTACCAGCGGATTCCGTGGACTCATATTAAATTCATAATGGAGTAATTTGTAACGTCCGTGCATTATTGGAATGTTTATAATTTATATGCCATTATTATCCTGATGCATAATTTAATTCCGCTAATAATTTTTTTACTTCACATTAATTAACATTTCAAAATATAATTTCATATGTAACAAATTTTAATAACAATTATGGATATTTTGCTATATCCATACTTCCAATATTTACCTAGTATAATATACTATACATATGTAACATTGTTACATTACCTCGCAATAATTTTCATTAAAAAAATATACCCATATATAACAAACTTCTACCTAATTATTCGAAAACTCCTTACATAATATTTATTTATTTTACAATTATGTTATAATACATAAGTTACTTATTATTCGTGTGGGTAGATAAAATTTGGATATGGCTAAAAAAAAAATATTTACACAAAAAATCAAAACTCCGCAATAACCAATATATGAAAACCACATTAAGGAGCCAAGTTAATCACCATTGTATTATTCGGTTCAAATTACATTTTAACTTGCGGAATTCATTACACGCAGTGGAACAAGGCCAATAATTTTTACATTAGCACGCGAATTTAATGACGTGATCCTGATACGGTCCTTAATTGCCCCCGGAAATGTCAGCGCCGGAATTGAATGCGGCAAGGAACAAATTTTTGTTCCCACATGTTTAATTAAAATTACAATTCTGATCCTCAAAAAGCAATCCCGACCCTCCGATAACTTCCGCTGAAGTTTTAATTATACGGCATGCCACGGCACTTGACGACATCATGAAAATAATAAATGACCGAATGAGCGCAGGATAACATTATCCTTTTTACTTGCTTTACATAATATATTGGTTCGGTTTTATCAGTATGCAACGCAAATTATATCGAAGCATACAAATCATCAGATTTCCTGTTTAAGAACAAAATCTGATGTGGCAACACATAATTGCCATTAACAAGTTTCTTATAAATCAATTACTGATCAATTACTTTTATACGTAAGTCAGTAAGTACAAATGAACTGTTTTTTTCGTTTTGTAAAAATATGGTCTGATTATATTTTTTGTTTTTCTTATTATGCAAAATACTTAATCGTATTTTACTATAATTATTACTAAATTTTCCGATGACTGCTAGCCAAAATGGCTCTCTTTATGAGAGATCATGTTCACAAAAACAAGCAAAAATAGGGACCGGGGTGGTAGAATGTGGAGGGAGAAAAAGTATAAATTCAGAAATTCTGCATTTACTCAGAGCAGTTAGAAAGAACCACCAGTTTCTTATTGAGGATAACAAGTTGATAGTCTCTTCAAGTTGAAGTTGAAAGCTCTGTTAATCTGTGAGTCAATCTAGCAGGTATTTCCTTTTGTACACTACTATCGCTTAGGACTCGAGGACAATCGCAAAAGCAAAAAGCAAAAATAGGGACCGGGATGGTAGAATGTGGAGGGAGAAAAATTATAAATTCAGAAATTCTGCATTTACTCAGAGCAGTTAGAAAGAACCACCAGTTTCTTATTGAGGATAACAAGTTGATAGTGTCTTCAAGTTGAAGTTGAAAGCTCTGTTAATCTGTGAGTCAATCTAGCAGGTATTTCCTTTTGTACACTACTATCGCTTAGGACTCGAGGACAATCGGAGTTCATATCCCAGACCTCTTCTACGTACAAATAGTTACAGACACATTTCGTGTTATAAAAAAATCAATTAAATCTGGAATTTTATTAACATCTGTAGGCCAATATGTTGGTTTGCCAGTTGAAATTGTTTCGCATTTTAGTTTGTTGACTGCTTGTAGTAGTTCCTTTCCTTTTGTATTTGTTAGTCTGGATCCCCATTGAATGTGTTTAGCATTAAAGTCGCCTCTAATGATAAATCTATATCCCTGTTTATTTAGGAAGTCTAAATATTGTTTTTTTTTGAGAGCATGTCTAGGCGGACAGTAAACTGCAGATACAGTGATATTCTGTCCAATTCTCTATGCACATTGCTAATAGTAAACAACATCATATCTTGATATTCCTAATATTTTGTGTTACTTCGCAATATTTTTTATGTAGGGTATATAGAAAATATTGCTAAGTAACACAAAATATTAAGAATAGCAAGATATAATCTTGCTTACTATTAGCAATGTGCATAGAGAATTGGACAGATTGTATGCTTTTGTTTTAACATTTACAGAAGCAGCTTAGACTATAAGTCTGATTATTTGTTAGTGTAACGTTTAAAATTAACTGGTTTGACCTGTGGTTGTATTCAAATTTGGGGCCTTTTTGGGTTGTCTATGTATAGCAGAAATATAAAAGGTTGTAGAGGAAGGTAAATTTTAGGTTGCGTATTTAAAAAAGGTTATGAATAGTAAAAAGTTTGGGAAGAGTGAAGAAATATATGAAATTTAGGATTCAGATATTGTCCGGAAATTACCGAAGCCAACAGTAGTCGGAGGATCAGAACGGCGAATGGAGGAGTTATCATTTTCTTTAGATTTTCATGTCTTATAATGTATAATAGGTACTGTGACGTACCTGAAGGGCAATCAGCGCGTTAGGCCGTGGAGCGAGTGGAGGGTCCCTTCGAAGCAGTGACGAGGGCCAGGCTCTCGGTGTCAGAGAGAGAGGGGGGGGGGTTAAAAAAAGGCTCCACGTAATTTATCCTCCTCCCTACTTCGTCGCAAAGGGTGGCTCCACCCTACCTGCGTGGGTGGACGGCAGACAGTCAGCGAAGTTCAGAAATCACGAACTGTCACAACGGCTGACCATATGGCGCCAACACCACCAGATTTAAATCTCGCAGTGAGAATAAGAACTGAAACGAATGCCCGATCGAGAAAACGTGGGGGGAACAAAAAATAACAGGTGTGAATTTTGTAGTGTAAAATATCGGCGATTATTCACACAAACGACAGGACACCGTGCCTACACTTCCTGAAATAAATACCTCCGTACGCAACCCTATCACGCAGGGTTCACCATATTCGGCCGAATATCGCGAGCTCCTTATCGCGCGATTCAAAGGGCCGTCGGAGCGACCTTTCTCTTACACAAGCGCAAAACACCTACGGCACGAAACACGTAACGCATATTTTACACAAAAGAAATAAACGATATATCAATATGGAATTAAACTCAAAGGAGAACAAAAAAATAAATATCAAGATCTGGCCTGAGTTCCTAGTCTGTCTTCGCTGGCGGGCTGAGTTCGGCTCCTGGACGGCGGCGGTATGCGTCGGGGACGCCGATCACTCGATTCCAGGCCTCAGAGCAGGATGATCGCTGCCTCTAGCCAAGAACTGGAGCTGAGCTACTTAGCCCTTACCCCGTAAAAAAACGCCTGCAAAGCACATGGCCTTTGGCCACATGGAAAAAAATATCGGGCTTAATTACTTACTCGGATGTTGTGAGCGTATGGATAGTACTTTGCCTTGTACTTGGTGCCTCAATCCCCTCAAGGGTGGTTAAATGAGTCCCCGTTTATTATCCCGGAAACCGGATGGTGGTATACCAATTAAAACGGTTCCTCTGCACGTCTGTACGACACGGAAGGCAACTGATTTCTCTCCATGGTGGCGTCTCGCCAACGATTTTAAAACTCACACACATATAGGGGACTCGTCACCACAACAAAAAAGTGTGAGTACGGTCGCCTACAGTGCAGGTCTGTGCGCCAATTAATTATTAAAAGGCAGTTTCTGTCGAAGGCGTTTCCGGACCGTTACAGTACGTGTTAATTTAACCCCTTTTGTAGTTATTATGTTAATTTCTGACCACTGTCCCTAGGTACAATTAGTTGCTGTTCCAAGGTGCATGCTATTATTGAACCTTGGGACTATATGCATCAATCAATCTTTTGTAGGCATATTTTGAAAAACAAAAATCAACAGTATATTTTTGTAAAAATTCTCTTAAAACGCTAAACCATTCATTAATATACTAGCGTTTCAATAATCAAAATAAATAAAAAATGAAGAAAATTAGAAGTGACACGCTCTCCCCTAATTGGTTACTGTCATGAAAGATTGGGTGCAAGTTTGAAAACCTTAAAAAAAATCAACGTTTGACAGTTAGATGTATTGCGGCCGGGCGCATAAAAAATGCGACTTAGAGAATTACTGCATTAGGCGTAATATTAATCCATTATTTCCATACATAACGGAATTCTTTGTAAAGCCCATTATTTGCCGTAATACGTTTCGTGTTTTTTTTTTGCCGCCCCCCTGCGCTCCGCCGCCAGGGGTGTGCAGGAACAAAAGTTTCGACGCAATAAATACAATACACAAATACGTTCGAATGGAATTTCGGAGTTTTTATTAAAGTATTTCGAAGTTGAATGGGGGCGAGGGAAAGTTTCATTGAATTTACGGGTGTTTTCGAGTGGCGCGCGTTCCAAATTAAATATTAACACCTGAGATATACGGCCGCGGTCAAGAAGTCGACGCCGAGAGACGTCGCGGCGAGGGCGCCGGCTGATAAGAGAAATGGGCACGAGAGGGGGACCTCTGTCTCCGCGGCGGCATCCCTTATCGGCGCCGCAGACACGGATGTAAGTGTCGGGCGCATCGGCGGGGCAACTGATGCGCCCCCATCAGGCCCTGGATGGATGGCAACCAACACCCAAATGAGCCAATCGCTTTTTGCTCATCATGTAAGCATAGCCTCGATTTATATCGCAACAGAACGTGAATATGGAGAGCACGAACACAAGCGCAAAAAAGGCAGGTGGGGGCTTTTGTGCTCCATAAATTACATTAATTCCCATTTCTAAGAAAATATTCCGATATTCCTGAAAACAGACAACTCTCACGCAAGTGCGTATTAAACTTATTTGAGAGCAATTTGCGCTGCTCCATACTTTCGGGTGGCCTATAATTTTTTATATACACAAGATATTATTACAGCAAAAAATGAGACAATGTTTATTCTACTACATTGTATATCAAAATATTTCACATATATAAAATATATTCCACAAGATAAATAAAATGGGTATTCACGTATAATAATAAAAATTATTACATCTATTTATTCAACGCACAGTAGTAATATATACATAATATTAAATTACGTTGAAAATAAGAAGAACGTCGAAAAGAAAAAACGCATAAATAAATATCAATACAATTAATATTAATATATACGGACTTCACATATATACGTCACGTATATACGTATATCAATACCTCGGTATATAGGGCATATAGGGAATACCTCGTTCATTTTGAATTACGCGCCAAAAATCAGATGGTCCAATCAGAAGCGCGGTGACCTCGATCAAAATCGCGGTGGAGGGGGTAAAAATGAATTTAGACCCCTGTGTAAATCCTTATGGGAAAATGCGGCAGAACTCTTGTTGCTATACTACTAATGACTCAAAATTCAAAATGTGGTAATAGCCATTTAAAAAGATTCTGTATTTAAAAAAATAAAGGAATGATAAAAAAATAGATATCGAAATGTTGAAAAAAACAATTGAAAAGTTTTAAATGTTCGAATAATTTAAAATTTCGCAGCTGTTGCTACAAAAATAATTAAAGACTATACAAAAATGATAGAACATTTGATAATAATGACTGAAATGTTGATAGCAATTGAAAATGTGGCAGTAACATTTCAAATTGCAAGAGAAGAATTGAAAATTTGGCAGTAATAAATGTTACTTGAAATTAAAAATTTCTTAAATACGAAATAAATTTGCTCATATTCTAAAAAGCATTTCTATAAACATAAGTGACATCTGACAATAAACATCTGTTGATGTTGAACGCACATTTTCAGCATATAAATTAATCTTTTCTGATAAGCGTCATAGATTCACTCTACAGAATTTAGAAAACTATATAATAGTCTATTGCTACAAAAATTATTCATGTTGATAGTTGTATCTGTTTCTACGTATATTTTGAATATTATGGGTTTGATAAATAAATCTTTATAAACTGAATATTGGCGCGTGTGTCTTTATTGCAATATTTTACCTTTTTCAGAGTGATTTACATATCTCGATATGTAAATTAACATATCTATCGATCGTGCATATTTTTACTGTTTATAGTGCATATGATAGTGCATATTTTTTTACATTTAATAGTGCATATTTTCCGTAGTCTAGTAATAAGTAAAATTTTGATAATATTGACAATTTCATTTGACGAAATCTTTTAAATGTCCAGAGAATTTAAAATTTCACTATAACTTTGCGACATTTTTGACACTTTCAATTGATATCTTATATAGTAGCATGTTTGAAGAATTTAAAATTTCGCAGGAGTTGCGACAATAATAATTGAAATTTAAACATTGTAATTTTGACGGTAATACGTAAAATTTTGATAATTTTGACAATTTCATTTGACGAAATCTTTTAAATGTTAGAAGAATTTAAAATTTCGCAGCTGTTGCTACTAAAATAATTAAACACTATACAAAAAAGAGAGAACATTAGATAATAATGACCGAAATGTTGATGGCAATTGAAAATGGGGCAGTAACATTTCAAATTCCAAGGGAATAATTGAAAATTTGGCAGTAATAAATAAAATTACTTGAAATTTAAAAATTTGCGATATTTTTGACACTTTAATTTGATATCTTATATATGTTCGAAGAGTTTAAAATTTCACAGGAGTTGCGATAATAATAATTGAAAACTATACAAATATTATTTATTTTTTCAGTAATAATTGAAATTTAAACATTTTGATTTTGACAGTAAAAAGTATTTTTTTTTTATAATTTTGACAATTTCATTTGACGAAATCTTTTAAATGTTCGAAGAATTTCAAATTTCCCAGCTGCTACAAAAATAATTAAAGACTATACAAAAATGATAGAACATTTGATAATAATGACTGAAATGTTAATGACAATTGAAAATGTGGCAGTAACATTTCAAATTTCAAGGGAAGAATTGAAAATTTGGCAGTAATAAATGAATTACTCGAAATAAAAAAATTGGCGATATACTATGAAATTCCTGCAGAATTGCAACGTTCACAGTAATTAGTATAATTGAGGGGTCTAAAAGTAAGAGGGTTTAAGTGATTTGGTAGTTCTGAGATAAATGGCTTTAAAGTTAACTTGAATTTCAAAACTCAAGGAATACGTTTAGAAAACTGTGTTAATATTTTAGTAATATTACCCTACAGTTTTCTAAAGTTATTTCTGGAATTTTGAAATTCAAGTTAACTTTAAAGCCATTTATCTGAGAACTACCAAAAATGCACACTTTTACTTCTAGACCCCTCAATTCTGACGCAAGTTAATAATAATAATTATAATGAACTTTTATCTCAGAACTACAAGAAATGCACTTAAACCCTTTTACTTCTAGACCCCTCAATTCCATAATAATATCATATGGATATCCATATCATATGGATATGGATATTATGGATATTATGGATTTATGGATTTATCGACAATTAGAAAAATAGGATGCATCTATCCATAAAATTGTATTTATAAAATCACAATTTTCCGTAATTTTGTTGATTAACCTTATAATGTTAATCTTATAATATGCAATTTATAAGGGTAAAACTTGTGCTTTTTTAATTTTTTTATTCTCTAGACTTAGATAAGTGAACTTGATTTTCTATTTGCCGAGTTGAAATGTTAGGATTAGCGAACATTTAACGCTGTCAATTGTTTTTGGCCAATAACTGTCAGAGTTATGAGCATTTTTTATAATTTATTGCTATTTTATTACTTAGTTGGATTACGTTTTTTTATTTTTTTTTACATTTGCTTTAACAATAATTAAAAAAATAAAAATATAAATAGGAATAATTAATATTTCCCATAGTTTTCATTTTGACATAGGTTGTTATACATCGTTGAAAGTCTACTTAGACGTGTAAAAATCAAATATGGTGGCTATTTAAAATAAGAAAGTTGCTATTAATATCTCGGAAACCGCCATCTTGACTTTTGTTTTGACTCGATTCTCAAGTTTGTGCGACCGAACCGAGTAACTTTTATCTTAAACTTTTTTCCGCACCTTTAATAATTATGAATATATCGTTTTTAGAAAATCGCGACTTTTGTTTTAGAATAACATCTAAACTGCTCGGAAAATGTTTCAACATAATCTGAACCAGCTTATAAAATTGCACAATATTGCCCATTTAACCAGATATCTAGCTTTAAGAATAAGAAAGATACCTATGCAATCCTACTCTATTTAGGACACCCTGTATTTCCGGAAAAAAAAAACAACTTACACCACTATGAATCAGTGTTCTACGGATCAATTGTTACATGGTACTTATCATAATCTTTAGTTGTATTGGCTGGGGTTGTTGGGTTTTTTGCGCTCTGGTATTTCTATGTTTCTTAGGTACTTTACCTCTGGTGTGTTATCATTGTTTGGGGAAATTTGAGGTGATTGTAGGGGTGGCTTAAAAGTTGTTTTAATTAAGGGGGTGGCCCTCATTGGCACCAATAATCAATAATTTTAAACGCAGGCGATGGCGAAATGTCAAATTCTACGGGTATCGGTGTTGTAATAATAATTAAAGCTTGAGGCGGGCTGGAGTTTGGCACGAAGGCTAGCAGTAAGGCACGTAATTATCGCTTTAATTGCTAAGCAATGCTGGTGCTTAGCGATTTCTCGGGTGTGAGCGACGCCCTTGGACTATGATCAGTTTACTACGTAGTGGAGTTGTTTTTGTAGAAAGCTAGTTAGCGAGTCCTTGAAGGTGACAGGCTGATGGCGCCTGCTTAGGTAATTATATTGATCGGAGTAATTATGATATTTCATTTGGGTCATTTGTGTGAGGAAACAAGGTAATTTCCACATTGAAATCGTACAATATTGGATGGGTGTATGAATTAGAGTGGTTGAGGCGCTGTCGATATTTCAATTTAATAATGCAGGTAAAAATAAATTGTGTCTGAATGAATTTGAAAGGGCCCCGGCCGCATTTGAATGAAAAGGATATCTACATTATTCATATATTTCTTTTCCAGATTCCGTAAATATTTATAAAATCAATGCTCCTCGGGCGCAATCCCGTTTCGACTATTTGAGGCGATAATAAATTTCTCGATGATCACGTAGAAGAAGACACGTCCAAGGACGTCTGCGATTCCAATTATTTATCCGTTTTTAATCTGGATTTTTTCGCTGTGCTTTGTCAGTTGCGCGCTGCCATAAATCATGCGTGGGGATGATGCGCCCACTAAAAAAGGGGCGCGCTGGTCTCCGGCCCCGTTCCCGGCCTGATTTCAATCATTGTATTCGCTAAAGACAGTGACAAGCGACATTAAAACTTTCCTACATATGACAAATTATCCTTCACAACTTTGCGGGAACTACGATATTTCCTAGAAAAGTAAAAAAGCCGCCTTCCTGGCAATGAAACGTTTAAACAAATGCTGCGTACACGCGCCACTGGGACAAACGAGAGAAAAATGCTCGCGATTTATTAAGGAACCTCCAAAAACAAATCCGTGCATTCTGTATTCATGGGGCCTGCCTTCATTCCCTTTTTTCCCATCTCCATGTGGCTTACGGCTTGTTTTGTAGGCTCATCAAAAAATTATTCCGGGAATATTTCAGCCGGCGAGTACATAAATTGGGACAAAAATAAATCAAAACACAATCTTAACCCTGGCGCGGACGCCCACAACCCCCTGCACAGGATAAATCTCCCCCTAATGCGCGAGAACTGTAAAAATTCAATTGCGCCCCGCTTACAGGGGGCAATGAAATAATTAATCATGGGCATCTGTCTTTCCTGAGTTATTGACCGCCCCTCGCACATCTTATTTTAATAGTTTTAAGCGACGCCTGCGTTTTGTATAATTTCATTCAACTTTTATTATCGCGGCCTTATTTATTTATTAAGTTAATAAAGTCTGCCGGGTCCCATTTGTTTTATTGCCTTTATAAATTCGTGAAGTCGAGAGCAGTTTGAAGTGTAATTCTCCCCTAACTCGACGCTCTATGGCGACTGGAATTTCGGCCGTGTGTGCATAATTATGAATGAGCCTCCGTTCGGCCATCTTTGTTATGCCTGATTTGCATGATTCTGCTTGATTGATGCGCCAAGCTCGCTTTAATCTACATATAAATATTTCCCAGTGCTAAATATGTGATAAATTCCCGAAGTGATAATTAATTATTTTATGCGCCATAGGTGGGCTTTAATTAATTCACATTTTGCGGCATCCATGGTTCAATATTTCTGCCGATTGGCCGCATTTTAATATTTAATTACCGCTGATTTTCATACTTTTTGCTGACCACTCTGCGCTTTATTAATTTCACCCCAACTCCAGCACATACACAAATAACCAAATATTTATAGCCTTAATTAACGAATTCACCTGAAAGTAGGGACAATTCCCCTATCTTGATTACTCTAACAATTATACAAATAGCGCACACTTAGCTCGTGTACAAGTTTCCATCTGTAAGATTAACTACAGCGTATATAATTAATGACATGTTATAATCGTGCCGTTAGATTATATGTAGTAGATTTGCTCAGTGATATTAATAATGCCTCATATTTTATTAACAATACTTGTATATGTTTGTATCATAAGCCAGTAAGCCAATATAATACAACTTTAATGTGAATTAAATAAAATTTTCTAATTTCCACTCACACTTTTATTTTTTTTAAATATTTAGTGACTGCAGTTTCGACTAAATATTTGTCAAAAATAAAGTGTGAGGCGAAATAACAAAGTTGTTTTATTTAATTTACTTATTCACAATGTTCCACAAAGTAACGGCTACCAGTATACAATACAACTTTTATATTTCATCTGGACTATTGAGTTAATAGTCCCATTCTTTTTTATTGTTATTTGCGCAATTTACACATACTATATCAAAAATTAAAAAATATATCGAATAAACCAACGTAATAAAATAATTTAACATTATTTTTTTACTAATGTATGAAATAAAGTTACGCACTTAAAAAAAAAAAAAATTATTGTTCACGACAATTGTTTCGCCACACTGGCTTCTTCAGGTGAAGAAATGATACATAAACTGGGTACAATTTGCTTAAGTAGTAATTGATGGGGGTGGGGGGTAGCTGTTAACAAGTTTTAAAAATATTGAGGAGCGGTGAATGATTGACGTCCGTTTGGTCGTTAAGTGGCGAAACAATTGTCGTGAACAATAAAAAAACAATTTTGATTTTTTTTTAAAGTGCGTAACTTTATTTCATACATTAGTAATTATGAATTTTCAACAAATAAAAGCCACATCGATCAATCTATTATTTTTTAATCATAAAATTTTTAATAGTCCACCCATTCATTTTTTTAATTTGCAAAATTCACACATGCTATATCTTAAAAATTAAAAAACATCGAATAAAGCAACATAAAAAAACAATTAAATTCAACTTTATATTTTTTTTAATCATTAAAATTTTAACAGTCCACTCATTCATTTTTTTTATTTGCAAAATTCACACATACTATCTCAAAAATTAAAAAATATCGAATATAACAACATTACAAAATAATGTAATACAACTTTACATAGTTTTTTTAATCTTAAAATTTTTAATTGTCCATTCATCATTTTTTTTAATTTGCAAAATTCACACATACTATATTAAAAATTAAAAGATATCGAATATAACAACATAACAAACTAATGTAATACAACTTTACATTATTTTTTTAATCATAAAATTTTTAATAGTCCACCCACTAACTTTTTTTTTATTTGGAAAATTCGCACATGCTATCTCAAAACATTAAAAGTATGGAATATAATAACATTACAAAATATTTTAATACAACTTTACATTATTTTTTGAATCATATAATTGTCTAAAATAATCGTTTGGAGCTTGTGAAATATTAATACTTAAAGAAAAATAACAAATTATCCTTTTTCACAACGACAAGTATTTCTCTAAATCGAGATAAAACGTTAAAACTGCCAGACAATTATATTTGCAGAAAACTAACAAATTATCCTTTTTCACAACGACATTTATGTCTCTAAATGTACATTTCAACCACTACGTGGTCATTTTCAGTGGAGATTTGTACTACAAATTGTTGTCAGAAAATTATATTAAAAAAAAAAAATCTTGTTTCACAACATTTATTTCTCTAATGTACATTTCATTAACTGCGTGATCATCTTGAGTAGACATTTGTACTACAAATGTCTACTAAAGATGACCACTTAGTGGTTGAAATGTACATTTAGAGAAATAAATGTATAAATGTCTACTGAAGATGACCACGTAGTGGTTGAAATGTACATTTAGAGAAATAAATGTCGTTGTGAAACAGGATAATTTGTTATTTTTCTTTAAATATAATTGTCTGACAGCTCATTACGAAAATTAACTTGATGATAGGTGCGAAATTATAGAAACGTTTTATCTCGATGCACATCACCAGGACAAATTATGATCTTGATATGTAATCCGTTACGTTTGCAAAAAATGATCTTATTGTAAGACAGTTCATTACGAAAATTAACTTGATGATAGGTGCGAAATTATAGAAATGTTTTATCTCGATGCACATCACTACGACAAATTATGATCTAGATATATATTCCTTTACGTATGCAAAAAATGATCTTATATGTAAGACAGTTCATTACGAAAATTAACTTGATGATAGGTGCGAAATTATCGAAACGTTTTATCTCGATGCACATCACTACGACAAATTATGATCTTGATATGTATTCCGTTACGTATGCAAAAAATGATCTTATATGTAAAATCATGTATGTAAGGCAATTTTTAAAAAGTCGCATTTTGGTGGATGCGCCGGGCTACAATATAACTGGTCATTGACTATTGTTTTTATAATGGTTCCAAACGTAGTCTCAACTATTACAAGTGTATGCAATCATCTGCAGTGTTATTTTTGGTGATAGCATGTATGAATTTTGCAATTAAAAAAAAATGAATGGCTGGACTAATACTAAAAATTATGTGCTTAAAAAATAATGCTAAGTTAAGTTATGTTGGTTTATTCGATATTTTTAATTTTCTGAGATAGCATGTGTGAATTTTGCAAATTAAAAAAAATAATGGGTGGACTAATACTAAAAATTATGTTATTAAAAAAGTAATGTAAAGTTGTATTAAATTATTTTGTTATGTTGGTTTATTCGATATTTTTTATTTTTGCGACAAACTGCGACATTTTTTTTATTTCAATATCCCAAAATGGATCTTTTCAATGCTAGAAAACTATTAAATGGGGAAGGTACAAAAAAAAGCCAAGTTTGCACGTATAAAATAATTCTTCAAGCACCTCATTATTACAAACATATTGTTTTTTTAATGGTTCCAAACGAAGGCTCAACTATTACAATTGTATGCAATCATCTGCATGTGTTATTTTTGGTGATAGCATGTGTGAATTTTGCAAATTAAAAAATAAGTGAATGGGTGGACTAATACTAAAAATTATGTGATTAAAAAATAATGTTAAGTTGTATCAAATTCTTTTGTTATGTTGGTTTATTCGTATTTTTTTATTTTTGCGACTGCGACAATTTTTTTATTTTACTATCCCAAAAATATTATATTCAATAATAGTTGATAACGATGTACAATCATGGTGTTTGTAATAATGAGGTGCTTGAAGAATTATTTTATACGTGCAAACTTGGCTTTTTTTTTTTGTACCTTCCCCCTTCACTAGTTTTCTAGCATTGAAAAGATCCATTTTGGGATATTGAAATAAAAATTTTGTCGCAGTTTGTCGCAAAAATAAAAAAAATATCGAATAAACCAACATAACAAAATAATTTAATACAACTTTACATTACGTTTTTAATAACATAATTTTTAGTATTAGTCCACCCATTAATTTTTTTAATTTGCAAAATTCACACATGCTATCTCAGAAAATTAAAAATATTGAATATAATAACATTACAAAATCTTTTAATACAACTTTACATTATTTTTGTAATGATATAATTTTCTGACGGCCCATTACAAAAATCAATCTGATGATAGGTGCAACGTTATAGAAACGTTTTACCTCGATGCATATCACCACGCAAATTATGATCTTTATATGTATTCCGTTATGCATGTAAAAATTGATCTTACGTATAAGGCAATAATTTAATAAGTCGCATTTTGGTGCATGCGCCGGGCTACAATATAACTATATGTAAAAATTGATCTTACGTATAAGACAATTATTTAATAAGTCGCATTTTGGTGGATGCGCCGGGCTACAATATAACTAGTCATCTACTATTGTTTTTTAATGGTTCCAAACGTAGGCCCAACTATTAAAAGTGTATGCAATCATCTGCATGTGTTATTTTTGGTGATAGCATGTGTGAATTTTGCAAATAAAAAAAAGTGAATGTGTGGACTAATACTAAAAATTATGTGAAAAAGTTGTATTAAATTGTTTTCTTGTGTTGGTTTATTCGATATTTTTTATTTTTGCGACATTTTTTAAATTTTATTATCCCAAAAATATTATATTCAATAATAGTCGATAACGATGTACAATCATTGTGTTTATAATAATGAGGTGCTTGAAGATTTATTTTATACGTGCAAATTTGGCAATTTTTTTTTGTACCTTCCTCCTTCAATAGTTTTGTGGCATTGAACAGATCTATTTTGGGATATAAAAATAAAAATGTAGTCGCAGTTTACTCCTTAAATAATATCAACGCATTGAAATTGGCCATTTAGAGTAATAACACATAATAATTACATAAATGTTATTCAAGTTTTAGTTATAGATGATAATAACAGTAGTCATAATTGTAAAAATTAACATATGGAGCAAGATTGTGTGGCTTACATCAGATTTAAAGCAAATCATTACACACAAAAATCTTGATATGTATTCCGTTACGTATGCAAAACATGATCTTAAGAATAAGGCAATTTGTAATATGTCGCATTTTGGTGGAGGCGCCAGGCTACAATATAACTAGTCATCTACAATTGTTTTTTTAATGGTTCCAAACGTAAGCTCAACTATTACAAGTGATGTTCATGTTCAATAATAGTTGATAGCGATGTACAATCATGATGTTGATAATATTGAGGTGCTTGAGGAATTGTTTCATATGTGCAAACTTGGGTAGTTGTTTTTTTGTATCTTCCTCATTCAATAGTTTTGTTACATAGAAAATATCCAATTTGGGATATTAAAATACAGTTTTTGTCGCAGTTAACTCCTTGAATAATATCAATGCATTGAAATGGGTCATTTAAAAAAATAACAAATAATAAATAATAGTTACATGAATATTATTCTAAAGTTATAGATGTAATAACAGTAGTAATAATTGCAAAAATTAACATATGGAACAAGTCATATGTTGCTTACATCAGATGTAAAACAAATTATTACACACAAAAATTTTGATATGTATACCGTTACATATGCAAAAAAATTTCTTACGTATAAGGTCAATTTTTGACAAGTTGCATTTTGGTGGATGCGCCGGGCTACAATATAACTACACGACTACTATTGCTTTTATAATGGTTCCAAACGTAGGTCCAACTATTACAAGTGTATGAAATCATCTACATATGTTATTTTTGGTGATGTTCATGTTCAATAATAGTTGATAACGATGTACAATCATGCTGTTTGTAATAATAAAGTGCTTGAAGAATTATTTTATATAAGCAAACTTGGCTATTTTTTATTTTACTTTTCCCTTTAATAGTTTTGTTGCATTGAAAAGATCCATTTTGTGATATTAAAATTCAATTTTTGTCGTAGTTTACTCCTTAAATAATATCAATGCATTGAAATAGGCCATCTAAAATAATAACTAATAATAATTGTTACATGAATATTAATCAAATTTTAGTTATAGATGATAATAACAGTAGTAATAATAAAATTGTGAAAATTAACTTATGCAGCAAGTCATGTGTTGCTTACATTAGATGTAAAAAAAATCATTACCCACAAAAAAACGTTAAAAATTAAATCATGAGATATTCTACAGGGTGTCCCACGCTGATGGACCATCAAAAGCTTATGGTGTTCCCGATAAGATAAAAATTTGAAAAAAATCTACGAAACATGGCTAACTCCGTTCTCCTCTGGTGAAATACCTTCAACCTTCTATCACCTCCGGTTCAACCGGAAGTAGCTTCAACTTTTGTTTTTTAAACGTAACACCCTGTAGATTATTATGTTTCCGGCTTCCCCGATTAATTTAAAACATCTTTTCTAAACATGTATGTACACCTATCTTTTTTACTTTCTGAGATAACAATTAAATTCTGAGAGTTTAACCTCAAATAGACGTTTTGAAAAATGGCTTCACATTCTCTTACAAATAAGATAAGAACGGAACATTTATCTCGAATTGCACCTGAAAGAAACCTCTTTAACTTATACACGTTGAAGCTGAAATTTTTGCCAATTAGTCATTCAAAAACGACATTGTTCAGCAGATAAATTTTCAGAAATTTCCTCGACTGATAACCTCAGCTCGGAAAGTTTAACATTCAGAATATTTAAAAATATCATAAAAAGTGTGCATCAAAGTGTCGCCTAATGAAACTTATGTATGTTAGACCTAAAGGGTCTGCGAATCTACCCTGTAAGTGACACTTACCAATTTGTCGGCAGAGGGTAGCAAATATACCCTTATTATTTTTAAAAATCCGATCAACTCGGAAAGTTAATAACTCGATTTTCTCACTTGTTTAAGACATTCTCGCGGTCAAATTTTCACATTAATTATCTTCAGGCATACTTTATACAAATCTGGCATAAAATTTCCAAAATATCCAGCAGATTAATTTTCAGAAATTTCAGTGGCTGATAACTTATACTGGCCAACTGGGAAAGTTAATAACTCGATTTTCTCACGTATTTGAGACATGCTTGTGGTAAAATTTTCAAAATATTTATCTTCAGGTAGACTGTATACAAATCTGACATAAATTTTTCAGATTATCCAACAGATAAATTTTGAGAAATTTTAGATGCTGATAACTTATACTAGCCAACTCGGAATGTTAATAACTCCTTATCCTCACTTATTGAGACATAGTCGTGGTCAAATTTTCAGAAGATTTATCTCCAGGCATATTGTATACAAATCGGGCATGAAATTCTCAAAATATCCAACAGATAAATTTGCAAAAACTAGCCAACTCGGAAAGTTAATAACTCGATTTTCTCACGTATTTGAGACATGCTCGTGGTCAATTTTTTAGAACATTTATCTTCAGGTATACTGTATACAAATCTGGTATAAAATTTTCAGATTATCCAACAAATAAATTTTCAGAAATTTCAGAGGCTGATAACTTATACTGGGCAACTGGGAAAGTTAATAACTCGATTTTCTCACTTATTTGAGACATGCTTGTGGTCAAATTTTCAGAAGATTTATCTCCAGGAATACTGCATATAAATCTAATGACTATTTCCGGTAGTACCGGAAGCGATAGGAGGTTGTAAGTAATTCACCTAAAAGTACGGAATCAGCCATGTTTGCGAGATTTTTTTCAAATTTATCCATATGCTACCATTGAATAGCTCATTAGATGAGCACTCAGAATATGATGCTATATACAGGGTGTTCCATGTGAAAAATATTAGTTTTAGTCAGTTGAAAATAGCAAAATTGTATCATTGTTTCAGAACACCCTGTGTATTCTACGTTACTCAAAATATTGTGTATGTTGTGGCACTTTGTTTGAGTACTTACCAAGATTCTTTCATTATTCTCTTATAATAAGGTTTTGTTGAATATTTTTCCACGTCCATGATTTTTCGTTAAATTTGATTAAAATGTGAATAACTTGGCAACGTTGCATCTGATCCCTGGAAATAAAGATGGTTTGTGAAGCCCTTAAGAACCAGATTCTAAAATTGAAAGAATATACAGGGTGATCAATTTAAAAAAGAGACCAAATATTCTGTCCCGGATTTATGGTAAACACTGGAAAATAATTCAGTGTAATCTGTACACTGGAAAATAATTTCAAAAAGTAGCACGTGAAGTGTCCAATAATTTCTAAATTGAGGGAAAAATCTAATCAGAAGTTATTGGACACTTTCCAATAACTTCTAATCAGATTGTTTCCTTAATTTTCATTAGTCTAGGAGCATTGGTCCGAGCGAAGATAGGTGGGCCACCCTGTATATTTGATGTAATGATACAACTGAAACAGGTTAGAATTCCTAGTTCGTTTTTGCGCATCATGTATAAAAATTTGTAACTTATTCAGTGGATTGTTTTCCTTTTATAAGTTTTCGTGTGCAGACGCCATCTTTAAGTTAAGTTTCATTAATGTTTTTGTGAACAAGGTGTTCTGATTCTTATTTAAGTTACGTTAAGTTTAAGTTGAATTCAACTTGTTTGTACTGTATGTACATATTCTGTATGTATATACACAATGTACTGTACATATGTTCTATGTATAAGTTGGATTTTAGTCACTCTGTATACTCGAAAATATTTTTTAAAGGTAGCACATCAAGTGTCCAATAACTTCCAATCAGATAATTTCCTAAATTTTCATTAGTCTAGCATCATTTTTCCGAGCGAGGATGGGGGGCCACCCTGTATATTTGATGTAATGACACAACTGAAACAGGTTAGAATTCCTAGTTCGTTTTTGCGTACGGAACCAATCAGTATTTGAGCAATGTAAAAGTTAATGGAATTAGCGTGTTTAGCGTCCACAATTGAATCGCAGTCAATCAACTGTCGATTTACATTTACGGATGCCGAATTACGATCATATATTTTTACAATTTACGTATGTTTACTGAATACAGAGAAAGTCATATGCTGCCCACGTCAATTTTTGTATGTATATGTATATCTGAATTTACCTGTTCTGGGCGACACAGTTGAATTTTGCTATTTTCAAATAGCTAAAACATAACGAGATTGATCGTTATTTACCTATTAAAAACTATTATTAGATTATTGTCCATATGCTACCATTGAATAGCTCATTAGATGAGCACTCAGAATATGATGTTATATACAGGGTGTTCCATTTAAAAAAAAAAGAGTTTTAGTCATTGTGCTTATTTTGACTAGGACTGAGATATCTCGGTAGTTTTCATACTGGAATAAGTAGGTGTTCTGAAAGGACGTTTAGACATTAATGAATTTCATTGAGTTTTAGATAAGACTGTTTTATTGTGTGTGACTTGAATTTTAAAATTTTGGTGTTTTTGATGGAAGGTGTAGAAATATACAACTTCAGAAATACAAAAAAAGTCATTGCACATTAATAAATTGTGGTTATAATTGAAAAGCAAATCCTTGCAAAAAAAAATGATGGCAATGCTTAAAATGTTTAGTGAAAATTGAGAATGTGCTCTTCACTTGAATACCATCCTTGGGAGTTGACTGGAAGTAATTTGAGCAATCCTGAGCATATACCTAATTTGTGTGCGCGCTCATTCATAGTTTTTTTTTTAAGTCTGCAATACAAGGTTACAAAAATTGCAACCTTGTGAATATTAAACATTGATGAATTGTGTTTATAATTGAAAAGCAAATGCTTGCAAAAAAAATATGGCAATGCTTAAAAAGTTAGAAAATTGAGAATGTGCTCTTCATTTGTGTAGCACCCTTGGGGGTTGCCTGGAAGTAATTTGAGCAATCCTAAGCATATACCCAATTTGTGTGTGCGCTCATTCATAGTTTTTTTTAGTCTGCAATACAAGGTTACAAAAATTGTAACCTTGTTAATATTGGGTTATTTTAGTGATGTTTGCATTCAGTAATAGTTTATAAGAAGGTACAATTGTGACGTACCTGAAGGGCAATCAGCGCGTTAGGCCGTGGAGCGAGTGGAGGGTCCCTTCGAAGCAGTGACGAGGGCCAGGCTCTCGGTGTCAGAGAGTGGGGGGGTTAAAAAAGGCTCCACGTAATTTTAACCTCGTCGCTACTTCGTCGCAAAGAGTGGTTCCACCCTACCTGCGTGGGTGGACGGCAGACAGTCAGCGAAGTTCAGAAATCACGAACTGTCACAACGCTGACCATTTGGCGCCAACACCACCAGATTTAAATCTCGCAGTGAGAATAAAAAAACTGAAACTGAAATAAATGCTCGATCGAGAAAACGTGGGGGGAACAAAAAATAACAGGTGTGAATTTTGTAGTGTAAAATATCGGCGTTTATTCACACAAACGACGGACACCGTGTCTGCGCTCCTGAAATAAATACCTCCGCACGCAACCCTTTCACGCAGGGTTGACCCTATTCGGCCGAATATAGCGAGCTCCTGATCGCGCGATTCAAAGGGCCGACGGAGCGACCTTTCTCTTAGACAAGCGCAAAACACGTACGGCACGAAACACGTAACGCAACTTTTACACAAAAGAATAAACGATATGTCAATATGGAATTAAACAAAGGTCTGGCTCAATTGAGAACACAAAAAAAATGCATCAATATCTATATCTATGTCTGGCCTGTGTTCCTGGTATGTCTTCGCTGGCGGCTGGCTTCAGCTCCGGAATGGCGGCGGTTTGCGTCGTGGACGCCTATCACTCGATTCCGGCCTCCAGCCAAGATTATCGCGGCCTCCAGCCAAGAACGGGTTGGCTGAGCTACTTAGCCCTTACCCCGTAACAAAACGCCTGCAAAGCACATGGCCTTAGTAACAATGGCCGGACACGTGGCTTCACGAAAAGGAAAAAAATATCGGGCTTAATTACTTACTCAGATGTTATGAGCGTTTGAATAGTTCCTTGCCCTGTACCTGGTGCCTCAATCCCCTCAAGGGTGGTTAACTGAGTCCCCGTTGATTATCCCGGAAACCGGATGGTGTTACACCTATTTCAACAGTTCTTCTGGCACCTCCGTACTGTACACAAGGTAGCTGAAGTCTGCCTCGATGGCGGCGCCTCGCCGGCGAATTTAAAAATCGCACACATGGGAAACGCGTCACCACAACAAAAAAGTGCGAGTACGGTTGTCTACAGTGCAGGTCTATACGCCAATTAATTATTAAATTGCAGTTTCTGCCAAAGACGTTTTCGGACCGTTACACAATTATGGGGTTTGCATTGTGTGATTCCGTGGGTGTACGCAGGAGTGAAATGTTCGTGTTTTATTATTGATGCGCCGTGAAAGATTCATTGGGGTTCAAGTTATTATTAGGCTCACAATTATTGATAGTCGTGCGGAGGTTGGTGTGATTGTAGGGGGTGTTTGTTAAAATGCAATGTAATAAATTTATGATCGGAAGTATCGAGCGGCGGGCGGCGAAGTTGAAATGTGGGTCACAATTAATTCATAAAATTACAATAAAAAGTAAGCCGGGTGCATAAGAGAGCGGATAAATTATCGCAAATGATGGGTTTCTGGTGTTTGATTAAATTTGTGGAATTTATGCGGTGAATGCGTGGGGATTAGGGTATCCCGGTCTGGGAAGAATGAATTAATGACGAATAGTTTCCTTCCTCATTTGAGTTTGATAGTTTTATTTGTGCCCAATTTCGGGTGAAATAATCGAAGGAAAAAGTATCGACCGCGATATAAAGCAAAACTGTGTCCGGGAAGATTTATCTCGCTATAATTCCGTTAGATGTGGATGGTTGTGGAGTTTTATTTTATTTCGCCGATTCTCATTCGGTGTTTACGCGGTGTCCACTTTGTGTGGTGATTAATGGGCGCATTGAAGTAATATTTATCCCCCTCCTTGAAGGTGTTGTGTAACAGCACACATCTTACATAACGCACAACACCCCGGTGTGTTTAAGGTGAGTGTGGCGACTTAAAAGTTGAGAGACTGCACCGGTAGGGGGCGCCGCCTTGGGAATAAGGTTCCATTTATTAAATTCTCTCGACATATTCGCCTGAAAGGCACCGGACGAGGGACGAAACGGAAGTGCACATAATAGTCGAAAATGAAATCAGCGCCGTTATTTTAATGATTGTGTCTCCGTTTATTAGTGCTCTCCCGCTTCCTTGTCCTTTTCGCGGAATCGCGCGCGCGATCCCTTTGACATAAAGCGGGCTGAATGATTAGATTGGCGCTGAAAAATGTGTCTCGAGCAAACAGGAAATTGTGTTCGAGGGGGAGGGGCGCGTTTCAGAAGTTAAACAATAATTAAAATGGATATTAAAGTTATACCTTACAGTGTGGCACGAGCGCTCGCGTTGTATTAGCACGTTCCGCTGATGGTTGTTGAATGTAGCTCTGCGGTTGTAGTTTTAACCCGGGACCGGCACAAACAGCGTTTCAGTTAGCGAATTGTAATTAGAGGCCCCCCGTCGGAAATTATCTGTCACACGATACGGTTTCTTACCACTCGCGATGGGAAATTTGTGCAAAACTACGTTCGATCCGTAATCGAAAATTATTATTCCCCGCCGATGGTGTAATTTGAAGAAAAGTGAGAGGCACATACGTGTCGAGATATTCGTATTAGGGTATTCCGGGAATACGTTATAAGCACACAAAAGACGTCCACGTATTATCATCAGTCTGAGGCCTGTTTGGAATCGCAAGATGGCATTTTCGGATGGAATATATTAGTTTGGTGCGGGGGTGGGGCCCGCGGGAGGTCCTGTTCGGACGGGTTGTGCAGAAAAGGGAGCTGCGCTGGATTCGAATTAACCAACGTCTTATTGCATTAATCAGTTCAGGCCTAAGGCACATATATTCATACGTATAACTTCTGGCTACACTCTACTTGCATGATTATTCAATAATAACATGTAATTTCGGTATAACATCGGTTACATTTGAATATTCCACTTCGACTCCAATTATTCTAACGGCAAAATCTAGCCAGTTCGAGAAACTAATCGAAATTATGTAAATTAATAATCTATTCTTCTGCTAATAGATGCCTTTCAGCAAGAAATTACGCGACCATTATTCACATGCCACGCGATTTCAGGCCTCGCCCCTTCTTGCCAATTTATTATCTAATAACCGCTTTATTCCACATCCTAGAAATGTACATACCAGAACACAAACAACCTACGTGGCTGCAATACTTAAGCGGAGCCTTTACCAATAAATCCACCAAGCGACCCTCTTCATCTTACAAAATACTTTCCTGTATTCACTCACAGGCCGCTTCGAAACTGCATCTTGAAACGTTAATTATGCACTCCAAACCACTGCTCCTCGTACTGCCGCAAATAAAATAATTAACGACGCACGTATTGCGCTTTCTCTGCCAAAGTTTTCAACTGCAAGCGATTTTAAAAATCCATAAAGCACATTTTATTCATCCGTTCTCCGTTCATTTTATAGGCAAAATTTTGTATTCACGGGGATTCCCCTAGATGCAGTGGCGTAGCTAGACGATATTGATGATGTCACCCATCGAAAACAGTATAATCAACATTATGTAAAAGAAAAAATCAGCTAAGCCTGAAGTATGATTTTAATACAACAATTTAAATAAACATTTGATAAATTATAAGTCATTGATTATCAAATTACAAAACTATCAATCGAGTATCATTATATATATATTATATATATATATATATATATATATATATATATATATATATATATATATATATATATATATATATATATAATGTTACGTTTGTTTATTGCCCTACGTTCGGGACTACAAATGTTACGTTTTTATTTACTCTGCCTATTTTATTAGTGTTGAATATTTAAGCATTTACTTGTTTAGTAACTTTTTGTTCTTTCTCTTATCTCAGGTTCAATAGTAGGTTCAATCATAACTAAATAGAGTTTTGTTCAAATACTTTAATGAATTGAAAATAACCAAAAATATTAAAACGTCTAATATAAACTGAACCAAACAAACAAATCAAAAACAATAGAAAACAAAACAATTAAATAAATAATAAACTATGGCCAACATTAACAAACTAAATCCTATATACACAAGCCAACTTATGTGATAATATGACTCTTGCACTTTACGCAAACTTTCTACTTGCAGTTTTCTTCTTGTGGTTCCTTGATTAATTCGTCCTCTTGTCCCTGCGTTCTCCTTTTGATCCTTTGTTGATTCCCACAAAAGTAAACAGCTACTTTTGTGTGCGAAGTTGAGCGGCTTGAAGTCCTGATTTTTGAATATCTCCGTCACGGCTCCTATCTTGTTGAACTCCTCTCCTGGTTGACTGTCTTCTTCCAGTCCTATGCCCAATCGTTGAAACCCCGTTAATATTTTGTAATGTATTCGTATTAGTATCGCAACATCTCCACCCGCGATCCACACGCGTCTCTCCCACTCGCCAATCTCCTTGTTGATTATTTTCGACTTTCCATTATTCAATTCCCCAAGCGTCTATGCACGAAGTCACCTGTCACCCGTGGTAACCGATCAACAACCTCCATCCGTGGATTGCTTTGTATATTTGTGCATACTTGTTCATATTCACATTTACAATATTTACAATAATTTTTGTTAGCTTGTGCCCTAAAGATTATAATTCTATCTAAAACCTATATAATAATAACAATAAATCTATTCTAATTAATCTAAATAAATAATACAAATACCAAATACCACAATATATATATATATATATATACAGGGTGTCTACGCTAAACCGTTCGTTAAAAGTTTACGGGGTTGCCGTTGTCCTAAATATGTCAAAAAAATCGTTGAATCAGTTATCCTTATGTGAAATATTTTCAACTTTCTATCACTTCCGGTTCCACCAGCTTTCTTATTTTAAATGGAACACCCCATATATTATTATATTTTTGAATTTCCCGCTTAAATTGGAACATATTTTGTAAGAACGTATGTACACTCATCTCTTCTAGTTTTCAAGAAAAAAATGTTTTTCTAAAATTTTGACCTCTAAAAGGTAGCCTGAAATCTGTCTATAACTTCTCTTAGGAATAAGATAAAATCATGAGTTATATTTATAATTGTGCCTAGAGGATGCCTCTATAAGTAAAATAATTGGAAACTGTCAATTTAGGTAATAAGTGTTCAAAAACCAACGTTAAACTGATTTAAAATATGTTCTAGTTTATCTACTAAAACGCGTACCCGCCTATGGTTAAAGGTGTGCAGCGATAATATCTTTTGTTGTGATGGCAACGGTGTCATAAAGGTACATCATTGCCTGTTAGGCAAAACACGTTTAGGATATTGTGCACTGTACAATCTACGGGCTTCTGCGGCATTTCCAAAAGCTCGGCCATATACCAACACAATATCTGTTAATTCTTGATTAGAAAAATTTGGCATTTTGAAATAAACTTCACTTGACAATTATAGTGACAGTACCTGAGAACGGCTCGTTTGGTCAAAATTAGGGGGCATAAAAATATTTAAAAAACCTGCAAATTTTGAAAAAAAAAACATATAGAAAAAATGTTTTATATAACGAGTTCTACCAATGTTTAAAATTAACACACGTATTTCTGTTACACCCT
Source organism: Othius punctulatus (assembly GCA_951805005.1). NCBI lineage: Eukaryota > Metazoa > Arthropoda > Insecta > Coleoptera > Staphylinidae > Othius > Othius punctulatus. The sequence continues at coordinate 26,248,652 of OX638147.1, forward strand.
GTATATAGTGATGTTATTTGTTAGTGTAATTTGATAAGTTATATAGGAGTTTGTTGATATTTGTATTTAATTTAATAGAGTAGGAATAGTGTTAGTTAGGTAGTTACAGAGTTCGATAGTTCATTAGATAGTATTTTCGTAGCTAATATTATAAATAAGTAGGGCACAGTTAATAAATAGTTAATGTAATGAGTTAATGAATATGCTTAATTGCAATGAGAATCTCAAATACGACGTACAAGGACGTACGACATTATTAAAATTATGATTGGACATTTAGATTTGCGAGAATATGAAAAAATAAATTTGCAATTATACATTGTTGAATCGTCGTCATGAATACGATCCGGATTTGTCGGCCGACGCCGTAAAATTTCAAGTTTTGCAGAACGACGATTGCAGAATCAACAAACAATAATTGACTGTCTGACCAGAGGTTATATAAGGACTGGATGCACGGGACACGGAGAGTTGCGTTATTTTCCCGGTGGACACGTCGTTGTGTGATCGAAAAAGAAGAAAGTATTGAAAGAAGTGTTGTCAAGCCAATAGTTATTTCCGTTTTTAAGCGTCCCAAACAAATTGCTCCACGAGTGTACGTACACATAACCAAACAATTTATAAACCGTTATCACTCGCTGATACGATCCGGATTTGTCGGCCGACGCGGTAAAATTTCAAGCTTTGCAGAACGACGATTGCAGAATCAACAAACAATAATTGACTGTCTGACCAGAGGTTATATAAGGACTGGATGCACGGGAAGCGGAGAGTTGCGTTATTTTCCCGGTGGACCTACGTCGTTGTGTGATCGAAAAAGAACAAAGGATTGAAAGAAGTGTTGTCAAGCCGGTAGTTATTTCCGTTTTTAAGCGTCCCAAATAAATTGCTTCACGAGTGTACGTACACATAACCAAACAATTTATAAACAGTTATCACTCGCTGATACGATCCGGATTTGTCGGCCGACGCCGTAAAATTTCAAGTTTTTCAGAACGAAGATTGCAGAATCAACAAACAATAATTGACTGTCTGACCAGACGTTATATAAGGGCTGAATGCAGGGGACGCGGAGAGTTGAGTTTTTTTTCCCGGCGGACTTACGTCGTTGTGTGATCGAAAAAGAAGAAAGTATTGAAAGAAGTATTGTCATACCGATAGTTATTTCCGTTTCTAAGGGTCCCAAACAAATTGCTAAGCGAGTGTTTACGTACACATAACCAAACAATTTATAAACAGTTATCAGTCGCATCCGATATATCCGCATCTGACGTCAATTAGGGAAACATTTTAAATACAACAGTAGTGCAACGAACATTTTCGCGAGTACGCGAAGGGAATACGGAATAGCTGATCTATCATCAGTGAGGAAGTCTGTAAGAACATCTTCGTCAAGGAGAACTTTCTGACGACTTTGCAGGGGATTACCGAGGACATATTCCTGGAGAAGGAGACCGTAGCCAGATCATCAACACAGGAGGAACGAGCGCTGGACATCACCATCATTAGAATTAGTATTTGCAGCACCGAGGAATTGAATTTCGCTTAATTTAATAGACTACAGCCAGGAGGACCGACTGTCATTACAAGTTTCCGGTACACAAAAGGTTTCTAGAAGTTTTCAGCTAAAAAAATTATCTCCATCAGTACCATGGACGCATAATTTCAATTACAAAAATCAAGAATGTTTCGTATATTTCATTACAAATTGTTGAACGATCCACTTACCTTGGTGTTAGTTTTTAGATATCTTTTAAAGGCAATAATTAAAATAATCCAGCGTTACGGTTACTGTCACGATATTTTCACATCACAATACCCAATACGAAATGAGCAGCCGACAGCATCTATTCTCTAGACTAGACTACTCAGTCTCACTCAGCAGTGTCATAGCTCACAGCACACACACAAATGTACCGCAGGTGTCACAAATTTAGAATAACTAGATAGATCATTCCATAGGAGGGCGCGCACAGATATGAAAAACCTAGATAGCTATATATATATATATATATATAGCTATAGATATTTTAAAGATTTTTAGCTGTCATTTCATTTCATGGAGTTTTTGTAAGATATTCATTTTATTCAATCGTGGTCCCCTGTTTGGGGGGTGACACTTAATGATGGCTGCCCCCGCCGCCCCCCTAGCTACGCCACTGCCCACATGAGCAATTTTTTGTGCCGAGTTTTGAAGATAAACGGGGCACCCAAGAAATTCCACCGCCCTGGCCCGGGCTAATAAGATTTTTTACGCCCCGACACCCGAAAATGTAATTGAAACAAATATCGGCGCCGATTTCGATGATTAAATTTCTCGCTTCTGTCGGAACTCCTAGCGGCAGTCCTTAAAAAGGACTCATAAATTTTATCGCGTTTCGTTATTACCGGACGCCTTTTATAAACAAAATTACAAAATTTTAATTCCCACCACGTTTAATTAATTTTTATCAATTTCCACTCCACACAATGTATCGCATTTCCCACCCACGCCAGACAGAAATTAATTTGAAAGCACCACAAAAAAACCAATTAGTCAATAGAAAATACCTCATTAGTTCTTTCAAGTAATATTACCTTCAAATTTTCTACCCCATTCAGAAGTACGTCTAGACAAAGTGCAAATTAAAATTTAAATAGTTAATTATGTTACAAGACGCTGAAGTTGTGTTTTGTATCATGAATATGGACATTATTTGCCAAGGCTCAAGAGAAATAAATAAAATCCTATAACATCTAGTTGTGAATGAAATGAAAAAAAAAAACATTTTAAATAAAAAAATTGTACATTTAACACCGTTTGGCTTCCTAAGATGAAAAATGTAAGTAAATAAAACAAACACTTTTCTTTGTTTATATAACACTGTTTAATAAAATTAGTGACTATAGTTTCGATCACGTTCTGATCATTATCAAACTTAGAGTAAAATAAAATACAAATAAAACACCTATTTATACCTATCTATAATACAGCTTTGTGAAGTGAGGAGTAAACGAGATCTGTCTGATCGTTAATAACCGGACAGGCCAAGAAACTATGATTTAAGTATTTAAATGGCTTTATAATGTTAGTAGAATACAAACTGCTCAAAATTAATAAAAAGCACTGATTTTTCGATTTTTTTAATATATTTAGAGTTGAAAAGTTTTGAAAAAACATTTTAAATATAAAATTGTGCTTTAACACTGATAGGCTTCCTAAGATGAAAAATGTGAAAAATTAAATAGGTGATTAATTTCAATAAAATTCAAACCGCTTAAAATAAATTTAAAAACATTGAAATTACGATTTTTAGAACAATATTTAGAGGTGAAAAGTTTTGAAAAAATTTAATCATCGAAAGTGCGTGTTTATTTTATCACATTTGTGTTTTTATCAAAACTTTCCAAAATCCGACAGATGTTTGAAAATTATATTTATAAAAATAAAAAGGTGCATACCTTTATTGTATTAAATATTGTAACATTTTTGTTAGCAGACAAATACCAATTAAATCATATTGAACTTTTTTTGTCCATGTACTTATTTATGAAATTTGGTTTTGTTTAAAAAATATGCCCTTCAGGCACGTCACACGTTTTTGGAGCCCAACGTGGGGCAATAGCAACAATAGCTATCGTTGGTATCATTATTTATTTAGCTCATTAACATCTTTAGAGGCTTAATTTTAAATAGACCTCATATAGTTAATTTTGCAGCCCTTTTTCAATTTTTGTTTTGGCCCTTTTTGCCCTTTAGAAAATTTTAGTGCCCTTTTTCAATTTTATGTGTTTTTAGTAGTTTGGCACTAATTTTCATTTTGACCCTTCAGCCCTTCGCAAAAACTTTTTGGCCCTTTGGTTTATTTCTGTGCCCTTATGATTGGGAATACATTTTTGTGGTAGGCCTTAAGTTTGTGCCAAGGAAACCGAACTGGGAGTTGGAAAATTTGACAGTATTTCAAATTTTTGATCAGTCTTCAGCATTTAGTATATTGAGAAAATTTGGGGTGTTTGTTATGTGAGTTGTAGAGAATTTTTGTGAGTTTTGTGGGTACTATAGTGTACACACAAGAAAATATTTTGACTTTAACGTTAACTTTAAATTTATATATATTTTATTGTTGTTCTTATTTGATACTTTAATTTCGTTTGATATATCGTTTTTTTTCTTTTGTGTAAAATTTGCGTTGCGTGTTTCGTGCCGTACGTGTTTTGCCCTTTTGTAAGAAAAAAGTCGCTCCGACAGCCCTTCGAATCGCGCGTTACGAATTCGCGGGATTCGGCCGAATCTAGTGGAGGCGGCGCGATAAGGTTGCGGGCGGAGGAATATATTTCAGGAAGCGTAGGCACGGTGTCCCGTCTTTTGTGTGAATAAATGCAGATATTTTACGCCATAAAATTCACACCTGTTATTTTTTGTTCCCTCCACGTTTTCTCAATCGGGCATTCTTTCAGTTTAACTTCCTATTCTCACTGCGAGATTTAAATCTGGTGGTGTGGGCGCCAGATGGTCAGCCGTTGCGACAGTTCGTAATTTCTGAACTTCGCTGACTGTCTGCCGTCAACCCACGCAGGTAGGGTGGAGCCTCCCTTTGCGACGAAGTAGTGGCGAGGTTAAAATTACGTGGAGCCTTTTTTTAACCCCCCCACTCTCCGACACCGAGAGCCGGCCCTCGTCGCTGCTTCGAAGGGACCCTCCAGTCGCTCTACGGCCTCACGCGCTGATTGCCCTTCAGGCACGTCACACGTTTTAGATCCCACTGGTCGACGAATTTTGACAAAAGTGTTGTCCCTTCAATATAAATGCAATTTCGGAAAGTATTTACTACGCATATGTACGAAATGCAAAAAAAATGTTGGAGGCCATTCTTTTTGGATTTATTTAATAGTTTTTCCACTATTTAGTTACAAAACACGTCCTCAGTTAAAGTTAGGTTAGAAAAATGGTACTGGTAGGTGACAATTGAAATTTGAATTCAGTATTGCTATTAAAAATCATTGGAATCGGATTTGCATCCCGAAAAAAATGAAGTTACACATTTTGCAAAAATTGAAATATCACAAAAACCTGAATTTTTGTTGAAGTTTTTGAAATCAGCATTTTTTTTTTATCGGAATCGGCTATTTACGTGTAAGGGACAAACATTGTGTTGACCAGTGTTTAACATGATATTGAAAAATGTAAACCACCAATTGGTAGATTAATATCGTTAAGTATCTAATTTTATAATTTTATAATGTTTGCACTATATATTTTTTTTGCACTTAAACCATAAATAGGTTTAATTCGCCTAAAATAAACTTGAATCACCCGGTATAAAACGAATTCATAATTTTAGTTTAAGTTTTTTTTATTATAAAGCGATTTTGGATTGAATAATTTATATAAGTTACGTATTGCACAAGGCAAATCTATTGGATTTGATTTACTATAGTTTGGTAATTCGAAACCGTCTCAATGTTTTCCAGAATTTCTAGTCGGCCCACTGTTCGTTAACTACTGTCGACCATTCATTTTGTACTCATAAATATTCCTCCCGGTTACATCCGTTACTACATCTGGCCCATTGTAACGAGCTATTGTAATGTGAGCAGGTAGTAAAGGGTGCATTGTGGAGGGTCCGATTTAGGGTAGTCAGGTACAAACGGCAGTTGCGTCTACAAGAGGCCTACGGCCACACGTCACTTGCCATGGCCATATTTGCAATGCGTGTACTTATACTTACAATTATAATTAATGATGGTACTAAACAATGGCAAGCAATTGATTTCGATGTAAGTAAACGTGTTAATTATATTTTTTATTGATAAATTTAATCGACGCTCAAATTTGAATTGACACAATCATGGAAAGTAACCACCGAGAAAGTTAATTGAAGTCTGTTAGATAGGGCTCAATTCTCTAGCTAAATTTATTTATTTCGTTATATCTGATACGTTCTCTGACGAACTTGATATATTTGACCCATATCGGGTCATAACTCAATTATTTGAACAAATCTTCAATGAAACAATTCTCAATACAAGAAATACAAAAATACTTTTGTCGTAATAAATAAAATTACTCCGCATCGTAATCCTATTAGAACTGTATAAGTATGATGACCTTGGAAAGTTCTTTGAACGTGCATGCAATAAATTACACGGGATCGCCTGCTTCAGTTCCCCTTTAAAGGAACGACAACTTCAATCGCTCAACACCTGTACAATAGCACAGATAACTTTTATTAACAATTAAAAAAAATCGTAGTAAAAAATAAAAACCGTAGTAATAATTTCCAAGAAAATTGTTAAAACTAATACGAATTTTTAATATCTAGAATTTTTTTCTTAGTAGTAATAAAAATATTTTACTGGCTATCGACCTGATGTAATTCCGCCAATTTTTTTTTTAATTGTGTTTCGTATTGTTTATCTATGCGAAAAATAATTTCCCCAATAAATTTACCAAATGACAACATAATGTTATGGAAGAGTTCAGTGCTGCCCATCTCAGCTTTTTAATTAAATTAACGCAAGTTTGTATCAGTATCGTGGACCCTGATAATATATTAAGAGAACGTGTGGTAATCTAGCTATAAATCTCTGGATGTTTGATGGTTAGCTTGCAGAGTTACGCCATATCTATTAAGCTGAAGCAGCGAGCGAGGGGCCGTTCCAAAATATGCTAATTCCTTGCAACGTTTCCGATAAATAATCAGAAGGTCCGTTGTAAAACCCTGACGTACTGCTCCCGAGTGTGTCTCGGCTCCAGCGTCCATATTTATCACGCCGTATCTAGTTTGCTCGCAGAATTATTGCGTTTTATCGTGCCTAGAACTGTGCCCGTCCGGCCCACATGGATACATGGAATTATATCTTTTAATTTATTCAAGCAACAACATTATCAAAAAAGTATTGAACAAAAAATACCTGAGGAAAGTATACGGAGTAACAAAACTAGACAGAGTGACACATGTGGACATCAGAAATGAACTAGAAATGGCAGAATTTTATAAACATATAGAAAATAGACAATTACAAAGGCTGGGACACCCAATCAAGAGAGAAGACAACAACCAAACAAAAAATATATAGGAAACAAAGACATCAGGAAAGAGAAGAGTCTGAAGACCAAAAAAGAAATGGGAAATTTTGGAAACATATTAAATAAGAGGGGGATAACCAATGCACAAGTGAAGGAAATAACGAGAAACAAGAAACGGTGGAACCAAATGATAGTAGAAAATACACAAAAAAAGATAACACAACTTCGACACCCGAAAGGGCAAAAGAAAAAAGATTATAATAATAATAATAATAGCAATTTTTTATTGGGAAATCTTTGGATTTATTGAAAAATCCCCAGAAATTTTATCATTATTGCGAAATCTGTAGAGATCTCAAATATAATTGAAAAATCAGGGATCAATGATAGAAAAATCTCTCGTAATGTGGCAATATTTAGAATTGTCTTGTAATTTTTTAAATTATAGTCAAAGTATGAATTATAATAATGTCAATCATTTTTTAATTTTATGATCACAAAATTTTCTTCTTTCCTTAAATTTCGTTTAAAAATTGGTGTTTTGAATTGCATTTTTTTATTGGGAAAATTTTGGATTTATTGGAAAATCTTCAAAAATTTCATCATAATTGCGAAATCTGTAGATTATCAAATATAATTGAGAAATCAGGAATCAATGATTGAAAATCAGCGATCAGGGATTACTTGTGCATTAGTTATTCCCGATGCACAAGTGAAGGAAATAGCAAGAAACAAGAAACGGTAGAACCATAATATAATAATATAAAAGAAAATACACGAAAAAAAGATAACACCACTTCGACACACCAAAAGTAAAAGAAGAAAGATTATAATAATAATAATAATAATAATAATAATAATTGCAATTTTTTATTGGCAAATCTTTGGATTTATTGAAAAATCTCCAGAAATTTGATCATTATTGCGAAATCTGTAGAGATCTCAAATATAATTGAAAAATCAGGGATCAATGATATAAAAATCTCTCGTAATGTGGCAATATTTAGAATTGTCTTGATATTTTTTAAATTATAGACACAGTATGAATTATTATAATGTCAATCATTTTTTATTTTTATGATCACAAAATTATCTCCTTTCCTTGAATTTCCTTTAAAAATTGGTGTTTTTAATTGCAATTTTTTATTGGGAAAATTTTGGATTTATTGGAAAATATCCAAAAATTTCATCATAATTGCGAAATCTGTAGATTATCAATAATAATTGAGAAATCAGGGATCAATGATTGAAAATCAGGGATAACTTGTGCATTAGTTATTCCCGATGCACAAGTGAAGGAAATAGCAAGAAACAAGAAACGGTGGAACCCGACGATAAAAGAGAGCACAAGAAAAAAAGAACACGTTGAAGTGGTGTTTTTTTTCATGTGCTCTCTTTTATCGTTTACCCCGAAAGGATAAAAGAAGAAAGATTAAAATAACAATGATAATAATGTAATCATTGTTCGGACATAAATTTTATTAAACACTGTTATGAATTGTGAATTGTTTCACACAGCAGTCAGAATCTTTTTATTAAATACTGTTATTAATTGTTCTACACAGCATTCACAAAATACGATAATTTTGAAGCGTAAAATCTATTTTTGAACCGCTCTAGATGGCTTAATTGTACAACTACTTTACTAATATTTTGTGGCAATTTAGAGTCACCATCTAGGAACGTGTCTAGGAGAAACCTGGGCCAGTTATGCGAGTGCAAAATAATTATCTTATAAAGAAGGCCCCAAGCAGTATTTTCTCGAAAACGATTAAACCCTCTGAAACCAAGGAAAACTGGGCAAACGATAGATTTTTTGAAAATATTCTGTTAAAAGCGGCTGAAAATCTTACAGCCGTTACAGTAATGAAGAATGACTTGTTATTCTATAAAATTTTCATTTTTGTTGGTCGCATAATTTTCAGAAACTTTGTTTTGTATTTTTCATTAAATTTTACAAATGGTGGAGGCGCCGGGCCACACGTGTTTAACTTGTAGGACTTGTTTTACGAGTGCCGCATTTAATTTTTTGAGACACTATCGGCCTCACCACATATTTTTAGTATTGTGTGTTGGTGTTGTACACTAATTACAAGGCACCTACAGTCAAACAAGGGCTGCAAACTTCAGGGGAAATTTTACGACTAAATATGTAAAAACAAATTCTATTTTTGAACCGCTCGAAATGGCTTAATTGTAGGTGTTCATATTTTCTGGCAATTTATAGCCACCATCTAGGAAAGTATCTAGGAGTAACTTGTGCCACTTATGCGAGTGCGAAATAATTATCTTGTAAAGAAGAATTGTTCTGCGCAGCATTCACAAACGACGATAATTTTGAAGTGTAAAATCAATTTTTTTTTGAACCGCTCTAGATGGCTTAATTGTAGAAATACTGTATTCATATTTTCCGGCAATTTGGAGCCACCATCTAGGAACGTGTCTAGGAGTAACCTGGGCCACTTATGCGAGTGCGAAATAATTATTTTGTAACGAAAGCCCCAAACAGTGTTTTCTCGAAGCGATTGAAGCCTCTGAAACTAAGGAAAACTGGGCAAACGATAGATTTTGTGAAAATATTCTGGTAAAAGCGGAGGAAAGGCTTACAGTCGATACACTAATAATCAATGACTTGTCTTTCTATAAGATTTTCATTTTTGTGGGTCGCATAATTTCCAGAAACTTTGTTTTGTATTTTTGATTAAATTTTACATATGGTGGAGGCGCCGGGCTACACGGGTTTAACTCTTTTAACTTATTTTACGAGTACCGCATTTAATTTTTTGAGATACTATCGACCTGACCACATGTATTTAGTATTGTGTGTTAGCATTGGACACTAGTTACAAGGCACCTACAGTCAAACAAGGGCTGCAAACCTCAGGGGAAATTTTGACTAAATATGTAAAAACAAATTCTATTTTTGAACCGCTCGAAATGGCTTAATTGTAGGTGTTCATATTTTCTGGCAATTTATAGCCACCATCTAGGAAAGTATCTAGGAGTAACTTGTGCCACTTATGCGAGAGCGAAGTAATTATCTTGTACAGAAGGCCCCAAACAGTGTTTTCTCGAAAACGATTGAAGCCTCTGAAACCAAGGAAAACTGGGCAAACGATAGATTTTCTGAAAATATTCTGTTAAAAGCGGCGGAAAGGCTTACAGCTGATACACTAATGAATAATCATTTGTCTTTCTATAAAATTTTCATTTTTGTGGGTCGCATAATTTCTGGGAATTTTGTTTTGTATTTTTCATTAAATTTTACAAATGGTGGATGCGCCGGGCTACACGTTTTATAAGTTGTTTTTTGAGTGCCGCATTTAAATTTTTGAGGTACTATCAACCTTACCACATGTATTTAGTTTTGTGTATTAGCGTTGTACACTAGTTACGAGGCACCTATAGCTGAATAGTGATTGCGAACCTCCGGGGAAATTTTTCGACTTGTAATTGGACACATCGCATTATAAGTTTATTTTATTTTAAATAATTATTCACAGCAATGGGATTGTCCCCTGTTCGGGTTGAAATTTAAGTTCGAGACCACTGTTGTATAATATTTCGTAAAACATGACGTGCATTGTCTGCTGTTCCGCCGTGAAATATAGAAGTATCCCACGAGTTTTACATCACGTTTTTCCGCTCATATTTTTAACCTGGGCGGAGTATGAAAATTTAAAATTTCCCGGGATGGGGCGCTTTGAATTATAGAAACGCTTTTAGTGGGTTGAATGCGTGGATTGCGTTATAGATTTTAATAGTGTGATTTTTATCTGGGTCGCTTAAGTGGCGCTCGCTTCGTAAACAGCTCCTGGGGACGCGTCATAAAAATTTCATACCTTGAGAACGCGGCGTGTTTTAATGTTCGCGTTCTGAAGAGGGGAGGGAACATTATTGACCCGCTTGATACCGGGGGGTTAATTATAAAACCTTTGTAAAAATGATTTTCGTCGTGGAGTAATTGTGCGATTTATTGGGAGGCGACCGGCCGTAATTCTGCCGTAATCATTGTATTTACCGGTGATTTATGGATTCTGCAGGGAATCGATGTGCGATCTATAGTACGGCTTGCAAAAATATTAATTATTGCCTGCGAGAATATTTCTTTGTGTAAATTTTTTGCTGTATGTGTGAACGGGCAAAGATGGCTGTCTCGCGATGATTTAGTTCGGTCCAGTTTCATTGAAAAGAATGAGTAATTTATGGCCGGACGAAAATTCATGGCGATTCTCACGTAAATGGGGGAATAAAATACGGTGAAAGAATCTTTGTTTTATTCATTTCTACGTCTGAAAAGCTGTAAAACATTAACAATGAATACCATCCATTATCGGCAGAATATTTATAGTGTGGGCGGGGATGTGCAAAAAACGACTGTAATAACTGGTATGTGTGTTGCTGGGGGATTCATATTCAAAATAATGAAATAATAAGCGCGGCGATAATGAGTAGTTTAATTAAAATGCCGCGGACAGTGCGCAATAATTTAGAGCCCTGTCGCGCTCGCGCGTGTCCAGCGGTCACTTCTGAAATAATAAAACACCCCCAAACGGCAATAACGGCGATCATCCCCAGCGCACGTAACAAACCGCAAATCGATTTATTCGCCATCTTATTATCCCATTAAAAACGATTCGACGCGAACTTATTTCAACTCGCGCCCGCCATTAACAACAATAATCAGTTCGAGTGATATAATCGCGAAAAATTATTGTCGACCCTCGCCGGTAATAAATGGACGAAAGTTTGAGCGCTCCGCGGGCATTTTTAACACGAACCGCTGGAAATAACAAGTCGGGGAAGTGTCGGGAATGAATGCGATCGTTTAATCTGGTCGCCCTTTTTAAAAAATTGGCCCGCAATAACGGCCACCGATTACTTTTATGATTCCCCAGAACTAATTCACATTATCACAACCGCTAACACTCAATATTGATTGCGATAATTCACCCGGAAAAAGAAGAAAGCCGCGAATTGATTGCGATAGCCAATATTTCACGCCGCTCTAATTCCCACTTTTGGAAATAATCTACAATCACAACAATAACAACAGTGATTTATTCGTATGGGAGTTTTCACTTTTATCGGACAAAACGTAATAATGCCGCCATAAAATAATAATAAAATATTGCATATTTTATTAGCATTACCGCGAGGTCACATTATGTTAATGATTACTTCGCATTCAATTTACCCCTTATCTACGCGACGCCAATCACCAGCAACTAGCCACTTAAAATCTAAAAGCTCAAGTTACCAAATCACATTACATCTACATTTCCTTCCACTTAAAACGCTTGAACCTTTCTAACTAACAAATACCAAATCAGATCGCAATAATGTACATGCTAATGTACAACTTGACAACCATAACAAATATGGAAAAACGGATGACACTTTCTTGATGTTATTTTCTGATAGAAACTCAATATTGAAAAGCAAATTAACTGTTGTTTTCGAGTTACGATGAAGAAAAGTGTGACGTACCTGAAGGGCAGTCGGCGCGTTAGGCCGTGGAGCGAGTGGAGGGTCCCTTCGAAGTAGTGACGAGGGCCAGGCTCTCGGTGTCAGAGAGTGGGGGGGTTAAAAAAAGGCTCCACGTAATTTTACCTCGTTGCTACTTCGTCGCAAAGGGTGGCTCCACCCTACCTGCGTGGGTGGACGACAGACAGTCAGCGAAGTTCAGAAATCACGAACTGTCACAACGCTGACCATTTGGCGCCAACACCACCAGATTTAAATCTCGCAGTGAGAATAGAAAACTGTAACTGAACTGAATGAGAAAACGCGGGGGGAACAAAAAATAACAGGTGTGAGTTTGTAGTGTAATATCGGCGTTTATTCACACACACAAACGACGGACACCGTGTCTGCGCTCCCGAAAACAAATACCTCCGAACGCCACCCTTTCGCGCAGGGTTTACTCTATTCGGCCGAATATAATAAGCTCCTAATCGCGCGATTGAAAGGGCCGACGGAGCGACCTTTTCTCTTACACAAGCGCAAGCACGTACGACACGAAACACGTAAACGTAACTTATACACAAAAGAATAAACGATCTGGCTCAATTGAGCACACAAAAAAATTATATCAATATATTGGGATCTGGCCTGTGTTTCCTGGTGGTCTCGCTGGCGACTCGCTACGGCTCCGGGAGGGCGACGGCTTGCGTCGTAGACGCCTGGTGCTCGAATCGCGGCCTCCAGCCAAGAATGTTCTGGTCGAGCTGCTTAGCCCGTAGTTAAACGCCTACAAAGCACATGGCCTTAGTCAAAATGGCCGGACACGTGGCTTCAAGAAACGGAAAAGAAATAACTACTTACTCAGGTGTTATGAGCGTTTTAGTTCTCTGCCCCGTACTCGGTGCCTCAATCCCCTCAAGGGTGGTTAGCTGAGAACCGTTGATTATTCCCGTAAACCGGATGGTGATACCCTTATCTTCAACGGTCCTTCTGGCACGGTCTGTACTGGACACGAGTCAATTGAGTTCTGCTCATGGCGGCGTCTCGCCGGCGAATTTAAAAATCGCTCACAGGGGAAACGCGTCACCACAACAAAAAAAAAAATGCGAGCACGGTTGTCTACCGTGCAGGTCTATACGCCAATTAATTATTAAAGTGCAGTTTCTGCCAACGCTATTTCTGGACCGTTACAAAAGTTAGACTTTTCAATATGTTCAATTTAAAATTATTGTATGTGTCGATGCCATTAGTATATTGATTAAGGGTTGGAGTAAGAGTATAAGAGTAAGTGGTAATTTAGAATCGTGGCGATATACAAGATGGATGAGGAATTAATAATCCACTCCATTAGTTATTCTAATACAAAGGATTTATGTGGTAAAGGTGTGATTGTATCAAGTGCACCAAAAATATAACAACAGCCTGAAGAATGGGGCTCTGTGCAAACGCGGGCTGAATACCGGTTCACGTGCCAATATTTAACAGGCTTGCTCATTCGCGAGCGATACGCAAGTATGTAATTAAATGTACATTTTGTATGACAGCAACATCCATGCGTAATCAATTGCGCTCCCAGAATTGATATTTCAACTGATGCAGCAAACGACTGCATTGGCCTGTCCACATCAAAAGCTCGCTGTTAGAATGGCAATGTTCTGTTATTGTAGCTGTGGTTAATAGTTAAGCCTCCTTTTTTTATCGCGATTTTTTGAGTGGCTCCAATTGACCATGCCTAGACCAATTGGAACTTCCCAGCATAGTCACCATCTCACAGTTATTGTGATTGTGGCATTTCCATTCATGGTCAAAGTTGTGTATTACTGCCAGATGTAGTTGTTCTATATGTAATTGGCAATATCCTAGTCATAGTTTTAAACATAGTTATAATTAAAGTTACCTCATCACTATCAAATTGTCGTAATTGGCAGTGTGATTCTCATTATCATGCATAATGTATATCTATCTGCAACTTTTATACTCATAGAAATTGTCAGCCTCAAAGTTTTTTTCGTAGTCATTTCTACAATCTACGTTTTTAATTGGCATTGTCATTGACATCGTCTCTGTCATAGTCATTGTCAAAGTCACCGTCTCATGGTCATTGTTAGTTTCCAGTCATTCAATGCCAGTCATGTCAAAGTAGTCAATTACTCTTGTCATTCTAAATACTATGGCACTGTCATTTCTACAATCATTGTTATTATTGTTATTGATATTGCAATCGACTCAGTCGTATTTATTGACATAGTTACCGTTTCGTAGTCATTGTTAGTTTCCAGTCATTCAATGCCAGTCATGTCAAAATAGTCAATTACTCTTGTCATTCTAAATACTTTGGCACTGTCATTTCTACAGTCATTGTTATTATTGTCATTGATATTGCAATGGACTCAGCCGTATTCATTGACAGAAGACTTGACATAGTTACCGTTTCGTAGTCATTGCTATTTTCCAGTCATTCAATTTCCATCATTTCAGTCATTTCAGTCATTTCAGTCAAAGTTGTCAATTACTCTTGTCATTCTAAATACCATTGGCACTGTCAGTTCTAGAATCATCGTTATCCTTGTCATGAATATTGACATCGTCTCAGTAATTGTCATTGTCATAGTCACCGCCGCATATTGTTAAATAGATAATTATTGACATATATTATATATAGGGTGTCCCAAATTGTGTCATAGTTATTTTCCAGTCATTGTCAAAGTTGTCATTTACTCTGGTCATTCTAAATACCATTGGCACTGTCATTCCTACAATCATCTTTGTCATTACCATGGTAAATGGCATCGTCTCAGTCACAGTCATTATCATAGTCACCGTCTCATAGTCATTGTTATTGTGGTAATTCTAATCATGGACAAGTTTGTCTATTACTGCCAGATGCAATTTTTCTATATGTAATTGGTAATATCCTAGTAATAGTTTTAAACATAGTTACCTCGTCACTATCACAGATTATTTTTTATGTAATTGGCACTGTGATTCTCATTGTCATTCAAAATGTAATTTTAACTGCAACTATCATTCTGTTAGAGTTCCTCTAAGTATTTTGATTGTCATTTTGATTGTCATTGCCATTGGAATTGGCTATAGCCATACCAAATTGTTAAAATAGATAAATATTGACATATATTATATACAGGGTGTCCCAAATTGTGTCATAGTCATTGTTATTTTCCAGTCATTATCAAAGTTGTCAATTACTCTTGTCATTCTAAATATCATAGGCACTGTCATTCCTACAATCATCTTTATCATTATTATGGTATTTGGCATCGTCTCAGTCATAGTCATTATCATAGTCACCGTCTCATAGTCATTGTTATTGGGCTAATTCTAGTCATGGACAAATTTGTCTATTACTGCCAGACTGCTAGATTACCAGATTACTGCAATTGTTCTATATGTAATTGGCAATATCCTAGTCATAGTTTTAAACATAGTTACCTCGTCACTATCACAGGTTATTTTATATGTAATTGGCACTGTGATTCTAATTGTCATTGAAAATGTAATTCTAACTGCAATTTTCATTCTCTTAGACTTTCTCTAATTATTTTGATTGTCATTTTGATTGTCATTGCCGTTGGAATTGACTATAGCCATACCAAATTATTAAAATAGATAAATATTGACATAAATTATATACAGGGTGTCCCAAATTGAGTCATAGTCATTGTTTTCGAAATGTAATTCTAACTGCAACTTTCATTATCTTAGATTTTGTCAGTTTCTAAGTTTTTTTATTGTAATTTTAGTTGTCATTGCCATTGGCATTTGGCATAGTGATACCAAATTATTAAAATCGATAAATATTGGCATATGGGGTGTCCCAGGGTGAGTAGGCCATCATGGGTATTTTTCTTATTAAATTAGATAGAGATTCGGTTAAATAGTCAATGTTTTGAGCGTTGGAACGCCTTTGAGCCTTAGAGAAAGTTTCAAAAATCTGAACAGTTTGCATATTATTCTAAGAAAACTGAAAATCGCAATTTTATTTAAAGTCAAATATTTTGAAAATCCTACCTATTAATCCTACCTACCTATAAGTTATGCAAAAGTGTATCGGACAAGAGTTACTTGAGTTGATTAAACACACTTTAAAATGATGTCAAAATAAAATTCATTGTGGCGGTTTTCGAAGTAGTTAAAGCATCTTCCTTATTAAAATAAGGAAAATAATTAAATAATAGGCTAAAGCCTACTCAATTTGGGACACCCTGTATATGCTGTATCTTTTGTATCCTGAAATTTCAAGCAACTATTGTAAATTTTAAAATTTTACTGTAATTCTAAATGTAATTCTTATGTTCGTATTTGACACTGTGAGTCTCACTATCATTATCATTCAAGATACAATTCTCACTGTTATTGTTATTATCATTCTAAACGTAATTATCATTGGCACTTTCAGTAGCATTGGCTTCATTCATATTGAAGAATGTATATTTTATGAAGTTTAAGTTTTTTTCCATAATTACCATAATTACATAATTAAAAATAAATGTAATTATAATATATATATATATATATATATATATATATATATATATATATATATATATATATATATATATATATATATAATTTATATATTTAAGGTTGTAAGTCTTAAGTTTTAATAAGACTTGCTGGCATTTGTTTATTTATTTTATTATTTATTTTTATCGCCTGACTTGTTTCGGTTATAAAAAAACATCTTCCAATTAGACATCTATATCTTTCAAATTTCAAAATATAATTCAACTAAGTTCAGGATATATACACATCAAATACATATGCCTCTCAAGAAAGCCATAAAAATAAATAATAAAATTATTATCATGGTCATTATGCCATTGTCATTGTAAGTATCATTATTACTATCAAAGCTAACGTTACTGTCATTATTACTGTCACAGTTAACGTTATTGTCATCACCACTGTCACTCTACATGTAGATAATTGTAACTGTTATTTCCAATGTCATTGTCGTTTCAAGTATTATTTTTGTTGTAATGAAACTGTCATTCATGCTGACAGTAGCAGTTATGCCAGTGCCATTGGCCATTGTCGAAGAACAATTATCTACATGTAGATAATTGTAACTGTTGTTCCCAATGTCATTGTCGTTTCAAATATTATTTTTGTTGTAATGAGACTGTCATTCATGCTGACAGTAGCAGTTATGCCAGTGGCATTGGCTACTGTCGAAGAATATTTATTTTATACATTTAGCATAATCAATCAATAATCAATCAATTCAAAATACAATTCTCATTTTTATTGTAATTATTATTCTAAAAGTAATTGTCATTGGCATTTCCAGTGGCATTGGCTTCATTCATATCTAAGAATATATATTTCATGCATATGGCATAAGTGAAGTTCTTTATACAATCAATTTTATTTTCATGGTCATTATGCCATTGTCATTGTTACTGTCATTATTACTATCAAAGCTAACGTTACTGTCATTATTACTGTCACAGTTAACGTTACTGTAATCACCACTGTCATTCTACATGCAGATAATTGTAACTGTTATTCCTAATGTCATTGTCGTTACAAATATTATTTTTGTTGTAATGAAACTGTCAATCATGCTGACAGTAGCAGTTATGCCAGTGGCATTGGCCACTGTCGAATAACAATTATCTACATGTAGATAATTGTAACTGTTATTCCCAATGTTATTGTCATTATAAATATTATTTTTGTTGTAATGAAACTGTCATTCATGCTGACAGTAGCAGTTATGCCAGTGGCATTGGCTACTGTCGAAGAATATTTATTTTATACATTTAGCATAATCAATCAATAATCAATCAATTCAAAATACAATTCTCATTTTTATTGTAATTATTATTCTAAAAGTAATTGTCATTGGCATTTCCAGTGGCATTGGCTTCATTCATATCTAAGAATATATATTTCATGCATATGGCATAAGTGAAGTTCTTTATACAATCAATTTTATTTTCATGGTCATTATGCCATTGTCATTGTTACTGTCATTATTACTATCAAAGCTAACGTTACTGTCATTATTACTGTCACAGTTAACGTTACTGTCATTCTACATGCAGATAATTGTAACTGTTATTCCCAATGTCATTGTTGTTACAAATATTATTTTTGTTGTAATGAAACTGTCATTCATGCTGACAGTAGCAGTTATGCCAGTGGCATTGGCCCCTGTCGAAGAATATTAATTTTATACATGTAGCATAATCAATCAATAATCAATCAATTCAAAATACAGTTCTCACTTTTATTGTAATTATCATTCTAAAAGTAATTGTCATTGGCAGTTCCATTGGCATTGGCTTCATTCATATCGTAGAATATATATTTCATGCATATGGCAAAAGTAAAGTTCTTTATACTATCAATTTTATTATCATGGTCATTATGCCATTGTCAATGATAGTATCATTATTACTGGCAAAGTTAACGTTATTACTGTCAGAGTTATCGTTACTGTCATCACCACTGTCATTCTACATGTAGGTAATTGTAACTATTATTCCCAATGTCATTGTCGTTTCAAATATTATTTTTGTGGTAATGTAACTGTAATTCATGCTGACAGTAGCAGTTATGCCAGTGGCATTGGCCACTGTTGAAGAATATTGATTTTATACATTTAGAATTATCAATCAATAATCAATCAATTCAAAATACAATTTTCACTTTTATTGTAATTATCATTCTAAAAGTAATTGTCATTGGCGTTTCCAGTGGCATTGGCTACATTCATATCGAAGAATATATATTTCATGCATATGGCATAAGTGAAGTTCTTTATACCATCAATTTTATTATCATGGTCATTATGCCATTGTCAGTGTTACTGTCATTATTACTACCAAAGCTAACGTTACTGTCATTATTACTGTTACAGTTAACGTTATTGTCATCACCACTGTCATTGTACATGTAATTGTCACTGCTAGTCTCAATGTTATTGACGTACCATATATTATTTTTGTCATTGTAATGAAATTGTCATTTATACTGGTGCTGTCATTGACATTAGTATAATCATTAACAGGCAATAAGTACTTGTACTGTTAGTCTACAGGCCAAAAGTTTTCTTAAAAATACTATAAATAATAATGATTATTATTATAAATAATTATTGACATTAAATAAATTGTTTGAAAAATAACTATATGAACCCGATTGTACGAGATTTGCCATTATGATGATTTGATTATCATGATAACAGTCCAAGTCCACTATTATTCTCACATTAATTTCTATTGGCATTATCACTATATTTGCCACTGCTATTTGCAGTCATTTCCAGTGCTATCCAAAGTATTGTTTGAAAATAACTACATGAAACCGATTGTACTAATGACGAGATTTGTCATTATGATAATCTGATTATCATGATTACAGTCCATGTCCTTGGTTACTAGGGCTTACCATGCTTACTGTAATTCATAATACATTGTCACTGTCATTCTTAATGTTATTCCTACTCTCATTCTGACTTTAATTTCTACTGGCATTATCATTATATTTACCACTGTTACTTGCAGTCATTTCCAGTGCTATTCAAAGTATTGTGCCACTTGGTTAAGCGCCCAGGTGGCAAAACTTAATAAAATCGATGATTGTCCGATAAAATCGCCTTAAAAAGAAAAAAACCCAAAAATCAACTTTCCGAGTTGCTCTAATTGATCTTAGAGGCACATGTCTAGACCAAATGAACCATCCCGGTTCCAATGAGCACACTTTCAGCCTCATAGCTCCAGCGGTTCTTGATATATCCGTCCTCAAAATTAGGAAATTATAAAAACAAGAGAAAACAAGCTCTATTTTTTATACGGACGCTCTAAGATCGATGCCGTTGGTCCCATTAGATTCAGGAGACTGCAACGATTTATATGATACACATTCGATATACTTTTGGAGTAATTTATGTTGCTTTGTCGTTTTATACATATGTTATTGGATAAATTAACCGCTTTGAATTTGGATAACTCACAGTCACAAACAAATTTCAACTTTCAGTAACAATGTTCAAATATCACATCTGAACTTCCATTGATATTAGAAATAACTTTTTCCTATTGCTGTTGAAATGAGTTTTAAACCCCCTGTTATTATTAACTGAAATTACTAAAAATTTATTAATTGCATATTTTTAGTGCTAAATTTAAAAAGTTTCTGAAAATTTGACGAGGTTTATGTATGATGTAGGTGAGAAAGTCAGATAAATAAAATTATAGGGAGAAAGTAGTGTGCTGGCCACATCAGATTTTTTTATGTGCAAGTAATAAAAGCTTCACAATGGTGGGGTGGCTAATGCGAAGGAATTAGCGGCGAGCGTGGAAGAAAATGGGCTGTCACACTTCGCCGTAATATTTGGGCGTGGATGTGCTTGAGTGTGCGAAAGGGAAAACGGATAGTTGTAACGCCAATAATGATAATGAGGTGGTGGAATGGATTGAGGTGGACTGTGTTGACGATACCGCCAGGGGCAAAGATGAGGCGTGCAATATTTATTGGGACCGAGATGATTAACTATTTAGATGAAGGGGATTTGGTGGTGCGTTGGGAGTGTTTTATTTTTAGTTTTGTCATTTACCACCGAGACGGGTATAGTGAAATGCAATTTCGGGCGGGATGTGTCATATGAATAATGTAAATGGATGCCATTTTGTCTCACTTGAATGGCAATCATACATTGAATAAAATGGGCCTCATAAGGGCCTACAACACGCGTAAGCAGAAACTGGGGAGGAAAGGAGCAAACAAAGCGCAGACGACGCGCCGAGGCTCTTATGGTCGCCCTATGTTTGCGAGTCATTGATTTTTTTTATAAAATTGATACACCGAAGCGATAGAGTAGCCCGTAGTGTGCAAGTTCGACCCGGCCGATAAGATATGTTAGTTCATCCCGTGGGTATAGTCCAAGCCCCCAGCCTCGGGATCAATTTCACAGCTGCCCGAAACGGCATATCAATTGACAATGTCCGAGTGATGGTGCTGTGGTTTGTGGGAGTATTTGGAGGCGGCGCAAATAAAAAAGAATTATTAATTGGCATAATTACCAAGGCGCGGATTTCTAGGTTTTATGCTATACATCAATTTTAATAGCAGACCAAAATGATCTCGTATCTATACGAATTTCAGCAAATGAAGTAACGTGACAATTTTTTGTTGTGCTTTTATCCATATTTTCAGTTTTTAAGCTTATACTTGCTTTAAAGCATTTTTTGAGCATATTTATTTATTTGTGCTTATTTGCTTATTTCTCAATTTTATAGCATATTATTTATATTAGCTAACAATATATTTTGTTGCACATTATTGTAATGAGAATTCAGTATTAATATTACTCCGTTACGTCTAGAGTGCTTGGTTATCACAAAATCATCAACAAAGCGCGCGTGCGTACGTGATATTTGGTAAACAAAGCTTGATTATTTCAGTGATTACCCTATTTTTACGTGCACAGAACGCATCTGGGGCAAGTGTGCTATCAATTCAGTCCAATTTATCTCAATCTCCAGTGCGTTGTACTTGTGCCTTGTGTGTATTACGTGTTTATAAGTTTTCTTGTACAAAATGCCGAAAGTAAAACCTTCCGTCGATGAATGGATACGTAGACATTCTGAATTAAAATATGAGAACGGTAAATTAATTTGCAGGGCTTGTATCAAACCGGTAAGTTATATTTTGTGTTGCTATTGGCGTAGGTACAAGCATGCTTTATGTTGTAGTTTAACTGCGAGGAAAAATTTAACATAACACAACATATCAAAACAACAGTTCACCTGGAAAATTACAATTAACCACTAATCTGCAAGCAGTACCCTGAGTACCCAGCAAACTATTTCCGAGTCTTTTGCGAGTTCTTATACACATAATGAAAAGGAATTTTACTTTGATTTATGCAATACGATGGTATCTTCTTACATTCCGTTAAAAAACTAGATAATAGTATGTTTAAATCTTTTTTTTTTTACAAAAATTCACCGGTAGACATATTCCTGCCGAATCAACCATTCGCAAAAACTATGTCGATCAAGTATATAAACACACTATTGAGGAAATAAGAAAGATAATTGGCAACAATTACATATGGTTCTGTGTAGATGAAACTACTGTTTCATGTGGTCGGTACATCGCCCATTTAAGGATTGGAATATTAATCGAAGACTCCACCAATGCATTTTTAATTAGTTCTAAGCAGTTAGAAAAAACAAATGGCAATACCGTTGCCAAATTCGTTCACGATGGATTAACACTTTTTTTTTGCCAAACCCCATACCAAATGATAAATTAATATTGATGCTTTCTGATGACGTTGAAGGCATATTCTAATTTAAAAGTATTTTATGGGCAATTAATGCATTGCACCTGTTTGGCACATGGTTTTAATCGAGTTGCTGAAACGATTAGACTGCAATTTCCCCTGGTCAATGATTTGATAAAAACCGGGAAGAAAATTTTCCTGAAAGCTCCACTGAGGGTTGAAATGATTAGGGAAATAATGCCAAATGTACCTCTTTCTCCGGCACCGGTTATAACTAGATGGGGTACGTGGCTAGATGCTGCCTGCTATTATGCCGACCATTTCGATTCATTTCAGGAGCTTGTGTTAGAGTTTCCCGAAAATGTGTCACAGGCAATTAAAGAATGCCACAAAGTTCTTAAAGATAGGAGGGTTGTACAAAATTTAGCATTCCTAAAAACCAACTACCGTTTCGTAAGCAAAGCGATTGATAAACTCCAAGCAAACGACACAACTTTGGTAGATGCGGTTCAAATAGTTGAAGATTTTACGAACGACGTCTCAAACGTACGGGGATTTATAGGAAAGATAATTAAATAAAATGTGATGCAGTTTTGAAAAAATTGAAGGGTTTGGCGAGTTACAAAAAATATTGTAACGGGCCTGTTCTGACTCCGGTCGTTTAAGACAAACGCTGTTTTAATTTTTAATTGCGCTCACGGACCGCCAACGTAGGCAACTGCTATGCACACGTTTTTTTTAAACGTTGACGTGTTTCCGATATGCGTATAATTGTAATTCGGCTGCGAGGCGCTACGATGAAGCAGAACCTAGTCAACTCTCTTGGAGTGCAGAAGTGTCAAGAGGTCACAGTTTTTCTCTAGGCTTATCGCCAACCGGTTTCCGGGATTTAAAGCGTGTCCTCCATTAACCGCCCTATGAGGGATTGACGACACCGGCACAAAGCAAGGGAGGGTACCGCAGTAATCAACTATACACGCTCGAAACACCAGAGCGTTTTTTGGGTAGGGGCTGAAGCAACTTAGCCAGCCAGGTTCTCGGCTAGGGGCGACGACCACCCTGCCAGAGTTTTTCTGAGGACCGCAATTTAGCGACGGCATCCCCACGATTGCCGGCGGCAAGACGTTCGAGAGCCGAGCCCCTAACCACCAGCTACACCAGATCTATAATTTTTGTTCTCCTGTACTGTTTTAATTTTCTTTGATATATCGTTTTTTCTTTTGTGTAAATTTGCGTAGCGTGTTTCGTGCCGTTCGTGTTTTGCGTTTTTGTAGGAAAAAAGTGGCTCCGATAGCGGAATTCGGCCGAATTTTGGTAAATGCGCCGTAATAGATCTGCGAGCGGAGGCATTTTCTTTCAGAGAGCGCAGACACGGTGTCCCGTGTGTTTGTGTTGGTGAATAAACGCAGATAGTTAAAACCACAAAATTCACATCTGTTATTTTTTTGTTCCCCCACGTTTTCTCAATCGGGCAATCTTCACAATTTAGCTTCCTTTTCTCCTTGCGAGATTTAAATCTGGTGGTGTGGGCGCCAGATGGTCAGCCGTTGCGACAGTTCGTAATTTCTGAACTTCGCTGATTGTCTGCCGTCAACCCACGCAGGGTGGAGCCCCCTTTGTGACGAAATAGTGGCGCGGTTAAAATTACGTGGAGCCTCTTTTTAACCCCCCCTTTCCGACACCGAGAGCCTGGCCCTCGTCGCTGCTTCGAATGGACCCTCCACTCGCTCCGCGGGCCTAACGCGTTGATAGCCCTTCAGGCACGTCACAATATCAACAGTTTTAAAAGGAGATTTCATGGAAGATTTGCTGATAAATATTACAATTGTTCCCAAATTTAAATATGCACCGATTACAAGTGTGGATGTGGAGAGAAGCTTTTCACATTAAAAAAAATGTGCTCAGTGATACGAGAATGGGATTTTCTGATGAAAATTTAGAAAAACATTTAATTATTAGTTCATTTAAAAATGAGCAGTAATCATTACTTGTTATTAATTATTATTGCTATTAATATTAATCACCAAAATCTGTTATTAAAATATTACTTTTATCTACCTATAGTGCGTTCTTGTTAATAAAATTATGTTTTGTTTTTCTGTATTTTCGTAAAACATAAAATATGCCTTTTCATGTTTTTTCTGCGTTTTTGTGCTTATACTAATCTTTATGCTATTTTATATGCTTATTTTGTAAGATTTTTATGCATTTTTAAGCGCTTATTATGTATTTTTTTATGCTTATAAATCCGCGCTTTGATAATTACTCAAAACAACACTTTTGCATTCGTGAGGTCGTTAAGAAGAGGCGCGAATTTCGTAAATGCCGCCCCCGAATAATATTATGTGAATAAGAGAACAGAAGCCACTCTGAAAGTGTATGTGTTAAATATATAATGAAAAAACTTCAGCATTCTTCTGTGTAATTTACGTTTTAAGTTGCGAATACTGGCGGGACAAAGACTGCTCTTTTTATTTGAAACAAAACCCGAAGGGGATCCGTTAATAAGGGATACTGAGGAATTCGTAAATTAAGGAGAAACGTCGCGACTAATTTTTATACACGCCCCACATCAAGCGCAGAATTACATTTCATCCATTACAATCGCGCGCGACAGGCAAGACAAATCGCGAATTATGCCTGTTCAAATTTAATTGGGGGGAATCAACCCCGCCAGCTCCCAGGCCCGTCTTTATCTCGGCAATGTATGGCGAATATGTGGGTGAAAAATGCGGCCTGTTTAGAAAAAATGGCAAAAAATACACATACAAATGTGGGGCAATATAAACGTTGACTGGAATTAAGAGATAGGGAAGCTTTAAAAATTGCGGATCACGTTCGGTGATGCCGCAGCCACTGGGGCATTTCCCCTCATGTCCTTAGTTCATGCTAAAGCCTAGACAGTTTATATTTAATAACAAAACTGTAAACATTTTTGCACAGCCGGAGTTAATAATAACAGTTGCGAATTGCTAACTGCGGGTATAGGAAAGTGCGCTGGGAAGGGTACGGGTCCCTCCAGATAACCGTGATTAGCCTGGAGGTATCTGTTAACATCCTCGTAGGCACCGGCTGCTTTTGTCCGGATTACATTACAGCTAATCTATTCCACCGGAATTGCCTCCATTACCTATTGACGTTGACGCTGCCGCTACTGTTGCTATTCCCGTTCCTGTTCCCACTGCAGCGACACCGAACTAATAGCGATGCCTTCCTTTAAACAACGCAAAGTACAAATTACGTGGCGCAGGAGGATAAACAACAAACGCCGCCGAATTGTCAACCACTCCACGCAATCCCAACTAATGTAGAACGCATTAAATAAATTTCGCGGCATTACACGCTGCTTATCATTCTTATAATTCATTTTATACATAATAACAAAGATAAACATAAATCACCCGCAGGAACAATTCCCCACGCAAAATATAAATATGTCAGAAAGCTTTCAGGTTGATATATACCAGCGCAAGACTTGTATTTTCGCCCATCTTACTCTAAACACGCCGTTGACCTCAAAACACCATGTCAATAATCACACATACAAATCAAACCACCACACCATCATGGGACTGATATATAATATAATAAATCAATTAGTTAACATATATTTATGATACATCCTCTACATCTCACACAATTGACAATTTTTGCAACGACCACATATGCACGTATATCTATGTAAAAATATTCTAATAGTGCAATAAAATTAAAGTTAAAGGAACAATAAAACACATGGTTGACTTTCACTGATTTTGATAGATTTCTCTACACTTTTTTCTTCCTCACGACCATTTTCAAGAGTTATACATGATTTCTGACGGGCCCCCTTTATTTAATGCTAACGATACCTTGTTTGATGGTATTCTGTAGATCCAATGTTAGTAGATAGGCAATGAGAGATTCTGGACCAATTTCCCATAAGGCTTTACATAGGGGTCTAAATTAAACCGATCCACAACAATATCACCACGATACACAACAATCAATTCATGTTAAAATCAAAAGTTCTATGTAATATTTACGCAGGTATTTCATAAAATATGAATTTTGAAATTCGATGCGATACTCGAAAGGAATTCAAAATTTAGGTTGAAATAGAATGTTTGATGGTTTTCTGTAAATCCAATGTTAGTAGATAGGCACTGACAGTTCTGGACCAATTTCCCATAAGGCTTTACATAGGGGTCTAAAATAAACCGATCCACAACAAATTCACCACGATACACAACAATCCATCATGTTAAAATCAAAAGTTCGACATCATATTGAGGCAGGTATTTCATAAAATATGAATTTTGAAATTCGATGCGATTTTCGAAAGGAATTCAAAATTTAGGTTGAAATAGAATGTTTGATGGTTTTCTGTAGATCCAATGTTCGTAGATAGGCAATGACAGTTCTGGACCAATTCCCCATAAGGCTTTACATAGGGGTCTAAATTAAACCGACCCAGAACAAATTCACCACGATACACAACAATCCATCATGTTAAAATCAAAAGTTCTACGTAATATTTAGGCAGGTATTTCATAAAATATGAATTTTGAAATTCGATGCTATACTCGAAACGAATTCAAAATTTAGGTTAAAATAGAATTTTTGATGGTTTTCTGTAAATCCAATGTTTGTAGATAGGCAATGACAGTTCTGGACCAATTCCCCATAAGGCTTTACATAGGGGTCTAAATTAAACCGATCCAGAACAAATTCACCACGATACACAACAATCCATCATGTTAAAATCAAAAGTTCTACGTAATATTTAGGCAGGTATTTCATAAAATATGAATTTTGAAATTCGATGCTATACTCGAAACGAATTCAAAATTTAGGTTAAAATAGAATTTTTGATGGTTTTCTGTAAATCCAATGTTTGTAGATAGGCAATGACAGTTCAGGACCAATTCCACCTAAGGCTTTACATAGAGGTCTAAATTATACCGATCCACAACAAATTCACCACGATATACAATAATCCATCCTGTTAAAATCAAGAGTTCTACGTAATATTTAGGCGAGTATTTAATAAAATATGAATTTTTAAATTCGATGCGATACTCGAAAGGAATTCAAAATTTAGGTTGAAATAGAATGTTTGATGGTTTTTTGTAGATCCAATGTTAGTAGATACGCAATGGACCAATTCCCCATAAGGCTTTACGTAGGGGTCTAAATTAAACCGATCCACAACAAATTCACCACGATTTACAACAATCCATCATGTTAAAATCAAAAGTTCTACATAATATTTAGGCAGGTATTTCATAAAATATGAATTTTGAAATTCGATGCGATACTCGAAAGGAATTCAAAATGTAGGTTGAAATAGTATGTTTGATGGTTTTTTGTAGATCCAATGTTAGTAGATAGGCAATGAGAGATTCTGGACCAATTCCCCATAAGGCTTTACGTAGGGGTCTAAATTAAACTGATCCACAATAAATTCACCACGATTCACAACAATCAATTCACAACTGTCCCACAGATGTCTCACATGTGTCTCTCAGGTACCTCACATGTATCTCACACATATCTCACACCCCTATATACATAGCCCCACATTCTAGCCAGAACGCCAAGCCCGGAATTTCTAACGGGGCCCCTTTCATTTATTGCTGAGAGTAGCTTGTTACCCCATAGTAGTATCAAATATTGTCTTAAAGTATATTTTCTGGCCTTTTCGACGCAATATTTTCAATGATCTCACTGAAATCAACATACTTATCTAAATCATTTTGGAAATGCTAGTTGTACTTCTTTGTCTTGTTTTCAATGAATTTTCCCATCTGCTGAACCATCTATCAGCTAAAGAAACTGTACCTACTGTACAAAACAATTTAAAGGTGAGCCAAATTCTGACAAATATGAAAGTGAATGTGTTATTGTATGAATTAATACAATCAGAAAATCAATTTGTCAAGTATATTTAATTTGTCAATCTGTAAATATACCTTTTTTTATCGCAAATTGCATTCAAACGTCTATTCGAACTTATTTTAATTGTGTTGTAAATACTTTACAATACTAAGATTTTCACTTCTGATATGTTCTTCAGATGCAACAGGTGCACACATTACCTTCTTCCGAGATTGATTTTTGAGCTCGTCAGTCCATTTGACACTGATTTTCTGTTTGGACTTCAATGTTGTAATTATTATCATCACTATCCCTACTGCGATCAGAAGCGGCAATTGTAATATATTCATTTTTAGATTAAAACAAAAGTTTTGGATTGATGACGTCGCGATGATTTCGATTCTTTCTCAGATTTAAGCTTCGTCTTCTTAGAGTTGGACGTTTTAAACTTGAACTGTACATGGCACCTGATTTAATTTATAACTAGAAATGAAATAAACAAATGCTAATTATTTATGTACGCTATCGTTATAATGAAAAAAACACACTTTTCATATTCTTGAAAGTTATTGTGGTTTGCGTCACCATTTCATCATTTGTGAAACCGATTTCATTGTGGACTGATGTCATCAAAGATAAACGAGCTTGCAGGTACTAAGTGACTACAACTAAATTAAAAACAAACCACACATTTTTTAGTACTGGCGCAATGGATTTAAATTCATCGAATTCAAAAATTTCAAATTTAAATAAGAACGAATTTGAAAATTAGTGCAAAATGGCTAATGGAATAAATAATAAGAAGAAGAACAGTCAACACTTTTTGCGAACGCGAACGGGAGTTTCAAAATAAATAAATGAGTTGGGGCTATTTTCATTAAATTAATTCATTAAATAAAAAATAAAAAAAATATATATATATATATATATATATATATATATATACATATATATATATATATATATATATATATATATATATATATATATATATATATTTAATTATTAATCTTTATTAATGCTATCGACCCGAGGAGGGGTCTTTCATCCCAAAATGAAATATTAAATGATAAATGATAAAAATGATTAAATGATATATCATTAAATGAACAAGCAGTTTAAAAAGCGAAATTTAAAATATCAATTTGTTCTTTTGTATTTATACAAAGTGATGAGTAATGCGAAGTGATAATCGCTGCGTAACCCCTTTTACGGATATACAAGGTGATTCAAAAGGTATGGTCTAAACTTACGGGTGTGATGTGGGATACAATACGAGGAAACAAAAAGTTAAAAAACCTATGACTTATTTTCAACCGTTATCTAGTTATAGAGGATTTCTTTGTTTTTATCATTCTGTTAAGTCACGTAATAATTAAAAAATCAGCCAAACAAATGGTAATTTGTTATGACGCAATTGCCATTTTAGTATCACTAATTACACCAACATGTTTGGACCCCACCTTTTGAATCACCCTGTATGTCAAATTTAATTAAAAACTGTCGAAATCTGCCAATATTTCATATTTCAACACATATTTAAATTTCAATATTTCAACACATTATTGTTTCTCCCCTTTTCTAAGATGTACTTTCATTTATTAAATTTGACTCTGCACAAAAGACTATGTATGTGTGCAAGAAAGTTGTTGATTTGCCCTTTCAGTTACGGAATTATGGTTAAATTCTGATTGAGAATTTTATAATCATGTTTCACGGTCTAGATTCTCAAATAGTTGAAATATTATGATTGGATAAGTTTTCGCAAGCGAGTTATTGTAAAACAAATCTAAAAACAAAATGCATTTTTACTATCTACAAGAGAGCACATTTTGGCAACATAACTGGTGGAAGCGCCGGGAATCGTTTATCGTATATCTATGTAAAAATATTCTAATATTACAATAAATATGATTAAAAAATGTTATATTTTGTACTCCTTCTAGCTGAGTTGAGTGTAGCCACGAAATTTTGACGAATGCTTAAAAACAAAAATATTACAATTTATTTTACAAATGGTGGAGGCGCCGGGACAAGCAACACTAAAAGAAAATAATTACATAGTTTGGATGATTTTTTTAAGGGAAATCTTTCATGGAACCCTTCTATCGTTCATGTGAGAACCAACATTATGTGTAAACAACGAATTTGAGTAAAACATTGCTATTGCATAAGTATACAGTCCTAGTCTTTTAAAGTGTTGCAAGACGATATCTCGAAAACGGTTTAAAATGATTTCTTGAAATTTTTGTGAGGTAATCAGGAGATGGGGCGACATATTTAAACATTTTTTTGCATTTTCCCCTTTCTCTATTTTCAGTTTGGGGGGTGGGGGGTTACTTCAGAATTTTACTTGGAATTATGTACTTTGATTTATTAAATATGAATCCACGTAAAACACTATGTATGTGTACAAGAAAGTTTTTGATTTGCTCTGTTAGTTACGGAATTATGGTTAAATTTTGATTGAGAATTTTATAATCATGTTTCACAGACGCCGCGCCTCGATTTTCAAAGAGTTGCAATATTGGATAAGTTTTCGCAAGGGAGTTAATATAAAACAAATCCTAAAACAAAATGCATTTTTACTACCTGCACATTTTGATTGGCAGCATAACTGGTGAAAGCGCCGGGAATCGTTTCTCAAAGGAGCATATTATTGTTATTGGATAAGTTTGCACAAAGGAGGTTAATTTAAAATAAATGTTGGAAACACATTGCAGCGTTTTTACTATTTTTAAGCAAGCATATTTTTACGTGTTCCACAAATGGCGGAAGTGCCGTGAATCGTTCCTCAAAGAGCCAGATTATTGTGATTGGATAAGTTTGCACAAACGGGTATAATGTAAAATAATTCTTTTAGCAAAATGCATTTTTATGAGTTATACGGAAGCATATTTTTATAGCTAGCACATCCTTCCTCATAGAGACAGATTATTACGATTGCACAAGTTTGCACAAAAGTAGAAACAAGTATAACAACGTATCTGAGTTTAGTACAAATCCCTATAATACTTTTCAACTTGAATTTTTCCGAAACCGTTTCAAATTTTTATTCTATTATAAACTTACTGTTTTTTCGTTTGTTTTCGCTTTGCTCTTCACGTTCACGTTTCATGGCACGAGATAATGAAGACAATAATGAAAGTCAGATTTTTATAATAAAATAAGTATTTGAAGAGTTTTAGAGAAAATTCAAGTAAAGAAGGTTATTAGAGATTTGTAGATGTGTGTACAGCGACGGACTCTGGGAATGGCGCGCTCAGTAAGATCGAGTAGTCTGCTATCAGTAGAGAAGTTATGCGAGATGTGCATAACGTTTTGTAAAATATGGGACGGATAAATGGTGACATACCACATAATATATGAGGGACGGATAATTTGTTTTGCTCATCAAAAAAGAGAGGTTATGTGAGAGCGAGTGAGACGCGTTGACAAGTAAGATGAAAAATACTGGGGTAAGCGGCATCGACGTGCATGAGCAAAGGTGAGCATATTGCGCAAATTATTATAATTTTTTAATTTATGTCTCCCATGTAATCCTTATAGAGATTTTGCCGCCGTACTCTCACAGCTTCTCTACTGCTATCCATGTCTACCGTGACCTTACCGTGCGTGACCAGACAAGGATTACAAATGCTCGCTCTTACGAAGCGCGTCATTC
This sequence comes from Othius punctulatus, assembly GCA_951805005.1. Taxonomy (NCBI): domain Eukaryota; kingdom Metazoa; phylum Arthropoda; class Insecta; order Coleoptera; family Staphylinidae; genus Othius; species Othius punctulatus. The sequence continues at coordinate 26,280,911 of OX638147.1, forward strand.
TCTGAGTCCGTGGCTGCACATCAAAATGTTCTAGAAATGTAATATAGTTAATGACTTCATTGCATAATACATTTTAAGCAAAATTATTACTAAATCTGTTTGCTTTCATGATAATCATGATAATCATGATAATCATGTAGGTGTACGGAATGAGGGTGGTTTTCAGACGGGCCGTAACATTTTTACTATTTCTTCCTCGTAAATCGGGGGAGGCGACGCATTAATCCCCGCGCTTTAACGGCCGGCGGGGAATTCCAAAACGAACTTGGGGCGCGGGGCGGCAGGGGCGGCGGGGGCGGGGGCTGTCGGCGGCGATTCGATCTCTTCGATCCGGTCTCGGTAGCTCGCACCTGTGCGACAGCACGGACAATTCGAAGCGGGCGAATTTTCATAATCGAGTTTAAAGCGGATTTATACGTTTTACGGCCCGCTCCGAATTGACCGATCTCGGCCGGATCGGACGTGCGAGCGCGATATCCTAAACAAGCGCGACCACGGAATTTCACGAAATTTGCCATTTCCCGGCGCGTTTTAACTTCCTCTCGGCGCCGCCGCGCACGACCGCCCCCTCCCGCCTCTCGGCCCGACGACGACCTACCCGCCCCCAGCCGCCGGAAAACCGAAAACCGGATGGGGAAGTGGAGCGCGTTTTTCTCCCACACACCCCCGCAAATGCGAATTTTAACATTTAAATCTAAACAAAATAATAAAGTGAAGGGAGAAAATGGGGCAGAAGTGTAGTGTTAATCGTTTATAGGGAGTCTGCGGTTTTTGCAAGCGCTGCAAAAATGCACGTTTCAAGCCATTAATGTTAAAGTGCACTACCACCAGCAATAAATAGTTTGCCATTAAAATTAAATCCGGGGCTGGCACAGTTTTATTTTGCCTTTAAAAAGGCTCCATCTAAAAAAAATGCATTTTGTTCCGAGACCATTAGATTCCTTTGCGAAAACTTCCAATTATAATAATCTGCCACTTTGGAAACCGCTCCAGGCATCCCCATATTTGTGAAACCGATGAAAATGTGCCTTAATAGCAATATACATGCAGCTTCTAAAAAATGGAAAACAAGTAAACGCAGTCTGCAGGATGCAGTCTCTCTGGACCTTCCGAAAATCTCCGTGAGGCGTTTTCGATTTCCCGCTCTGATGTGAAGTGGTCGCGATCTGTCGAGAGAGTCCCTCGCTCTGATGTGGAGTGGACGCCGTCTGTTGCCGGACTCATCTTGTATTTTCCTCCGATCATACTTATAGGTTCGGTACATGATCCTCCGTTGTTTGTCGCGTCAAAAACAGTGCGCAATCACTAATTACTTTTAAGCATCGTACTTGGGGATAATGTAATTACACAGTCCCTGTTGCTATGGAACTATCACCACTCACTGCGCTTTTCGCCGAATCTCGACCGATTGTTCTTTCTCTTAATTGTTTGCGTATTCCTCAATATAACATAATCACCCAACTGGCCAAATCGATATGACTGAAATGGAATTGAACTTGAAATACTTAATACTAATATTAACACAAAAATATCATCACAATAAATACTGAAGGACTTTTTATCCTGTACGTACAAAAGTAATTAGTCAAAAAAAAAGCCGGCAGTATTTTGTTCTAATTTAAAGCATCCAGAAGGGCGAGGAAAGTTGCTGGTCGGAAATTAAGTTTTCCGGGGAAATTGATGAGACGGAATTAAAAAAGAAGGTGTCGTTCGGGGCGATCTGGGAACTTCGGGGCCGGCTTAAGAATGGGGAAGGATGTAGTTGCCCGGTGAGTTATGGCCGGCCGGAAGTTGCGAACTATCAACTGCCCCCCCACCCCCCTAGGCGGCGGTCGTATTCGGCGCAATGGAGTGATAATGCATTAAATAATAGGCACGCGGATATCTGTGCGGGGGCGTCAGCGTGGGCGCCGCATAAACATTTGTAACTGGCCAGATAAAACTAATTGAGATAAGCTAACGCGTGCGGACCGCATCTAGATCGACCGAAATTGATACGTATCGATACTGGCCAGCCGATATCTGTGGTGCGTGGGAGTGCGTTTTTGGTGTGGCGGCGATTACACAGGCGCAACCACAAGGTGGATCAGAGCAAGTTAACTTGCTTACTTGCACGCATCAATTTTTCTCACCCTAAGCTCTCATTCGCCCCCTATTATTTATGTATGATGGCTATATATTGCAACTAGGTGCGGCCGTAGTGTATCGCGGGGGATTTTAAACTCATTAAAAGTCCCAAGTCTTGCTCGCAATGCCCACCTTAAATCTTAATTCAGTTTTTACCCCTGGCAATATTTCACACACCTTATTTATAAACCCTTCGAATGATTGCAACCCTGCTAGACGGCCCCCATCACTTACAACCCGCCGTCCTTCCTTTATGATTACATAATGCGCACCCTTAAAAATTGCAGTCAGACGCCCCAGCATTAGCCGAGTCCTTTTTAATACTTCAGGCCATTCCTTTCCCAACCAGCGTTACTAAGCATCTAATTTCATATAATAGTACTTGCATTTTTAAATTCACAATGATTCACAACTCCACAATGAAGAATAAGTGTCAAAATTTCATGTAAAAAATTAGTCCACGGGACAAAATATTGTTAAAAAGTATTGTAAACAAACACAGGTTGGCGATTATGACGTGAATTGATTTATTTTCTATGTTTCGTTAACCTTATGATGAATATGTAAATTCTTTTATTCATCCATTTAATATTTTGAAAATAATTGTAACGGCAAAGTTTATTTACGTGGGTTTGTTATACATGCACATGCTTCTCTCGTTTCTCAGATCATTTATTAATATGCTCTTTCACTCCATTTATCTACGGGCAATTGATATTATCAAAAGTAGAAATATTTAAAGATGTTGAAATATCATCAATAACGCACGACTACGAATGATATCTCGCGATCTTATCGAATCACATGGTTGCGTTTGTGTCCACACTAATGCCACTATAGGAGTTCCATTGTCTATGTTGATTGAGGTCAATTAGTAATTCTACTTATGACCAAAGCAAGTGCTCATGTCACAAGTAGTCATATACCGTCAGGCGTGTTACAAGTTGTGTCATATAACCGTTCCTGCTACCTTAATCGAAAATGTTTATGTAATGTTATAATATATTATTATTAGGAACACTGGAGGTTGTTAATAACTTCTCTAGTGATTAAACCAAACTTAATTTTCTCGTCAATCATTCTCTCTGGTTATACGGGGTTTTAATAATTCTACTTATTTCTTGTTTGCGAACCTCAAGCACATATTGCAATTGTGATTTCAAATTATCAAGATTTAATCCAACTTATTCTATTTATACTATTCTAAACGATTCTTCCCAATTAAATATATGTTATGTGCTCATTTTATGATTTGAAATAAAGAAGCCATTATTTGTATCAATTATGTTGATTTGAATATGACGGTATATGTTGGAGGGTAACACTGAATACCTTGATCAGTTATTATAGTTATGGTGAATACAGCCATGTAAATTTGCGATCACGGGCGCCAGGTATAATAAGTTTATGCGATTAAATGATTATGATGCCGAAAATGATTTGATTCTAGTGCGGGAAGTGATTTCACAACAACAGGTGTGTGAGCAAAGTGCGCTGTATTGTGCATCAATTACACCTGAGGTTGCTTCCTCTAGTTATTCGTAAACACGAAGGTCGCTTTAAACGCCTTTGTTACTGACAGGAATAGGTAATTGGTGTTAGGTAGTTATAGGTCACTTGGGGTTGATTGAGTACACTATCTTCCGTCAATTTGATTCTAGTACGGGAATTGATTTCAAAACAACAGGTGTGTGACCAAAGTGCGCTGTATTGTGCGTAAATTACACCTGAGGTTGCTTCCTCTAGTTATTCGTAAACACGAAGGTCGCTCTAAACGCCTTTGTTACTGACAGGAATAGGTAATTGGTGTTAGGTAGTTATAGGTCACTTGAGGTTGATTGAGTACACTATCTTCCGTCAATTTGAATCCAGTACGGGAATTGATTTAAAAACAACAGGTGTGTGAGCAAAGTGCGCTGTATTGTGCGTCAATTACACCTGAGGTTGCTTCCTATAATTATTTGTAAACACGAAGGTCGCCCTAAACGCCTTTGTTTACTCACAGGAATAGGTAATTGGGGTTTGGTATTTATAGGTAACTTATTTTATGGAATGAAAGGAATACACACTCCCTTGAATTTATAATGAGACTAGTTTAACAAATTTACATTATAGGTAATAATAAAAATTTAAGTTACTCTGTACCTAGAGTCACATTAGTCACATTATTGCGTAAATGCGTATTGTACTGGGTGTATATTTGGGCCTATAACAGGGTATTTATTTTTGAACTAGGGAAATATGGTAGCCATTGCATACATTGGTACTAGAGGCAACACTGGACGTGGTTAATGCCGAGGGCGCCGTGATAAATACTTTAGTTGATCCCTCTCCCAACGCAGACACATCCGTCTGGCATGCGCGCCGCCCCCCGCGGTGGTAAATTAATAAAAATTTTGCCGGACTTGCACAGCGCCCTTTATGAAAACACTAATGAGTTTTAAATTGTAAATACGGGCTGCATTTGCGAGAAATCATCGCGGATTGGAGAGTGCGGGCAGCACCGGCCGGCCACGTACTGCGAAGGACGTTAGGCCGCCACCGGCCCCGGCCGCCACCGGGCTCCGCAACATTAAGGGGGGCCCTACCCGCCCCCATTATCCGGCGCCTCGCGCGCACAAAGTAACAAAGTAACTAGCCGAATAACGGTTGCGACGAATTCCATGATCGATCAAAACAAACCCACAGAATGGCCCAAATTTGTTTCCAAAATGGAATCAATCAGCGTTCGCTACATTTTTATACAGGCGTGCAATCTATTTTTCCTGAGCTCCATCAAAACCCTCGCAAGGGCTAACTTCTGCACGTCAGACATTTTCGTTTTGCCCAGACCACTTTTACAAAGAATAGTCGGGCAAACAGCAAATAAGGCATATATGGGATATATGTATTATGAAAAAATAAATAATTGATCATTTTATCATTCGTTTTAATGTATTTCCTAAAAATCCCACTTACTATAACCCACGGCGAATAACTATCCGATGGTTTAAGATGAACGAGATACTATGGATAAGGACTTTCAGCTTTATGCGCATGCATTAAAATCACTCACCATATTCCGTACTTTGATAGGTTATATCCACTTCTTAATTAATTGGCACTCTACTTGGTACATCCACAGGAAACAGACACACGCGAAACAGATACAAATATAGATACACATTAATCCACACAACCACTAACATTTTATCACAACCACTTTATATATTTTGGCATTAATTATAACCTATAATTACAACACACAAAGCTCCATGGCGTCACTGTATGGCGTTCAGTAATCGAACAATCGAACTACGCTTATATCACAATTTCACTGCACTTTCCAATGACTCAAGGTAGTGAAGTGGGCAAGTGTTCTCTCTCTTTTCTTCCTTAAGTCTTTGTTGAAACTTATATAAGGATTTATACCGAATCAGGTCAAATTATCATTTATAGCGTACCCACCCTTGAACGATCATATTTTGCTTTTTTTGATTGTAAATTGACGATTTGCATCTTATTTTGTAAATTGGCATATGCGGACTTTATTAAGAAAATGTGCGTTTTATAGCAGAAGGGTAGTTCGATCCCCATCATCATCAGCACATCAATTATTATTTTTTATTGATCGTATAAATCAATGGCGACAGAAAAGTGTTATTGCGTTATTTATACTGCTCGAATAGGTAATAAAAATTCTAATCAGTGCAGGTATTGTGTAAAATGAAGGATATCTCATACTGACGTCACCAGAGGGCTCCACCGTACGGTGGATACAAATAGTTAACTATAAGAATGTTATGTTGAGCTCAAACTTAACATAAACGCATTTCTTAAGGTTACACATAAAATATTGCTGCAACACATTTTAGTGCGCATATCAGACTTAAGTTAATTCCCAACATTTTTATATAACTCATTGGGCAACTAATCTAAAACTGTATTTTGAAATTTTGAAATTTTGTACGACATAAATTATTCTAAATAATAAATGGTGGAGGCGCCGGGCTAAATATATATTTAAATCAAGATTATGACCCATTTTCAAAACTGCAACCATATTTTTAATTGTACATAACGAAAGCTGGCATATAGAAGTCAGTTAAGAAGACAGGTTATGTTGCACATTAAACATATCAGATATTTATAAGAATGGAACGTAGGCGTCATCACCTACACACGTGTATAAGCGGTTGCAGCTCGGATGTGTTTGATGGGCAATTACAGACCAGAGTATTTAAATATTCAACAAATTTTCGTAGACATGTAATAGGACTTTCTAATAGGACTGCTAATAGGACTGTTGCTACACATTTTAGTACGCATCTCAGACTTAAGTTAAGTCCTAAATTTTTTATAAAACTCATTGGTGCAACTAATCTAAAACTTTAACCTAGCCGTACTTTAGTTTTCCAATTTTTCCTACGTACACAAAACTCGGAATAATTACAATACTAATAACAAAGTATGTCTATTATACTGACAAAAGAATTTGAGAACTATAACTATTTACCATTTAGTTTTGAGTCTATCAGTAGCCTTCGCTATTCGGTACCTCTCTACGCTGTCTAGTAATCGTACTACGCTTATATAACAATTTCAATGCACTTTCCAATAAGTTCTGGTGGTGAAGTGCCTTAGTGTTAACGCACTTCTCCACTAGAACTTTTTGGAAGCTTATATATATATATAAGCGCTTATACCGAATCAGGTCATATTATCATGTATGATTGTATTTATTGTACAGAAATTTTCAATTCATCAAATTATTAATAATATTCTGCTGTTCATCTATAGTACCATAACTTAGGTATTAGCAGATACACACACGCATAACTGGTTGCAGAATTAAGCGTAAGCTATAAACGTCAGACTACATTTGTTATTCAGGCTCTATGCGAGAGATGTGCCGAAACTGCTTAGATATTAAAAACTAAAGCCGTATTGTATAAATATCATATTAATTACACCTTTTAAATACGTTTCAGTTATGTTGAACTTTACAGGTTATGTTGCACATTAAACATATCAGATATTTATAAGAAGGGAACGTAGGCGTCATCACATACAAACGTGTATAAGCGGTTGCAGCTCGGATGTGTTTGATGGCCAATTACAGACCAGAGTATTTTAATATTTAACAAATTTTCGTAGACACGTAATAGGACTTTACTGCAGTCAATTATATATCTATTAATTATGCTAGTAAAACTCTTCAAACAAATTTTATTTAATTAATTAATCTGCAATTTTACATAAAGAAAAGTTTTTATATTGAAATTATCAATTGCGCATTCATAAAAACATCACGCTATGCATATAACTGAATTTTTAAGTTTTTGAATTTTGTCTGACTTATAGTATAAATTATTCCAATCAATAAATGGTGCAGGCGCCGGGTTATATATACTTTTAAATCAAGATTTTGATCCATTTTCAAATTTGCAATCATATTTTGAGTTGTACATAACGAAAACTGGCATATCGGAGTGAGTTAAGGCGCCGATCAATTCTCGTTTCTCGCCTTATTCTGTTCTCAGTAACAAGTTGTTGAATATGCAACACATGTATAAGCACACGTGTATAAGCGGTTGCACATCGGATGTGTTTGATATAAGAATATTATGTTGAGCTAATTAAACGATGTATTTGATGTACTTGATATAAACGCAAGTTCTTAAGGTTACATATAAAATATTGCAGCTACACTCTTCAGTGCGCATCGCAAACTTAAGTTAAGTCCCAAAAGTTTTCTAAAACTCATTGGGCAACCCATCTAAAACTTTAACCTAACTATACTTTACCTTTCTAATTGATCTTTACGTCTACAAAACACGGAATAATTATAATACTAATTACAAAGTATGTCTATTGCACTCACAAACGGAGTTGAGAATTATAACTATTTACCACTTAGTTTTGAGGTTAGCAGCAGCCTTCGCTCTTCGGCGCCTCTGTACGGCGTTTAATATTCGTACTACAGCTTATATTAAAGCTTCAGTGCATTTTCAAATGAGCTCAGGTGGAGCGGATGGCGCACGCGTATACCCAATACACAATATTCACATGAGGCGAATTTTCATGTGAAGGGTACCACCTGAGTGATCAAATTTTGCTTTTATTGGGTGTAAATTGACTATGTGGTCACATTTTGTGAATGGCATATACGGCAGGGTTTAATTCAGTGTTTTTTTCGCTTATTAAGAAAATGTGCATTTTTCAGCAGATGGGTAGTTCGATCCCCATCATCATCAACCCATAAATTGTTATTTTTTATTGATAGTATATATTTATGGCGATAGAAAAGTGTTATTGCGTGATTTATACTGCTCGAATAAATAATAAAAATCCTAATCAGGGCAGGTATTATGTAAAATAAAGGATATCTCATACTGCCGCCACCAGAGGGCATCGCCGTACTGTGGACAACAATTGTCAACTAGAAGAATATTATGTTGAGCTATAACTTGATATAAACGCATCTCTTAAGGTGACATACAAAATATTGCTGCTATACTCGTAATCAGGAGAGGTGTGTCATGATTCATACATGTATACATTTATCTGTGGCACCATTACTTAGGTGTTAGCAGAGACACCCACGCATAACTGGTTGCAGAATTAGGCGTAATCCATAAACGTCAAACTGCATTTGTTATTTAGGCTCAGTGCGAAAGATGTGCCGAAACTGCTTAGATATTAAAAACCAAAGCCGTATTGTACAAATTTCATATTATTTACACCTTTTAAATACGTTTCAGTTATGTTGAACTTTACAGGTTATGTTGCACATTAAACATATCAGATATTTATAAGAATGGAACATAGGCGTCATCACCTACACACGTGTATAAGCGGTTGCAGCTCGGATGTGTTTTTATGGGCAATTACAAACCAGAGTATTTTAATATTCAACAAATTTTCGTAGACATGTAATAGGACTTTACTGCAGCCAATTATATAGTTATTAATTATGCAAGTAGAACTCTTCAAACAAACTTTATTTAATTAATTAATCTGCAATTTTACACGAAGAAAAGTTTTTATATTGAAAATATCAATTGCGCATTTATAAAAGCATCACGCTATGCATATAACTGAATTTTGAAGTTTTTGAATTTTGTATGACTTATAGTATAAACTATTCCAATCTATAAATGGTGAATGCGCCGGGTTATATATATGTTTAAATCAAGATTATGACCCATTTTCAAAACTACAACCATATTTTGTGTTGTACATAGCGAAAACTGGTATATCGGAATGAGTTAAGGCTCCGATCAATTCTCGTTTCTCGCCTTATTTTGTTCTCAGTAACAATTTGTTAAGTATACTTATGTATACAACACATGTATAAGCACACGTGTATAAGTGGTTTCAGATCGGATGTGTTTGATGGGCAATGGCAGACCACAGTATTTTAATATTCAACAAATATTTGTAGACATGTAATAGGACTTTACTGCAGTCAATTATATATCTATTAATTATGCTAGTAAAACTCTACAAACAAATTTTATTTAATTAATTAATCTGCAATTTTACATAAAGAAAAGTTTTTATATTGAAATTATCAATTGCGCATTCATAAAAACATCACGCTATGCATATAACTGAATTTTGAAGTTTTTGAATTTTGTCTGACTTATATTATAAATTATTCCAATCTATAAAAGGTGCAGGCGCCGGGTTATATATACTTTTAAATCAAGATTTTGATCCATTTTCAAATTTGCAATCATATTTTGAGTTGTACATAACGAAAACTGGCATATCGGAGTGAGTTAAGGCGCCGATCAATTCTCGTTTCTCGCCTTATTCTGTTCTCAGTAACAAGTTGTTGAATATGCAACACATGTATAAGCACACGTGTATAAGCGGTTGCACATCGGATGTGTTTGATATAAGAATATTATGTTGAGCTAATTAAACGATGTATTTGATGTACTTGATATAAACGCAAGATCTTCAGGTTACATATAAAATATTGCAGCTACACTCTTCAGTGCGCATCGCAAACTTAAGTTAAGTCCCAAAAGTTTTCTAAAACTCATTGGGCAACTCATCTAAAACTTTAACCTAACTATACTTTACCTTTCTAATTGATCTTTACGTCTACAAAACACGGAATAATTATAATACTAATTACAAAGTATGTCTATTGCACTCACAAACGGAGTTGAGAATTATAACTATTTACCACTTAGTTTTGAGGTTAGCAGCAGCCTTCGCTCTTCGGCGCCTCTGTACGGCGTTTAATATTCGTACTACAGCTTATATTAAAGCTTCAGTGCATTTTCAAATGAGCTCAGGTGGAGCGGATGGCGCACGCGTATACCCAATACACAATATTCACATGAGGCGAATTTTCATGTGAAGGGTACCACCTGAGTGATCAAATTTTGCTTTTATTGGTTGTAAATTGACTATTTGGTCACATTTTGTGAATGGCATATACGGCAGGGTTTAATTCAGTGTTTTTTTCGCTTATTAAGAAAATGTGCATTTTTCAGCAGATGGGTAGTTCGATCCCCATCATCATCAACCCATAAATTGTTATTTTTTATTGATAGTATATATTTATGGCGATAGAAAAGTGTTATTGCGTGATTTATACTGCTCGAATAAATAATAAAAATCCTAATCAGGGCAGGTATTATGTAAAATAAAGGATATCTCATACTGCCGCCACCAGAGGGCATCGCCGTACTGTGGACAACAATTGTCAACTAGAAGAATATTATGTTGAGCTATAACTTGATATAAACGCATTTATTAAGGTGACATACAAAATATTGCTGCTATACTCGTAATCAGGAGAGGTGTGTCATGATTCATACATTTATACATTTATCTGTGGCACCATTACTTAGGTGTTAGCAGAGACACCCACGCACAACTGGTTGCAGAATTCGGCGTAATCCATAAACGTCAAACTGCATTTGTTATTTAGGCTCAGTGCGAAAGATGTGCCGAAACTGCTTAGATATTAAAAACCAAAGCCGTATTGTACAAATTTCATATTAATTACACCTTTTAAATACGTTTCAGTTATGTTGCACATTAAACATATCAGATATTTATAAGAATGGAACATAGGCGTCATCACCTACACACGTGTATAAGCGGTTGCAGCTCTGATGTGTTTTTATGGGCAATTACAAACCAGAGTATTTTAATATTCAACAAATTTTCGTAGACATGTAATAGGACTTTACTGCAGCCAATTATATAGTTATTAATTATGCTAGTAGTACTCTTCAAACAAACTTTATTTAATTAATTAATCTGCAATTTTACACGAAGAAAAGTTTTTATATTGAAAATATCAATTGCGCATTTATAAAAGCATCACGCTATGCATATAACTGAATTTTGAAGTATTTGAATTTTGTCTGACTTATAGTATAAATTATTCCAATCTATAAATGGTGAATGCGCCGGGTTATATATATGTTTAAATCAAGATTATGACCCATTTTCAAAACTGCAACCATATTTTGTGTTGTACATAGCGAAAACTGGTATATCGGAATGAGTTAAGGCTCCGATCAATTCTCGTTTCTCGCCTTATTTTGTTCTCAGTAACAATTTGTTAAGTATACTTATGTATACAACACATGTATAAGCACACGTGTATAAGTGGTTTCAGATCGGATGTGTTTGATGGGCAATGGCAGACCACAGTATTTTAATATTCAACAAATATTTGTAGACATGTAATAGGACTTTACTGCAGTCAATTATATATCTATTAATTATGCTAGTAAAACTCTTCAAACAAATTTTATTTAATTAATTAATCTGCAATTTTACATAAAGAAAAGTTTTTATATTGAAATTATCAATTGCGCATTCATAAAAACATCACGCTATGCATATAACTGAATTTTTAAGTTTTTGAATTATGTCTGACTTATAGTATAAATTATTCCAATCAATAAATGGTGCAGGCGCCGGGTTATATATACTTTTAAATCAAGATTTTGATCCATTTTCAAATTTGCAATCATATTTTGAGTTTTACATAACGAAAACTGGCATATCGGAGTGAGTTAAGGCGCCGATCAATTCTCGTTTCTCGCCTTATTCTGTTCTCAGTAACAAGTTGTTGAATATGCAACACATGTATAAGCACACGTGTATAAGCGGTTGCACATCGGATGTGTTTGATATAAGAATATTATGATGAGCTAATTAAACGATGTATTTGATGTACTTGATATAAACGCAAGTTCTTAAGGTTACATATAAAATATTGCAGCTACACTATTCAGTGCGCATCGCAAGCTTAAGTTAAGTCCCAAAAGTCTTCTAAAACTCATTGGGCAACTCATCTAAAACTTTAACCTAACAATACTTTACCTTTCTAATTGATCTTTACGTCTACAAAACACGGAATAATTATAATACTAATTACAAAGTATGTCTATTGCACTCACAAACGGAGTTGAGAATTATAACTATTTACCACTTAGTTTTGAGGTTAGCAGCAGCCTTCGCTCTTCGGCGCCTCTGTACGGCGTTTAATATTCGTACTACAGCTTATATTAAAGCTTCAGTGCATTTTCAAATGAGCTCAGGTGGAGCGGATGGCGCACGCGTATACCCAATACACAATATTCACATGAGGCGTATTTTCATGTGAAGGGTACCACCTGAGTGATCAAATTTTGCTTTTATAGGTTGTAAATTGACTATTAGGTCACATTTTGTGAATGGCATATACGGCAGGGTTTAATTCAGTGTTTTTCTCGCTTATTAAGAAAATGTGCATTTTTCAGCAGATGGGTAGTTCGATCCCCATCATCATCAACCCATAAATTGTTATTTTTTATTGATAGTATATATTTATGGCGATAGAAAAGTGTTATTGCGTGATTTATACTGCTCGAATAAATAATAAAAATCCTAATCAGGACAGGTATTATGTAAAATAAAGGATATCTCATACTGCCGCCACCAGAGGGCATCGCCGTACTGTGGACAACAATTGTCAACTAGAAGAATATTATGTTGAGCTATAACTTGATATAAACGCATTTCTTAAGGTGACATACAAAATATTGCTGCTATACTCGTAATCAGGAGAGGTGTGTCATGATTCATACATTTATACATTTATCTGTGGCACCATTACTTAGGTGTTAGCAGAGACACCCACGCATAACTGGTTGCAGAATTAGGCGTAATCCATAAACGTCAAACTGCATTTGTTATTTAGGCTCAGTGCGAAAGATGTGCCGAAACTGCTTAGATATTAAAAACCAAAGCCGTATTGTACAAATTTCATATTAATTACACCTTTTAAATACGTTTCAGTTATGTTGAACTTTACAGGTTATGTTGCACATTAAACATATCAGATATTTATAAGAATGGAACGTAGGCGTCATCACCTACACACGTGTATAAGCGGTTGCAGCTCGGATGTGTTTGATGGCCAATTACAGACCAGAGTATTTTAATATTCAACAAATTTTTGTGGACATGTAATAGGACTTTACTGGAGCCAATTATATAGTTATTAATTATGCTAGTAAAACTCTTCAAACACACTTTATATAATTAATTAATCTGCAATTTTACACGAAGAAATGTTATTATATTGAAAATATCAATTGCGAATTTATAAAAGCATCACGCTATGCATATAACTGAATTTTGAAGTTTTTGAATTTTGTATGACTTATAGTATAAATTATTCCAATCTATAAATGGTGAATGCGCCGGGTTATATATATATGTTTAAATCAAGATTATGACCCATTTTCAAAACTGCAACCATATTTTGTGTTGTACATAGCGAAAACTGGTATATCGGAATGAGTTAAGGCTCCGATCAATTCTCGTTTCTCGCCTTATTTTGTTCTCAGTAACAATTTGTTAAGTATACTTATGTATACAACACATGTATAAGCACACGTGTATAAGTGGTTTCAGATCGGATGTGTTTGATGGGCAATGGCAGACCACAGTATTTTAATATTCAACAAATTTTCGTAGACATGTAATAGGACTTTACTGCAGCCAATTATATAGTTATTAATTATGCTAGTAGAACTCTTCAAACAAACTTTATTTAATTAATTAATCTGCAATTTTACACGAAGAAAAGTTATTATATTGAAAATATCAATTGCGCATTTATAAAAGCATCACGCTATGCATATAACTGAATTTTGAAGTTTTTGAATTTTGTATGACTTATAGTATAAATTATTCCAATCTATAAATGGTGAATGCGCCGGGTCATATATATTTTTAAATCAAGATTATAATTAGAAAAGTAAAGTGTAACGGCACAATTAAGCCGCACGCCAATGAACAGTACCAACTGAAGAAAAATAATATCCAAGATACCAATATAATTGGGGTATGGGCTTTCCCAAACACCCGATATAAATTTTCAATGCTTGTGTGGAGATTCACTCATGTAAAATATTAAAATACACAAAAAAGGCATAATTGTATAATTATTATGTATTAATTCTCCTTATTTATTTTTATCAACTAATTTGTAATTCAGCTTTCTCATTATTCTCCCTTATGCTATCTAGTCTAGTAGATAGGCAACAAGAGTTTGGGGTCATTTTTCAAAACGATTTACATAGGGGTCTAAACTCATTTTTTTCTGGTCGCCGAGTTGAGAGGACGATATTTGTACAACGGGTTGCCTTTTGGCCAAGTGTAGGTTGGGTTGCCTATGGGACGAAAAGAGAAAACAGGCTGTTTAAACAGAGACATGTTTCTATCAACCTGTTTTCGCTTTCTAAACAGGCTGATATAAATAGGTCTCTTGACCAATATCGTCCTCTCAACTCGGCGACCGGAAAAAAGTGAGTTTAGACCCCTATGTAAATCCTTATGGAAAAATGACCCTGAACTCTTGTTGCCTATCTACTTACGCTGATGGAGTACTTATATTTGAAAATATAGAATATTTAATTATAGTTAGTGTTGATTTTGTGTTTAATACGGTGGCATATATACATTTAAGTCTCACCCTGTGACTGCAATCACATATTTCGTGTATGGTAGTGTATGAAAATAAATTGCCGTTATCGTTTTTCGCGGATGCGCCGCAATTTATCAACGCTGGGTATTTTTGTCCGCGCTGTTTGGCGCCTTGAATATAATCGCAATTATGAAAGCGGCGTAAATCAAGTCCGTGATATATCGGGATATTCCTATTTAATGCGTTTACATCGCGCCAGAGCAACGGACCCCCATAATTCACGCTGCACGTGTAGTTGTCATCGCTAATGCCGAAAATGAACGGAATTTGTTGCAAGCGAAGCAAAAATCGCGCGCCGGTTTATTACCGGCGGGTTTGTTTACGATCTTCCCAATTTGCAGCCTTCGATCGTGACCAACGTGAATCGCAATTTGTGTTGCTTTTAACGGACCTGCCGCAGAAAAAAAGGGACTGAAAGTTATATTATATGGTGCGAACCGATACTTTTGGGAATTAACAAAAAAATAATGAAAGCGATAGAAGCCAACTTGCTTCTAGATGTACAGTTACATATTTTTCAAGTTCAGGAGTTTTCGAATGTCAATTGTTTGATGAGCGCAGAAAAAAAAACAGACAGTTAGAGAGCCAAAAATTTTAAATCATGAAAATTCTTGTTTGCCAAGTTTTGAGTATTGCGAAGTGATAAGCGTTGCTTAACTCCTTACGGATATACAATATATTCAAAATATATGGTCCAAACTTAAGGGTGTGATATGAGGTACTATATGAAGCAAAACTATGTTAATGAACCTATGTCTTATTTCCAACCATTATCTAGTTACAGATGATTTATTTGTTTTTATCATGTTCTGTTAAATCAATTCATAATAAAAAATAAGTCAAATAACTGCTAATTTGTTATGACCGAATTGGCATTTTAATATCACCAATCACACCTAAATGTTTCGACCCCACCTTTTCAACTACCCTGTATGTCAAATTTAATAAAAAATTGTCAAAATCTGCGAAATTTACAATTATAGTTGTCAAAATCTTTTAAATTTTGAACAACTTTCTAAATGTGTACAATTACCGAGTCAGACATTAACAATGTATAAAAATCAAAGCTTTAGCTGTGAAAATCTCTCAATTTTTCAATAGATACTGCCTGAATCTGTTAAATTTGGTAAATTTATAATATCCTAGTTAAATATGTAAACATCTATCAGATTTTTAAGTGTAACAGTTCACATACGTCAAATTCTCAATTAAAGTCGTCGAAATCTGTCAAATTTTCAATTGCAAATCTCAAAATATGTCAAATTCTCAGCTTCTGCTGTGAAAACCTGTCCATGTTTAAATAGTGAAAAAATTTGTCTATTTTTGATGTCCCAGTGCAAAAATGTAAGAAGCTATAAGATCGCACGTTGAATACAATAGTGACACAACATAAAAATTAACATTTTTCAGTAGGATTTGTTTTTTGTCATCAAAAGGTTGCCATTATTATACTGCTTATAGTAATTTTTGTGCTATGAATAATATTTTTTATGATTGTTTTAATTTATTTGTTAACAGTAAGGTTAGACATAAAATTATATATAAAAAAACTACTTTTAACAATAACTTTTGTATTGTGTCACTATGTCAAATCATTTATTGTCTTCTGTTCATACATTCGGTACTTCTGGTGTGTATAACATTTTATCTAGTATTTAGTCGTAAATATTACTTCGAAAATTAACCATGTCAATTGAACAAGTATCATCATACTACAAGAATGATTGTAATGTTTTTCATTGTAATGTTGTAATGTTAACTATTTAAGTGCAACAATTCGCATACGTCAAATTCTCAATTAAAACCGTCGAAATATGTAGAATTTTCAATTGCAACTGTCAAAATATGTCAAATTCTTAGCTACAGCTGTGAAAACCTGGCAAATTTTTAATTGATACTGCCAAAATTTGGCAATTTTGATGTTCCAGTATAAAAATGTAAAAGCTATCAGGTCACACGTTGAAAATAACAGTGACACATCACAAAAATTGCCCCCCCCCCCCCTGTATGTCAAATTTAATTAAAAACTGTAGAAATCTGCCAAGTTTACAATTATAGTTGTCAAAATCTGTTACATTTTTAACAACTTTCTAAATGCGTACAATTCCGGACTGAGACATCAAAATCTCTAAAATTCAAAGCTTCTGCTGTAAAAATCTGTCAATTTTTCAATAGAAACTGCCTGAATCTGTAAAGTTTTGTCAAATTTTGATATCTTAGTTTTAAAATGTAAACATCTATCAGACTTTTAAGTGCAACAGTTCATATACGTCAAATTCTCAATTAAAACCGTCGAAATATGTAAAATTTTCAATTGCAACTGTCAAATTCTTAGCTTCAGCTGTGAAAACCTGTCAAATTTTTAATTGATACTGCCAAAATTTGTCAATTTTTGATGTCCCAGTGCAAAAATGTAAAACCGATCAGCTTTTAAGTGCAGCAGTTCACATACGTCAAATTCTTAATTAAAATCGTCGAAATATGTGAAATTTTCAATTGCAACTGTCAAAATATGTCAAATTCTTAGCTTCAGCTGTGAAAACCTGTCAAATTTTTAATTGATACTGCCAAAATTTGTCCATTTTTGATGTCCCAGTGCAAAAATGTAAAACCGATCAGCTTTTAAGTGCAGCAGTTCACATACGTCAAATTCTTAATTTAAATCGTCGAAATATGTGAAATTTTCAATTGCAACTGTCAAAATATGTCAAATTCTTAGCTTCAGCTGTGAAAACCTGTCAAATTTTTAATTGATACTGCCAAAATTTGTCCATTTTGATGTTCCAGTATAAAAATGTAAAAGCTATCAGATCGCACGTTGAAAACAACAGTGACACTACACAAAAATTAACATTTTTCAGTAGAATTTGTTAAGTTTTCTCGATTTTTTTTGTCATAAATAGATTACCATTAATATACTGCTTATAGCAATTCTTGTGCTATGAATAATATTATTTATGATTGTTTTATTTTATTTGTTAACAATAAGGTTAAACATAAAATTATTTAAAAAAAATGTCTACAATAACTTTTGTTAGTGTCTCTTTGTCATATCATTTTTTGTCTTCTGTTCATAGATTCGGTTTTTTTTGCTTGTCATAAAAATATTACAATTAATATACTGTATATAGCAATTTTTGTGCTATTAATAATATTTTTTATGATTGTTTTTATTTATTTAATAACAGTAAGGTTAAACATAAAATTATATTAAAAAAACTGTCAATTAACAATAACTTTTGTATAATGTCATTTTGTCAAATCATTTGTTGTCTTCTGTTCATACAGTAGATTACAAAAAAAAGTAGACAATAAAGTTAAAAATAAAATTATATAAAAATACTGTCTTCTAACAATAAGTTTTCTATGTGTCGTGCGATTTTCGTTTAATTATAAACTGGGTTTGAATGTTCGGTTGTTAATGTTGACTCTTTATATATATATATATATATATATATATATATATATATATATATATGTAAAAATGTAACTTGTGAATGTCAAGTTTTTGTCTTGTGTTCATATATTCGTTTTTTCTGTTGTGTCTTCTGTATCTAGTACTTTACAGAATGACAAGCCGAGCCGGGCCCCCAGGCTGGGGCCCTGTCAGCCCCCCACCTTTATGGGGGCCATGCTTCTACCTGAGTTGAGTGTAACCACGAAATTTTCCCCGATTCTTAAAAACAATATATTTTTACAAATGGTGGAGGCGCCGGGACAAGCACCACTAAATGAAAATTATTACCTAGTTTAGATGAGTTCTTTAAGCGAACATTTTCAGGGTACCCTCCAAGCGTTTATACGCGAACACACATTATGTCTAAACAATGAATTTGAGCAAACGATTGTAATTGTGTAGGTTGTAACGGTCCGGAAACGCCTTCGACAGAAACTGCCTTTTAATAATTAATTGGCGCACAGACCTGCACTGTAGGCGACCGTACTCACACTTTTTTGTTGTGGTGACGAATTCCCTATATTTGTGTGAGTTTTCAAATCGTTGGCGAGACGCCACCATGGAGAGAAATCAGTTGCCTTCCGTGTAGTACGGACGTGCCAGAGGAACCGTTTTAATTGGTATACCACAATCCGGTTTCCGGGATAATAAACGGGGACTCATTTAACCACCCTTGAGGGGATTGAGGCACCAAGTACAAGGCAAAGTACTATCCATACGCTCACAACATCCGAGCCATGTGTTTTGCAGGCGTTTTTTTTTACGGGGTAAGGGCTAAGTAGCTCAGCCAACCAGTTCTTGGCTAGAGGCAGCGATCATCCTGCTCTGAGGCCTGGAATCGAGTGATCGGCGTCCCCGACGCATACCGCCACCGTCCAGGAGCCGAACTCAGCCCGCCAGCGAAGACAGACTAGGAACTCAGGCCAGATCTTGATATTTATTTTTTTGTTCTCCTTTGAGTTTAATTCCATATTGATATACCGTTTATTTCTTTTGTGAAAAATTTGCGTTACGTGTTTCGTGCCGTACGTGTTTTGCGCTTGTGTAAGAGAAGGTCGCTCCGACGGCCCTTTGAATCGCGCGATAAGGAGCTCGCGAAATTCGGCCGAATATGGTGAACCCTGCGTGATAGGGTTGCGTACGGAGGTATTTATTTCAGGAAGCGTAGGCACGGTGTCCTGTCGTTTGTGTGAATAAACGCCGATATTTTACACTACAAAATTCACACCTGTTATTTTTTGTTCCCCCCACGTTTTCTCGATCGGGCATTCGTTTCAGTTTTCAGATCTTACTCTCACTGCGAGATTTAAATCTGGCGGTGTTGGCGCCATATGGTCAGCGTTGTGACAGTTCGTGATTTCTGAACTTCGCTGACTGTCTGCCGTCCACCCACGCAGGTAGGGTGGAGCCACCCTTTGCGCCGAAGTAGGGACAAGGATAAATTACGTGGAGCCCTTTTTTTAACCCCCCACTCTCTGACACCGAGAGCCTGGCCCTCGTCACTGCTTCGAAGGGACCCTCCACTCGCTCCACGGCCTAACGCGCTGATTGCCCTTCAGGTACGTCACAAGGTATACATAGGTAATTGTATATTGAACACTTAAGACTCTTGTAAAAACAATAATAATTTTAAATTAATCAGAGAACATTAAGTTTTTCTGTAACTATTGTTGCGAATAAAAAGATATATAATAAGTATACATTGTGAGTTTTTTGAAATGTTAGAAATATCTCGAAAACCGTTTATTTAATATAATATCTTGAAATTTTGGTGTTGTAATATGGAGATGGGGGGACATATTTCAACATTTCACATTTGTGGCATTTCCCCTCTTTTCTATTTTCAGCGAGACGTGGGGGGGGGGGGGGGGGGGCAAACTGTACAATTTTACTTAGGATTATGTAGTTTTATTTATTAAATTTGAATCTATGCGAAATACTCTGTATGTGTACAAGAAAGTGCTTGATTTGATTAGTTACGGAATTATAGTTAAAATCTAATTAAGCATTAAGTAAGTTGTAATCTAATTAAGCATTACCTTACCTCAGGTAAGCAAACCTGAGTTGGGTGTAACCACGAAATTTTCACCAATCCTTAAAAACAATATTATTATACAATTTATTTTACAAATGGTGGAGGCGCCGGGACAAGCATTGCTAAATGATTATTTTTACATGGTACGCACAGAAAGTGGTTTAGGCCTAAGATATGTATATATTAGGCCTTATATATTATATATTTTCTTTAGATCTGTATGCCATTTTTAGATAGGAATGTAATTATCGGTACCGATTACCACTTAGTATTCAAGTGGACGAATACTCAGTTTGCTGGGGTTTGATAAGAATGTCATTGTTTTGAAAGTTATCGTAAAATTATTGGGCGTCGTTTGCTGTTCAGTTATCAATCGTTTTGGTATGAGTGTCTGGCGAGGGCGTAAATAATTTTGAATCGGTAATGAGATCAAGTGCGCGTGTAATTTTTCAGCTGTAACTGGGAGCTGGGATTCTTTAGCGATTGCTTTATCCGAGAGACAATCTTTGACAGATACTT
The DNA here is from genome assembly GCA_951805005.1 of Othius punctulatus. NCBI lineage: Eukaryota > Metazoa > Arthropoda > Insecta > Coleoptera > Staphylinidae > Othius > Othius punctulatus. The sequence continues at coordinate 26,302,049 of OX638147.1, forward strand.
TTTCTCATTTCGCAGGATGAGGGGGCATGATTGAAAATAATAAAAAAGTAAATTGCAGAGGATTGGGGGATTGCAATTGGCCGGGCGGATAAGGTGGAGGAAGGGTTTTGAATAGCGCGAGCGGTTTCGGAGTTAAGGACTCATTTATCTCTGCGGAGGGCGCGTGTGTATTGGATTACAATAATCGCGGATAAGAATGAATTAAGTCTAATGGTAATTCTGTTATGATTATGCAGATTGCAAGAAAATTACGTGGAAGCCGCGCGGAACTGGGTCGTGTGTATATAAACATTAATAATAAATGGAGACTATTATAAAAGCAGCGAGTGCTGTTTGCGTACTCTAAAAGATTAGTTGCGATTTGGGGGTAATTTGATTTTGGAAATTCGCAGAACTCGGCGGGGTAACTAGTAATTCGACATAGCGTGTAGAACGGCTCGACTAGGTGGTCCCCAAAGTCAACTTGTTCCGGATTTCAGCTAATCAACTGAATCCCTACAACTAAACTCTCTCCCGGCAGCGCCTAGGCGTACGCCCGTACGACTGTGTGTGTGTTTCCTGTACGTACGTGCGGTGGTGTTTGTATTGAATTTTAAATACGCCGCGAGATTGTCCCCAAGATTTGCGTGAAATCAATAACAAAACCGTCCCGGTCCTGGCAAACCCGGCGATGCTAGCTGTGCGGGTGGAAAGTCAATTAATTCTAAACAATAAAAGTGAACCATTTCGACCCCATGCTGATTTCATTACACATATGAAGAGCCCTAGAGCACCCAGGGGCCCAGGAATTATAAAACGGAAACAGCTCACCGGACACCAGATGCGATTCTGCGTAGATCAAACGCCCACTTTATTTGTTCAATTTACCTGCCCCTTGCACCGCTCACTAATTCATACTTAATTCGCCCTTTGTGCCCAGCAGAACGTATATCGCACAAAGGGCCTTTTTTGCCTAATGAATTTAGAAAGAGTATTTGGTTATCGAAACGCATACGCAAACGCGTAAGGCTCCTCCACCAAAATCCCCTTTGCATTAATTTTTCGGATACCTTTCACGGCCGTAATTATCAGCCGAGTGTAAATCGCGAACTCGCGAGGATACGCCCTACCTGCCACCCTCCCAAGTTCCTCGCCTGTAATACAACGCGGATGCAGTAAAGCTTTTAGTATAAACTTCTACAAAATAAATAATGGGGATACGGCTCGCTAAATGGCATCCAGTGTCATTTATTGGATCGTGGCTCTAATTAAAACCCTACGATACATCCTAAATTAAATACCGTTAACAACCGGATCTCGCTGTACACCTGTATCGTTTAATTCCGATATCTCCAAACTCTACACCGGCTTTAAATTTCATCACATTAAACGTTTGATATTTGTTATACAACCCCCGACTACTAGGGTGTTTCAAAATATCGCTGGCACGCTTTTAGGGCAGTTTGATGTACGATTTATACGGTCTGTTTAAGTATCACGTTCATTCATGTGCACAGGATCTACAAATAGCCTATCGGTGTTATTTAGAAACGATTTTTCTACTCCCAACTATTACTTCGATTTTGATGAATTAAAATGACCATTGGAATTGTTGATAAATTGAGTTTTCTGCACATAACTTTTAATGTGTTAGGAATTGTGATGAGTTCTAATTAGGAAAAATGCTTGTCTTTTAATTCCACATGGAATGACATAAAAATATGCAGGGGCTCCATTTTAAAATAAGAAAAATAAAGTGCTTTAAAAAGTTTGAAAAGTTTGACACTAAATTTTGGACACTCTGTAGAATGCTGTGACGTACCTGAAGGGCAATCAGCGCGTTAGGCCGTGGAGCGAGTGGAGGGTCCCTTCGAAGTAGTGACGAGGGCCAGGCTCTCGGTGTCAGAGAGTGGGGGGGTTAAAAAAGGCTCCACGTAATTTTAACCTCGTTGCTACTTCGTCGCAAAGGGTGGCTCCACCCTACCTGCGTGGGTGGACGGCAGACAGTCAGCGAAGTTCAGAAATCACGAACTGTCACAACGCTGACCATTTGGCGCCAACACCACCAGATTTAAATCTCGCAGTGAGAATAGAAAACTGAAACTGAAATAAATGCCCGATCGAGAAAACGTGGGGGGAACAAAAAATAACAGGTGTGAGTTTTGTAGTGTAAAATATCGGCGTTTATTCACACAACCGACGGACAACGTGTCTGCGCTCCTGAAATAAATACCTCCGCACGCAACCCCTTCACGCAGGGTTCACTCTATTCGGCCGAATATAGCAAGCTCCTGATTGCGCGATTTAAAGGGCCGACGGAGCGACCTTTCTCTTACACAAGCGCAAAGCACGTACGGCACGCAACACGTAAACGCAACTCTTACACAAAAGAAAAAACGATCTGTCAATAAGGAATTAAACGGAGGTCTGGCTCAATTGAGACCACAAAAAAATGTATCAATATCTATATATATATCTCTGGATATCTGGCCTGTGTTCCTGGTGGTCGTCGCTGGTGGCTGGCTACAGCTCCTGAATGGCGGCGGTTTGCGTCGTGGACGCTGATCACCCGATTCTGGCCTCAGCGCAGGATGATCGCGGCCTCCAGCCAAGAATGGTTTGGCCGAGCTACTTAGCCCGTAACAAAACGCCTGCAAAGCACATGGCCTTAGTAACAATGGCCGGACACGTGGCTTCACGAAAAGAAAAAAAAATAATCTCGGGCTTAACTACTTACTCAGGTGTTATGAGCGTTTTAGTCCTTTGCCCTGTACTTGGTGCCTCAATCCCCTCAAGGGTGGTCAACTGAGTCCCCGTTGGTTATCCCGTAAACCGGATGGTGGTACACCTTATCTCAACGGTTCTTCTGGCACACCGTACTGGGCACGAGTCAGCTGAAGTCTGCTCAATGGCGGCGTCTCGCCGGCGAATTTAAAAATCGCTCACAGGGGAAACGCGTCACCACAACAAAAAAGTGCGAGCACGGTGGTCTACAGTGCAGGTCCATGCGCCAATTAATTATTAAAATGCAGTTTCTGCCAAAGCCGTTTTCGGACCGTTACAATGCATATCACTAAAACTTGGTTAACGCAACTGTCAGACCTTATTTAATGAGCACCTTGTATGGTTTTATTAACAAGGCATATTTTTATCTTTTATTAATTTTCTTAACCAATGGTGCAAAACTAATTTTATTCAGTTTTTATTTTTTTGTGCTAAAATCACTGAACCGATTTTAATAAAATTTTATGGGTATGTAGGCATCTATTAAGGGCACCCAAATAAGCAACAAATAACATACCATGCAATCTAAAAATATACATCATGTTGACGTCACACTTTTTTGGGACACCCTGTATAATCACAAATATTTTTCTGAAATACACCCCAGAATGCAAGTAAAGTCTGCAAAATATCAAAATCCTAACTCAATTAGTAACTGAGCTATAGAAAACGGGAGGTGAAATGACGGACCCAGTATATATATATATATATATATATATATATATATATATATATATATATATATATATATATATATATTTAGGCAATTTACGTATCATGTAATTACTGTATATTGGGAATGTTTCCGTTGATTAATAAATTATTATTATTATTATTATAAACATTTCAAATTTTCGACGACACCTACACTTTCACAATCATACCTTCGGCATAAACAAATATACAAAACTCTTACACAATACAGATAAAAGCTTAAAACAAATTTTATACATTTGCAATAGATAAAACTACCAATACAGAACACAACATACAATGCCTGAATGACTAAACTCAATTAACATTTGAACCTCTTTATACATTTTTAAATAATCCATATAACACATAAAACAACAGAAACAATTAACTAAAACTTCAAATTAGACATCTATATCTTTCAAATTTCATATTCCAATTCAAATAAGTATTCATTATACAATACACAATATTCACATTAAATACGTAAGTAAATAATTGTAAATATACAGGGTGAGTCCAGAGGAACGGACCAAACTCCAGGAATGTATTGTACACGTGAAAATAATTTAAAAAAATCATATGTTGTTATCCGATCTTCATTTGTTTTCAAGATATAGTTTCAAATCTTGAATATGCAAATGTGGTGTTTGTCTATGGTTTTTGTAATGGGAGTGCTACAGCTGCTGTTGAAAGATATCGTCAACGGTTGCCACATCAGAAAACTCTGGATAAAAATGTATTTATACGACGTTTCAACAAACTGTTCGAAACTAACACTTGAAAACAAATGAAAATCGGATAACAACATTTGAGTTTTTTAAAATAATTTTTACGTGTACATTACAGCCCTAGAGTTTGGTCCGTTCCTCCCGACTCACCCTGTATACAGAACGATAATAACCAATAATTAAGTTTGAGATCTCAAAATCTTCGTTATGATGTCTACTTTCTAATCAAATGTGGCTAGTTGAAAAATTCGGTATGGCTGCTCCAATATGGGGCTAGAACACCGAATGGTTGCGAAATATATTCACAAAGCACGCATCCTTTTATCGATCTAAATTCTATGAAATTGAGTGTAAGAGTGCTTCTAAGGTCGTGGAATAAGAATATGAAGAAAAAATATAAAAATTCAAAATGGCGGATTTAATACGGCAACCAAAATTGAAAAAAAAAATCTGTGAATCCAGCGAAAATTTGTATCCAGGGGTTTTCGAGGTCGGTGAATGCAAGGATGACACCAAAAATAGCATATTTAAAAATGACGGATCCAAGATGGCGTCTGTGACGTGCCTGAAGGGCAATCAGCGCGTTAGGCCGTGGAGCGAGTGGAGGGTCCCTTCGAAGTAGTGACGAGGGCCAGGCTCTCGGTGTCAGAGAGTGGGGGGGGTTAAAAAAAAGGCTCCACGTAATTTTAACCTCGCCGCTACTTCGTCGCAGGGGGGGCTCCACTCTACCTGCGTGGGTGGACGGCAGACAGTCAGCGAAGTTCAGAAATTACGAACTGTCGCGACGGCTGACCATATGGCGCCAACACAACCAGATTTAAATCTCGCAGTGAGAATAGGAACTGAAAACTGAAAAGAATGCCTGATCGAGAAAACGTGGGGGGAACAAAAAATAACAGGTGTGAATTTTGTGGTGTAAAATATCTGCGTTTATTCACACAAGAGACAGGACACCGTGCCTACGCTTCCTGAAATAAATACCTCCTCCCGCGACCTTATCACGCAGGGTTCCCCATATTCGGCCGAATATCGCGAACTTATAATCGCGCGATTCAAAGGGCCGTCGGAGCGACATTTTTCTTACAAAAGCGCAAAACACGTACGGCACGAAACACGTAACGCAAATTTTACACACAACAAATAGACGATATATCAAAATGAAATTAAAGCGTAAATGAAAACAACAAAAAATATATATATATATAAAGATCTGGCCTGTGTTCCTCGTCTGCGTGACTTCGCTGGCGGGCTCTGGTTCTTAGGACGGGCGGCGGCCGCGATCGTCGAAAACGCCGTCGCTGGATTCCAAACCTCAGAGCAACTCTGGCAGGATGGTCGCTGCCCCTAGCCAAGACCTGGCTGGCTGAGTTACTTAGCCCTTACCCCGAAAAAAACGCCTGCAAAGCACATGGCCTTAGTAACAATGGCCGGACACGTGGCTTTACGAAAAGAAAAAAAAAACGGGTTTACTTTCTTACTCGGATGTTGTGAGCGTATGGAGTTGAATCGTATAGTACCTTGCCTTGTACTTGGTGCCTCAATCCCCTTAAGGGTGGTTAAATGAGTTCCCGTTTTATATCCCGGAAACCGGATGGTGGTATACCAATTAAAACGGTGACCTCTGACACTTCTGCACTATAAGGAAGGCAACTGGTTTCTGTCCTCATGGCGGCGTCTCGCCGACGATTTTTAAAATCACACACATATAGGAAACACGTCACCACCACAAAAAAGTGTGAGTATGGTCGCCTACGTTGGAGGTCTGTGCACGGAATTAATAACTAAAAGGCAGTTTCCGTCGAAGGCATTTTCGAACCGTTACACGTCCTTAAGTTTAAGTTTTCCATTTCACATGAAATGAAATGTCACAAAATAGAAAATGACATGGTCGTTCTAGGATTAAGGTTAGGTGGGATAGGGTTAGGTAGGATTATATAAATATAATCCAAAAGTGATCCTGTTGCTAACCTTAATCCGAGAAATTGCATTTCCTCCCTTAATAGGTCCAAGAAACATACATTAGACTAATGACCCCCAGTTCATGAATGGGCAACCATGTCCGAACGACATTATGACTTGAGCGCTGACTGTATTTAGTTTTAGTACGTATTTGATATTTGCTGAAAATGGTCGCATCCCGCCCGAAATGTACATATAAAATGATAAATGTTTTTTTTAGGGTTCATGTTTTAATTATACACTCAGATGCAAAAAAGTCATTGGGTCATTGTTTGCAAAATAACATTTTTTTAAAATTTTGATGTTGGTATAGTCCTTGGAATAAAATTTTTAGTGTTTTAAAATCAAAGAGACCGTCAGGATGTAGAAAGAAGCAACATATGGTACTTATTATTTGTTTAATGAACATTAATAAGCGAAAACAATAATGTACGTATACACGAAACAAAATGCATTTCTGCAAAATAAAGTTAACAGAGACTAATAATGAAAATGACAGTTTATCGAAAACAAACAAGGCAAAACCCAGTAGCCACCTTGATCCTCTATGCATAATGCCGAATGAGCAATAGGTAGTGAAGAACACATACCTTTAAATGTTATTTTCGCTTATTAAATAAACTAATAAGTACCATATGTTGTTTTTTTCTACATCCTAATGGTCTCTTTCAGTGTAAAACACTAAAACTTTCATTCTAAGAACTGTACCAACAATAAAATTTAAAAAATGGGTCTTTTGCAAACGACCCAATGACCCGTTATTTTTTGCATTTGAGTGTACTTATTTAAGAATTAATTTTACTTTCTATCACCAAAATTAATACTACACTAACAAATTACATAAACACTAAATTATTTATATACACATATATAACATTAAACATATAACAAATACTATTATAATTTATATTTAATCATTTTTGTAACAAACCTAACTGGTTGACTTAATTGATTTTACTTTCTATCACCAACCTTAATACCCCCATAAAAATTAATTTTCACACATTCAAATTCTTCGCCACACTAACAGATTACATAAACACTAAATCATTTATACATACTATAACATTAAACACATAAGAAATACTATTATAATTTGTATTTAAACATTTTTGTAACAAACCTAACTTTAATTTTATATTTAACCTAATTTATTGAATTCTTCGAAGACTTGCCTCTGAAGATGGTTTCCGAAAACCGAAACTTGTCAGGCGATAAAAATATTAAATAATAAAAAATATATTAAAACAACAATAAATATCTTCACAGTGCGTCTTTGTTTCTGAACTTATGCGTTGGTGTGTCCACTAAAAGTAGATTTAATTTAAATTAGTTATAATAACTGGTAATTATGGACTAAACCTTAAATTTATTATATATTGGTTTGTTTTTTCAACAGAATGTAAATGTCTATAGAAACAAGCTGTACTAGGTTATCTGGGTAGAACGTAAATATTTTATAGGACGGATAAGAGAATGGCAATACACGCTAATTACTGCGATAATTGGAGTTTGTTAGAGATTTAAAAGGAAAAGTCTATTTTCCACAAAAATAAATTTCTATTTACATTTAAATGCACGATAGAGCCGATATAGGCTTGTATTTAGCAAAAACAAATTGTTTCTCGGTGATCAGTATAATGTTTAAATAGGGGATGCTTTGGTGTGCCCAATCCACCAAAAGTATATTTAATTTAGATTTATTATTATAATTGTCTGATCCTTTCACGGTGGGTTTTTGCAACTAAACCCACTTAAAAATTAATGTGTCTGGTGCAAATAGTACATAATTCAATATGCGGGCGATCATGTGATGGTGTTTAATGAATCTTATGAATTTGAGGTGGCGTGATGCAAAGTTACAGGGTTACAAAAGTTTGCCGCTATAAAACAAACGTAATCTAATTTATAGTTCATATATGGCGCAGAAATTGGTGCGCGTGCGGCCCATAAATCACCATTCATTCAGTGTAAAATATGACAGTGTTCGTAAACATTTGCAAAACCGTTTAATAAACTGCAGGCCGAAGGCCGGACGAGTCCCCCCTGCCGTAATATCAGTGTAAACACGCGCACCTCTTCACAAAGCGGCGGCATAAACCGGGGCGAAATAACGAAGGGGGCCGGTACATAAACCGTGCAATGTAGGAGCATTAAATTTCGAAACTGTTTACCGGAATTATTGGCATACGTGGAGAAGCATTCCGCGCACTGGAGGGCCGTAAAAAATGACAATACGTACCATAAAACGGCATTATATAAAGAAGCGGACGCAGGGCCAAATGCCATCGCGGATTTACAGCCGCCGCCCGGCGGCAAATAATTTCGAGTGCACTAAAAGTTCATGATGCGAGATTGCTGCCCCCAACCCCCTCCACCAAACGCCCAACTATTCGCCGCCGCGGGCCTCCATCGATTCCGGATCAGGTATTCACTACTTCTGGGCATAATGAGAATCCGGTTGTAAAGTGATTGCGATTAAACGCCAGAGGTCTTGTATGACCATACCGTTAAGTTGGTAATTAAACTCGATCATCAATAATGACTTCGTGACCTCATAATAAGAGGCCCTCCTCATGTTGCTCATACCTAGTATGGCACTACAATGTACCATGTCTACAGATTAATTTAAAACTATTCGTAAAGAACCAAAAACTACATTCCACATGAACCATAAGAATAATTAATAATTTGAGTATTTTAGTACAGTTAGTACAGCTTTTTTTAAACAGGTTGATGTAAACTGATCTCTTTTTAAACAGTTCAAATTTCGCGCCCTACCAAAACGGCACATAGGTAACCAAGCATACACTGTAACGGTCCAGAAATAGCGTTGGCAGAAACTGCATTTTAATAATTAATTGGCGTATAGACCTGCACGGTAGACAACCGTGCTCGCATTTTTTTGTTGTGGTGACGCGTTTCCCCTGTGAGCGATTTTTAAATTCGCCGGCGAGGCGCCGCCATAGAAGTAGAACTCAGCTGACTCGTGTCCAGTACAGATCGTGCCAGAAGAACCGTTGAGATAAGGGTATCACCATCCGGTTTACGGGATAATCAACGGGGACTCAGCTAACCACCCTTGAGGGGATTGAGGCACCTAGTACAGGGCAGAGGACTAAAACGCTCATAACACCTGAGCGTTTAGCTACGGGCTAAGCAGCTCGGCCAGAACATTCTTGGCTGGAGGCCGCGAATCGAGCACCAGGCGTCTACGACGCAAGCCGTCGCCCTCCCGGAGCTGTGGCCAGTCACCAGCGAGACCACCAGGAACACAGGCCAGATAAACAGATTCCAATATATATATATTTTTTGTGTGCTCAATTGAGCCAGACCGTTGTTTAATTTTTCTGTTTATTCTTTTGTGTATAAGTTGCGTTACGTGTTTCGTGCCGTACGTGTTTTGCGCTTGTGTAAGAGAAATGTTGCTCCGTCGGCCCTTTCAATCGCGCGATTAGGAGCTTACTATATTCGGCCGAATAGAGTGAACCCTGCGCGAAAGGGTGGCGTTCGGAGGTATTTATTTCAGGAGCGCGGACACGGTGTCCATCGTTTGTGTGTGAATAAACGCCGATATTACACTACAAATTCACACCTGTTATTTTTTGTTCCCCCCCCCACATTTTCTCGATCGGGCAGTTATTTCAGTTACAGTTTTCTATTCTCACTGCGAGATTTAAATCTGGTGGTGTTGGCGCCAAATGGTCAGCGTTGTGACAGTTCGTGATTTCTGAACTCCGCTGACTGTCTGCCGTCCACCCACGCAGGTAGGGTGGAGCCACCCTTTGCGACGAAGTAGCAACGAGGTTAAAATTACGTGGAGCCTTTTTTTAACCCCCCCACTCTCTGACACCGAGAGCCTGGCCCTCGTCACTACTTCGAAGGGACCCTCCACTCGCTCCACGGCCTAACGCGCTGACTGCCCTTCAGGTACGTCACAACACGTCAACAAGTTAGACATTCCAATATACACTTGACCCATAGGCAACTCAATATACACTTGGCCCATATACAACCCGTTCTACTCGGCTCTCCCAACTCGATGACCGGAAAAAAGCGATTTTAGACCCCTTTATATATATATCGTATATAGAAAATATTGCTAAGTAACACAAAGTATTAAGAATAGCAGGATATAATCTTGCTTACTATTAGCAATGTGAGTAGAGAATTTGACTAATTATCGTGCTAATGACAATAAATGTGTAAAATTTTATGTGCAATAATTCTTGTCTGAAAAGTTTGTATCTACAACCAATAAAAAACGAGATAAGTCGACATTTATCATTTTTAAAACTGGCGGCACCTTTCGACGGTAGTGGGGATACGCCGTTTTGGTTTTAGACTTTTAGGTCTTATGTCCCTCAACACTTCTCAAAAAAAAATCTGAACTTCTATTTTTTCCGAGGTTAAACTACAATTTTACTGTAGTATGTCATGTGATTATAATACAGTGCAGTAGTGCTAAACTGTATTAAAGTCTGTAAACATTTTAATCCCGGTACAAACACAAATGCTAGCAATTGTATAGCCTCCCGTAATAGGTCCAAGCAAGAATCATAAGACTAATGACCCGTAGGAACCTTGAATGGTTTACCATGCTCGAACGACATTATGAATGTATACAGGGTGAGTTTTTTTTCATTTTAAGAATTGGGATCTCGGAAACTATAAGACGTAGAGATTCGGTTTCCTAGATCCCAATTCTTAAAATGAAAAAAAATTCACCCTGTATACATTCATAATGTCGTTCGAGCATGGTAAACCATTCAAGGTTCTTACGGGAAACCGAATCTCTACGTCTAATAGTTTCCGAGATGACAATGCATAAAATGAAAGAAAATTCACCCTGTATAAAGCGCTAGAATTGCATTAAGTTTTTAAGTGCCTATTTAAATGTTACTGAAGATGGTCTCACCGCGTCCGAAATGTTCATTTAATTAATAAATGTGTTTTGTGAAAAAGGGTTAATGTGTATCATTCAATTATTTCTCCTTTCACAAGCTCAACGTAAAACTAATGATTACAGTACAACAAAGTAAAACTACAATTTTACTGTACTATTTAATGTGATTACAGTATAGTACAGTAGTGTTAAACGGTATTAAAAACTGTAAACATTTCAATCCTAGTACAAACACAAATGCTAGCAATTGTATAGCCTCCTGTAATAGGTTCAAGCAAGACTTAATGTGTGTCATTCAAATATTTCTCCTCTCACAATTTCAGCGTAAAATTAATCATACAGTATAACAAGGTTTAAGGATGTTTGAGCCATATTTGTTTACTGACGTAAGTTATAAGATTTGAAATATGTACCAATGTTTTATTATGACTAAATACTAATTGAGCAATATTTCAGGAAATATCTATAATTCGTGTACCAAAATGGCCAAACACAAATGTCCTCTAAAAAGTTTTAAATTTTCTAAAGAAGTATAAACCTTTTTTTTCTACAATCATGGACACCCCCACGCACCTTGTTCCATCCACACGTCCTAACCCCTCCATTCCGCCAGATGTAGGGGTGAGTCCCTGCGGGCTTGCTGTTTGTGCTTGAATTAATTCACGTGGCTTGAGCTTGAAATATAAATGCGAGTCGACTTTAACTTTACAAAACCGAAGCGGTTAATTTTTTAATTACAGATTTTCTAAATATGCCGGAGTGCCTTTTAGGCGCAATCGGGCGGTGGCGTAAGTAGCTTACTTTCACGTATTTCATTGAGTTAAAAACATTTTAATGCCGCGGCTGAAAAATTAACACCACCTAATGGACGGCGGATAATCAACAGGAATTTGATGCCAGATGTGGGGTCGGTTTTTTTTTAATTGAATTTAATAGGATAACTTTTGAAGTGGGCCCAGAACTAAAAACGCAAATTAAATTTACTTCGGCGCCGAGTTCCGCAACTTGTGCCCTTTCACAAATCTCGGAAATTCTAGGTGTTCTAAGGAGGTGACAGTAACAACTTCTATAGGGATCTTCCAAGATCAACAGTCTTTGAATAGTTCGTGTCGTTTAAATGTAGCTTGCCTCTCATCCACTAACAGATAAGGTAACGTTGCCACAGACATCGTTTTCAGGGGCCTGCTGAAAAACCGCTCCTCGCCTCGAGTTCGTGGAAATAGAACCTGCCGTAGCATTTTTTTTTGCTTCCGTAATGCGAAATGGGATCCTCGTCAACGCCACTTAACTCACTTAGGTGAACAATGAGGTGAGCGTGACACGGTCTTTTATGCACCGGGGAGGGGGTCGTGTTTACTCATCGATAACGCGTGTCCACTCTGTCACTCAGGCGATATCTGCTTGACACCTTATGACTCACCGCACAGCCGGCGGTTTCAACCACCCCCGCCGCATGGGGGTGGATTTTTAATTGCAAAAGTGCAACAATTCCTGGCGGTCTCAGGTGAATTAAATTCCGGCAAGTGTAATTTATACGGAGCATTTAAATGATCACCGGTTGGTGTTTTATAGTTGCGGTTTAGCATTGCAAATTGGAATTTCGCGCGGAACGAAAAACGCGACTTTCACGCATATTATCATACGGAGCACTTCGCGTTTTGAATAAAGCGAAGTGACTTAGTGCCGTAATCGTAAACCGTTTTGCATTACGGCCTCACGTACGCGCGACAAACACCTGGCGGGGGCGGCAAAAATGGGTTATTACGTGGCATAGTTCGGGAAGTTGGGGGCCTCGCCGGAGGCGGTCCAGAAATATTTCCAGAGGACTGCACGAGTTTATTACGCGAATGCGTTCAAGGCGCGTTCGGTTAATGATGGACGACCGCCAGAGTGCGCGCAGCAAGGATGTTTTCACGCAATTTAAGATTTTTACTGCGACCTCAGTGCCCCTAAATCAGAGCCCAGTGTTTTATGACTCATTTAGTCGTGCCCCTAAGAATCGCAACACGAGGAACGAAAAAAATATGCCCTTCCTACAATGAAATTACAAATTTATAAATTCGCTTTTATTGCCATCACAAACTTTCAGCTTCATCTGAACCATATACTTCACACAACTAAATTTACCATTTTAAAAACATTTTCACTGACCCCAATATATGTGAATCAAAATCATTTCATATTGCCTTTAAGTTATGCATGTTATGAATGTTTGCTTGCACTTTACCTTGCCTGGTCATTCCCATAACTTAAGGAGTTCATGTTAAAAATGATGTGCTGTTCACTAGCCAAGAAATCCTAATATATGCGACGTGCCCAAAGAGCTTTCGACACATAAGGGCATGCAGCGACTGGATGTATCTTTGGAACAACGAGGAGGGCCTCTAGCTCTCGATGTCGGAGAGTGGGAGGGGTGAGTGAAAAGGGCTCCACGCAATTTTACCTCGCAAGTTACTCCAAGGCTTAATTAAGGTGATTAAATTCCGGCAAGAGTAATTTTATATCACCAGTCTGTGATCGATAAAAAAAAAATAACGTGGGGGCGGACATTACCAAAAACTACGAAAACTATAAACCCCATCCCGCCTACATCAACAATAAAATTGAAAGTTTACCAAGGTGGTAATTCTAACAATATATGCAATAACTTTGCCCAATTAGTAAATTGTACAAATTGTTTATAAAAACAATGAACATTCATGGCAAAGAGAGAAGAGAAAAACACATTCGTTGAAAACATACAAAGGGAAGTAGATGAAGGAAAAGAACACATAATGATAATGGGAGATCTAAACGGAAGAGTAGGATGCCAAAATAGCGGAATAGAAGAGATAATGGGTAAAGAAGGAGAAGAGATTAAAAACAACCATGAAGTTTTATGAAGACCAAATCTTTATACTCAGCCAACTAAGCGAGAAACTAATTAAGAATAACAGTGGCATGCTTCGTAGATCTCGAAAAAGCATTAAAGAGAACAAGTATAAATTCAGAAATTCGGCATTCACCCAGAGCAGTTAGAAAGAACCATCAGCGCAGAACGATACTCTGCTCGACGAAGTCGCAGGGATGCCAGGATCATTGAAGTTATGTAAAGAGCAGAATGTTTGAAGCAATGTCATGGATCTGTGAGGTTGCTCGTATCATATTTTATTATTTAAGAGACAATTGTATTTTACTATAATTATTACAATCTGATCAAAGATGCATCGATGAGTAATGTTATGTCAACTTAAAATAATAAATGAAGGTTTAATGCCAACGGCCTACTCTTTAGTATCCCTTAGATTTTAATCACTTAATTACACTAATATTTGCGTATACACTAGCATTATGCTCTGCTTTTGCACTAACATAATATTAAACTAACTCGAACGGTTTGGTCCGCTGTAGTCTTCTGGTCAAATTCGTGTTATGATTCATATTTATTATTAATTTCTATAATTAAAACGTATAATACAAGAATAGATACATAATGGTTTGAGAGAGCACGGGAAGGCATGCGACCCTACGCATTTTGGGACACGCACAATTGAGAGAAAGCACACATAATAAAGGGAACGCACAAACTAGTCAAATCGAATTTTAAACTACATGTTCAGATGGCCGTAAATCTGCCAATGTGAGACAACGGCGTGGCGATCTTGCCACCGGCGTGGCGATCTTGCCACCGGCGTTGCGACCTTGGGTGGTGTACGCAAGCCAATATTTAAATTATCACCGAATTGCCACAAAAGCAACTTCAGAAATCGATTATGACTAATAACAAATAACTACTTAATTTAATAAACTAACTGTATTATTAATTTTTCCGATGACTGCTAGCCAAAATGGCTCTCTTTACGAGAGATCATGTTCAGAAAAACAAACACGAATAGGGACCGGGGTGGTAGAATGTGGAGGGAGAAAAAGTATAAATTCAGAAATTCGGCATTTAGTCAGAGCAGTTAGAAAGAACCACCAGCGCCGAACGATACTCTGCTCGACGAAGTCGCAGGGATGCCAGGACCATTGAAGTAATGTAAAGAGCAGAATATATTTAATTATATTTAATTATCACCGAATTGCCACAAAAGCAACTTCAGAAATCGATTATGACTAATAACAAATAACTACTTAATTTAATAAACTAACTGTATTACTATTTTTTCCGATGATTGCTAGCCAAAATGGCTCTCTTTATGAGAGATCATGTTCAGAAAATCAAGCACAAATAGGGACCGGGATGGTAGAATGTGGAGGGAGAAAAAGTATAAATTAAGAAATTCGGCATTTACTCAGAGCAGTTAGAAAGAACCACCAGCGCAGAACGATACTCTGCTCGACGAAGTCGCAGGGATGCCAGGACCATTTAAGTAATGTAAAGAGTAGAATGCTTGAAACAATGTCATGAATTTGTAATGCTACTCGTATCATTTTTTTTTATGCAAAATACTTAATTGTATTTTACTATAATTATTACAATCTGATCAAAGATGGATCGATGAGTAATGTTATGCCAACTGAAATTACTAAATGAAGATTTAATGCTAAGGGCCTAGGTATAAATTCATAAATTCGGCATTTACCCTGAGCAGTTAGAAAGAACCACCAGCGCTGATCGATACTCTGCTCGACGAAGTCCCAGGGATGCCAGGACCATTTAAGTAATGTAAAGAGCAGAATGCTTGAAACAATGTCATGAATTTGTGATGCTGCTCGTATCATTTATTTTAATTACGCAAAAGACTTAATTGCATTTTACTATAATTATTACAATCTGATCAAAGATGGACCGATGAGTAATGTTATGAAAACTTAAATTACTAAATGAAGGTTTAATGCTAAGGGCCTACTCATTAGTATTCCTTAGATTCTAATCACTTAATTACACTAATATTAGCGTGTACACTAGCACTATGCTCTGCTTTTGTACTAACACAATATTAAATTACCCGCACGGTTTGGTCCGCTGTAGTCTTCTGGTCAAATTCGTGTTATCGAGCTGGATGGCTTCCACGTTCACGTGTTGAAGAAGTGGCTGTTCGTGACTCTTGGGAAATTTTTCGTATTAACCGTGTCCATTTCCAAGTCCCTGTGGAGGTCACTGTTCCGGAAATACCAAGGTGAATTGACAATACTCCTTAGTATTTTGTTGTGGTATCGCTGGATTATTTCTATTTGTTCATCGCGCATGTATCGAAATAAACACTTTCCTTACTTGGCACGTGTAAAATGGCTGGCCCTTGAAGCAACTTGGAATGCAATATTCTGGGTTGACTATTTGTGAGTGACTGATCGACTCCTCAATCATTTCGTTCGGGACAAAAAAATAAGTACGAACGCAGCAGAATAACGTGCTGGCCTAGGATGTAGAAGGTAATTTACCATTCACACCTGGCTCGGATTAAATCAAATAGTTGTGCCGCTCAACGTTATTTAATGCAATGGGCAGAACCATTATGAGTATGTGTAACTAATTAGCATAAACTTGGCACGTGTAAAATGGCTGGTTCTTGAAGCAACTGGGAATGCTCCAGCTTGACTATTAGTGAGTGGCTGACCGACTCCCCAATCATCTCGCGTTTAGCATGCAAAAATGTCTTACACCGCGAATCTAGCTTAACAATAGGACGGTAACAATCGTGGCCTGCTTTCAAAATCAATGGGTTTAAGTGTAAATAAATTAAATAAATGGAAAATAAGCCAATTAGTGATACTGTCCAATATGGACTGTGACATATCATATCATCTGGTAGCCCCACTTCGGACCATAACAGATATCATCTGGCAGCCGATTATTCTAGCTCTTTAGCGTTACCCAGGGTGCACCACGTGGAGGCGAGCTAGATTTGCACCCCAGAAAATAGCAAGAAAGTGGGTCTTCATTTCATTTTGCGATTGAAATTTTAGTCAGTGGTTAAGATAGCCTAACTTCAATGAATCGGGTATAGATGAAAGAAAATAGGTATTCATTTAATTTTGCGCTTGAAATTCTAGTCAGTGGTTAAGAAATCCTAACTTCAATGAATCGGGCATGCATGCATATGTGTGCGTTGTCTGACTAACTACTTACGGATAGCTTTAAATGAAAGGCACTGTATAAGTAGCAAAATTCCGAGTTCCATTATGTTATAGCTGCGGAACGTATATAACCTTTTACAACTATTAACGATGTCCACTGTTCCTATTCCGCTGGGCAATAAATTATCTGTGATCACCCCATATGCATCCAGCATTGCGGAACAGGATTTCGACCGTTTTAACGATCAGGGCCCGCTCAATCATCCCGGATTGCGCCGTATAACTCTCCTCCCCGCTAAAATAAATCAATGCGCCTCCTCGCATCGTGGCCCAAACACCATGCAATAAGACGAATCGGTGCATTCGGTTATCTCAGTTTAGCGCATCAACTTCGCCTTCGCCGCGTTATTAATCCGCGGCAAACGCATCCGCGATATTAATTCGCGCCTCCCGCGGATGAGTCACGGTTCGAAGCCCTCGCGATCGCGATCTGAGGCGTGCGAACTTGGCCCCCCGGCCCGTTTCCGGGTGGGCCGAAATGTGCATATCCGCTTAATCGACCGTGCCAAAATCCGAATTTCACGGCAAACACTGCGAGTTATTAATGCGGCACGCTGTGCAGACCAAACAATGGATGGGATTTGTTTGCACAACTATTTCGGCTTAAATAGAACAGTCAGATTTAATAATGTAGAAACACCTTGATGAAATTTATACACAATCATTCGCAAAGTTTCCTCGTTTAATGTATTAGAACGCACAAATGCTGATTTCATATTAGTCCAAATACCACTTCAGAAACGCGCAAAACTAAACTGCAGATGTGTGAAGGATCGGAATATCCAGATTTTCTATGAGTTAGGTAAACGCATGCTCCATATGTAAATCAATTTGACATAAAAAAAATCGGAGAAAAAATGGCAAAATTAGATACGAGAACCAGAAGCTATTCTACAACATTATCAGAAGTAACAAGATAGACAAAACGATAAAAAATTAAAAGACTTAACAGAAGACAATTAAAAGATATCGAAGATAACTGGAACGCTTTCAAACAGGTAATAGAAGAAGCAACAATAGAAACCTGCAGAATTACAAAAACTAATAGAAACTCGAAGCGGACAAGCTGGTGGATAGAAAAGGGATTTTTTATAGGGAAACCTTTTGATTTATTGAAAAATCTCCAGAAATTTGATCATTCTTGCAAAATCTGTAGAGATCTCAAATATAATTGAGAAATGAGGGATCAATGATAGAAAAATCTCTTGAAATGTGACAATATTTAGAATTGTCTTGATATTTTTTAATTTCTAAACAAATTTGGAGAATGAAAAAGTGCGACTCATAATATTGTCAATCTTTTTTGATTTTTATGATCACAAAAGACTTGTGGGTGGTCTCGATTATTTCTTCAAGTGATTTAACTAGAATTTGCTAGAATTAGAATAGAATATTTTCTTTGACTGCAGG
The DNA here is from genome assembly GCA_951805005.1 of Othius punctulatus. Lineage (NCBI taxonomy): Eukaryota > Metazoa > Arthropoda > Insecta > Coleoptera > Staphylinidae > Othius > Othius punctulatus. The sequence goes on from OX638147.1 coordinate 26,320,571, forward strand.
GACTGCCTCGGCCCAATAAGCCCATTTCGTGGTTTATAATGACTTTAATGTTTTAAGAGAACTGTTAATGCTTTTGGCTATTTTTTCCATTTTTTTTGTCTTACACAACTACTACTTTCAAGAAAAGAATTATACAAACAGAATAATTCGAAAAAAACAATTTGTTCACTTCACTTCACTTTCTATGCAATCAAGTGGAGGCACTTTTAAGTGGGTCGTCACACTTTCTTGCTTTGGTCCTTGTTTCGGCGTTATTCCACAGCGCCGAACCCCAAATCTGTTTTAAAGTGTATTCTCGGTATTTGGCTTTTATTGCAGCAGACACATTTGTATTAAGATTGAAAAGACAAGTTATTGGAGTGGCTATTAGCTGCCCATTATATTCACTGAGAAGTGCTTAAGTAAATTACGGTGCGCATAAAGATCAATAGGCACCTTAAGCTGTTTATTGAGCAAGGATTGCCACTTCGGCAAATATAATTAGCGACCGGGAAATCCAAAACATATTTAATTCACCGCATTAGGAATCCTCAGAAATTCCAGATAGAGGAATTACCCAGGGATTGTGAGAACCAAGTGTGGCAACATGGTTTACCTAAACGAAATGCCGCACCAATCAGGGACCATCTTCAAGCCACCCCTCGCGGTGCATAATTCAAATTGCGCCCCACCCCAGTAACTCAAAAATTAGTTGTAAGATGGCAGAGTAGACGAGACTTCAATTCGTTACTTTCACCGGTATACATAGTTGTGTATTTATTATTGTTACATATTAATTATAGTCCACGTTATTTCCAAACCTACGAATTTTAATTACGTTTTCATTTACATTGGCGATACAACTCGCCTGGTCCTTCGATTACGTAACAGTCCTTAAAAGTTGAACTAGCATTTCGAGTGAGCATATTTTAGAGGGGGCCGTGGCCAACCCGGCCCACGCCTATGCTTATCACTCGACGACTATTGGAAATTATTATAATAGTGCCATGATGCATTAGTCTTGTCTTGCTTGCAGTAAAGCAAAAATCGTTGAGAAAATTGCTTATGCCTTCGATGAAGAAAAACTATTAATTACAGTTAGTGAGCACACGAGGAAGTACACGACATTTTTCATTTGTCAAGCTTTAAAAAGTTTCTATTTGACAGCAGCCATCTATATCCAAGTAAAATATGTCATGGGGTGCAACACAATCGTTGAACTGAGACAAATCATTGAATTTTATTACGAAAATTCACGTTCGACACGTATACACTAAGGGCGGTGGTCTGTCGGAAGGGAGAGGCACCCTATATGTTTCACACATAACCTATATGTCTCTATAACGCAATGAAAAAATTCCGATTATCGTAATTCTCCGTAATTTTATTAAAAAAGTCGCGTCTCCCCTTTATAGCGACACAAATTACTGTAACCAGGTATGGAAACATAATTGCTAAAACATCATAGCGCAGGAATTGTATTTCAGCCGCTTTTTATTTCCGTTTTAACGTTAAATTAAACAAGTGCACAGTTTCATGAAACAAGTTATTTAATATAAAATATTATGTTTGCTTTTCCTGCGATATAAAAAAAATAGCCCCATAAGAAATACATGTACCAATTGTTTGCTACTTCCGGTCGAGCGAGCCGTTGCGTGAATGTTGGGCAGCTTAACATCTGCGCGGTTATTATCATAACTTCTTTTTTTCCTTATTTTTCATTAACGTCATTACTTGACGTAGTATATCTCTTGTGTGTATATTTGTGTATTGCGGCGTTATTGTATTATACATGTTTCTTGCGCTCTTGTAAAAGAGGTATTTCCGTGAGTAGTTACATTACGCGATTCGTGTCTGCGGAATTTGGTCCAAATTCGGTTAACGCGGCGTAGTAGAGATAGTAGAGATTAACGCGGCGTAGTAGACGGGATAGAGGGGAGGAGGGGCAGAGGCGGAGGGGCGGAGGGGCATTAAATATCTAATGGGTAATCAGATATGGAATAAATAGTGCATTTTTTTGTATCATTATACAAAAATACTGTTTATGGCCTGAAGTTTCATCATGCCATTGTATGGTAACACTTGGGCGTACGAAGAGTATTTATTCGGTGGTTTAAATTTGCTTTTATTATCGCGTTTTAATTTCTTTGTCAATTAATAACGTGTAAATCGTGAGAACTACAAGTTTATGCTAATTACAGTGGAGTGGCAATTAGAGGTTGAATTGCCGGTCTGATTAATAATTATTTGTATAATGCGGTGGTGTTTATTTTTCTCGTTTCTTAACGATTGATAATTAGGTGATGTAAAGCGGTACTAATTACAGCGTTGTGCGGAGTTCGCCGGGGGTGAATTAGGGCCGCTTTAGGAGAGTGAAGTTGGACGGTGATAATACGGTAATCTGCATTTAATTGCTCCGAAATAAATAGGGCATAATTCGCGGGGAGCTGTGGTGCTTATTGAGGCGTATTTATTTTGTGCAATTAATGGCATGCGATTAGGTGGGGTAATTGCAGGTGAGGCAGGCTCCGATAATGTTCGTGCTCGATTTCGGTGTAAACCGCTGCGTCCGGCGGATGTTGTGATTAATTTTTGGCGTTTTCTTCCGTCGCACGCCACCGTTTAATATCAATTCCCCTGGCGATGGGGCTTTAGTCCGTTTTTATTGTGAATCCCAATGGCATTAATTGGGCGCGTGCGAAGTGTAGGCCTGACTCAGGAGAAAATTGTACTCGAAAATTCGCTCGTCCCCCATTCCGGTGATTACCGCCCAAACAAGACCCACTCACCCATCCGCGGCCGCCCTCTCCATGTAGGTCGACAATTTTGATGTAAACTTATTATCTCATTACTCCGTCGTGTAATTCCATTAATAGTGACGGCTCAAACAGAACCTTGTTAGCTCAAACTTCCAGCGCACAAAAGGGCACCGAGTAATAAATATTTGAGCCCCCCTCGCGCATTCAAATCACGGCCACGCATGTCTTAATCCGCATTTTTCGCCCCCCTGCTCACACCAGCTGTGCGGAATTACGCGAATTTTGTGCACCGCGGAATGTGATAGGCAGGGGGTTAATTTACGGGTTTAATTAAAGAATGCGCCGCTCGCGTGTGTGATGCGATGATCGAGAATCGCCGGCGCGGCCAGATTTAATTGCTCCATCCCCTCGTTTGCGATTTAAAGCGCGCGTAAAAACGCCGCTAATCCACGTGATGTATTGGGATTACCACATCCTCATTCCTGGTTATATGTTTAGTCCCTAAGCCCCCCCATCGCGTCTTCCCGAATGACGAGAGGCGGAGGATATAAATCAGCCCCCGCAGCGGCGCGGCGGCGAATCTGCTCCTGCATGTCCTCCCTCATTTATCCCAAAAGAACTTATGAAAATGCTGCGAACGTCTTGCAACCCGTGCCCGAGCACTCCCTTTTTTCTCTCGCCCCTTAAAAGATTATTTCGGATAACTAGAACTCCCCAGGCGAACAACTCGGTCACTCGATTCTCATAAATTTCATAAACTTCCCCAAACTAATTCAATACGTACCACAAATACAGCAAAAACAAAAGATACTTATAACTACAGATGAAATCGTTTATTTTAATTACAACCAGCTTTATTTCAATCAATAAACTATTTAGACCACCAAGATTCCCGCACCACCACACAATCATAATAACAGTTATAATAATTATTATAAGAGCCTTTAGTAAGTATGTCATAACTCTATCATAGAACGCTCCATCATACAATATTAGTAGATAGACTATGAGAGTTCTGGGCTAATTTCCCATAAGGATTAGTAGATAGACTACAAGAATTCTGGGCCAATTTCCCATAAGGATTTATAAATGGATCTAAACTCACTTTTTCCAATCATGCGACAGGTGTCTCACAACTGTCTCACAGATAGAAATAAGAAAAACAAAAAAAAAACATTTTATGGTTTTTTATGCATCACATTTATGCATCTAAATGCACATTTCAATCGCTAGGTGATCATCTTCAGTAGAAAGATTACTGTAATGCAATCTGTATAACTACAGATGAAATTGTTTATTTTAATTACAACCAGCTTTATTTCAATCAATAAACTATTTAGATTAGACCACAAAAATTCCCGCACCACCAAACAATCATAATAATAGTTATAATAATAATCATAATAATGAGAGCATTAAGTAAATATGCCATAACTTTATAATAGAACGCTCCATCATATAATATTAGTAGATAGACTATGAGAGTTCTGGGCCAATTTCCCATAAGGATTAGTAGGTAGACTCAGAGTTCTAGGTCAATTTTTCATAAGGATTTATATAGGGGTCTAAATTCATCTCTTTTTCGATCGTGCGACAGGCGATCACAACTCCCTCGCGGATAGAAATAAGAAAAACCAAACACCTTTTTCACAAACACATTTATTCATCTAAATGTACATTTCAATCGCTAGGCGATCATCTTCAATAGAAAGATTACTGGAATGTAATTTGTATAACTACAGATGAAATAGTTTATTTTAATTACAACTAGCTTCATTTCAATCAATAAACTATTTAGACCACCAAGATTCCCGCACCACCAAACAATCATAGTAATAGTTATAATAATAATAATAATAATAATAATGAAAGCCTTTAGTAATTATGTCATAACTATATCATAGAACGCTCTATCATAGAATATTAGTAGATAGACTATGAGAGTTCTGGGCCAATTTCCCATAAGGATTTATATAGGGGTCTAAATTCTGTTTTCCGATCGTGCTACAGGTGTTTCACAACTGTCTCACAGATAGAAATAAGAAAAACAAAACACCTTTTTCACAAAACACATTTATTCATCTAAATGTACATAATGTACATTTTCTACATTTTCTTACGACATTTGTAAAACACTGAATTTTTTTTAGTTTTGTTTTCTGTTTCGCAGTTTCTGTTTTTTTTTATATATTTCATATTTTGATTAACATTCTGGAAGTTTTTTTATGGCTTTCTTGGGATGTTTACCCATCTGCCACATTCTGGAAGTTTTATGAATGTTTTCATTACATATTTTTGAAATTTTCAATCTGCATAGATTTTTGTGACTTCTTTATGAAATGTGTAATTTCATTCAAAAGTTTAGGGTATTTATTTGCATATGTTGGTAATTCATTTGTTATGATAATATGATGGAAAGGTTTCATGCAATTTCATTGATACTTTCTTGATTTTCTGATCCTTCAGTTTCAGATCACATTTTTGCGCAAAATTTTATGCAAAATTTTGGGGTTCTCTTTGATATTTATTCTTGTTCATACTAATTTTCTAGTTTTTCAGTTTCTTCAGTTTCTGAACAAATTTTTTAAATCTACTGAAGTGTTCGCAATGTCTAAACCTGAAAGTTTAGGCTATATATTTTTATATTTTGATAACTAATGGGAAATTGGCCCAGAACTCTCATAGCCTATCTACTAACATTCTATGATGGAGCGTTGTACGAGTTACGACATAATTACTAAAGGCTTTCATTATTATTATTATTATTATAACTATTACTATGATTGTTTGGTGGTGCGGGAATCTTGGTGGTCTAAATAGTTTATTGATTGAAATGAAGCTAGTTGTAATTAAAATAAACGATTTCGTCTGTAGTTATACAAATTACATTCCAGTAATCTTTCAATTGAAGATGATCGCCCGGCGATTGAAATGTACAATTAGATGAATAAATGTGTTTCGTAAAAAAGGTGTTTTTTTTAATTCTATATGTGAGACAGTTGTGAGACGCCTGTCGCACGATCGCAAACAGGATGAATTTAGACCCCTATATAAATCCTTATGGGAAATTGGCCCAGAACTCGCATAGTCTATCTACTAATATTATATGATGGAGCGTTCTATGATAAAGTTATGAAATATTTACTTAAGGCTCTCATTATTATTATTATAACTATTAGTATGATTGTTTGGTGGTGCGGGAATCTTGGTGGTCTAAATCGTTTATTGATTGAAATAAAGCGGGTTGTAATTAAAATAAACGCTTTCATCTGTAGTTATATAGATTACATTACAGTAATCTTTCTACTGAAGATGATCACCTAGCGTTTGGCATTGCCAAATATTGCCGCTTATTGACAGATTAACATTAGCGAATTAACAGATTTAGCCTTTGCAATAACGTTTTCTTGCAAAAATGTAAAGAAGACTAACGAACTATCTTCATCCATATAATTTTCATGTTAATGTTCATTGTTTTCATGCATGTTGAAACCATGCTAATTTTTGTGAAAAACAGAATTCATTTCTTGCTGCAGAAATTAAGCTGCCCCATTTGCATTGTCTAGGTGCAAAAACCCCTCCTCTTAAAGTAAGGATCTAGAAGCGTGGCAATTCTTATCACAGATCACTGTTCATAAGAAACAAGTCCCTGATTTTACAGTTTCCTTGATTTTTGCTCAAAAAATGTTACCCTCTTCGGATTTTTATGTACATTTTGATACAAGATTGTAAATACCAACTGTTGATTAATGATACTGCAACATATACATTACCTAAGAAAATAAATTGTTAAAAATGAACATCAAATAAACTAATCAAACACTTTTAGTACCTGATTTTTTTAAGCTTTCTAAAATATGTTAACAACTTTATCGATAACGCTTAGAACAATAAAATCTTCTACAGATAGTGGCTGAAGAGCTTTTTTCAATTTCAGAAGTGTTCCTCCACGTACATCTTAAGTTTCAAAAACAGTTATGATCATGTAGAAGCTCATGTTCCAACAAAACGGTACTTCAGACTTGGGTATAAGCCCCTTATCAGTGATGCGTATGTTGGGCTACCTAACATCTGCGCGGGAGTCGCCATTTTGAATATTTGCATTGAACCGCCAGTTTGAATATTTGAATTGAACCGCCTACGGTGATTAGTGCATCTAGACACCATGATTAATTTAGGTATGTTTACATTAGATAGGGTTAGGTTAGGTTCATTTAAAATCGTAGAATTGTTTGGAAAATCCAAGAGAGTCGAGCCACTCTGCAAGAGTGTCAGTAGTGGGGCTATAGGAGTTCGGGGCCATTTTCCCCATAAGAAATACATAGGCCGATTTTTTTATTTTTACGCCATAGGTGGAGGAGTAGTAGGGATTATTATTAGTTCCTAAAATGCCTACCTAAATACCTACCTAAATATTACGTAGAACTTTTGATTTTAACATAGCCTGAGTGGCGTTAGTAGTGGGGCTAGGAGAGTTCTGAAACAATTCACAATCCATAAGGATTACATGGGCCGATTTCTCTCTACTTACTTCCGGTCGAGCGAGCCGTTGCGTGTATGTTGGGCTGCCTAACACCTCAGCCGTCCGCCCCTCCGCCCTGCAGCCCCTTCACCAATCAGCCTCTCACGATATACTCCTATGCCTTTCCGCCCCTCCGCCCCTCCAACCCTCTGCTCCGCCATCCCCTTCGCCCCCACCCTCCGCCACTCCTCCCACCGCCCCCAGCCACTCACGATATCTTTTTTAAACAGCTCATTTGCATTATCAACACCACCTTACTATTTAAAGCTGTTTAAATGAGGATATCGTGAGGGGCTGATGGGCGGAGGGGAGGAGGGGCACAAGAGGATATCGTGAGGGGCTGAGGGTCCCCCGCAAAATGGCGTACACCGTGTTCTGTACTCACCAAGAAGAAAATGTATCCGCTCTGAAAGTAACTACGCCGCTTTAACCGAATTTGGCCCAAATTCCGCAGACACGAATCGCGTAATGTAACTACTCACGGAAATACCTCTTTTACAAGAGCGCAAGAAACATGTATAATACAATAACGCCGCAATACACAAATATACACACAAGAGATATACTACGTCAAGTAATGACGTTAATGAAAAATAAGGAGAAAAAGAAGTTATGATAACAACCGCGCAGATGTTAAGCAGCCCAACATTCACGCAACGGCTCGCTCGAGCGGAAGTAAGTAGCGAAAAATTGGTCGATGTATTTCTTATGGGGAAATGGCCCTGAACTCCTATAGCGCCACTACTAGTGTGCATCGTATAATTACTAGAAAAGAATACGTTTCTTTCGTTGTGAAGCGTACCGCAGCCGACTGTAGTGGATAAGTGCGAGTGAGCGTTTAGGCAACGAGTAGAAAGAGAATATGAGCTTAATGATGCTATAATAGTTTAAAAGTATGATAAAAAGGATGCGCTTAGAGCTATATTCCCGAAGCTTAAGAAAACCGGCGCTCGAGAAATATAAAGAAATAATCTGACAAAAGAGTCTATACAAAAAAATTACAAGCCTGTAATAACTAACGGCATTGGCAGAGGGGGGACCTCTAACAAACCCTATTATATCTGTGCGACAATGGGGGATGGCGAAATTGTCCGAAATATCTCGGCGAGCGTTCGCAGGGCGAGAAGTTTTACGTCCGGCCTATACTGAAAGATTGATAATTTTCAGAAGCAATTACTGGCGGAGTTTGTCCCCAGAACGGACCCGAACGTTTTTCCACGTTAATTGGAGGAAACGCGCCCCAAATCAAACCGTGCATCATTTATGACCTCTGTTCGAAAGTTCACAATAACGGCGCGCTGGAATTACACCGCTCGGCAAAAATGAAATCGAGTAAAATGAATCTCGAACTTGCACACGCAGTTCGATCCGTTGATAAGTTGATAAGTTCAGCAGGGGCACACTAAATGGAATAATTACTGCAGACGAACTTTAAATCTGCCAACAATATATCTCCTTTTATCTAGATCCCCAAGGAACCTACTTTCCATCTCTTTATGTCCAATTTACATTTCCATTCCCATTTCCGTTCCTATTCAGTCGCCCTAATTAAATAAACATTCATTTTTAAGTTTCAACTCGACTTAAATGTTTCTGAAGGAGCGATTTATCAGCGCGCAAATCGTGAACGCCACAACAATACCTCAAGGATATCCAAATCGTAAGAACAAAGAAAAAAGGGGGTCGCTGACGTCGTGAATGAGACTTGATGTATATTTGCGGGCGCTATGGGGGTAGTAAATAATTTCGGGGATTGTGAACATTTTATTATTAAAAACAATAATATTGTGGGCGAGGGTTATAACTATGAAGGGAAACACGGGATCTGCACGATATAACGCAATTAAAATAGCAGCACACAAAGGGATTAAACAAAAGGAAAATCGTTTCAAATGAACCGGATAAATGAATGGAAAACAAAAATAAAAGGGGGGACAATAAACGAAAATAAGGCATTTTCACTTCGGAGACTGAAGGCGCCGCAACCAAACAGAATAACTCCCCTCTCATTCATTTATTTATTTTGTTTATCCGATGAAAATTACGCAAAAAAATCTGCCATTTTATGAATAAACAGGCCGGTCGAATTGGTCAGCTATTTATTCATTGGCAACCGAATTGATACGAGAAATATTTATTTTCCATTTAAATCAAAGTAAAACGGAATCAATTAATTGGGAAATTGGAAAGCTCTTTTTGGCGGAGCAGGTTTAACTTGGAATAATGGAAAAATTTAAATTGAATTCCGTCATTTGTATAAAATATACGCCTCTAATTGAATAACATTTATTAAATATTTAAGTAATTCCGTGACACGCACGTATCAATTCACCGGAGCCAGCGTTTACTGGAATAATGAACAATTCGCCGACAATATTTTACAACCCCCTTACAAATCTCAAATATATTGAGGGTGTTTTCCTCTTATGTGTTTTCCGTTTTGTCGATTTTTACAGCGGCAACATTATGGACGTTCTTTTGAAGATTAAAATAAAACGCTCTTTACTACGTCTAACGTTGCCTTTTAAAAAGACCCTCTTACAAATCACGACGATTTGTTCTACCCTAACCATTTGCAGCCGCACGAGACTATTTTAATAATCATGATTTACAAATACAGCGTTCGGTATTTACATTTGTTAATAAAAAAAATATTAATATAGCCCGCAAGTAATAAGTATACATAATATTTGCGAAAATATAAGTTGCGGCATGGCCTGGAAAATTGCTGTTTTTTCCCCTCTGGCCGTGGGGGTTTTCCGTGGAACTTCTGAAACTACAAATAAATGTATAAGAATCGCATCAGCGACGGAACGAGAAACGTTCCAATTTTACACATCCGAAGTTGCAGTGCGGCTGTATCGATCAAGAAATCACTTCGAAACTTGCTGTTGTTGCCCTGCCATTTTTTGGTGATATTTTTAAGCCGGGCGGAAAAAGTCGAGATATATCGGCCGCAATAATTTCAGCGCGCCGTTATATTTCAGTTTTAATAGAAGTGCCCCGATTAAAAACAATTTCCAGCTGTACACGGGAGCAGGGCGTGTTTATTTTATGGTAATTCTTGTTTATCCCGACGAAAGGTTAAAATTTTCTATAAATCAGATCGAACTGAATGGCTTAGTGCCAGGGCACAGTAAAAAAAACACAATAACAAAAGCACTAAACTCAGGAGCGCCGCCGCATTTGTCCACCGCAAACTGCGCCCCGATTCATCAAGCGGGCGCGGAAAAATTACAATTAATCAATTGCCGCAAACCCGACACCATTTACAACATAATCCCTTAGTCTGGCACGTGTGCGCCGCCCCTCGGAGGACGGGAAATATCTTAAAAGCGCGCCACCCCCATTTACCGTCGGCCGAAACTTTTAATTAACTTATCAGGCGAACACGGGATCCGCCCTTTAAGCATTTTTAACCCTTTGAGAGGCCTTCCGGGCCCCACGAAAAAGTAGCCCACCCCAGGAATCTATTAATTTACATCAAATTATTTGACTTACACGCCCTTACAGCGCGCAAAGTATTGTAACGAGATGCTTAATCAAACTTTACTGCCTATTGATTCCTCGCCAACTTGCCTTATAAACCTTTTACAAGCACGAAAACAAGTTACTGCTACGATGTAAATACCATATAACATGCTTTATAGACCAACTTCATTCATTAAAACTAAATAAAATAATACCAACTCATGTAATAAACGAATATGTGATAATCAGTACTACCATTGATTGCATAATAAAATAGTAATAGCTAGAATATAATACAAATTATAATTATAATCACCATTAAAACTTCTACTAATACAATAGGAATAGCGACAATATTATACAAATATTAATTATAATCACCATAAAAACTTCTACTATGGCAATATAAATAGCGACAATATGATACAAATAATAATTATAATCACCATAAAAACTTGTACTAATACAGTTGAACATTGAACATTTCTTTCAGTTGTATGCTGAATAATTTTCTACGGCGAGCTACACAAGTAATAGGACTGATGCAAATGCAGTAATCTAAATTAAACTACAGAATTATGCGAAACAAATATATAACTTTATGGGCCGGGCAATCCACAATAGTTAGCGCACGTATTGGTCGTTATTTTAGAACTCTGAAGTACTTTATATTCAAATGTAATATCCTTCATATACATGTACACTTTTATTTGGCACTTAGATTGAATTTAAAATTAGACAGGACCAAATAAGTTATTAACACGCTTGTACAATAGTTTTCAGACAGAAATCACAATTAAAAACTTTAAGAAATAGCTATTCTTAAATGATGGGAAAAAAAGGAATCATAAAAACACCCGAAAGGATAAAAGATGTAATAAAAGAAAAACATACAAACGAAAGAATAACGACCATAGAAACCAAAATAGTCGAAGATGAAACATGGACACTGATAGTAGCAAGTGCACCAAACGAAGACGCAAAGAAAGAAGAGAAAAACACATTCTTTGAAAACATACAAAGGGAAGTAGATGAAGGAAAAGAACACATAATGATAATGGGAGGTCTAAACGGAAGAGCCAAAATAGCGGAATAGAAAAGTTAATGGGAAAAGAAGGAGAATAAATTAAAATCAACCATAAAGGTGTATGAAGACCAAATCATCATACTCTGACAACTAAGCGAGAAACGAATTAAGAAGAACAGAGAAATGCACATATGCTTCATAGATCTTGAAAAGGCATTCGACAGAATAAGGAGAGAGCATCCCTATGCTACTATTAACAATCACTTATAATCTGGCCCCTGATTGGAAGAGCATCCCTGTGCTTCTATCAACAATCATTTATAATCTGGCGCTATTCTTACAGCCCATGATTGGAAAAGCATCACTATGCTACTATCAACAATCATCTCGCACCCTTTTGAATATCGGCAGGCATAACATGCCGATGAAGCCATATTTATATGGAGAACCCCGTATTCATCTCACGTCATTATTATGATGCCGCTCTGTTGATTAATACATTAGCCCCACAATCCTTTATGGGTATATTCCGCCAAGATATAAAATACAGAATAAAATAATATTGATTTAATTTTTTTGCAAAAATGTGCTATTATCAAAGTGTAATCGTTTTTATCTTGAAAGAATAAAGTAAATAAATATGGAATAGTATATTTCTTAATGAGAAGACATCCTTATGACAAAATTTACAACAAATACATGTAAATTATAAAAGCTTATGGTGATGTACTGAGCATAAATAACAATGTATAAAATTAGTATTATAACTGTATAAGATTGGGATGAATAATAGTAAGAATATGTAGTATTCGGTACATTAATATCAATTTATAGTCAACACGATCTTTGATATAATAAGTTGACTGCGACATTTCTCAAAACGTTGGGTTTAATTCAGCAGAAACACGCCGTACGAGGCGAGAGAAATGATTTTGCATTATGGTAGAGGCGCCGCGCTCCTCCTTTTGTGTCGTCGTATCGTAGTGTTGGGTCGAGAACCCTGGAACACCCGGGGAACTTGGGAGGAGTTTTATTAAATTCAGCAGGTTATTCCTCCTCGCGTGGAGACTCGGTATCGGGGAAAAACTCCCAGCGCAACTTTATAATGCATGAATGCAATTATAATTACTCGGAAAAAGTACATTAAGTATAGTAATGTGATTTCCACCAGTGATCAATCTAGGCAAACATGAAAATTAGTCTCGTTAGCGAGCATGCTTACCCAGTCTGTCCGGCTCTGCGATTGATTTTTATAATTTATATGCAAGCAACAGAGGGGATTTATTACATTATTATTTTACAGCAGCGATTTTGTAAACCCTATGCACAGTAATTTGTCTGCTGCAATTTAAATTTACATTTAGATAAATATTATTCTTTTGTCACTTAAAAACTATTTTAATGAATAATAGAGAGAGAGAACGAGCAAGAGCGAGAGGGAGAGCGAGAGCGAGAGGAAGAGCGAGAGCGAGAGCGAAAGACAATCTTTATTAGAATATCGGCCCCTCATGGGATCTCTTCGCATGGTTTAGGTAATATATATATATATATATATATATATATATATATATATATATATATATATATATATAATTACATTGTATTTGTTTATCTCATTAATTAAAAAAAAAAATAGTAATTTGAAAAAAGTTGAGTACTTTTTAAGAGTTTTGTGAATTTCAATAGTGTGTATTCGCCCTGTTTTCCAGCCTTATTCATAAAATAATCAATATCTGAAGTGGTATTCAAATATCCTTAATAAACTCTGAAATGTAACAATGGAACAGTAAAACAAACTTCAACTTCGGTAAAATTCGATTAAAACATGCTTTTTTGTATGTATCAAGTATATACATTTTATATGCGAACTATACTTTAGTTATTTGTCTACTGTTGGAAATTTTAAGAGTTATGTACGAAAATCATATTTAGTTGATCTACCCACAAAGCAACGCCAGTAGTGGGGCTACGAGAGTTCTGGAACAATTTCTCCATATGGATTGTATGAGCCGATTTTTCGCTACTTACTTCCGGTCGAGCGAGCTGTTGCGTGTATGTTGGACGGCCTAACATCTGCGCGGGATCCTCAGCCCCAGACGATATCCTCTTGGGCCCCTCGGCCCCTCAACCCCTCAGCCCCTCACGATATCCTCTTATAAACATTCGAATCCCAACATCCCATCTGCCCCTCTGCCCCTCCGCCCCTCCGCCTCTCCGCCTCTAAGCCATCCAAGATATCCTCTTGTGCCCCACCAACCCTTCCGCCCCTCAGCCCTCCAGCCACTCAGCCCCCACCCCCCCGATATCATCTTTTAAGCATTCGCATCCTAACATCCCATGTGCCACTCCGCCCCACCATCCATAAGCTATTCACGATATCCTCTTGTGCCCCACCAACTCCTCCGCCACTGCGCCCCCTCTCAGCCCCCCAGCCATCAGCCCCTCACGATATCCTCTTATAAACAGCTCATTTTGCATCATCAACACCACCTTGCCATTTAAAGCTGTTTAAAAGAGGATATCGTGAGGGGCGGAAGGGCTGAGGGGCGGAAGGGCGGATGGGATGGAGGGCCCAAGAGGATATTGTGAGGGGCTGAGGATCCCGCGCAATGTCCCGGCAGCCTAACATACAAGCAACGGCTCGCTCGACCCGAAGTAAGTAGCGAGAAATCGGTCCATGTAATCCTTATGGAGGAATTGTTTCAGAACCCTCCTAGCCCCACTACTAATGCTACTTACACTATGTTAAAATCAAAAGTTCTATGTAATATTTAGGTAGGTATTTAGGTAGGCATTTTAGGAACTAGATTTCGTGAGTGTAGTAGCTATGAAATATGAATTTGAAATTCGATGAATTATTCGCATGAATATGCGGCAATATTTGGCAATGCCAAACGCCAGTGAATAGACAGCAAGGAATACAAATTATAAATAATTATTTCGATCTTTCCAGCTAATAGGAAATGACTTTTAGCAAACGCTAAATCTGTTACTTCGTTAATGTTAATCTGTTATTAAACGGCAATATTTGGCAATGAAAAACGCCAGTGAGTACACAGCAAGGAATACAAATTATAATTAATTATTTCAATTTTTACATGTAACAGGAAATGACCTTTAGCAAAGGGTAATTCTGATAATTCATTAATGTTAATCAGTTAATAAACAGCAATATTTGGCAATACCAAGCGCCAGTGAATGGACAGTAAGGAATACAAATTAGAAATCATTATTTTGATATTTCCAGGTCACAGGTAATGACCTTTAGCAAAGACTAAGTCTGTTAATTCGTTAATGTTAATCAGTTAATAAATGGCAATATTTGGCAATGCCAAACGCCAGTGAATGGACAGTAAGGAATACAAATTATAAATAATTATTTAGATATTTCCAGGCAACAAGAAATGACCTTTAGGAAAGGCCATATCTGAATTCGTTAATGTTAATCTGTTAATAAAAGGCAATATTGGGCAATGCCAAACGCCAGTAAATAGACAGTGAGGAATACAAATTTTAAACCATTATTTCGATATTTCCAGGTAACAGGAAATGATCATTAACAAACGCTAAATCTGTTGATTCGTTAATGTTACTCTGTTAATACACGATAATATTTGGCAATACCAAGCGCCAGTGAATGGACAGTAAGGAATACAAATTATAAATAATTATTTCGCTACTTCCAGGTACCAGGAAATTACCTTTAGAAAGGCTAAATATGTTAATTCATTAATGTTAATCAGTTAATAAACGGCAATATTTGGCAATGCCAAATGCCAATGAATGGACAGTAAGGAATACAAATTATAAATTATTATTTTGATATATCGAGGTAACAGGAAATGACCTTTAGCAAAGACTAAATCTGTTAATTCGTTAATGTTAATCAGTTAATAAATGGCAATATTTGGCAATGCCAAACGCCAGTAAATAGACAGTAAGGAATACAAATTATAAATCATTATTTCGATACTTCCAGGTTACAAGCAATAACCTTTAGCAAAAGCTAAATCTGTTAATTCGTTAATGTTAATCTGTTAATAAACGATAATATTTGGCAATACCAAGCGCCAGTGAATGGACAGTAAGGAATACAAATTATAATTAATTATTTCGATTTTTCCATGTAACTAGAAATGAGCTTTAGCAAAGGCTAATTCCGATAATTCATTAATGTTAATCTGTTAATAAACGTCAATATTTGGCAATGCCAAACTCCAGTGAGTACACAGCAAGGAATACAAATTATAAATAATTATTTCGATTTTCCTGGTAACAGGAAATGACTTTTAGCAAACGCTAAATCTGTTAATTCGTTAATGTTAATCTGTTAATAAACGGCAATATTGGCAATGCCAAACGCCAGCGAGTACACAGCAAGGAATACAAATTATAATTAATTATTTCGATTTTTCGAGGTAACAGGAAATGACCTTTAGCAAAAGCTAAATGTGTTAATTCGTTAATGTTAATCTGTTAATAAACGGCAATATTTGGCAATGCCAAACTCCAGTAAGTACACAGCAAGAAATATAAATTATAATTCATTATTTCGATTTTTCCTGGTAACCGGAAATGACCTTTAGCAAAGGCATAATCTGATAATTCATTAATGTTAATCTGTTAATAAACGGCAATATTTGGCTATACCAAGCGCCAGTAAATGGACAGTAAGGAATACAAATTTGAACTCATTATTTAGATCTTTCCAGGTAATTGGAAATGACCTTTAGCAAAGGCTAATTCTGATAATTCATTAATGTTAATCTGTTAATAAATGGCAATATTTGGCAATCGCAAACGCCAATGAATATACAGTAAGGAATACAAATTATAAACCATAATTTCGATCTTTCCAGGTAACAGGAAATGATCATTAACAAACGTTAAATCCGTTGATTCGTTAATGTTAATCTGTTAATAAACGGCAATATTTGGCAATGCCAAATGCCAATGAACGGACAGTAAGGAATACAAATTATAAATCATTATTTCAATCTTTCCAGGTAACAGGAAATGATCATTAACAAACGCTAAATTTGTTAATCCGTTTATGTTAATCTGTTAATAAACGGCAATATTTGGCAATGCGAAACGCCAGTGAATAGACAGTAAGGAATATAAATTATAAATTATTATTCTGATCTTTCCAGGTAACAAGAAATGACCTAATGCCGCCAGAATTAATTATGAAATATACAGGGCATTTTTTCTTTATTACACATACTAGTGACTATGTATAACTGGTTGCCTGTACCTACGCGTAAGGAATGTTTATATGTGTAACTTTAAAAAACAAATCGTCAACGCATATAGCGGCGTAGGTGTAGGCAACCAGTTGTACACTGTCGCGCACTGTCATCATTTTGGCGTACACCGTTACACAGAGAGGTTATGTTTTTAACAATAAAGAAATCACCAGCATTCAGTTTTAATGAAGAAATTCTAACTGTATGATATTTCAAACTGTCTGGTACATCTAAAAGCAATCCTATGGGCCTTTCCTGTACACCTGTACAAGAAAATTCCTACTTTCCATACTAGGTACTTTCCTGTAGGATATTCAGTTTCATCTTTTCTGTTAAAACACGGTTAGTTTTATCCTGCAAAATTTATAATAACGTGCAAATATGTCATTTAGATGAACTAAAAAGCCGTATACGTGCAGCATAAGCCCACAATTCATTACAAATACTCTGCGTTGCTTCCAAGACCCCGCCTTGCGTATTGCCTTGAAATACACGGAGGGCATGTTGAAAACTTGCTGGGACATCAGGATTCAACCACACTTAACCTAGTATGTTATCATGTTTATCGGTTGAATAAAACAGTGTCTTCATTTAAAACTGAATTTTTGCGATTAAAAACAGGCTGTTTTAAAAGAGAGTTGATTAAAACAGGCTCAGGTCTATTTTTAAACAGGCTGATATAAACAGGTCTCTTTTTAAGTAGCCTGTTTTTCAGCTCTCTTATTAAACAGCCAGATATAAACAAACGAGGCCCCGCCCCCTTGGTCACGTGGTTGAGAAAGTGGAGGGAGAAACTCTCATGTTATTCTTATGGGAGAAAAACGGGCTCAAGTGCCCCAGTGTCTACAGCTGTTCTATTGTTATAACTGTATTATAATAAGCAGTGTTGTAATGTATCTAGATACATATATCTAGATACAGTATCTAGATACATGTATCTAGATACAGTATCTAGATACAGTATCTGGATACAGTATCTAGATTCATTTCAAGTATCTAGATACGTATCTAGATACATATTTTCTTAAGTACCTATATTTGTATCTAGGTACAAAAAAAATTATCTGTTACAAAACTGATAATAAGAATATGGAAGTCCCAGCTATTAGAAAATGCAAGCATCGTTTTCATTCAAAACTGTTCAAATTTTAATGCAATACAAACTGGTACTTTTAATGCTGATTCTAATGGTGTATACTGTGATGGAGTAAACAACACAAGTCGTTGCTCTGTTATGCTCACGTTAGCAAGGCCGCAATAAGGCAATAATAATAAGGTTGCACGTTTGGCCATCAAACAGCACGTATGACTTATACATGACCATCACAATACTATGTATACGTGTTAGAGATTAAGCAGTAGGATCGATTATATTATTTTAAGTGAAGTACGATGTACAGAGAGCACGGCTGTAACTACCAGTTCAAATTGAATAAACATGTGCACCCGATCTGCTGACTGTCTGATTCGATCCCACCACAGCTAATCATCACCTTTCCACTTGGCATTTCTGACCTCATAAAGTCCTACAGATCAGTTCACTTGGTAGATGGTTAAACCATAACAGATGTAACGCCAAATTTTGATTCGTAAATACATTTACAATCTAGTAGCGCCCTTATGATTAGCAACTATTTTATAATCTTAATCTATTGCACGCAATAGTGCATTGAGAATATTGCATATTTCGGAGTTTTCGTTTGCTTTTGCGTCGATTGTGTGTCAGGGTGAGGTAAACGGGTGTTACCGATAAGTGCGCGTAAATCTTCATCTATATATCGAGGATTTTACAATGTCGTCCAGCTCCTGCACAAAGACGTGCATCAACATTTTTATTGTTTCGTTTCGCGAACCGAAATTTATGTATGTTTGACGCTGGCGATGCGAGTAATATGAGGGTCTATGGTTTTCGGATTTATTCCGCCAGCCGGCTTATAAAATCGAGGGAATAAACTGGTGTGCGCTCCCAATGTATTCCAGCGGTCCAGGGTGGGAAAGATTGACGCCGCCCCACTGTATTTAGGGCCCTGGCCATATATTCCGCCGGCCACATATTTCTGCACATCCGATGTTGAAATGAGCTGATAAGGGCGGATGTTATGCACATCCTCGAGCGAGATAATTCAATGGACGGACGCAATACGGAAGTGTCCCGGTTAGCCTGAAGAGGTCACACTGTGCCGCACTGGGGTTCACTAGTGGAACTTAATAGTGTGTCGGTCAATTTGACGAATTAGCCGGCCCGGACAAGCGCCGGCCCTATTAATAACACACGAAAAAATTAACAGCGTGAAAGCATAAAACTGTAGCCGCCGCCCACGCAAAAAGGCCCCGTATCGGCCGCCGCATCACCGCACCGGGGGCACTAATTATATCTTAATAAAAGCGCACTCTCGCCTCGCACCGCCCGAGCAAACAGTAAAAATACTCAGGAAATTTCAGCGGCGCCCTCAAACACACCTTACGTTTCCCGCAAACATCAAAAAATATTACACCAGCGCAATTACAACTTAATTAAACCGCACTACTCTCGGAACACACATACATGCCAGGAGAACATTTGCAGAAGCATTTCAAATAACCCACAAAAGAATTACACCGGTACTGCCATACATCATAAGTAGAGTACCTAGGACAGTTCTGCGGCATTTCCCATAGAGATTTACATAGAGGTCTAAATTCACATTTTCGCCATTTTGTTTTTCAAGACACCGAGCTGGGGGCCGATTTGATCTGTTTAAAAAGTCGTTTAAGCTGTTTAAAAAGACGTTTGAGCGGTTTCTAAAACCGTTGGTGGTGGTGGAGGTGGTAGTGTTAGTGGTGGTGGTGGTGGTAGTGGTAGTGGTGGTGGTGGTGGTAGTGGTGGTGGTGGTGGTGGTGGTGATGAACCCTCCCAATATCCTCCCGATACTCTCCCGATACTCTCCCAATACCCTCCCGATTGGTCACCATCATCACCACCACTACTACCACCACCACGAACGGCTTCAGAAACAGCTCAAACGGCTTTACAAAGAGCTCAAACGGCTTTTTAAACCACTCAAACGGCTTTACAACCAGCTCAAACGGCTTTTTAAACAGCTCAAACGGCTTTCCAAACACGTCAAACGGGTTTTTAAACAGCTCAAACGGCTTTACAAACAGCTCAAACGGCTTTTTAAACACCTCAAATCGCCCCCCTCCCCCCAGCACGGCGACTTGAAAAAACAAAATGGCGAAAATGTGAATTTAGACCCCTATGTAAATCCTTATGGGGAAATGCCGCAGTACTGTCGTAGGTACTCTACTATCATATCCTTGTTATACATTGAGACCATTTATTTATTACTCACATAACAAATATATAACAATTTATACATCAAACGATCTATATCATCGGTTACAACATTGTTTATGGAACCTACTTGCAAGGACCACTGAATTCTGACCAGCGGACCACTGATAGGACCACTAACAGCGACCAAGGACCACTAAGGTCCATTGACAGCGAATTAAAAAAAAGTCAATAAATTAAAATTGAATGACACACATTAACCCTTCATCACTTGGACCTATTACGGGAGCCTATAAAATTACTAGAATTTGTGTTTGCACTGGGATTACAATGTTTGCAAGTTTTAATGCAGTTTAACAGTGGGTTTGATAATGGATATAAATCGGCATGGTTGGAATTTTTACATATAAATGGATTCCCAAGTATCGAGGTTCTTGTTTGTATACCTCACGCAACGATAGTTTGATTTTATGACATTGACTTGCAATAAAAATTATAAGGGTGGGATTGTTAAACCACTTCAAGTTAAGTATCATAAAAGTCCAGGCTTTGGCTTGCATGTTGATGCACCAAAGAGTTGCCAGTGAGAAAGGGCCGGCCGATACCTGGACTTTTATGATACCTAACTTGAAGTGGTTTAACAATCCCACCCTTATAATTTGTATTGCAAGTCAATGTCATAAAAACAAACTATCGTTGCGCGAAGTATACAGGGTCTTAACAGTTTCACGTTTTCCCTATTGAAATTATGCCCAGTGTCGAAATGATGAGCTGCTAATGCCGATTTTTCTATGTTGTGTGCTTTTGCACGTTGTAGATGTTCTTTAAACCTTATTGCTATATTCCTCTTGGTTTGTCCTATGTCTCATCATTTCGACACTAAACATAGTAAAACTAACCTAAATTAAAAGTTAGATATTTCTAATGATTTTATTTTTGATCAAAATTGATATTTTCTGACGAAGTATTTAAAAGCACTCAAAAAACTAAATTTGGAAAGGTTAAAAACTAGATTTGACCTTAAAAGACCTTGAAAGAAGGATTTGAAAAAAAATACCTTGAAAGATAGACGCCATAAAGCGCCATCGGTTTATGAAAGTTACAATTGAAATATGAATTATCTCAAATGCACAAAAATGTATATAGTTATAAAAATGTATGTTGTCATGAAAAATTGTCATTTCAGTGGGATATCCTGTACAATTGTGATATTATACCGCATTCTAAATATAAGATAGGTCAAATATCAGGCGAGCGTTGGACACACGATTGCAGTGATCCACTTCACCTTTATTGATTTGATTCAGTTATACATGTAATACAGCTTGTAAATTAAACGCAGCTTCGATATTAATTATACGTTTGTAATACCTATTGCTTGTTGTGGGCATTGCATTAAATTGTTTATGGTGCAAGCTCCGCATGATATATGTTTACAACAATTTTCATTGTTTGCAATCTTCCATCTAACCATATATCACTTACTCGTTTCAGTGAGCATGTTCCAGATATAAGTTGTAAATTAATTGTTGCTTCGATATTGATTACACATTTTGGATTACAGTGGATTATTGCGCTTATATAAATTAATTTGATTATGATGCAGGCGCCCGGCTAATGTATCATGCATACTATTTTTGTCGTAAAAAATAATTGCGATGGGCAGAGAATATAAGCGTGTATTGTTCTGAGTCTCTCTTTGTGAAAGATGGAGATGACATATTTAATTAATTATTTCTTTCAAAATTATGTCCTACTTATGTCAATATTTCAATTATTCTGACAAAATTTTAAAAAACATAAAATTTTGTGTACGTTGAGTTAGGGGTCGATTAGGGGTCGAGAAATATCAATAGTTTAGACTATCGTTTGCAATCGATAGTTTAGACTATCGTTTGCAATCGATAGTTTAGACTATCGTCGACTATTCGTTCTGTGGAGTTGTTAGGGGCGACCACGATTATCCCGAAAAATCGGCGGACGGTATTATACCAACAAAAATGTGTCACTCCACTTTACTGCCTACGCGGCTGCAGATGCAAATTGAATGGGCTCGGGCACACAGTCCGGGTCACTGAGCCGACCACATGCTGCCTGCCTGAATACTGGCACATAGTGTTACCAACCCGCGCAACACAAAGCGCTTCTAATTACTCACTCGTTTAGATGTTTGCGAGCGTAATCTCAGCCTCTCTCAGCCTTGTACTCAGCATATTATCCTCCTGTGGAGTTGTTAGGGGTGACCACGATTATACCGAAAAATCGGCGGACGGTATTATTCCAACAAAAACGTGTCACTCCACTTTACTGCCTACGCTGCTGCAGATGCAAATTGAATGGGCTCGGGCACACGTTCAGGGTCGCTGAGCCGACCACATGCTGCCTGAATACTTGCACGTAGTGTTACCAACCCGCGCAACACAAAGCCCTTCTAATTACTCACTTGTTTAGATATTTGCGAGCGTAATCAATTCTCTCTCAGCTTCGTACTCGGCACATTATCCTCCTGTGGAGTTGTTAGGGGTGACCACGATTATCCCGAAAAATACTTTACTGCCTACGCGGCTGCAGATGCAAATTGAATGGGCTCGGGCACACGTTCCGGGTTGCTAAGCCGACCATATGCTGCCTCAATACTGGCAGGTAGTGTTACCAACCCGCGCAACACAAAGCCCTGAACCAAAATGATTCATGAGCCTTGTGGTACCGTTACATATTTTATATTAAAAATAATTGAACATTGGGTTAAAAATTGATTATTAAAAATTTATAGACGTATTTAAAATTATATTGAAAATTTTAAACCTCCAATTGGTAGATTAATATCGTTGTATTCTATAGTTTTTGCACAAACGGAAAGGTTTAATTCGCGTGGACAATAAACATGAATCACCTGGTATATTGATCATTTGAGTTGAGATAGTTTCCACCTGCTGTCTGTTTCCGTAAGCAATATTCGCCTCAATGAAATTACAGATCTAGAACGCTTTAATATCCGACAAGGGGAATAAAATTAAAATAGTTCTCATCATCTAGGGTGTTTTTGTATGGGTTTGGTAAGGGTTTTCGTTCCGAAATCGTAGATTTACATGACAGCTCCGGCCTCGCCAGCTAAATTAAATTATATAAAGCTAACAGTTGTGTATCGCAGGGCCATACATTTTGTGGACAATATCGGTTCGGCAAATATTTTATTGGGGGGATATATTAGGTCAGGGCAGCAATATAAAAGTCGGGATTTTAGTTGAAATGGGAGGGAAGTTAGTGGCTGATGTGTAGCCGGTCTGAACGGCCCGCGTTAGCATAAATCACAGGGGAAGAACAATCTATGAATATATTGTCTAAACCGAGAATAGAGTCGCCATTAGGTGAGAATAACGCAATCGGCCGGCGAAGAAGTCAAGAGGAAGCTTTTGATAAGGGAATTGGAAGGACCCCGCGCCGCTCCTGTTTGGGGCGAACAATATGACCCCCTTAATCCTGGCCCCGGTGCCCAGCCTCCGGATTTTTTTATCGAGCCAAATTATCGCCGCAAACGGAAATTACTATTTAAGCAATTAATTCGGGCCCTATTTAATAAAATGTTCGAACCACCGGCGAGAAAGTTTTTGCCAATTAAACAACGCAACGCCTCCGTCTATCGGCTCACTGCCTAATTAAAATCGATTCAAGTTTTAATGTTTTTCCTCGCCTCGCCGCTTTCCGGCTGTGTGCTCAATTAGTTAGGCATAACCGTGTATTTATGTGCATCTACGCCACTGTCGCAGGCCTACTTTCACGCCACCCGAATCTCGGTTATCTCCAGTTATCTCCCACCGTCCCGTACAAATCCTCTGTCTTAATCTCAACCTTTTTACTCTAATTTTCCATTACCGTCCAACCCTAATTAAATTCCGAATATAATTGCACACTTGGGGATAAAAATGAACGTTTACGTTCCCCGCACTAAGTCATAATTAATTGATAAATAAAATTACTACCGCAAACTTGATTACGTCTCTCTCAGAATGGACCCTTTACTTTTTATATGTACATCCGCAATTGCAGCTGAAATCCACACACAAATATTGCGAAGGATGAGGAATCCACACACTTACTGCTAAATTATACCAGTGCCGGTTTTTTTTTTGGCATAGGCTCCAAGCTGTATGTCATTCTACCACTTAGCCCCAATAGCACAGTGTTCTATTTTCGGGAAATATTAAAATTTCTCCACACGATTTACACATAGGATTTAAAAAAATTGGACGAAATATGTCGTTTGTCATACAGGTCCAACAGTGAATCTGCGAGTATCGAACACGTTCGGGTATTGTTGCTGCCCATTCGTGACTGCTAATTACATTTACTACCAGGAACCTTGCGTGTGATATTAGCTATAAATGGCGATGAGACGTCCGGTGTTAAAGTTTAAAATATTTATATCAAATGACATGTCTGCTTTCAAAAAGTATGTCACAACCGCAATGCATTATGTACAAATTCGTTTGGCATCAATAATATTAAACATCTAATGAAGCAATAAACGCTACAATAGATACCATATCCAGGAAGCAGCCCCAAAGGGTCGTATGTGATAATAAATGAACGCATGATAGTATATTGTATCAGTAGGTATACAGAGCGATTTTTGTTCTTTGGGAAGAAAATCAATTTTCTTGACTTTAAAAATTATAAATTATATCTTTAAGGATTGCTTCTATAATACAGGGTGTCCTAAATATAGTTGGATTGCATAGGTATCTTTCATATTCGTAGAGATAGAGATCAGGGTTGAATGGGCAATACTGTGCAGTTTTACATGCTCGTTCAAATTATGATGAAACATTTTCAAAAGTCGGAGCAGTTTAGAAATTATTCTAAAAAAAAAAAAAACGCGTTTTTCTAAAAACTCCGATATATTCATAATTATTAAAGATGCGGAAAAAAGTTTAAAATAAAAGTTACTTGGTTCGATCACACAAACTTGAGAATCAAGTCAAAACAAGAGTCAAGATGGCGGTTTCCGAAATATTAATACCAACTTTCTTATTTTAAATAGCCGCCATATTTGATTTTTATACATCTAAATAGACTTTCTTTTCCTCTTTTCAACGATGTATAACAACCTATGTCAAAATGAAAAATATGGGAAATAATAATTATTCCAATTTAAATTTTATTTGAATATATTTATATTTATTTTTTTAATTATTTTTAAAACCAATGTAAAAAATTTAAAAAAACGTAATACAACTAAGTGCAAAAATAACAATAAATATAAATAGCAAGAAATTTCTTTAAGCAAACTTTCGGTTATCATACTTTCAGTGGAGTAGTTTTAAAAATTGCAACATATCGAAACATAACAATTTCCAAAATGACAATTATCCAGGAATTCTTCAAGAATTGATAAGACTTGAAATATAAATTCTTCAAGAATTGATGACTTGAAACATGAATTCTTCAAGAATACATAAGACTTTAAACACGAATTCTTCAAGAATTGATGACTTTAAACATGAATTCCTCAATAATACATAATACTTGAAACATGAATTCTTTAAGAATTGATGATACTTGAGACATGAATTCTTCAAGAATTGATAGGACTTGAAACATGAATTCTACAAGAATTGATAACACTAGATACACGAATTCTTCAAAAATGAGTAACAGACAAAAATGTGCAGTTATTTAAATAGTTATCAAACTTTCAGTAAAAGAGTTGTGAATGATGCAGTCACAAAGAGTCATATGTCATACAAAATTAACGTACGATAGTGTATTGTACTATTCAAGAATTTATAAGACTTGAAACATGAATTCATTTGGAAGAAAATCAATTTTCTTCACTATCAAAATTATAAATAATATCTTTAAGGTTTGCTTTTATAGTATATATTTAATTAGAGCAGTAGAGATTATTATTAAGTATTATTATTATTATATATTAAAAATATAAATGGAAGAAAATTTCTTAAAAAAAACTTTCGATCTGTGAAGATCGATGAAGATCTGTGAAGATACTTTCAGTGAAGTAGTTTTAAAAATATAAACATATCGAAACATATCAATTTCCATCATGACAACTTTTCAGGAATTCTTCAAGACTTGAAATATGAATTCTTGAAGAATGTATAAAACTTGAAACATGAATTCTTTAAGAAGTGATGAGACTTGAAACATGAATTCTTCAAGAATTGATAAGACTTAAAACATACATTCTTTGAGAACTGATAAGATGGATATCAATTTCCCACATGACCATTTTCCAGTAATTCTACAAGAAATAATAAGACTAAAGATGAATTCATAAATAAGTGATAAGACTTGAACCATGAATTCTTCAAGAATTGGTAAGACTTGAAACATGAATTTCCATCATGAAAATGTTCCAAGAATTCTCCACGAATTGATAAAACTTGAAACAAGAATTCTTCAAGAAATGCTAAGACTTGAAACATGAATTCTTCAGGAATTGATTGACTTGAAACATCAATTCTTCAAGAATTGATAAGACTAGAAACACGAATTCTTCAAAAATGAATAACATCCAAAACTGTGCAGTTGTTTAAATATTTATCAATTTTTCAGTAAAAGAGTTGTGAAAACATTAAGTTAAGGAAATTAGTAGCCACTGTCAGAAATTATCCGAAAACAAGAAAAAACATGAATAGAAGATAATTGCCTAATAAAATTAACGATCTGTCATCAGGTATTATTACGTCATCACGTATAAGTATTATTATTATTATTATATATTAAAAATATAAATGGAAGAAAATTTCTTAAAAAAAACTTTCGATCTGTGAAGATCGATGAAGATCTGTGAAGATACTTTCAGTGAAGTAGTTTTGAAAATTTAAACATATCGAAACATATCAATTTCCATCATAACAACTTTTCAGGAAATCTTGAAGAATTGATAAGACTTAAAATATGAATTCTTGAAGTATTGATAAGAATTGTAATATAATTTCTTCAAAAGTTGATAAGACTGAATTCATGAATTATTCAAGAATTGATAAGACTTGAAACATAAATTCTTTGAGAACTCATCAATCAAAAATGAATTTCCATCATGACAATCTTCCAGGAATTCTTCAAGATTTAATAAGACAAAACATGAATTCTTAAATAAGTGATAAGACTTTAAACATGAATTCTTCAAGAATTGGTGAGACTTGAAACACGAATTCATTAAGAATTGATAAGACTTGAAACATGATTTCTATAAGAATTGATAAGACTACAAACATGAATTCTGAAAAAAATGAATAACAGACTCAAATGTGCAGTTATTTAAATGGTTATCAAACTTTCATTAAAAGAGTTGTAAAAACATAAAAATCAGGAAATTAATAGCTGCTGTCACAAATTATCTGAAAACAAGAAAAAATACGAATAGAAGATAATTACAAAAAAATGAATTCTTCAAGAAATGATAAGACTTGAAACATTAATTCTTCAAGAATTGATAAGACTTGAAACATGAATTCTTCAACAATTGATAAGACACAAATTCTGCAAAAATGAATAACAAACAAAAAATGATCAGTTATTTAAATAGTTATCAAAATTTCAGTAAAAGAGTTATGAAAACATAAAAATAAGGAAATTAATAGCCACTGTCAGAAATTATATGGCAAAATCTGACTGTCTAAAAACAAGAAAAAACATGAATTGAAGACCTAATAAAACTAATGATATATCATCACGCTTCCAATGAAGGAGTACACATTTAAATATGCGAAAACGAATCAATTTCAATCATGACAACTTTTCCAGGTATTCTTTATGAATTGACAAAGCTAGAAAAAAAGTCATGCGAATCATCATCAAACGCCCAGTAAATGAGCAAAAATATAAAATTTCGTAAGAAAATCAATTTCCATCATCATATTTTTAAAATAAGCAGAAAATCATCTCAAAAAACTTCTGAAGCCAAACTCTTAGCATCATGTTTTCAGTGAAAGAGTTGTGAAAACATAAAAACTTTTTAGAAGCAAAAGGGAGAAAAAGGAGAAAATTAATTTTGAAATTAGGCAAAGCAAGAAGAAAAGTATTATCATGAAAATTGGCATGAACATCCACCACATCCAGTAAATGAGCAAAAATATAAGAATATGTAAGAAAATCAATTTCCATCATCACATTTTTAAGATTTGCAGAAAAACATCTCAAAAAACTTCCGAACCATAATTCTTAGTATCACATTTTCAGTGGAAGAGTTGTGAAGACAATAGGAAATATATAGGGATATATAATAACAGTCAGGAAGAAAATCAATTTTCACTATCAAAATTATAAAGAATGTCGTTAAGAATTGCCTAAATTGTATACAGGATGATTTATAATAAGTGAAATAAACTTTTCCGTCTTGTTCAGGAAGTAATTTTAAGATAAAAATTTCGTATGGACATAGGTCATATTGAATTGATATATGTGTTATTTGATTTGATTATCATTTGATAATCTTTGATTATTCCTCCTTTGATTATTATTTTAAAGTAAACAAGTGTCAGGATTGGAAACGGTAAATTCAAATCCTCAGTGAGACTAAATACATTCTTTAATCAGGGTAATTTACAAAACATAAGCTTTCGGTTTCAAAGTCTGGGATCCTTCATCAGGTTCCTTTTTCCATGTTTTAGCCTGATGAAGGGTGTCACACTTTGAGACCGAAGGCTTACGTTTTGTAAATTATCCTGATTAAAAAATCAATTTAGTCTCACTGAGGATTTAAATTTTCCGCCCGTTTCCAATCCTGAAACTTGTTTACTTCAATATAAGTCATATTCCCAATACTTACAGAACTACAACACATTCAAATTTTAATTAATTTAAAATCAAGACTTATATCAACATATTGTACAAGTCATCGTTGATTCGACTGACCAAACCAAAATTATTTTGACAGTGTAAATTACAGATTACGTTTTTCGATTGGGTTTTTGTTTACGGATTTACTGAAAAAATCAAGGAAACAACCTTATTTCATAAAAAAAATAATTGAGCGAAGCTTCTTTGGCGTAGTACTTTCTTATTATAGGTATTGATCTCGAAAATCTTTGAATTTTAGAATCGATAGAAGAAATCAACGTATAAAAGTAAACATGTGGTGCCAGATTTTGGTACACATATATTCCCTAGCAAATTCTGATTTCTTCTATTGATTCTAAAATCTTTCAATTTTAGAATCAATAGAAGAAATCAACGTATAAAAGTAAAGATGTGGTGTCAGGTTTTGGTACACATATATTCCCTAGCAAATTCTGATTTCTTCTATTGATTCTAAAATCTTTAAATTTTAGAATCAATAGAAGAAATCAACATATGAAAGTAAAGATGTGGTGCCAGATTTAGGTACACATATATTCCCTAGCAAATTCTGATTTCTTCTATTGATTCTAAAATCTTTCAATTTTAGAATCAATAGAAAAAATCAACGTATACAAGTAAACATGTGGTGCCAGATTTTAGTACACATCTATTCCCTAGCCAGAAATAACCAGTGGTATCCCTCAAAGTACATAGTATCTATTGAACATGCAATCTTTTTAGGCGCCTTTTGCAACATTTTCATTGATCTATCTATTTTTAGGGGCCTTGTGCAATATTTTCATTGATCTATCATAAACTAAAAATATTTTAAATTGCTTACATTGGTACCAATATTTAATAAAATAATACTCTCAATAATTTTAATTTATAGTTTTTAATTTTTTTTGTCACCCTACAGTAGTTAATTTAATCAAATGTTGCCACCATTGCATAACAGAAATTCCCTTTGCATTTTGTACTAATACAAAAATGAAAGTTACATTATTGTATTAATACAAACATAAACTGTCACATGATATGCAAAATTATACAGTAAGACTTGTTCTGTACAATTTGTTTTCTGCGAGAATGTAATGAAGAAAAAGTATACGATGAAGTTTAACGCTAATTGCACTCTGAAAATCGACTCCAATGTAATTAGCGATGAAATAATAAAATGCGTACCATCATAAAATACATTAATAATTATAAGTTCGTCGAAATAAAATCTGAGCCAATAAACCTACTTCCAGTGAATCCAATCGATATTTATGACTAAATAATAACATCTTAACAATTATCTCCGCATAAGAAGCTGCAATATAAATGCGCTACTTAACCTACTTCCATGCCGCTCAATATGAATAATAATAAATTCCCTTTATGTGCTCAATCATAAAACTTGTTACTTCAAACGACATCGGGGAATAAAAAATATCCAGGGCAGAAATCATGCCTTCAGTTTATTATTTAAATTATTCGTGCTATAATTTTATTTAGGCATAAGCATGTTTGCATTTTTTCACATTTGTCAACCAAATGAAAAGTGATATCATTCCTATCAAGATTCAATAGCTTCTAAATTACTAATACGTGGACGTGTTATAGTAGTATTTTTGAGAGCTAACAATCAGTGATGTAATGTATCTAGATACATGTATCTAGATACAGTATCTATATACATTTCAAATATCTAGATATGTATCTAGATACATGCTTGCTAGAGTACCTTAAATTTTATCTAGTTACATCTTTTCTGAAGTATCTGTATTTGTATCTAGATTTAAAAAAAATGTATCTGTTACAACACTGCATTTCACGTTAATTACATACAATTAGCTATTGTTTTTTGTATCTAGATACTAATACAGATTCTTTAGAAAAAATGTATCTAGATACAACTTTAGGTACTCAAGCAAGAAAGTATCTAGATACATGTATCTTGATACAGTATCTAGATACATTCTTGCTAGAGTACCTTAAATTTGATCTAGATACATCTTTTCTGAAGTATCTGTATTTGTCTCTAGATTTAAAAAAAATGTATCTGTTACAACACTGCATTTCACGTTAATTACATACAATTAGCTATTGATTTTTTTGTATCTAGATACAAATACAGATTCTTTAGAAAAAATATATCTAGATACATGTATCTAGACACAGTATCTAGATACATTTCAAGTATTTATCAAGTATTATTACGTTAACTAATTAATCAAATAATATTCAAATAATTCAAAATTCTCGCAGGGCGATAGGGTATAATCCTTTACATTTCATATCTTATCTAAACTATTGTACCAACTAAACCAAGATTACCAACTCTCAACAGAAATTCAAATTTTGCGCGCTGCCAAAACGGCATTTTGGCACACGTCAACAAGTTAGACAACTCAATATACACTTGACCTATAGGCACCCCAACACACACTTGAAAAAAATGTGAATTTAGACCTCTATGTAAATCCTTATGGGAAAATGACCCCGAACTCTTGTTGCCTATCTACTAATAGTAATAATTAAAATAATAGACATATATAGAATACACAGAGAGTCATAGACATACACATAGAACCAAATAAAACAATTAAGTAGAACACTAGTTATTAGTAATAATTACAAAAAAATGACAGTATTCTATACCGTGCATTGAGTTTATGCCCACTGGGTGATAATAGAGACAATTTCTCGATATTTCGTAAACGGAGTGATTTCGGTATTAATAATTTAAATCAATAGCAATGCCCAAGTGACTAGATTTTGTGTGCTTAACCCACAATAGCGGACAAATATGGGTGGTTAGTTCTGCGGCAGCCAGGACGTGTAAATACTTGAAGTAAAATAATATTATTTTACGAGTCGCTATAAAAGTGTTGTAAATAATGAATACTAATGGGTATTAGTTTAATGTGTCATAATGAAAGAGTAGTTATGAATGAGTGTAATATTGCAGTGTCGGTTATGGGGGCAATATTCACGGCAAATACGTAATTATAAATAAAATATGAGTGAAAATTGTTGAGTAAACTGTTTAATGGTTAATAAAATTTTACTGTCACCGAGGCACGCTGCTGGCCGTAAATCGAGTGGCGTAATTATCCTCTTTAATATTGATACTTGAGGAGTTAATAAATTTCGGTTTCAATTTGAGAAATTTATAAAAAGTGAGGGGCCACAGAGGGCGCCGGTAGTTAGTTCAACGTGAACGCTCCAATTTATTCCTCTATTTCCCGAAAGTATTGAAAAAACGCGACGCCACAAATATCCCTTTAAATGCAAATGTGAACCAAATGACGCGGCCATAAATTCAGCGAGGAAATCGGGAATACATAACAAAACTAGAATAACAATTTAAATATTTACCGAGTCAATGGATATTTGCGTCAAATGAAATCCAATTAATATTTAGAAGCAAGCGGGGGTTTTTTGCGCCGCTTTGTGAGCGTTAAATCGAGACGTCTTCGAGTGATGATTCTAAACAGGCGTTTGTAAATAAAAGCGTTGAGTGATTTAGGAAGGGCTTTTTAATTGAACTGGAGTTAATTATAGTAAAATCGAACGGCATTATGTAGCAATTAGTTTTAAAGTGTAATGAACTTTTTCATTCAGTGGAATGAGGGTTAATAGGAGTCGGCTGCGGGCGCTTTCTATGAGGAAGTGGATAATTTATTAACGATAATTAGCGCGTTCTTAATTGAAGGAGCCCATTGTATGTAATGAAATAAAGTAGAATTACGGGATGTGCGCGAATGGCAATGCATTGATTTGCGGAGTGCATTTGTAATACGGCATAATGCATTTAATTCGCATCCATTGTCATCTGGTTATTATTTTAGGTTGGGTAAATTATCCGCTAATAATTTGGGTCCCGGGTGGGTGGGATTTGAATTTTCTTGCGCTAGAAAGTTTCAACAAGAAAACAATTTCATTTGCATAAAAGAAGTAAAAACTACTGTAAATATCTGGAGCGGTTCGGATTTTAACGTCCCGACCGTATTATCCTTTAAATTTCATATCTTATCTGAGTAACAGTTCGCGCAGAATATAAACGGGGGCGATTTCCAGCGGACCAAAAATGAACGGAAGGTCGTTGAATAAAAATAGCGCAGATTAGATCTAATATTCCATTAAAACATCTGACTGCTTGCTCTGTTCACCGGCGCAAATAGTAAATAGGTCGCTTTCAATTTTCCGCAGCATTTCAGCCATAATTTTCCGCGCAAATATTGTGCGCGCAAAAACGCGAGGGTTTCGGCAAAGTTATTTGTAACGTGCTGTCAAAATTTCAGATTGATTTATTTCATCTCCAAAGCATTAAGTGGCGATCATTTTTTCCCGTAAATCCGCGCAGGCAGCCTGGCGGCTGTATTTTTCTGAAATCACAAAGGAACCGCTCGCAAAGTGGGCGAAATTAGGCAAATTGAGAGCCGGCGATGAAAGATGGAATAATCTGAAACACCAAAAGGCCAATTAGGAACCAATCTGGGTGCATTAGTATGGTAATTTGGTACGCTTTGCCGTTCGTATGTGTAATCAATCTTACATGTATAAACCACCCTTGCAATCACCCCCGCCTAGTATATGGCAAGTATGATGCCACGCCATTGAGATAATTGTGCCGCAGGCTATGAATCGCAAACACTTTAGGAGGCCCAAAAAAACGGCTCGCGCCGATAATCTATCAATATTCCGCCACGTTTTAACCTCCTCCATGCACATATATTTAAAAGTAATACGCAGGTCTGACGGGTCCCTATAATATATAAACTCGACCAGATTAAAAACCCCATATATCTTAAGTCCCCACAAAGAATTTCTTTGCCGAACATAATAAAAGTATTGTGCCCGGGCACATAATCAATCTATGGTATTATATAATCTGACGTAAATAGCGCCTGTCAATTCTATATACACTTCGGTAAAATATCACATTACTCGGCAACATTATAAAACCGAATTACAATCGTCGGGCGCTCACTCTGCGCAGACACTATTTACGACAAAGGGCATAAAAAACAAAACACCCCCGCCGCCCCTGGCGCGTCTAAACTTTTACTTGCCATAGTTACAGGAACAACCCCAACTACACAAAAGAATCTTCCAGACTCCCCCTTTATCGGCCGCGCTTCCACCGCTGATTTCTCAGAAGTGCAATAAATATTTTCAACAATCAAATGACGCTCCACGGCTTAACAAAAAAACGTTTACCATAAACACACAAACAGCGTGCCCCAAATAAAAAAATAAATACACTCACCAGATAAAACGTCGGCGAAAATTGAAATGAACGGCACTTTTAATCCCCCGCACATTAACATAATTGCAGACAACTTTTAGAAACAACTGTACACACTTACATGTGCTCATTATCCAATATTATTTTATACAACACATTTTCTACTACCTAAAAACACTGCAATTTCTTCCTTACAATTATTTTTCTTCTTTTGTTTAATTTATCCATTAATGAAAGTAGTGTGGCAACACCAGTTCTGGGTCAATTTACCCATAAGAAATACATCGTTGCATGTATGTTGAGCTGCCCAACATCTGCGCGGGACTCTCAGCCCCTCACGGCATCCTCTTATGCCCCTCAGCCCCTCCGTTGCTCGCCATATCCTCTTTTAAACAGCTTTAAATAGCAAAGTGGTGTTAATACAACAAATTTTCTACTATCTGAAAACACTGAAATTTCTTCCTTACAGTTCGTCTTCTTCCTTTAATGCATTTATCCATTAATGGAAGTAGTGGGGCAACACCGGTTCTGGGTCAATTTCCCCATATAAAATACATCGGCCATCTTTTCGCTACTTACTTACAGTCGAGCGAGCCTTTGCGTGTATGTTGGGCTACCTAACATCTTCTTGTGCCCCTCCGCCCCTCCACTCCTCCGTCCTTCCACCCCTCAGCCCCGCAGCCCCTCGCGATATCCTCTTTTATACAGCTTTAAATAGCAAAGTGGTGTTGATACAACACATTTTCTACTATTTGAAAACACTGCAATTTCTTCCTTACAGTACTTCTTCTTCTTTTGGTGCGATTATCCATTAATGGAAGTAGTGGGGCAACACCGGTTCTGGGTTAATTACCCCATAAGAAATACATCGGTCGATTTTTCGCTACTTACTTCCGGTCGAGCGAGCCATTGCGTGTATGTTGGGCTTCTTAACATCTGCGCGGGACCCTCAGCCCCTCACGGTATCCTCTTGTGCCCCTCCACCCCGCAGCACCTCGCGATATCCTCTTTTAAACAGCTTTAAATAGCAAAGTGGTGTTGATACAACAAAGTTTCTACTATCTGAAAACACTGCAGTTTCTTCCTTACAGTTCGTGTTATTTTGGTGCATTTATCCATTAATAGAAGTAGTGTGGCAACACCGGTTCTGTGTCAATTTCCCCATAAGAAATGTTCCCATAAGAAATTTCCCCATTCCGGTCGAGCGAGCCGTTGCGTGTATGTTGAACTGCTTAACATCTGTGCGGGACCCTCAGGCCCTCACGGTATCCTCTATTGCTCTAGTGCCCCTCCGCCCTACGCCCCTCCGCCCCTCCGCCCCTCAGCCCCGCAGCCTCTCGCGATATCCTCTTTTATACACCTTTAAATAGCAAAGTGGTGTTGATACAACAAATTTATTACTATCTGAAAACCCTGCAATTTCTTCCTTACAGTTCTTCTTCTTGTTTTGGTGCATTTATCCTTCAATGGAAGTAGTGGGGCAACACCGGTTTTAGGTCAATTTCCCCATCAGAAATACATAGGTCGATATTTCCCTACTTACTTCCGGTCGGGCGAGCCGTTGCGTGTATGTTGGGCTACCTAACATCTGCGAGGGACCCTCAGCCACCTACGATATGCTCTTGTTTCCCTCCGCCCCTCAGCCCAGCAGCCTCTCGCGATATCCTCTTTTAAACAGCTTTAAATAGCAAAGTGGTGTTGATACAACAAATTTTCTATTATCTGAAAACACAGCAATTTCTACCTTACAGTTCTTCTTCTTCGTTTGGTGCATTTATCCATTAATGAAAGTAGTGGGGCAACACCGGTTCTGGGTCAATTTCTCTATAAGAAATACATCGGCCGATGTTTCGGTACTTACTTTCGGTCGAGCGAGCCGGTTGCGTGTATGTTGGACTGCCTAACAACTGCGTGGGACCCTCAGGCCATCACGGTATCCTCTTATGCCCCTCCGCCCCTCAGCCCCTCACAATATCCTCTTGTGCACCTCCGCCCCTCGCGATATCCTCTTTTATATAGCTTTAAATAGCAAAGTGGTGTTGATACAACAAATTTTCTACTATCTGAAAACACTGCCCCTCAACCCCTCAGCCCCTCACAATATTCTCTTGTGCCCCTCCGCCCCTCAACCCCTCCGCCTCTCGCGATAACCTCTTTTAAACAGCTGTAAATAGCAAAGTGGTGTTGATACAACAAATTTTCAACTATTTGAAAACACTGAAATTTCTTCCTTACAGTTCTTCTTCTTCTTTTGTTTCAATTATCCATTAATGGAAGTAGTGTGGCAATACCGGTTCTAGGTCAATTTTCCCATAAGAAATACATCGGCCGATTTTTTGCTACTTACATCCGGTCGAGCAAGCCGTTGCGTGTATGTTGGGCTGCCTAACATCTGCGCAGGACCCTCAGCCTCTCACGATATCCTCTTGTGCCCCTCCGCCTCTCCGCCACTTCACCCCTCCGCCCCACCATCCCACCGCCACACAGCCCCTCAGCCCCTCAGCCACTCACGATATCCTCTTTTAAACAGCTCATTTAAAGCAAAGTATGTATCTGTAAGGGGAAAATGGCCCCGAACTCTTGTTGCCCCACCACAGTCATTATTGTCATTATAGGTGATATAGGTTATGTTCCACAGTCAGTATCATGATGGTAGCGTTTCTCATTTGTAGTTTTATAGAATGTGTCTTAGTCAGGAGATCCTAAGATTATATGACTCCCAGTATGTGTTAGTTCATTTAGCGTTATCCAGGGTGCACCACGAGGAGGCGAACTAACTTTACACCCCTTCTATCGTTTAATATTAAGTAATTAGGTGTTATATTACTTTAAGTTTTGATCTGAAATAGTAGATGTGTAATACTTCAGATGATGAAAGAGCTGTAGTGGGATTAAGATCCCATTAGGTTTTTGCATCGGAGGCTTAACAATAATTAAATTAATAAGGGATGGATTGCAGTGCAAAGCTGAATGGATCCAATCCACTCCTTGAATAATTGAAGTGGCAAGTTAAATAATGGAGTAACTATGATGTGCGATCGAAAAGCTAGCAGGGGCTTCAATTATGAAATGTCGCCGTGTAATATTTTTACATTTATTCGGCTCAATTAATCGCATAAGTTGGAGCCTACTTGTGGAATTTAATCAGCCTGATCCAATTTAAGAATGACGTCCGCTGTGCGGGTGTGTGTTTCGCAAACGGCCCAAAAACGAAATTGTCCCAGAACCGGTGTTGCCCCACTACTAATGGATGTTTGCGACAATGTAGTACATTTCTTTGCGGTTTCTGAGGGTATGAACTATCGAAAGTATTTAGTCCAGTCCATTGCCTTATATATTACTGAGCCATGACATCTTCCTTCCTATTCCTCGTTTTCCTTCAATCTTGCCTTCTACGATGAGTTGAAGGATATCATACTTCTGGTTTCGCATGATATGTCCTAAGTATCCAGCTTTTCTTCTTTTTATTGTGGTCAAAAGTTCGCAATCGTTATCTATACAGCTTTATAGGTCATTACCTTACAGTTCAGCAAACTCAAAAATTTAAAAACTTAAGACACAAACTTGTTAATTATGTCTGTTATACAGGGCGATTTCTTAGCTCACCAACAAACTATGAGATGAAAACTCATTAAAAAGTTTATACCGGGTGTCTGGGATAAGGGGCGAACATGAAAGTTAAAGTAACAAGTTAGTAACAAGTTATATGTTTCTTTTGATTGTTTTATTATCTTTTTGACTGTATTTCTTTTTCAAAATTCTTCCTTCCAAATTATCGTTGTTTCTTCTGTTCCGTTTGCCCGCAATGTTGATGTTTTTGAAAAAATATTTGTTGAAATTGGAGTATCAAAATACCACTAGAATCATCTACCGCTACACTTGCTGTATTTTGAAACTTTTTCACAAACTTGCTAATTGCCGATATAGACGTAATTGGTCGATTGTTAAATTTATTTGAAAATAAGTCACGAACTCTGCGTAAACTGACGCCACTGTAAAATGTTTTGATAATGAATAAATTATCCTTCTTTCGCTAATTAGGTGTTATTATTATGATGTATCCCAAACGACAAATATTACTTTATATATATATATATATATATATATATATATATATATATATATATATATATATATATTGTTATCATTTAAAAAATATTCCTTTACGATTTTCCTCTAAAATTAATAGGGGATCTAATAATTGCACATATTTAATTTTACATGTTAAATTCCTATGTTTGCCCGTTATCCCAGACACTCGGTATAAACGTCTCCTATATTGCTAAATTTCTGAATTTGAAATAATGTATAGGGAAGGGAAGACTGTATAATACAGACTGTATAATTCTTCATAAATATCATATCTCAAATTATTTTACTGAAGCACGTCAGTTATGTGATGTTTAAGTCTCCCATGTTTTCAGTATATTTCTAACTCGTCGGTTAGCAACGGTATATCGAGCTAAAATTTCCGAATTCATGAGAAATTTTATGTTTCTGCAACCTCAAATTGCATTAAAATTTTATTTTAAATAATGAACTCGACTTGCCTGGGCGAGTTCTCAGCGTAGCAGTTAGTAAGGAAAGTAAACAATAACTAAATTTGAATTTTTAATTCTCATTATGTCTTCCGAGTAAATAATTGACGGTATTTTATCAAGTCAGAACTCATGATAATTTCGCTGCCGTGTGTTTTTACGTCTGAATTATATAACGCATTAAATGTTAATGCCTTCATTAGCTCGTAAGCCATCGGTAACGAATACATGAATAATATATTGCAAATGAAATATGGACACGGAACACATTCCCAATTCAATTGTTCCTTGTATGTTTGACACTATTTCTGCTCAACGAACAAAATTAAGCTGGATCAGTTTGTTTGATTGTACACATTAAGCATTATAATTATATATTAATAATATATAGTGTGATAGTGTATCGTGTAATTACTGATATTCAATTATTTAATAGAATGTTATATAAATGTATACTAAACACAAATGTACTATTAAATATGCCATTAATAAATTTCCAGAAATTTCAATAAATAATAACCATTGGCACCCCCAGAATTATTTTTTCAAGGGGGTTGGGGGGAAATCTAAAGTTAAATTTGAAAATATTTAATAATTTATTAAATGATTATGTATTATAAATTCAGAACAATGTTTAATAAAGAAATATGTCAGGAATCGATATAATGGCAAATCGATATTATAGTCAGTTATTGCGCTACCAAATCAATATCCAACGATATTATCAGACAAAATATCAATAAAAACGTGCAAAACGTTCAAAAACGAGTAGAAACTATCAAAGTTCAATAATATACAATTTTAGATATAAAGTACAACTAATTTATTTCTTCGGGCAGTCGTCAAATCTAATACTAAATATACAATTCATAAATTTCAGGAATTTCAGTAAAAAATTACCCATACTTGCAAAATCAGAAAGTTACTTACTAGATTTTCTCACTTATTTGATACAGATACTCTGTGAAATTTTGAAAAGAGTTATTTCTAGGCGTACTAAATACAAGTGTAATTCTAAATATGCAATTAGTCTTTTTTCAGGAATTTCAGTAAAAAATAATCCATAGTTGTCAATTCAGAAAGTTACATACTAGATTTTGTCACTTATTTAATATACAAACTTCGTGAAATTTTGAGAAGAGTTGTTTCTAAGCATACTAAATATAGGTTTAATACTAAATATGCAATTGGGGTTTTTCAGGAATTTCAGTAAAAATTAGCCCATACTTGTCAATTCAGGAAGTTACTTCCTCGATTTTCTTACTTATTTAATACAAACACATCTTAAAATATACAGCAGAATTGTGCTTAGATATGGTACATATAAATTTAATACTAGATATGAAATTATTAAATTTTCAGGAATTTCAGAAAAAAAAATTCATACTTGTCAATTCAGAAGGTTATGTCATTGGTTTTCTGACTTATTAAATACACAAACCTCGTCAAAGTTTCAGCAGAATTATTTTCATGTATACTGAATGTAAATCTAGCACTTAATATGCAATTATTAATTTTTCAGGAAATTCTGTAAAAAATAACCTATACTTGTTAATTCAGAAAAGAACTTCCCCGATGTTCTCTATTTAACATAGAAAGCTCGTGAAATTTTCAGAAGAATTGTCTGCAGGCATGCCAAATTCAAGTCTAATACAAAATAAGCAATTAAAGATTTTTCAGGAATTTCAGTAATAAATAGCCCATAATTGTCAATTCATAAAGTTACTTCCCCGATTTTTCACTTTAATACAGAAACATCGTTAAATTTTCAGAAGAATTGTGCTAAGGTGTGCTACATAGATATATGATATTAAATATGGAATTATTATATTTTCAGGAATTTTAGTACAAAATAGCCCATACTAGTCAATTCAGAAAGTTACTTCCTAGATTTTCTCATTTATTTAATACAGACACTTCGTGAAATTTTCAGGAGGATGGTCTTTAGGCATACTAAATAAACGTCTAATACTCAATATGCTATTTGTAATTTTTCAGGAATTTCAGTAAAAAATGACCGTACTTGTAATACTGTTGACCATACAAAAAATTCAGAAAGTTACTTCTTAGATTTTCTCATTTACTTAATACAGAAACATCGTGAAATTGTCAGGAGGATTGTCTTTAGACATACTAAATAAAAGTCGCATACTTAATATGCTATTAGTAATTTTTCAGGAGTTTCAGTAAAAAACTGACCATACTTGTAATACTGTTGACCATACATAAAATTAAGAAAGTTACTTCCTAGATTTTCTCATTTATTTAATACAGAAACATCGTGAAATTGTCAGGAGGATTGTCTTTAGACATACGTGAAATTTTTAGAAAAATTGTCTTTAGGCATACTAAATATAAGTCTAATACTAAATATGTCATTAGTAGTTTTTCAGGAATTTCAGTAAATAATTGACCATAGTTGTCAATTCAGAAAGTTACTTCCTAGATTTTCTCACTTATTTAATATGGACACTTTGCGAAATTTTGGGAAGCATTAGCTTCAGATATACTAAATACAAATATAGTACAAAATATGCACTTATTAATTTTTCAGGAATTTCAGTAAAAAATAACCTATACTTGTGACTTCAGCCAGGCACTTCCTTGATTTTCTCACTTATTTAATACAAAAACCGCGCGAAAGTTTCAAAACGATTGTTTTCAGGTATACTAAATACAAGTCTAATACTAAATATGCAATTAATAATTTTTCAGATAATTCAATAAAATATTGCCCATACTTGTCAATTCAGAAAGATATATCCTCGATTTTCTCGCATATCTAATACAGGAACCTAATCAAATTTTCAGACGAATTGTCTTCAGGTATATTAAATACAAATCTAGTACTAAATATGTAATTTTCAATTTTTCAGGACTTGCAGTAACAAAATAACCCATACTTGTCAATTCAGAAGCGTACTTCCTCGATTTTCTTACTTATTTAATACAGAAACCTTGTGAAATTTTCAGAAAAATTGTCAGCAGGAATACCAAACCAAATTCAAGTCAAATACTAAATATGCACTTAATAATTTTTCAGAAATTTCAGTAAAATATAGCCTATAATTGTCAATTCATAAAGTTACTACCTCGATTTTTTCACTTGTTTAATACAGAAACATCGTTAAATTTTCAGAAAAATTGTGCTAAGCAGTGCCACATATAAATATGACACTAAATATGCAATTATTATATTTTCAGGAATTTCAGTAAAAAAACAGCCCATACTAGTTAATTCAGCAAGTTTCTTCAGAAATTTTCTCACATATTTAATACAGAAACTTCGTGAAATTTTCAGGACGATTGTCTTTAGGCGTACTAAATATAAGTTTAATACTAAATTTGGTAATCGTAATTTTTCAGGAATTTCAGTAAAAAATTGACCATACTTATCAATTCAAAACGTTACTTCCTAGATTTTCTCACTTATTTAATACCAAAACATCGTGAAATTATGAGAAGTATTTCTAGGTATACTAAATATAAGTCTAATACTAAATATGTTATAGGTATTTTGTCAGGAATTTCAGTAAAAAATTGACTATAGTTGTCAATTCAGAAAGTTACTTCCCAGATTTTCTCACTTATTTAATAAAGAATCTTAGTGAAATTTTGAGAAAATTTATTTTCAGATATACTAAATATAAATCCAGTACTAAATTTACTACTTATTAATTTTTCAGGAATTTCAGAAAAAAATAAGCCGTACTTGTCAATTCAGGAGGTTATATCTTCTATTTTCTCACTTATTTTATACAGAAACCTTGTCAAATTTTCAGAAGTATTGAACAATGATATGGTACATATAAATTTAAAACTAGATATGCAATTATTAAATTTTCAAGAATTTCAGAAAAAAAAACCATACTTGTCAATTCAGGAGGTTATATCCTCTATTTTCTCACTTATTTTATACAGGAACCTTGTCGAATTTTCAGCAGAATTGTTTTCAGGTATGCCTAATACAAATCTAGTACGAAATGTGCATATAATAGTTTTTCATAAAATTCTGTGAAAAATAACTAATACTTGTCAATTCAGAAAATAAGTTCTACGATTTTCTCACTTATTTAATACAGAAACCATGTGAAATTTTCTGTAGAATTGTCTACAGGCATACCAAATTCATGTCTAATACTAAATATGCACTTTATAATTTTTCAGGAATTTCAGTACATAATTGTCAATTCATAAAGTTACTTCCTCGATTTTTTCACTTATTTAATACAGAAACATCATCAAATTTTCAGCAGAATTGTGCTAAGCTATGCCACATATAAATATGACACTATATATGCAATTATTATATTAGAAGAATTGTCTGCAGGCATACTAAATTCAAGTCTAATTCTTAATATGCACTTAAGAATTTTTCAGGCATTTCAGTAAAAAATAGCCCATACTAGTCAATTCAGAAAGTTATTTCCTCGATTTTCTCACTTATTTAATAAAGAAACGTAGTCAACTTTTCAGAAAAATTATGCTAAGATGTGCGACATAGAAATATGACACTAATTATTATATTTTCAGGAATTTCAGTAAAAAATACCCCATATAGTCAATGCAGAAAATTTGTTCCTAAATTTTCTCACTTGTTTTAAACAGAAACTTCGTGAAATTTTCAGAAAGATTGTCTTTAGGCATACTAAATATTAGTCTAATACTAAATATGCTTTTAGTATTTTTTCAGGAATTCCAGTAAAAAGTTGACCATACTTGTCAATTCAGAAAGTTACTTCCTAGATTTTCTCACTTATTTAATAAAGAAACTTCGTGAAATTTTAAGAAGAACTATCTTCAAATATACTAAATATAAATCTAGTACTACATATGCTAGTAGTAATATTTCAGGAATTTTAGTAAAAAATTGGCCATACTTGTTAATTCAGAAAGTTATTTCCTAGATTTTCTCACTTATTTAATAAAGAAACTTCGTGAAATTTTGAGAAGAACTATCTTCAAATATCTAAAAATAAATCGAGTACTAAATATGCTATTAGTAATATTTCAGGAATTTCAGTTACTTCCTAGATTTTCTCACTTATTTAATAAAGAAACCTTGTCAAATTTTCAGATGAATTGTGCTAATATATGGTACATATATATTTAACACTTAATATGCAATTATTACATTTTCAGGAATTTCAGTAAAAAATTGCCCATACTAGTCAATTCAGAAAGTTTCTTCCTAAATTTTCTCACTTATTTAATATAGAAACTTCGTGAAATTTTAAGAAGAGGTGTTTCTGGGTATATTAAATATAAGTGTTATACTAAATATGCAATTAGTATTTTTTCAGGAACTTCAATAAAAATTGGCCTATACTTGTCAATTCACGAAGTTACTTCCTCCATATTCTCGCTTATTGAACACAGAAACGTCGTCAAATTTCCCGAAGAATTATCTTCAAATATACTAAATACAAATCTAGTACTAAGTATGCAGTTAATAATTTTTCAGGAATTTCAGTCAAAAATAGCCCCTACTAGTTAATTCAGAAAGTTTCTTCCTAGAATTTCTCAATGATTTAATACAGAAACTTTGTCAAATTTGCAGAACAATTGTGCTGAGAGGTGGTACATATAAATTTAGCACTAAATATGCAATTGTTAAATTTTCAGGAATTTTCGAAAAAAATAACTCATACTTGACAATTCAGGAGGTTATATCCTCGATTTTCTCTGTTATACAATACAGAAACCATAACCCAACCCCTAAAATTTTCAGCAGAATTATTTTCTAGTATACTAAATACTAATGTAGTACTAAATATACAACTATTAATTTTTCAGGAAATTCAGTAAAAAATAACCTATACTTCACTCGTCAAT
Source organism: Othius punctulatus (assembly GCA_951805005.1). Lineage (NCBI taxonomy): Eukaryota > Metazoa > Arthropoda > Insecta > Coleoptera > Staphylinidae > Othius > Othius punctulatus. Next base: position 26,365,269 of record OX638147.1, read on the forward strand.
TCAGAAAAGAACTGCCTTGATTTTTTCAGTTATTTAATACAGAAACCTCGTAAAATTTTCACACGAATTGTCTTCATGTATATTAAATACAAATATAGTACTAAACATGCAGTTATTAATTTTTTGGAATTTCAGTAAAAAATAACCCATACGTGTCAATTTAGAAAGGTACTTTCTGAATTTTCTCACAGATTTATTACAGAAACCATTTCAAATTTTCAGAAGTATTATGATAAGGTGTGCTATATATAAATCTGACACTGAATATGCAATTGTTAAAGTATCAGGAATTTCTGTAATAAATAACCCATACTTGCCTATTCAGAAAGTTATATCCTCGATTTTCTTATTTATTTAATACATAAACCTCATTAAGTTTTCAGAAGAATTGACTTCAGGTGTTCTAAATACAAATATAGTACTAAATATGTAATTATTAAATTTTCAGGAATTTCAGTAAAAACTTGTCAATTCCGAACGATATCTATACGATTTTCTCACTTATTTAATACAGATACCTCGTAAAATTTATTCTATTCAGGTATACTAGATACAAATCCAGTATGAAATATGCAATTGGTAAAGTTTTAGGAATTTCAGTAAAAAATAACCTGTACGTACTTGTCAATTCACAGAGAAAGCTTTACAACTGCCAATGCGATTGTGTGTATTTCGTGTAATCCATACTTGTGCAAGCGTAGTATATTAGTACACAGGCTTTTATTAATATTTATGTAATTGTACGTATTACGATTTATGGATAACCAATGAAGCTGATATAAAATTACCGTTTTCCTTAATACGTGCTGCGTTTATAATTCATTATCTATTACGATAAATGTAATGTGTTTACGTTTGGAACACACCTTCTTCTTTTATCGTTAGTTCCGGAGGTTAATGTCCAATTAAGGAGTCGCTTAGTGCAATGCCTTCACGTTTATAATTCAGGATCCCGTGCAATTTGATGTGCGTTTTGGGCATTTGGGGGGTTGTCTTGCGTGCATCGCAATTCTTTTAGACAGCCATTAAAGCGTCACACGTCTGATGGGGTTGCAGGGCTCAATCACATCGGCGACCGTTTGAAGGCTAATTAAATAATACTCGGGGAGATGCGCGAAGCCGGCTGAAGGGTAATTAAATAATAATCTTTAAGGCTCGTAAAGATGTTAACTAGTCGCAGCGTTGGACCCCTCCGTCACTATTATTAATAACGGGCGAAGGAGGATCTGACGTTTCATTTAAATAATTTTAATTTATATGTTACGCTCTCTGGGCCCCGGAGGACGTCGAAAGAAATTGCCGGGAGTCCCTCGGCTGATGAACTCGCCGGGTTCATACACTGCCGGATTTATGAGTGTTTAGTGTGTTACACAGTCGCTAAATAGATTCAGTGATTGATGATGGTATAACATACTCGTGCTAATTTAATTAAATACGTCCGTATGAAAACTAAATAAGTTAGTCTGCGAAATAAACGTATTTAGTTATGTGGTGACAGCTCCTACGCGAATAATTATTTTTGCTGTCACGATTAATCATCCCGTAATATACTTTTAAAACTGTAACCGTACTACACACAATGCTGTAATAACGTTGTCACTTTACCACGTACTTAAAGTAAATGCGGTTTACGTATGTTTTCTTCCTGCGATTGAGGTTTTGCCGAATCACAAAGAGCGCCTGAAGAGGATCCATTATAAATTATTGAGCGCGCAGTATTCACCGGGAATTATTAATGATTACCAATATTTATGTGAAAGCAGAGAAAGGGCCGGAATCATCGTAAATAAACTATTCAGCGTGAAGCGCCAGCGTGCGTGCACCCCTTTGTAACTTTACATTCTGGTGGAGGCGCCGGGCGTCCCTTTCACAGCCGTGTTTTCGACGATGATTAAATCATATGCATTTACTTACTTTCAATAACGCGCGCGCCCCAACTAATCACTGCCCCGAAACGCCTTTGAAAACCTAAAATAAGTTCAAAACTGTTTATTCCCCGGCACACATTACGCGCTCCTTACAAACGCACAATTAATTGAGCAATTTGCTTCGGACGTGCTACAAGTTCAAAATAACCCCGAGAAATACACGTTCAAAGTTTCTCTGAGCAACATTATTAAAAGTTTTTGCGGAAAACTTAATTCTGTTAAACAGAGTGAAATATTTTTACGCGAAACTCAGCATAAACCTGAGTACAAAACTGTGTAAACGTAATTTTAGGTAACTATAAAAAATAAAATATTTCAAATAATGCATTGATGCTAATGTAAATTTATTAATGTGCGCGGTCATTATTATGCGTTGATGAATCGTAAATTAATTAGGACTTATTGGGGTTGATAAACTAACCAAATTATTATAACAAAACATTTCGTACATACGAAATAACATATTTACATACCCGGTGCTAATCCGCGAGGAATTTGTAGAATGTACACCGTCAGCGCAATTGTTTGTAAATTGTTTGTTGTTTGATAAAATTTGTATTTTCATAGCGTCGTGCATTCTTGAATTGTTGGGTTAAAGATGAGTGCGACGATGCATGAAAATACTTCCGCGGAGGTCACAAGCGATTAAATATCGACGTCGGAGATGAGCGCATATGATAAATCAGCGCGGGCGAACAAGGGATGTTTATACGTCGCTAAAATGTAATCTCATTTTATATTTAAATGGAAATCTATTCATATATACAATCAATTCGGGCCGTCGCTCTGTTTCCAGCGCTCGCTCCATGTTCCTTTAATTTCTTCCCATGCGAAGGCGAGCGCCTAAATCAATGGAGTGACGACTCGACCTAAAAACGAGACAGTATCTGAATCCAAATGACGCCCTATGTGATCTCCAGAGTCGAGTGGACTACATCCTATTATTTTAATATTCTTTCTGTGTATGAAGTTAAAATGAATCTCTCGTCCGTATAATTTAAATATTTAAAGATACGCGGCGGATAGTGGAGAGGCAGTAATTTTTGAGTGGCCAGATCGTGTGGATCGCTTTTTAATAAATGCAAGGGCAATGTCGTCGCCCCCTTTCGGTGCGTTCGGGGGCGGCACGGGGCGGCGGGTGGCTGCGTGATTAGGAAGTTTCAGGCGCCCGGAGGAAGAAAAAGCGGATTCGGTGCACGTGGTGTTCCCTGTCCTCCCGGGTGCGCCCGGTCCTCCCGGCTTTCCCGAAATTATGGCGTGTATAAGGAGCGCTTTATCAAAATGGATCGATGAGTTTCGGCGATATTTCAGAGCCTGCTCGCATAACTCTCTCCTACACCCGACAGATAAAATGCGCGAGAAACTATGTTAGATTAGAACGTTAAGCAGTAGTTAGAAGTGGCCGGCATTCCTGGAATTTATCTTCCGCTTAAAAATCCCTACACGCAAAAGGTCGTATTATACCGCGCGTTTTTTTAATCTCTGAACATAAGCTATGCTCAGTTTTAAACAGTGCTGTACTACCCTATACGCAAAATACGCACGTGCGTAGAGCGGCAGATATTCAGGGGCGTCAAAATCGGAGACATTAATTTAATAAAATGAAGAGGCTGCTAGTTTGTTGTTAACTCTTATTTTCGGGCTCCAAAAAACAAATAATTATGACCAATAAATCTATACAAACATTAATAACCAAAGCGCGGATTTATAAGCATAAAAAATTACAAAAGAAGCCCCTAAAAATGCAAAAGAAGATTAGAATAAGCACAAAAACGCAGAAAAAGCATGAAAAGGCATATTTTATTTTTTATGAAAATACAGAAAAACAAAACAAAATATAATTTTATTAGCAAGAACGCACTATATGTAGATAAAAGTAATATTTTAATAACATAGGTTTTGGTGATTTATATTAATAACAATAATAATTAATAACAAATAATGATTACTGCTCATTTTTAAATGAACTAATAATTTAATTGTTTTCTAAATTTTCAACGGAAAATCCCATTCTCCCATCACTGAGCACATTTTTTAAGTGTGAAAAGCTTCTCTCCACATCCATACTTGTAATCGGTGCATATTTAAATTTGGGAACAGTTGTAATATTTATCAGCAAATCTTCCACGAAGTCTCCTTTTAAAACTGTTGATATTTTTTGTAACTCGCCAAACCCTTCATTTTTTGACAAAACTGCATCACATTTTTTTTAATAATCTCTCCTATAGATCCCGGTACTTTTGAGACGTCGTCCCTAAAATCTTCAACTATTTGAACCGCATCTACGAAAGTTGTGTCATTTGCTTGGAGTTTATCAATCGTTTTGCTTACGAAACTGTAGTTGGTTTTTAGGAATGCTAAATTTTGTACAAGCCTCCTATCTTTAGGTACTATGTGGCATTCTTTAATTGCCTCTGACACATTTTCGGGAAACTCTAAGACAAGCTCCTTAAATGAATCGAAATGGTGGGCATAATAAGAGGCTGCATCTAACCACGTACCCCATCTAGTTATAACCGGTGCCGGAGGAAGAGGTACATTTGGCATTCTTTCCCTAAACATTTCAACCCTCAGTGGAGCATTTAGGAAAATTTTCTTCCGGGTTTTGATCAAATCATTGACCAGGGGAAATGACCGGTTTGATACAAGCCCTGCAAATTAATTTGCCGTTCTCATATTTTAATTCAGAATGTCCACGTATGCATTCATCGACGGAAGGTTTTACTTTCGGCATTTTATACAAGAAAACTTTCAAACACGTAATACACACAAGGCACAAGCACAACGCGCTGAAGATTGAGATAAATTGGACTGAATTGATAGCACACTTACCCCAGATGCGTTCTGTGCACGTAAAAATAGGGTAATCCCCGAAATAATCAAGCTTTGTTTACCAAATATCACGTACGCACGCTCGCTTTGTTGATGATTTTGTGATAACCAAGCACTCTAGACGTAACGGAGTAATATTAATAACTGAATTCTCATTAAAATAATGTGCAACAAAATATATTCCTAGCTTATATAAATAATAAGCTATAAAATTGAGAAAGAAGCAAATAAGCACAAAACATAAAGAAATATGCACAAAAAATGCATTAAAGCAACTATAAGCTTAAAAACTGAAAATATGCACAAAAGCACAAACAAAAAATTTGTCACGTTACTTCATTTGCTAAAATTCGTATAGATACGAGGTCATTTTGGTCTGCTACCAAAACTGATGTATAGCATAATACCTAGAAATCCGCGCCGTGCTAATAACAAAATTTTCACATCTTTACAGTGTGTATCAGCCAAATGGAATAAATTCAATAATAAATAAATGGGGGCGTGTTCGAAAAAACGCTCGGATACGTCGATTGTTATTTTTAGTTGCGCATTTTGTTCAACAAAAACTTTTTATACAGGGTGTGTCATGTGACCGTGGCCAATACCAACTTTCTTATTTTAAACGCAACACCTGGTATATTATTCAATTTTTGGATTCTTCAGAAAATTCTAGACATATTTCATGTACAATGTCCTATACCTATCTTCAATTGTTTCACCCCATTACCAAATCAATGTCCGGAACTACCTCAACCGAATATTTCCAAATCGGTGGATAGGGAGGCGAGGATCGATGGAATGGCCAGCACGATCCCCTGATCTGACGTCATTAGACTTCTTCTTATGGGGATATGTCAAAAGTATTGTATACAAAACTAAACCCCTCGACTTAGCTGATTTAAGAAGACGAATAATGCTTGCGATTAGATGTTGAGTAACGTTAGAAGAAATTTCTATTTAAGATTAGGATGTTGCCAAGACGTTCACGGCGAGCATTTTGAACATCTCCTCCATTGAAATTTATTGTTTTTTTTTGTTTTTTTACATTATCAAGAAATAAACAGTATTACTTATTAGTTTTTGAGTGTGTTGTAACGAATTTCTGTAATCAAATAATTTCCTTTTTTTAATGTTAATTTTTGCAATAAATCTGAAAACACTTAATATTTCCGAAACAGTTGAAGATAGGTATAGGACATTGTACATAAAATATGTCTAGAATTTTCTGAAAAATGCAAAAATTGAATAATATACTAGATGTTGCATTTAAAATAAGAAAGTTGGTATTGGCCACGGTCACATGACACACCCTGTATAAAAAGTTTTTATTGAACAAAATGCGCAACTAAAAATAACAATCGACGTATCCGAGCGTTTTTTCGAACACGCCCCCATTTATTTATTATCGAATTTATTCCATTTGGCTGATACACAGTGTATAAATATATATGTAACAAAATTAGGTTTCCACCACCCGAGGCTGTTCAGTTGCCTAATTTAATTTCGGGATGATGGCCCAGTCTCGCGGAAAGCTTTTGCTTATTAAAATTTTATAAAAGAATTTTAATTGCATACCCAATTAATTGGGATCAAAGATATGGAAGCACTTATTTGCGAGCTGAGTGAGCACCGTGTTGTCTGTTGCTCTGCACTGAAAAATTAGTGAAACGTATTAAGATCTCATCAAACAGGAGCCGAGGCGGCTGTGATTGGGCGCTGCAAACGTGCGCAAGGTAGGATTTTAATTAATTGCAAGTCGTGCGTGTAATAATCGATTCCTGCCTGAATTTGCTTTGTGTTTCCTCGCGAAGAGGCCCCTTTTATATGTTAATGTATTTAATTACCTTTGAACATTATTTTTTTACTCACCGTTAAGTACATCACTCGTAATTAAACACGTCTCGCCATTCACAAAGAATGAACACATCAGAGGAGACCTACAATTTTGTAAACAGTATTTAAAATATTGGTTCACATTAAACCCTCAGCACTTATAATTTGAATATATTTTTACAAAGAAACTCCGATATTATAAACGCAACCTTGCGTACCAAATTTTTTGGTACAAACGTAAGTGAACTTGGTTCAATAAAGTTTGGGAATCTGGAATCTAAAATTCACGAGGAAAATTGAACTATTTTAATATACCGCTCAGTGCTTGAATGTTTTGCGAAGACTCTAGTAACACCGGAGGTATTCCTGCCAATTTTATTGCAGATTTATAAAGATGCTAAACTAGTCCATAAATTTGTTGTTCATGCATCCTTGATACCTCCTTGTTCGATATTATTCAATCCTTCATTGTTTTTATCTGGAGAAATGCCAAACTACTCGGGAAATGTATAGTCGTCTATCACTTGCGCGATTATTTTCTACGCTGCCATTTCTTTTCAATTCTGGCATCGAAGTTACCTGATTCGGGTCTAATATTTATTAGTATGTTTTTAGTATTCGGTAATTCTGTATATGATCTATTCATCTATTCTTGCCAATGAGGATAACTGTTACATTTCCCTTTTCAGTGTGTACCGGCTTCTGAAAATAAATAGTTAATGCCATCTCTGGACTAAATATGTACTTCCTGGCTAAACGAACGGGCAAATTCGTAGTCCGAAACTAAATATTAAGTTGTAGGACAAGTGTTTAATAATTGAAGATATTATTTTGTACTTACTGGCAAAGATTAATAATCTTTACCAGTATATTCAAACTAATACCTTCAATTAAACAACTGGTAATATGGATAAAACCTTAAACTTATTTAATTTTATTATTATTACTACTCCGGACAATTATTATTGTCCGGAATCTCGAATTGGAATTAAGACATGCAGCGATATGCATAGTCGAGCCTAGCAGCTACTAAATCATAGTAGCTACCAATGCTAATCAGTACGTAATATATTTTGCAGAAATGACATTCATTGATACACTTTATTCATCGTGCCATATCGTACCGTATCGTACCATACCGCACCGTACCATACCGTACTGTACTATACCGTACTGTACCATACCGTACCGTACCATACCGTACCGTACAGTACCGTATCATACCGTACCGTACAGTACCGTACCATACCGTACCGTACAGTACCGTACCATACCGTACCGTACCATACCGTACCATACCGTACCATACCGTACCGTACCATACCGTGCCGTACCGTACCGTATCATACCGTACCGTAGCACACCGTGGCATACCGTACCGTACCATACCGTACCGTACCGTACCATACCGTACCATACCGTACCGTACCGTTCCATATCGTACCGTACGATTCCGTACCGTTTTTAGTATCTACTGAGCTTTGGTAGCTATTGCGGACAAATATGCATATGGCTGTAAATATTTTGTCACGGACCCAAATTTTTGACGTGAAACCAATGCTAGCTCGAAACTAAATATTTGTTTCAGGCAACAATCTAGCCAAGAGCTAAATTAGTAGTCCAGAACTCAATATTTCTTCTCTCCAGGACTAACATTTAGTAAGTGTATTAATACGCGAATTCCCATCGTAGACCTAAGCACATTCGTGACTAAACATTTAATCCTTAATAGAACCTTTAGTTCCATTTCGTGGTATTTGGCAGAACTGAATATTTCTTCTCTCCAGGACTAACATTTAGTAAGTGTGTTAATACCTGATTTCTCATTGTAGACCTAAGAACATTCGTGACTAAATGTTTAATATTTAATAGAACCTTTAGTTCCATTTCGTGGTATTTGGCATGGACTTAAGAAAATTGGTTTGATTGTGATAAATTAGGGAAGTAATAAATAAATTGTCTCATTCGGCTAGTACTACCTAATATATTACTTTCTTCAGTGTGTATTAACTTTGGTTCTAAGTTATTCATTGAGGTGGCTCGTCGCGGAGCTTAATCAAAGCTATTAATGACACGAGCTTAAAGTCCGAGATACGTGCCGGGTAATTTATGCGCAAAAAGGTGCGACGCGGGGGTGGAGCGGGGGTGGTTTTTGCACTACACCGGCGACTACTAGACACAGTTTTATCCGCTTAATAGTGGGCATTATTCGCGAGGACGTGATTGTCCTCGCAACGAGCGGTCGTTCTTAAAATTTAATTGAGACAAAAGAATATAAATTGTGTAAAAGTGGGCTTTGTAAAAAATTTATAAAGGATTGTGCGATAAATTGAGGCGGCTCTGAATTGCGGTTCGTTCTACCAACCGCAACTTTTCAGAGCTCAAGAGGATTTTCATGAAAATATCAGTTTCAGGCTCAAGTTACAAAAACGGCTTAATTTTAATATTACATATCAAACCTATTTGGTTTAACATAAACTTTTGCTTTGGATGTTTCAATCCAGTGCCTGCAATGTTATTAGTAGATCCTTTTACCACATGCCCAACCGAATACTACTTCCATTACATTATCTGCTTATCTATACGTTACCGGTGAGTTCTTTTCAAGAGGTTTTTATTCGCAATTCGCTGATGCAAGAATAATTCGCAGGCACCTATTAATAACACATGGGGATTCTGTTCGTTAATGATGTAACGTTTCAGCATTCGTTAGTGTTAAAAATTTACCTTCGTTTCATGCTCTACCCAATATATTATTTATACTTCTTATTATTATTTGTTATTATTTTTTATATTGTATGTATTTTATATCTTACACTTTGTGATTTTATTTGGCAAAGTGTGTAAATTAAGAAAACAAAATTGTTGGTGGTGGTGGTGGTGGTGTTGGTGATGGTGGTGGTGGTGGTAGTGGTGTTGGTGGTGGTGGTAGAGGTGATGAACGTGCGTGATAGAGGTGGTGACCCCATTATCTATTGATGACATGGGAGGGGTAGGAGGGGCAGGAGGGGCAGGAAAGTGTGTGACGTGCCTGAAGGGCTATCAACGCGTTAGGCCGCGATGCGAGTGGAGGGTCCCTTCGAAGCAGCGACGAGGGCCAGGCTCTCCGTGTAGGAGAGTGAGGGGGTTAAAAAAAAGGCTCCACGTAATTTTAACCTCGCCACTACTTTGTCACACAGGGGGCTCCACCCTATCTGCGTGGGTTGACGGCAGACAGTCAGCGAAGCTCAGGAATTACGAACTGTCGCAACGGCTGACCATCTGGCGCCCACACCACCAGATTTAAATCTCGCAATGAGAAAAGGAAGTTAAATTGTAAAGAATGCCCGATTGAGAAAACGTGGGGGAACAAAAAAATAACAAATATGAATTTTGTGGTTTTAAACTATCTGCGTTTATTAAACACAAAGGACGGGACACCGTATCCGCGTTTCCTCGAAGAAAATACCTCCGGTCGTAGTTCTATCACGCCGCATTCACTGAATTCGGCCGAATCCCGCGTACGCTATCGCGCGATGCGAAGTGCCCTCGGAGCCACTTTTTTTCCTTACAAAAACGCAAAACACGAACGGCACGAAACACGCAACGCAAATTTACACAAAAAAACGATATAACAAAAAAATTAAAGACAGTAAAGGAGACCAAAAAAAAATATAGATCTGGCCTGCTAGTCCACGTGGCGTCTCCGATGAGTGATTGTGGCTCGGTTCTCAGGAATTCGTCCTGCTGGCAATCCCCGTGGACGCCGCCACTAATTTGCGGTTTTCAGAAAAACTCTGGCAGGGTGGTCGTCGCCCCTAGCCGAGAACCTGACTGGCTGGGTTGTTTCAGCCCCTACCCAAAAACCGCCTGTAAAGCAAGTAAATGGCCGGACACGTGTGTTTACAAAAATGATGTTGGTTTTAATCACTTACTCTGGTGTTTGAGCGTGTATAGCCGATTATTGCTGCACTCTCCCTCGCCTTGCGCCGGTGTCGTCAATCCCTCATAGGGCGGTTATTGGAGGACACATTTTAAATCCCGGAAACCGGTTGGCGATAAGCCCAAAGAAAAACCGTGTACCACCTGACACTTTCACACTCGAAGAGAGTTGGCTACCTTCTCCTTCATTCCAGCGCCTCCGCTGCCGAATCACAATGATACGCAGACCGGAAACGCGTCGATGTCTAAAAAAAACGTGTGCGTAGCGGTTGCCTACGTTGACGGTCCGTGAGCGCAATTAAAAATTAACACAGAGCTCGTCTTTACCGACCGGAGTCATAACCGACCCGTTACAAATTGAGGGGAAGCTCCCATGTTATTCTTATGGGAGAAAAAGTTAACCCTAGTGCCCCAAGGTCTACTAACAAGGTTTCTGGTTTTATGCGTGCCCAAGTAGTTTTGAATTTGCGTCTTTAAAAGCGTATCTGAAATTGCGATTCTGTCTTAATGTGTTCTTGCACAGCTAGAAAAATACGAATAAAAATTTCTTCGCTGAATTCAGTATTGTTTCGCGTGGGCGTTTAAGCAAGCTGTTATTTCAGGAAATATTTGTTCCGGAGTAGCCGATGCGTTGATCGAAAAAGGCAGGGCGTTGGGGGGCCTGGGGTTAGTGCTCCCCAAGTGCGCTTTATAATGAAGTCCCCTGGATGTGCGTCTGGTAAGTACGTAGCCAAGTGGGGGCAGACGGCTGTGGAGAATGATGTGAATGGGGGCGGCGTGATTTATCGTCGCGATTCAATTGTGGATATTAGGCATCGGGCTGCGTATTATTTCGTTATTAGTGCCGGCGAGGTGGGGGCGGCGTGGGCGCCTTCCGGGCATTAGATAGCCGGCTGAAAAGAGGGCGCCCTGAAATATGCGCGCTTATCTGTCGGTCTTCTGGTGGATTTTTTCGGCATGCAAAAACGCGGTCGCGTGTTGGTGAACAACCGGCTCCGGCGCAGCGGGGGTGTCAATGCCTGAATGATTTATGGCGACGTTCCTGCGAATGCCTGTCTTATCTGGTGCACTGATACACGACAAAGGAAACGCTTCTTTGGGCCGAAATTGTTTCACCGCTTTCCGTTCGGAGGTTAATTAATATTTAAGCCGCGCAACTTTATCTGGGCGAATTTATACGCGTTTATAATTTCGGTGCGGCAGGGATGCGGAGATAGCGCGGAACGCGCCATCTTAGAGCGATCAGATAAGAGAGTTAATATACGCTAATTGGCGATGAAGTTAATCAGACCGGATGGTGTGTGTCTCGGTGCATTTCTGGTCGGGGCGCCTTCCTGAGAAACCGCACTCGTAAAGCTGTCTCTTGTCCATGGCATTCCAGGCTCTGCTTCATCTCTAATTAAATTCATCCCACCGTACAAACAATAACAATAAAATTACCTCATGACGCTTTAATATATGCTATGTTCCACATCAACCGAAACACAGCTCTATGCAAAAATTTGAACCACTAATAATTAAGTCTCAAAATCTTCGTTATGATGTCCAAAGCGCGGATTTCTAGATATTATGCTATACATAAGTTTTAATAGTAGACCAAAATGACCTCGTATCAATGCGAATTTCAGCAAATGAAGTAACGTGACATATTTTTCTTTGTGCTTTTATGCATATTTTCAATTTTAAGCTTATAATTGCTTTAATGCATTTTTTGTGCTTATTCGCTTCTTTCTCAATTTTATAGCATATTATTTATATTAGCTAGGAATACATTTTGTTGCACATTATTATAATGAAAATTCAGTATTAATATTACACCGTTACCTCTAGAGTTCTTGGTTATCCCAAAATCATTAACAAAGCGACCGTGCGTACGTGATATTTGGTAAACAAAGCTTGATTATTTCGGGGATTACCCTATTTTCACGTGCACAGAACGCATCTGGGGCAAGTGTGCTATCAATTGAGTCCAATTTATCTTAATCTTCAGTGCGTTGGGCTTGTGCCTTGTGTGTATTACGTGTTTATAAGTTTTCTTTTATAAAATTCCGAAAGTAAAACCTTCCGTCGATGAATGCATACGTGGACATTCTGAATTAAAATATGAGAACGGCAAATTAATTTGCAGGGCTTGTATCAAACCTGTAAGTTATATTTTGTGTTGCTATTGGCCTGGGTACAAGCATGTATTATGTTGTAGATTAACTGCGAGAAAAAAATTAACATAACAAAACATATCAAAACAATAGTTACACCAATATATATATATATATATATATATATATACTATATATGATTAGTTATGTGGATTTGGGTTCAATTTGAATACCTGCACCTCAAGAGCGAGCTCACGCCTGACATTCAATGCAGCATCGCGACGCAACAGATTTATCGGTATATAAATTTATTCGGATCTCTTCCTTCTGGATGGAATTTTTATTGTTTCGTGAGGTGTCATGGAGATAACTTGCGGATTTATCTCAATGAATTTCGAGGACGCAGATAGTTCAATAGGGGTATAGATTTATATGATTCTTATCTAGTTGTGGCCTGGATATTCCTTTGAAACTGCTGAAAAAGCTGCGTGGCCCTAATGGAGTGTTAAGGCAAAACATCGAGGTTCCAACATAAAGAGGCAGCCATGAATCACCCACGAGGAGGCCACATATATATTTATCTTTTATTTAAATCATGTTGTTTATAAAATAAATTGTTGGGCCCCCGAACGATAACCGAAACGTATAAACAGGAATGATAATTCCGCAAGAGGAGCCGAGGGCCGCATTCATATGTTTACAAATGCGGAATAACTTTCGTCCCACAATGAGTCGGTTTATCATTTTTCGAGTTGCGCGCCGGCCCTGTCGCCGCGACGGCCGGAATAACGAGCGCAGGGCCGGATTCGGTGCACTTGGGGGCGGGATTTTATGTGCAGGTGCTTGGTTAACACCGGCGATAATTATGCAGAGCGTTTGAGGGTGCAAGGCTGGAGCTTCTTTGTTCGCCAGCGATCAAGACATAACATCGCGATTCTCGAAACAGTTACTAACAATTAAACTTATACCATTAACGTCAAAGTTGCATTCAAGAGATAGAACACTGCTTGATCTAATTCCCGAAGTCTTGGGGGCGAGGAGCTTTCCAACGCAATGCAGCCAACTAATTATTCCGTGCCGCCAGATCTCACTCTGCACATGCCCTAGGTGGTTCGGTAATGTCACCACTCCCTGGCTCACGATTCACGTCTCTGCACTTTTTCATCTCCGCACGATATTTGCCAAACGTGTGTCTATTAGAAACGCTCATTCCTTACAAGCTTGTATTCATGCATAACCGAGCACCAACTCGAAATTAAAACCGAAACGTACGCTCAAAGCACAGAAATTACATTAATTACAAGACGAGACGGGGGATACGAGTCAAGCTAGTTAACCCCTCTAATTGTGACAAGTCGTGCCATTACTCATTCATACAACGTAAAAGATTCAACACAAGTAACTATTGGGCTCATATATCACTACATAATTCAAGTGATAGAACAGCTACAGCTTCGGCTACTTCAAATGCCAGAAAAACTGCTTCAAACAAAGGAAAAAGTAAAATACGAAAAACCATCTACAAATTCTAAACAGTAAGATACGTATTTTGCCAGGTTATTAAAAAAAATTAATGAAAAATATATTTAAGTAGTTAAGCTAAGAGAGTTCTACGGCATTTCCCCCTAAAGATTTACGTAGAGGCATGAATTCACTTTTAATTCCGTCGAGTGGAGGGAGCGATATTAATACAAAGGGTTGTCTATGCATGAGAGGGGTGGGGGGATAACAAGGCGCCCCAACATATGACACACTTACTCCTCATACATCGGCAATGCGTTGTACAAATATGGCTCCCCCTCGATGGCCGGAAAAGAGTGAATATTAGACCCCTGCGTAAATCCTTATGGGAAAATGCCGTAGAACTCTCTTAGCCTAACTACTTATTGGAAAACTTTCTACATTTAAAAAATGTAGATAAATAAAATATTCGGATAATTTAAAACATCCGTCGGTTAGTTACATGTAACCTGATAAAAGAAAACTAAAATTTCATAGCTTTGAATTATCAGGCAGCTCTTAATTACACTGCAGCTTTAAATTATTTATCCAACGGCCTTTAACTATCAGGTAATTATAAATTATCTAGTAGTTCTGAAATACGCTCTTAATTACATTGTAGCTTTAAATTATTTATCCGACTGCCTTCAACTATCAGGAAATTCTAAATTATCTTGTAGTTCTGAAATATGAGGCTCCGTTGTACAGGTATCGCTCCCTCTCGATAGCCGGAAAAGAGTGAATATTAGATTCCGGTGTAAATCCATATGGGAAAATGCCGTAGAACTCTCTTCGCCTAACTACTTATTTGAAAACTTCCTACATTTTAAAAATGTGGATAAATAAAATATTCGGATAATTTTAAGCATCAGTCTGATAATTCCATGTAACCGAATAAAAAAAAACTAAAATTTCGTAGCTCTGAATTATCAGGCAGCTCTTAATTACACTGTAGCTTTAAATTATTTATCCAACTGTCTTCAACTATCATGTAATTATAAATTATTTAGTAGTTCTGATATATGAGGCTCCATTGTACAAATCTAGCTCCCCCTCAATGACCGGAAAAGAGTGAATATTACACCCCTGTGTAAATCCTTATGGGAAAATGGCGTAGAACCCTCTTAGCCTAACTACTTATTTGAAAATTTTCTACATTCTAAAAATGTGGATAAATAAAATATTCGGATAATTTAAAGCATCTACCGGACAATTCCATGTAACCGGATAAAAGAAAACTGAACAATAACTTTAAGTTGCCTGCCAATTTAAAGCTACCAAATAATTTAAAACTACTGGATTATTCAAAAATACTATATCATGACTGAAACCTGACTGAACAATGACTTAAAGTTGCCTGCCAATTTAAAGTTACCAATAAATTCAAAACTACCTGATTATTCAAAAATACGATATCATTGATAGCGGATAATTCAAAGCTACCTGATAAGTTAAACCCAGCAGATAATTCAAATCTATGACTAATTTAAAACTGCCAAATAATAGAAACAAAGAAGCACAACAATCCGAGACCTTAAGTACAACTGGGCCACAGAGTCAGAGAACCAATGAAAAAACCAGCCTCATATTTCAGAACTACTAAATAATTTATAGCTGCTGGATAATTTAAGGCATCTGGATAAATTACTTAAAGCTAGCAGGTAATTAAAATCTACTTTATAATGCAAAGCTACCGAATAATTTACAGCTACCGGATAATGTTAGGCAGCTGAATAAAGCTGTAGCATGATTTATAGCTGCTGGATAATTCAAAGCTTCCAAGTAGCTGCGTTCAAAGCTACTGAGTAATTTATAGCTATCGGATAATGCAAGGCAGACGGATAAAGCTGTGGTATAATTTATAACTACCGGATAAATGAAAGTTGCCTAGTAGAGGCTTTCAAATTTACCGAGTAATTTATAGCTATTGGATAATGCAAGACAGACGGATAAAGATGTGGTATAATTTATAATTGTCGGATAATTGAAACCTGCCTGGGAGAGGCCTTCACAGTTACTGAACAATTTATAGCTACCGGATAATGCAAGGCAGCCGCATAACGCTGTGGTATAATTATAACTGCCGGATAATTGAAATATGCCTGGTGATTCAAAGCTACCGAGTCATGTATAGCTGTCGGATTCTTCAAACCTACCAGATTATTCAGTTCTATCAGAAAATTCAAATATATGACTAATTTGAAACTGCCTGATAATTAAAACCGGCCTGATTTTTTAGTAGTATTTTTATTAAACGCTGCCTGGTAGCTGCGTTCAAAGCTACTGACTAATTTATAGCTACCGGATAATGCAAGACAGACGGATAAAGCTGTGGTATAATTTATAATTGTCGGATAATTGAAACCTGCCTGGCAGAGGCCTTCATAGTTACTGAACAATTTATAGCTACCGGATAATGCAAGGCAGCCGCATAAAGCTGTGGTATAATTTATAACTGCCGGATATTTAAAAGATGCCTGGTCATTCAAAGCTACTGAGTAATTTATAACTGCCGGATAACTGAAAGCTAGCCGGTTATTCAAAGCTACTGGATAATGTATAGCTGCAGGATACTTCAAACCTGATGGATTAGTCAAATCTACCAGAGAATTCAAATATACGAGTAATATTTGAAACTACCTGATATTTTAAACCAGTCTGATTTTCAGTAGTATTTTCATTAAAAGCTACCTGTTAGCTGCGTTCAAAGCTACTGAGTAATTTATATCTATTGGCTAATGCGAGGCAGACAGATAAAGCGGAGGTATAATTTACCTCCGGATAATGCCGGAAACTGCCGGATAATTAAAAGCTGCCTAGTTATTCATATCTACTGAGAAATATATGGGTGCCGGATAATTTAAATGTGTGTGCTACTTTTAATGTTTCAAATTATTTAAAGCTGTGAGTAGTTAGGCTAAGACATATGGGTCTAAATTCATACTTTCAATATATTTACAAAGAGTTGCCTGTGCACAAGAGACAAGTATGTCGTATGTTGAAGCCCTCTTGTTACCACTAAACAGCTCAAACGGCTTCACAAACAGCTCAAACGGATATTTAAACATGCCGTAGAACTCTCTTAGCCTAACTACTGCTGTGGATGATTGCAAGCTTCAGCTTGTTAAAAGTTCAAAAGAAGGTATAATAATCCAAAATTATAGGCAATTGAAAGCAGCCTCATTTAAAGATTAACGTTATTAAGAGCTTTTGATAAATGGTAGCTTGACATGTTTGAAAACTTGGGTAAATTCTCAGCTCTGAATGCTTTGAAGCTCCTGTTAATTAAAAGCTTTTGATTCATTGCATTGTCAGATATCGATTAATCGTCCGATAATTTATAGCTTCTTCACAATACAAAGCTTTCGACAATTTAAACTTTCAATTGTTTTTAGATAATCCAAAGTTTATTACAGTTAGAATGCTGCATAGAAAAATAAAAAGCTTAAGGTCAAAGCTGTGACTAGTCCAAAGCTTCGCACAAGTGATCTTGATATTCGGACATCTTTGACAAACTATGGAAACAGTCATTCAAAACTTTAAATAATTCGAAGTTTTGGTTACTTTAAGCTACAAAGCATTACATAAATCAAAACTTATGGTAGATGATTTGTACACTAAATGATATTTTAACATTCCGTCAATTGTTAAATTCTGGATAATACAAAACTTTCGATAAATTAGAATCTAAATCAAAAAACCTTATTTCAGCTTAAAAGCTAGCAAGAAATATTAAAACCTTGGGTTCGTTCAAAGTTTTGACTAATTCAAAACTTCGTACATTTCATAGCTTGCTATTGTAACATTGTTGAACCAACTATGGGCGTCATAAATCAAACTTTGAAACAGTTTTGACTAATTCAAAGCTTTGCACAGTTCATAGCTTGATATTGTAACATTGTTGAACCAACTATGGGCGTTATAAATCAAACTCTGAATCAGTTTTGACTAATTCAAAGCTTTGCACAGTTCATAGCTTGATATTGTAACATTGTTGAACCAACTATGGGCGTTATAAATCAAACTCTGAATCAGTTTTGACTAATTCAAAGCTTTGCACAATTCATAGCTTGATATTGCAACATAGTTGAATCAACTATAGGCGTCATAAAACAAACTTTGAAACAGTTTTGACCAATTCAAAGCTTGGACAATTCATAGCTCGATATTGTAACATTTTTGAACCAACTATGGGCGTCATAAATCAAACTTTAAAACAGTTTTGACTAATTCAAAGTTTTGCACAATTCATAGCTCGATATTGTGACATTGTTGGACCAACTATACTCAATACATGGAATAATTTGAATTTTTGGTTACCTAAAGCTTCAAAGCTTTATAGATATTAAGGAAGTTGATTTGTATACTACATACATGTACAAATCTAAAGATAATGAAAGTTTTAGATAAGCTTTGAGTATTGTAACTATTCCAATAATTTAAATTTCTGAGAAATGCAAAGATAATTATCAGTTTTAGTTAAAGTAAAACTTCTAAATTTTTAAGTAATGCATAGAAATATATCGAGGTTAAGATAATTATCAGTTTTAGTTAAAGTAAAGCTTCTAAATATTTGAGTAATGCAAAGAAATATATCAAGCTCCAGATAATTATCAGGTTTGGTCAAAGTACAGCTTCTAATAATTTAAATTGCCGAATAATTCAAACCAATGTATATTTTAAAGTTTCCAAACATTTTATGGTGTTAAATAATTCAGACTTCTTAAAAATCCACATCTGAATATTAAATACTTTTACGTCAATGCAATGGTATGGATTATTCCAACTTGTGGATAATTCATAGCTTATAATTACAAAGTTTAAGTATATTTAATTAATTAGATGGAATAATTCAAAGGTGTGGATTACCGCCACAGGTTATTTAAGGTTATAAAACACCTTGAAATAACTATAAATAATTAATACCTTAAGATTACCCCTACTCAAATATGAACTTATAATTATTTAGTAATTTATTTAACGCTTCAAATCTCTAAAAGAATAGTTATAAATTATTCAATCTTACAAGAATTCTACACTCAATGACTGTCGCAGATTATTTAAAAGTATATGATAAATATGATGTGTCTAAAACTATGTTTTTATTTTCAGGTAATGAGCGATGCAAATTGAGAACTTTGCCTGCCACATCTGCAAGTAATCTCAAAATACTCTGAAGCAGCAACGTAAGTAACAGTAGTTTTAGTTTCTGAGGAAATTCTAGTAAGTAATATTTTTATACATAAATACAATTTGTTGTAGTATATGAAGTAGTAGTAGATGTATAAATATTGTAGTAAAATTCTTGTAATTCATGTTTCTGGAAATACATAGATTGTATAGATATATCAGCTCAATTTGTTAAATAGGTGGTAAATATATTCTGTTATGGTATTGGAGCAAAACTTTGTAGCTGAAAACGTAAAGTTAGTATTGGCCCTTGTTCAAAATATTAGATTTTCTGCATTGATATGTTATACTGCCAAGAATGTTTCTAGAAATACACAGATTGCATAGATTATTAGGACAATTAGATAGGTGGTAATTTTAGTGTGCACTGGTTTTGGACCAAACTAAGTAGCTGAATCTTTGTGCTTATTCAAAAAGTTAGATTTTTTGCATTGATATTTTATACTGCTAAATAAGTTTCTAGAAATGCACAGGTTGCATAGATATATTAGGCCAATTAGTTAGATTGAAAGTTACGTAAAGTTAATCTTTGTTCATATCAAAAAGTTAGATTTTCTGCATTGATGTGTTATACTGCTAACTGTGTTTCAAGAAATGCACAGGTTGCATAGATATATTAGGCCAATTAGTTAGATTGGTGCTAATTTTACTCTACACAGGTTTTGGTTTGGTTTTGGAACAAACTATGTACCTGACAGTTACCTAAAGTTAATCGTTGTGTTTATTCAAAAAGTTAGATTTTTTGCATTGATATGATATACTGCCAAGTGTGTTTCTAGAAATGCATAATTGCATAGATATATTAAGCCAATTAGTTAGATATGTAGTAATTTTATTCTGCACTGGTTTTGAAGTAAAACTTTGTAGCTGAAAGGTATGTAAAGTTAATCTTAGTTCTTATTCAAAAAGTAGTTAGAAGTTTTTCTGCATTGACATGTTATACTGCCAAGAGTGTTTTTAGAAATGCACAAATTGCATAGATATATTAGGCAAATTAGTTACATAGGTAGTAATTTTAGTCTGTACCGGTTTTGGGGTAAAACTTTGTAGCTGCAAGGCATGTAACGTTAATCTTAATTCTTGTTCAAAAACTAGTTAGTAGTTTTTCAGTATTGCCATGGTATACTGCAAAGACTGTTTCTAGAAATACATGGATTGCATGGATATATTAGCGCAATTGGTTAGAGAGGTGGTAATTTTAGTCAGCTCTGGTGTTAGAGCAAAAATTTGTAGCTAAAAGCTATGTAAAGTTAATCATAGTTCTTGTTTGAAAAGTGGTTAGTAGTTTTTTCTACATTGACATGATATACTGCAAAGAGTGTTTCTAGAAATACGTAGAATGCCTAGATATATTAGCGCAATAGCTTAGAGTAGTAGCTATTTTAGTCTGATATGATGTTGGAGCTATACTTTGTAGCAAAAAATATGTAAAGTTAATCTTAGTTCTTGTTTAAAAAGTAGTTAGTAGTTTTTCTGCATTGACTTGTTATATTGCAAAGAGTGTTTCTAGAAGTACATGGATTGCATAGATATATTAGCGCAATTGGTAATAGCAAAAATTTGTAGCTAAAAGCTATGTAAAGGTACTCATAGTTCTTGTTTGAAAAGTGGTTAGTAGCTTTTTCTACATTGACATGTTATACTGCTAATAGTGTTTCTAGAAATACTTAGAATGCATCGATATATTAGCGCAATTGGTGAGAGTGGTAGCTATTTTAGACTGCTATGATGTTGGAGCTATACTTTGTAGCTGAAAGGCTTGTAAAGTTAATCTTAATTCTTGTTCAAAAACTAGTTAGTAGTTTTTCAGTATTGACATGTTATACTGCAAAGAGTGTTTCTAGAAATACATGGATTGTATAGAGATATTAGCGCAATTGGTAATAGCAAAAATTTGAAGCTAAAAGCTATGTAAAGTTAACCATAGTTCTTGTATGAAAAGTAGTTAGTAGTTTTGCTGCATTGACATGTTATACTGCAAAGAGTGTTTCTAGAAATACATAGATTGCATAGATATTTTAGCGTAATTGGTTAGAGAGGTGGTAATTTTAGTCTGCTCTGGTATTGGAGCAAAACTTTGTAGCTAAAAGGTATGTAAAGTTAATCTTAGTTCTTGTTCAAAAAGTATTTAGATTAACTGCATTAACATGTAATACTGACAACAGTGATAGAGTCACTTTTAAGTCAACTCTTTATATAGCAGGATTTTTGCTTTATTATGAAAAATAATAAGGTTTTAGTTATATTTTAACGATATATAATAGAAAAAATGATGTATAATCATGATAAATATCAATATTACAGTTAACAATGCGACGTGCTCATTATTACGAGATAATTTTTATATTGTCGCTTTTGGTGGTACCTATACTTATAAAATTTTCGATTTCAAATTTTTGGTTTTGGAGTAAAAACATTATTTAGTACACCAAAGATCATAATATGTTTTGTTACATCTGTCTATGAAAACTTAAACTCAACGTTGCACTGGAATCACTTCCAACCCAGAAAATTAAATTCTACCATGTATATATTTAACGTATGACACACTAAACTACATTGCAGGTGTTTAATTTATAATTTTAATTTCCAATGAGTGTCCTAGTACTCGAAACGTACTGACATGATCTAACTGGACTTGACCGTAGTACTGCATTAGTGGTCATCATAGTCATCAGTAGTGGGGCAACAAGAGTTCGGGGCCATTTTCCCCATAAGAAATACATGGGCCGATTTTTCGCTACTTACTTCCGGTCGAGCGAGCCGTTGTGGGTATGTTGGGCTGCCTAACATCTGCGCCGGACCCTCAGCCCCTCACGATATTCTCTTGTGCCCCTCCGCCCCTCCGCCCCTCCCCCCACCGCCCAACCGCCCTTCCGACCATCGGCCCCGTAGTCCCTCAGCCCCTCACGATATCCTCTGTGCCCCTCCGCCCCTCCGCCCCTCCGCCCCTCCGCCCGTCCACCACTCAGCCCTTCAGCCCCTCAGCCCCTCACGATATCCTCTTTTAAACAGCTCATTTAAAGCAAAGTATGTATTTCTTATGGGGAAAATGGCCCCGAACTCTTGTTGCCTTACTACTGTCATCATTGTTATTATAGGTGATATCGGTTATATGCCACAGTCAGTATCATGACGTTTGCGTTTCTCATTTATAGTTTTATAGAATATGTCTTATTCAGAAGATCCTAAGATTATATGACTCCCAGTATGTGTTAGTTCATTTAGCGTTATCCAGGGTGCACCACGAGGAGGCGAACTAACTTTACACCCCTTCCATCTTTTAATATTAAGTAATTAGGTTTAGTATTACTTTGTGTTTTGATCTGAAATAGTAGATGTGTAATACTTCAGATGATGAAAGAGCTGTAGTGGGATTAAGATCCCATTAGGTTTTTGCATCGGAGGCTTAATAATAATTGAATTAATAAGGGATGGATTGCAGTGCAGAGCGAATGGATCCAATCCACTCCGTGAATAATTGAAGTGGCAAGTTAAATAATGGAGTAACTATGATGTGCGATCGAAGCGCTAGCAGGGCTTCAATTATGAAATGTCGCCGTGTAATATTTGTACATTTATTCGGCTCAATTAATCGCATAAGTTGGAGCCTACTCGTGGAATTTAATCAGCCTGATCCAATTTAACAATGACGTCCGCTGTGTGTGTGTTTCGCAAACGGCCCAAAAACGGCGCAATCGCCCTCGCCTGATTAGTTTTAATAAGGTCGCTGATTGTCTTTTTTTTCGGGCCGTGGATTGATCCCTCGCCGAGTGTTTGCCATTCTTCTCGGCCACGCTTCCCAACTTTCCGGTTAATTAAGTTAATCGGAAGTTGCGGATCGAATTTTTCGTCACCTGGATCGGGGCCACGGAAGTTGGTCCAGTTAATTGTGGCCGTGTAGCCAATTCGGAGGAGCGCTCAGTTAATTACAGATATGCAGAGATGCGGCGATTGCATTTGCACGATCTGATTAATCGGGACTTCATGAACAATAATTTTGGCTCAACCATCAAATACGAAATCTTAATGGATATGATATAAATCTGTATGAAATCGATTTTCTTCGATATATACAGAAATGTAGCGAACCACATACGACAAAAATTCAGGGCACTGTAAGGACCGTATTACACTGCCCTGAATCTCTGTCGTATGTAGTTCACTACATTTCTGTATACACAACTGTATGACATAAAATAAAGTAAAGCAAAATTCTAATAACAATTAATGGTTTTACAGAAATATATTCGAAAATGTATGTATGTATCTGTTGCGAAAACCTGTACGCAGAGGCGTATCTAGGGAAAATGGTGCCCATGGCAAGCAAAAATATGGTGCCCTCTCCAACATATATTTTTACAAAATAAAGATCTCTGATTGTTATGGTAAAATTGCCCATTTGACCAGATCTCTAGCTTTAATAATAAGAAAGATACCCATGCAACCCCACTCTATTTCAGTGGCGTAGCTAAAACGGGTAATACCCGGGGTAGAGATCGATGGTGTCACCCCTTAGAAACTGTATAATCAACATTATGTAAGAAAAATCAAGTAAGCTTAAAGTATGATTTTAATACCCCAATTTAAGTAAACATAAATTATAAGTCAATGATCATCAAATTACTAAACTATCAATCAAGTATCATAAACATATATAGAAGTTGCAAGTTTATTTTTTAATTTAAAAATATTTCAAGTATCATAATCCCTTCTTTCTAGCTTTGACAGCTGAAAACTCGGAAATCACTTACGCTCTTGTAAAAGGGGTATTTCCGTGAGTAGTTACATTACGCGATTCGTGTCTGCGGAATTTGGTCCCGATTCGGTGAACGAAAATACCCCAATTTAAATAAACATTTGATCAATTATAAGTCAATGATCATCAAATTACCAAACTATCAAGCAAGTATCATTAACATATATAGAAGTTGCAAGTTTCTTCTTTAATTTAAAAATATTTCAAGTATTATAATCTCTTCTTTCTAGCTTTCACAGCTGAAAACTCGGAAATCACTTGCGCTCTTGTAAAATAGGTATTTCCGTGAGTAGTTACATTACGCGATCCGTGTCTGCGGAATTTGGTCCCAATTCGGTGAACGAATTAATACCCCAATTTAAATGAACATTTGATAAATTATAAGTCAATGATCATCACATTACCAAACTATCAATCAAGTATCATAAACATGTATATATATATACATAAGTTGCAAGTTTCTTCTTTAATTTAAAAATATTTAGAGAATTATAATCTTTACATTCTAGCTTTGACAGCTGAAAACTCGGAAATCACTTGGGCTCTTGTAAAAGACCGATTTCCGTGTGTTGTTACATTACGCGATTCGTGTCTGCGGAATTTGGTCCCAATTCGGTGAACGAATTAATACCCCAATTTAAATAAACATTTGATCAATTATAAGTCAATGATCATCAAATTACCAAACTATCAAGCAAGTATCATTAACATATATAGAAGTTGCAAGTTTCTTCTTTAATTTAAAAATATTTCAAGTATTATAATCTCTTCTTTCTAGCTTTCACAGCTGAAAACTCGGAAATCACTTGCGCTCTTGTAAAATAGGTATTTCCGTGAGTAGTTACATTACGCGATCCGTGTCTGCGGAATTTGGTCCCAATTCGGTGAACGAATTAATACCCCAATTTAAATGAACATTTGATAAATTATAAGTCAATGATCATCACATTACCAAACTATCAATCAAGTATCATAAACATGTATATATATATATATATATATATATATATATATATATATATATATATATATATATATATACATAAGTTGCAAGTTTCTTCTTTAATTTAAAAATATTTAGAGAATTATAATCTCTACTTTCTAGCTTTGACAGCTGAAAACTCGGAAATCACTTGGGCTCTTGTAAAAGAGGGATTTCCGTGTGTAGTTACATTACGCGATTCGTGTCTGCGGAATTTGGTCCCAATTCGGTGAACGAATTAATACCCCAATTTAAATAAACATTTGATCAATTATAAGTCAATGATCAACAAATTACCAAAGTATCAATCAAGTATCATTAACATATATAGAAGTTGCAAGTTTCTTCTTTAATTTAAAAATATTTCAAGTATCATAATCTCTTCTTTCTAGCTTTCACAGCTGAAAACTCGGAAATCACTTGCGCTCTTGTAAAATAGGTATTTCCGTGAGTAGTTACATTACGCGATCCGTGTCTGCGGAATTTGGTCCCAATTCGGTGAACGAATTAATACCCCAATTTAAATAAACATTTGATAAATTATAATTCAATGATCATCACATTACCAAACTATCAAGCAAGAATCATTAACATATATAGAAGTTGCAAGTTTCTTCTTTAATTTAAAAATATTTCAAGTATTATAATCTCTTCTTTCTAGCTTTCACAGCTGAAAACTCGGAAATCACTTGCGCTCTTGTAAAATAGGTATTTCCGTGAGTAGTTACATTACGCGATCCGTGTCTGCGGAATTTGGTCCCAATTCGGTGAACGAATTAATACCCCAATTTAAATAAACATTTGATAAATTATAAGTCAATGATCATCAAATTACCAAACTATCAATCAAGTATCATAAACATATATAGAAGTTGCAAGTTTCTTCTTTAATTTGATATTATTTCAAGTATTATAATCTCTTCTTTCTAGCTTTGACAGCTGAAAACTAGAAAATCACTTGCGCTCTTGTAAAAGAGGTATTTCCGTGAGTAGCTACATTACGCGATTCGTGTCTGCGGAATTTGGTCCCAATTCGGTGAACGAAGTTTTTAGATATCTTTTCAATACAATGATTAAACTAATCCAGCGTTACGGTGGATAACATCATCATGATATTGTCACCTCACAATACCCAATACGAAATGAGCAGCCGACAGCATCTATTCTCTAGACAACTCAGTCGCAGTCAGCAGTGTCGTAGCTCACAGCACACATACAAATGTACCGCTAGTGTCACAGATTTAGAATAACTAGAAAGGTCATTCCATAGGAGGCCGCGCACAGATGTGAAAAACCTAGATAGCTATATAGATTTTTTTTAGATTTTTAGAGGTTATTTCATTTCATGGAGTTTTTGTAAGATTTTTTTTTTCAATCGTGTCCGGGACACCTGTTTGTGGGGTAGCTAGGGGGTGACACGCCCTAGCTACACCACTGCCCTGTATATGTATTACTTGCGCTGCTTTATTTATTAAATTTATGAACAGAATATGCTGTTGCATATGGTTTGTGTTAATAGCACTGTAACATATTATTGTTGTTATTATGAGTAGTCTACCGTTGTACGTATGTATGCATTATGAGGGAGTGAAAGGAAGCTTGTGGGGTTTGGTTGAGTCGTTCTGTGGGTGAAAAGTGCCCCGATCATATTTCAAAATAAAAAATGCGAGGCTTAGTACCACCCGAAGGCAATACCAGTCGAGATTTACAGGGACACTCCTCTGCGACCCTTTGCGCTCCCCGCAGAAATCGCCCCAAGAATCCTTTTCCTTGAAATAAGAAAGTTTGTGCGGGGAGGTATAAAAATTTCCGAGATTCTATACATATTCGAAGTTCGCGGCGAATCTGGAGGGGAATGAGAGTGGTGAGTTTCGGTGGAGTCTCAGATTGATGTTTTTCTGATGAGTTTGGGGGGTAATTATTTAATGTATCTCAGCGGTGGGGGAATTAATAAATAATTAGCTGTTTGATTATGATAAATAACTTGTACAGATGGTGCAGTGCGTTGTCACCAGTCATTAGTCACTAAGGAGATTGTGCGACTGGGTGGCTTGCAATATATGACATGGCCTGGAGTCTTGAAGCCGGCAAGAAACTCGTTCGCTCGTGTAAAAACAAGGCTGCTGACAGAAAAACACATTTATTAACTGGCGCGTTCTCCAGGGATCATATTTTCTTCGTAATAAAGTTATTAGCGCGCGTTTATGTCAAATTTCTTACATTTTTATAATTGAATCATCTGCCAGGATCGACCGCGGCTCTGCCACAATGGTGCTGCTTCTGTATGGATCGCGAGATGCAGTATCGATCCTGCTGGTAGTCCTCGCACGTTCGGGGCTTGGGTTGACGTGCGTTTGATGCCGGGTACGTGGGGAAATCTCAAACTCCCCCTCACTTATTTTGTTTTTTCTTATTTGTGGTGGGTGTCACCAGTCGCGGCCGTTTACCCCAGCCGTCTGCGCCCTCGCCCACGAGGATTGCGCCCAAATATAAACGGCGATGGTACCATGCAATATATCTTCATTGGCCATTTTTCGCTGGACCAAATTGTTATTGATGGTTCTGACCGGCGAAGAGGCTAGCTAGCTTACTCCGACGGTCTAGGTGCGAATGCCATCATCCCCAGCAGATAGTTTATATAATTCAGTTAAACACGGTCCCAGGCCGCGAGTCAGGGGCCCGAGGAGATTGAAAAGGCTGATAAAACATTACCGCCCAGCTAAACTTATGTAGTGTCCCAGTGTACTGGTCCGATCCTTGGGGGATGTTGGGATCGAGGTCGCAAGGTCGTGCAGGGTCTTATCCCTATCTCCGGCTCGCTGGCCTGTCCCGAGTCCCACGTCCTCCGTCCGGATCTCGTGGCTAACGCTCGGCGCGGGGCGAGGGGGATATTTATTCTGGGGTCTCTCCGTCTCTGCCCGGCCATCCATCCCCCGGACTGCCCAACCCCACATCGAATGCAAATTCACCCTAATAATGTTACTTGCTCTGACCGCCGGCATATTGTTTCTTATATGCCGCAGATACCTGGGGGTGATTATGCCACGGCAGGAAAAACTCTCGCATCTCCGGCCTCCCTTTGAACCACGGAAATCATACATAAATAACGAGGGGGCGAATCCTCGTGGAGCGGGGAAGATATATAGATTCCGGATGCATTACTTCCATACCCGCAGAAAATTTAAACAATATTTCAAAATAACCTCTTTCACATTTCAACACATTAAACAATTATTACTAAACTTAACTGACACGAAAAATTAACTGACCCCCAACAATCAACCTTTTAGTCCCAAGTACTATACAATAAACTCATACGATTAAATCAAAGCGCACAAGTTTCTTACAATTTTAGAGTTGAAACTGTAACGGTCCGATATATTTTTAAATAATTATTTAATTAATCGTCGTTTTCATCATGAAATTAGTATGTATTATTAAGTAATATGTTCAATTGTTTGAAGATTTTGAAATATCATCACTAACATATCTCGCGGTCTTCCCAAATAGATGATTGCGTTTGTGTCCACAATCATGCCATTACTGGAGTTCCACTGTCTACATTGATTAAGGTCGATTCATAATTCTATCTATTACCAAAGCGCGCGTCATATGCAAATGCCTGAGTCATAAATATCATTATCACAGTACGGTATTAACATTTGTGTCTATTAATAACTCCTGCTCTAAAGGTCTAAACGCTCTAAACGCCTTTGTTTACTGAGAGGAATAGGTTATTGGTGTTTGGTATTTAGACCTAAATTGTTTTATGGAATGCAAGGAATAAATACTCCCGTGAATTCATAATGAGACTCGTTTAACAAATTTACATTATAGGTAATAGTAATAATAATAATACTAATCCCTACTACTCCTCCACCTATGGCGTAATTGGTTACCGTCATTATTAGACAGCGAATTCTGACCCAATTACATTGTAATTTTACCATAGGCCTCTGACCTATTATTAGTTATGCGGGCTTTAAGAGGAGTGGGGCATTATTATTATTGCCCATCTGCGCCTGCATGCGACTTATAGATGGTAGAAGTAAAATTTTAAGTTATTCCGTACCTACCTAGAATTGCACTTTTTTCGATTATTCAATTTTAGATTATCCCTCGCGTTTTTACAACATTATACAATCGTTAATTTTAATTTCGTATAAACGGACGTGAATTTATATTCTCCGACCGCGAATGTCATGTGCGTTGCCCGTGGACCTATGCGACTTTCTTACTGATCCCGGTTGTCTGTGGTTTACGTTTATATATGGTCATTGAATTTCATATTTCCGCTCCCCTCACCTATCTACTGCTAAATATTCGCCCCCATCCTTTAGTCATCATGGTGATTATTAGTCTTGAGTGTTCGTGTGGTATTGATGCGTTTTTAGCGCAGAGTTTTACACCTAACTTATAGAGGCGCATTTCATAGAGAGTTTTACACTTAACTTATAGAGCTGCCATTCGAACTGATTTTCACGTGCCTGGCGCTCGCTTGTTTCTAGGGGCTGCTGATACCCAATTTATGTGACACCCCAGCATGGAATCTTTCGGACTCGTGCATATTCAGGCCTCGGCTCTTGAGATATTTGGCGGTGCTATATCGTTTGTTGCGATGGCTACTTCTCACATTCCACCCTGGGATTATTTGTAAATGAATCAGTTTAATTATTTTGTTGTATTCATATTTTTTTTTAATCTTAGTCACTTCATTGCGTAAATGCGGATTATTCTGTGCGTATATTTGGGCCCATTACAACACAGTTACTAGGGCTGGATCCACCATTTTTTGTCTTATTTCTATAATTGAGGCAGTGAGTGTAAAAGTGGCGTATTTACACATACCTAGTGGAGTAACTTAACCACTTACACCACTTTTATTGTTAAGAGCCTTAATGTGTAAAGTGTGTGCTGCAATTTGCAAGCACGAAAACTTAAGTTACGCCACTTCCATTTTATAGAGCATCATCATTATTTAGCCATAATGGCCTGCATTCGTTTATCCCACTTTTACACTCAACGCCTCAATTATCAATACACCATAGGGCATACGGAAAGATACGCAAATTAAGAAACTTAAGGGGTTAAAATTCAAAATTTTACATTATTTATTTGAGGAAAAACTATTTCTGGAATTCTGGAGTCAATTTCCAAACCCTTCAATTGCAGTTATATCTATTGTAATTGAAGGGTTTGGAAATTCCAGAAATAGTTTTTTCTCAAATGAATGATGAAGATTTTGAATTTTTACCCCTTACGTTTCTTTATTTGCGTATCTTTCCGTATGCCCTATGTTGTAAGATTTTGAATTTTAACACTAACATTTTACATGGTGAATTATAATGAGCTGTTACAATTAAGTTGTAAATTTAATGTCATGGGTGTGATTCGACCCCCTGGCATTTTTTCACCACTAAATCTTGCTTTACTATGAAATCTTAAGAAACGATAGTCTCAAATATTTGTCGCAGCTGTGGGGCAAAGGGGAGTTACAAAAACTGCAGCAATATAACTTCAATAATAACATGTAGGTTGTGTAAACGAAAATTTTTATCTCCCATTTTGCAAACACGAGTTTGCAGCGAAGTGGCGTGTTCGAGGTAAGCACGTGCGCTGGCGAGATCACATACGCTCAGTAGTGATAGGGAATGGATTCAGGACTCACGTGCGAGAAGGGCCTGCAAAAAAAGGGCGTTGTCGTGAAATGATATCTTTTACATTGCCCTTGTGCCTGATTGACTGTAAAGTTTTAGCACCAAAAGTCCCTAGTAATTACTTACAAAAAAGCCCTTGATGGAAATAATCACTATTTAATCGAGACGCTGATTCTAAGGAGCTATTAGAGATAAGTATCCTCTATAAACAATGCCACAAGCAAAATTTATGAAAATCTTTAAAAAGCTCAGACATCTTCTTCAATTGATTATATATACTCTGTTCCATTTTTTTAAACTAAGTTAGCTCTATTATTAGACTGACAGTTTTGTTAACCAATGTAATAAGTCACTACACTTGAAAAAAATAGGTTATATTTAAAAAGAAAGAGGTTATATTTTATGGGCAATGTTGCCATCAAATTGAGCATCTATTGAGTCTTTAAATATTTTTATACAAATTTTTAATTACAGTTTTCGTATTTTCATCAATGATTTTTGGCATTTTTTAAATAATTAAAAAACCGGCATACCTGAATGATTGAAATAATAATTGAATTATTTTAATATATAAATTAGGCAACGTTGTTAGATATCTGACATTTAATAGTTTTTTCACTGTCAGATCATTTTTGTTGGTATTCTTGTGTAAAAGTTTATAAAATGAAACCACAGCCTTTTTAGTTAAACATTAAAATGGAACAGAGTTTACGTAGCAAACAATAGTATGTTGTACAGCTAGGACGGAATGGCACTAATTTCCCACGAATATGAAAAATGCCGCACGAGGCCTAAGCCGAGTGCTGCAAATGAAAGTTCTGCTGCAACAAAGATTTATATTTTTTAAAATTCCGTATACAATGTATATGGTATAAATACAGCCTTATTGGGCAAAAGAAGATTAGAGGTATGTGTAGATTCTTTAAACCATTGAAAAATATGACCGATAGAAACTCTTTTGTTGCACCAACCGCTAAAGAGGATTTTTTTGCATAGGATAAGGCAAATCACACATTTCAGCAAAAAATACAGATACATTCTTATTGCTGCAAACTTCTCAATTCATATGAGTGGTAAATGGACATTGTGTGCAAGTTTTACACTATACTTTTTCTACGACTTCAGCATTCAATATTTTAGAATCTAGTATATGAATGTGTCAAATTATTTATTATTGAGTATGAATGTGAAATGTCAGGCGATTATTAATCATCAATTTTGTGTGACTGGCCGCGAAGTGTCCATTTCGCATACGTAAAACAGTCCGCAAAATCCAATTACTGACAGGTGACAATATGACACTCATATGAATTGCAGCACTCGGCTTCAGCCTCGTGCTGCAACTTTCATATTCATGGGAAATGAGTGCTATTCTGTACGAGTTTTACACTATACTTTTTCTACGACTACAGCATTTATTTTTAATGTTCTTGGCACAAGCACTGACACAAAGCGAACTTTCACTGTAAAACAATAAATTTGATTACTTAATTTTTATAGTGATACCAAAATTTATTTAGTGCACAATAAAACAACCCATAAAAACTATTTAATTGAAAGCTCTAACATTTTCAAATTACAAATAATTAAAGCAATACGATTTTTATAATTATTTTTTATGATTTCTGATTTATATTGTTGCACAAAAAATATTGTGCATACATTGTCCGTGAAAGCCTTTAATATCTTCGAGAATGTCTTGCCTCGGCAGCAAAGCGGTCTCGGTAACAGTTATTTTCTCGGTATGTTAAAGAACGATTTCGTGGCCTTTGTGTACAAATTACTATTTTGACGTATTTGTGGATTGTTTTTGAATCATTATATTATCAGTATTTCGTGTGTACTCAAGCATCGAAGTAGATGGAAGATTTTAATATCGTTGAAAGCTCACCAAAATAAGGTAAAACAACATTTCTGGATTTCTGAGCTGATTTCTTGTAAAAATTACCAATATTTGAATGCTATATACAAGGTGTTCAGAAAATATGTGCGGATATATTTCCCAATTATAGTACTGATGGAAAAATATAAAAATTCTTAGTCGACATGGGTCTGCAACTCAAATTATTTTGAGACATAATCGATTATCAAAATGGTATTTGTTATACACCATTGCAAAGAGAATTTGATCTAGAATCTGAATCTGTAACAATATACAGTGTGTTCTATTTAAAAACCAAAGTGGGTAGCTGGAAAGAAATGATTGCGCCATTTTGTAGAACAAGTTGCTTATGACAAGTTTCTTATAAAACTTATGTATCCTTGACAGTTTCGCAGAAATAAGCTAGACAATGAAAAATAAACCACCCTGTATATCTTAGAATCAGTTGAGTTGGAGATCCATGTTGTCTACGATTTTTTGTTTTTCCCGTCAGTAGTGTAGCAATGAGAGTACGGCTGCAAAATCTCCATAAGGATTGCATAGGCTCTTATCAGACGCGGAATCAGTGATTTACATCCGGTCAGGCTGGTCGGCGAATTCGTCCAAGTCCCTTATCAGCGCGCATGTTGGGGTGCCTAACATCAAATATTGAAATGGCAAGATGGCGGCTCAATTCAAATATTTAAAATGGCGACTCCCGCGCATATGTTAGGCAGCCCTACATATACATCGCTTATAAGGGACTTCGACGTATTCGTATATAAGTCCCTTATCAGCGATGTATATGTTGGGCTGCCTAACATCTGCGCAGGTGTCGCCATTTTGAATATTTGAATTGAGCCGCCATCTTGTTATTTGAATTTTTAATGTTAGGCACCTCAACATACACATCGCTGATAAGGGACTTGGACGAATTCGAGGACTAGCCCAACTGGATGTAAATCGCTGATTCGGCGTCTGATAAGAGCCTATGTAATCATTATGGAGATTTTGCGGCCGTACTGTCATTGCGACACTACTCCCATCGGTATATAATTGAGTAAAAAATCCGAACAATTTTTTTAAACACCTCATACTTTTCTTTCGCAAATTCTGATATTATATTTTCACCTGTGCACTATTATCACCTGTGCAGCTACATGTGATAATACAGGTACAATATAGGAGATTAATTATCATTAATCACCTGTGCAGCTTCCATGAGAATATGAAGTGTTAAATCGACATTGACATGACTTTCACTTTTAATTTTTATTGATTCTCTAATGGACGACTTCTGTATCATGTGTCAGGCAAATTCACTTTATACCGTTATGATGACAGCTTCTCTTCTGCTTCACCCTGTGCACTATATGCATATTGTGCACGGGCTGAAGTTGCAAATCATCACTGCATGTGGTTGAAGATCGCAAACAAGGAATAAGTGGAATTATTGTAAGTCCGTATAACCAGAGAGAATGATGATGCAACTGATGCACTGATTCACAATGGACCACGTTTAAAAAACAATGAATGAATAGCATTGTTCTGCAGTCGTAGAAAAAATAATTTTCCAAATTAGGGTGTGAAAAGGGACACAATTCATATTCCTATAACAGTTTCTATAGTGCTAGCAAAATATGCTTGATGCCGTCACCCCTAATATTGCAGTTGTACGTTAGGCGTACGAGGATTTAATGGGGCCAATGAGTATACACAAATAAGCAATCCTTTGTAGTACATTTAAGTACATAAATCCGAATATGTTCTGTGGATATCCACCGTGTGAAGGTTGTACCACTCGCTCGGTCGACTTACAGCAGGTGAAATAAGTTGTGGACCACCGAAAATGGGTTACATGTTCAGAAAGTGTTGTGCCATTGTGCCACTTGCAAAACAGATTTCCGATCAAATCGACTAAAAATTAAAAAAAAATGCGGATGCGAAGTTGCTGTTAAGGGCCTCAGAGGCCTTTTGATATAATTCAAAACTTGCGCGTAATCAAAAAATTCAAGATGATGGCTCAATTCAAAACGATGACGTGCATAGACAACCCAACATAAACCTAAGTCAAATTTCGCGCCAGAGACCTCCCTTGGTCACGTGGTTGTAGAGGGGGAAGCTCCTATTGACTTCGCGTGGACAAAGGGGCGTGGCCTAAAGGGAAAGTGGAGGGAGAAGCTACAATGCTATTTCTTATGGGAAAAAAACGAGCTCATAAAGTACATAAAGCCGAATATGTACTGTGGATATCGACCATGTGAAGGTTGTATCACTCGCTCGGTCGACTTACAGCAGGTGAAATAAGTTGTGGACCACCGAAAATGGGTTACATGTTCAGAAAGTGTTGTGCCATTGTGCCACTTGCAAAACAGATTTCCGATCAAATCGACTAAAAATTAAAAAAAAATGCGGATGCGAAGTTGCTGTTAAGGGCCTCAGAGGCCTTTTGATATAATTCAAAACTTGCGCGTAATCAAAAAATTCAAGATGATGGCTCAATTCAAAACGATGACGTGCATAGACAACCCAACATAAACCTAAGTCAAATTTCGCGCCAGAGACCTCCCTTGGTCACGTGGTTGTAGAGGGGGAAGCTCCTATTGACTTCGCGTGGACAAAGGGGCGTGGCCTAAAGGGAAAGTGGAGGGAGAAGCTACAATGCTATTTCTTATGGGAAAAAAACGAGCTCATAAAGTACATAAAGCCGAATATGTACTGTGGATATCGACCATGTGAAGGTTGTACCACTCGCTCGGTCGACTTACAGCAGGTGAAATAAGTTGTGGACCACCGAAAATGGGTTACATGTTCAGAAAGTGTTGTGCCATTGTGCCACTTGCAAAACAGATTTCCGATCAAATCGACTAAAAATTAAAAAAAAATGCGGATGCGAAGTTGCTGTTAAGGGCCTCAGAGGCCTTTTGATATAATTCAAAACTTGCGCGTAATCAAAAAATTCAAGATGATGGCTCAATTCAAAACGATGACGTGCATAGACAACCCAACATAAACCTAAGTCAAATTTCGCGCCAGAGACCTCCCTTGGTCACGTGGTTGTAGAGGGGGAAGCTCCTATTGACTTCGCGTGGACAAAGGGGCGTGGCCTAAAGGGAAAGTGGAGGGAGAAGCTACAATGCTATTTCTTATGGGAAAAAAACGAGCTCATAAAGTACATAAAGCCGAATATGTACTGTGGATATCGACCATGTGAAGGTTGTATCACTCGCTCGGTCGACTTACAGCGGGTGAAATAAGTTTTGGACCACCGAAAATTGGTTACATGGTTAGAAAGTGTTGTGCCATTGTGCCACTTGCAAAATTGTCAATTTTCCGATAAAATCGACTAAAAATTAAAAAAAATGCGGATGCGAAGTTGCTTCTAAGGGCCTCAGAGGCCTTTTGAAATAATTCAAAACTCGCGCGTAATCTAAAAATGCAAGATGATGGCTCAATTCAAAACGACAACGACTGCTGCCCCTCGTGCATACGCGCCAAAGACCTCCCTTGGTCACGTAGTTGTAGGGGGGAATCTCCTATTGGCTGCGCATGGACAAAGAGGCGTGGTAATCCAAAAATTCAAGATGATGGCTCAATTTAAACGACGACTCCTGGCCCTCGTGCATAGACAACCCAACATACACCTTATTCAAATGTCGCGCCAAAGACCACCCTTGGTCACGTGGTTGTAGGAAAAGCGCTTCCATTGGCTGCGCGTGGACCGAGGAACGTGGTAATCCAAAAATTTAAGATGATGGCTCAATTCAAAACGACGATGACTCCTGTCTCTAGTGCATAGACAACCCAATAAACACCTAATTCAAATTTTGCGCTAAAGACCTCCCTAGGTCACGTGGTTGTAGGGGAAAATCTCCCATTGGCTGCGCGTGGACAAAGGGGCGTGGTAATCCAAAAATTCAAGATGATGGCTCAATTCAAAATAACGATGACTCCTGTCTCTCGTGCTTAGACAACCTAACATATATCTAATTCAAATTTCGTGCCAAAGACCTCCCTTCGTCACGTGGTTGTAGGGGAAATCTCCCATTGGCTGCGCGTAGACAAAGGGGCGTGGAAATCCAAAAATTCAAGATGATGGCTCAATTGAAAACGACGACGACTCCTGTCCCTCGTGCATAAACAACCCAACATACAACTAATTCAAATTTTGCGCCAGAGACCTCCCTTAGTCACGTGGTTGTAGGGGAAACGCTCCCATTGGCTGCGCGTGAACAAAGGGGCGTGGTAATCCAAAAATTCAAGATGATGGCTCAATTCAAAACGACGACGACTGCTGCCCCTCGTGCATAGACAACCCAACATACGCCTAATTCAAATTTTGCGCCAAAGACCTCCCTTAGTCACGTGGTTGTAGGGGGAAGTTCGCTTAGGCTGCGCGTGAACAAGGGGGCGTGGTAATCCAAAAATTCAAGATGATGGCTCAATTCAAAACGACGACGACTGCTGCCCCTCGTGCATAGACAATCCAACATACGCCAAATTCAAATTTTGCGCTAAAGACCTCCCTTAGTCACGTGGTTGTAGGGGGAAGTTTGCATTGGCTGCGCGTGGACAAAGGGGCGTGGTAATCCAAAAATTCAAGATGATGGCTCAATTCAAAACAACGACGACTCCTGTCCTTCGTGCATACACAACCCAACATACACCTATTTCAAATTTCGCGCCAAAGACCTCCCTTGGTCACGTGGTTGTAGGGGAAACGCTCCCATTGGCTGCGCGTGAACAAAGGGGCGTCGTAATCCAAAAATTCAAGATGATGGCTCAATTCAAAACGACGACGACTGCTGCCCCTCGTGCATAGACAACCCAACATACAACTAATTCAAATTTCGCGCCAGATACCTCCCTTAGTCACGTGGTTGTAGGGGGGAAGCTCCCATTGGCTGCGCGTGGACAAAGGGGCGTAGTAATCCAAAAATTCAAGACGGTAGCTCTATTTAAAACAACGACGACTACTGTCCCTCGTGCATAGACCACCCAACATATATCTAATTCAAATATTCAAATTTCGCGCCAAAGACCTCCATTGGTGACGTAGTTGTAGGGGGGAAGCTTCCATTGGCTGCGCTTGGACAAACGGGCATGGTAATCTAAAAATTCAAGATAATGGCTCAATTTAAAACGACGACGACTCC
The DNA here is from genome assembly GCA_951805005.1 of Othius punctulatus. Taxonomy (NCBI): domain Eukaryota; kingdom Metazoa; phylum Arthropoda; class Insecta; order Coleoptera; family Staphylinidae; genus Othius; species Othius punctulatus. Next base: position 26,402,984 of record OX638147.1, read on the forward strand.
TGCCCCTCGTGCATGAACAACCCAACATACATCTAATTCAAATTTCGCGCCAAAGACCTCCATTGGTCGCGTGGTTGGGGGGGGGGGGGAGATCCCATTGGCTGCGCGTAGACAAAGGGGCGTGGTCTAAAGGGAAAGTGGAGGGGGAAGCTACAATGCTATTTCTTATGAGAAAAAAACGATCATAGAAAAACGAGCCCTATCTACTTGTCTTGATTGACGCGTTGTGAAAACGAGACTTTACTGTTGGTGGTGCTAAATTGTACACATTTTTGTGTATTCTTATTGAAAGGTCTTGACGCTGCTGTGGTCTAGCTGAGTATCATCGTTTTCAGACTCAGTACCTGATATGTCGGTTTATCGGCCATGTCGGGGGTGGTTAGTATTTAACACTGATTGTGTCGCATGAATGAAATATAAACTTGGCTTACTGAAGCGTTGTGAAAAACGAGACTTTACTGTTGATGGTGCTAAATTGTAGACAGTTTTGTGTATTTTTATTGAAAGGTCTTGACGCTGCTGTGGTTTAGCTGAGTATCATCGTCTCCAGGCTCAGTACCTGATAAGACGGTTTATCGGCCGCGTAGGGGTGGTTAGTATTTAACACTGATTGTGTCGCATGAATGAAATATAAACTGTAACTGTGCATCTATTAAAGGAAAAAAACTCCAATAGTGTTTTCCAGGGATACGTGCGGTGAACAGAATCGGTTTTTACTCGTGAATTGAAATGCAGAAATGATTTAAACGCATTGAAATTGCGCTGCATATTGACGTCTTGCCGAGGAGCGACTGACGTATAAATCCTGTTCGCAATTTTTTTCGCGTATTAATAGCGCTGCGTGAATTGATTAAAAACGTGGGATTCATCTGAAAACCCATTACCTACCAATATTAAAAAGCTGCAATTTCAGCGCTCGGCAAAAAATACTAGTTACTCCTTCTATGTAGAATATCAATTTCCGGATAGTCTGCGATCGGTTGAGGGGTTGTAACCGTATATACTGTGCCAATCCGGCGGCGTTGTTTAAACGTCGTTTGATTTCTGTGGAACCGAACGGATTCTATGAACGAGAAAAACTCATCACTGTGCGGTGTGAATGCATACATTGTGACTTTTCCAAGGCTGTGCAATTTGTTAACGGCGTTGATAACAAAAATTCTATAACAAGTATGCAAGCCGAAAAAGTTTTATTATTTGGTGCACACGAAAAATACTTTAAATGTGTGTGCAATACAAAGAAAGTTGTGGCTTACATGAATATTATAGAATATGTTTGTGTATTAAATGTTAATTGCTTTGTTATCATGAAAAAGTACAGACAGTGCTGTATATAAATATCGGCCGTTATTTTTTTTAAGCTAGTACGCATTCATCATGCAGCTACAAAACTTCTTCTTGTTACTGCTAACAGTTGTGTGTGTAAGATCAGAGAAGGATAACGTATGCAAAAGTTATCCTGATTACTTTTCCATCGGATTGAATAATAAACACTGCTATTATAATGAAGAGCAATACATGGATGTCGTAAGTAGATTATTAATTGGAGAATTTTTAAAGGCGTTTAATTAGAGTGGGTCTCAAGATGTTGCGATCGAGTCAGATCCGAAATCCACTTTGTACAGTCATGCCGGTTAAATCCGGGCTGTCTCCCCCTATCAAAGTCCTACCTTAATCTTTCCAGAAAAGTTAATTGAAAGTATTCCGTGTTCCATCATGAAACAATTCCCTCGCCAGCCTCGATCGGATATTGCTTCCTTCTCGCAATTTGATCTAATAAATTCCCCATATGTACCTCCAATGAGTGCCTCGGGGGCGCTCTGCTAATGCGAATCCCACCTATTTATTTGCAGCCGGAGATAATCCAGCTGCACCAGAAGCCGCTGGAAATTCATTCAGTGACCACCGAGGATGGTTTCAATCTAACTATGTTCCGAATGCCCGGCGCATCCTCCACAGCCACCCCAGTTTTCCTGATGCACGGTATTTACCTTACGTGCTCCTGCTTCGTGAACATCGGGAATCACTCCCTAGGTATTCCGCTTTCTTTACGCACCTAATGAGATTAGTACGAACGCCATGCCCATTTTCTAGCTTTTCTGCTGCATGAGGCAGGCTATGATGTTTGGCTGGGCAATTTCAGGGGCAACAGGTACGCAAGTGGCCACAAGAACTTATCCAGCAGCTCCGATGAGTACTGGAACTTCAGGTGACAAAATCATATCGCATTACTAACACACGTCCATTAAACCCGTTTCGGCAATGGCTCCAGAATTTTCAGGCCTTTTCAATGCGATAAGGAAAGAATTGCGCACGACATACTAAAAACAATTTAGGGAAACCGGTGTGCCGAAACTCGAACGCGCACATTATCGTCTCGCTTACCCAGGTATTTAATTTCAATATCCCGCCCACGCCCAAACGCATATGTCAATGCGTAGCTCACATAATATTGAAACAAATAACTTTACATACATAAATTTATAACAGATATCTGCACCCATACGTAAATGGCAATTTTTTATCGATACTGTAATATTGATTACTACCAAAACGTACGTATTAATGTATTAACCCAATCTCGCATTACAAAAACACCAATTAGATTTTAAGCGCGTGCCGATGTTTTCATCGCACAATATGATCCATAAAAATAGAGCATCATTAAGGGCTTATTTCATATTTAAAAAGATGCCACTTTAATGTATATTGCCGGAATTCAAAAAGAGAGGCTCTTCTGAAATCTAAGCCCTGGGAAAATGCCAAATTTGCCTACTGTATAAACCCCACTGATTAAACTTTATTCCACTCATCCACTAACTTGCATTTCCAATATGTTTATGTCGATGATTGCATCATTCACTTTATTACACTCGCTTGGATTTTTTTTATCCACGACTAATATATTTCGTCGATACAACAATCTAAGCACTAAATTAGTAATTAAGAATTTACAATTCTAAAAGTCACCTACATTTGATTAGGATTGTTTTTTATATCGGTCAACCGGAAATGAGTATTTGTTCATAATTGGAAACGTTTTTTATAATTACCTTCCAATATACATACATAATCTACTGATTCTAATTATTATCTATTAGAGTATTGTGGGCTGGTAAATTAAACACTGATTGACTAGAGTAATAACTATAACACAAATGTAGATTCAGAAAATTCGACACATTATGAATTATTATTATAGTGCAATCTCTCCAAAGTTATTGATTGCAAATTTGATACCATTTTTGTACCTGATTAATATATTATATGATTTACGGCAAGCTTTCAAGCAACACTTTTTTAAGTTCGTAGCTTAAGTTACTAAAAATATGATAATGAAATGTATTTGTCACAATGATACAAGTATAGCTATAGGAAATTATCTGGTAATATGTTCGAAATATATAATACTATATAAATATTCGATTTCATCAATTTTATCAGTAATACTACTGTCAAAATAGACAAAATTTTGAGAAATTTCAGTGGCTGATCATTCACAGTAGTAGTTATTTAAAAGTTATTTAAAATAGACTCTTCGTAAAATTTTAAGAAGAATTGTCTTTAGGTATATTGATATATACCAAATATGAACATGAATATGAAAATTTGAATGCCAAATATCCATAAATCAATACGAAATTTTTACATGACTTGAAATTTCTATGCAAATTCTATTAAACATATTTTATGTACATTTTGATTAATTTTATCAATAATACTAGTGTCAAAATAGATAAAATTTTGAGAAATTGCAGTGACTAATAATTCATACTTATAGTTATTTAAAATAGACTCTTCGTAAAATTGTCAGAAGTATTGTCTTTACGTATATTAATATATACCAAATATGAATATTAATATGAAAATATGAATGCCAAATATCCATAATCCAAAAGGAAGTTTTTACATGACTTGAAATTTCTTTGCAAATTCTATTAAACATATTTTATGTAAAATTTGATCGATTTTATCAATAATACTACTGTCAAAATGGACAAAATTTTGAGAAATTTCGGTGACTAATAATTCATACTGGTAGTTATTTAAAAAATATTTAAAACAGAGTCTTCGCTAAATTTTCAGAAGAATTGTCTTTAGGTATACTGATATATATCAAATGTGAATATGAATATGAAAATATGAATACCAAATATCCATGAATCATTAGGAAATTTTTACTTGGCAACAAATTTCTTTGCAAATTCTATTGAACATAGTCTATGTTCTGGAATGTTGATGAAATTCGAAATATATTCCATTAAATCTCTACAAAAACTAGCATAACAAAGTTTATGAAAACTTCTTATGACTATCCATTAAATTTGTACACATAAAATGTTTCCAAAATTATTTACAAAGTAATTTTTACGAAAATTACTGAAAAATGAAAACAAATTTTATGAAAACTAAAACAAATTTCCTGAGAATGCCATATCTATGATCATTTCATCAGAAATTTCCAATAAAATCCATAACATGATGGGAAATTTCTAAAACACATGAAATTTCTCTATACCTTACTAATTATCGAAAGATATTTTATGAATTTTCTGTCTGGAATTTTAAGAAAATCCCAAATTATTTCCATTAAATCTCTACAAGAAATTGCGCAACAAAATTTATGAAAATTCCATAAGATTATCCATTAAATTTGTGCCGAACAAATTTTTGCATTGGAATTTCTACAAAGTAATTTTTACGAAAATCTGAAATAAGAACATAATTTTTTTGAAAACTAAAACAAATTTCCTAAAAATTTCATATTTATCATTATTTTATCAGAAATTTCCAATAAAATCCATAAAATGATAGGAAATTTCTTGAACACATGAAATTTATTTATTCTTTGCAAATTATCGAAAGATATTTTAAGAATTTTCTGTCTGGAATTTTGAGAAAATCCCGAATTAATTAATAATAATATATAATATTAGCAGAAAAGTTACATATAACAAAATGTAAATATATACATGACAACAAACAACACAACAAAATAACAAAAAGAACAATCAAAAGCAAAGAGACAAAAAGTAAATAAAGTTTTCATATTAACATAATATAAACATAATTTTATTCTATTTATTTGATCTACTATTTTCTATTCTATCTTCTATTACATCCAAAATTGGATGCTAATTATCGACAGATATTTTATGAATATTTTTTCTGGAGTTTTTATTAAATCCCAACTAAATTCCATTAAATCTCTAGGAGAAATTGCACATAAAATTTCTGCTAATTTCATAAGAATGTCTATTAAATCGTGCAGATTTTTTTCTGCAAAATTCATTTATAATTTCTAAAAGCAGTTTTAAAGAAAATCCGAAATAAATTTCATGAAGTATGTGCAAGAAGTGGCACAATAAATTTTACGAAAATTCAGTATGTATAGTTTTACAAAAGAAATGATTTCCAAATTTAAAAAAGAAATCTATAAACATTAGGAATTTATATAATAATAATTTCCATGAAAACTCCGAAGTTATTAACAAATAATTTGAAAATTTCATATTGAATATGTATGTGTCTACATTAGGGTTGTCCTTACTATAGTTTTTTTGCGAAAATTTAAGTTGAGCCCCCAAAAACAAGTTCCAATTCATACAAATACAATTCCCGATATTTTTCAAATTATTTTAAAAGGAATATTTTGTGTATTTTAATAAGAATTTATTTACTCAATGTTTGCTATTGACAGCTATTGAAAAATGAAGGGTAGCCAACTTAGAAACGAAAAACCGTTGCACTCGTTATCTCGCCTACTATTAGCCGAATTTTATTAACTTTTTTTTGATTTGTAGGGCCCTACATAAAAATTTGAAAAAAATCCAGAATTTTTTGTTTGCTGATTCGAGTCAGTATATGGGAGGGGGTCCCTTTTTCTTTTTAAGGACCACCCTAACCTACATACATAACATACAACTACTATGTACTACAATATATTAGTATGTATTTGTAGTACAGTAGTAGATAGTGAATTATTTTGTAATAATTCTAGATATAAACGTGTATAAACAATATTCCTTCTACTGAACAATGCGAATTTAAATTTTTCAGTACCCGAAAAAATAAAAATCTTCTCCAACGCCTTAACTCCTCAGAATTCGTTTTTATTAAAAAAGCATGTCATTAAAAACTATAGTGATTGGTAATTAATAACCACCCCTTTGTTCTTCACATCTTAATTCACATGGCGGCGAAACGGTGATTAATCACTCGCCTGCTTGCAGTGCAACGCTTCCTCCCTGTGCATATCTGCAGGGCTTTAATCAACAACACGGCGCAGGTGAGCGAAAAAATTAATTAACCTTATCTCGGACTTCCACGGGGCTCATAATATCGCAGCCGCCGCATCAATCTTGCTCGCGAGTTTGCCGCAAAATCTTATCCAATAGATTTTTCGCGTACAATTTTCACACGAAAATATTTAGCTAAAAAAGATGTAACAACATATCCATGAACAATAATTTGAGGAAAAGCACGATTTTGTTGTAAATGCATAGTTTATATTGATTCAAAGTGAGGATTTTACATTGATTGCAATGAATATAAACATCTAATTAAATCTTTTTTAAATACAATTTGTAAGATTAAATTATGAAAATAGAGTTACAAAGTTGGTTAAAAAACTTTTGGTTTTGTTAAAGAAATGGTGGTTTTATTTATTTATGGGTATAAGATGTATATCAGATATATCGCTGTATTAACTCAAAAATCAAAATTTTTAAGATATTTATCCATGAGAATGAAAATTATGCGCACTTTTAACTGGTAGAGTGACATATTTCAGCCTCCCAAAATGGTCCAGAGATTTCGACAGGAATAACGTCACAAGTAAAATTGGGGAAGAGTTTAGAGTTATAAGGTGTCTATAGTATATACATATTTTTCAGCCTCAAATATGATTCACGTATATTACCACATGACATTTAACCAAATTATGCCAATTTGGTGTTAAAAAATGATATGTGAGTATTATTATAAAAATATGTAACCTTGAGTTATGACATTGTTGCATCAAATGAGCGATATTATTTATGTGAATATCTATTGATTATATTTTATTACATCGAAAGACATTTTTCAAATATTTGCGATTGTATTTTTTATGGCTAAATAGTTATAGAGATAATGCGGCATAAAAATACATTGTAGTCATCGGAATTTTCATTTCATATAATTATGTGAATATCTATTGATTCTATTTTATCACAGATAATAGAAACATTGTTACTTTATATTTATTATTGCCATTATTCCGTGCAATTTTATAAATTGCGAAGTAGAACCAATTATAGAGATAATGCAATCTACAAAACGCCTTGTAATATTATAATTATTTTTTTGTTGTTGTTCATTAGACAGAAATACATTTTATGTGAATATCAATTGATTATACTAAGTATATGGGATAAGGGAATTTAACATGTAAAATGAAATATGTGGTATTATTAGCTCCCCTATTAATTTTAAAGACAAATCGTAAAGGAATATTTTTTTAAATGATGACAAAAAGTTATAAATTCATGCTTATGTTTGGGATAAATCATGATAATAACACGTAATTAGTGAAAGAAAGGTAATTTATATATTATTAAAACATGACTTATTTTCGGTTAAATCTAACAATCGACCAAATCCGTCTGTATCAGCAATTAGCAAATGAAAATAAATTTTATGAAAACTAAAACAACTTTCCTGAAAATGCCTCATCTATGATTATTTCATCATAAATTTCGAATAAAATCCATAAAATGACAGGGAACTTCTAAAATACATTAAATGTCTTCATTCCTTACGAATTAACGAAAGATATTTTATAAATTTTTTGTCTGGAATTTTGAGAATATCCCAAATTAATTCCATTAAATCTCTAAAAGAAAATTCACAAATCACTCAATTTTTAGGAGCCTGGCCTGCCGCTGTATTAAAATCTTTATTTCGACCCTGAAAAGCATTGACGCGGGTTTAAGTCATAAATTATACCTCTCTGCATCTGTACGGACCTGTAACTACTTGTTCACAACCTTAAATAGGTTTAATTCGCCTGGACGATAAAATTGAATCACCCGGTATATGTATGAATAGTCATTAATATAATATTAGATAGCCATAGTCACTGTAAAAATTAGTAGTGAGTAGTAGTAGAAATATATTTCTATGCTATACAATGACATTTGTTGGTTGATTAATACTAGAGGCTTTTGCGTAGTGATATATGGTTAAAATTTATATACCTATAAAAACACTTTGTTATTAGTAGTCACTTTTTTTAAAATAAATGTGATGTTAACAAATTTGAAACTGTTTCTTATTAATAATGTATTAGTTATTCTTTTCAGTATACCTGCGCTATAATAAAATATTATCAGCCTAGTTTAGAGAGAAAATTCTGCAGCAATGTCTTATAATATTTCAAAAGAATGTCTAGTAACTAATATGGTCGTTGTGAATAAAACGTTATTATTAGTGTTGTGTGTCAATTTACGTGAGCGATCATTGCAGGTTTAGTATACCGGGTGATTCAAGTTTTATTACCAGGCCAAAAATGGCGACTTCTAATTGAAATAAAAAATCCAAAATAAGTACTAAGTCTGACGACAAAAAAAATAAATTTTAACCATCCGGTAGTTTATACGTTATTTCACAAAGAATTCGTAATTTTATTAATATAGCTTTTGTCAGAACATACTTTAATGCTATTCCAAACATTCCAGTGTAATCCAAGTCAAAAAAATTGCATCAATTATTAAATTAAATGAATTTTGATATTGCAACAGATAGATGTATTACTAAATAGTAAAATATGGCGGGTGCTACCATTAATATTCCCTATAATTGATTTTATGGGTTTTATGATAGGGCCGTGCCCAATCCATGCAAGGCCCGTTCAACCCATGGGCAACTGGCGGAATAATAAAAAGTCATAAAACGTTCCAACCGCACCGGCGGTTAATGCTTTGTAGGGCTCTTGACTTACAAAATCATAAATCATACCGCGGAAAGTTGGTCAGTAATGTAAAAAATGCTTTAATTTGAAATCTAATCATTTTCGTTAATTTTTGATTTCATAAATGGGTTCTATGAATAAAATAAAACAGTTTAGGGCAAAAATAACGATTTTGCCGGAAAAGAGGTATTTTAAACTTTATAACAGTCTATATTATTTATTTAGAAAAAGTCAAACTATCTTTCCGTAGATTAGTATCTGACCTATATAAATCAAAATTTTCATATTTTTTGGGCAACTCCAAATGCCTAAAAAACGCATGGTAATAAAACTTGAATCACCTGGTATGTAATGGGGTGTAAATTTAGAATTATATAGTGATTTGTATGATAAGGGTATGTGGGTTTAAATGTAGGAACCGCTGATGAAAAAAGGAAGTATAAGTATTGCAATCACGAACGGGGGGTGCAATTTTTACATTTGCTCTCAGGAATCCTTTCTGTGAGCCTGCCATATTTCATAATTCCCCCTGCTTGCCGCCAATCTACAAGACGTGGAACAGTAGGCCTCGTCAGACGTAGGGGCTCAGCGCCGCCCCCGCCAGCCACGCATCAACACGGCCTGGCCCCGCCACGATAAAGGCGGGGGTGATACATTCCTGCATGCGCCCCTACTTAATTTCGGGATAAGAAAGCGCCGGGCGGGGGTGTAATCCCGCCGCCCCCGTCGCGCTGGCATTCTCCTCAATCCGGCGGATCGCATTTAGAAATCATGTGGAATTCTAATCCGGGCCCCCCTAAATCACCGATTGCGCGCCGGTGGACCGCCGCTGGCGGGGCATTAAATCAGCGATTTTAGGGTCGTCGCTCCGCCCCCCGCCCGCGAGCCACCCCCAATTTTCGGTATTAATCTCGCAGCGGGCACGGGGTAAATGAAACATCTAATTCCTGGTATGTAGCAATCACCGGACTGTCCGGTTTATTAACGCCGCTGTTTACAGGCCACTCGAATTTCAACCCCGAAAGTATTGCGCGTTAATTATTTATGCGCTGCCATTAACATTATCAACGGGTTTATAATTTTAACGAACCACGGTAATATAATTGATATGGCTTTTGAGCACTGATTGCTAAGTAATTGATTTACTAAATTTTAACAACCATTTAATTATAAGTATCTTTTTACCAAACGACTCGTAATTCATTAATTGACTGCATTAAAACAACATTTCATTATAAAATGAAACCGATAGAAATTAAACTTGCAGCACATACTGTGGTAAACCAATGAAGGCAGATGTGTTGTGGCTGGAAAATTATACGTTAATAAATAATATTCGTTATAAAATTTGTATGAAATATGTGGAATCAATTGTAGTATTACATATTAAAGAGTAATTTCTAAAATCATTTCAATAATCTATACTTTATGGCTGGAGGTTTCTTTTCTCATTCTTAGGTATGAGATTTCCTTCGTTCGTGAAAACTCTTAAAGAGATAAATTGTAATTATCTCTTCCTGGATGTGGATTGAGCTTTGATTTCTGATATCGGCGGGCACTAGTTTGTAACTTGGGTTAAACGAATGTGTGTACTCGAATGCTGGCATCGATCCAGAAATTGATTTAAGATTTCCACGATCCTCGATCAGGAGATGCTTCCGCTGATGATCTACGGCGGCCTTTAATAAAAACCGGTTAGCGGATGTCGCGTGTAGTGGATCAGGGCGGCCGATTTATGGGGGCCAGAAATTCTTGGGGGTGGGACGTTGACCGAGGCCGAGGTCGCGTGTTTCGGTTTTAGCGCGGGGGCAATAAATTTGAGGGATTTGAAGGGTTCGAAGTTGCCAATGTTTCCTCGAGTGCGTTAAGAGCCGTTACGCCGAGATAATGGGGCGCCCGGGGGCGGCGGTGCACGTGCGGGGGTGAAATATTCGCCAGATGCCCCCGACGCACTGATCACTGACAGCGGGGGCGCGCTCCTTGCGAGAGCTTCGCATATTTGGAGCCCCACCATTCACACGGTGCACGGCTTTAATCGCGACTAATACAACAACTTCACAAAACGCACTACTGCAATTTATTTCGAAATTCCGCCAACGTAACAAAGTTTAAATATTCATCATTTTAGTAATTCACGCAATTATTCAACTGCAATTAAAACCATCGCCCCTATGTAAATTTATATTTGTTTTAATGCAGGTACTCATTATAAATATGTGGAACAGAATATATACTAATTGAAGATTAATTAATCAGTTCATAAACACATCATAAGATATAAATACAACTAATTATCATTATAAGTACTTGTGATATTTTAATTTAAGACTACGACAAATGAGTAGCAGTGAGTTTAATTCATCATTCCAATTGAACCATTTAAACTGTTATTTCTTAAAACTTTAAAACGTGGATAATAAAATTGCAATGTGTAAGTATCACAATTATTGATTATAAATAAACTAAAAATCCATTTCACATTGTAATTGATAATTGCGAAATTTGCATAATCCTTATTTTACAAAAAATTATATTGGATGTAAAATCAACATCAATTATTCAATTTCCCTCGAATATATCTTATCTGTGACACAATCCAAGAAATTGCAATAATAACGGAATTATTTCTTTCTTAGTCTGTCATTCACCCATTGTACCTTTTTGGGTGTCGGGGAATAACGGTATTGACTAATATAAACTGTGTATGTTTTGGCACATTGCTCGGGTACTTGTATAATCAGATTCTTTCATTGATCTCTTATAATAAAGTTTTGTTAAATTTTTTTCCACGTCCATGATTTTTTGTTAAATTTGTTTAGAATGTGAATAACTTGGCAACGTTGCATCTGATGACAAAAAATAAAAATGATTTACGAAGTCCATATGATGCAGATTGAAAAAATAAAGGATATACAAGGTGTTTTATTTTATTAAAATGAGACCAAATATTGTGTCCCTGATTTATGGTACACTCTGTACACTCAAAAATAATTTCAAAAAGTAGCACATCAAGTGTCCAATAACTTCCAATTACATATTTTCCGCAATTTTCATTAGTCTAGCAGCAATGGTCCGAGAGAGGATAGTTGGGCCACCCTGTATACATATATATATATATATATATATATATATATATATATATATATATATATATATATATTGTTACGTTTTGTATATTTACTCATCCTACTTTATTAGTGTTGCATATTTAAGCATTTACTTGTTTTGTAACTTTTTGTTCTTTCTCTTATCTCAGGTTCCATAGTAGGTTCAATCATAACTAAATAGAGTTTGTTCAAATACTTTAATGAATTGAAATTAACCAAAATTATTAAAACGTCTAATATAAACTGAACTAACAAACCAATCAAAAACAATAGAAAACAAAATTATGAAGTAAATAATAAACCATGGCCAACATTAACAAAATAAATCCTATATACACAAGCCAACTTATGTGATAATATGACTCTTGCACTTTACGCAAACTTTCTACTTGCAGTTATCTTCTTGTGGTTCCTTGATTACGTCGTCCTCTTGTCCCTGCTTTCCCGTCTGATCCGTTGTTGATTCCCACAAAAGTAACCAGATACTTTTGTGTGCGAAGTTGAGCGGCTTGAAGTCCTGATTTTTGAATATCTCCGTCACGGCTCCTATCTTGTTGAACTCCTCTCCTGGTTGACTGTCTTCTCCCAGCAATATGTCCAATCGTTGAAACCCCGTTAATATTGTGTAATGTATTCGTATTAGAATCGCAACATCTCCACCCGCGATCCACACGCGTCTCTCCCCCTCGTCAAACTCTTTGTTGATTATTTTCGACTTTCCATTATTCAATTCCCCAAGCGTCTATGCACGAAGTCACCTGTCTCCCGTGGTAACCAATCAACAACCTTCATCCGCGGATTGCTTTGTATATTTGTGCATATTTGTTCATATTCACATTTACAATATTTATAATAATTTTTGTTAGCTTGTGCCCTGAAGATTATAATTCTATCTAAAATCTAAAACTTATATAATAATAACAATAAATCTATTATAATTAATCTAAATAAATACTACAAATACCATCACAATATATATATATATATATATATATATATATATATATATATATATATATATATATATGTATGTATATCACAGACTACCATACAGCAAAGGTTGAAACAATCCTAATAATTAAATCAGCCTATACGGCAACACAAACCTAATTATATAACAATCTAATGAAGAAATGTAGATGTACCTCGCAAGATATATGGTTCAACATAAATGTCTACGTCACAATTATATCCCAAGATATGTAAATATAATAACTCATTCAACAACAGCATCAGCAAAAACAGCTATCCTAGTAGCCAAATTTACATGGATTAGAGAAGAAAATAAAAACCTTCATAGAATAAGAGATATCATACAACACTGCCTAAAGGTTTTGTATTCTGAACTTACATTTAAATTACATTCAATAGAATTTGCAATTTTTGATGATTTTGTTAGAGAAAGGTCATTTTTGTAAAATATAAAATTCAAAAGAAAAAAAATTGAGTTTCTAAGACTTGACGAATATAAAAATAAACCAAATTCAATAGATCAAAATAAAAACACAATTAAATTCAGATAATAAAATTACAAATATATCAAATACTGTATTTAATGAACAAGAACAATCATTTTTATCACAAAATCCTAACTACAGTCCATACCTAAACACCAAAACAAACAAAACATTAATAATACTAGAATCAGAGATCAAATCACAGATAAAAATAGAAATAAATTAAATTCAGTAGACGAAAATAAAAAAAATAAAAAATCAGATTATAAATTTATAAATTTATCAAATACTATATTTAATGAAAAACAACAATCATTTTGTCACAAAATCCTAACTATAGTCCATACCTTAACATCAAAACAAACAAAACATTAATAATAGTAGAATCAGAGATCAAATCAGAGACAAAAATAAAAACAAATCAAATTCAGTAGATGAAATTGAAAAAAATAAAATCAGATAATTTTTTTATAAATTTATCAAACACTATACTGAGTGAAAAATAACAATCATTTTTATTACAAAATCATAACTACAGTCCATACTTTAACACTAAAACAAACAAAACATTAATAATAGACACAAATAGGTATAAATCAAATTCAGTAGATGAAAATAGAAAAAACAATTAAATTCAGATAACAAATTTATAAATTTATCAAATACTATATTTAATGAAAAAGAACAATCATTTTATCACAAAATCCTAACTACAGTCTATACATTTACACCGAAACAAACAAAACATTAATAATAGTAGAATCAGAGATCAAATCAGGGTCAAAAATAAAAATAAATCAAATTCAGTAGATGAAAATGAAATAAAACATAAAATTCACAAAATCCTAACTACAGTCCATACATTAACACCAAAACAAACAAAACATTAATAATAATCAGAGATCAAATCAGAGACAAGAATAAAAACAAATCAAATGCAGTAGATGAAAAAAAAAGTTAAGTTCTGATAATAAATTTATAAATTTATCAAATACTATACTGAATAAAAAATAACAATCATTTTTTTCAGAAAATCCTAACTACATTCCATACTTTAACACCAAAACTAACAAAACATTAATAATAGACAAAAATAAATATAAATCAAATTCAGTAGATGACAATTAAAAAAAACAATTAAATTCAGATAATTTTTTTATAAATTTATCCAAAACTATATTTATTTAAAAAGACCAATCATTGTATCACAAAATCCTAACTAGAATCTATACATCAACACCAAAACAGACAAAACATTAATAATAGTAAAATCAGAGATCAAATCAGAGACAAAAATAGAAACAAATGAAATTGAGTAGAAGAAAAAAAATCAGATAATAAATTTATAAATTTATCAAATACTATACTGAATGAAAAAGAACAATCATTTTTATCACAAAATCTTAACTACAGTCCATACTTTAACACCAAAACAAACAATACATTAATAATACACAAAAATAAATATATATCAAATTCAGTAGATGAAAATAAAAAAAAAACAATTAAATTCAGATAATAAATTTATCAAATACTATATTTTATGAACAAGAACAATCATTTTTTCACAAAATCCTAACTACAGTTCATACTTTAACACCAAAACAAACAATACAGTAATAATAGACAAAAATAAATATAAATCAAATTCAGTACATGAAAATAAAAAGAAAACAACTAAATTCAGATAATAAATTTATAAATTTATCAAATACTATATTTAATGAAAAAGAACAATCATTTTATCACAAAATCCTAATTGCAGTCCATACATTAACACCAAAACAGACAAAACATTGATAATAGTAGAATCAGAGATCAAATCAGAGACAAAAAAAAAACAAATTCAGTAGATGAAACTAACAAAAAAAAAATCAGATAATAAATTTATAAATTTATCAAATACTATACTGAATGAAAAAGAACAATCATTGTTATCACAAAATCCTAACTAAAGTCAATACTTTAACACCAAAATAAACAAAACATTCATAATAGACAAAAATAAATATAAATCAAATTCAGTAGATGAAAGTAAAAAACAATTAAATTCAGATAATAAATTTATAAATTTATCAAAAACTATATTTAATGAAAAAGAACAATCATTTTATCGCAAAATCCTAACTACAGTCCATACATTAACACCAAAACAAACAAAACATTAATAATAGACAAAAATAAATATAAATTAAATTCAGTAGATGAAAATAAAAAAAAAACAAGAAAATTCAGATAATAAATTTATAAACTTATCAAATACTATATTTATTGAAAAACAACAATCATTTTATCACAAAATCCTAACTACAGTCCATACATTGACACCAAAACAGACAAAACATTAATAATGGTAGAATCAGAGATCAAATCAGAGACAAAAATAAAAACAAATGAAATTCAGTCGACGAAAATTAAAAAAAAAATGATATTCGGACAATAAATTTATAAATTTATCAAATACTACACTGAATGAAAAAAAACAATCATTTTTATCATAAAATCCTAACTACAGTCCATAATTTCATACCAAAACAAACAAAACATTAATAATAGACAAACATAAATATTTATCAAATTCAGTAGATGAAAATAAAAAAAAAACAATTAAATTCAGATAATAAATTTATAAATTTCTCAAATACTATATTTAATGAAAAAGTACAATCATTTTATCACAAAATCCTAACTACAGTTCATACATTAACACCAAAACAGACAAAACATTAATAATAGTAGAATCAGAGATTGCAGTTAATAAATTAGATGATAAACTTATTACAAGTGCAGAAGTAGCTAACATTTTAAAATCGTATCCTTCCAAACATCAGAACTTCAAATTATTGAGTCAATGAGAACAAAATTTTCATTAAACAAATTAATAATTACTAAAACTGACAAATCAAACTCCTCAATTATTCTAAAGCATGATGAATATAAAGATAAAATTAATTAATTTAAAAATTTTGAAAAACTAATACCACTAAATAATGACCCAACAACATCAGTTGAATAAAAATATATGTTAATATGAAAACTGTATTTACTATTTCTGTCTTTGCTTTTGCATTGTTCTTTTTGTTCTTTTGTTGTGTTCTTTGTTGTCATGTATATATTTACATTTTGTATATTTTGTGGCTTTTTTGCTAATGAATTTTAAAACAAACAAAAATAATCTTATCAAATTTAGATAAATTTTCAAATTAATAATATGAACACTTATGTTCCTAAATTATATGGTTTAATCAAAACACATAAAATAGATCTTCCAGACCAGTTGTTTCATATATTAATAGCCCATTTTGGAAATTAGTAATTAAATACCTTATTTAAAAAGCATACAAATTTTATTTCTAAATATTCAGTAAAAAAATCCATTGATCTGTCTAAAATTTTAATAGAGATTTTAACCCCCAAAAAATAAAAACTGTTTTCAAGTATTTCTACTAACAAATGCCTAAAAATCATTCAAAATTTGTTTGACAAGCAAAATCTTAACGTATTACTAAATCAGAAATTTATAACGCATTTGAAGTATGTTTAAATCACAATTATTTTCAATATGACAATATTTTTTATAAACAAGCAACCGATCTAGCAATGGGATCTCCTTTACGCCCATTTTTAGCAGATCTATGTATGCCAGAAATAGAAAACAACATTTTAAAAATAGAATTTAATAAATGACACATATCATTTTGGTATAGAGTCTGGTAATAGTTTTAGTCTATTAGATCAATTCTCAATCACAGACTACAATATAGTAAAGGTTTTATCTTAATGGTTAAAGTACGAATAATTTATCTCTTTGGGAAGTAGTTATTATCGCCCTGGACAATAAACTTGAATCACCCAGTATATAGATACAAATTATATGCAGTAACTGAATAGCAAAATTATCAATTTGTATATAATGTAGGCTCAGGCAACTCCGCGTTTACTAAATCTAGGTTAACACAGTTTGACTTGAAATGTACACTAAGATTTACGATATTATTAATGCACCTACCGACATCCTTAAGGTAAATAATTCATGCGCTCAGTTAGAACTTGGTTTAATCTTTCAGAACCATTAGGCAGAAGTCAATAATGCAAGCTGCACTAGTCACCTCTAAGTATCCCCATTCGTCATTTATAAGAGCTGTAATTCAAAACTTCTTTACCACTCTTATTGCGTTAGTATAACTACTTCAACTATTAATAGCAATTGTAATATGTACGAGCATAAGTACAACGCTGGATCCATTTTCATATAATCCAAGTTATACGATATAGATTTTTCGTGGCATAAAATATTTATTTATTGACGGCAACTGACAGCCTTCCACTGAATCAATATATGTGCGTTAAAGTATACTAGGCGTTTAATAAAGATTCTTTTGGCGGAGAGAAGTATTAGCATTTTTTCAGCTTTAAGTGCCGTATTCATATTTGAAATTTGGTGACTTCCCCACATCATTCTTTGCGATATAACATTTACAATGCATTTAATAAGGAATTTCATAAATAAATTCTGGAAGTGAAAATATCGACAGAAATATTTTTACTTATATTATTCTGTGTAAATATTTATTCAACTCATTGACTTGTAAAAATTTCCTTTAAATTTCCAATAATTTTCTATAAAAAAAAGTCTATTACAATTGGCATATTTGATGTATGCTGAGTATCATATGCATATGATGATTGAGTAAACCAAGTTTTCGAATACATATGCAGCACAAGTGCAGCAATACTTTTACAGCAATACACCAAAATATTATAAATAAAATAGTTGGTTGAGTTGCCCAATACTCTTAATGATATTAAGAATGCCAGTGATTATTAAATTTAAAATGATAATGTCAATATGATTATATATGAATACATATATAATGACAATGATATTAGGAATGCCAGTGTCTATTAAATTTGGAATAATAAAGGCAGTGACGGCGACAGTGACGGTGTCTTGGAATGATATTGATATTAATAATGCCAATGACTATTAAATTCAGACTGATATTCGCAGTGACAGTGATGGTGTCTTGGATCATAATTATGATACTGACGATTGTTTTCACGTTATGCATATAAAAAAATCTTAATGCAAATGACCCTGACGATGACATTTTTATGATTTATAAAATAATGCCCATAATAATGATAATGTCTATATGATTAATAATGATTACATGTATAATGACAATGACATTAAGATAACCAGTGGCTCTTAAATTTAGAAAAATAATGGCAGTGCTAGTGAAGATGACTTGGATCACAATTATGAAAATGAAAATTTTTTTCACGTTGAAAAATGCATATATAAAAATCTTGATATAAATGACGCTACGAGACATATTTTTGTTCCAAGTCGCTCAATGCCCATAACAATGATAATGTCAATATGATTATACATGATTACATGATAATGGCAATGGCATCAAAAATTCCAGTGACTGTTAAATGTGGAATGATAATGTCAGTGACGGTGACAGTGACTTGGATCACAATTATGATTATGACATTTTTTCACGTTACCCAATGCATATAAGAAATCTTAATGCAAATTACTCTGATGATGATATTATTTTGGTTTCACCCCGCACAATGCCCATGACAGACAATGATAATGGTAACATCATTATACATGATTACATGTATAATAACAATAATATTAAAAATGCCAGTGACTATTAAATTTAGAATGATAATAGCAGTGACAGTGACGGTGACTTGGACCACAATTATGATAGTGACTTTTTTTCACATTACCCAATACATTATAAAAATGACGCTGACGATGACATTATTTTGGTTTCACGTCGCCTTATACAAATGACAATGATAATGTCAATACATGAATACATGTATATTGACAATGATATTAAGAATGCCAGTGACTAT
The DNA here is from genome assembly GCA_951805005.1 of Othius punctulatus. Classification (NCBI taxonomy): domain Eukaryota; kingdom Metazoa; phylum Arthropoda; class Insecta; order Coleoptera; family Staphylinidae; genus Othius; species Othius punctulatus. The sequence continues at coordinate 26,422,387 of OX638147.1, forward strand.
TAAATTTAGAATGATAATGACAGTAACTGTCACGGTGACGATAACGGTGACTTGGACCACAATTATGATAATGACATTTTTTCACAAAACCCAATACATTATAAAAATTATTAATGCAAATGACGCTGACAATGACATTCTTTTGGTTTTACGTTGCCCAATGCCCGTGGCAATGATAATGTCAATATGATTATATATGATTACATGGATACATGTATAATGACAATGATATTAGGAATGCCAGTAACTATTAAATTTAGAATGATATTGGTGATGACAGTAACGGTGACGGCGACTTTCATCACAGTTACGATAGTGACAATTTTTATCACGTTACCCAATACATATAAAAAATCTTAATGCAAATAACTGACGATGACATTTTTTGTCATTTTAGCTTTGCATTGTATTCAAAAATATCAAATCTGACACTGCATTTCTTACATAGCAAAATAAATAAACCAGCAGTGATAATTCATATTATATAAAAACAAAAATAACTGTGAGAATTGAATGAAATTTTGAAGAATTTCATGAAAAAAATTAAATAAAACAAACACTTTTCTTTGTTTGAAAAATACAAATGGAAAATGACACCATGGACACTACATAGGTAGTTGAAATATATATGCTATATATAAGCTCTGTACTTTAGTAGGCTTGAATCGCATTTACTTCAAGGTGCGATTACTTCAACTAGAATATACTTTAAGTGGTAATTACTTCAAAAATACGTAGTTGAAATATATATGCCATATATAAGCTATGTGCTTTAGTAGGCTTAAATCGCATTCTGTCTTAGGTAAGGTTAGGTTAAATCTAAGATTAGGTTGGATTAAACCTAAGGTTGGGTTAGATTAAACCTAAGATTAGGTAAGATTAAACCTAAGGTAGGGTTAGATTAAACCTAAGTTTAGGTTAGGTTATAGTTATATTCGGTGAAATTCCGTTTGAGGTAAATAATTTTTAAAGTAACTATGATTCGAAGTCATTACAAGTTAAAATAATTTCTATAATTCATGTCAAAAACACTAATTTGATGATATAGTATATGCCAGATAAGATCTTTCGTCACTTTTCACTTTTCACATAAAACCAAAGTCCCTCCTCTGCCGGACTGATCAACAGTAATGCAAATGCATATTTTGGAGCATCCTAGTTTATTGGGGTAAAAAGCTGAGGTACAAAGTGAGTTTAAACTCCCTGAGTAATACGGTTGCTTATTCCAACGCACTTCATTTCTAAGGTATTAAAGGAATAAACTCATGGTTAAAGGCTTTATGGCTCAAAACAGCTCCCGCGGTTTTGGGATGCATTCCCATTGGCCCAATTCCACCAGTGGTGGGGGGGGGGGGGGTCGGTTTTATATAAAAAGTGACATCTTATCTGGCATAGACTACATTCGAAGTATTTTCAAGTTCAAGTAATTAGCAGTTGATGTATTCCTTAGTTGATGTATTTTCGTGTTGTAGTATTTTCGAGTTGAAGTAATTTTTCATTAAAAATGATTAAAATCGTTAAGATGGTTGAGAGCTTTACTTTGTGGTAATCCATATTAAATTTAGAATTCTATGTTACTATTTTAAAAGTACTATTAAGAAATACTCTTTTAGAATACTACATTCTAAATTTAAAGATTTAAATCGTATTATTATACAAATAAGTTTTCAAAAATTACATTTTGTTGATAAAATTATACACACGGCTGTAGCTACTTTGCAAGTTACCATATTTGGTTGAGTAAACAAATAGACTTGCTTGAGTAACATATATTTTTTTAAATTTTATACGTCATATCATAATTAAGCTCAAAAACCATTATGGTGGATGCGCCGGGTATATGTTTAGGCCTATGCAGCGTCGGAGCCTTATACATTAATGCAATTTCATTGCTACTAGGATGTAAAGCATGATATTCTTGTTCTTTTGGGTATGAGATGTTTTAATTTTTTATATCGATCATATTGTAATAGGCGAAAACATTTATGGTGGAGGCGCCGGGCACAATTTTTATATATTTTTTGTTTGTATGCATATGTTTGAATACGCACGCTTGGAATTTAAGATATCTGTTATATTGTAATTAATGGACCTTTGTAGACCCTATTATCATATTAATTAACATGAATTACATACAAAAAATACTGTAAATCAAATATATAATTTATTGTATATCCCTTCATATATGAATTATTTGAAAAGGTATTTTTTATTGGATAATTCATTATTTTAGAAAATTTTGAGGCCAAAACACCCAAAAGGGTAAAAGAGGGAAAGATTAAGAAAGAAAGAAGACAATTTTGTTGTTGAAAAGTCTAATTATACAACTTTAATTGATGTAATACGATTTATGCAACTATTTCAGGTAAACAATTTAGATTCACTAATGCGAAATCGTAAACTGCAAAGTTATTTTATATATGTACGAGGGCTGTTTGACGGAAGAGTGACTTTTTAATGAAAACGTTATTTTTCTGTTCAAAATATATTTTATTTGTCAACATAACACCCTTTCAAGTGTACACACTTAGCCCGGCGAGTTTACAATTTTTTTAAACCTTCCAAAAAGTAATCTTTCGGAAAGTCTTCAAAATATGCATTTGTGTCGGTTATCTCCTCTTCATTTGCCTGAAATCTTTTTCCACACAGCCATTTTTTTTAAATTTGGAAATAAGAAGAAATCACTGGGAGCCAGATCTGGCGAATATGGCGGATAAAGCAGTAATTCGTAATGCAATTCAGTCAATTTAGTTGTAGCAATTGCAGACGAATGAGAAGGCGCATTATCGTGATGGAACAACACTTTTTCTCTTCATCAAATGCGGTCGTTGTTTTTCAAGTTCGGCATCAATACATGTCTGCATAATCAGCATAATACTGGCCAGTTATGGTTTTTCCTTTTTGTAAACAATTAATAAAGATTACACCTTTAGAATCCCAAAAAACTGTGGCCATGACCTTATTGGTCGAAAAAAGTGTGTTTGCCTTTTTGGGAGCATATTCGCATGGAGAAATCCAGTATTTAGACTGTATTCTTGTTTCTGGAGTATAATGATGTATCCAAGTTTCATCTACTGCGACATATCGACGAAAAAAATCCTTTGAGTTACGTTGAAAACGGCCAAACATTCTTCTGAATTCATAATGCGAACGCGCATTTGATCACCATTAAGCAAACGCGGCAACCATCTCGCGGATAGCTTTTTCTTATTGAAATGTTCATGCAAAATATTGTATACCCGTTCGGTTGAGATGTTTACTTCATTAGCTATCTCACAAACTTTTATTCGACGATTGCCAATTACAACGCCATAGAGTTTATTAACCATTTCTGGAGTAGTCACAGTAAATGATGGTTTCTGACGATCTGCATCAACCGTGCTCATATGGCCACTTTTAAAAGCAGAAACCACTTACAAATCATTCCATGGGACGGAGCAAATTCTGGATAATATTTACGTAACTTTTCCTCGGTTTCTTTAATTGTTTTTTCACGTAGAAAATAATGTTTAATCAACACTCGAATTTTTTTTTTTACATATTTACAAAACAACGAAAACAGTTTCCTTCAAATAAGTATAAAACATAATCTATCTGTCAGATTGGTGCCAAATTTTGACAGTAGACCTCCGAAAGACCTCAGGAGCTAGCAACATAATCATTATAACGAAAGTGTTACCAACCTTTGAAAAGTCACTCTTCCGTCAAACAGCCCTCGTATAACGATCTTTATTAAAGCTATCGACCCCAGAAGGGGTCTTTCCGCCCCTTATGTTATTTTATTTGCTAAAATTGTTTAAATTTTGAAATTGTCTAAATTGTTTACCTGAGTTTTACATAAATCGTTTTACATCAATTCAAATTGACTTAGGTTAGGATTAATGTAATTAATATACAACTTTAATTATTGTAGTGGCAACAATGATCTCTTAACTACAACTTAAAATAGTTTCTTCCATATGAGTACTTCTTGCTTTACTGCTGTGTGTTTCTTATATTATTACTTGTTACTTGTTATATTAAAATTGTTTAAATTTTGAAATTGTCTAAATTGTTTATCTGAGTTTTACATATATCGTTTTACATCAATTCAAATTGATTTAGGTTAAGATCCATATAATTATTATACAACTTCAATTATTGTAGTGGCAACAATGACCTCTTAACTACAACTAAAAATTGTTTCTTTCATATGAGTATTTCTTGCTTGTCCGTTTCTTATATTATTACTTGTTATGTTACTATTTTGTGGGCACTGTAGTGAAGGTAATAGCTCTATCAACATGAGATGCACAAAAGATTTGTTAACTCAATCAGCTCGACCATAGATCTGAGCCGCCGCGTCGGTGCAAAGAAAAGCAATATGAGTGAAGGGTTTTGCTTTTATTTGCACTGAAGGCTCACCCCAAGCTGAGTATATCGAGCCCATTGAGTTATCGAACTTCTTGTACGACATCTCAATATTGTCAAATTGAATTGTTGACTTCCCCCGTTTTAATGCATTATCTGCGGATGACATTAAGGGATAAAATGTTTTCATACATTTAACGATTCTTCGCAGAGTGCTATACAATATAATTTTGTATTTAGTTACTAATACTTTGAGCTGACTTTAACAGATTGTATATATTTATTTGTTGCTGTACAGTATATTTACGTGAATGTGGCTTTCTTTATTAAGAATAATGTAGGTGTAGATATTATAAGAGATAATTGTTTGGGTTATTTTGAGATAAACAGTTTATATGAGCGAATGTAAGCCCGTAGGGTCTATATTTTTAGATACTATAACCGTGCGTATTTATTATATAATATTTTGGGTTAAAGATAAAAATAACTCATTGGTTATCATAACGCTCATTTTTTAGTGTATCTTGTAAGTCATCGTTATATGTTTGGCTGAGGTGGCGATCTTGTCGTTCATTTTGAATGATATCCTTGCAAAGGTCAACTGCTTGAGACGTCGGTGTCAAAGTCGGGTATGCGAATGGAGGCGGCGAACTGCGAGGCAGAATCAATTTTTCTTAACGTCCGCCGTGATCCATAAATAATGCGTTAACACGGTCATGTGCACGCGGCCTAAACAGGAGCACAAAAGGCAGTCCTCGCCGAATCGATAACTCTTAAAATTTATCTCGCAAAAAGCGCCGCCTCCTACCTGCCGCCCCCGCAAAAAAACCTAATGCATTCTCTTTCGGCGCGCCGCGGCTTTATATTTGCGAAATAATTTATATGTAGATTTTTAATGCGCCAGATAAGAACCGCACTAGTGCTCCTTTTTTTGTTATCGTAACTAGCAAAGTTTTAAATTGCGAGTTCGCGCCTTATTCCACCCGCCGCCCGGCGGTGAGTAACCGCGGTTATAAAATAATCAGTGTTTGAGTAATGCGAAGTTAATGGATACCGCTATCAGATTAATGCGGTTTCACTGTGCTCCACGTATTATTGCATAAGTGGGGCAGCTTTTTCAAGCGCCACTATTCTTTTAATTGTTATTTACTTCAGCCAAGCGGATAACGGCCGAAGCGCTTATAGGGGTTGAAATTTGCATTCATAATTTACTGTAGCTATAATTGTAACAGAAAAGATACAGAATGGAAATGAAAACTGGGCTAACGAGGATATAAAAATTATTGACGGTTATGTTATTTACCAGCAACCTCAGTTATTTTTTAATATACCTGGAAAACATTGCACAGTACACTGAAATTGAGATAACAAGAAATTACGTTACTGTTGTTATTAGTTTATTGATATCATTACGACTTTGTAATTAAAATATGCAACGTGGTCTTTGCGACCGCTCTCCCTAACGGGAGATAAATAGTGCGACTCCCTTAAATATGCCCCCTTTTCGGCCCTCATATACGGCTTCGGTTAGCATCAATGGAGACGGAAATGGATTCTTCAGTCGCTGGTCAGTTGGTGAAAGGGCTCCACACAATTTTTAACGTGACGTAAAGCAGAGGCATCTCTGCGCGCACGCTCTGGGCGCGCGGTTCCGCACTGACAAAAAAAGTAGGAAAAGTCTTATCTGTCCGTATCGCTCGTTGTGTAGCTCCCACGTAGAGGCGCTGTTGTCGGCTTCCCACGGAGGTTGGCCCACTCGCTGGCTGCCGAAGTGCTGACGCTGGTTACAGCTTCACGGCGTGGGTGGGTCACCAAATAGATTCCCATACAGCGATGGGGGTGGTACAAAAACGTTGCTGGTGGTACAGGGCACTGGATACCAAGACAAGGCGCTACAGAGCGTGGACAAAGCACTACAAAACGCTCACTCTGTACGGCTGTACGCGATAGCGTATTCGGGTCGTTCAGGTTGAATCCAACCACATCCGATTCTGGAGGTCAGGCATTAGCTCAGCACCCTGCTGAAAGTGTCCAGTTTGAACATTTCTTATATACAGGGTGTCTCAAAATTGACGCCCGTGCTTTTGGGAGCTGACTCAGGGAGCTAAAACAAATTGAAAATTAAGAGTGAAAAATGTTCCGTTTGTCCCTCGTTATAGAGTTATTGTCACAAATAACAAAAAAATAACATTTCAACTTATGACAGTAATTAACGCAATTTTGTGATACATATCTGTGATGGGTGGGAAAAACAGTAAAGTCAAAAATTAGCATTTTAAGGAAGCGTCGACTTATACCTTTTTTCCCTCCAATAATCGAAGCATTTAAAGTTGTACTAAAACTGCCAACCTATTTAAAACTGAATAATGTGATATATACTATTTCAAACACAATGTACAGCATCACTTTCTGAAATATAATTTGACTTACACTCATTTTCCCAAATTTTCAACTTATACTGTTTTTGCCACCCATCACAGATATATGAATGAAATTTTAGTAGATATAATTGATAATTTCACAGTTGTTGATTTTTTCACAGAAATGACAAAAAATGTGCACGAATTATTGAAATTTTGACAGAAATTAATGAAATGTTGTTTCATATGACTGAAAATATGATAGTAATTAACGAACGAAATTTGGTAAAATTTGATTGAAATTTTAGAAAAAATTATTGATAATTTCACAGTTATTGTAAAAAATGTGCACGAATGTGCTTTGTGAAATGTGGCTGAAATTTTGACAATAAACAATGAAACTTTGTTAAATATAATTGAAATTTTGATAGAAATAATTAAAAAAATACAGTTACTGAAACTTACACGGAAATTACAAAAACATTACCGTAATTATTGAAATTGTAACAGTAATTAATAAAATTTTGTTGAATATGATTGGAATTTAGTTAGTGCTAATTGAAAATTCGCAGTCATTGAAATTTTGGCAGTAATTAATGATATTTTGTTAAAAAGTAACTGAACATATTTTCAAAATTTTGTTAATTACAGTCATATGACTGTAATTAACAAAATTTTGTTAAATATGATTGAAATTTTACTACAAATAATTGATAATTTCAAAGTTATTGAAATTTTCATAGAAATGACAAAACACGTATTCGAATTATTGATACGTTCAGAGTAATTAATGAAATTTTCTTAAATGAAATTAAAATTTTAATAAAAATAATTGAAAATTTAAGTTATTGAAATTTCATGAAAATAGAATTAACACTGTACAGTAATTGTTAAAAACTTTGGTAGAAATATTTGAAAATATGTCGGTTATTGAAATTTTCAGAGAAATTAAAATATTTTACATAAATTATTGAAATATTGCGAGTTACTAATGAAATTTTGTTAACTATGATTAAAATTATAGTTGAAATAATTGAAAATTTGACAGTTATTGAAATTTGAAGAGAAATTTATAATCATTTTACGTTTACAGTAATTGTTGAAATTTGGACAGTAAATAATGATCTTTTGTGAATTATGACTGAAACTCTGACAATAATTAATGAAACTTTGTTAAATATCATTGGAATTTTTATAGAAATAATTTAAAAAAAATACAGTTACTGAAACTTACACGGAAATTACAAAAAAATATATACCGTAATTCTTGAAATTTTAACAGTAATTAATAACATTTTGATAAATACGATTGAAATGAAGGTAGAGGTAATTGAAATTTTAGTAGTAATTAATGATATTTTGTTAAATATGACTGAAAATAGGACAGTAGTTAATAAAATTTTGTCAAATATGATTGAAATTTTAGTTGACATAATTGACAATTTAAACTTTTATAGAAAAGACAAATAATGTACACGAATTATTGATATGTTGACAGTAATTAATGAAATTTTCGTAAATATTCAAATTTTAATAGAAATAATTGAAAATTTTACAATTATTGAAATTTTATGAGAATCGAATTAACATTATACAGTAATTCCTTAAAAGGACTGAATTTGTTGTAAAAATATTTGAAAATATATCAGTAATAAAAATGTTCACAGAAACGAACATATTTTATAGTAACTACTGAAATATTGACAGTGATTATTAAAACTTTTTGGAATATGAATGAAATTCTAGAAGAAAAAATAGAAAATTTGACAGTTATTAAATGTGTTAATCTTTATTAAAATTATTAACATTACAAAACAAGATATTGTCCACATCTGTCAAACTAATTGTCAAATCTGACAGTTATGTCTTATATTTGATAAAATGAATAAAACAATCATGTTTTGAGTAGTGGTCATAAAAATGTTTATAGTTATTGTTTACATTTTTATCAATAACTGTATAACGAGGGACAAACGGAAAATTTTCCACTCTTAATTTTCAATTTGTTTTAACCCCCTGAATCCAATCACAAAAGCACAGGGGTCAATTTTGAGACACCCTGTATATATATTTTCAAAATGAAAGTTTTCAATAAAAATCATTTAATTCTCTTTATTAAAAAAAAAAAATAGCAAATTATCCTTTTTCACAACGACATTTATTTCTCTAAATGTATATTTCGACCACTACGTGGTCATCTTCAGTAGAAATTTGTACTGTACAAATGTCTGTAGTACAAATGTCTACTGAAGATGACCACGTAGTGGTTGAAATGTACATTTAGAGAAATAAATGTCGTTGTGAAAATGGATTATTTGTTATTTTTCTGATGTTAATATTTCACAAGCTCCAATCGATTATTTCTCTTTATTTTATTTTAAAATGATGATGATTTCTTCAAAACGACACGTTGTACTGATCATTTATAAACGCTGTCTTATAGAGCAAAAAAAAAGTGGCATTGAGCAAGTGCTTTTTTTTATACCTTTTTAAATAACTTCAGCAAAACATAAAATACAATATCGCAAAATTTCGGACTTTATCGAATATCTCCGGAAGTAAGCGGAATTTTCTCAACCGAATATTACCGACCACTAAATTGCGCAACTTTTTTCTAATTTAACCGCCTTTGTAACTTTTATGGTTTCCGTGATCCCCATGCAGTTGATCTTTATCTTGGGCACCCTGTATACAGGGTCTTCCATAAAAAAAATATTGTCAATGACGTCATATCTCGAAAAGTAGGATAGCTGTTGGAAAACAAAGTATGCCACTAAATAAAGAAATAAAAACAATATTGCCTGTTGATCTTTATATTGGGTCTTCATGGGTATACAGGGTCTTCCATTAAAAAAATTTTTGTCAATGACGTCATATCTCGAAAAGTAGGATAGCTTGTGACGTGCCTGAAGGGCTATCAGCGCGTTAGGCCGCGGAGCGAGTGGAGGGACCCTTCGAAGCAGCGACAAGGGCCAGGCTCTCGATGTCGGAGAGTGGAGGGGGGGTTAAAATATAGGCTCTACGTAATTTCAACCTCGCCACTACTTCGTCACAAAGGGGGCTCCACCCTATCTGCATGGGTTGACGGCAGACAGTCAGCGACGTTAAGAAATTACGAACTGTCGCAACGGCTGACCGTCTGGCGCCCACACCACCAGATTTATATCTCGCAATGAGAAAAATGAAGTTAAATTGAAAAGAATGCCCGATTGAGAAAACGTGGGGGAACAGAAAATAACAGATGTGAATTTTGTGGTTGTAAACTATCTGCGTTTATTAAACACAAAAGACGGGACACCGTGTCCGCGCTCCCTGAAAGAAAATACCTCCGCTCGTAGATCTATCACAGCGCATTACTTGAATTCGGCCGAATCCCGCGCAACGCTTATCGCGCGATGCGAACTGCTCTCGGAGCCACTTTTTCTTACAAAAACGCAAAACACGTACGGCACGAAATACGCAGCGCAAATTTACACAAAAGAAAACGATATAACAAACAAATTAAAAACAATAAAGGAAAAGATTTATAGATCTGGCCTGCTTATCCACGTGGCGTCTCCGCTGAGTGATTGTGGCTCCGATCTCAGGAATTCGTCCTGCTGGCAATCACCGTGGACGCCGCCACTAATTTGCGGTCTTCAGAAAAACTCTGGCAAGGTGGTCGTTGCTCCTAGCCGAGAACCTGACTGGCAGGGTTGCTTCAACCGCTACCCAAGAAAAACGCTCGGGTGTTTGAGCGTGTATAGCCGATTATTGTTGCTCTCCCTCGCCTTGTGCCGGTGTCGTCAATCCCTCATAGGGCGGTTATTGGAGGACACATTTTAAATCCTGAAAACCGGTTGGCGATAAGCCCAAAGAAAACCGTGTACCTCCTGACACTTTCACACTCGAAGAGAGTCGGCACCTTCTGCCTTCATTCCAGCGCCTCGTGGCCGAATCACAATTATACGCATGCCGGAAGCGCGTCGACGTTTAAAAAAACGTGTGCGTAGCGGTTGCCTACGTCTTAACCGACCGGAGTCAAAATCGACCCGTTATAAGGTATTGGAAAACAAAGTATGCCACTAAATAAAAACAGGATTGAGTGGGCTAGGAGGGTTCACTGGAATTGGGATGCGGAATGGAATTGGGTCAGGACATGGTTCCCACCTTGTATTGCAGTTGGTAGGAACCAAGGCTCGCGTGGGCAGGGTCGCATCCCTGAAGTAGGCCTCTGTTCTACCAGAATCGCAAAACAGTGCCCACCCGCTACCCTAACATTATAGAATGCTAATTTGCAAGGTTTGAAAAATATAAGGCTGAATTGTGAAATTTTACCAAAATTTAATGTGCTAATTAATGATTTCAGCCAATGCTAATACATTATGCAATTTCGAAATTTTGAGTGATCAGGATTTATCATGATTTCCAGTATCAAGATTCAATGCACGTAACTATGAGATGGACACGTGTCCATGGATTTCACATCCATGAGATGACGAGTTAGTCAATTTGCAACATACTGAATCATCTACGAAAACAAGATTTGGACAGACCATTTACACAGGACGTAACATGATTTCCAATGTACTTGTTCATTGCATAGTAGGTTTTATTTGCGGCCATGAGTCTGTTATTTACTTCGTTTTCCATGGTTATGTATTATTATGTTGTGGTTTATTATGTATTATTGTACCTAAATATTTGACGGTTTTAACTGCTTCTATCCTTTTCAAATTTATTAGTATTTTTGCTTTTGTTTCTTCTTTTGCTATTACCATTACTTTTGTTTTGTTTATATTAATTACCATGTTGTGTTTTTTCAGTTCCTCTTCCCATATGCTTATATTGTGTTGCAGCTCTTCTTCGCTTTTGGCTAGCATGACTATGTCATCAGCAAAAGCACATTCTGCTATCACTATTCTTCTTCATTTTATAGTCTCCTATTTCTACCTTCTTGGTGTTATCCTTATTTTTTTTCATTATGTTATTTAGGAATATAATAAAGAGCAGAGGGCTTAAAGCGCTCCCTTGTCGAAGGCTTTGTATGGTTGTGAAATTCTCAGATGTTGAATTATTTGTCCTTACGTAGTTTTCTGTGGTTTCATACATACTCTTGATTGCTTTTATTAAATGCACTTTTATCTTCCTTTCTTCAAGTATTTCCCACACTTCGGCTCTTGGGACTCTATCAAATGCCTTTTCTAAGTCCACGATATCATGTATAGTTTGTTGTTTTGTCTTAATATTTTTTCTGTCATCTTTTTAATTGTGAAGATATGGTTGAATGTCCTTTCATTAATCCACTTTGTGACTTTTCCATTGTTTTTTCAATTTCCCTTCTTAGTTTGTTCTCCAGTATTAATTCATACAGTTTTGCCGCTGTGCACAGCAGAAATATTCCCCTAAAGTTGTTGCAATTTCGACTGTCTCCTTTTTTATGTGTTGGGAATATCACTGCTTTTTGCCGGTCTGCTGGTATTTTTCCTGTTTACCATATTCTATTTGTTAACTGTAGTAGTAGTAGTTTCCCATCCTTGCCTATGTATGTCAGCTGTTCAGATTTGATTTTGTCGTGACCTGGGGCTTTTCCGTTCTTTAACTTATTTAGTGCGTTTTCTAATTCCTCTTCTGTTAAAGATCCCTCTTCTTCTTCAGTTTCGTTATTATTTTCTTGTTCCTCTTCGTTTTCATTTCCTTCATTGGTTATCTCTTTTCCAGACAGAAGCTCTTGGAAGTGCCTTTTCCATCTGTTCATTATTTCTTTATCCTCTTTCATTAGTACACCATGCTTATTTTTGAGTAGCTTTAGGTTTGTTTCTTTTTCCTTTCTGCGGATTTTCAGTGTTCTGTAGAGTAGTTTTTGATTTTCTTTAAAATGTTCCTCTAATTTGGTACTGAAATCCTAACATTTTCTGTCATTTTCCTTCCTTATTATTGCGTTTACTCTCTTTCTTTGCTGGTTTTATATTTCGTAGTCTTCTTCGTTTTTTCTGCTTAGGTATTTTTTCCACTTTTGTTTCTTCTGCCTAACTTCTTCCTTCACTTCTTTGTTCCACCAGCGTGTTTGTTTTTTGTTTGGTGTACTTTTAGTTTTTCCACAGGCGTGTTTTGTTGTCTCTCTTACTATATGTTTGAAATTGACCCATAAATCTTCTACTTTTGTTTTTCCGCTTTTTTGAGTGCTTCTTATTAGTTCTTGTATTGATTCCTTAGCCACATTGTTTGTCACTAAGCTTGTATATTCTAAATTTCTCTATTCTTACTTCCTTATCGACTGTTTTTTGTGTTTGTTTCGATTACCTTCTTGTTGTTTTTATTCGTGCTGTTAGAATATAGTGGTCACTGTCAATTTCGCTACCTCTTTTGACTTTAATATCCATTACTTCCTTCACTTGTGCTTTGTTTGTTAAAAAGTTGTCTATTGTCGACTTATCGTTTCTGTTTCTTTCCTTTCTTGTGTATTTGTGTATTTCCTTGTGTGCAAATTTGGTGTTCAATATTGTTAGATTCAATATGCAGAAATCAATAAGTCTTCTTCCATTGTTGTTGATCCTCGTTTCTCCGTGTTTTCCCATTATGATCTCCGGTCCCTTGTTTTATTCCCTACACAGGCATTTAGGTCTCCTATTACGTATGTTGGTTCTGTAAGCTTTTCGTATTCTTGCTGTACCTCTTCCCAGAACTGGTCTTTGTCGGTTTTGATTTCATCTTCATTTACTCCATATACTACCATAATATTTGCTTCAAACTTATTTTTTTCTTCCATTTTGACCGTCAGTATCCTTTGATTTATACACTTCAATTCCGGGATTGATTTTTCCATTTCCTTTCTTATTATACATCCCACTCTTGCTTTCGTTCTCTCATTTTGTTCTACTCTACTGTATATTAGTATGTGCCCCTTTTCTGTTCTCATTATTCCTGTTCCTTTCTTCTTTATTTCTGTTAGTATTAGTATATCTGTTCCTGCTGTTTTAAATTCTTCCATTAGTTCTGTTTCCTTTCGTTTCAGACTTCTTATGTTCCAATTTCATATATACATATATATATATATATATATATATATATATATATATATATATATATATATATATATATATATATATATATATATATATATATATATGTCCCCTTATGCTGTCCCCTTATATTGTTTTCCGTTTTCTGAGTCCATTTTTATTGCTAAATATTAATTATTTTAAATTATGTTTGTTGAAATTAAAATAGTAATCTCTTCTGATTGTCGGAAAAACTTATAGCAGCACGTAAAATTTTAATCATCAGCTACGTACGTTTGTAATGAAAACAATTTCCTCTCTAATTCTTGTTTACTGCGTTTCATTAGTGCCGGAGTGAAGGGCAGTTAAGAGACGTTTTTGTGTACATTGCTGCAACAGTTTTTCCGCTGAATTACTTATTTCTACATTGGGAAGTTTATGGTCGCAAATTACCGACAATTTCCACCGATTTGCATGAGAATTGCAATTAATTTCGTTTTACTTAACACACAGGCGATAAGTTTAATGCGGGGGTATAAAAATTATGGCAGCACGGAAGGGCCCTTCGGTGCCGGACTGGATGGGATACTCCTGTCAGGATAGTGTTTCGCGCTTTTAATTGGCACGTGCAAATAATTGCCGGGGCGATTAATATTGGGGCGATACGTACAGTGTTGTGTCGCAGTACACGTTCGCATAAATATTTAATGAGCAATAAATGCGCCGCTGTAATTAATTATAATCCAAATTCAACATTAATTACAGCGACATTGTATCAATAATGCGTTGTCGCCCGAATTGATCGCGGCGTTTTATTACCGAAGAAACCCGAGCATTTTTAAAAAACCATTAATGTAACTGACAGGTGCGGCTATTAACGGATTAATTTGAAACTTTTTAAATTAAAAAATAAACTTTTTTAAACTCCGCTCTAACAATAAATATCGATGGCGATTACACCTGGAAATTGCATTAAGAGTTTAGCTTAACGGAGACACATGTGAGTTAATAACCAATGCATTACTCAATTCCGGCGGAATCTCATACGCCCCAATTTCATTGTTATGAAGATAAGTGTCGTGCTACATTCTCGGCTAGAAAAAAAGAACACACACGCATTTTTAGCACACTCATCTCTCACCTAGCCGGGAATTATGTTAACCCAAATTCATTTTGCGCGCTTCCGCATTCTCGTTCCCACCATAACTAACAGTGACCGTAATTAATGATTAAATTGTGCTGAACGCCTATACTGTTGCAGTTTCCATGAGATGGGGATATACGATCTGCCCGCAATGATAACTTACATCGACGGAAAAACGGGCAATAGAAACGCGATCATTTATATAGGATACTCCATGGGGGCCACCGCACAGCTCGTCTTTAGCTCAATCTACCCTGAACTAGCATCCAAATTAAGCATCGCCGTAAGTTTGCCACCCGTAGCATTCATGAAGCATGTCAGAGGTGTGGCAAAATCAGCAGCGATAGCGAAGTACGCCATTCAACCTAAAGGCGTTTTTTTCGCAAAAGCTAACGAATTTGATAAGAATAATATATGTCTATTGGCACCACCAATTAGCATTTTCAAGTGCGCCTTGGCGATGGGACAAATTTTCGGATATGATTACGACCAGCAAAATCCGGTAAGAGCAATTTCTAATGTATAACAAAAATCACTAACAAAACCTCATTACTAGGAAACCCTGCCCATAACCATGACGCAGAATCAGGCTCCAGTGGCCAAAAAAGTAGTGGCACATTATATACAATCAATAATTACACACAACTTTAGCACGTTTCCTGAGGCAGGACATTCAAAACCGTATAATTTATCTAAAATTAAGGTACAGCAATATCTTGTACATGCCAAAAACGACGACCTAGCACAACCTGAGGTAATCTCCAAACAATGGCACAATAGCATATTAATCAAATTATTTTACAGGATGTTAACAAACTTTACGAAGAATTGACAAACACCATCGTAACAAAAGAGGAAGTCTCCTACAAGGAATTTGCACATAATGATTTCGTAGTCGCCAAATACGTGCGGGTATTGGTCTACGATGGTCTTTTGAAGAAACTCGCTAAATTTAATTAGAATTTAACTCAGAGTTATGTGTGTGGGCGAATAAAATGGTTACGGTTATTTGTATCTTATTTCTACCCCTCTACGTATGTCGCATATAATAAATACGCCGGCAAAGTAGAGGCGGCAGGTCATGAGCTGCCCTCGGGCTCTACGTGCTGGACAAATATTAAAGCCAAAATATAAAAGAAGCGAATGCGGAAGCGACGGCTCGGATTCTATCTCCGCGAATTATGAATGGGAGAAAAATCGCCCGCCCTTTATCACGCCTGAATTATTAATTATTAAAAAATGTATGCCCTATTTATATTCTTAAAGGATTACGAGGACCCAGAGATAAATTAATTTGCATGCTAAAGCCAGCTCCCTTGACTAAAAACTGGGGCAGAGGATTGATTTCTGGAAGAGTTCTTTTTATATAATACTAACAGACTAAAACAAATTACATACAACGCTGATTCTTGAACGTAGAATTATAACTTAAAAAAAAAAAATTAATAAAACCTAATCATTTTTATCAACAACCACTTTTATGTGATTGGTCCTTAATTAATTAATTAATAAGAGGAGGGGCTGATAATCAATTAATTCACAATGGAAGGGGCATTATTAAGGCAAGCCGGCGCAAGTTTGGTGGAGCGTGACCCAGACGGAGACAGCAGGTTAAAAAGAGAGACAAAAAGAGACGCTCCTTGGGGATGAACTCGGAGCGAGGACAATTAACTCAGAGGCGTAAAAGAATTCGGATAGATCTTATAATACGTTCTCGGTGAATGTGTGTAAATGTGTGTCATCTATTGGTATTTAATAATTGGATTAATTCGAGTATGACAATAATTAAGGTCTGTGCTGTATTTTATATCTTGCCGAAATATACCCAGAAAGGATTGTGGAGCTCCTGTATTAATATACAGAGCGGCGTCATAATAATGACGTGAGATGTATACGGGGTTCTCCATATAAATATCGCTTCATCGGCATGTTATGCGTGCCGATATTAAAAAGGGTGCGAGATGATTAATTATAGCAGCATAGGGATGCTCTTCCAATAATGGGCTGTAAGAATAGCGCGTAATTATAAATGATTGTTGATAGCAGCATAGGGATGCTCTTCCAATGATGGGCCAAATTATAAGGGATTGTTGATAGTAGCTTAGGGATGCTCTTCCAATCAGGGGCCAGATTATAAGTGATTGTTGATAGTAGCATAGGGATGCTCTTCCAATTATGGGCTGGATTATAAGTGATTGTTGATAGTCACATGGGAATGCTCTTCCAATCATGGGCCAGATTATAAGTGATTGTTGATAGCAGCATAGGGATGCTCTTCCAATCGTGGGCCAAATTATAAGTGATTGTTGATAGTAGCATAGGGATGCTCTTCCAATGATGTGCCAAATTATAAGTGATTGTCGATAGTAGCTTAGAGATGCTCTTCCAATCAGGGGCCAGATTATAAGTGATTGTTGATAGTAGCATAGGGACGATCTTCCATTCATGGGCCAGATTATAAATGTTTGTTGATAGCAGCACAGGGATGCTCTTCCAATCATGAGATGTAAGAACAATAGCGCCAGATTATAATTAATAAGCCTGATATGAAGAAGCTGATATAAACAGGCTTAAAAAGAGGTTGATATAAACAGGCTGATCAGCCCTGTGCACGGCTATGTTCAGTAATCGCTGCCTATTCTAAATAAGATAGCGGCATACAATTCAAAGCAGCCTAAACTGGAAGCTGTATTATTATTTAATTACAGAAGCAAAAAAACTACATTATGCAATGTAAGCTTCCTCTGGTATCTTTGTACAGAGGCAACACACACCAGAGTAAATTCTGGTGCGCCCCTCGCCTGCATCGTAATGTAAAACCATTATTTGCTCTACATGTAAATTTAATTCTGAAATGCAAGGAGCCAGTAGTCAATTCGACTGGGAAAATAAAAAACTCAACAGATTGAATGTTTTCGAATATTACTTGCAGCATTAAACGATATTTATTCTATTGGTAATTTTTACTGCACACTCAAATAATATAATTTTATTTTGAATTGATTGCCGATTGCCAGTTCCAGTTCAAGGGGAACACCACAATCATATTACGATCCAGAACACTTGTAAAATTTTGCTTCATTCATGTCTGCTTCTTCAAAATACATGCATCATTAAATAATATAATTTTATTCTGAAGTGATTGCCAGTTTCAGATTAAGAGAAACACCACAATCATATTACAATCTAGTACACAAGTGAATTTTCGCTTCAATCATTTCAGGTTCTTCGATATACATGCAACATTAAATAGTTTCAGCTTGTTGATATTTAAGGTCACATTCACAAGGATTCGAACCCGGGACATCAGTTTCAGCCTCTGCTTAATTATATCGTAGTTTTATTGAAATAGATACATTCAGTACATAAATATTCCAACTAGTTTTAGGAGTTAAATAACAGACTGGATACATTATGGCTGCAGTATGTAATTCGGCTTTGACCTGCTTAATCAAACATTCCCTGTGTTACAGTGGTAGCTAAAGATGAGAAGCTCAGTAAACCAACACATAATACAATCATGCGTTGCAAATTGCCAGGCCGATCTTTGTTGTAATAACAAACATAGGCAGTACGTATACGTAAATTAATTACCTATAATATCTCAACGGTTTTATAACAAATTTATTGCAGTAGCTACATAATATGTGTTAATGTTATAACATTGCTAACAAAGAAAATAGAAACCGTTAATATTCCTCGTATGAACAACCTATAAAAGACGTAATGTTTATGTATATTAAATACATACACAAAAATATATACATTATATGTATACGGTACACATATAAAAAAAAAGATAGTCGTTATCAATATCTCAATCTTGTTTTACTTACTATTTATACTTTCATATGAAAAACATAACTTTCATGATTTGGAACTAATTATCATAATCAGTGATAGCATTAGGAGAAATATTGCAAAATTTTGCTGATGAATATCAATAGAAATTGTGGAATATTAATTGTAAAATACAAAATGTCTGTGAAATTTGTAAAATTTTGAATATAAATCGGAACATTGCAAAATTTTCGAATTCAGGCAAATTTATAAGCGTTCCAAGCTAAAAGTCTGTGTCTCTTTGAACAAACAATCGCATGGACCTGTGAAACTTGATATGAACAAATGCAAAATCTATAGGCTCCTGGACTATAAAAATTAGTCTAGGCTCATTGATTATGAAATTAAAATAATTAAAATCAAAATAATGAAATTATGAAATATAAAATTAGTCATAGCAGCAGAAATAAGCCGTCGTTACGTAAATAAAAATAAAATCTATTTTAATATTAATTTTCTGTTAATAGTACAATAGTAACTACAATACAGCACTCAAGCACTGACGGATGTGGAGAAATTGAAGAAATTGCCTACGCTCGTGTCGAGCATATCATTCCAAGAAGAAATATAGTAAAATTTTAAATATTTTTTGTCCCGTACTACAAATTTAGCTATGGGGTACATTTATACTGTGGAATTAGACAGTTTTCCACCCCTTATTTTCTTCCTTCTCTCTTACCGTTCTATGCCCTTAAAAGCATAGAACGGTAGGAAAGAAAAAGGAAAATAAGGAAAAAGGGAAATAAGTCCGCCCTTAAGGAAAACACGTCCACCTTGGCCAGGCATCGCACAGTGAAGACGGTCGTGTCGGTCGTCACTAGCTTGATAAAATCTGGGTGAGGCTCCACGTGATTTCGAAAACGAGGCGGGAGGGCGGATCCGTCGAAATGATGAAATTACGAAACAATTCCCACGAAACGAAAGGCGTATTTATTTGAAATCAGAGGAATGACTATATCTAATCCACAAAACAAAGTTGCTTAACACACAGTTGCTGCTGGGAGATACCGTTTGAAGTTTATTTGACTAAATCAATCTGTGGAGCCGGAGTCGGAGTACTAGTTATCGGAGTTGAGCACTTTTAAGTTGTCAAAGTTGGAGTCGGCATTAATATAGGAGTTGTCGGAGTCGAGCAATTTTAAGTTGTCAAAGTTGGAGTCGGCAAAAATATATCGACTTTCGACGGTGTCGAAAAATTTCCACCACGTACACATGTTGCAGTGTGCAGCCTCAAACACGCAGAAACGCATAATTACATTTTGGTGTAGCATGGCAGATCTAACCAGAAATCTTAAACAACTAAAGTATTTTATGATTGTTCAATTTGAAAAAAAATTATATGGGTTGATAGGGGTCGGAGTCAGAAGTCAAGAGTCGGAGTCGGATTTGGAAAAATAGGGAGTCGGAGTCGGAGTTTGCGTCGAGCGGTGATTTACTCATCGACTCTACAGCCCTGGATTAACAAATGAATGGGGGGGGGGGGGGGAGAGCAATGGAAGTTGGTGATCCGCAGTGGCATGGGGGGGGGAATGGAAGTTGGTGATCCGCAGTGGCGCCAGACAGAACTTAGACAGAGAAAAACGAGACACAAAGGAAGGGGGTGGGGGGAGCAATGAACGTTGGTGATCCGCAGTATCGCCAGAGACAGAGAACATAGACAGAGAAAAACGAGACATAAAAGAGAAGGCGTATATATGATTACCAAAGGAAAAGGAATTAGAACATGAACATAATAACAAGAACTCCTATATGTTTCACCCGGCGTGTCATTGACATTCCTTGGAGACAGAAATGGGCGGAGTGGCGTGGGGGGGAGAAGAACGGGACCTGACGTCACGCCTCGTTTCGTCTCTGCCACGAGGTTTTCCTGATCCTTCGGGCCCTACGGCTCCTGGACGCTCTGGGTAACTCTGTTGCGGGGGCGGTTCGTCCGACAGATGTTCGGGTGGGGGGGGGGGGGGGGGGGGGAAACGGATTTGACATCATGCCATATGTCGTCCCTACCACGATGTTTCCCTGATAATCTTGCAGGCCCAACGGCTCCTGGACACTCTGGGTAACTTTGTTGGGGGGTGCGATTTGTCAGTCCGTACAGTGCCGCCTAATATGAATAGGGTGGGGGGAGAACCGGACTTGACATCACGCCTGATGTCGTCCCTGCCACGATGTTTCCCTGATCCTGCGGGCCCAACGGCTCCTGGACGCTCTGGGTAACTCTGCTGCGAGAGCGATTTGTCTGTCCGTACGGTGCGGCCTAATATGAATAGGGTGGTGTAAGTACCACAGAAAAAAAAGGGAGAACGCCACGCTGATCCAGTAGGTTGTTGAAAGGGCCGCTGGATCGACACCCGAATGCTATAAATCATCAGCGCAAGGGCTGCATTTCGGAGGGGCGATCGCACAACCACAGTCGCGAGACTCAAACGCCTACAAGCTGGTCACATATCTTGGTACCACCACCGCTGCCGGCTTTTCTGACGACTACGACGTCGACTGTGCTTCTCCTGTGCTACTGTGCGCTGGTCGACTACGACCAGCGCACAGTTAAACAGCTCATTCTGCGTCATCAACACCACCTTGCTATTGATAGCTGTTTAAAAGAGGATATCGTGAGGGGCTGAGGGGCACAGGGGCGGAGGGCCAAAATATTTCCGAGGGCAGATCGCACAACCACAGTCGGAAACTCAAACGCCTACAAGCTGGTAACATATCTTGGTACCACCACCGTTGCCATTTTCTGCTGACGACTACGACGTTATGACCAGCGCACAGTTAAACAGCTCATTTTGCATCATCAACACCACCTTGCTATTGAAAGCTGTTTAAAAGAGGATATCGTACAGGGCTGAGGGGCGGAGGGGCAGAGGGGCTGAGAAGTGGAGGGGTAGAGGGTCACAAGAGGATATTGTGAGGGGCTAAGGGTCCCGCGCAAAATGGCGGTCACCGTGTTCTGTTATCACCTAGAAGAAAATGTCTCCGCTCTGAAAGTAACTACGCCGCGTTAACAGAATTTGGACCAAATTCCGCAGACACGAATCGCGTAATGCAATGGGTAATGGGTAATGGGTACCTTGTGGGTCAGCTATTGTACATGAAGTTCACCTCACCGAATATGAATGTACCTACAAAGCGTCTACAATTTCTGTATAAATTTTCAAATGGTAAGAGGTTATAAGATGTTTTATGGCGTATTGTTGTGTTTGTACATGTAAGGTGAGTTGGTAGAGGTTTTTGTTGTACGATAATGGTTGTGTGATGTAAAAGTTAAGTAAGTTGATGTAAGGCGCAGTGCGTAACTTTAGGCCCGGGGGGATGCTGCAGAAATTTATCTGAGGATTTAATACTGTTAACGATTCTGCCCAGAGTCGTTAATAATGAGGGAATTAATTATGGAAATGGATGTATACACGGCTAGTACATTAATAGATGGATATTGTTAATGACGTGAAACATAAAAGTCAATTAATTAGGCTTAATTTTGAGGAGGGGCGATCCGTGGAAAGATTGCGCGAGGGCGGAAATTTGAAGCGGGAACGGGCCGGTGAAAGGGGCGATTAAAGAAACAATAAAAAAGACGTACCTATTAGAGGTACGGTTTTATGGGGGCGGCGAATGCGTCGGTGGCCAATTACCGGGGCCGCGGGGTGGGCGGCGGGGACATGCAAATGGCCCCTCAACTATCAAATCCTGTACGTACCAGACGATAACAAGAATTTAGACCTTTTCATTGATGACAGGATAACGAGGAAATATGGGCCGCCGGCACTTAAACGTCATGCACACAAGGTGCACTCCGGGGCCACCATTTGTCCGGGCCCCCGTTCGATATCCATGCAAGTGCGCCGCGACGCGGCTTTGGGTATCGTCGACTTTTCTTGATCGCCTGGGATTTATGTGCCGCCAAACAAAACTGGCAATTTACATCAATAATGGGTTCATCTAAAATTCAAATTCCCAGAAATATGACGCGGATTACCGGATGGCTGCGGGGCGGCCGCCGCCCCCCAAGCTGCACGTCCTATAAATCCGGCTGAAATACAACGGGGACTAGCCATGCGGGGGATTACGTAACGACGTAACTAAGGACGAATCCTGTTAAGCAAATGGCCGAGTTATTTGTGGACAAATGTTAGGAAGATCTGGGGCTCGTTTATTTCGCCGTATCCGGCGGCGGTCATTTTTCGTGGAGCGTCGCTTTTTTAAATTAAATCACGGCCGGCGGTGTGTGGCGAGGCGCGAAGACACTTGCGGCGTGTTTAATTGCGGGGGGAATCAATTCGCGTCATTAATCATATTGTACGGTACCATGGCAGGCTGTCGAGGGAAAGTATCTAACACTCACAAACTCACATGTTCATTTCGCTAATGGAGACGGCCGTGTAAATCCGCCCGATACGAGCGACTCGCTTTAAAAATGGGCAGAGCAAGTCCTCAGGACCTGAATTGTTTACTATCTTATCTGGCGCGGGCATTATTTAGTAACCCAATTGGACTGGGTAAATAATAGCGAGACCATAAATTGCAAGGCTCTATTCCTGTCCAAATACTACTATACCGTTATTCGAGCCCTAACATGAGGGCATCCTATACTACCGTTTGGCGGTTGTGGCGCTGCCGTATCATTCGCAAGATAGCCAGGATTAGATAGACCGGGCAATAAAGTTGCGAACGACAGAGAAATCTTCTGTTTGCCATTAAACACGAACAGAGATCACAGCACACCAACTATTTCACGGCGGGGCCGCGATAAAATCAGGACAACACTGTCCAGTTTTGAGTTTACATGTCTCCCATGCTCGCCTCCTGAATATATAAACATCCACGCCGGACAACCCCCGGCACGAACAACAAAACCTGCACCCCTGAATTGCACAACAAAAGTTGTACTACGCGCTCACGTCCGGCCCGTTAAAATTCCAACGGGACACGTATCTTCCCCTATATCTCGGCTAATATTTGCTCGCACGAACTAAATACAATAACAGCACACAAATACTTCCCAGACGAAATCCTCTTAGCCGCACTTCCGCTAATGCCGGGTACGCCGTGTTATTCCAATTTTTCCACGCACGTCGTGGGAATTGTGGCTCAATATCAAACCATCATGATTCACCAGTCATGTATCTCCATCGTTACGGGATAATTTTAACTGAGCACCTACATATCGTGGATTCAGAGTTTTGAGTAATACACACATTAGTTTTCACGCTTCAATTATTTACAATTACCGACACATTTAGTGAATCGTACTTTTAATTTTTTAATTTAATCGTGTTGAAGACAGGTATACAGAGATCTGGGAACATACATTTTATATAAATATTTATTAATAATTAATTATTCAAACGTGAGATACCTAGATTTAGCAATGATTAAAACCAATTTTTATAAGGTCAGACTGAAATTAAATTGTACTTAGCACTTTTTTGGACAGTACAATACATGTATTTAGAAGTATTAACATTATCTAATGTCACAGTCTAATCACCGCGAGCAATTTCAATAGTATACTTACTACAATTGTAGGTACTTTAATAACAATTACAGAATTACAATCGGATCATTACAGGGTAATCGGCGATCCGCAGTTTATTTGACGATCTCACGGCGAGCTATTGTCCGGCGGCCCCTATTGTTGTAATTGATGTAAGTACTGTGATTCATAGTGTCAATTCGATTTGTAA
Source organism: Othius punctulatus (assembly GCA_951805005.1). Classification (NCBI taxonomy): domain Eukaryota; kingdom Metazoa; phylum Arthropoda; class Insecta; order Coleoptera; family Staphylinidae; genus Othius; species Othius punctulatus. Next base: position 26,446,745 of record OX638147.1, read on the forward strand.
TTATCCCAATATATAAGTATTAACAATATTTCCTTAAAAAAAAGGCAAAAGACAAAAAAATGTGAAAAAGAGATATATCTGAAATGTGTAATTCTAAATCTAAGTCCCATTAAAAAATGAAACCAAATACATCCTTGGAAGCAATAGTTACTTTTCACTCCTCTTGAGCTGCACTCGAAGACGATGATAGATTTACGATTTTTTTAATTCGGGGTTTTAATCTGCGGTTTTAATCGGCGGTCTAATCACCGTGAGCAATTTCAATAGGATAATTACTACAATTGCAGGTACTTTATTTACAAGTACAGGATTACAATAGGATCATTACAAGGTAATCGGCAATCCGCAGTTTAATCGGCGATCTCAGGGCGAGCTATTGTCCGGCGGCCCCTATTGTTGTAATTGATGTACAGCAGCGTGCAAATTAATGTGAACAGAGGTGAAATACTTGAAAAGACGATTTTATTATGTACGAAAGGTTGCCAATAAGTAATTACATATTTTTTAATCATTATTTTAGTAGGAAATATGTCCCCCTTTGGCGGAAATTACTTGTTGTATTCTTTTTGGCATAGAATAGACCAGTTTCATGCAATTTTCCAATAATTTGTCATCTCAGAACTATATCCAAATTACGGTTTCTATGATTTTCTGCTTCTTTGTACAATCCACTATTCGAAGCCTAGCTTTGCAAATAGCCCATACATTCTCTATTGGATTTAAATCTGTCAAATTTCCAGGCCAATCGAGGCAAGTAATATTACTATCTGTAAAATATTTTATCAATTTCTTTGATTGTGGCACGGAGCTGAATCTTGTTGTAAAATTGCTTCACCATAAGGAACAACTTTTTACATATCATTAACTAATTTTCGATCCAGAAACTCTTTGTACTTGTACTATTCATCATTCCTTCCATAGGCAGAAGAGATCCAGGCCCCATGTAGGAGAAACAACCCCAAAACATCTTCTTCAGGCAATGTTTCACTGCTAATTAACATGAGCGGTCTAAGATTTTCGTTCTGTGATTTCCTGGAGTATTGTGACAGTTTGCCCTGCACGACAAAGAATGTCTCATCTGAGAACAATACCTTCCTCAAATTATCTGTTGCCAAGGTTCTTGGCCCAAAGAAGCCTATTTTTCATCATTGGAGCAGTTAAGAATTGCCTTTTCTGCGGTCGGATTGCCTTTCTTCCCGATTTCAGAAGTCTTCTCAATCATGAATATTGACTGCACAGGCAGTCAGATCTTGTTGAAACTCGAAACTAGTTTTTCTAGGATTAATTTTACTGTTTCTGAGTATAAACGTTTCATCTCTGGCAGTTGTCTTTCATTTTCTCCCACACTTGCCTTTTCTCTGAATTTCAACTGATACGGTTTCATTCATTAGATTTCAAATTTTGTTCACCGCCCCCAAAGCTACTTCACACTCTTTCGAAATATCTCTTTGTGTCATAGAAGTACACTCCCTTAATGTCACAATCTTCTGACGTTTCCTCGGCGTAATATCCATTTTATAAAACAATGTGATTCACGTATTCAAAACTGCAAAAAAGCTACACAAATTTCTTCTTTGTGCTTATAAATACTAAAAATAATAATAACAACCACTAATTATACCAAATACACGTTGTTTGTATATGCTAATATTATGCTTGATTTGAGATTATGATAAATAGCATATTACGCGCGACATTTGTGAAATGACAAAGTTGCCAACTACAATAAATACAAGAAAATGTATTGTTCACATTAATTCGCACACTACAGTAAGTGCTGGGATTTAGAGTATCAATTGGACTTGTAATTATCCCAATATAATCGCTCGCGGTCATTTGACTGTTAATTTAAACCGTGGATCTCCGATATCTCGCTCGCCGCGAGATCGAGCTATTGTCCGGCAGCCCCTATTGTTGTAATTGATGTAAGGGCTGTGATTTATAGTATCAATTCGACTTGTAATTAACCCAATATAATCGTGCGCGGTGATTAGACTGTCAATTAAAACCGTAGATCTCCGATTAAACCGCGGTTCTTAGATTTATATCGCAATATCGCCGATTAAAACCGCGATATCGCCGATTAAACCGCGGATCGCCGATTACCCTGGCATTACCAATTGACAGTCTAATCACCGCGGGCGATTACATTGGAATAATTAGAAGTCGAATTGATACTATAAATCACAGCACTTACATCAATTACAACAGTAGGGGCCGCCGGACAATAGCTCTCCTCGAGATCGCCGATTAAACTGCGTATCGCCGATTACCCTGTAATGATCCTACTGTAATTCTGTAATTGTAATTAAAGTACCTGCAATTGCAATAATTATCCTATTGTAATTCTGTAATTGTAATTGAAGTACCTGCAATTGCAATAATTATCCTATTGTAATTGCCCGCGGTGATTAGACCGCCGATTAAAACTGCCGATTGAAACCGCAAATTAATTTAATCGAAATAAGTGCTGGAGGTAAATTGGAACTCTCCTAGCTTTACTACTTCCATCCATTTGAAATATATCTTAGAGACACTGAATTTTGTATGGATGATAGAAAGTTTCTTACACAGCTGTAAGATATGAGGTGTATTCAAATAGTATCCATATCATTATTAAGAGTAGTCACGTTAATCTCCTTTGTTCCGGAATGAAGACGATTACCCGGTATATCTGCGCTTCATTTAAAATTATACCGAAAAAAACATAGGTACTTGAACTATTTAGATGTACTTTATTTTAATTTTTAAGCACTATGTCTACTAAACGTTGCCCTCTTGACAATTTGCACAGTATTATGTTTTTATTTACTTAGATTGAAAGTTATTTCTTTATGTTTTACACTGAACAATTCTCTAACAATATCAGCAGTCAACAAAACCTTCAAAGTAGCTAAATGTACTAATCATTGACAGTGAATTCTAATTCTAAATGTGAAATTCTTGTGTAAATTCTTGTGTAAATTGTTTGAATTCTAAAAATGGATATCAATGGATATAAAGGGACTTCCAATTGCAAAAACTAGATATCTTCAGTCACCTAAATGCTGCATTGCAAATAGACTTTATTTTCTACTTGTCTAATTTGGAAATTGTCCACCAGGGGTATCTAGATTCGACTCCTAGTTATCCTCTTATAGTATGCGAAAGTTACCTACTAAAACAGTACACTGTGTCAGATAACTAAAATTCGATAAATTTTGAGTTGCCTAATTATAATTCTGAACCCACGATATATACCCGATATGCGATAATAGCAATCGTTCAGTTTTTCCGCTCGGGGACGAATCCAATTATAATTTTTTTTTTTAATAAACTAAAAATAACTGCGGGCTATAAAATCTGTCCGCCCAAATCACTACGGTGCTGTATGCACGATTTTAATCCAATATTAGCGCACATTATCGCCATCATTCAAATTGTATTTATACAATATTGTATGTATTGGCCGACAACAATTCCAGTGCGAAACGACAAAAAGCACGTTATGGAAATTAATGAATGTCAGCGTAATAGTTGATATTTATTAAAATAGTCGGTGTTTAACTTAAATCATCGTGCAAAGGTCTTGCTTTATGGACAGGGCTTTATTGCTCCGCGCTCTGACTCCGGCCGTGTAAAATATTTACACGTTTATCTCACGTTAATTAAAAATTACACCATAAAAACTATTTTACGCAGCGCACTTAAATTCTAGAGAGGTTGCGAAATAGCCTGCTATAAACTTCAACACAACGCTCCTGGTTAAATACCGGTAAATGCAATATACAAAGACGGCACTGAAAAAGTAAAAATTCTGAAGTATCTTGAGACAACACTGCTATTATTTTACCATTCATTACTTTCTATATTAACCATTTCGGCTTATTAGTTAAGAAACAGTTAAAATTTGATAAGAAATAACTTCAGTTATAACCGCTTTACTGCACTATAACCTTGTTATTTGTAGTACACTGCCGTATCCAACCAACAAATTATAATCAAATAGCAATATTAAAAGATTATTATTTTCACATCTATTATCTTGTAACCTGTTAAATCATTAAAGATTTTATCGTACATACTATTGTTAGTATAAAGCACTAACGTAAAACTTACCAAAAATCTATTCCCTAAAAATATTATATTAGGAATCGTCCAATCCATTTGTCTCTTTCGACTCAGGAAGCTTCAGGTATACTCAATACAAATATAATACTAAGTATGCAATTTATATACTTTGAGGAATAATGCAGAAATTTACATACTCGATTTTCTCACTTATTTAATACAGAAACCTCGTCAAATGTTCAGAAGAATTGTCCCTAGATATACTAAATACAAGTCTAATACTAAATGTGCAATTAATAAGTTTTCAGGAATTTCAGTAAACAATAACCCTTACTTCTCAATTCAGAAAGTTAAGTCCACGATTTTCTCACTTATTTAATAGAGAAACTCCGTCAAATTTTGTCTTCAGTGTCTGAGTGTCTTCAGATAAACTAAATACAAATCATGAAATTTTCAGGTTTTCATGAAATTCCAAATCGAGAACGCCTTGACGTACATTACCGCCATTTTGCCGGTACATAGAGGCTCTTCTCACAAGTAAAATAAGCTATAGGGGACATCTCTACGTATCGCGTTATTTCATAGGGGCAAAATTAACAACTCACGAACACACAGCACAATTTAAGTTTGAACTATTCAGAATTGACTTCATTAGGCTTAACTCATGTGCTGTTGTAGTAACGAGTAATGTGTGTTGAAGTAATAAAAGTTATTTGTGGGATTATGTAGTGAAAATCGTTTGTTTGTATAAATAGCAGATTGTACTTTTGGTTTAACCTAATTCCAGTGTTTTAGTAGTGAACGGCGGCATTACTTTATTGTAGCGCTCGGGTGGGCTATTTGTAGCCGTGGCGAAATGGCGAACTGATGTGTAACCGCGGAACTGTGCTACGCCCAGTCGCAAATACCGTCGGACGCACATGCAGGAATAATTTGTGCGTCAAAATTGTGAATTGTGTTTAATGAATTGCATAATTCAGCGCATTAAACCGGCCGCTTTATCACCAGCGGCGGCAGGGTTTTTGTAATATAGGAGTCTGTCGGTAGATTCGGCATTCTATTGTGGGGGGCTGCGTATGAATGTCGTGGATTCAGGTCGAGTTCACCTGGAGTGGAATTACTGAAAATTTATGCACTTAATACAATTGAACCCGAAGAAATGCATGAGCTACGCGGTAATGTTAGACGGGGCTTGATTTAAGCAGATGCAAATTGCACATAATCATCCTAACTTCGGTAATAATTTGAAAATATAATAAATATCGATTAATGCTGGCAGTGTTTGATTTCAGCAGGCACGTACGGTCGTGAATAAGGCACATTATAATTACAGCGTATTTGGTATTGATTCGGTTGCAAGTGGTAGTTCAAGACTGGTAACATATTCCATATATTCCAGTCAGTAAACGCCGTTGATCTTTAAGTTCTCCCCGCTTGTAATTTATAGCCGCCCATGGCTCCAATTTGAATTTCCATTTCCAATCATCTCCGCGGAACGCGCAAACTTCCACATTATTGCATTACTTTTACTGCGTGCGTAACCTACTGCACGGCGTGTTTATTTCTCCACAATTGCATAGTTTAGCCCCATTCGAATAGAAAACACGAGCAAAGGTTTTCACTACATTTACATAAATTTTAATTTGAGAGCAAATATGTGTTAAAGTAATTAAATAAAATTAGAAAAAGAAAACACACAGCAAGAAAAAAAGACAAGGACACAAACAAGCTTAATGGAAAAGAGGGAAACGACTGAATAAATTAAAACGAAACATGGAAAATTGGAACATGGAACATAAGAAGTATAAAAGTAAAAAAACAAGAAGAATGAAAGATTAATAATCCCTCGATGTATCCGTTCCGGCTCGTTCAGGCAAATGACCCGATTGATGTCCCAACTCCGTGAATGACTGCACTGCACTGGATAGCCTCTGTGAATTTTTCTTAAAGATGATGATGATCCAGCTAAATTCATCCAATGTATCCCTTGTTGCCGTCGGTCAAAAATCAATACTCAGTCGTTACTGATTACTGTCGTAAAATTTGTAGGGTTAAGTGTGCATAAACACTCGGGAATCTAATTTAGTTTTTAGACGCGTAAATTCGGAAAAAAATATCGTCTTGACAACAATATTCTTTTGTCTTGCGACCGACGTAGATCCGACGGGATATTATCGAATTCTGCCTCGCGTCAGGCGTTCTGCGTTTTTATAACTTTGCACCTGATTGTCAATTATTGTTGTTGATTTACGCCAGCATCGTTCGTCAAAACTTGAAATGCACCTGTTACTAACCACAAATTTCGCAATGTTACTATGGCGACGAAACAACACTTTATTATCATTTTTGCCTTAACCGATCGATAGATTTTTAGACAGGTTTATGGTATAATTGATTGCATAGCTAATATTCGCAAATTGTTGATTTTTAAAATTGAACATAGGGACGTTGTATTGACTATGTTCAGAGTTAAATCAAATCAAAGTTTATAGATATATAAATATATAAATATATTAAAATATATATTTATTTACAAATCTGTTCATTTTATTCGGGTGCCACAAATAGTTGCCAAAATGGGGTTGTAAAATGTTTTACTGTGTACACAAATTAATTTCACAGGGATTACTGTTGAGTTTTTGAGGGGTCCCATATTCCCGTGCCCTCGAGCGATTAACTTAGTTAATTTTGATAAATCTTGTATTATCACGATGGTAATTAAGACATGGCCGCGGTTATAATCCGAGCGTTAAAATTCCGCCAGTTGTTATTCAGCGGGAAATTAGATTTCAGTTAGCGCCGCGACCAAATAAAACTGCACCGAATTAGAGTAGTAATCTACGATTATTAGTACGTTGTTTTGCGGGGGCCCCAAGGGCCGTGTCAAAGGGCCGGTCACTAATTACTGGCGGTAGAAACTAATTTATGGCAGCGTCCCGGCGATCTCTAGACACCGCAAAAATCTAATGGGCGCCCGGGATTTGCGATGAATAAAGTTCCGGGCCCAAGTACATGGAGTGAAGAATTAATATTGATCAAAGTTTAAGAACTCTTGGGGAGTACAAAATAAACTTTAAATCTCCATGCCTGATAATAATAAAACTCGCAACGTCTGAACAATAAGGGGCCCTCATGCCCTTATAAAATTTACCCTGTAAACTATCACCCTCGTTGCCGGAGAGCGAAATTAACACCTCGCCATACTTGACGCGTAATTCAGCCCTCTCCCTGTTAATTACCGGCTCGTACGTCACATTTCGACCTTTTTGAGCTGCGTAATGAATTTACGCGTAGGGTATGCAAAAATTCACTCGATGGCAGACACATGAAATTTTTACTGCACCATAGTTAAAACGTAACGCATTTTATGTTTAAGTTGCGTCGTGTTTTTATTCGCAAAAGCTTTTATAATCATAAAAAATATTTATACGTGGAGGCCGACTTTATCCGGTTTATTTTAGCGAAGGAGCACGCGATTAATTTTTATATAGGGCGAAAGTAATCCACTGAAATATGGGAGAAAATTGCATTGATGGACCACCCAATTTTAAAATTAAGTCGCCCCATGTTATTATGCAACGCGCATCATATGGATATGGGGTGCGTGCATATGCTTGTCCTCTGGCCGTCCGCGTTGCTCACCCAAATTGAAAAATTTAAAATTCCAGTCGCGCTGGCCGCCACGGGGGGTTAAAGGGGATGAAGAGCTGATTAAAAAATCATCCCGGCGAGTGACATTGAAATAGCGGCCGGGACAATCTTATCGCCCAGGATTTGTTTTGTAAGTGCGCCCCGTCCAGACGGGCGATTCAATTAACCCCTCATCACGCTATAATTAAATTCTGTTGTTTTATAGGGCTCACACGGTCGCGCCATTTCACCAAAACGCGTGCCGGCCGGACAGACATTGTCACACCGCCATGGGCGCTTCAAACTTTCAATATTCAATAAACACCGGCCGATGTCCCTAAATGTGTAACACGCAGACTACATATAAATAACGTTTAACAGTTTGCACGCCTCCGACGCTCGCTGCGCTGTATTTTTATAAAGCATTAATTGATAAAATCCAATTTGTGTATACACATCATTTATGGATTTGCAAAATTTGATATATTATCAGCGCACATCCAGGAAACATTCCTAATCAATAGCACTATAATATTTCATAATTAATATCAGACCATTCGTTTCGCATATTTCTCCACGGCCCGTGTCATTTAATTTAGTTTACGCTCGCAATGCAAACATTGATTCCAATTCCTATTGAAACTGCACAAAGCATTTTTAACTTCCAAAGTTGGCAAAACATCATTTAGTTGGAAACGGTAATTATAAATATTTATAATATATACACCGCATTGGCTGCGCCTGCCTTTCATACCGCTCAAACATACAATAACACAATAGTGTTAATAAACTTCCGTGAAGTTGTGACTCAGGTTTGCATTTCATAACTTTTAACACGAGCTGTGGCTCGGTTTAAACACTGCGCTATTTTTACAGTGCACCTCGTGATAGTTTTTGTTTAGCTATAATTTAATTACACAAATTACGAATACCGACAGGTCCACAAATTTAATCAATGAGCCGGTAAAAACCAGTAAGTCCATTTTTTTAATTCACAGATATCCAAAAATATGCAAGGCAAGTAGTGGGGCTATAGGAGTTCGGTGGCATTTGCCGTTGCGTGTATTTTGGGCTGTCTAATATCTGCGCGGAACCCTCAGCCCCTCACGATATCCTCTTGTGCCTCTCCGCCCCTTGTAACGATTCTTAAATGACCGTGGATAGTTTTAGCGCATTGGGTTTTATGCCGCGCGGATTGGCAACGCTGCGCACCGTTGTTTCAGTAACATGTGATTTCCGTTTCCTGTAAAGGCCAGAGGCAGCAAACCACGTGTCGCCGGGTCACTTTGGCGGCATTTTCCCCATAAGAAATACATGGGCCGATGTTTCGCTAGTTACTTCCAGTCTAGCGAGCCCTTGCGTGAATGTTGGGCTGCCTAACATCTGCGCGGGACCCTCGGGCCCCTTACGATATCCTCTTGTGCCCCTTCGCCCCTTGTAACGGTTCTTAAATGACCATGGATAGTTTTAGCGCATTGGGTTTTATGCCGCGCGGATTGGCAACACTGCGCACCGTTGTTCAAGTAAAATGTGATTTCCGTTTCCGTTACCGGCCAGAGGTAGCAAACCACATGTCGCCGGGTCACTTCATCTCGAACCAGCTAAGCAGAGAGCAGAGACCGGTGTTTTGTTAAGTGTCGGCAATATTGCCGAAACCGAGTATTCGGATTAAACGTAATCACGCTTTTTCTACTCTTTGGAGGATTTACATGCTGAGTGCAAAGCCAAGATAGCTCATACCACGCTGAGCGGTTAACCAAGGGATTAGCCATAGGTTATTCAGAGGTTACTCAGAGGCTAGGCGGAGGTTAGTCGGAAGCGCAGCCCTTAACCTCGGCACAAAGCCCTACTAAGAAGTTCGAGTCGGTAGTTCAGAGTTCGGAGGAACAACAATCTCCAACCCTCCAACCAAATTCCGCAGACACGAATTGCGTAATATAACTACTCACGGACTGCCTAACATCTGCGCGGGACCCTCAGCCTCTCATGATATCTTCTTGTGCTCCTCCGCCCGTCAACCCCTTACGATGTTTTCGTGGCGACACAGTGGCGGCGTAGATTCGAGCATACCAGGGTTGTCCGTAGAGTTGCGGCGGACCAGCGGAACTCACCTAGAACTCCTCATGATATCCTCTTGTGCCCCTCCGCCCCTCCGCCCCTCCGCCCCTCAGCTCCACTCCATATCCTCTTCTAAACAGTTTTAAGTAGCAAGGTGGTGTTGATGATGCAAAATGAGCTGTTTAAAATAGGATATCGTGAGGGGTTGGGTGGCTGAGGGGAGAAGAGGTGGAGGGGCACAAAAGGATATCGTGAGGTGCTGAGTTCCAGCGGACCAGCGGAACTCGCCCAGAACTCCTCACGATATTGTCTTGTGCCCCTCCGCCCCTCCGCCCCTTAGCCCCTCTCGATATCCTCTTTTAAACACTTTTAAATAGCAAGGTGGTGTTGATGATGCAAAATGAGCTGTTTAAAATAGGATATCGTGAGGGGATGGGCGGCTGAGGGGTGGAGGGGTACAAGAGGATATCGCGAGGTGCTGAGTTGCAGCGGACCAGCGGAATTCACCCAGAACTCCTCACGATATCCTCTTGTGCCCCTCTGCCCCTCCGCCCCTCCGCCCCTCCACCCCTCTCGATATCCTCTTTTCAACAGTTTTAAATAGCAAGGTGGTGTTGATGATGCAAAATGAGCTGTTTAAAATAGGATAACGTGAGGGGTTGGGCGGCTGTGGGGAGGAAAGGCGGAGGGGCACAAGAGGATATCGTGAGGTGCTGAGTTGCGGCGGACTAGCGGAACTCACCCAGAACTCCGAAAACAGGCCATAAACTTGTCATTACCATAAAACCTTTTTATTACTATAACTCTGTCAATTATCATAACTTTTTTTTCCTTATTTCTCATTAACGTCATTATTGGCGTTATTGTATAATACGTGTTTCTTGCGCTCTTGTAAAAGAGGTATTTTCGTGAGTAGTTACATTACGCGATTCGTGTCTGCGGAATTTTTCCGAAATTCGGTTAACGCGGCGTAGTTACTTACAGAGCGGAGACAAGGTACAAGACGTTTTTAAATATTTTTAGAGAAATTTATTGTACCATAATGTAAGCCTTCATAAATATTGATTTACTAATAGAAAATTATTATAGGGTCTAGGTGGTATAAGTTTATTACATTTCTACATTTTTAGAGCAATATTTTGCGTGAACTCTACGTCCCTCATTCAGGCCTGGAAGCATCCACTCGGGGTAGAGTGGAAATGTATTGTGCCCGGCGCCTCTACCATAATGCAAAACTATATATCGCGTCTCTTTCCCAGCCATTTCTTTAATGTATGTGTGCGCGCCGTTTGATGCGTGCCCGTGCGTGCGTGTGCGTATGTGCGTACGTGCGTGATTGTACCAGCTTGTTTATAGTTGCGTTTAAGCGGCGTAGATTAACGCGCCCACTTCCCACGCATCGCCTCCATCACCTCGCCGCTGATTGCAACATGAAAAATTGCCTACGAGTGGGATTTCAATCTACGCCCTCTAGATTACCTCGGGGATTCAAACCCACGCCCCTTAGATTACCGGCGGGTTCGCGTCGTGTTCGTTGGCAATTGTTTACGAATTAATGATGGTTAAAAGGCGGCCGAAGCAATCATCTTTTCAGGGACGGGGCAGCCTTTAAAGCTCGGTGCGTAGAGAGTGTACAAGGAATCTAATGCATTCACGGCATAAATAACGAATTTAGAAACGTTCTAAATCACCTCCTCTATTCCCTTCCCACAGCCACGGTCGTTATTACAGCGGGAGTAAGCTGAGGACTCTAATTACAGCTTATTACAGTGTACGTGCTCGTATTCTACATTCTACGCGTGGCGATAAAAAATTCACTCGAACCCTCGACGAAAATATCATCAAGCGATAAATTCCGCACCACCCGAAATTCCCGCCGTTATTTAAACGCCGGAATAACAGTAAAAAATAGTCTCCGCGTATATATATATAAAAAAAATGAAAAATGCACTAATAAAATATGTAAAGGTGCAGCATATTTCACTCCAGCGCGATAATCGGACAAGAACTCAGGGGAATTCAAACTGCACGACCGAGATAAAATTCAAATAGCGTTTTGCAGTGTAATCTTTGCGCCCGTTTTTAGTTTTAATTCGGGCGACCCCAGTGGCAATAAGGTGGTGCCCTTTTAATATTCAGCCGGACGCGATTTATAAAATTAAAGCTTCCTTATTCAATCCCGTAACAACATGAAATTATGCGGGATTTAAATTGGTAGATTATAAGTTCCCTGCTTATGAATTTTAAACCACCACAATATACAGTAAATGAAAAAAAAATTAAAGTGTGCCAAGTTTTAAAGCAGCCGCGAATCAACGATTTATCATTACAATGCGGAGGCGGTAATAAATTATCACATTATTTTGCGTTTTGTTTTAGTAGTGAATTTCTATGTTGGTAATTGTGAGAATTATTTTGTTAACGAAACGACTTTCGCGGTTTACCCCGCATTTTGTCTTCAGCGCTGACACGGAGCAGTTAATCTCGAAGTAAAGCTCCCGGAATTCCGGGCGGGTCTAACGTAATTAAACAAAATGTGAATATAATAATTGTTCAAATGAGGCATTACTTTGAGCCGCTGTAAAACGGGGCAGTGAGTAATGTTATTAAAAATGTTTGGAACTTAAGTCGGTTGAAGTTCGCAGTAACGAGATTAGGCGGCTGATATCTCTCCGTCCATTTTGCGGTCTTAATTTTCGTCTTAACATTTCGCAATTACAATGAAGATTGATTTGATGGCTGCAGGGAGGTTTAAAGGCGCCGTACAGCAATTTTAAACAAAATCCTATAGGTTTATAAAGAAAGGGAAAAAAACGCACGATCAGCCGATATAAATAAAGCGAGCGGGGAATTATCATTATTTTACAATCCGGACGGAGCTCCTCCACGTCGATCCGCGCCAGTGTACGTGTATGCGTGTGGAAAATGAAATGAACATTCGCAAAGCTGGAGGAGTATTAAAGTCTTTGTAAATTTAAACTGGGAGCGGTGGCTTTCTGCGCTTGACAAGAAAATCAAAACTTTCAGGGATTATTGGCAAGTTCGGTTTAGGACTTTTAATGTCGACTCGGGGAGCAAATACATGTCAATCCGGCATGAATATTGGGCCGATCGGTCGATTGCGCCCGAATGAATTTATGTGGTGCCTATATTGGCGTGGGCTCGGTGCGGCGAAAGACTCAATTGGTCTTTGTTGGCGCGCCCAGGCACGCTTGGATTGTGTTCAGAGGCGTCAAGATGCCTGACGTCCGTCAGTTTGTTGCAATTAGGGCGCCGGACAAATTAGTGCTCGCTTCTTTCCGCCCCCGTCCTTCACCGGCGTGACGGCCTTTTGTCCGCACTAATTAGACCGCGACATCCACAATCTTTAATTACAAACCCACTTAACAAGCCGCAATAATGTTTTTTTAAATCATCTACCACAAAAACACTTACACTTATATACACTTCATGATTGTTAATTTTTACATAATATTAATGTCTCTAACATATCTTGCCATAGTGCACAATATAAGGTTAATTGTATCAAGCGTGAGTACATAAAGTTGCATAGGAAACTAGGGCTAAACTATAAAAACCATTCTTTGCTAGTCCACTATAAGTATGTTCTTCTATTATTGTTTATGTATAGTAGATAAGCTAGGACAGTTCTGGGCCATTTTTCCATACGGTTTACAAGGGGGGTTAAATACACTTTACTTCCGGTCGCGCTTATCGTCGAATTCGTCTAAGTTCTTATCAGCGATGTGTATGTTGGGCTGCGTAACATCTTTGCTATTTAAAGCTGTTTAAAAGAGGATATCATGAGGGGCTGAGGGTCCCGCGCGAAATGGCGGACACCGTGTTCTGTTCTCAACCAGAAGAAAATGTCTTCACTTTGAAAGTAACTACGTCGCGTTAACCGAATTTGGACCAAATTCCGCAGACACGAATCGCGTAATATAACTACTCACGGGGGCTGAGGGGCAGTGGGGCGGAGGGGCACAAGAGGATATCGTGAGGAGCTGAGGGTCCCGCGCAGATGTTAGACAGGCCGTGAGTAGTTATATTACGCGATTCGTGTCTGCGGAATTTGGTTCCAATTCGGTTAACGCGGCGTTGTTACTTTCAAAGCGGAGACATTTTCTTCTAGGCGAGAACAGAACACGGTGTCCGCCATTTCGCGCGGGACCCTCAGCCCCTCACGATATCCTCTTGTGCCCCTCTGCCCCTCCGCCCCTTACGATATCCCCATTTAAACAGCTTTAAATAGCAAGGTGGTGTTGATTGTGCAAAATGAGCTGTTTAAAAGAGGATATCTTGTGGGTTGGTGGCTGAGGGGTGGTGGGGCGGAGAGGCTGAGGATCCCGCGCAGATGTTAGGTATCCCAACATACACCCAACATACAATCATACAATCGGCCCCTGTATTTCTTATGGGGAAAATGCCGCCGAACTTCTATAGCCCCACAACTAAAATATATTTGTTTATTTGTTTATTTGTTAACTATAAAGTTCTGTCAATATGATTAATATGAAAAACGGAAATATTTAATACTCAAAAGAATAAGAATTGAAATATTTATACCACTACTGTAAAGCCGTACCGTATTGATCGTAATAAAAATAAATTAGAATTGAGTCTATGGAATAATTAATACGCTGCATGAAAATGTTCTAAGCGATGCAGGCGGCTATATGTTGGCAATTCGTCACCGTTGTCTATCGCAACTCCCCCGGTAGAAAAAGTGACACAATTGCATCAATTCTTCTCAATTTTCTTCCGTTCCGCCTTTCCACCCGTTAGAAAATTAACTCCTTAGCTCCCCCTTAAGGAAATTTATAAGAAAACAAATCTACCATCTCAAATCCACTGTCGTCCATTTCCGGTGATTCCTCCAGCGGGCCCCAGAAACCCATCCGATGATTATTATATAATTCATCGCCAGTCAATTTGATCGGGGACGAATTAAAATGAATTCCGGCTGGAAATAGAATAACGCAGGGGGGCGTGGGTGGCCCGGGGCCGCCCACGAATGATATTAAATTATTTACGAAGGACAGGACGAAAATAGGGGGGTTACTTTTACTAGGAGAATCGATGCGCCGCATTTCCACGCGAGGCGGCGCGATCATTTGCATTTCACTAGTCTTTGATTCCGCTTAAAATTCCGCGTGGCCCTCAAGATTAAATTTCGACGCGAACATTTTGCATAATAACGTATGAGCCAATATTTGGAGATGTGATTTCCATTCATTACGCGGCGCGAAGAATTATTCTCCAATTTTTCGCAGCCGCTTCCCGAGTGTCTCTGTATGCCGCCACAAATACCGTTTGGGAAATGGAATCCACTCGAATTTCACGATCCGAATATTCCATGTAAATTGTTGATGTTTATTTGGCAGTGTAAAAGTAATGCATGCTCGGGATAATGGCGCGAGTAGACGCCGCCCTACCTCCTTGTTTTACATATCAACATAAAGATAAATCCGGTAGCTATTTACATGCGCATATATAGGTAATGTCTCTTGCGTTCAACTTTTTTCGTGGCAGTATTTTTCACAGTCGAGATAACAAAGGACCATCCTTGCTGATCCTTCCGCAGAATAAAACTGATACTCTCATGCAAGTGATGAAAATATGACGGTATTAACTACTGAATTTCTATCGGGGACGGCGGCAACATTATGCTCCCCTGCACACGCTAAAAGATGAACACTTAGAACAACGTTTTTTTTAAATTTAAATGTTCATTATTAATAATTAATTTTATTACTGAACATATTTTCACAGCAATAGAAAAATGCAAATTCTCATTAGTTAAAATAAATGCACGTGAAATATTATGTGCAGACGGAATGCAATTTCATTACTGTAGTTGTATAAAAATTGCATTTCATATGTAGTGGGATTCTCGCATCTCGCATCTCGATGTGCATGACGTTTTGTAAAATATGGGATGTATAAATGGTGACATACCACACAATATATGTGAGACGGATAATTAGCTCGCATCTCGATGTGCATCACGTTTTGTAAAATATTTAATGGATAAATGGTGACATACCACACAATATATGTGAGATGGATAATTTGTATGCTAATCAAAAAAGAGAGGTTATGTAAGAGCGAGTAAGATGTGTTGACAAGTGAGATGAAAAATAATGGGATAAGCGGGATCGGCGGACATGAGCAAAGGTATTGCGCAAATTATTATAATTTTATAATTTGTCATATCAGCGATTGTACATACCACGCAATATGTGCGAGATATATAGTTTGTTTGTTTAGCAAAAGAGAGAGGCTATGTGAGCGCGATTAAAACGTTATGACAAGTGAGATGGAGAATGATACGTTTAAGAGGGTCGGCACGCTACTCCAAACAAAATACATACGACGCAAATTAATATAACCAACAAAAAACAAATAATGGAAACAAGAGTAAGGGGGCCGGAAATAGAAAGCGAAAGAGACCAGGTAAAAACAAAGAAACAGCCATAGAAAAACTACCTCAAGAACAAAACAAGGAAAAAATACGTAGATTATAAAAACACAAGAAACAAGGTACCAGAGAGCAACGAGAAATGGATAGTAGGCTACAAAAACATGGAAAAAATAGGAATAGAAGAAAGAAGCATTTGCAGATGATGTAATAATAATATCAAGAACATCAAAACAGCTGCAAGAAAGAGTAAACTTATGGAAAACAGAACTAAAGGCCTATAATTTTCACAGATTGACTCCACTATCCTTGCGATAGATCATTTAGCATTACCCAGGGTGCACCACGTGGAGGCGATCTATCATACACCCCATTTTCCCTCAATTGTACACTCCTATAAATTCATCATTGGTAGGTTACGATACATTAGTTTATTTTGGGTTAGGTTAGGTTAGGTTAGGTACACTTGAATAATTTCGTTTGTCAGTGAGATTTAGATGTTAGATGTACTTCTAGAGCTTGCCGAAATTTAGTCGACTCTATCTGTAACCGTTTACGAGATCCCGATGCGTGGCTTCCTTATACCGAACACCCTGTATATCCCTGGTTTATAAAATTACATTGGCATGCATATTAGTATGTGGGAAGAATTTGGAGACAAACTCGAAAGAAATAGGACGGAAAATCAATAACTATTCTACAGCGTAATCAAAAGGAACAGACAAGACAAAGAAGCAACAGAGAGGGTCATAAAAAGCAAAATCGGAGAAGTACTAATGGAAGAAAAAGAAATAGCAGAAAGATGGAAGGAATACTTTGAAGAACTATTGGGAACCACATAAGATGAGGAGGAGGAGAACAAAGGGACAAATGGTAGATAAAGTAGATTGAGAAGATATAATAGAAGAAGAAGTGAAAACAGCAATAAAGAAACTGAAAAAGGGAAAAGCGGCAGGAAGTGGCAGAATCACCAGTGAAGTGATCAAATACATGGGCACAAAAATGGGCTGCAGGAAATAATAAGAACATAGTAGAAAAAGGAGAAAACACCAAAGGACTGGCACTCATACTACCGATATTTAAAAAAAGGGGATAAGAAGAAATGTAAAAATTACAGAGGAATAACCCTATTATACACAGCGATTAAAATATACGAAAAAATCATAGATAACGGTTAAAGAAAAGTAATAGAGAAGGTACTACAAGACCAACAGAGCAGATTTAGAAGCGGAAGAAGCGTGCAGGACTACATATTCACGCTCAAACAAACATACGAGAAACGAGATGCAGACACAAAAATATACCTAGCGTTTCTAGATCTAGAAAAAGCATTCAATAAGGTACCAATAGCGAAACTATGGCAAACATTGAAACAAAGGAAGGTAAAGCCTCGCTTACATTTGGAAAGTTTACTGGCGGAAAATACTTACTGCTATTAAACTTACGATGTGTAAACCAGAAAAATGTCTGTCAAGAAAGAAACTAAAGAAGTTTCTGGTTTTTCTGGTTTACACGTCATGAGTTTACTGGCGGCAAGTACTTTCCACCAGTAAACTTTCCAAATGAAAACGAGGCTTAAACGTAAAATGATAAGGATATTTAAGAATAAATACGAAAACAACACCAACACAGTAATATGCAACAACACACAATCAGAAACATTTAAAACAAAAAATGGGCTAGGACAGGGAGGGAGTCTAAGTCTCACATTATTAATTACCTACATGGATGATATAATAAAGAAATACACACCAGAGAGCAACAAGAAATAGATAGTAGGCTACATAAAGCATGGAAAAAATAAGAATATCGGAAGGAGCATTTGCAGATGGATAATAATAAAAACTAGAACATAAAAAGAACATCAGAAGAAGAAATAGAAATACAACAATACATGGAAACACGACAGCTCGGATGGTGGGGACATATGCAAGAAAGAGTAAACTTATGGATCACAGAACTAAAGGCAAAAGGAATGAAGCTGAACATAAACAAAACAAAAGTAATGGTAGTAGGGAAACAGGAGCAGATACAAATAGAAATTGACAACAAAAAACTTGAACAAGTAGAGACATACAAATACCTGGGAGTTGAACTGAATTCAGGCATAAATGAAGAAACGGAAATAAACAGCAGAATAAGAAAAACTCAAAAACTATACCAGGCAATCAAAAACACAATCATAAACAAAAAATAAATAAGTAAAGAAACAAAGATAAAAGTGTACAAAACAATATACCGAGCAATACTAACATGGGGATGCGAAACGTGGAAGCTCGACAGAACGGGGAAAAAATACAAGCAAGCGATATGAAAGTACTAAGAAAGATCAAAGGAGTAACGAAAATAGACAAAATTTGAAGCACAAAAATAAGAGAAGAATTAGACATACAACAATACATGGAAAAACGACAGCTCGGATGGTGGGGATATATGCAAATAATGGACAACTAAAGAATAGTGAAAAAAGTGTGGGAGCAAAGCCTAATAAAATGCAAAGGAAAGGAATACTGAGAAAGACATGGGATGACAGAATAAAATCATCATAATAGAAGCAAGAGGGAAAACATGGAAAGAAGCGAAAGAACTAGCGAGGTTCAGGACAAAATGGAAGAACTTCATGATCGAAAAACAGTAACAGAAGAAGAAAAGGAGAAAAGAAAACAACACACCTACACCATTGTGGTAGAAGGTGGACCCTGTATATATATATATATACAGGGTGAGTCAATAGGACGGGTAGGTGCCATTTAAAAATACTAGGTCCAAGGCTGCCCTGCAGCAATGGAACATAATGTACATGACTTTTACAAACTGCACTTTGGCCTCTAGTTTGCACTGCCGTTTAGTTCATTTCGATATCGTTAACGGTGTAGGTGTAATCGAGCCTGCCCGTCCTATTGACTCATTCTGTATATACTTAACATATAAAATGTTTAAGGATCTATCGAATTTAGACCCCTATGTAAATCCTTGTGGGATTTCGTCGGAGAAGTCTTGTTGCTATACTACTCGTATTATTCCAGTTGTTTTCAATTCAGAAAAAGATGTCAAAATGCTTCGAATTTATACAGCAGGCGGGTCATTAGTTTCCGAGTTACGTAATTGTTGGCATATATTCATGCATGCACGCGAAACGGCGGCAGTTAAGGTGGGCGCAAATTACGGATGCAGATTTGTAATTGCATGCGGTGGCATGATGGAATCCCTCGGGTGGGTGGTTTTAAAACTGGCGAGATTCCAATATTTGTTTACTCGGCGTCGAAAGAGGGGGGCGCTTAACTTTCTTGACCTATTTTTTTCCTTTTTTCGCATCCCGCGTTTGATTTTTCTTTGTAGTTTATATTCTCTGGGTTGTATGTGTTTTTTTGCAGTTTTTTCCCCTCGCTGCCACTTTTTGGCCCGCAAATCCCTGGGAGGATTGCACCGAGGCAGGGGCGCAGTCTTGATACGTCGAGCTGATAAATGTTGCAGGTGTTTTGAATTGTGGTTGAATAATTCAGTGTATTAAAGAGGGTAGTGGTCGTGTGTTCCTGCTGGTGGTCGGCTGGTCTTAAGTAGGGGGTTTACGCAGGATGAGTTCCGGCGTGAGCTGCGAGCGAGTAAAGTGAGCTTAATTAACACGGCAACACCCTAAGCGTTCCGGGGGTGGTATAAAGTGGTGGAGCGGTGGTGAGGTGGTGTGCCCGGCCAGGCAGTTACATATCTGGCGGCGGTGCTACGGGGTTACTGGCTAAACCGTGTCGGCCGTGGTATTACATGGTGCAGACAGAAAGCTGAGCTGCGAGCTGATGAGCTGCGGCTGCACTGTTTACTCGCCACCGCTGGGGCTGTAATTGTTGTGCGGCTCGTGGAATGCGAAAGGTATTGAGAAACCGGCGCCCCTTTATCCTAGCTCCTGGCTACATTAAATAGCCGCCCTAACGCTGGACTTCGCGGATATAAAGTATACGCATTGATGAAGTTATCCCCGGAAGTGGCGATTTTCCCCGGTGCTCGCTTCCCTGCCCCATCCTCCATTAAACTTAATTGGATTATTCGTTTATGAATTGCGATGGGAAAAACGTTAATGCGGTGAAATATTTTTAGCGATAAACACCGATTTATCCGTCGGCGTAATTGCCCACTCTGCACTTTACTGGATTTGAACGATGAAAAAGGGCCCATCGTAAATAAGACGCGAGGACTAATCTGCATTATTAGATTAGCTGACTAAATAGAATTTAAGCCAACTTAATTCCGACGTAATCTACGGGGTGGTGCGGACCATGTCGCGCACAAACAATACCACCCGACTCAAGGAATCAATTACCCAGCCGGAATGAAAACTCCCACATTTGTCCACACACAAAAGCATAAATGCATACGAAAATTACATATGAGTTTAAAATGATAAAAAAAACCACCGCCATTGTTATGTAGAATGTGCCATTGTATTTCGAAACATGGCCGCGATAAAACAATTATAATTATCTGCAAAACAGAAAATGGTCAGCCTTTTGTTCAAAGGATGCATTGCGCGCTGTAATTACAATAATTATGGAGATTCACTACTCAAATACGCATATTCTCTCCATCGCAGCGTGACACCTGCATGTATTTCCACCCGCATTATCCTCACCCATTCAATACCAGGCGATTTCTATCAAAAACAATGCCCTTTTAACAACTTTATTAAACTCCGCATTCAATTTCAAAAGCACATTGTGCATTAACACCGCTTACCGTACCAGCCATGTACCAAAGCTCAACGCCATAAAATACTAACACAGAAAAACTCTGCTGCAAAAAGAAAACAAGTACAAAATATTAATTTTTCATAATTTAAAAAAAACCGATATTTACTTTTAAATATAATAAAATATTTTTTTAAATAACTAATTTAACAGTACAAATGTCTACTGAAGATGACCACGTAGTAATTGAAATGTACATTTAGCGAAATAAATGTCGTTGTGAAAAAGGATAATTTGTTATTTTTCTTTAAGAACTAATTAAATTAAATTAAATTAAATTAATAATTTATTTAATAAAATAAAGCAGAAATACCCGTTAGGTCGATAGCCGAATAAAGATTGTTCTACTACTTAAATTCAATTAATTAAATTATTATTTTGGTTAAATATTTATTAGACAACGCGCAATAAAAAAAATCCCGCGTTGCATCAGAACGGTGAATCACTGTATTGAATAATTGACGTATCCCCTTGTTTCAGCAGTCTTCAATTATGACATAATAAAAACAGAAATTCCCAGTATAAATATTATACTTAATTCCTAGGTGCATGTTACGGTAAAGATTTATTTGCCATTTTATAGGTCGCCACATTATTAAGCATTAAAATCGGTATGGTGCATGCGCCGGGTAAAGTAATAACTGTATGTGATATCTAAATAAAATTAATAAATAAAATTTCATTACTGTACTCGTATAAAGCTTTGGATTCTCATTCCATTGCATAAAAAAAAAAAATTTGGTTTTTTCATTTTGGCATATTATAATAGAATAATAAAATAATAAAGGTCGAGGTGTTTTTATATTGGGCATATTATAATAGACAAAAATAATTATGGTGGATGCGCCGGGCACAGTTTTTACTCGAAACTGTATAGGTCCATATATTTCGATAAGTTTGTAGTGGTATAAAGCCTTGAATTCTCATTTTGTTGCGTATCAAATATTATCGTTTTTTCATATTGGTCATATTATAATACACACAAATAATTATGGTGCATGCGCCGGGCATAACACATATTATTGTTTTTCATATTGGGCATATTGTAACAGACACAAATAATTATGGTGGATTCGCCGGGCACAGTTTTTAATCGAAACTGTATACGTCCATATGTTTCGATAAGTTTGCAGTGGTATAAATCTTTCAGAACAATTCTCATTCTGTTGCATATCAAATATTATTGTTTTTTCATATTGGTCATATTATGATAGGCGAAAATAATTATGGTAGATGCGCCGGGCACAGTATTCAGTCGAAACTGTATACATCCTCATATGTTTCGATAAGTTTGCTTGAAATTTAAGATATATGTATACTGTAATATATGTTCTGAAGTAGAGCCTATGATCCCAGGAATTAATATAACAATACGTAGAAAAAAAATGTAAATTACATATACAGTATGTCCCCGGATTGAGTTTACAAGAGGGATTTTTTTAAATTTTAATTTTAGGCAAATATGTTATAGGAATTATAATTCCTGCTTTGTCTGAAACTAACAGTTCAATTATAAAAACTTTGATTTATCTTAGAGGGGTGGGGGGAGGCAAAACATAAAGTTATATTTAAAAATGCATATTTAAATTATTCAATACTAAACAATACTAAAATCTAAGTTCAGAAGAATTATGTTGAGAATCGAAATAAAAGCAAAAAAACTTACCCCCCAGCCCCCCTACCCGCGGAGTCGCCGCTCTCTACAACTAATGGCGAAAATAATGTTGAAATTTTTTTAACTGACTATGATATCAGTAAAAAAATTCTCATATTTTCCGCAATAGTTTTACAGACCTAGAGGGCGGGTGACTCGGGGGGGGGGGGCTTGTAAGTGCCCCCCTTAACCGTTATTGCGGGTGCCTATGGTACGAATGTCACAATTCATTACAAAATCTCGCAATCGTGAATAAAAAAAAAGAATCGAGCAATCTCACAATACCGTATAATTTATTAACGATCGATTTTCTGGTGAATCTTTAAATATTGTATTGAGATATTGAAATTGTATTAACATATTCAGATATTGTATTAGACTGTGTTGTATTTAATTCTAAAACGTAATTCTCAAACTCTTTACAGGATAATGATATTTCAGAAGATCGATTCAGAGATTTTCTACTGCATTATGAAATTTATTTTTTCGGAAATCTGTTACACCTTTTTTGCAAATTTTCAAAATTCACCACGAAATTAAGAGGTTTCGTGGTGAACTCTGAATTTTTAAGTGTATTGTGAAACTATTGTAAAGAAGCATATACAGAATATGTCACAATACACGACGCAAATATAGTAGACATTAGGAAATTAGACATTACACATTATTTAATAGTCACACCTCGTATGTCTGGAAAGGATTTAGCTCTTTATTACCACATTATTTCTTGGAAAGTTTCTAGCAAGAACTAAGGATAACTTTATTTATGGGCAACCACTTTGTTCAAAAATTTTGCAATAATATTTTAAGACACGTCTAAGTTTCAGTAAGTACAATTAAAATTTAAAAAAAACACTGCCTACTCTTACTAAACTTTGTCATAGTGCGACAGGATTCTGTAAATCAATCAACTGATCGCCTAGTACAGCGATAGCGAACCTTTTTTCTAGTTGGTCAAAATTAAATATTTTACGAATTACGAGTGTCACATTTCATTACATAATCTTGCAATCGTGAATAAAAACTCGAGGGAAAAGAATCGAGCAATCTCACCTTACCGTATAATTATTAATTATTACCGTATAATGTTTTAACGATCGATTTTCTGGTGGATCTTTAAATATTGTATTGAGATATTGAGATTGTATTAAGATATTGAGATATTGTATTAGATTGTATTGTATTAAATTCTAAAACATAATTTTCAAGTACTTTACTGGATAGTGATATGTGAGAAGATCGATTCTGAGATTTTGTACTGTATTTTTTCGGTGTTCTTTTACACTTTGTTTGCAACATTTCAGAATTTACCACGAAATTAAGAGGTTTTGTGGTATATTATTAACTGTATTGTGAAACTATACGATTATGAATTTTGAACAGGATTTCGATTTTTTGCTATGTCTGAGATTTTGTTCTAAATTGTCAGACTTCGGGATAATTTTAGAAATTTTGTGTTGATTTCAGAATTTTTTTACTGAATTTTGATGGTAAAGTTACCACAAGTGAGTATATAGGTGGCTGTGTTTTCATACAATTAAGTTGATAAAACCAAACCCACCAAACTTCCTACCGACAAAGCATATCAAGAATCTGTCCCAATAAATGAAGCAATGATACTATCGTATTGATGAGGGTGATACATGATGAAACTTCATGTTAATATATAAATAAAACACAATTGGTGTCAGTTTCATAAAATATTTAATGTTGTACTGCAACAATTGTTTCACCACACAGTGGTTTCATTAGACAGATGAAAACTGATGAATTTGATAGTAGACTCTCGCAGATAGTAGTCTAGTCATATCAGCCTCAAAAATCCGTTTTGGCGAAAATTAATTATATAGTTTTGAAATTCGGTATACATACTCTTGAGCACTCTACAATCGAATAATCGTCGAGTTTCCCCTCTCCCAGTGGGGGCTTCATCCCTTAATATTGAAAAAAACACCTCCCCGAACGGTGAACTTATTTTACGCAATTATCTCGTAAACGGTGCACCGCCTGAAATTTTTTATATCGGGTGAAGTTGATAGGAACAGAATTTTGAACAAAATTTTAACTACATGGTTTGCCACAAAAGCTATAGTTCGCGCGGTATAGAAGTCGGAAATAAAATTACCCAGTAAAACCAGGCGGTCACACCTCGTATGTCTGGAGAGGATTTTGCTTCCTATTCCCACATTATTTCATGGATAGGTTTTAGCAAGAACTAAAGATAACTTTACTTTGTGCGCATTCATTTTGTTTAAAAATATTTGTCACAAAAGTAATGCAAACAGTCATCATATTTTTGCAAAATCATTATTTTAATGACCTAATTTTACTATTGTTAAGCTAGTTCTTGTTTCCAATCGTAGCCTTAACTTGACGCCATATTTAATATATAAATTTTCGCTATTTTACCTAGTAATAATAATAATCACTTACATAATATACTGTATTTTTATTGGTCAGGATCCGCAGGTTATAGTCTGTTTGATTTATTGTGACACAGCAAATATTTCGGTTATTAGTACAGATATAAAAAAAAGTTGAAGAAAAAAGTTTTAGTACTTTTTGTCGTGTATTTAATCCTAATTTCAGCAGAACAATTGAAGACAAAAAGTACTAAAACAACAAATATTTCGGTTATTAGTACAGATATAAAAAAAAGTTGCAGAAAAAAGTTTTAGTACGTTTTGTCGTGTATTTAATCCTGATTTCAGAAGAACAATTTAAGATAATAAGTACTAAAACTCTTTTCTTTAACTTTATTTTCTATCTGTAATAATAATCGAAATATTTGCTGTCACAATAAATCAAACAGACTGTATATTGAACTTGATCCGAAGATGGCATTGGCTCCAAATGATTTCCCCACTTATAAAGAGTATTCTTTTAGTATTGTATATTAACTATAATACAGCATCTCCTCTTCCCCCACCAATTATTCTCTTGCTAACTGGATCATAAGGATAAACCCCTCCTTTCTGCACATTTACTATATTTATAAAGGACGTAAGGACATACCACTCCTTTATACAATTACTGCCTAATTTTATTATTGTTAAGCTAGTTCTTTTTCTAATCGTAGCCTTAACTTGACGCCATATTTATTATATAAATTTTCACCATTTTACCTAGTAATAATAATAATCACTTACATAATATACTTTATTTTTATTGGTCAGGATCCGCAGGCTATATATTGAACTCGATCCGAAGATGGCATGATTTCCCCACATATAAAGAGTATTCTTTTAGTATGGTATATTGACAATAAGGAGCATCTCCCCTTCCCTCACCAATTGTTCTTTTGCTAACTGGATCATAAGGATATACCCCTCCTTTCTGCACATTTACTATATATATATATATAAAGGACGTCAGGACATACCCCTCCCTTATAAAATGACTAGGACATACCTCTCCTTATTTCAATAACTAGAACATACCTCGCCTTAATTCAATTTCTAGGACATACCTCTACTTATTTCAATTACTAGGACATACCGCCCGTTTATGTGAGCCCCGTAGTTACAAAGAATCATACCTAGCGTACCATACGTAGTATTCGTTTAGTATTGTGTATTGACTATAAAGGAGCATCTCCCCTTCCCCCACCAATTGTTCTCTTGCTAACTGGATCATAAGGATATACCCCTCCTTCTGCACATTTACTATATATATATATAAAGGACGTCAGGACATACCCCTCCCTTATAAAATTACTAGGACATACCTCTCCTTATTTCAATAACTAGAACATACCTCGCCTTAATTCAATTTCTAGGACATACCTCTACTTATTTCAATTACTAGGACATACCGCCCGTTTATGTGAGCCCCGTAGTTACAAAGAATCATACCTAGCGTAATACGTGGTATTCGTTTAGTATTGTATATTGACTATAAAGGAGCATCTCCCCTTCCCCCACCAATTGTTCTCTTGCTAACTGGATCATAAGGATATACTCTTCCTTTCTGCACATTTACCATATTTATAAAGGAGCATTTCCCCTTCCCCCGCCAATTGTTCTCTTGCTAACTGGATCATAAGGATATACTCCTCCTTTCTGCACATTTACCATATTTATAAAGAACGTAAGGACATACCCCTCCTTTATACAATTACTAGGACATACCTCTCCTTATTTCAATAACTAGGACATACCTCTCCTTATTTCAATAACTACGACATACCTCTCCTTAATTCAATAACTAGGACATACCTCTCCTAAATTCAATTACTCGGACATACCTCTCCTTATTTCAATTACTAGGACATACCTCTCCTTATTTTAATAACTCGGACATATCTCTCCTTATTTCAATAACTAGGACATACCTATCCTTATTTCAATTACTAGGACATACCTCCCCTTTATGTGAGCCCCGTAGTTACAAAGAATCATACCATTTTATAATGTGAATATTACAATCTAATTGCATATGTCGGAACACCTAAATCTGATATGCATATTGTAGTTTATGTAGTGACCTTTAATCCATTCCAACACCTAATCCATAACTGTCCGCGTTATAACGCACACCAAAAAATAGGTCACACATCCCTTTTCATAATCAGCAACTTACATACGCACTTCGTAAGGGCCAGTAACTCAATAGCCTTCGTTTCTGTTCGTAAGCGCTCAGCACGATGCGTTGCAATCAACGTATTTATATACAAATAAAGGCACACACAGTCTCATTGTCCTACTCGTAAAATGATCATTTCTTATTTGTTAGTGTGTGGGTGAATTTAAATGAGACTTGACCCATTTATGTGGAATCTGTAGTACAATGTCATGTATCGATTTGTTCTGGTGGATATGTACATATTTATGTATGTGTAGTAAAATTTTGTATAAGTAGAGGTAGTGAATTTGTTAGAGTTTACGTGTATTAGAGTGTAGGGTTTCAGGCAGAGGGTTTCTGGGGCAATACTTAATGATATCTTTAGGGCTGTGCAGGCCATAAAAATATTTTTGGTATTGCTGATCGTATCCTGTTGGTTTTGCAATTTTGTTCTGTTTTTTCTATTTTATTTTTTATTGGGGCATCGTTTTACGGCCCTGACAAGATACGGTTAATGTGAGATGAGAGGGACGGCTCGGGCACGTCGCCTATTTTATACTCCCGGCTTTCAATAAATTCAGCACATCCGCCCCTAACAGGTGGAGCCGTCATACATGCAGGCGCACATATACGCATTCTTTATGTGCAGAATTTTAGTGTTGTCGGGTATGACGCGGGCGTTATTAAGGGGCGGCAGTCGCGGTGGCGCGTGACTGGTAGTTATGAAGAGGCTGCCTTTAATGTGTCGCCCATTAAACTGATTGTAATTTCTGTTTCAGATGTTGTGAGCGGCGAAGGATGTTACCGAAATAAGGACGATACTCCCGCTTAACGACAATGGCGAGCCTGGCAAAAAAGGCCGCCGAACTCTATTTGGTCCTCGGCGTGCTGGCAACTTCACTGCTCGCAGGTAATTAAAGTTTTTTACCAGCCCGGTATTTATAGGTTCACGTAAAGATAACTCGGAACATAAGGCCTTTACGGGAACCTGATACCCTGATAATCCGATTAGGTGTGTTTTTATGATACAGATACGACGCTAACCGGAATGTTGTGTCATTCTTGGAAACGAAATTATTGTTAGAATAAGCGGCTCAGTTGGGCTTAAGCGAATTTCAAATTTTACACCGGGGGATCGCTTCGCGGAATGTCTCGGAGTTTCCAAGATTAAGGGGGAGCGAAAGAAGCAATCGACCCAAACACGCGATTGCCAATAAAACGGCACGCAGATTTAATTAATGCTGGCGCGCGGTTTGTTTTTTATGCGGGACATGTTGGTGGGGGGTGTTATATTAACGTCGTAAAGCGAACTCGAAAGCATAAAGTTGTTTGGTTCTCGTCTTCGGCCGCTCGCCGTCAAGTTGAGCTGACACTACAAAAACGAGAACGGACATCCAGCCTTGTAATGTTTTGTCGCGGGAATTCGACCGGCTATAAATCAACCGAGCCGAACTGAAGAATATCAGCTCTATTATTTTGACAGTACATCCATCACCCCATTTCTACGTCATTTAAAGTGGAACTTTTCCTGCTCAGAAGTGCACTCCACAGCTCGAACCACTTTCCCGACCCATCACATCGATGTATATAGTGACTGCTATATTTTTAGACAACTAACAAACCCATATTAAAAATCACATCACGACCGAACGTTACATCTAAAAACATCATCCATTATGCTAGCTATGTTTTTATCTGAACGGCTAATATTTTATTCCATAAATGTACTTTGAAATTTCCTACGGAATATCCATAAAATATTAATACAAAATTTATATGGCACAGACAAGAGATAATTCATAGTTCAAATATTCAACAACGAAAACTTTTAACACAATTTTATTTCATACGAAACACTTAAATATCAACCTTGAACTCGTATTACTCCTTGCATCATTCCAAGTTAAACGATAGCAATCGCGTTTAGATTAAATCAATGGTTTTCAGAATAGCATTTTTGTCTTTCAGCCAAATTTTAATGACAAAAAAAAATTATCATCTCAATTTATTTTTATATGTCTTGATAACTTACAAACAATGTATAAGCAACATAAGTTAAAACAGTTTTTTACGGTCTAGGCCAGCGATGGCAAACCCTTTTTCTAGTGGATCAAAACTAAATATACACAGGGTGGCTGGGCGACAGTTTGATGCACACTTTTTATGATATTTTAAAATATTTGGGATGTTCAACTATCCGAGTTGACCAGTATAGGTTAGGTTATCAGTCACTGTAATTTCTAAAAATGTATCTAATGGATATTTTGAAAAAAATATGCCAGATCTGTATACAGTATGCCTAAAGATAAATCCTCTGAAAATTTGACCACGAGCATGTTTCAAATAAGTGAGAAAATCGAGTTATCCAGTTCGAGTTGGCCAGTATAAGTTATCAGCTACTGAAATTTCTGAAAATTTATATGTTGGATATTATGAAAATTTTATACCAGATTTGTATACAGTATGCCTAAAGATAATTTTTCTTAAAATTTCACCACGAGAATGTCTCAAATAAGTGAGAAAATCGAGTAATTAATTTTTCGAGTTGGCCAGTATAAGTTATCAGCTACTGAATTTCAGAAAATTTATCTGTTGGATAATTTAAATTTTTTATGCCAGATTCGTATACAGTATGCCTGAAGATAGAGCTTCTAAAAATTTGACAACGAGAATGTCTCAAATAAGTGAGAAAATAGAGCTATTAACTTTCCAAGTTGGCCAGCATCAGTCACTGAAATTTCTGAAAATTTATGTAATGGATACTTTAAAAAATGTATGCCTGATCTGTATACAGTATGCCTAAAAATAAATTCTCTGAAAATTTGACCACGAGCATGTCTCAAATAAGTGAGAAAATCGAGTAATTAACTTTCCGAGTTGGCCAGTATAAGTTATCAGCTACTGAAATATCTGAAAATTTATCTGTTGGATATTTTGAAAATTTTATGCCAGATTTGTATATAAACCAAAATTCATTTAAATTTGAGATAATTTCGAGATAAAGAAATGCAAATTGGTATTTTCAATAACTCAAATATTTCCTAATCATTTTCGAGATTTACACAGATTTCCTAATAAATATCAATAATTCCAGAGATCTTCTAAAAACACCCCAGTTTT
This sequence comes from Othius punctulatus, assembly GCA_951805005.1. NCBI lineage: Eukaryota > Metazoa > Arthropoda > Insecta > Coleoptera > Staphylinidae > Othius > Othius punctulatus. The sequence continues at coordinate 26,476,977 of OX638147.1, forward strand.
CCTAATAATTTTTGCGATTTCTATAAATATCTCAATGATTCTTAAGATTTTGAGAGATATTTTCGAGATCATAAAAATCAAAAATGATTGATTACTCATATTAGCACATCAAGTGTCCAATAACTTCCAATTAGATATTTTCCTCAATTTTCATTAGTCTAGCAGCAATTGTCCGAGCGAAGATAAGTGGGCCTTATCGGCCTACTTATCACGAAGTTATTGGACACTTGATGTGCTAATATGAGTAATCAATCATTTTTTATTTTTATGACCACGAAAATATCTCTCAAAATCTTAAGAATTATTGAGATATCTGTAGAAATCGAAAAAAATATTACGAAATCTTGGGTGTTATTAAAATTTCTCTGGAATTATTGACAATTATTAGGAAATCTGTGTAAATCTCGAAAATTATTAGGAAATATTTAGAGTTATTGATAATACCAATTTGCATTTCTTTATCTCGAAATTATCTCCAATTTAAATGAATCTCGGTTTATATACAAATCTGGCATAATTTTTTTTTCTCAATTTTCATTAGTCTAGTAGCAATTGTCCGAGCAAGGATAAGTGGGCCTTATCGGTCCACTTATCACAAAGTTATTGGACACTTGATGTGCTAATATGAGTAATCAATAATTTTTGATTTTTATGATCTCGAAAATATCTCTCACAATCTTAAGAATTATTGAGATATCCGTAAAAATTGCAAAAATTATTATGAAATCTTGGGTGTTATTAAAAGTTCTCTGGAATTATTGATAATTATCAGGAAATCTGTGCAAATCTCGAAAATTATTAGGAAATATTTAGAGTTACTGAAAATACCAATTTGCATTTCTTTATTTAGAAATTATCTCCAATTTAAATGAATCTCGGTTTATATACAAATCTGGCATAATTTTTTTTTCTCAATTTTCATTAGTCTAGTAGCAATTGTCCGAGCAAGGATAAGTGGGCCTTATCGGTCCACTTATCACAAAGTTATTGGACACTTGATGTGCTAATATGAGTAATCAATAATTTTTGATTTTTATGATCTCGAAAATATCTCTCACAATCTTAAGAATTATTGAGATATCCGTAAAAATTGCAAAAATTATTATGAAATCTTGGGTGTTATTAAAAGTTCTCTGGAATTATTGATAATTATCAGGAAATCTGTGCAAATCTCGAAAATTATTAGGAAATATTTAGAGTTACTGAAAATACCAATTTGCATTTCTTTATTTAGAAATTATCTCCAATTTAAATGAATCTCGGTTTATATACAAATCTGGCATATTTTTTTTCTCAATTTTCATTAGTCTAGTAGCGATTGTCACGAAGTGATTGGACATTTGATGTGCTAATATGAGTAATCAATCATTTTTGATTTTTATGATCTCGAAAATATCCCTCAAAATCTTAAGAATTATTAAAATATCTGTAGATATCGCAAAAATTATTACGAAATCTTGAGTGTCATTATAAATTCTCTGGAATTATTGATAGTTATTAGGAAATCTGTGTAAATCTCGAAAATTATTAGGAAATATTAAGAGTTATTGATAATACCAATTTGCATTTCTTAATCTCGAAATTATCTCCAATTTAAATGAATCTTGGTTTATATGTCAAATCTGGCATAAAATTTTCAAAACATCCAACAGATAAATTTTCAGTAGTTTCAGTAGCTGATAACTTATACTGGCCAACTCGGAAAGTTAAAGACTCGATTTTCTCACTTATGTGTGACATTCTCGTGGTAAAATTTTAAGAAGATTTATCTTTAGGCATACTGTATACAAATCTGGCATATAATGTTCAAAATATCCAACACATAAATTTTCAGAAATTTCAATGAATGATAACTTAACCTATACTGGTCAACTCGGAAAGTTGAACAAAAATACCATAAAAATGGTCATTATAATTATTGGAAAATCTGTAGAAATCTCCGCAAATATTGAAAAATCGTGGAAATTATAGGAATTATAGGAGAATCTCTTGGAATCTTGGTAAAATTTCGAAATGTTAAGATATTTTAAGAATCATCGAAAAATTTGGAGAATGAATGAAATGCAATATTAATTAATATAAAATAATGGAAATCACTGGAAAATCTCTACTTAGAAATGACTTTATTTAAGATATTTAAGAATTATCGTGAATTTTGGAGAATGAAAAGTCTATGTAATAATCGTGCCAACCAATGTGCATATTCTGATTTTATGATCTCAAAATTATTGAAAAATCTCTCGAAATTATGATAATAAATGAGAAATAAATAAGAATTATTGAGACTGTCTCCACAGTTTAAAGGAAAGGATAAGTATTTTTGCAAAAGAAAAATAATATGAGTGTGAACAGAGTTAAGAGCACTACAAATGTTACGAGTGAAAATTATTATCAATAATTGTGTCAGAAAATCTTTAGTAATTTGGCTAATATTTAAAAAATATATATATATATAGTTTGCAAACGTTAAATTTTTTCCTAATCAAGTGATCTATAATTTGATAATTCAATGTTATATTTTTCTGTTACAAAATAGTTACAATATTTGCAATTTCGGATATGCTTCAATGATATGTTTAAATGATATGTTTCAAAATTGCCAGTAATAATTATCAAAACAACTGATATTTGTCAAAAACTGTCTGAAAAATGTCAATTATTTTACTAAAAAAGATAAAATCTAATTTATTCAGTAGAGATTTATTCTTTTCTTTACTGCTACATAGCACAAAAAAGTGTAACTAGAGATCTACAATTTACATAATATTTCTTATTGAAATATTTTGAAATGATATGATACTAATAATTTTAAGCTAAACATTTTAAGAAAATGTTTCAAAATTGCAATTCAGGGTACCTAAATGTCGTAAAATCAGCAGTGATTTTGAAAATGTGTTTTAAAATTTCTAAAAATAGTTCTTACTGTTAAATTGCCTGTACCTTAATCAATCAGAATGTCTCAAAATTGCTAGTAATAATTGACAAAATATCTGAAATCCTCAAAAAAATTCCATAACTGTTAGAAAAAATGTGAGTTATTTCACTATTATTACTGACGTAATAACTTTTCTAAGCGCATCAGAAAATACAGAAAAAATTACAAAAATCAATATGTTCGATATTTAACAAGACCCTGTGTAATATTTCATGAAATATTTGTTCCTATTTAAGTTCAGACAATTTCTTCATATCTCCTTCATATATTATGTTCATATTTTAAAATTCATCGACAAAATAGGGTTTTTTACATGCATATGTTGAAGAAAACAGTTAAAAATTAGCAAAATCCTTTATTTCACTGAATGTATCAGCTAATGAGTCCCATTCTCTCAATATAATGTTCTCAGGTATTTATTCTATTGTTGCGTTCTTATTTTCAATTTGATTTTAACATTCTGTAGATAAATTATCGAATTTGTTTTTCCACAAAAAACTATTTTGGAATTCCACCAATTCCATGTCTAAATTATCAAGTCCTAACCAAATGAATATGGTTAATTCCAAAAACAATCCAAAATAAATGGTTATGTACTTTCCACATTCATAAATTGTTGAAATATCTTCAAGAATCTTCAAAATATTTCGTGTCTTAGAAATAATTTTGTAGGCATGGAAAAATTGCAATGCCTAATTTCATTCTTGAATTATTACTGAAGATATCGAGTTTTGTCATAAACGTGTTGATATTTGTAAAGAAGGGTAATACACCTATACCAGGACACGTGGGTCACCTGAAATAGTTACGTGGGTCAGTGTGTGACCCATGGGTCATAGGTTCGCCATCGCTGGTCTAGGCAGTTCCGAATTTCCGTGTAAAAGTTTGGTGACCACTGCTCAGCGGCAACCTAAATAGTACGCAAATAACGCAAATTTAAACGAGGACCTCCAAGTTTACCTCTACACACAGAAGCGCACATACACGTAGGCAAGAACTAATTTAAACTGCGGTCCTTCAATTAACGTGCCGCTGACATTTCCTAAACAAACATAACTCCACACGTCGCCGTTAGATAAACAAACAATTTTTAAAACAAAATACATTCAGGAGGCATACAGCGATAATCTACCACAATATTTCACACGATCCCGAAACTTCGGCTGGAATATTCCTGCCGGCTCCCAGGCTGCAAACCACGATGAATGATAAAGAGAAAGAGGGTGAACCGCTTCAAGCCCGATACTTAAATAACTTTAAGAGCCTAATCCTTTATCATAAGCATCATTGGAGCGACTGTATTGACCGTAAATTCCAGCAACAGATATCCCCTTCACAATTTATACGTCACAATTAAACGCATTGCAATTACAATACTATTTATCCCGGCAACCAAATAGTTAATATACTTCAGTTAAACCAATTAAAAACTAATTACACATTCGCTTCCGGAAATTAGGGATCAGCAATTAACTCGGGCGGCCCTCAATGAGTTTCTTTAAGTTCCATTTCGGAAATGAATTCATCCACTTAAGCAACGCGCACACATATGCGTAATTAAGATTATTTTCCGGAGCGAGGCAGCAAGAAAATGAGGCAAATTGGCTTTAGTAATGCGATATTTAAAACAGTCGCTCCTTTTCTTTACATCCGGAACGTTTCAGTGGAAAACTAGAGCTCTATTAGATTTAGCCGGTTGAGGATTAGTGAAGAGGGAATGAATCAACGGTGCCGCAGTTTTACATCGCAATCTTGAGTCGTCGGGATTCAATTATAATGGTTTTTTCAATTAAATTTAAGAGGTAGGTAGTGGAAAATTCTTTACGCAATTACTCGAGGCGATGTTTCAGATTGCAAAGTAGGAACGGAAGTTAAACGAAGGTGACTGCGAATTGTCCCACCACGTAAGCGCGCCAATAAATAAATAGCCCGGGTGAATATGCACTTGTAGGTATTGTTACTGCGCGGAGTGGTAATCCCAAAAGCCGATTTAAGCCACCCCTTCCTGTACACCCTCCAATTTGCGAGTTCTTTTCAAATGCTAAGTCAACATGCAACACACGGGGCGCGACTCCACGCCGCCCCCGGAACTTTTTAATTAAGTCCCGCGGCTGCAGTTCCACCCCCGCAAATCCACCAATTTCCCACGATATTTCAGGTATCAATTCGCGGGGTGGACCATGTGCGAACTTAATTTCATTAAATTATGATTCCGCCCTGGACGCGGTACAGGATTTTGTTGCACCTGACGCCCGCCAGGGGAGCCCTTAACGTAATCCCGCCTGAATCCCGAAAATGGCCGGAGATTTCGATAATATATCATTTCCCAATTTTTGCCCTTGAAAACTTCGACCACAGGGATTATTGATTGTAAATAACTGGCACAGTTACATATCCCCCTACATACATACACACACACAGGACAGCCATAAACCATCAAGTAAAAAACCAACACAATCATCGTCCACCAACAAATATTCAGTTATTTTCATTACAATTTTTTTATTACTAGTTATTTGTGGAAAAAGCCATAAAAATTGCACCATTTTTCATGAATGCAGACATCATTTATCGTGGCGAATACCATGTATGTTGAATGGTGTCATTCTTATTTCATGGAATGTAAGCAACCCAATTTGTACAATAGTAACAACTTGACTTTTTAAGTTTTCCAGATTTTCTTTATATTCTTAAACACATAATTAATATAACACTGCCAAACACTGCCATTTACTTTTGAAATTTCATTAATTTTTGAATAAATTAACGATTTTTTATTACACATACAACATACAAAACATACAAACATACAAACATACAAACATACAAAAACAATGATATTTTATATCTCGCAAACCTCACCTGAAAAATAAAACAGTTATAGATTCGAATTCAGTGCACCAAATTACCTTAAAAACCCTATTTGGTTGCTCCAATGCAAAACTTTGTATACCAGTGTTATTAGTATAATTCAATAGGAATTACTGATTTTTCTAGTTTTGTTTCAGTTCAGTGTATTCGTAGATTTAATTTCAGATGTGTGTGTAGCCTTATTTAGCAGTTAAGCGAATATTTATTGATAACCTAGTTTGTGATATATGTTTATGTCGCATCTAATAATCCCTGTTTGTATGTACTCTATCCCGCATAATGTTTGTACAAACATTGATTCGAAGGTAAACAAGTTCACACTTGAATACCCAAATAATAGCTCGAAAACAGCCGCGCCGATTTACATACAATCAAAACCCAAATTTAAACATTCATTCAAACTCGATACAACAACAAAAATAAAAATAATAATGCTGATTGTGAAATTGTAAAATTTCATTGTGTTGATTTATTTATATAGAAATAAATGCCTGCCGCACACCGATTTTATTTCTATTGCTATAAATTTTTATATCTCCAATTATTTCATACAAACGTTTTGGTAATTCTATACATGAAAACATAATAATCAAGTTAGACAATTCACAAAAGCTTCGTACTAATGATAACTGTGAACATTTTATGATGTTCGATGATTCAAAATAAGTTTACTGATAATAATTTGATAAAGTTTAATGTGTCAGAAAAGTTGAATTTAATAGGTAAAAACAAAAATAATAGTTCTGATTATAAAATTGTAAAATTTTATGATAATGGTCAGGGACGACGCAGCAGACATATACAAATAAGTTACTCTTGCTTTTACTGAATTTACCATAAAACTAAGTCTTTAAATATGATGTAATTTTTTAAGTAGTAATACTTAAATACAATAAAATACTATGTTGTAATCAAGTGTTAATAAACAAATTTTGCTAGTTAATATATTTTTTTATATTAATTTGTGTGTACTTTAACTTATCTGAAATTGTGCAGTTTTGGCTGCGACTGCTCTGGTTTTTGTTGAATATTTTTGGGCGCCGGGGAATACACCCATGTTACCTCTCTTAATCCGGTTATCGAAAGTAATCAGATTATCTCGGGTTGAAGTTCCTTGACTCTAATTTGAGCAATAAGGGCGGTGCGTCGCTGGCACATACAAATAAGCAGTGACAGGGACGACGCAGCAGACATATACAAATAAGTCAGTCGTGAACAGGCATGATCATTAAGCTTTTCTGAATCATTTAACTTAACCTAATTTGATCGGTAAATTTTCGCCAGGTTGAATTATTTGTAAGCTTGGATGACATAAATTGAAACGGAAATAGGAATGGAAATAGTTATTTCGTAAATTGTAAATGAAATGTCCCGACGCGTCCACCATAAGTTTTTTCGTTTGTATTAATATAATCTATATGAAAAACCGAAATATTTTATATCGACATATATAAAGTTATATTTATTTTGTACCATTTATTTATATTTGCACATGTCATATCACCATCATCATGAAATATTTGTTATCAATATTTTTCAAATCATTTCATATTTTGTCAAAAATATAAACTACGACGATATACAGGATTTTAGGGAAATCGACCGAAAAATTTCTAGGCGTGAATCAAGGTGCAAAATCAAGTCGAATATTCCTTTGCCACTTTTGGCCGAGATGCATAGTTTCCCCCTAAATCCATTTCTACAGATTTCTATTCGATTTTTCATTAATTCTCAACATTTTGAAATAATTTCGAGATCATTTAAATCAGAAAATCCAAATTGGTTCACACGATTGACCCGATTATTAGATTATTTTTTCATTCAACAATTTTTTCGATGATGCTTAAAATATCTAAACATTTTGAAATTCAACCAAGATTCCGAGAGATTTTCTTATATTTCCACGATTTCTCAATATTTTTGAAGATTTCTACAGATTTCCCAATAATTATCACAATTACTTATGTCTTCATGTATCATTATCATAAAATTTTACAATTTTATTTATTATATATTATATTCTTTTCTTGTTCTCATTTATTGCTTTGATTTCATTTGATATATCGTTTTTTTTTCTTTTGTGTTAAATTTGCGTTGCGTGTTTTGTGCCGTACGTGTTTTGCGTTTTTGTAAGAAAAATGTGGCTCCGACGGCCCTTCGCATCGCGCGTTACGTATTCGCGGGATTCGGCCGAGTCTAGTGGACGCGGCGTGATAGAGTTGCGGACGGAGGTATTTCTTTCAGGAAGCGTAGGCACGGTGTCCTGTCTTTTGTGTGAATAAACGCAGATATTTTACACCACAAAATTCACACCTGTCATTTTTTGTTCCCCCCACGTTTTCTCAATCGGGCAATCTTTTCAGTTTAACTTCCTATTCTCATTGCGAGATTTAAATCCGGTGGTGTGGGCGCCAGATGGTCAGCCGTTGCGACAGTTCGTAATTTCTGAACTTCGCTGACTGTCTGCCGTCAACCCAAGCAGATAGGGTGGAGCCCCCCCTTTGTGACGAAGTAGTGGCGAGGTTAAAATTACGTGGAGCCTTTTTTTAACCCCCCCCCCCCCCCCCCCCCTTCCGACACGGAGAGCCTGGCCCTCGTCGCTGCTTCGAAGGGACCCTCCACTCGCTCCGCGGCCTAACGCGCTGATAGCCCTTCAGGCACGTCACAAATTGTCCAGCCTCTCATAGACCAATTGATGATGAAGTACACCTTGTACTTCACCTTGTATAGGGTACACCTTGTATAAAACTATTGCTAAAGCAATAAATGATTAGCAAATGATTTAATAGTAGACCGTGGCGTCAGATTTTCCCTCCAAATGAAGCACTCTGCACTATTGAGCATTTAAATAATAACTTTCATGCTGACGGGCTTATGAGCCTGCGTCCTTTGACATGCAAGGTAAATGCAGCGTCGTTTTAGCCGCCGTCGGCTGAATTGTTGCTATTATGCACAAATGTATAATATAAACATATGAGTATGCGTTGTGCGGGGCTAATGTATCTACATATAGGCACACATATACTCGGGTATTCACGCAAACACTTAGGTGTGTATACATGCAGGAGCGTGATAATCGCCGCCCACACACGGTGGTCGCACATACGCGGAATGCCAGGGGTATTTATTTAAACATTCCGGGCCAAATTTACGTGGATTTTAATAACAAATACAAGCCGGGCGTAATTTTCCCGTTGTTTCGATGTGGGGCACAAACATCTTTAATTTGGAAGGGCGCAACCATTTGTTTTTCGGCTGGGGGGTTAATATTTGAACGGTTTTTTTGGGCCCGCCTTGAAAATTTCTGCCGGGTAACTTGATTAGGGTTTTAATTACTTGTCGATTCAATTGGGATTAAGGTGGAAATTAAGGGGTGGTTATTTTTTTTAGTTAGCGGCGTCTTGTATGTGGATTTAAATTGTGCCATAGAAATCCCGGGGATGTGCTTTAATATTTAATAACTAACGTTTATTTAAACGTGCGTTACTGTATTAATATTAATGAGGTTGTTTGAATGGTATAATTCTTAATAGATGGCAAAAAGTGCTATGAATAATAAGAGCGCGTTGCGATACATTAAGTGGGGGGTGATTTATTTAAATTTGTATTATATTTTAATGTGCTCATGTATATTCAATAATAATATATAAGGCTGGGGAGGTGCGGCTCTTGAGAGGATGCTCCGTGGGGGGATGCGATTTAACGTCTTTTGAATTATTAACGCGCGACACAATCCGTGAGGAATATCAGCGCGTATTTAACGTGGAAATTAATTAATATAAATCAAGGAGGGCTACAAGCCCGTCCGAAAAATCCCATCCGCACCGGATTGAATGGGCAGCGAGCGTTCCGGTTTTTTTTAACAATTCCGCCGGAATATGGTCCGGCGAGTTTTTTGCACATCCTACTCTTTTTGCTGGAAAACAATTTTATTGAACGAATACAGTTGATGTAGTGAATGTTCTACTTCGACAATGGGGGGGGGAAAGCGTGTGTAAGGAAGCGCGATAAAACAACAATAGGCAACTAACCTCCCCACTGGAGTGTCTTCCTTCGGCCTATTCGGCCACCCCATGTAAGCCCATCAACAAGTCACACGGGGAAACGTCATAACTCCAGACGCCCACGCACCCTGCCACCGTCTGAGCGCCGTCTCAAGGTCGGAACCCCAATTTTACATACACTCCCCACGACAGAAACACGTCCCGCTTTTTTTATCCTTGTATGGATAGATATATTCCCCCTTCAAAGCAGAAATCCTTTATACGCTCCCCGTTCCTTGGTATTGCGCCCGACGCTGGTTATCAAATCAAAGTCACATGCGGAGTGAAAAACTCGCTCGCAATAAAGTCCCCAATTGCCAGTGCACGCGGAAACATCCGCAATTAAATATTAACCGCCCCCGCGGACCAGAAATATACGACGTTAATACCGCCGGGGATAATATACAATTGAAAATAAAATTTCACTGTGGCCGGCGATTAAAAATTGCCGCACGCCATGTATTATTCCGCACCGGCTATGTTGTAGTGGGCCGAATAATTTACACTTTTGCGTCCGGTTCGATTTAAACCACATCAAATAGATACGGATAAAAAACATGATTGAAGGGGCACACCTATCTGTGGGGAATATTTGCCGCTGACCGTGAGTCAATAAAATAATATTTTCACTGTTGAAAAATCATAGCACCACAATCCGAGAACCGCATCTCTATGAATAAACACAGCAGCACGAAGAAAATAAGATATTAGAGTTGTCACAAATTGAAAAGGACATGAGGTCAATAAAATAATATTGAAAAATCAAAGCACCACAATCTAAGAACCGCATCTCTATGAATAAACACAACAGCACGAAGAATATAAGATATTAGAGTGTCACAAATTGAAGAGGACATGAGGTCAATAAAGATAAATTGAAAAATCAAGACACCACAATCGGAGAACGTCGTTAACGCCAATTCTACAATGGCGCTGCCGTCGACGAGAGTGCACAGTGAAGACGGTGATATCGGTCATCACTGCCTTGATAGGATTGGGTGAGGCTCCATGTAATTTGGAAAACGAGGCGGGAGGGCGCATCTGGGAAAATGATAAAGACAGCAGCACGAAAAATATAAGATATTACAGTTGTCACAAATTGAAAAGGAGATGAGGGCGGAGCTTAGCTGCGCAGCCTCTAACCAGGGACGTACTGAATATGAGAATCAGAATCACTCTGTATAAACGCGAGAACGTTGGCTATACTTCCGTTGTCTAAAATTAAGCCCAGGCGGCCGAATGTTTTAAGCGAAGACATTTTAATGAACAACGTGCGATAATGTAAATACGAGAACAGCTGTCACTCCTTATTTTCGCTTCTCCATTACCGTTCTATGCCCTACCTTCTTGCCAATCATTACGTTTGAGGGCCCGCCCCTAAGGAAAACACGCCTATCTCGGCCAGGCGTCGCACAGTGAAGACGGTGATACCGGTCATCACTACCTTGATAGGATTGGGTGAGGCTCCACGTAATTTCGAAAACGAGGCGGGAGGGCGGATCCGGGGAAATGATGAAATTACGTAAGAATTCCCATGAAACGAAAGGCGTATATATTTCAAGTAAGACGAAAGAACGAAATCTAATCCACAAAACAAAGTTGCTTAATAAATGAATAAGGGTAGGGGGTGCGTTTGAGCAATGGACGTCGTTAACGCCAATTCCGCAATGGCGCTGCCGTCGACGAAAGTGCATAGTGAAGACGGTGAAATCGGTCATCACTACCTTTTTAGGATTGGGTGAGGCTCCACGTAAATTGGAGAACGAAGTGGGAGGGCGCATCCGAATGAATGATGGAGAGGGGGGTGCGTTTAAGTAATGGACGTCGTTAACGCTAATTCTGCAATGGCGCTGCCGTCGACGAAAGTGCACAGTGAAGACGGTGAAATCGGTCATCACTACCTTAATAGGATTGGGTGAGGCTCCACGTAAATTGGAAAATGAGGCGGGAGGGCGCATCCGAATGAATGATGGAGAGGGAAGTGCGTTTGAGCAATGGACGTCGTTAATGCCAATTCCGCCATGGCGCTGCCGTCGACGAAAGTGCACAGTGAAGACGGTGATATCGGTCTTCACTACCTTGATAGAATTGGGCGAGGCTCCACGTAATTTGGAAAACAAAGCGGGAGGGCGCATCCGGGAAAATAATAAAATTACGAAAGAGTTTCTACGAAAGGTGTAACAAAAGGTTTATTAGTTATTATAAGAGGAAGGACTAAATCTAATCCACAAAGCAAAGTTGCTTAACAAATGAATGAGGGGGAGGGGTATGCGTTTGAGCAATGGACGTCGCTAACGCCAATTCCGCAATGGCCCTGCCGTCGACGAAAGTGCACAGTGAAGACGGTGATATCGGTCATCGCTACCTTGATAGGATTGGGTGAGGCTTACCAGGGGGCTTTCCGCCCTTCACAACCCCCTGCCTAGAATGCTAGGATTTCTGTTGTCATCGCAGTGGATTGCAGAATTACAAAACTTGGCCATTTTACTGAATTTGATTTGGGTCAATACTTCTAATTAATGTCGTACCACTCATACTCATTTGAAACACACATTCAATCACAAAACCAATTCTAATTTTGGCGCCATTTATTCCAACAGGCATTAGTAATACGTTCTTAGTCGGACTGTAATAGCGTATTTTAAAACAGTACAATTTTTGTTAAAATCATTTCTAATATACGATTTTCTATTTGGGTATACAGGTTCTGGATGCAATATAACTAACTACTCTCAAATCTAATGTCTAATTAATTGTAACTGAATTCCATAATTTGTGCACACATCGCGCATTATATCCAGGCGCATATAGTTTCCGCATGTTCATTTATACCCATATTTATTTCTAGACTTAACGCTTATTAATTTTAATCTAGCGCTATTGCTCTTACATCCCATGATTGGAAGAGCATCCCTATGCTACTATCAACAATCTCTTATAATCTGGCCCATGATTGAAAGAGCATCCCTATGCTACTACCAATAATCACTTATAATCTGGCCTTTGATTGGAAGAGCATCCCTATGCTACTATTAACAATCACTTATAATTTAGCCCATCATTGGAAGACCATCCCTATGCTACTATCAACAATCACTTGTTATCTGGCCCATAATTGGAAGATCATCCCTATGCTACTATCAACAATCTCTTATAATTTGTCCCATGATTGGAAGAGTATCCCCATGCTATTATCAACAATCTCTTATAATTTGGCCCACGATTGGAAGAGCATCCTCATGCTACTATCAACAATCTCTTATAATTTGGCACACGATTGGAATAGTTATGAAAAGCGGGCGTCCAAATTGTATGAGGACTGAACTCGCTAATGGCAAGATGAAGCCCTTGACGTAGACTTGAACTTGACGGAAACTTGACGGATATTCGATTCTAGAGTACTTAAGAGGAAGTATACCAAATTTCAAAACTATTTTCACCTAAAAGTCTAATTTGACTGGACTATATTGAATACTGAACTATAGAAAGCGGTTGAGGTTATAGCACCTTCACTCATGAAATATATACTTTATCTTTATAACTTTAGGCCTTTTTAGCATCGGCAGGTATTTTGTATTTAGAGTTGTTTCGTTATCCTGCGTCGGGGCCCCACAGTCCGGGCCTGCTCTGCCACTACCCCTAAAGACGGCCCTGGCTATATTAAATTTCTACACCTAGCACACAATACGTCTACCGGTACACAATGGAAATCCTCTAAGTTTTAAGCAACCATGTCAAGCCTTCGCATATCACAGCTCTGCTTTGGTGTTACGTAAAAAACAGGTGCGCTAACAGACGAGCGGCTTCACAAATAAAAATAACAGCACAAACGCAGAATGCACAAGCTCGCAGCACACATTCCAAAGAAAACGCTCAAACACGGCGCTTTTGTCACGTGGCTCACGGAAATGCGGATCGCTTTAAAAGCGCCGTTATTTTTATTAATGGCCGCGATTTGATCTCCACAAAAGCCGCTTTTTTTACAGCACAAACACACGAATGCAGCTTAATAACAGCGGCCGGCTAGACAACAATTGAGTTTCTAAAAGAGAAAGATATTCCGGTAAATAACACCGCAATCTTATTAAGTCACCGTCAGCGACGTTTTCGTATCCCCCTATAAAATATCGTATAATTGCTCGCACAAGCATTTATTACTGCACGGCTAAATCCGATTTCAAAATTTATTCAATGATGTGTGTGCAACGGAATATTGAAAACTGCAACAATGGAGATTAATATTATAGAGAGCAATGCTAATTGTATAATCTTTAAATACCGGATTATATTCGTAAATATTCATACAAAATTAACGGATGGCGGATTAAAGTTTAATTAACTTTTTATCACGTTATTAAATAATCCGTTCATTCATAGAGAGTAATATTACGAGAAAAGTAATGTCAGTTGCGAATTTTAATTAATATTCGTGGATTTTCGATCTACACGTATGTGGCCTCAAATTTATTCCATACATCAAAATATCAGAGCTGCACTCGGAAAATTAAGGTAATGCAAGGTATACAAATATGTCCTATTCTCCTATTATTTGGATTATTTTGCTGAAGGTCGAAACTAGTCCATACATTGTATGGACTATAATAATTTATTTTACTTGTATGTTCAAGTCTGTATGTTCTTGTATGTTCAAGTCCAAAAAAAGAAAATTTCATAATTTATATAATTAATACCGTCGAAACTAATATTATCTCAAGAGTAATTAACATAACACATACACAGTCTTGCATAATACCTATACATAAGATAATGTTTGTCATGCATTACACTAGCGGTAATGCACCGTGTCGTGATTTGCATTATTTGCAGTATGGCGGAGGCGCCGACGGGCTCGTGTAAATACGTATTCCACTGGTTGCAACAAGCGCAATCGCGAGATCATTAATATCTGGGTCTGCAGGATCGCAGGCGAGAGCATGTAAAAACTTTGATAGCGGCGATTTTTTCGGCCCGCCTCCGCTCCAGTTGGCCCAAGACGTACCACCGCCGTGTGGGGACGAGGTTAGAGTATCCTCACCGCTCAGTCCTGCGTGTCGTAAAAGGCGACTAATGGGCACTAGCTTTAATGGTTCCCGGGAATGTTTATACTTGAGAATTTGCGATACTTAGGTAGTATGTACCTTGTAAATTATGCAGTAAGTGCTCAAGTTTTGTATTGAATCGTGATGCTTTACGCCAGCGTGGCAACCTTTTTCCTACGAGGGGGACATCTGATTCTTATTCATAGTTGAACAGTGACGCGTGAATAATAATGTGCTAAGAGCCTCAGCAAGGGCGTATATGACGAACAGTGGAATTTCCAAGTTACATTAAGATATTTTGGGCATTGTGTAAGGCATTTTTAGTAATTTGGTTACTATCAAGTGGTTCATAACGGAAGTTTTTATGTGAATGAAGTTTGATTCTCGCGTTCCGTTTTTTTATATAAATTATGTATTCATAAATCTAATGATTATTATAAATCGCCTTACGTGTTTGTGAATAGCGGGTTGATTGTGTGCCGAAGAAAATGTGTGTGCTGCGAATGGGGCAGAGGGTCCCGCTTGACAAAAATTTCCCGATCGATTGCCGCATGATAAAAAAGTTCACCATGCTCTCTCGGCCCTACGTGAGCGTCATGATAATATTCGAGGGTTTATAATAAAGCCGAATTGTAATTGACGCTGTTGGATGGCCTGGGTGCGGCAATGCAGCGGCGTGTTTTTGCCGGTGAGCTTTGTTTCATTTTTCGGTCTAGCAGTCTGCAGTTCTTCATCTGCCAAGAATAGTTCGGATTATATTTTCGACTATTTATGCGGGCGGCTTTTGTTGGAAGTTGCCGCGGCATTGTGTCTGTAAGCGCTGTGCATTGGGAAAGTTGGACACAATATGGAAAAAGCATTGGCGGTGGCGGAAAAACGGGGCCCGCCATATATATTTTTCCTGCATCTTACTGCTCCCCGAGCGGTTAATTAATGGATGAAAAACCGCCATTTTTAATATCTCAACTTTTTATCGCGCCCCAAATTTATGGCCGCATAAATTCATAACGCCGGTGAATTGTCGCTGTACACATTCGCAACCTCATTATGTGGGTTTAAACTGTTAGCATGTGCAAATGCATCCTTGCCTTGCTGGGGAGAGTCGATCATATTCCCGCTGATTTATGCGCCCGACAAGAGTCACCAGAAACTTTTTTATTTACAACAGTCCGAGCCGTGCACTCACAATAACACGACACGCGAAATAAATTCCATTGGACACCGCCAGGGAATAAAAATATTTCGAGGGGTTACCACATAAATTGTGCTTCCTTTGTGATTCAATATGCAAAAATTCTACTAATGGGATATTCCAGGAATTAAAGCGAACAGCAATAACATAAAACGCTTGCGACGCGGCTGAAAACTACGTTAGTGTGTCAATACGGCTATTTGCCCCTTCGTAAGAAATATTAGGACTTGTGGCGCAAACGTAACCATCGAGTAGTGAGGCTGTAGGAGTTCGGAAGCATTTTCCCCATAAGAAATACATGGGCCGATTTTTCCGGTCGAGCGAGCCGTTGCGTCTATGTTGGGCTGCCTAACATCTGCGCGGAACCCTCAACCCCTCACAATATGCTCTTGTGCCCCTCCGCCCCTTGTAACGGTTCTTAAATGACCATGGATAGTTTAAGCGCATTGGGTTTTATGCCGCGCGGATTGGCAACACTACGCACCATTGTTTAAGTAAAAGTCAGCCCCTCATGATATCCTCTTGTGCCCCTCCGCCCCTCAGCCCTTCTCGATATCCTCTTTTAAACAGCTTTAAATAGCAAGATGGTGTTGATGATGCAAAATGAGCTGTTTAAAAGAGGATATCGTGTGGGGTTGGGTGGCTGAGGGGAGGAGGGGCGGAGGTGCACAACAGGATATCGTGAGGTGCTGAGTTGCGGCGGACCACCGGAACTCACCCAGAAAACAGGCCATAAACTTTTTATTACCCTAAAACCTTTTTATTACTATAACTCTGTCAATTATCATAACTTCTTCTTTTCTTTATTTTTCATTAACGTCATTATTTAACGTGGTATATCTCTTGTGTGTATATTTGTGTATTGCGGCGTTATTCTATTGTACGTGTTTCTTGCGCTCTTACAAAAGATGTATTTCCATGAGTAGTTATATTATGCGATTCGTGTCTGCGGAATTTGGTCCAAATTTGGTGAACGCGGCGTAGTTACTTTCAGAGCGTAGACATTTTCTTCTAGGTGAGAACAGAACACAGTGTCTGCCATTTTGCGCGGGACCCTCAGTTCCTCACGATATCCTCCTGTGTCCCTCTACCCCTTCGCCCCTCCACTCCTCCGTCGCACCGCCCCTCAGCCCCTCACGATATCGTCTTTTAAACAGCTTTAAATAGCAAGGCGGTTTTGATGATGCAAAATGAGCTGTTTAAAATAGGATATCGTGAGGGGTTGGGTGGCTGAGGGCTGGAGGGGCGGAGGGGAACAAAAGGATATCGTGAGGTGCTGAGTTGCGGCGGACCAGCGGAACTCGCCCAGAACTTCGATAACAGGCCATACACTTTTTATTACCATAAAACCGTTTTATTACTATAACTCCGTCAACTCATAACTTCTTTTTTTCCTTATTTTTAATTAACGTCATTACTTGAGGTAGTATATCTCTTGTGTGTACATTTGTGTATTGCGGCGTTATTGTATTGTACGTGTTTCTTGCGCTCTTGCAAAGGTGGTATTTCCGTGAGTAGTTACATTACGCGATTCGTGTCTGCGGAATTTGGTCCAAATTCGGTAAACGCGGCGTAGTTACTTTCAGAGGGTAGACAATTTCTTCTAGGTGAGAATAGAACACGGTGTCCGTCATTTTGCGCGGGACCCTCAGCCACTCACGATATCCTCTTGGGTCCCTCTACCCCTCCGCCCCTTACGATATCCTCTTGTGTCCCTCTACCCCTCCGCCCTTACAATATCCTCTTGTGTCCCTCTACCCCTCTGCCCCTCCGTCCCTACGCCCCTCTGACCGTCCGTCCCACCGCCTCTCCGCCCCACCACCCCTCTACCCCTCCACCCCTTCGCCACTCAGCCACTCACGATATCCTCTTTTAAACAGCTTTAAATAGCAAGGCGGTGTTGATTGTGCAAAATGAGCTGTTTAAAAGAAGATATCTTAAGGGCTGGAGGGCTGAGGGGCAGTGGGGTGGAGGGGTTGAGGAGCACAATAAGATATCGTGAGGGGCTAAGGGTTCCGCGTACATGTTAGGCAGCCCAACATACACGCAACGGCTCGCTCGATCGGAGGTAAGACGAGAAATCGGCCCATGTATTTTTTATGGGGAAAATGCCGCCAAACTCCTATAGCCCTACTACTTTGTCGCATCAAAAATTACATCAAGAATAGTGTGCACTGACTTCCACATTAGGTATATAATCTCTGTAAAAAGTAGAAAACGTGTTTCTCTTAAATTATACTAATTTGAATTCAAATATGTACCAATGTGTGTTTAGTTTTTTATTTCAATTTCCCACTCTCTATAACAGATTAACATATGGTAGATATTTATAGACCAAGTACGCAGTTAAACCATCATTTATTTGAGAAGAATGATTTTTTTCTTCGATGGAATGGTTTATTCAATTTTGCGAATAAGCTGCATTTAGCGATGTATAAGTAATTTATGCAAAATACAATAACAAAATCTAGTCGTGCAATGAGTGAGTTTTTTTTAAAGTAACTTTTAACTCACTTGTGATAAAAATTCTGTTGACTCACTCGTGATCAAAATTATTTTCAACTCACTTACGTATAAACATTTGTTTGGCTTGGTAGATTTGCAATGAGTGAGTATTTGTTTTAATTCACTAGTGAGTTAAAAAAATACAAAAATCTACAAATGAGTGAGGTTTTTGCTATTGACTCGTGATAAAAATTCGTTTTTACTCAATCGTGATTAAAATTAAGTTTAACTCACTTACGTAAGAACATTTGTTTGCCTAAGTGGTTTGAGGTTAATATATTACAAAAAAAATATTTAATGCGTGTAGTGAATGCTGTTACATCAGACTTCAGTGAAGTCTAAAGTGCCCAACTTATGGAGCACAGATCACCCAAACGACGTTTTATTAAAAGTAAATGCGGACGGCGTTTTTATTGAAATTTCTCTCATTCACACGTAATTGTGTAGAGGCGGATTCCGGTTGGTAGGAAGAAACGTTAATGCGCATTTTATTATGTAACACACCGTGGGGCACAGTATCGGCATCCATTACCCTAATCGATTTAATCTATTAAAAACTGCCCTGTGGGGGCCTAGAAGGCCGGGGGCATAGCCTTTATTAGTTCTGCACCTATAAACCAACCGCTAATCCCTTTATTCCTTTAATATCAGTTGACGTTTTCATTAGATTAAGTGAACGCGCCACCTTTTGATATTTCCCGGTGCGAATAGAGATCGTTCAGAATAGATTCCGAGAGCCGAAGAACAACAATCGATGTTATTTTTGAACGGCCACGGAAATTGCTTCGAATTTAAGTGCACCTCCTTGATTACCGGGGCATTTTACTCGAATTAAAGCCAACATTTCGGATCGCCGACAACAGGAAGCGCGCAATGAAGAAACTGGGAGCAGAGAAATAATCAAATCTCACGATTACCCCAGAGAGAGATAGACACCCACTGCTTCATTGTTACGGAAGCGCCATTGTAGTAAATATATATACCTTTAATAAAAAAAATATATTTAACCATTAGCAGCGTTCATACAGACACGTGTAATTATAATCGATTATAATTATACTGCCCAATAATTAGTCATTTGTTTGAATAACAATGCCCGATTAATGTTGAAGTTTAATTACTGTTTGTGGGTCATTTGGTTCGTGCGTTTTTACGATTGTAGTTACAAGTGGGGCGATTAGTATTGATAGTTTTATCGTTTCAGGTTTGTTTGGTTTATAGGGTCGTAATCCAACTGAATTGATTCATCACAATGCGGTACTGGGGATGTAATAACGCTGATGAGAATATATAAAAGCTTTCGAGTAATAACCGGAGTTCGATGTTGACGGGAAGGCAAGACATCAATTAATCAATTGTCTCTGCGACGATCGATCTATCGTGCAGACACATTGAAGTTACCTAGTCATTACTAATGTATGGGTGGAAATAGGTGGTGCACTGTTATAATGCACGTAATACACGTAATATATCACACGCAGATGTGAATCGAGATGAGTGCTGTAACAAGGCGCTAATGTATTCAGGATGTGTTATTTAGTTTGCGGCTGATTATTTGGCCATTAAATGAATACAAGTCATAAATCATACGCGAGTCTGACAGTTGCCTTAATGAGATATGGCAAAAAATGATTCACAACGAGACTCGAACTTTGTGCATCATTAAACAAAATCATTTTTAACACAATTTAGGTGATCTGCTGCAATAACGTCATCAACGTCATCACTCAAAAATCGGAATTTTTCAGTTATTTAATCCATAAAGAATGAAAATTAAGTCTACTTTTGACTGGTGGAGTGTTATATTTTAGCTTCCGAAAATGGCCCAGATATTTTCACAGCAATATCATCACAAGTAAAAATAGGGGAGAGCTTTAAACTAAAGAGTGTTTATAGTATACCGGGTGATTCTAGTTTATTATCCGAAAATATGAAAATGACGATTTCAGATAGATAGTCGTACTTTATATCTAAAATTGTATGTTATTGAACTTTGATATTTTCACACTTTGATTAATTTTTCGAATTTATATAACTCATTGGAACTTTTTGCGCTTTTTCTCAGTAATTGTAAAGTTTTGTGTATCGATTGTTTATCTAATAATATTGTTGCATTTTGATACATTTCGTAGCGCAATCAAAATTAACTAATATGCTTCAGTTTCTGAAATAAATGCAATTTAATATTTCGCAAGGCATCTATGAAATGAGTTGTGTAAATTATTTTTCACAAATTGACGGGGAGTAGTTAAACTGTGAGAGTTTCAATTCACCCCTCGTAGAGTTTTCGATTAAATTAATCCGCTGTTTGAATTGGCGTTTTTAGTTCAGTTGCAGCAACTGAGAGGGAGCCGGGGCAGCGCGAGCTATTTTCCGGCGGCCCCTATTGTTGTAATTGATGTATGTACCGTGATTTGTAGTATCAATTCGACCTGTAATTGTCCTCGCGGTGATTATACTGTCAATTAAAACCGCTGATCTCAGATTAAACCGCGAGTAATTATCCTATTGTAATGCTGGAGTGCATTCAGAAACGAAGGTAATAGGCAAATTTTTACTCAAATCCGTTCCAAAACTCCCAGTAAACTATTACCCGATGTATTACCTTACGTTTAGGAACGCTAGGAGGGAGTCCCCATGGACCCAGGGTTTCCCCATGGACCCAGGGTTTCCCCTGGGGTCCCCAGGGACCCAAGACCCAGGGTTTCCTCATCGTCCCTATATATATATATATATATATATATATATATATATATATATATATATATATATATATATATATATATATTGCACTTGTCACTTGTCAAATCAAGGCAAATCCCCCTCTTCTATATTTTACATTAAACCCAGAAACTAATACAGATTCTCCTTCAGCAAAATCAAATGGAGTATAATGAATATGAGCAAAACATGCCACGTGATTTTTCCTTGACTTTACCTCTACCTATCTTCTTTGATTAGAAACGTACTCCTGTAATTGTAATTAAAATACTCACAATGCTGCCGCAATAATCCTATTGTAATTGCTCGCGGTGATTACAACGCCGATTAAAACCGCCAATTGAAACCGCGAATTAATTTAATCGAAATCTCTGCGGGGGGTGAGTAGGAACTCTCACAGCTTAACTACTACAACAATGTTTGAAAACATTCATGAAATTATGCGTTTCTTGTAGACTTTTGGATGCTGAATTCAAATCTAAAATGATCTGTCAAGTACCAATTTTGTGATATTTTATCTCAATTTATTTCGACAGATTTAATTTATATCTCGTACAATTGTTACAATTATTTAATTTATGCGGGAAATTTTACTTTGGGAGTTGGGTGTACTGCGAACAAATCATAAAATATAACCTCACTTTGAAGTGTTAAACACGTCGCCTCATAGTTTTGCTGCATTGGTATTAAGCCTCGTTTACATTTGTTAAGTTTACTGGTGGAAAGTACTTGCCGTCAGTAAACTAACGACGTGTAAACCAGGAAAACGTCTTACTTTCTTGTTTAGTTTCCTTATTGACTGACATTTTTCTGGTTTAAACATCGTAAGTTTACTGGCGGTAAGTACTGTTTGCCAGTAAACTTTCCAAATGTAAACGAGGCTTTAAAAATGGACAAAAAAGCGTCAAACTTGTGTTTGCCAGATAAGTTTTGTTATGTGTGTGGGTAGTTTATTTTCAAGTCTACTACCGTTCGATAACAAAAACATTAAAAACAACGTACTTTCATTACTTTGGTTGTCATGTTGGTGATCAAGACAAAAAGTGGGTATTACATGTGCGCTGCATTACTTGTTATGTTATCTTGCTTGAATGGCTCAAAGCAAACAACAACTGCATGCAATTTACTGTTTAAATTGTTTTTCGGGAGCCTACATGCCATTTAGTAGATAGTTATTTCTGTCTTACCAACACAGAGTGCTATCCAAAAAAAAAAAGAAAAGTAAGATACAACATCTGAAGGTTCCGTCGGCTCTTCGACCGATACCACTTGGCGAACCCTTTTAATTTAATTTAATTTGATCAATTTATTTGTGTATTGAAACGTTATTGTATTGTGCGTGTTTCTTGCGCTCTTGCAAAAGATGTATTTCCGTGAGTAGTTACATTATGCGATTCGTGTCTGCGGAATTTGGTCCAAATTCGGTGAGTGCGGCGTAGTTACTATCAGAGCGTAGACATTTTCTTAAATTGTTTTTCGGGAGCCTACATACCATTTAGTAGATTGTTATTTCTGTCTTACCAACACAGAGTGCTATCCAAAGAAAACGAAAAGTAAGATACAACATCTGAAGGTTCCGTCGGCTCTTCGACCGATAGCACTTGGCGAACCCCTTTAATTTCATTTTATTTGATTAATATAAAATTTGACAGGAACAATTTAAACTTTATCAAAAACGATTTAAAACTCGATAGTTACCGTTTGAAAATGAGAGATAACAACTATTTATCACCCAAACCACCATCTGAGTGGGAAAACTTGCCTAATAGTAATTTAGAAGATTCTGATGTAAGGAAAACGCCAGAATCTACAATTTCTGATCCTATATCCTATAGGTCATCTTGCAAGTCGCAAGACGCAAGTCGTCGCAAGTCGTCTTGCTGAGAGGAGATTTTTGCTGGTTTGCGCAAAAGGAAGATACCAATCAACACAAGCGAATGAAAAAATAGGCAGCAGACCTATTTTTTGTACTTTTTCCTTGATTTTATATATCTTCAAAACTTCAAAATTTTATATTGTTTGTTATCCCATAGTTTAAATAATATGAATTCGCTACTTGAATGGCTGAGTTATAATTTTAGCTTTGTTAGTATACCTCCAAATAAGACAAGATTTGTATTGCTTACGAAAAAATGAAAGTAAGCAGAACAAAAAAAAAACCTTACGTGAGACAATATTTTGATGGCCAAATTTGAAATCAGCTCTACAAAATTAGTAAATAATAGTAAAAAAGTAGTATGTTATCGAAAAATTGTTGTATTGTGTTACTAATTCTCGAAGCACTCTATTTTGACGAGCCTGGCCTGCCGCTGTTATAAAATCTTTATTTCGGCCCTGGAAAGCATTGGTTTGCGGAGAGGCGAGGGTTTAAGTCATAAATTATACCTCTCTGTATCTGTAAAGACCATTGTTATCATAAATATCTGAACAACTTGACTTTTCTACGTCATGGAAGACCATACATTTTGGAACAATACAGACTTTAAACCTGGAAATATCGCAAGCGGTAGAGCGAATTTTACCTGCTCCATGTCGGCACGTGTTAATAAACTACTTTCTAAGTATACATGTTTCTATACGTTTAATAATAATGGTTTAATAATAATAATAATGGTTAATAATAATGGAAAAATATGCGTTCTGATTACTTAGATATTAAAATCCATGGAAGTTACTGTTCTGTTTCTGAAATAAACGATTCAATTGGTTATTGGCCTATTTTAATGTACGCCGATATATCAAGTTAACAACAAACATTTACCCAATTTTTGTTAATTTATTCACGTTTGGGGTTAGAGATTATTGAGATCAAAGGGCGGGCAATAATTTGATCGTGGTTAAAATGTATGCGGTGGTTTTTAGCGAGGCCGCCCTTTGTTGTGTGGCGTTGTCAGGTGGAGTTGTGGCTGGTGTTGAAATATTAAAAATAATATTGTTAATTTGGGGCGGTTGGCGCGGAGTGTATTTGTTTAAAATTGCAATTTTTCTCTTCGCTGATGAAAAGCAGGCGCGAGATGGCCAAGGCCGGTTGTTGTTTTATCGCTGTTAATATTGTGGCCGCGGAAAATGTAAGTTCGCGCCTTAATAAAATGCATGAGGGGGTATTTTTTGCCGGCCTTTGTTCGACCGGATTAATTGTATTCATTTTTCTTGAGGAATTGGATTATCTCGGTGGTGGTGGTTTTTAATGAAAAAAATGAACTTTAATGGGAGCGAGCCCTTTGATACATTTAATTCGCTTTTAAGGGGATGATAATTTCTGGGAGGCCGGGTTTGGGTGGATGTAATAAAGTCCGTCTCAGGTGCGAGGCTGTTTTACTAAGCTCCTAAAGCTGCAGGTGCAATACTCTAATGGCATTACTAGCTGCTGGAGCAGGTCCTCATTACTAAAGTACCTTTGCCCTATCACTATATTCCTCCTCCGACGCCTGACAGAATTTTCTGCTCGCTATAATTCCGCCACGCGCATCGCTCCATAATAATGATAAATTAAATTACAACGGTTCACAAACTTCACGCACACAATATTTCATTAGCGGCGTAAAAAGACATCCGCACAGAAGTACTTTACAATGATTAAACCAACGTAACTTATAATGACCTAATATAAACATTCTTTGGGAAAGTTACGCCGGATAATTAAAGCGAAATTATTCCCATACGCATTAATATCAGTGCTCCCGCTACCTTCGGATTTTACGATTGCCTCGCACAAAGGACGAAACAATTCAAGATAAATGGCTCGGAATCCCCCTTTTACAGCCCTAATGTAGCACAAATCAATTTTTTCCATGGCGCGCAGTCCAATCCGCAAACAATAACGCCAAATGCCCGTTTCTCATTATCGCAAACATCAAACAGCAGCAATGGAAAGCAAAGTCGTTTTTCAAACGGCATAATCCACCAATATGATTGTAATATCCAGGATCTCCTCTTGCGGAAGCGTGCGGATTATTTCTGCATTCATCCAGCGACTGCGAGCGTCTTTGACGCGAAATATTTGGACGCCCATTACTTTGAAGTAGAACAGTCTGCCGGTTCAATTCGGGCCTGCGACAAGTCTTTTAATTGCGCTCTCATGCGGATAGGGTGAGTCCGGATGTCTTTATCGCGAGAGTGGAGAGTGTTTTTTGGTCCGCTAATTAATGGCGCCGGCTCCTTTCATCAGGCTTTTTTCCCTCGGCCGGCACACATTGGATCATTGCGGATTGTGATTAGCGGGGACACGTAATTGTCTGCGCCCCGCAGTGACGAAGAGTTCCCGGTTAAGGCCAAATCGATACTTGATGTATCCTCGAAGCGGCGACTGCAGGACCTCGCCACTTTCCAACTACACAGATTAAAATCGCCGAAACAAAACCGAAATTCCGAACTTCCGCAACTCCCCCGGCTGGCGAATAGATCACTTAATTAACTCGCAGCATCGCATCACGCAAATAAAAACGGACGTTTTTGTGGAATAGTGCCGCTCACAACGGGCTGCCATTTACTCAACCCCTGCGTGTAAGCCACCATCGTTTAAACTGGATGTGCACCAGCTGCAGTTGGGCAAGGCCACAATCATAATGCGGTGTCCGGTCGCGACATGGCCTGATGATGATGATGACGAACATTAACTCGCCCTGTCTTTACAAACTGTGCAAGACAACCCCAGCATAATCCTGATAAAAATACCAGACGACATAATCCCAAAACAAAAAGCATTTCCACGAAAGCACAACAGCAAAACAAATAAAAAGCGCTTGTGCTGAAGTATACACAAAAAGTATGTACACCAAACTACAACAACAACAAACAACAAAATAATCCTGGATTTATTAAATTACCAATTGATAATAACTCGTTTTTATTAGTTTAGTTCTCGGAGCGGATTCGACAAATCCTCCGGGATTTGGCAGTGTAACCCGTCGCGGGTATTGTCTGGTTTAATTGTTAATTAGCCCAGTTCTTATCGGGTGCAACTAAAGCTTTTATTGCCCGAGAAATTGCGTTATAGGTAAAGGGCGCACGATTCCGGAGACAAGGGTTCGGCTGTTCCGGAAATAAAGAGTGCAGTTAGCAACGTGTGCAGGCGCGACTCTGCCACTGCAATTGCTCGAGGTGCAGCACAGAGATCTAATATTGCACTGTGACTAGGTTTCGAAAACTAGAACTCTGGTAATTTCATTACTGTGCATCCAACTGCACTGCAGCTCCCTGCAAACACCCTTGATTTTACACGACAACATCGACGCCATGTGCAAAGATAATCAACAGTTACAATTTCATAATCATGTACGACAACACCAACGTACAAAGAATATTGTGGATTGCCGTATAAATTGGACTCATGCTCTTCAGTAGATTGAGACCAACGCCTCAGACGTGAAATGAGGCAAACATCTCACACGTGAAATCAGGCAAACACCTCAGACATGAAATGAGGCAAAACACATCAGACGTGAAATGAGGCAAAACGCCTCAGACGTGAAATGAGCTTACCGTGATGAACCTGATGAACGTGATGAACCAATGAACCCCAGACGTGAAATGAGCGAAAACACCTCTAGTACTCTAGACTCATGCTCTTCATCAGTCTGGGGCAAACAACTCAGACGTGTGCGCTGTATTGTGCGTCAATTGCACCTGAAGATGCTTCCTCTAATTATTCGTAAACACGAAGGTCGCACTAAACGCCTTTGTTTACTGTCAGGAATAAGTTATTGGTATTTGGTATTTATCGGTTACTTGGGGTTGATTGAATTCACTATCTTCCGCCAATTTGAATCTAGTGCGGGAATTGATTTCACAACAACAGGTGTGTGAGCGAAGTGCGCTGTATTGTGCGTCAATTACACCTGAGGATGCTTCCTCTAAATATTTGCAAAAACGAAGGTCGTCTAAACGCCTTTGTTTACTGTCAGGAATAAGTAATTGGTATTTGGTATTTATAGGTTACTTGGGGTTGATTGAATACACTATCTTCTGTCAATTTCAATCTAGTGCGGGAATTGATTTCACAACAACGGGTGTGTGAGCGAAGTGCGCTGTATTGTGCGTCAATTACACCTGAGGATGCTTCCTCTAATTATTTGCAAACACGAAGGTCGCTCTAAACGCCTTTGTTTACTGTCAGGAATAAGTAATTGGTATTTGGTATTGATAGGTTACTTGGGATTGATTGAATACACTATCTTCCGTCAGTTTGAATTCAGTGCGGAAATTGATTTCACAACTGGTGTGTGGGCGAAGTGCACTGCATTGTGCTTCAATTACACCTGAGGATGCTTCTTCTAATTATTCGTAACCACGAAGGTCACCCTATACGCCTTTGTTTACTGACAAAAATAGGTAATTGGTGTTTTTTCTTTATAGGTAACTTGTTTTATGGAATTAAAGGAATACACATTCCTGTGAATTTATAATGAGACTGGTTTAACAAATTTACATTATAGGTAATATTAAAATTTTAAGTTACTCTGTACCTAGAGTTGTACTTTTTTTGATTTATTCAATTTTACATTTTACTTCGCGTTTTTACAACGTTATACAATCGTTAATTTTAATATTAACCGACGTAAGTTTACATTCTCCAACAGGCGGAAATGAACGATATAGTTTTGAAATTTAATATACATACTCGTGAGTACTCTAGAATGGAATATCCGTCGAGTTTCCCGTCCCCCTGTGGGCGCTTTATCTGTTAATATAGGAAAAACACCCCCCAAACGACGAACATGTGTAATTATTCGCAATTATCTCGTTATCGGTGAATAAATCTGAATCAATTTTAGAGTATTTAAGAGTAAGTAGACCAAATTTCAAAACTGTATAATTTATTTCAAACCAAGTCTTATTTGACTGGACAACGAAGCATGTACATTTTGAATTTAATATGTTAATACATCGAAAATGTTTATGTTGCGCCTCAAAAGTGTAAATTTTTATTTTCGCATGAACTCGTTAAAATTACAAATTATCGATATAAGAATAAGTTATTAATAATAACTTATGTCACTTAAAATGTTTATGTTTCATCTGCAAAGTGTAGATTTTTACTTTCGCTTGAACTGATCTAATCTAATAAATGTTTGTTTATGGTCAGTGACCAAGTATCGAAGTGTGGCGTGGCAAGGGTTGCTAAAGCCGGTCTGGCGTCCAAACCCTCCGCATTAAACACAGTGTTTTATTAAAAAGCTGTTTGTCGTGGGCGGCGATACGAATCTAAATCCGGCTTGTAATTATTAATTAATAAAGGGTTCTGCGAGTGTTCAGGATATAATTTGTTTGGAAATTTGCGGAATTTATTTATTGGTGTGTGCGAATTGCGCTTGAAGTTGGCGTGCGTTTTTCACTTTTCAGCCGCAGTGTGCACGGGATAATTAGCGTAAAATATACTCGTAATTAGAAGCGGGGGCGCTTTTGGTTTTTCCCTGAGGTGGGCGTTCGTGGAGATTGGCGATATTGTTATTAGAAGCTGTTATCTGTAATGATATAGCCGCGGATCACGCACGCGGGGTTGTACTTTTCAATGGCTGATTCAGATTACAGCGGCTGATATCGCCTGCAATTGAATTGTTTCGGGAATGAGCGGGTACTAAAGGCACTCTATATATATTCCTGGACTTTGGAGGAATAAAGGGAAGTAATATTGTATAGGGCGGATTTTCTTATGCCTATCTCGTATTCAGGCAAAGTGTTGCTTTCTATACGCGAATTTAGGGGGACCGCAAACCTACTTACCAATATATCGTATATTGGCATCGATACGTCTGGAGTTGTTCGGTATTAATACTCACTAGCGGTGAAATGCCGTATCCAATTGAGAGCCATAACCTGAACGTAACTAAAAGATCAAATGATTTGGAATTAGGATTTGTGGGAGGACTTAATTAGAATGGAGTGCACGGGATTGCCTACTGATTAACCGTAGCCCCATCAAGAACACCATTAAACTAGGTATTGGACCGACTTGGAATGTTTCGTGCCTAGATTTGATCACTGGGGCCAATTAGGCAGGACGCCAATTAAACCGAGCCAAAGCGTTCGCAGTGAATGCGAAAAATGAGCGCCCACAATTCCATTGCATCGCTTATCGGCACTTTAAAACGTCGCAAAACTTTTCGCATCCCAGTTTCTAAATAAATAATGATCCCGCGGACAAAACACATTTGTACGCCGCTACGAATGCGTATTATTATTTTGCGTGGCTGCGCTTATCGCCGTCCACACATAGCGGCATAAAAGGACTTTTCAATTTGCAAGAATTACGTCCGCGCCAGAGCGAAAATAATAACCGCCAGATACCATCTGCAGCTTATTAAAGAAGAACATTCCGGTATTTATTCCCCTTATCGGCCGCTCTAAATTAATTTTTCATCTTCCTCTCGCCGGGGAATCCCTCAAGTTTACTGCGGACGAGCAATTCAAATTTACATATCCGAGGAGTAAATAAATTGCCAAGTGCACCGCGCGAAAGAAACCCGCCACAGTTTAATTTCCTACGAATTATTGTTGCGCAAATATCATACAGCTACAGCCACGGCTTTACTGAGCCAGTAAGGAGTCCTGATAATGGAAACTTGGCTTTATAATTATGTGTGTAGTGCGAAACTGCAGTTGGGTAAATAGAGATGGCATTAAACTCAAGCGCAAAGTAAATTAGGACACACATTTTATCATTCCTCTTGTTTCACCTCTTGTAAACGTAACTGTTATCTACGTCTCGGCCATTACCTTAAATCTATATTTTATTTGCGACTTGTAACGCCCCCCAGTATCATTTGTATTTACACAATAAAGTGACTAATATTTAAAACAAATACGAATACAACAAAATTATTAAACTGATTCATTTACAAATATTTTGTGAATTTTGTGATTTCACAATAACAGGTGTGTGAGCGAAGTGCGCTGTATTGTGCGTCAATTACACGTGAGGATGCTTCCTCTAATTATTTGTAACCACGATGGTCGCACTAAACGCCTTTGTTTACTGTCAGGAATAAGTAATTGGTATTTGGTATTTATAGGTTACTTGGGGTTGATTGATTTCACAACAGCTGGAGTGTGGGTGAAGTGCGCTGTATTGTGCGTCAATTTCACGTGAGGGGAGCAGAAATATGAAATTCTAAGAGCATATATAAACGTAAGCCACAGACAACCGAGATCAGTAAGAAGTCGCAGTGGTCCACGGGCAACGCACACGACATTTGCTGTTACATTGGCTTTATTTCCGCCTGGATTTACTGGATAGTTTTACTTCCGACCTCTATTCCGCGCGAACTATAGCTCTTGTGGCAAACCGTGTAATATAAATTTTGTTCAAAATTTTATTCCCATCAACTTTACCTGATATTAAAAATTTTCAGGCGGTGCACCGTTAACGAGACAATTGCAAAAAATAACACAACTTCACCGTTTGTTTTTTTTTTCAATAGTAACAGATAAAGCCCCCATATGGGGAAGGTAAACTGGACGGATATTTGATCCTAGAGTACTCACGAGTATGTGCACCAAATTTCAAAACTATGTAATTTCTTTCCGCCTGGATTTACTGGATAATTTTACTTCCGACCTCTATACCGCGTGAACTATAGCTTTTGTGGCAAACCGTGTAATATATATTTTCTTCAAAATTCTATTCCCATCAACTTTACTCGATATAAAAATTGACTACAGGGCACCGTCAGTTAAGGCGAAATAATTGCGAAAAATAACAAAAGTTCACCGTTAAAGGGGTGTTTTCTTCAATATTAAGGGATGAAGCCCCAACGGGATAAGGGAAACTCGACGAATATTTGAATCTAAAGTGCTCAAGAGTATTTATACCAAATTTCAAAACTATATAATTAGTTTCCGCCAAAACGGCAAAAATAACCGGACTACGTAGTATCGTTAATTTGTAATTTTAGTGAGTAATACTTTAGTGAGTATAAATAGCAATATTGTTGGAATAAATTAATGCAGTAATATTACGTAACAACAAGTAAGCAACGTAATCAAAGTTTATTAAATACATTTGCTGTGGCAAACATCCACACAGAACTTGCGAATATTTCACATGCACAAGGAAATCCGGTGGTGGTCAAAGCAAGTATAACGCAGCTTTGATTACATGCAGATCAAAGTAGATGGCTATTTTAATTAATCTCAGATCTAATGGTGTTACTGTTTTACTCGCGTCATAAGAAAAATCAGGCCCGAACAAAGCGCCTTTGTAACATGATACGGAAATAATGGTACGTACGTATGAAATTGTTCTTTTGAATTTAATTAAGGCGAAATTACGTATTGTAAATTCTAGGATTGGCATTGTGAGAACGAAATAAGTTCTCAACGTCTAAAGTAAGATGGATCTGAGTTTTGTTTTGCGGAATTTCATCTTGAAATAAAATATCTCGTATGATAAAATGTTAGTGAGGTTACATATTTTATTAAATTCGCGTGCATCTCAAAAGTTTTCGCGGCAAGTTTCGGAGTTGTTGCAAGACGCGAGCGGCCCCAAGGAGTTGATAATGTATTGATGGAATGGCGCAGTTTTCCCCGCGAATATCAGTTAACAATCGAATTACCGCGCTCCGTGTGGCGCTAATCCTTAAATTATTAATTAAAATCGTTAATAATTAATATCGTAATAATATTATGCAAATTAAACATTTATGCCATACAAATTCGTTCCCCGCTTCGAACTTAATTCATAATTAATAAATAATATTTGCGAGCAGCTGTTTCGATTTATAGAGCGACGTGTATGAATAATAACTCATTTCGGTACAATAAGCCGGCGCAAATTAACAAATTTCAAGTGGTTACTGGAGTGTAAACTTAAGTAATGGCATGTTTTCAGAAACCGCCCGTTGTTTATAAAAGTAGCATAGTTTTTAATTCAGATCAAAGGATTAAAATTTGTAACTCAATCGGGTGGGAAATAAACGTGGGGGCGAAAGAAAACTCTCAGCCGTAATATTAATCAAGCCATACTCCAATAAATTCTGGCCGCTTGCAAATTTCGCGTTATCTCCGTGTGGGTTACCGGATTCAGCCACGTTTTAACACTTATTAAAATTACTTTTAGTACCGTCGTACCACTTGGATAAATCGGCTCCCGGCGTCTCCTCCATAATTACAAAACGTGAGAAATCCAAGCATTTTAAGTTTAATCTGCAATTACCGCGGAACGCGATTGTTTTCTGCCCACCCCCACCATATATACCCCACACAGTCCACTGATCCAATTAAACCCTCCCAATTTTTAATTCGCGGAATTTTAATACCGCCTAATGAAAATCGCTCACCACCCACGCCGCCCTCCACTCGTTAATTAAATATTTATAAAGGCGCCGATAAGTGCAGCGGCGCTTGTGCGTGAAACGAAGCGTGACGATGAGCGATCGCCGGGTGCGCGGGGAAGTCGGGGGCGGGGGCCCGGGAGGGAATTTTGAGTTTCCAGGGGGGGCGGAGGTGAATAATGCAGCATATTGATCCTATATCGTCACGTTTCCCCGAGGCGCGTGAGTGATGAAAGAGCACACCTTGGGTCATTAGGATGCGACCAAATCACAAGAAACCTCTAATGTCTCTCGAAAAGAACAAACTCCGAGATAAAAAGTTGCGAAGGCGAGAATCCCAGAC
Organism: Othius punctulatus; assembly: GCA_951805005.1. Taxonomy (NCBI): domain Eukaryota; kingdom Metazoa; phylum Arthropoda; class Insecta; order Coleoptera; family Staphylinidae; genus Othius; species Othius punctulatus. The sequence goes on from OX638147.1 coordinate 26,509,896, forward strand.
GCCCGCTAGTTTCGTATACACTAGCAATTAGAAACAAAATACTTGTTTTACAGTACTTCCGTTTATATTTGAAATATATTTAATAGATTGTTCTGTAAAAAAACTTCTTACTGTGCAAATTATCTACAGTAGTCCAGCTGAGTGAGCCGCTGTGTGTATATTGGGCGTCCTAATATCTGCACGCGACCCTCAGCCCCTCACGATATCCTCTATGACCCCTCCGCCCCTCCACCCCTCCGCCCCTCCGCCCTCAGCCCATCGTGATATCCTCTTTTAAACAGCTTTAAATAGCACGGTGGTGTTGATGATGCAAAATGAGCTATTTAAAGAAGGATATCACGAGGAGCTGAGGGGCGGAGGGGCAAAAGAAAATATCGTGAGGGGCTGAGGGGCAAAAGAGGATATCGTGAGGGGCTGAGGGTCCTGCGCTGCGCTGATGTTAACCAGCCTAACATACACGCAGCGGCTCGCCTGACCGGAAGCCAGTAGCGAAAAATCGGCCCATGTAATCCTTATGGGGAAAATGCCGCCGAACTCCTATAGCCCCACTACTTATACACCACGGTTGTGTACACTATTTTCAGCCTTGCATCATGAATCAGCCGCGCGGCTAAAAAAACTGTAAGTTCACAACCTTGGTGCATAATATACTATTTCGGCAAAAATATAAAGCTACTCAACATTCTTCAATCATCAATGAATTCACGAAGAGGCATAACATCAAAGTAATGGACTAGAAAGGGGATTGAAATCAATCATCTTAATTTGTATAATCTACAAACGAGCAATATCGGTCCACAGATGGCTGCATGGCAACGTCCCGAGGGTTCAGAATCATTGTCAATTACCTGTTATTTGCAATCATCTCTTACTCATGCTCAGTTCAACTGCAAACTTGTCCAGATAAATTGGATGCAATGGGCGATCGTTCTTGGCGCCTCGCTGCACCCTCACGTATTTATCCGTGCTGTGCTCGGTGCAGCTCCCTACGTCTCTAGATTGTCAAGTGAATTCATACGGTGAAAATGGTGTACTGCCACTGCAAACTCAAGTACAATATTCTCGCCCTGTCCACACCAATTGACAACTCTTCGAATTTACTTTTACGTCCCCACGTACAAAAAAACAACAAACCTCTCCTTTCCAATTTTTAATTCTAATCCTAAGAAAGAAGAGTCAAATCTTAAGTATGCCTTTTTCAAAATAAATTATAATATACAGGGTATCACTAAATTGCTTGACTAAACAAACCACCTGAATTGCTTTCCCGGACGTGACGTATGGAACAATATGGTAAAAAGGGCTCATATTAAATATAAATAACTAAATTTTAAGTACATATTTTCATAACTTTTGAAACCTAAATCTAGTTTGAATTCAGGACATTTGATAATTTTAAAATTCGCGTGTATTTTTTTTAAGTAAGCTTTTATCAACGCATGTTTGTAGTACTCCAGTAAAAATCTTAATAAGAAAACTTATTTGCTAAGTAACACTCCTATATATCCTATATTTTCGAAACAAACGCGATTAAAAAAATACATTTTCATTTTTTATTTTGCTTTTCTTAGCACGCTTCTAGATTTATGCCACGAAGTTGTGCGGCCCCTTGTATACTATAGAAATTTAACAAATGTGGCTAAACAAACATCTTCAATATTAGTAATAAAATTTGTGTAAATAATCTCCTCCCATATTAATTAGGCTTAATGTAATTGATCAGCCATTTATACCTTAATTGAGTGTAATAATGTGTGAACGGTTATTGGCTTTCAACTATATATAAGCTGCGTTTAGGTATATATAGGTGATACATTAATAAGGTGAAATTCTATAGCGAAAGACTATCAGCCATATTTTCCATACTTAGTATGATATTGGAGCGGTCCGGCGTTAAAGTTTAAATCGTTTCAGAAAGTTCAACTTGCTGCATATTAAAATATTAAAATTATCCAACAGCCATGGGATAGGAATATTGCATATAATGCCCCTTACATCATCAATGTAACTAAGTTTGTGCAATAACGTTATTATAATATAATTTTAACATAAAAAATTGATGTAGAGTATTGCGGAGTACTACATTTTTGCTAAAATTATTATGATGCTGTGATTTTATATTAGAATTTAAAAAAAAAATGTGCTCAAGCAATTGATCGCATAAGAAGGACCGTTCGAGGGAAGATATTATCACTAAAAAGAAAACATAATGTCGACAACATCGCAGAGGATAATATGGTTACCTCTAAAAGAACTGTAACTGTCGCTGCAATTGATTATCTGAAAGATTGTGACAATGAAAACGCCGACGTAGTTCATATAATTTCATCAATAAAAACCGGCAAAATCAGTGGACTTTATCGTGTCATGACTGATGTTAATAAGGAGGTAGATAAATACAACAATTTTGTTATGTCAGAGCTGAAGAATGTTCGAATGCGAAATGAAAAATCTCGATGGCAGAAGTATGATAATGCGGTGATCAATTTAAATAAACATTTGATAAATTATAAGTCATTCTAATCTCAAAACTACCAATTAAGTATCATAAACATATCTAGAACAAACTTGCAAAAGCGTTTAATTTAAAAATACTTCAAGTATTTTAATCTCCTCTTTCTAGCTTTGACAGCAGAAAACTCGGAAATCACTTGCGCTCTTGTAAGAGAGGCATTTCCGTGAGTAGTTACATTACGCGATTCGTGTCTGCGGAATTTGGTTCCAATTCGGTGAACCAATTAATACCCCAATTTAAATAAACATTTGATAAATTATTAGTCATTCAAATCACAAAACTATCAATTAAGTATCATAAACATATCTAGAAGAAACTTGCAAAAGCATTTAATTCAAAAATATTTCAAGTATTATAATCTCCTCTTTCTAGCTTTGACAGCAGGAAATAACATTATCAAAATTAATACTTGGTGTTGCCTCGTGTTCGATTGTTAACATTGCTCATTGTTGACCGTAAGTAGTGTTTTATAAATCTTGCATTAATAATGCCCCCTCCATTGCGAATTAACTGATTATCAGCTCCTCCTTTTATTAATTAATTAATTAAGGACCAATCACGTGGTGTGAAGTGCCTGAGGGGCTATCAGCACATTAGGCCGCGGAGCGAGTGGAGGTTCCCTTCTAAGCAGCGTCGAGGGCCAGGCTCTCGATATCGGTGAGGGGTTGGGGGGGGGGGGGGGGGGGGGGTTAAAAAAAGGCTCCACGTAATCTTAACCTCACTACTACTTCGTGACAAAGGGGCTCCACCTTATCTGCGTGGGTTGACGGGAGAGAGTCAGCAAAGTTCAGAAATTACGAACTGTCGCAACGGCTGACCATCTAACGCCCACACCACCAGATTTATATCTCGCAATGAGAACAAATAAGTTAAATTTTGAAAAGAATGCGCGATTGGGAAAACGTAGGGCATAAAAAAATAACAGATGTGAGTTTTGTGGTTGTAAAATATCTGCGTTTATTCAAACACAAAAAGATGGTACACCGTGTCCGCGCTCCCTGAAAGAAAATACCTCCACTCGTAGATTTATCGCGCCGCGTTCACCGAATTCGGCCGCATTCCGCTCTTATTACAAAAACGCAAAACACGTACGGCACACAAGTTTACACAAAAGAAAACGAAATAACAAAAAAAATTAAAGACGATAAAGGAAAAAAGTATGGATCTGGCCTGCTCTTCCAGCGCAGCCTCCGCGTGGCCAGCTCTCAGGAACTCTACTGCCGGCAATCTTCGCGATGCCGCCGCTAGCCTGCGGTCTTAAAAAAAAACTCTGGCGGGGTGGAAATCGCCCCTAGCCGAGAAACTGACTCACTGGGTTGTATCAGCTCCTACCCAAAAAAACTCTCTGGTGTTTGAGGGTGTATAGTCGATTATTGCTGCTCTCTCTTGCCTTTTGCCGGTGTCGTCAATCCCTCATAGGGAGGTTATTGGAGGACACATTTGAAATCAAGGAAACCGGTTGGCGATAAGCCTAAAGAAAAAACGTGTACCACCGGACACTTTTACACTCGAAGAGAGTCAGCTTCGTTCTGCCTTCATCCCAGCGCCTCGTGGTCGGATCATAATTGTACAAAGCCCGGAAATGCGTGTACGCTTAAAAAAACGTGTGCGTAGCGGTTGCTTACGTTGACGGTCTGTGAGCGCAATTAAAAATTAAAGGCAGATTTCGCCGTAGTCAAAACCGACCCGTTACAACATAAATGTGGTTGTTACTCAAGTATATAAATAATAAGCATTAATAATAAACATTGAAGTGCAGAAGTAAAAGCGTAATGAAGTTTTATTCTGTGTTAGCGCTTTGTAAATTAAATTTGCGCCGTGTCCCAAAAATAAGTACGGTAAGTTTTGACGAAATTGTGTTGACTTCTGGGCGAAGTTCTGCGGTAATTTAAGGTGACTGTCATCGGGCGTGACAGCGTTTCCCCTAATGCGGAACGAAGCATTGACAAAAACGGCCACATTAAATAATACAGTCGTTTGGGTCGGGCGTAAGCGCAACGTAATAAGGTGCCGAAAGCCGGCGCGCATTCTCCGGGCTCGCTATAAGTGAATATCTGCTGTATTAAAATGCAGCATGAATATGTTAATGGGCGGTCGCGCGCATAAAAATGAAGGAATGAAATGTAAAACACGTGTAGCCCGGCGCCTCCACCCGGCGTAAAATTTAATGATTTCGCAATCTCTTGCGAGCGTTTAAAGCGGGGCGATTAAAATACATACACATTAATACACAAAGTGTTATAAAGCGCGAGCGAGGATGGCATTAATTCCGCTCGATCGGGCGAAATAAAATAAACCGTCGCTTGCTTGCAGGTGATAAAATTATATATGTAGACGCTGTTGTAACATTATTGTAGTTTGAATATACGAATTTATATTTATGGTATGCTTCATGGGAATCGAATATAAATCCCGGCTGGGTTTGAATTATATATAGTTGTTATTGTTCGATGGAGTTCGTGGCTTTAAATTAAAATAGAATATTAAAATCCTCGTTTATTACTTATTCATATTTACCAGGGGAGAATTCTACATTTGCATTAATAAAGTTGCGAAGCGAGCGGCGCCGCAAAAAAAGGAGTGACAACCAAAATATCCGTCACGGTGCCTGCGGTCCCCTTTGACTGCTGAAAAAGTCGTCCCTTCAGCGCCGACAATAAAATAATTATACCTCACGTGAAATTGTTTAAACGGAAACGTCGGTTTTATGGTATTTTTCGTCTATATATTTACAGCGAGCTTTCCGGTACGTCATGGCGATTATTGTTCCATATTTCAGGCGGGGCAAAAACAAATGCGGCCGCTGAAAGTGTTTTATTAAAAACTAGTGGCTTCACAAGTGTCGTTATTGTTTGCGCGCAGCGCGGACAAAGGGGAAGGACATATTCGCCGCGCAGGACATTCAAATTGCACCCGCCAGGATAATAAATGTGCTGCCGTTAATAACGCGCACTTCGCGGCCTGATTTGCGCCCGTGTATCGGGTTAATTTTATGATTCCATAAGTCACCCATTCTTTTGTCTCCCCCAAACTGGATCAATAATTTTTAATGGATTTCTTACGCGGAGTTTTCACGACAGATTAGTGCAACCGCCGCACGTGTACTAAACCAGCGTCCAACTTCCGGCCTGCCATTATCCATTTATTAGAAGGAAATAAATTCAGGACCTCCTGTTCTTTCATTACACAAAGTGAGTGGACCGATATCCACACGTTTTTACTCACAATCCGACTCGTATCAGCGCTGGCTTACGCAATGAATTATTCAACAACAACTTATTGAGATTACTAAATACTCAAACATAAGCATGCCGCCTTCTTCTGCCAGTCTCACTTGATTTGTTGCTTAAGCACACATTTACAAACCTCTTAGACTACCACGGGGCACTAATCTAAAAGCATACAATGTATCCGAAACCACAACAGACGAACACATGTAATTTCCCTTTGTAATCCGCTTAATTTTTCCAAGATAAATCCGAAAATAAGCTGGCGCACGGCGGTTTTCCATGTGGTCGAAATATGCTGGCCGTAAATCCCCGGCGCGCTGCCGGCTTATGTAACATTAGCAATTAAGGGTTGGTAGGGAGGGTAAAAAATAAAATAAAAAACGGCGGGGGGGCTTGTCTCCGGGAATGCGACGAGGGCTCGGATGCCCCAAACAAACAGTTCACCTGTTATCCGGCGGCGTTAATAGCCCCCCTCCCGTGGAACAGACTAATTAGATTCATTTGCGCCGTTATTGTTTCGCGGAATCCCCCTCCCTTTCAAATCCTTTACGTCTGATAGATTTTTATACAATGCCAATTTAATCAGGTTATTTATACTTCGTGTGAACTACGTGGCATAGAAATTTATTGCATCACTGTTGAATTGTTTACTGGTAACAGGGGAGAAATACGAAGAATATAAAAAAAAATATAAAAAATATAAAAAGAAGGTAAAGCAGATAATACTCAAGAACAAACAGAAGCAATGGGAAGAATTTTGAGACAAACTCCAAAGAAATAGGACGGAAAACTAAAAACTATTCTACAGCGTAATCAAAAAGGACAGACAAGACAACGAAGCAATAGAAAGGGTCATAAAAAGCAAAAACGGGGATGTACTAAGGGAAGAAAAAGAAATAGCAGAAAGATGAAAGAAATACTTTGAATAACTATTGAGAACCACAGAAGATGAAGTCGAGGAGAACAAAGAGACAGATTGAACAGAAGCAGATAAAGAAGAGGGAACAGATGAAACAGAAGAAGAAGCGAAAACAGCAATAAAGGAACTGAAAACCGGAAAAGCGGCAGGAAGTGACAGAATCACCAGTGAAGTGATCAAACATATGAGCACAAAAGGAGAAGATAAGCTGACAACAATAAAACTTGAACAAGTAGAGACATACAAATACCTGGGAGAAGAACTGAATGCAGACGGAAATGAAGAAACGGAAATAACAGCAGAATAAGAAAAACTCAAAAAACTATACCAGGCAATCAAAAACATAATCATAAACAAAAAATAAAAATGTAAATAAACAAAGATAAAAGTGTACAAAACAATATACCGACCAATACTAATATGGGGATGCAAAACGTGGAAGCTGGACAGAATGGGAAAAAATAAAATACAAGCAAGCGAAATGAAAATACCGAGAAGAATCAAAGTAGTAACGAAAATAGACAACATAAGAAGCACAAAAATAAGAGAAGAATTAGACATACATCAATACATGGTAAAACGATTGCTCGGATGTTGGGGACATATGCAAAGAATGGACAACCAAAGAATAGTAAAAAAAGTGTGGGAAGCAAAGCGAAATAAAAAGAAAAGGAAATGATTACCGAGAAAGACATGGGATGACAGAATAAAATCATCATAATAGAAGCAAGAGGGAAAACATGGATAGAAGCGAAAGAACTAGCGAAGTTCAGGACAAAATGGAAGAACTTCATGATCGAAAAACAGTTTCAGAAGAAGAAAAGGAGAAAAGAAAACAACACACGTAAACCATTGTGGTTCCACCAAAATTCCACCAAGCGAAATGAAAGTACTAAGAAGAAACAAAGGACTAACGAAAATAGACAAAATAAGAAGCACAAAAATAAGAAAGGAAATAGACATAGAGCCAAGACAACAATACATTGAAAAATGACAGCTCGGATGGTGGGGACATATGCAAAGAATGGACAACCAAAGAATAGTGAAAAATGTGTGGGAAGCAAAGCCAAACAAACAGAAAAGGAAAGGAAGACCGACAAAGACATGGGATGACAGAATAAAATCAATAATAGAAGCAAGAGGGAAAACATGGAAAGAAGCGAAAGAATTAGCGAAGGTCAGGACAAAATGGAAGAACTTCATGATCGAAAAACAGTAACGGAAGAAGAAAATATGACAATGATGGAATGAAAACAATAATAGAAGAAAGAGGGAAAACATGGAAAGAAGAAAAATTAGGCAGACATTCTAATTTTGAAGAATTATAATCTAATTATTGAAAATTTACATTACAAACTTCAGCACATTTCCAAATTAGGCAGTTTCAAATTTAAAAATATTTCTGCGATTCAATTCTTTTGTAGCATACCAATTTAGATTTCTTAATAAAACTTTCACATTGTAATCTTAAATCAATTCTTATATATAGAATATGTTTATTTTAATAATTCAACGATATACATTATAAGTAGTACATACTAGATTATATAGGTGGTTTGATTATTATTAAAAGGGTTATCGGCCGAAGCCTTTCTGCCCATCAATTCTTATTTATGAAGGGTAATAAAATTTAGAAAATTCATGCCAAACGTACAAATATTTCTGCAAAATTTGGAAATTTTAGTAAGTTTGGAGCTACGAAATTTGGAATTATTCGATTTTCGAATAATAAGTTTCGAAGGATTGTTTTCAATAATTAGAATATATCTCTCACATTTCCTAGCATTTGTAGCATGCATACTTTTGTCGAAAATATTTAAAAATACACGTTATTGGAAAATGAAGAAAATTTTCCCTAAGTTTAAGAGGATTGGTAATGGTATGAAGAAAATTCTTGATAAACTTTAAAATAATTCTCCAAAAATTAAGAAAATTAAATTTAAGTTCTTAAGTTCTTAAGTTTGGAAAGGCTCTCTGCAATACTTAGAATTATAATTTCAAATATCATCGAAAATTGCACCTTTTTTATAAATTTATTAGCAGAAAACAGGCAAAAAGTATGTTCTTCACACAAGTGTTTGAACTCGTTTAAACTAGTACAGTACTGTACGGTACAGTAGGCGCAAATTTTTGACTTCTGCGTGACCGACAGTTTTCCTAAAAACATGAAATATACAAAATATGCATTATATAATTTTTGGGAAATTTCAGTAATTTAATTAATTTTGCCCGATTAATATTTTTTTGTGTGTGCCAAGTCCTTCAAATACCGTTTAATTTTATCATCGTAATAAATTGTGGCTTAACTATTCAATTACTTAATCTTATGAAATATACAAACTATGAGCTGCGAAATTTTGAATTATTCGATATTCGAATTATAAGTTTCGAAGGATTGTCTTCAATAATTAGAATACTTCTCTCACATTTTGCAGCATGATTGATACTTTGTTGCAATTATTTGAAAAACACATTCCTAAACAATGAAGAAAATTTACCCTAAATTTAAGAGGATTGGTAATGGTATGAAGAAAATTCAGGATAAACTTAAAAATATTTATCCAAAATTAAGAATTCTTCTGTCTAATTTTAAAATGTTCTCAAGTTAGGAAAGGCTATTTGCAATAATTGTAATAATCCTTTCAGAAGTTCATGAAAATTGTGCCATTTTTATCATAATATTAGCAGAAGAAAGACAAAAAGTATTTTTTTTACATAAGGGTTTGAACTCGTTTAAACTAATACAGTACTGTACGGTACGGTAATCGCAAATTTTTGACTTCTGCGTGACTAAACAGTTTTCATAAAAACATGAAATATACAAAATATGTATTATATAATTTTTGAGAAATTTCAGTGATTAATTTTGCCCGATTCTTATGTTTTTGGGTGTGTCAAGTCCTTCAAATACCGTTTAGTTTTATCATCGTGATAAATTTTGGCATAACCTTTCAATTACTTAATCTTAGATTTCTTCAACGTAAACTTTAAAAACATAAAGAATCTCATGCAATATTAACAGGGGTTCAAATTACGAACATTGTTTATTAGCAAATATTATAACACAGGCAAAAAAAAATAAAATTAATGAAACAGGTAAAAACCCTTTTCAAGCTAAATATATTAATTTAAGGTACCTATATAAAAGGTTATTAAGAGTTAAAAATATTAAAGGTTTTTAATTAATTTTGCCCGATTTTCATGTTTTCGGGTGTGCCAAGTCCTTCAAATACCGTTTGATTTTATCATCGTGATAAATTCTGCCTTAACCATTCAATTTCTTAATCTTATATTTGTTCAACGCAAACTTTAAAAACATGAAGAATCTCATGCAATATTACCAGGGGTTAAAATTACGAACATGATTATTAGCACATATTAATACAAACCGCACTGTTAGTGGCCGAATGAGATAATCACCAATTAATTTCAAAATCAATCCAACATATATCCGATGATTTCAGGTGAGTTATAATTAATAATTAATTGCTATGTACATTTGTAAGTACCTATTGAACAGATACATGGTACTGAAGCTTTATTGGAATAATATCTTATTGATCTTATTATGTTCACATACCTATTGCTATTTGCTTTATTGTAGATGCGCCGAGCTTTAACTTCCTCAATAAATTAATCTAATAATTGAGCTTAAATACTCAATCCGATTAATTTAATATAAGCGAATAACAGGTTTAACAGGTGTGGAAATTACTGAAATATGATGTGGGAAGTGGAAATTTATTAGAATAATAATACCTAATATGAGGGCGAGTTAGATGTTCCAAGTGAACAGAACTGATATTTTTAGGGCATCAAAACAAATTGCCGTTTCTGAGGGGCACTGATACGGGTCCACCCGTGTATTTTTATATTGCATTTTTAGTATTCTTTTAGTATTATTTTAGTATTATTATTAGTAATTCTATTGTTGACTATCACATCCACTAGCAGATGTAAATACACTGTACACGTGGCGACGTGATTAAAGAATTAATCTATATTTATATTTATCTATATATATATATATATATATATATATATATATATATATATATATATTGTAATGTTTTTGCATTGCCCTACTTTCGGGACTACAAAATGTTACGTTTTTATTTATTTACTCTTATCTCAGGTTCAATAGTAGGTTCAATCATAACTAAATAGAGTTTTGTTCAAATACTTTAATGAATTGAAAATAACCAAATATTAAAACGTCTGATATAAACTGAACTAAACACACAAATCAAAAACAATAGAAAACAAAATTATTAAATACATAATAAACTATGACCAACATTAACAAAATAAATCCTAAATACACAAGCCAACTTATGTGATAATATGACTCTTGCACTTTACGCAAACTTTCTACTTGCAGTTATTTTCTTGCGGTTCCTTGATTACGTCGTTCTGTTGTCCCTGCTTTCCCGTCTGATCCGTTGTTGATTCCCACAAAAGTAAACATCTACTTTTGTGTGCGAAGTTGAGCGGCTTGAAGTCATGATTTTTGAATATCTCCGTCACGGCTCCTCCCTTGTTGAACTCCTCTCCTGGTTGACTGTCTTCTCCTAGCAATATGTCCAATCGTTGAAACCCCGTTATTATTTTGTAATGTATTCGTATTCGAATCGCAACATCTCCACCCGCGATCCACACGCGTCTCTCCCCCTCGTCAAACTCCTTGTTGATCATTTTCGACTTTCCATTATTTAATTCCCCAAGCGTCTATGCACGAAGTCACCTGTTTCCCGTGGTAACCAATCAACAACCTTCATCCGCGGATTGCTTTGTATATTTGTGCATACTTGTTCATATTCACATTTACAATATTTACAATAAATTTTTGTTAGCTTGTGCCCTGAAGATTATAATTCTATCTAAAACTTATATAATAATAACAATAAATCTATTCTAATTAATCTAAATAAATACTACAAATACCATCACAATATATATATATATATATATATATATATATATATAATATTTGAGTGTTCATTGAAAGCAGATATGATCGGCGAGTAGACCTCTGCAGTAACTGAATTTTCGCGTCCAGCTAAAGCGCGTGTTTATTCAACATATCGGCAGCGCTGTGGAAAATGGAAAGAAAACATTTGGTTCCGATTGATGAAGCGGCAGCGGCGGTTTTCCCGATGGAAAATGTACAAACTTGCCGATGCACGGGGATGTTTATTAACGGTTATTAGGATAAGGATATCTGGATGGGGTTGCTGCGCGGCGACGGGAAGTTGCCCTTTTCCGTCCGAGCTGCCGGGCCGTTCGCGGGGCTGAAATAAATTACGCGCCCGGACAGTTTGCGGCAGGTCAGTGGGTTCCGAGTGAAATTTTTATCGGCAAAAGAGATACATCTTGCCGGATTGTATTTTGTACCTGCACGTGTGAGGGGACTGAAGGGGGCCCATTAGGGCGATACAGCTGCGGATTCGCGTGGCGTAAAAATATGAAATTAAATCCAGCTGTGCAGATCGAAGCGAGGCGCCTTTCAAATCGCTGAAACGAAACTAATACACAGCCCGGTGCGGGTATATATATATATATATATATATATATATATATATATATATATATATATATATATATATATATATATATATATATTTATTTCGACGAATACTGTAATTTCCAAATCTGTGCGGTTGCCCGTGCAGTCCTTGTGGAGGGGTGCCGATTGAATATTGAAATTGAACATTAAAGGGAGAATGTATGAATAATGTCCTCGCCTTAATAAAAATGTATATGAGATGCGGAATAAGAAACCGAGACGACGTTACATTTTTTTTATGTCTGCCTCTTTAATGATGCATGAAGCAAATTAATTATGTTTTGATAGATTATAGAAAGCGCTGCCTGAATATCAAGCAAGGAATAAATTAGGGGGAAGGGCCCGAGCTGTGTTATCAACCTTTCCAGGCGCATGGAGCAGTTTTAATTGTAATTTGTTTTTTGTTAACACTAAATTAGTTTTGGAGAAACCATTCAGTTAAGACAAATTTATGCAATGGTAACAGCAGTTCGCCATTTAGACGTATTAGAGTGGTAAAAAAATTCAAATTACGAATAAAGGGACACATTATTCATGGCCATCCTCCACGATCTATCCACTTAAATCTGAATTAAGAAAGAAGAAAATAAATCAATTAAAATCAAACCTGTCTGCCCAACAGTCGGTTTCACTAGGCCTGTAGTAAATTCTAAAAATGACACTATTGCTTCTTTACAAATTTCTCACCTGCTCGCAACGAAGAAGAGACCTTTCCAAGATAGTGAGTTGTTAAAAGAAGCATTTGTAACTGACGCCGATTGCTAATTTGAGAGATTTTCCAACAAACGTGAGATTATGTCAGCAACACAAAACTCATAGTTGTCAGCTAACACTGTCACAAGAAGAATACATGCTATTTCAAAGGACATGAAATCTCAATTGAAGAGTGACTTGGAAATATGTGACTGGTTCTCACTACAATTTGACGAGTCTACAGATATATCAGACACAGCACAGCACACTTATGGTGAGAATAGTATTTAGTACCTTTACTCTAAAAGAAGATCTACTGAAAATATTACCCATGAAAGGATGAACAACAGGTGAGAATATCTATAACACATTCAGAACATATGCAAAGTCAATAGATATGCCTTTGCACAAGCTGTCTGCGATAACCACTGATGGAGCGCCATCAATGGTTGTGTTTCGGCGCTATTCCACAGCGTCGAACCCAAAATCTGTTTTAAAGTGTATTCTCGGTATTTGGCTTTTATTGCAGCAGACACATTTGTATTAAGATTGAAAAGACGAGTTATTGGAGTGGCTATTAGCTGCCCATTATATTCACCGAGAAGTGCTTGAGGTAATTACGTGCGCATAAAGATCAATAGGCACCTTAAGCTGTTTATTGAGCAAGGATTGCCAATTCGGCAAATATAATTAGCGACCGGGAAATCCAAAACATATTTATTGCACCGCATTAGGAATCCTCAGAAATTCCAGGTAGAGGAATTACCCAAGGATTGTAAGAACCAAGTGTGGCAACATGGTTTTCCAAAACGAAATGCCGCACCAATCAGGGACCATCTTCAAGCCACCCCTCGCGGTGCATAATTCAAATTGCGCCCCACCCCAGTAACTCAAAAATTAGATGTAAGAGTGCAGAGTAGACAAGACTTCAATTCCTTACCTTCACCGGTATACATCGTTGTGTATTTATTATTGTTACATATTAATTATAGTTATTATACGTTATTTCCAAACCTACGAATTTTAATTACCTTTTCATTTACATTGGCGATACAACTCGCCTGGTCCTTCGATTACGTAATAGGTTGGTAATAACAATATATTTGGTGGCCTCTGCAAGAACGATAAATCATTTCTATTGTTTTTGTCGTAACACTGTATTGTCCACCAGGGAGTTTTGTGTAGTAAAATACTACCCTTAGGACATGTCATAAAAATAGTCACAAAAATTGTCAACTTTGCAACACCGACTTTTCAACGCCTTATTTGAAAATTCTGATCCTGATCTTATTCTACATAATGAAATACGTTGGCTCAGTAAAGGCAAAGTTCTTGCAAGATTTGTAAATTTAATTGAAGAAATAAAAAAAATACCAAAAATCTAAATTTTGATGAACCATGTTGATGGCTGGTGGATTTGGGCTTCATTACAGACATAATGGAAAAATTAAATTATTTAAACTTGGAGCTGCAGGGCAAAGGCAAACATTTAGCTGAAATGATACGGTCTGTAAACTCGTTTAAAGCTAAACTGGTTTTGTGGATAATAATAATAATAATAATTCCTACTACTCCTCCACCTATGGATATCACATCTGCAGAAAAAGTCACTCGCGCATTTCCCAAATAAGGAAAAAAATGATAGATGACGGTGACATTGACTTGTCATCAATTGTTATTAACCTTCAATTACTTCAAGAGCAGTTTGAAAACGATTTCGACAGTTTAATATCATCTAGCCAATGGTCACCTTTCTTTAACAATCGTTTTACTTGTCAAGTAAAAGTAACTGAAATAGCTACATATATTGCACATATTATTCAAGTAAGGACAGTAGAATCGGAGCTAGAAATTTTTGACCTTCGGAACGACATTGTCCTAAAATCCAATGTGTCAGATGAGAACTTGTGGAATATTGTTGACAGAAACAAATTTCCATAAAATAATATTCATAATTTCATAATTTCCTTAAAAAGAGCAGGATACAAAATAAAATCGTTTTTCGGTTCCACATACTTCTGTAAATCATTGTTTTCGACAATTACGAAGCAATTGCTAATGAAATGCAATGCCAACGATCACATAGACTTTGAGATTTATCTTTTTTTATTAAGAATTTTTATACTATTATTTACTACTTTATATTTATTTTACATGAAAATATAAACAAATTTTTTTATCTTTCATAATTATATTTTAGATTAGATTAGATTAGATTAGATTTTTAGATTTTAGATTATTTCGGGGATTACCCTATTGTTACGTGCACAGAACTCATCTGGGGCAAGTGTGCTATCAATTTAGTCCAATTTATCTCAATCTTCAATGCATTGTGCTTGTGCCTTGTGTGTATTACGTGTTTATAAGTTTTCTTGTATAAAATGCCGAAAGTAGCAATACAGATTTTTATTTGTAAATCTTCCTGTCCTGCTGAACCTTACGCGGACTACTTTGTGTGATGCAAAGAGGTATAAGTACTCATTGGGGCGATAGTTTCCCACCTTTCCGCTTTTTTTCACAGGTTCGGAATACTGCCGCGAAAAATAAACGGGTGCCGGCAAAGAGCATTTCGGATGGCTCACCAGAGGCACGTCGGACAGACTGCCAAATTCCTTTAAAGCTCTCAGGCCTGCACTCTGCCACCTCGTAATTAATTAAAACACTCCAGATTTCTCCTAGGCATTTCATCCCTCGGTGTCGGGGGTAGTGCAGGCCGCAGTAAATGCAACATTTATGCGTTTTTAAATTGCCAGGACGAGTCGGCTCTCCGTTTCCGCGGAAGGGTCGCCGCTCGTTTGTTCCGCGGCGAAGAATGATGGCCGTTAATAAATGATTTTTGATTAATGTTAGTGTGTCTGGCCGCGACAGCTGAATGGTTTTATATTGTGTTTTATATATAGGGCAATTTTCAATGAAAATATAAGTCCGTAAGACAAAATAGAAAACCGTTAGGAACCAATTTATTTTAACCGGGCATAAAAGCTAATTCTTTGATGTGGAAACAGAAATCCTCCATCGCATACAGAAATTTATATTTTATATGAAATTTTTAGAACACGGGATACCCCTTTATACGACCATCCGAATGCCGAATATCATTCCCGTCCGCTACCCGCTACCCCTCGTTTTTATATCAACTTAAAAATAAGTAAATACATCAGACGCTGAAGAGCCTTTCATTGTTCCAGTCTCTCCTGCTCCCATGAAACTCCCGCTAAGGATTAATACACTTTATAATTTCACAATTTAAATTAATTCACCACCAATGCTTGCAGTGCACAATTGAATTATTATTTGCCAGCGGCACACTGGAGTTCCTCAGCAATCGCGACGCGCCACATCCGCATTTTTCACGCTCACGGCACCTTCGCAAACAATTTGTTTGCCAACACCTCGGGGGCGCGAAATGCGTGTCAACTTTTAAACCAACAACGCTTACTCACGCGTAAATTGTTTTTCAACCTTTAACGTGCTCATGACCTGGATCCGAAGCCAGCTTGTTTATGATCGCCTATCTGTGCATTCAAATCAGAAATTTATTACGCAACGCGGGCGCATATCTGACGTCCGTAATGAAAACTTGATTTGACGTTCTCAAAGCACAATGCCCGCATTTTATTCAGTACAAAGCGCATTGTTAAGCCGCAATAAAAATATTTATTCGCATTTGAAACGTCTAAATCAAAATTTCAAATATCATTATATATTTTTAGAACTTATAAAATATAGTACGTTTGCGAAATGAATCATAATAAGATAAAATATACTTTTGATGTTCAACTGCGCTCGTTCCCTTATGGCTTCCAAGTATTCCTGCGAATAAAACTTTCGTGATCAATATACTGATAGAGTAATCACAAATCTTCATCACGTTGCTTATAGCAATCGGCACAAAACGTATAAAAATAAAAAAAGTACAACCAGATTCAAGCATATCAAATCATTCGATCCTTACAGTATTTATTCCATTTAAATAAACACCAACGTTTTATTTGAACACGAATAAAATTCAGGGAAGTTGGAAGATTTAATTTGAAAGTTACGAGAATAAAATTCTTTTAAGTGATCACCGTATATTGCAACTATGAACTACAGCTTTTGTAAAACCCTTTGTAGTGTAACTATATAATTTAGCAATCATTCGGTTACTGGGTCAATGCTACAAATCATAATATAAGGTTAATTTTAGAATTATTAAGGGAGATTAATAATTCAATTATAGGAGAAATTAACTGATTTGAAAATGCAGCGACTGATTGCACTGCATTACATAAATAAGCTAAGTATGCATAATATAATGTATGTATGTAAGTAGTTGTAACGTTCCCATATTGTTTTAAATAATTATTTAATTAATCGTCGTTTTTATCGTGAAATTATTATATAATTTCTTGATTATTTTTGGCTCGTGATTTTGTGATCGTATTTGGTACTTACACGTCGTGACGTTTAATTAACTACCGTGATTACTCTCAAGGTACTTTGCTATTGGTAATGTAATGGAAAATGCAAATCATGGATTAGTATAAGAAAGCACAGATTTATGGATTTGTTTTATTTATTCATATAGACACGCCGAATTTATAACAGATAGGGAAATAAAACACAGGTTGACGATAATGGCGTGAATTGATTTATATTCTATGATTCGTTAACCTTATGAGGGCATGTAGAATATCTTGTTGTGATTCATTGACCTTATGAGGGCATTATAAATTCTTTTAATATATTCTTTATTCGATTACTATTTTGAAAATGACTGTAACTGCGAAGTTAATTTACTTGAATTTGTTATACCTGCACATACTTCTCTCATTTCTCAAATCATTTATTACCATGCTCTTTCGTTCCATATAACTATGGGAAACTGGTATGATCCACAATAGAACTATTTAAAGATGTTGAAATATCATCAATAACACACGACTAAAAATTATATCTCGCGATCTTCCCGAATCACATGATTACGTTTGTGTCCACACTAATGCCTCTATAGCAGTTCCATTTTGACGTTTTTTTAATGTAAAATATATATGTATATATCTATGTACCATGTACATCTGTACTGACAATCAAAAGTAAAGATTATTATGATTATTATTATTATTATTATTTTAATTATTATTATTATTATTATTATTGTCTACGTTAATTAAGATCAATTAGTAATTATACTTTTGACCAAAGCAAGTGCTCATGTCACAAGTAGCCATATACCGTCAATCGTGTTACCAGTTGTGTAAAATAACAGTTCCTGCTACCTCAATCGGAAATGTTTATGTATTGTTATAATGTATTATTGGGAAGAATTAGAGCAAGTTATTATCTATATTGACTAGTAATTCATGCCTCATTTTCTCTGCGAACGTTAATGAGGGACCATATAAGATTTTAATAATTCCACGTGTGATTTGTTTACTACCTTTGACTTTATATTATATTGGAAATTGTTATTATCAAAAATAGAACTATTTAAATATGTTGAAATATCATCAATAACACACGATTAAAAATTATATCTCGCGATCTTCCCGAATCACATGATTACGTTTGTGTCCACACTAATGCCTGTATAAGAGTTCCATTGTGACGTTTTTTTATGTACAATATATATGTATATGTCTATGTATCATGTACATCTGTACTAACAATGAAAGTAAAGATTATTATTATTATTGTCTACGTTGATTAAGATCAATTAGTAATTATACTTTTGACCAAAGCAAGTGCTCATGTCACAAGTAGCTATATACCGTCAATCGTGTTACCGGTTGTGTCAAATAACAGTACCTGCTACCTCAATCGAAAATGTTTATGTATTGTTACAATGTAATATTGGGAAGAATTAGAGCAAGTTATTATCTATATTGAGTAGTAATTCATGCCTCATTTTCTCTGCGAACGTTGATGAGGAACCATACAAGATGTTAATAATTCCACGTGTGATTTGTTTACTACCTTTGACTTTATATTACATTGGAAATTGGTATTATCAAAAATAGAACTATTTAAATATGTTGAAATATCATCAATAACACACGATTAAAAATGATATCTCGCGATCTTCCCGAATCACATGATTACGTTTGTGTCCACACTAATGCCTTTATAGGAGTTCAATTTTGACGTTTTTTTATTTACAATATATATGTATATGTCTATGTATTATGTATATTTGTACCGACAATGAAAAGTGAAGATTATTATTATTGTTGTTATAAAATGTTTATGTATTGTTATAATTTATTATTGGTAAGAATTAGAGCAAGTTAATATCTATATTGCCTAGTAATTCATGCCTCGTTTTCTCTGCGATCATTCATGATGGACTATATAAGATGTTAATAATTCCACGTGTGATTTGTTTACTACCTTATATTATATTATACGTGTTTTAAATGAGTACGACCTGTGTACTGTTCCCCTATTAATTTTCAATGACTTTTAATATCTTAACTTGATATTGTGCGATGTGCTTTGCCTTTCTACGAATCAAAATGACGATGCCAATTATCATATAAAGTACGTTTTTGTTTGAATTATGATTACTCGTGAAAGTTATTCATACTGACAGCCTTTGACCTTTTACGATTGTTATTGATGGTTCAACAGCGTGGACTCGCGATTCCCGACCCACAGTTTATTAGGAGAATTCGTCGTGATTCTAATATTGTAATTGATCTAATCCGCGCAATCACTGGCTCAAGTACGGCTGACGATCAGGAGGCGATTCCATTATTACATATGTTTAGGGGTCGCGCAATATCTAATGCGTCAACTACATTTGTAATTGCTTCGTCTAATTATTCGAACACGAGGGCGACACCCTGTCGGCCCTTGTTCCCTGATAGGATCGAGGCGAATGGTTGATAATTTGGTGATAATTTGTGGTTTATTGAACGCACTACTTTATGTCTGTTTGAAGCAGTGCAGGAGGCGATTCCACAATTACATTTTTTTGGGGTCGCGCTATATCTAATGCGTCAACTACATTTGTAATTGCTTCGTTTAATTATTCGAACATGCGGGCGACACTCTGTCGGCCCTTGTTACCTGATAGGATATAGGTGAATGGTTGATAATTTGGTGATAATTTGTATTTTATGAACGCACTACTCTCTGTAAGTTTAAAGCAGTGCTGGAAGCGATTCCACAATTACATTTGTTTTGCGGTTGCGCAATATCTAATGCGTCAACTACATTTGTAATTGCTTCGTCTAATTATTCGAACACGAGGGCGACACCCTGTCGGCCCTTGTTCCCTGATAGGATAGAGGTGAATGGTTGATAATTTGGTGATCATTTGTGGTTTATTGAACGCACTACTTTCTGTCTGTTTGAAGCAGTGCAGGAGGCGATTCCACAATTACAATTGTTTTGCTGTCGCGCTCTGTCTAATGCGTCAACTACATTTGTAATTGCTTCGTCTAATTATTCGAACACAAGGGCGACACTCTGTCAGCCTTTGTTCCCTGATAGGGTATAGGTGAATGGTTGATAATTTGGTGATAATTTGTGGTTTATTGAACGCACTACTTTCTGTCAATTTGAAGCAGTGCTGGAGGCGATTCCACAATTACATTTGTTTTGTAGTTGCGCTATATCTAATGCGTCAACTATATTTATAAATGCGTCGTCTAATTATTCGAACACGAGGGCGACACCCTGTCGGCCCTTGTTCCCTGATAGGATAGAGGTGAATAATTGATAATTTGGTGATAATTTCTGGTTTATTGAACGCACTACTTTCTGTCAGTTTGAAGCAGTGCAGGAAGCGATTCCACAATTACATTTGTTTTTGGGTCGCGCAATATCTAATGCGTCAACTACATTTGTGATTGCTTCGTCTAATTATTCGAACACGAGGGCGACACCCTGTCGGCCATTGTTCCCTGATAGGATATAGGTGAATGGTTGATAATTTGGTGATCATTGGATTGAATAACACTCCTGAGATTGATACTGAAACTGATTTATGAATATTGCCTCGGCTGTTTTGCAATTTAATTATGCCTCGTACCTATAATTCTGCGTGTTTTAGGTACAACTGCGTTATTTCGTATTTTCTGGCGGAGAATTACCGTATTTGTGTAACGCGTGAATTTTGAGTTAAATTAAGAAGTAGCCTGAATATGCTTATTCGCGGGCTGACGTAACTCATCTCATCGACTTTAACTTACGTACGCGTGCCTCTATGTTCGAACGCCGACTGATCTCCCTCTGTCTTTGTTTTGAGTTTATATAATTTCCCAGACGTTACCTTATTCCTTTCCCCGCACCTATCTACAGCTAAAACTCTCGCCTCCCTTGCACGGTGGTCGAATGGAAAATTCCAGTGGGGATCTGGTCTTTTTCTACAGCTAACTGGCTGGGCACATATCTACTGCTGGTGCCCATGTGTTCACTGTCTCTATAGAATATTTGAAAGATGCGTTACGGCATACTTTCTATCCATTGGATAATATTATCCAACTATAAAATGCAAAATAATTAAAGTATTTTTGCATTTAAATTAAAGTTTAATTGAATTATGTAAGTTTAAAAAAGTAATTAATTGTTCAGCTTAATTTCGTCAGGGAAAATTTAAGCCGTAATCAATGCACATTAAGCGTGATGAGCTTGCAGATAGTTAGAATCGATTATTCCTGCTCGTTTCTGAAGCGAGCGGAAAAAAACTATAGCAATTTAGATATTCGAGAATCCGGGCCCCGAGTATCTCAGTAACGAGTTGATTTTTTCGTTATCTAGTGTGAGTGTTTTGATAGCGCTGAAACGCGGAAGCGTATTGTCAGCGTGCCAAGTACGGGTTCAGTTTTAAATAGTCTAGCGCATCGCAGGGAAATAGCGGAGTTTTAAGTAATTAATTTTTAAAGTTTGGAGACGTAACCGGGCGGGCGTTCAATTATACAAGGACAATAAATCTGTCGGCAGTGTGAGGGAACCGATTCACTAATTTATAATTAGGGAACTTTCGCAGTCTTTAATTATCCCGTGAAGTGATCGCGCGAGTCTGTTGCGAACCGGCATTCAGTGGCGCCGCGTGTTATCAATTGTGATGGCTTTGATTATGAAATGGATCCGGGATCAGTTGAAACAGTTCGAATCGATGTGTAAAACAATTAGCTCGCGCGCTCAGGTCGAGGGTTAACCGTTGAACTTTACACCCGTTTTACACATTTCAGCGGGCCCTTATTTTTACGTGGTGATTATACGATAAATTGCGGGCTCGGAAAAAGAGTGCAAAATAAATATCACCGGTAAATCTGCCCCCAAATCGATGCGATCCCTATTCCAATTTAAAATCCTCAGTATTAATTAAGAAACAATAAAGTTCCCTCGCGTAACTTTACCCTGCGAGACATATTTTGCGGGACTTTGCATTAAACTGCTCGCTTTTAATTACTTTTTTCGCCGTATTGTACCTGGGACTTTTAGCACGGGAGGTGGTCGATAAATCAGACGCCGTTATCGGGTAATAAAGGCGCGCGATTCGGAAAATTATGCACCGTTAATTAAAACGCGGTAAGTGCGGTCCACTTCCAATGCAATCGCTCTTAATGCTTGTCGGCGTCTACGTTTTATTAAAATAAATCGAGTCCAGAAAATAATAGCCGCACGTTCCAGTCGTCTAAGTGGATACAAATGGTCGTACGCCATGACGTTTCAAATTTCAAGTTGCGAATTAATTCCACTGTACGGTTTGTAGGTGATAAAGTTGCAAGCGCACTGGCCAGGCTATTTCGTGCGATTTCTCTGCTGGGACATCTTACAAGATAGGATACAGGGCGGCCCCGGTGTGATATAAATCCAGTCGATTTTTAAGGAGAGTAATAGCCCAGTGCCCCAGCCAATCGACCTGTAATTAAACTCATAATTAAACCCGGTTGTATGGGATTGTAACAAATTGGCGAATTAATAAACCGAATTAAACGCCTGCAGACAAGTTTATGTTAACACCTAGAAGAGTATTGTTCGCACAAAAATTGGCACAGTTTACATAAAAAGCATTAAATATTAAAATTAGTATTTTGCCGTTGTTGGGGTAGCAACGCTCTATTAGTTTTAAATATTCAAACTGTGGTGGAGGCGCCCGGCCGCCGCGTGTATATCATTTTTAATAATTGAAATTTCGAAACTACCGATCCCCTGTCGCACTTCGGGATTAACAACTCGGTCGCCTTTGCTCCTCCGCCGACTGTCTAATTAAATAATACAGCGCTGGCTGATTCAGAGGAGCTCCTTCTAGAGGCGCCAACTTAAAGCAAATATAACTCCCCTCAACTGTTCCAAACGCAAAGTCCAAACACGAGAAATACATTTTAATAATATTATAATATCCTGTTGCTCACTTTATTCCGCCTGATATGCAAATTAATGGGTGTGTTTCAGCGTGCAAATACCAGCCTCAACTCCTTTACCCACCCTCGCACAGGCACGTAGTCACACATGCAACTAATTAAATAAACAGTCATTATTTTAACCTGCGCCCTGATTGCCTCGCTTAAGCGGCGAGTTATGGGCTAATTAAAGACTCCCTAACTAATTTTCAATCACGATGCAGCACACCTTCATTAAAACAGAATTGGCGATATAGTTGCGCTGCAACTGATTAAGCGCAGTTACGTGCATCATTTTGTTGCACCGCACTCTCGCTCACCTGTAATAAGTCGCTCATGCAGACCCCTGAACACTTGCGAACCGGCACAACTGCATCGCCGAATCTGTCGCCAATCAGCCATCCTTCAGTGCATTTTCAGCGCGATTTATTGGACTCGACTCGAAATCAATGGACTGACCTTTAAACCCAAATCCCACTCGCATTATCAACTGCAATTACTGTTCGACAGTGCGCTAAGTGTAGCAGATGAGCCGGACGTGGAGATAATCCCCAAAGCCACTGCAAACTCGTTTCCTCCTTTTAGCAATCAAATCATTACCAGGTGTACTACACAATACAACACTATCACAAACACAGACGTAAAATAAAGTCACAATACATTTACGATACGTAAAGAAATAACAAACGTTAAGAATTTTATATCAGATACTACACCAAAATTACATTAAAATGCTCAACAAATAATTTCTGTCAGATAATAATTTTATTTATTGTCATAATGTTATTAAAAAAACTAATATTGATTAGACTAGCAATCAAGATACGGATAATTTTAGAACCCGATCCAAAATTATACTGGTATCCGGATATTTGGGTGTCGTACTTTTTAAATCCGGATAATTTTAGATACGGATTATCTCAATGTTATCATCAATTTTAGATGATCAAGATCCGTATAACTTTAGAACGCGGTCCACAATTATGCCGATTATCCGCATATTTGGGTATTGTAGTTATTTACATCAGGATAAAATTAGATATGGATTATCTCAATACGTTTAGATGATCAAGATCTGCATAATTTTAGAACCCTGTCAAAAATTATGCCGATATCCGGATATTTGGGTATCGTAGTTAATTAAATCCGGATAATATTATATATGGATTATTTCAATATCATCAGCAATTTTAGATGATCAAGATCCGGATAATTCTAGAACCCGGTCCAAAATTATGCGGGTATCCGGATATTTGGGTGTTTTAGTTATTTTAGAAACGGATTATCTCAATATCATCATCAATTTTAGATGATCAAGATCCGCATAATTTTAGAACCCAGTCCAAAATTATGCGGGTATCCGGATATTTGGGTGTCGTAGTTATTCAAATCCAGATAATTTTAGATACGGATTATCTCAATAGCATCATCAATTTTAGATGATTAAGATAAGCATAATTTTAGAACCCAGTCTAAAATTATGCGGGCATCCGGATATTTGTGTGTCGTACTTATTCAAATCCGGTTAATTTTAGATACGGATTATCTCAATATCATCATCAAATTTAGATGATCAAGATTCGCAAAGTTTTAGAACCCAGTCCAAAATTATGCGGGTATCCGGATTTTTGAGTGTCGTAGTTATTCAAATCCAGATAATTTTAGATAAGAATTATCTCAATATCATCATCAATGATCAATTTTGGATTTAGATGTATCTAAAATTATCCAGATTTGAACTACATAGACACCGAAATATCCATAATTTTCGACCGGGTTCTAAACTTATTCGGATATGGAGAGCTACTACAGTATCCTCAATTGTCGGATAATATAGGTTACATAAATGATATGCAAAGCTTAAGATGTGAATAAGAAACATTGGATGTCACTCCCTATGTACCCAAATGTCCAATAGCAAGGGTTGCAAAGATATGCAAAGTTTTAGTAGCGGATATATGATTCAGTATCAAAAATCCAACATATCGAATTCATATATGCAGATGCTATGGCATTATAATATGCATTTATCCGTAATTTTTTTTTGTATTTTAAACAGCGTTGGAATAAATCATGATTTTTTAAATAAAATCAAAAATCAATGATTTAAAAAAACATGATTTATTTTCTGATCAGTTTTGACCATGGTAGATGTGATTTATATCAATTGATTTACATGACGATTTAAATCATATGATTATTTTAATAAATCCTTGAGTTTGAATAAGAATTGATGATTACAACAAATTTCTGTGGGTTTACTTACTTACAATTATCTACTTTAAAGCATGTTAATTTTATAGTACATTATACTTTTAAGTGTTCACCTACTGGAATGGATAAACACAGTAAAAACAATGATTAATTAACAAAAAAACAATTCTGATTTAAATCAATGATTTATTTAAATTTTCAAATATTCAAAATATCGAATTCATATGTGCAGATGCTATTGTATAATAATACGTATTTATCTGTTAATTTTTTTGAATTTTAAACAGGGTTGCAATAAATCATGATTTTTGTAATAAAATGAAAAATCAAGGATTTAAAAATAAATCAAATAAATCATGATTTGTTTGATTATTTTATATTTCTGATCAGATTTGGTCAGGGTAGATATGATTTATATCAATTCATTTACATGACGATTTAAGTCATATGATTTGTTTTAATTAATCCTTGAATTTGAACAAGAATTGATGATTAAAACAAATTTCTCTGTGTCTGTACCATATAATGGACCAGAAAATGGAAGAGAAGAAAAAGAGTTTACTTAGTGACAATTATCTACTTTAAAGCATACATTTAAAGCATGATTTGTAAATAAAATGAAAAACCAATGATTTAAAAAAAATCAAAAAAATCATGATTTATTTGATTTTTTTATATTTCTGATCAATTTTGGCCATGCTAGATGTGTTTTATATTAATTGATAGTAGATAGGCTAGTACAGTTCTGGGCCATTTTCCTATAAGGTTTACATGGGGGGTCCAAATTTACTTTACTTCCGGTTGGGCTCGTCGTCGAATTCGACGACATACATCGCTGATATATATCAGCCTGATTAAATCAGCCCGGTTATATCAAGCTGTTCATATCAGCTTCTTTATATCAGCCAACTCCCGCGCAGATGTTAGGTAGCCCAACATATACATCGCTGATACGGGACTTAGACGAATTCGACGACCAGTCCGACCAGAAGTAAAGTGAATTTAGACCTCCCATGTAAACCTTATGGCAAAATGGCCCAGAACTGTCCTAGCCTATCTACTATTGATTTACATGACGATTTAAATCATGTGATTTGTTTTCATAAATTCTTGAATTTTAACAAAAAATGATGATTTATACAAATTTCTGCGTATGTACCATGTGATGGACCAAAAAATGGAAGAAAAAAAAGTTTACTTACTTACACTTATCTACTTCAAAGCATGCTAACTTTATAGTTACATTATATTTTTAACTGATCACCTACTGGAATGCACAAGCAGAGCAAAAACAATGATTAATTTAAAAAAAAACAATGATTAAAAAAAACCAGTTGATTTCAACCTTTTTTTCTTTCTCAATCTTTCCCTCTTTTACCCTTTTAGGTGTTGAGGTGTAATTCTAATTTTTATAGAATTTTATCCATTCTTTTCTGTTGCCTGTTAGTTCCATTGCTTGCTTCCAACTCTTCCCATTTTTCTGCACCGTTTTGCTTATTGTACCGTTCCATGTTTCCTGTGGTCTTCCTCTTGCTATTGCTTTGGATATGTCTTTCTTGTTCATGAAAATAAAATGATTGAAATCACGTTTTATTAAATCATGATTTAAATCTGTCTGTCATTCCTTGTCACTCATTCCACTCTCCTTAAATTCCTCATTTCAGTCACTTGTATTTTAGATTTTTGCCTTGTGTCAATCACCCACGTCTGACTCCCGTATGTCAGTATTGGTGCAAAGATTGTTCGGAAAACTGTCATCTTCGTATTTTTTGATATATCTTTCTTCTTTATGAAAATAAAATGATTGAAATCACGATTTATTAAATCATCATTTAAATCAGTCTGTCATTCCTTGTTACTCCTTTTACTCTCCTTAAGTACATCATTTTAGTCGCTTGTATTTTAGATTATTGTCTTGTGTCAATCACCCAAGCCTCACTCCCGTATGTCAGTATTGGTGCAAAGATTGTTCTGAAAACTGTCATCTTCGTATTTTTTAATATTTCCTTCTTGTTTATGAAAATAAAATGATTGAAATCACGATTTATTAAATCATGATTTAAATCACACAAACCCTGATTTTAAATAACTTTAATCAGTCATCAAATAGAGCTTGACTTGTATCCGGATTTAATTTTAACCTTCCGAGACAACTGTCAGGGTCCGAAATGGACCTTATCCCTAATTGGCGTCTTCCCCATTTGTTTAATTGTTAACTTTTTAATCCATTGATGTTTGGAGTGATAGATCATTGATCGCAGAAAATTCACGTTCTATTTTTAAGCCTGAATGCGGGAGGTGATCGGAGAGTGAGTTCAGTTACTAACCAGCATTCGTTGAGAAGACACGTGTTGAGCAGCCACTCACTAACAGTCAAGCCGGAACATTGCATTCCGCGCTGCTCACAAGACCCAACCATTTTACACGTGCGCATTAAAGTCACTCACTAATAGTCATGCCGGAATATTGCATTCCGCGATGAATACAAGAGCCTACCATTTTACACGTGCGCATTAAAGTCACTCACTAATAGTCAAGCCGGAACATTGCATTCCGCGCTGCTCAGAAGCCTAAGAGCCAGCCAGTTTACACGTGCGCATTAAAGTCACTCACTAATAGTCAAGCCGGAACATTGCATTCCGAGCCGCTCACAAGAGCCAACCATTTTACACGTGCGCTTAAAGTCACTCACTAATAGTCAAGCCGGAACATTGCATTCCGAGCTGCTCGTAAGAGCCAGCCATTTTACACGTGCGCATTAAAGTTTAAGCGCAAATTAGTTACACATACTCATAATGGTTCTGTCAATAGTATTAAATACTATTTGATTTAATCTGGGCCAGGTTTTTGTATGATTGGTAATTTTTACGTGCAAAATCTTAGGCCGGCGCGTTATCGTGGGAGTATTCAATATACAATTATAATTAGTAATAATAACAACAAATTTAGTTTCAGGTTTCAGGTTTAGAACTAGTCTGTATATATTGTGAGAGATAAGTCAGTTGCAAAAGTATAAATGAAAGTAGGAACGTAATGTAATTATAAATGAAAACTCAATGCAGCAGCATGGTAGTTGTTGTGTTTACTTGATTACATAAATTAAATATTAATTAAATAAGGTTTTGTGATTTCACAACAATAGGAGTGTGAACGAAGTGCGCTGTATTGTGCGTCAATTACACCTGAAGATGCTTCCTCTAATTATTTGTAACTACGAAGGTCGCTCTAAACGCCTTTGTTTACTTTCAGGAATAAGTAATAGGTATTTGGTATTTATGGGTTACTTGGGGTTGATCGAATACACTATCTTCCGTCAATTTGAATCTAGTGCGGGAATTGATTTCACAACAACTGGAGTGTGGGCGAAGTGCGCTGTATTGTGCATCAATTACACCTAAAGGTGCTTCCTCTAATTATTCATAACCACGAAAGTCACCCTATGCGCCTTTGTTTACTGACAAAAATAGGTGATAGGTGTTTTTAATTTATTGGTAACTTGTTTTATGGAATGAAAGGAATAATATTGTTGTATTATTGTATAAATGAGTGTAATTGGTACATTCGTAGTAATATTTAGATTAAATTACGTTTTCAGTTAGTTGATTTGCATAAAATAACGTCGATAAATGGTGGGATGAATGGATTTGTATATGGCTCTGGGGGATATAAGGAGTCCCTAAATCATCTTTGCTAATTAAAGCGATACACATATAAATCATAGGGGCGGCGTGGCAATGCGCATATTATTTACACTGTTGGTAGATTTGAAATGGAAACTATTGTTGTAACGGCGGTCGACTTTGTTCGCTAGCTAGCGTAAGCTAGTATTGGAGTGTCGAGGGTAAATGTCGACGATGATCGTCGCAGCGGAAATAATTAACCTTTGAGACAAAGGGGGATGCTTATAACTAATTTACGATTGGCATCCCAGCGCGACGAGGCTCGAATTCAATATGCAAAATTGCTCTCCGTGTTTTGTTGAGCGACGGAAGGAGAGGAGTGCGTGCGTATGAGTGGGAGATTTTATCGTTTACGCGCAAGTTTCGACAGTAATGAATGTGTTCTGTAAAAATGATCGATCGCCGGTTAAAGAGTGGAATCGATGTGTGCGTGGGGGCGACCGCTATATCACCCGTGGACGGGTCGAAACGGTGTAAATCATTCCTGGAGGAAATGTATCGAGGCCCAGTTCTATAATAGAAGCTTAAGTAAATGTGTCAATATGTCGGCGATCTGTTCCTAGATTACCTATGGATATGTGAGGAGAGGAAAAACCTAATAGCATTAGCGACCTATGCAAATGGCGGTTGACGGGGCAGGCAGGAATTAGGGGGGGCTATTATTAATGCTGGGTGGCGACAGCTTAAACGCTGCCCCTGCGACCACCCGCGGGCCGAGATTATTCAATTACACGGCCGGATGGAAGTCTTATGTTTTCGGTGCGAAACGAAATTATTAACGCGAAAAAATCGCGCTCGCTCCCGTAATTCCGTAAACCGCCAATTTAATTGCGTAGAAACCTGTACGGCCACGGCGAGTTTAAATCATTACGGTGGAAGAGCGATTCCATTTTTCGGGATGACCTGCCGCCGTTTCCTGGCGGGGTGATTTATTTTTGCCAGGGAACTTCCGGCAAAATCGACGGCATTTGCTAATTTGCCCATAAAAATTGCCAAAGTCCGCTGCGGGAGAAAACGGGGGGAGAGAACATTAAGTGGAAAGTAGAAACGAGCGCTTTATGGGTTGCGTGTCGATGAAATGATTGAAGGAATTATTTAACCGGTTAGAAGTCTGTTATGTGATTGGATCCGCGGTACATTTAGGATAAAACGTTTCGGATAGGTGATTGGGGTCGGCAATAACAGCCGTCTCGGTCCCGTAGATCCGTATTCGGATTCGAAATCAATTGAGTATCCGCAAGTGTCCCCTGCTCCCTAGCTCCCCGGCCACATTAGCAACAACAAAGTTTGACGAGAAGAACGATGCCGCATGAATAACAAGTAATACGAAAAGGAAACAAAGAGGCAGTAAATTTGTAAGTTTGACGTTGCAATTGTATTTCATCGGCATCGCATAATCTGTCCTATTCCTATGCATAGAGTTGCCAGCACAATATTTCCCAAAGTTCCGTCACATGCATAACTGCATACACCCATACATATATACATGTACAATTCATACGTACATGTAAATGCAGATATACACAGACACTTACCCGTAAGATGCAGCGCTTCGACTACACAATGCTGCACTTTTATATCTATTCAATTATGCATTATGCATCTTGTATCCGCCAAGCCCGCGAGACTGGCTTCCCCCCGGCTTACTATAATGAACGCCGATTTTATAAAATTTACCCCAATATTATCATAACTTAATAATAAGGGGCGCCCCTAAAAGCCGAGATTACACGGAGGCTGCGTAAAACATGCCGTTTGAATTAATGAAATTCTGGGTCCAACGTGCGAAAGAATCGCTGTTATGTATGGGGGTTTTAGGAAGTAAGTCGCCGGAATGGCGTCGCGGTTTAATAAAATTAAAACGAGTGCGTCGCCGAAAAACCGGAGGCGGCATTAAACCCACCCCAACCCTGAAACGTCGCCGGGGGCAATATCACTGTTGCCAACTCTTTTGATTGAAACGTACCATAACTTAAAAATTAAAACACCAATAGAAAATCCCATTATTTTTCACGATAAATTCTACTTATAAGACATTTCTTAAGCAATATCATACGCATTATATTCGTATAAAAAACACTATTTCGATTTACACATAATGCAGAGAACGTGATAAATTCTGTACTGATTTTGAAATAGACGTCTTTATGGAAACTTATACAAAATTTTTGGATATATTATAGAGGGGTTATGCTATTCACTCATTCATTCACAAGGTATTTTGTCTTAAAATAAAATGCTCTAAATCAGGATTCTGGACCTGTTAATTCATATACATGGCACGAGGTTCAGGTCATAGACATCTTCTTGCAACAATTTCAAAGTATAAGTTTGAGATTTTTATTTGCGCAAGTACTATAATTATACAGGGTGTCTCTAAATTACGTGGACATGGTGTCCACCATTACGTGGACATTACGTGATACTTAACCACAGATTACTGGGATCAAAAAAAAAGACGATTTAACTAAACTTATCTATATACAAATGCGTTTGGTTTAGCCAGTATTTAGCTTCAAAGTTAATTTAAAAAAAACAAAATTTGCTTATAACAAGGGAACGTTTACATTGATTTGGAAGTTGTTTGGTATGACACTCTATACGGGTATAGCCCATATTTTGACATAATATTGTTATTATCAGTAGACCAATTGTGTACAAAACAAGGGTGGCCCAACATTAATATATTCATATTTTTAATGACTAAGCAAATAACTTTAAAAAAAATCAAATCGGACGCAGGCATTCCTTATTAAGTTCTTTTGTATCTTTATAGTTTTTGATATCTGTTACAGTTTCAGCACAAAAAAATAAAATATGAGTGACTGCCCTAATATAACACACTGCGCCGCGGACCGGGGATCCCACATATGTTGTGTTTATACAATGTATGAAAGGATGTGGACTTCTAGAGGGCCATGGCACTGTCCTTTGGGCATTTAAATTGAGCCTGCCTCCTAACTCTTAGCCGAGCGTAGCTTATCTTTGAGATGCACCTATAATCACAGACAACACCAGAAGCAGACATGGCACTGTCCTTATGGGCATTTAAATTGAGCCTGCCTATTAAACTTCTTCACCGGCTTATTTCAAAGGGGGATAAGAGTACTCTTTGAGATGGCATCTGAAACTACATACATTATTGAGTTGTCTGTGTGAAATTGTGTGGACCCGTGAAGTGAGTATGGCACTGTCCATGGGGCATTTAAATTGAGCCTGCTTATTAAACTTATTAAATAGAGAGTAAGTTATTGTTAAATATATTTATCGTAAATTTTGGTGTGTACATCCGATTTTCATGTGTGAAAATAATTATTATAGTAATTCCTATTCCCACGGGTTGCCAATTTGGATCAATAATTCCCATGAAACGGTTAAAATCCCTCACGAGCTGGCAACACAGGATAATATGTATTCTCCGGATTATGAAATCTCTGTGATAAACAACGGCCGGAAGTGCAGAACGTGCAGTTCTTGCGGCATCCAGCTCTTTGCGCGGCAAAAAGATGTTTCACTTAAATGAGAATCGCTTAAGCTGTTTGTTGTTTCAGATAACGAGACGACGACGCTGTTATACGAGGACGCCTCGCAGCAGATGGAAATGGAGGGCTCCACCTCGATCGCGCCGATGACGTCCGGTTCGGCCGAGACGACTGCAGGGGGTGGCATGGTCGGTGGAGAAGTGCCCGGGGTGCTCTTGAGGGTGGACGTGGAGGAGCCCACCGGGGCACAGGCCCAGGCCCGGTCGCAGGAGCGCGATCATGCAAACACAGTCGCCGGCTCGGAGCGTCCGACCGTGGCCACAGAGCCCGTGAGACACAGCTTAGGACGTGGTTTCCCTGTCCCGCATTTTCACCTACCGGATTCCCGCTGGGGTCCTTTCTTTGAGGAGGGACCCGAACCGCATAATATAACGGCCAGGGTCGGCTCAACCGTCATGCTCGACTGTCGCATCGGATTGCTCCAAGATAAAACGGTCAGTAGATACATTGTATTACATCGATCCGCATTGAATTCTCAATTACCTACCCAGCCCAAATTACAAGCGGCGCGACAACTACCAAATGTAATTGCCATATACAAAATTTAATCAAATTAGGGCCTGCAGTTAACATTCACTATAAAACGCGTACAACAGTCTCCAGGTAGAGAACGTTTTAATTAAGATCATCGCATCTAACCATCCCTTTTATGGCCGCTCTTAAGCCCGAAATCAACCCCCCTCGCGCCACTTTGTTGTGCAACAACACAACCTGTCAACCGTTGAACAACTCCGCCTGCACGCACATCCGCCCTACACCCGAAACTTGCGGCCGACATAAAAAAATTTACGCGCCCCTTCACCGACAACCCAACTTTCACAATTTGTCAGCTTCCTGGACACGAAATATTGTAATGACGGCCGTTTCCAGAGTTTTTAATTGAGCAATCCCGCCGCGCTCCTCCACGCACGATACCGTACCAATCCCAACCACCGAACGCTCACCGCATGTTTTGATACGAGTTTTTAATAACAACCAAATTAATATTTACTAAACATGAAACGCACAAATATAAACGACAGAATTTTAATTTGTTTCCCATACACACAGCATGTCACTCCTCTACAAAGCACGGCGAAATTGATACGTGTATGCGAATTAATATAATACTACTGGAATATGCATTGATTAGGCATTCAAATCATACTATAGTTGGAAACAAAACCAATTGCACATATAGAAACTTACAAATTATTAACTACCTGAAATATAGTCAAAGCATTGCCTAATACCAAAATAATAATTTGATTCCAAATATATTCCAATAATATGTAATATCTACGATCATAGGCGTGCGCAGACTTTTTCTTTAGGGACGGCCACATTGGCTCTTGAAGTTTGGAAAACATGTGACGTGCCTGAAGGGCTATCAACGCGTTAGGCCGCGGAGCGAGTGGAGGGTCCCTTCGAAGCAGCGACGAGGGCTAGGCTCTCGGTTTCGGGGAGTGTGGGGGGGGGGGGGTTAAAAAAAGGCTCCACGTAATTTTAACCTCGCCACTACTTCGTCACAAAGGGGGCTCCACCCTAGCTGCGTGGGTTAACGGCAGACAGTCAGCGAAGTTCAGAAATTACGAACTGTCGCAACGGCTGACCATCTGGCGCCCACACAACCAGATTTAAATCTCGCGATGAGAATAGGAAGTTAAACTGAAAAGAATGCCCGATTGAGAAAACGTGGGGGAACAAAAAAATAACAGGTGTGAATTTTGTGGTGTAAAATATCTGCGTTTATTTACACAAAAGACGGGACACTGTGTCTGCGCTCCCTGAAAAAAAAACTTCTCTCGTAGATCTACCGCGCCGCATTCACTGGACTCGGCCGAATCCCGCGCACGCCTATCGCGCGATGCGAAGTACAATCGGAGGCACCTTTTTCTTACAAAAGCGCAAAACACGTACCGCACGAAACACGCAACGCAAAGTTACACAAAGCAAAATGATATATATATATATATATATATATATATATATATATATATATATATATATATATATATATATATATATATATTAATTAACGACAATAAAAGAAAATTATGGATCTGTCCTGTTCATCCACCACGTGTCGTCTCCGCTGCCGGTTCGGGGCTCGGCTCTCAAAACTGGATGCCGCCACTAGCTGCGTTCTTCAGATAACTCTGGCAGGGTGGTCGTCGCCCCTAGCCAAGAACCTGACTGGCTGGGTGGTTTCAGTCGCTACGCAAAATAAACGCCTGTAAAGCACATGGCCTTATTAATAATGGCCGGACATGTGTCTTTACAAAAATACTAGGGTTCTAATGACTTACGCTGGTGTTTTGAGCGTGTATAGCTGATTCTTGCTGTACCCTCCCTTGCCTTGTGCCGGTGTCGTCAATCCCTCGGCGGTTAATGGAGGACACGATTTAAATCCCGGAAACCGGTTGGCGATAGCCCCAGAAAAACTGTGTCCTCTTGACACTTCTGCACTCGGAGAGATTCAGCTATGTTCTACGTGATCTCAGCACCTCGTGGCTGAATCACAATTATACGCATGTCGGACGCGCATCGACGTTTATAATAAAAACGTGTGCGTACCGATTGCCTACGGTGACGGTCCGTGCGCGCAATTAAAAATTAAAACAGAATTCGTCTTAACTGACCGGATTCATAATTGACCCGTTACAAAGTCAATAATGTTATGGGTAACTTAAGTTATTTGTTTCGCGAATCATACTGTATATAAATTTTCTATGAAATTATAACTACATTTTTAAAACACTATTAATTATATGTACACTGAAAAATACAATGAAAAGTACAATTTAATGATAATGAATCACTAATGTTAATTTTCGACGGGGCACTGAATATGTATTTTCTGATGCCGGCTCTGGACTCTGTTCTCTTCCCATTACCCGTAATAAAATTCAGGTCGCACAATGGAGCGCAATAAACACCCTTCGTAGGTAGATTTTCAATTTCAGGTACAAACACTATACCACCATTAGCCGGCCTTAGCTGGCCGCATTTTCACTACATTCGTTGAAAACTTCGATGTAAAATTTTAATTGATGAGACGACAGATGTTTGTTGTATTTTAATATTTAATTTTAAATGATTGTAATTGTTAGTAGTGAAAAAATAGTATATGCACCACGGTTGTGAATACTATTATAGCCTCGGCTCATGTAACCCTCGACGCTATCAATAAAAGAAAACCATACACTATTATTACAGCAATTTAAGGTTTCTATTCTTAGTATTATTTAAGGAAGGCAAAGTTGTTTGCCTCCCGTATATGAGGGAGCCAAAGTTGTTTGCCTCTCATGGGAGGAAAAGTAGAACTTCCCTCCCTTATATGAGGGACGAAAGTGTGCACTTTCTATTAAGGGAGTAGAAAAAGTTGTTTGCCTCCCGTGGGAGGAAAAGTAGATATTTGCTCCCTCGTATGAGCGACGAAAGTATTTATGCTTTTAGCTATTGTTTCCAAATAATATTTTACACAACTACTTAAAAAAAAGAATATTACAAACTGAATAATTCCAAACAAATTAAAAATCAATTTGTGTAATACTTAAAATGCGGTCTCTAATTATTAGTAATTACTAGTGGTTTAATACCCACTGTGGCATTGTGTTACTATGGTAACACCGTGAAAACGATTTTTTTTAAATAATTTGAATAGAATTAGTATTTGAACAGGCATTTGAGCGATTCAGCTGTAGCACGTTTCAGGCGTAGGTGTCTGTCGATTATGCACGAGTGTGCAAACGTGATGTGGTTCGTATTTTTCATCTTAGCACGGATATCGTCTCGGTATTACTCAGGGTTATACATAAGATTACAAATTTCAGCGTTGTAAAGTTATCGGTTTTACAAGCAACACATTTCCTTGGCATTAACCTATTTTTTGCAATATAAAATTTTAACTATTTCACATTTTTATATCACCATCGAAGCTGTTATGC
Organism: Othius punctulatus; assembly: GCA_951805005.1. Lineage (NCBI taxonomy): Eukaryota > Metazoa > Arthropoda > Insecta > Coleoptera > Staphylinidae > Othius > Othius punctulatus. Next base: position 26,546,521 of record OX638147.1, read on the forward strand.
GCCTGGTACATAAAACTTAGGAAATTAAAAAAAATTATTTAGTTTAAAATCCAAAAACTCTAACTTATCCAAGCCACATTTTTTAATGGTAAAATTATCTTAACTTTTATTTTTAACATTAACATTAAATATATTAGATTTTTTGAAATATCAAAATTATATTTAGTTTTTATTTTTATGTCTACCTCTACATATCATTTGGGTACTTCCTAGATTACCAGGAACTAATCACACCGGTTTTGATATTGCTGAACTTCAATTTCAAGTTTCGGGTTTCGAACCAAGGAAGTCAGAGCCGCCGCTTACGCTCTCAGCTAACCGCGTCGACCTCTGAAATCCATAAGTTGAACACTTTCAATCGCCTCCCTAAAGTGCATATTCCATTATCGAAGTTATACACTTACACGAGAAAATTACCAGGCTTATGTTCATATAACTAGTATACTTCGGCTTTGGAACAGTTATCGACAGCTTCGCCGTAAACAAAACTCATTTCAGTTTATTACGTTATAAATTTGTAATATAAGTTATGCTTCGCAGCGAAGCAAATTAATTTGATGGCTGTTCAAAACTTTAATTAGCTTATTTACTTAATTAGCTTTCAAAAATCTATTTTGTGTTTATGGGATGCCTCAAGGATCAGATATAAAGCTTTGATTAATGAAATATAATATTACAGATATTTAATATGTTATAATATTGCAGGAATAGGCAGGCCATTGCTCGTAATAGCAAAGGCATTATCTTTCATTTACTCGATTGTGGGTTTAGATTATTAGATTGTAAACTAAATTTATTCGATTCGATCAGAGGGCGATTGAATTACTTGTATTAAATGCTGATTGCCTCAACAATTAGGCTACTACGAACAATACCCCAATCTTGACATACTACATATCGATGGTCCTCTGCAATAATAACACAATTCAAAATTTAATGTTTTTGAATTTTATAGTAGTTTATGCTAATAATTCGTTTATGTGTATCAACGACACATAAATTGATCATTTTTCAAAACTAAAATTTATATTGCTTGTAATATAATATATTATATGTAATATAATTGCTTCTAAAGACTCGACACAAAAATGTACATAATTTTATCACAGAAAGACTTATGTTCTATACCCAATCAACGTTGATCTTTTATAACATAAAGTTCTTTACTCCCCCAAAAAAATGTATTTAGAAATGTTATTGCACAGGACCATCGATATGTTATAATTATTAGAACGTAGGCGTCCAAATTCTAAATATATATTTTTTGAGGAGTAAAAAACTTTCGGTTATACATGATCAAAGTTGATTGGGTTTTTTTTATAAGTGTTTCTGTGATAAAATTATGTACATTTTTGTGTCGAGTCTTTATTGCAAGCAATATAAGTTTTAGTTTTGTAAAATGATTTAATATGCATTGCAATTTATATCAAGGTAGTGTAATATAATGTAGATTCAAAATTACTTCAGCCGGAGGAGATGTTTTGAAATCGTAATAAAAATGTTTTATAGCAACGCTTTTAACTGAAGAGAAAACTAATTTAAATTTAAAGCTATAAATATTTTATCAGTACTTTCTGTTATACTGGACTGAAATAATTAGTTGTTTTTAGTGTACTTTAAATTACTTATATCAGATTTAATTGCGTTGCTTAAATGATGAAACATAAACAATTTTCTTAAACATTTATTTATTAACTTTGGAACATTAATTTATCTGTACAGCAGCATTTGCTGAACTAAGGTCTTTCTCTAACTACCTCTATAACTTACTAGTCTGTAAATGAGTTCTAACTTAGTATTAATTAAGTTTTGACTAAGTTTTAACTAAGTTTTAAGTAAGTTCTAACTAAGCTCTAACTTTTTATTAAGTACTAACTAAGTTCTAACTAAGTTTTAACTAAGTTTTAACTAAGTTTTAACTAAGTTATAACTAAGCTCTAACTTTTTATTAAGTACTAACGAAGTTCTAACTAAGTTTTACCTAAGTTCTAACTAAGTTCTAACTAAGCTCTTCTGGTTTCTTACTAAGAACTGGACTCGATCTTAATAAAGAAAACATTCTCAAACTACACATTTCAGTTGGTTGCAATTTAGGCAACTAATTATTTGTGGCTATGAATGCCTCGTGGCGATGAAATCACCAACACGTGCTTACAAGTGTTTCATTTCAATGTAGATACGTGCTGCACTTTATAATTAAGCCAAGTCATTGCTACCTAGAAATAATTAGCTGCAACGTGCACTTAACCCACATGACTTACAAGCCACCATTAATCCGGATCAATGCTTATTTTAAGTTTATTTAAATCAGTCCCACGTGCCAATGCAATCGTTAACACGTGCATATAGCATAGTATGAAACAAGCAACCCAATATCATGTATGCATAAAATCACGTATACATGTAAAATCTTGATACTGTGTGATTCACCATCTCTCAATATCAAGTCATCAATAATATATATACACATACATACATACATTTTTTTAAACTATTGATTAATTTACATACCACTCAGTAATTCTTAATTCATTTAAGTTATTATGGCGTGGTAACGAAATGAGCATTAACATGAACATAAAACGTTCAACATACAAGAGAATTTTGATTCTGATGATTTAAATTTTTATATTTATTGATTTCATTAATACGTGCAAATAGCATCTTACAAAACAAGCAATTCTTTATCACATATGTATAAAATCACGTACATGTGCAGAAATCTTAAAACAGTGGGATTTAAATTTAAAGATGATTGGCAATCTTTCAGTAATTATGTCATCAATAAAATCATTACATTTTTGAAGTACGGTTAGGTTAGGTTAGGTTAGATACGATACGGTAAGATACGATTCAATATTTTAAAATTAGTTAAGTCATCACGGCATGCTAATGATATGAGCATGAACATGAAATTTTGAACATGCAAGTCACTTTTAATCCAGATGATCATCATTTTTAAATTTATGTATCATCAGAAACACAAGTGCCTTATATGTTGAACGTCTTATCAACATACAAGATACTTTTGTTCCTGATGACCATGATTCATTTTTAATTTCTACATTTCGTTGACACGTGCAAACACATAACATGTTATAAAACAAGCAACGCATTGACACGTGTGTATAAAATCACGTACACGTGCAAAATCTTAAAACTGTGTCATCTGAATTAATAGATGATTCGCAATCTCTCAGTGATCAAGTCATTAATAAAATCATTACATTTTTGAACTACGGTTTCATTTAGATACGATTCAATATTTTAAATTCAGTTAATTCATCACGACATGGTAATGACATGAGCATCAACATGAACATGAAATCTTGAACATGCAAGTCACTTTTATTCTTGATAATCATGATTTTTAAATTTATTTATCATCAGGAACAAGAATGCCTTGTATGTTGTAACGTCTTATCAACATAAAAGGCACTTTTTTTGCTGATGATCATCATTAATTTTTAATTTATACATTTCGTTATCACGTAAAAACACGATATATGTCATAAAACAAGCAACTCATTTTCACGTGTGTTTAAAATCACGTACACGTGCAAAATATTAAAACTGTGTGATTTGAATTTATAAGTGATTCGCAATCTGTCAATGATAGGCCTTTAAAAAATATTTACATTTTTGAACTTCGGTTTCATTTAGATACGATTCAATGTTTTAGATTCAGTTAAGTTATCATGGCATGGTAATGGCATGAGCATGAACATGAAACCTTGATTATGCAAGTCACTGTTATTCTTGATAATCATGATTTTTAAATTTATGTATCATCAGGACTCAAGTGCCTTGTATGTTGAACGTTTTATCAACATACAAGGCACTTTTGTTCCTGCTGATCATCATTTTTAAATTCATTGATTTCGTTAACACGCGCAAATAGCAACTTACAAAACAAGCATCTCAATATCACGTGTGTATAAAATCAAGTACACGTGCAAAAATCTTAAAACTGATTGATCTGAATTTATCTGAGTTGATTCGCAATCTCTCAATGATGAAGTCATCAATAAAATCATTACATTTTTGAACTACGGTTTCATTTAGATACGATTCAATATTTTAAATTCAGTGAAGTCATCACGGCATGGTAATGACATGAGCACGAACATGAAACAAGCAATATGAACATAAAACTTACAACATAGATGAGGCACTTTTGTTCCTGATGATTATCATTATTAGATTTATTTATTTTGTTAACACGTGCAAAAAGCATCATATAAAATAAGCAACTCATTATCACGTGTGTATAAAATCACGTACACGTGCAGAAATATTAAAACTGTTTAAGTAGAATGTATAGATGATTCGCAATCACTCGATGATCAAACCATCAATAAAATAAGATTTTTGAACTACGGGTTAATATAGATACGATTCAATATTTTAAATTCTGTTAGTCATCACGGCATGCTAATGACATGAGCATCAATATAAATATGAAACCTTGAACCTTGATGTGCAAAAATCTTAAAACATGATTTGAATTTATAGATGATTCGTAATCTCTCAGTTATCAGGTCATCAATAAAATTATTACATTTTGAACCACGGTTTCATTTAGATGCGATTCAGTATTTTAAATTCAGTTAAGTCATCACGCCATGGTAATAACATGAGCATCAACATGAACATGAAACCTTGAACATGTAAGTCAGATTTATTTTTTATGATCATCATTTTAAAATTTATATATCATCAGGAACAAAAGTGCCTTGCATGTTGAACGATTTATCAACATAGAAGGCACTTTTGTTTCTGATGATCATAAATTTTAAATTCATTGATTTCGTTAACACGTGTACATAGCATCTTACAAAACAAGCAACTCATTGTCACGTGTGTAATAAATCACGAATACGTGCAAAAATCTTAAAACTGTGTGATTTGAATTTATAGATGATTCGCAATCTCTCTGTGATCATTACATTTTTGAATTACGGTTTCATTTAGATAGGATTCAGTATTTAAAATTTAGTTAAGTCATCACGGCATGGTAATGACATGAGCATCAACATGAAGATGACACTGTGAACATGCAAATCACTTTTATTCTAGATGATCATCATTTTTAAAATTATTTATCATCAAGAACAAAAGTGCCTTGTATGTTGAACGTTTTATCAACATATAAGGTGCTTTTGTTCCTGATGATCATCACTAATTTTTAATTTATACATATTGTTAACACGTGCACATAGCATCTTACAAAACAATCAACTCATTATCACGTGTGTAAAAAATCACATCAAAAAATCAACATACAAGACACTTTTGTTCCTGATGGTTATAATTTTTAAATGCATTGATCATTGATTTCGTTAACACGTGTACATAGCATCTTACAAAACAAGCAACGTGTGTAAAAATTCACGTACACGTGCAAAAATCTTAGAACTGTGTGATCTGAATTTATAGATGATTCTCTCAATGATGAAGTTGTCAATAAAATCATTACATTTTTGAACTACGGTTTCATTTAGATACGATTCAATATTTTAAAATCAGTGAAGTCATCACGGCATGGTAATGACATGAGCATGAACATAAAACCTTGAACATGCAAGTCACTTTTATTCTTGATAATCATGATTTTTAAATTTATTTATCATAAGAAACAAAAGTGCCTTGTATGTTGAACGTTTGATCAACATACAAGGCACTTTTGTTCCTGATGATCATCATGTTCAAATTCATTGATGTCATTATTACATGCAAATAGTAACATACAAAACAAGCAACTCATTATAACGTGTGTATAAAATCACGTACCCGTACAGAAATCTTAAAACTGTATGATTTGAATTTATAGATGATTCGCAATTACTCAGTGATCATGTCATCAACTAAATCATTACATTTTTTGAACTATCGGTTTCATTTACATACGATTCAGTGCTTTTAAATTCAGGTCATCATGGCATGATAATGGCATGGGCATCAACATGAACATGAATCGTTGAACATGCAAGTCACTTTTATTCTTGATCATCATTTTTTTATTAGTTGATGTATCGGCGGTGAAATGCATTGATTTTTGTAGTAGTTTCTCAGTTGAATTACGATAAATAATTAGTGGTGGTTCTTGAAGCCGCAATAAAATTATTTTCAATGAGAGTAAGAAGCCGTTGGAGCGGGTGGAATATAGCAAATATTGATAGCCTAATCACGACTTCGGCAAGCGCAGTTAATGGCGCGTTAGATAACTGAAGCGATAAAAGTGTAATATCCATTAGGGAATTTGATTCGAATTGAAAAGATGATTGACGTCGATTTAGGCCTGAATTTCTCACAATTAATATCTGCTGGGGGAAGAAATTGATATGTTACGAAATTAGTTTGATGAGTGTATGGCTTCGTAAGCTAAGGCTCTGACTGATCAATAATTGTGGGTGGATTCTCGCTCAAACAATTACAGATAGAATTACAAGAATTACTGATCACAATGAGTTCAATGGTACATTCTGCTTTATGTAGTTTTAGAATTGCATTTATCAATTGCAGCAAAGTAATTTGTAAAAGAAAGAATGGAACTTTAAGGTCTGACCTTAAGTTTCTGTTTAACTTAAATGTGTATAAATTATTATTAAGTCAGTTTAATTGCTGGGTAGGTATATGAACTGATGACTTCGTGGAAGCTTCGATTTTTTTATGAAGACTTTCGTTCAGGATATCAGTAAGCGATTTATGTTGATGATTTTTGACGCGTAGGAGTCAAAATGTGAGGGCGCTGGTTGGAAAATAAAGCGGCCGAATTACTTCTCCACGGCCGGCCATTATCGACCTTTTCCCACGCCGCACTTTTTCCCCGCGCCAATTTCACCCTTCACGTGTCCGCCTTAAGTCAATCAAACGCACACAAAAAAAATACATTCCACCGCCGGATAGATCATTTCTCTCGCCATTGACAAATAGGGGGTGCTTAATCACGCACACGCAGCCCCCGTCCTCTCATCGCGGCAGCGGCGCGCCCCCTGCATCCCCCACGCAAGCCCTTATCACTTCATCAGGTGAACGGGCGCGTCCACGGGGGCGCAAGGCAGCAGACGTCTGAAGTAATGAATTTGATCCAATTTATCCCGTGCATCTCAATAATTAAAAGTCACTTCTCGTTCCGCCCAGATATCGCCCCTGCGTTCCGGGATGTGTTTTCCTAATTGGGAAGGGCGGGCCTGGGGGGAATTTGGATTTGGATTTGGCTGTTTGCGAACGGCGTGCTTTTAACAATTCATGATTATTTATAAATAAATTCGAAATGCTTTCAGTTGCCGCACGCAAAAAAAAACTGCGATATTTAAATGAACGCGTTGATATGCAAATTAAAGGGCATAAATAAAATATTAATAAATAATTCTAAAATTTACAGGCATGGTCGGTGGCAGTTTTCATTTTTTTTTCCACACTGAAGTTGGGGGTTTCAGCGGATTTATTGGGATTGATGATGTTGCTAGGGGAGAACGTTTTTGATGATTGCAGTTAGCTGCGCGGATGCTCTATAAGTTACCCATTATTTTTAAGTTATCGTAAAGGGTGACTCTTGTACCCTCAACATAAAAAAATCAATATGAGTAAGAAGCACTTCAATAATTTTATTCTCGCTTCAAGACCCACCACTAGTTATGACAATTTGATTAAGAAACACTACAAAAAATATTATGTAGCAATGTTTGACTTTCATTGCAGAACATTGCAACAGTTTTATGGACCATTTCATGGCCGATGAAATGTCAGCGCATTTCATCACGCGAGACATTAACTTCGTTGATTTGAAAATAGTTAATTCATCGGCTATACATTCCGATGAACTGAATTGCTAAGTTATGAGTTAATTGATTAAAAGACAAACATGTTATGTACATAGTAATCATTGTATCTTCATTTGACATACTAAATGCGAATTCAATTAGAATAAAAATAATGGCACGATAAGACAATAAAAATAATGGCATGAGCTACTTGAATTGCAAAGAGACATCTCCGTTAGAATTAAAATGGCAATTTTATGAGCGTGTCGATGATTTTATCCGTCACTATTACGTGGTTGAATTTTAAAACCCTGAAATGCCGAAACTAAAATATCTGAAATGAATAAGATTTACGGCTTCAAACATTAATACTTGACACACATCATTAACTTGAATTCACATGTCCATGATTTCATTCCCACGTGACAATGATATGGCATATTACGAATAATGCACATGTTCATGATTTCATACCCACGAGAAGATGATTTGGCATATTATGAATAAGATTTTATGCACGCGTTGGTGATTTATTGATGATGACTAAGTTATTAATTGACACACATCATTAACATGAACGCACATGTCCATGATTTCATACCCACGAGATGATGATTTGGCATATTACCAATAATGCACGTGTCCATGATTTCATACCCACGAGACGAATATTTGGCATATAACGAATGAGATTTTATGCACGCGTTGGTGATTTAATGATGATGACTTAGTTATTTATTGACACGCATTATTAACATGAACGCACATGTCCATGATTTCATACCGACGTGACGATGATATGGTATATTACGAATAATGCATGCACGTTTTCGTGATTTGATACCTACGAGACGATGATTTGGCATATTACGAATAAGATTTTATGCACGCTTTTGTGATTTAATGATGATGACTTTATTAACTTTCTTCTTCTTCTCGGTCTTAATTTATCTACTGCTGGATATAGGCCTCTTCCATAGTCCTCAATGTTTCTCTTGTATAGATTGTTTTGGAAGGATTAAGTGGGTGTAGAGGATATACTGGGATGCTACGGAATGGAATTGGGTCAGGACATAGTTCCCACCTTGTATTGCAGTTGGTGGGAACCAAGGCTCGCGTGGGCAGGGTCGCATCCCTGAAGTAGGCCTCTGTTCCACCAGGATCGCAGAACAGTGCCCACCCGCTACCCTAACTTTAAAGAATGCTAATTCGTAAGGTTTAAAAAATATGTGGCTGAATTGTAAAATTGTACCAACAATTTTTGAGCTTATTAATGATTTCAGCCAATACTAATACGTATACAATTTCGAAATTTTGAATGATCAGGATATATCATGATTTCCAGTACCAAGATTCATTGCACGTGTCTATGAGATGGACACGTGTCCATGGATATCACATCCATGAGATGACCCATGGATTTCACATCCATGAGATGACCCATGGATTTCACATTCATGAGATGATCCATGGATTTCACATCCATGAGATGACCCATAAATTTCACATCCATGAGATGACGAGTTAGCCAATTTGCAACATACTGAATCATCCGCGAAAGCGTTATTTGGACAGGCGATTTCATGCACGTGTTTACGATTTTATTATGAGTCGACCATGACTTCGTTGACTTAGAAAATGATAATTCATTAGAAAAAGAACAAAGAGATGCCTAAATTTTAAAATTGTAATTAATTTTGTTTCATAAGAAGATTTTGATGATCAGATATCAACATGATTTCCATTACCAAGATTTCATGCACGTGTTCATGATTTCATATCCACGAGATGATACGTCGACAACTTGCAACATACTGAATCATCTGCAATATAACAATTTGGACAGGCGATTTTATGCACGAGTTTATGATTTTATAACCAGTAGACGATGACTTCATTGACGTATGAAATGCTAATTCATTAGAAATAAACGAGATGCCTTAAATTTAAAATTGCAACAAATTTTTATTCATAATAAGATTGTGATGAGCAGAAATCCACCTGATTTCTATTACCAAGATTTAATACACGTGTTCATGATTTCACATCCACGAGATAATATGTTGACTAATTTCCAACATACTGAATCATCCGCGAAAACACGATTTGGACAGGCGATTTTATGCACTTGTTAATGATTTTATTACCAGTAGATGATGACTTCGTTGACTTACGAAATGCTAATTCTAATGTTTGTGAGTTGATCACCAGGAAACCTTGACTTTGTTGACCGACGAAATGCTAATACATTAAAAATAAAACAACGAGATACCTAGAATTTAAAATTGTAATTAATTTTGATTCATAAGAAGATTTTCATGATCTGGAATGCATATAACTTTCATTACCAAGATTTAATGCACGTGTTTATGATTTCACATCCACGAGATGACAAGTTGGCCAACTTGCAATATATTGATTCACCCGCGAAAACGTGATTTAGACAGGCTATTTTATGCACGTGTTTGTGATTTTATCACCAGTAGACGATGACTTGATTGACTTATTAAATGTTCATTCATTACAAATAAAACAGCAAGATGTCTAAAATTTATAGTTGTGATTAATTTTGATTCTTAAGATATTGATGATCAGGAATCTACATCATTTTCAGTGCCAAGATTCAATGCACGTGTCTATGATATGACATCCACGAGATAACGAGTTAGCTAATTTGCAACATACTAAATCATCTGCGAAAACATGATTTAGACAGGCGATTTTATGCACGTGTTTATGATTTTATCACCAACAGACGATGACTTTGTTGACTTACGAAATGCTAATTAATTAGAAATAAAATAACGAGATGCATAAAATTTAAAATTGTAATTAATTTTGATTCATAAGAAGATTTTGATGATCAGATATCAACATGATTTCCATTACCAAGATTTAATGCACGTGTTCATGATTTCACTTCCACGAGATGATACGTTGACAAATTTCCAACATACTGAACATGCGCGAAAACATGATTTTAGCAGGTGATTTTATGCAAGTGTTTGTGATTTTACCACCAGTAAACCTTGACTTTGTTGACTTACGAAATACTAATACATTAAAAATTAAACAACGAGATGCCTAAAATTTAAAATTGTAATTAATTTTGATTCATAAGAAGAATTTCATGATCAGGAATGCATATAACTTTCATTACCAAGAATTAATGCACATGTTTATAATTTCACATTTACGAGATGATGAAAATTTAAAATTGTATTTAATTTTGATTCATAAGAAGATTTTTATGATCAGCAATGAACATGATTTTGAGTATCAAGATTGAATGCACGTATATATGATTTCACAGCCACGAGATGACATGTTGGCTAATTTGCAACACACTGAATCATCCGCGAAAACATGATTTGGACATAGGCGCGATTTTATGCACGCGAGAGGCCATTTTATACACGTGATGATGATTTTTTTTTCAGTAGGGCGATGACTTCGATGTCTAGTATTTAAAATTGTATTCAATTTTGATTCATAAGAAGATTTTGATGAACATACTTTCCAGTACCAAGATTGAATGCACGTGTTTATGATTTCACAGCCACGAGATGATAAGTTGGTTGATATGAAACACTGAATTATCCGCAAAAACCTAATTTGCACATAAGCGATTTTATGCACGTGTTTGTGAATTTATTACCAGTATGACTTCGTTGACTTACGAAATACTAATTCATTAGCGATCAAACACGAGATATCTAAAATATATAATTGTAATTAACTTTTATGCATAATGATTAAAATGTTTACTCATAAAATAAGCGACTTGGTGCACGTATTTCTGATTTTATCACCAGTATATGATGACATCGATGACTTATGAAATACTAATTCATTGGTAATAAAAATACGAGGTAAAATTTCGATTCATAACGATTAAAATGTTATATGTGTAAATTTAAATGTTATAACTAAACGAAACTATATTATATTTGTATTTAAATATAAAAAACCCCAAAAGTTTCATTTGTCAAAAAATTAATTTCTATTGACAGCTTTTTTAACAGCTGTCATGAGTCCAAACTCGTTTTTGACATCTTATTCGGATTTAGCGGTGTGTTTACTTAGTATAATTGTTTATTACTACTTCGCTTCATTACCAAATGAGTAAAATTGACCCAGTGATCGAATGATTGCTGAGTTGCACTATTGCACTACACTATTACGTTACTCAATTTAAATACTTGATGGTTGTCAGTTTCAAGATTTAATGCACGTGTTCATGATTTCACATCCACAAGATGACTAATTTGCAACATTGCCGAATTAAGTGCAAATAAAATTACTTGCACATATAAGATCTTGTGCACGTGTTGATGATTGCATCGACACCAGGCAATGATTTATTTGTGTGGCATTGTAGAGAGTAAAGCTTGTATAAGATAATATTGTTATATTTATGCGGCAGCCACGTAATCGAGATATATTTTATAAGTGTATATATATCGCATTAAATGTTCAGCATATCAAGTTAGAGTGAGTATCCGTGTATTATTCAAAGATCCAGCGCTTGTATCTCTGTAGAGATACAGCACGTGTTCCTTTCTTTCTCCCTTTCTGTCGGCAGTGTAAAATTTATGATGCGTCTTTAGAAAAAAGGATGTTATATCTGAAACATTTTACATTTATGATTGTAGGCGGCGGGCAAAAAATCAACTTTTTGCGTTCTGCGTGTGTTTGTGTGATGCGCGTTGCAGCTGGCTCTATATTTCATAAAAATAATTGCCTGTCGCCGCCTACTATACCGTGTCAAACACACACGCACCCCCACACACGTACAGCATGTGACAATGGGGTGTTTCAGCGACTCGAATTCCTCCTAAATATATATAAAACCCCTATCGACGTTGGTTTTTTTGGCGCTACGTGCAGTCATTACTTATTCCATAAAATATGTCACCCCCAAAAATAAACGACCCTCTTTTCAGGCCATTACGCCGAGTCGCGACCCCCTGTATACAATTACGCACGCACTTATATCAATAATTTTAAATACAACGCGCAACTTAAATGATTCAGGAGGGGTCCGATCGATGGAAGGATGCCCGACATAGTTCGAGCATTATACGTGAGCGATGATTTTGGGACGTGCATTCTCATTGCGGGGCCCACATTCACGCACTCGTTTCATCAATCATTCCTCCCCTTTTTTTTATAATTTTACCCCCGAACCTATTTACTACACCGGCACCCAGGGCCGACCCAGAAAAAAATGTTTAAACTAGTGTTTTACTTGGGGAATGAAAAAACTTCGCACATTATTAATCATCCCAGCCGGGCACAATACACACCCCGCTATCGACTCGTTAAAACGCACATTGTGCCCCCTCTTCGGCCGTTAATATTTATTTTTAACTCGTTTGCCTTTGCAGTTTTCCATTATACAGGAATTATTTACGCCATCTGTTTTCGCCGGAAATTCCACCCCTGCGCCACTAACCTCCTGCATAATTAATACAAAAATAGTGGCGGTGCGAGGAACCCCATCCTGCGGGGGCGGAGGTGATTCCTGGCACGCGGCGTTAACGCGTGATCGTCTTAATCGAAGGCGAAGCTGCCTGATCGCCTAGCAAAGCCTTCTCAGCGGTCGGATCGGCGACGGCAAAGCTGACAGCGTTTCCCACGTCAAGATTTAGATTGTATGCGCTGCTATTACAAGCCGTATACACAAGTGGGGCCCACTTGCAGCTCCATCTGTTGCTTGTTTAGGATCTCTCATTTTTTGACAACTTCCTTAAAAACGTATTTCAGAACCGAATACTTCAAAGAAACACACATTGTATTTGTTTTTTCAATTTATTCATATAATAAATTATTAAATAAGAAACACTTTGAACTTTGTTGATATCACATTTTTTCCACCAAGACCATGTCATTTTCAAAGTAAATTAAATTACATCTAAAGACATACATTTATAAAGGCTAAATAGGGGCAGTCTAGCTTGTCGTTAATCACGTGAACTATCGGATTATGATTTGCATAATAAAATCGCTCGTAGTATTTATTACTATTAATTCATATTTTGAAGGCAGTGCTCATTTACAGGATATACCATGTCATCTACGATAATCTGGTTAATTTGATAGGATATGCTGCAGAAGTTGTGTTCGGAAGGAAATTGAACAATTTTAATATTTCCTGGAGCGAGAGTCGAATCCGCAACTATAGATTAAATGTCGGATCCTAAATTCACGACGTCACTCCACCTGTGCGAGAAATTGAATCCGCATCCATAGATTACGAATCAATGCCTTACACGACGTCCTGCGTGAACGTTTTCTGAGCGGTTGACGCTGCCGGGGCGGACGGACATATCAAATATTTTGATATTTCCGAGAGAAACTCCTCGGTGCACAATGGCCCTAGTGGCGAGTATCGAGTGCTCCAAAAACGCCAATGCACGGCACTGAGTTAACATATTATGTCAGCAGCGGCGTTTACAAAGCTTACAAACTCCATGGCTCTTTAACTAGCTTTCCCCACACATGTTCCTACTATTCGTCTAACGTTAGTCTAAAAGTATGTATCGAGTGCTCCAAAAACGCCAATGCACGGCACTGAGTTAACATATTATGTCAGCAGCGGCGTTTACAAAGCTTACAAACTCCATGGCTCTTTAACTAGCTTTCCCCACACATGTTCCTACTATTCGTCTAACGTTAGTCTAAAAGTATGTACCTGATACATTTTTCGGTAGCTTATCACTCGTTTCGTTCGCACTATTAGTACTCTAATTCCACACTGGGCCAAGTACCAGGATTCACCTCAGTATGTTAAATTGTTCGAATTCGGAAGTAGATACTACAAGATCAAAGATAAATAAACTATTTTGAACTGCAGCTAACAAAATCCATATAGCTGAGATGAAGCTTCGATAATAGATGCATCATATGTTAAATTGTGCGAACTAGGAAGAATTAGGAAGATCAAAGATAATGAAACTATTCCGAGCTGCAGCCAACAAAATCCATATAGCTGAGATAAACCTTCGATAATAGATGCACCACAAGATGAAGAATGAAAACCACATTTTAAAATGGACACAGAATGGAAGAAGATTAAGGGGCAGGCCAAGAAACCGAAGGCTAGAGGTCATAGAAGAATATTTGAAAAGTAGTGAGAGGATGGCAACAGATTGTTGGGTAAAGGAATCTCTGGTACACAATATTTTTGAAGAGGCCGAAATTAAACCTTAAGTATAATGAGTTGTAACACCGCAGAAGAAAAAGATTGAAACCCAACTTAAAACATGGTTGAAAGCAAGATGATTTGAATAACAGTGAGAGAATAGCAACGTATTGTTGGGCAAGGGAATCTCTTGAATGAAATTTTTGAAGAGGCTGAAACGAAACCTTCACGATAATGAACTGTAACAGCACAGAAGAAAAAGATTGAACCAAACCAAAAGCAAACTAAAAAACAAACTTCCGGTTGCCAAAAAAATAGCCTAGAATATTCTGTGGCTTCATTTTTTTATAATTGTAATTGGAATGCGATGCTCAAGTGAGCGTAGGCGATTTCCCCGCATACATCAGTGCACAAGTATCACCTTAACTATGTGATACTTACGTGGAATTACAGAATATCTTAAATAACCTTCAGAAACTTGTAACGGTCCGGTATTGTCTCCGACGGAAACTGTCTTTAGTATTAATTGCGCGCCTGGGTCGCCATCGTAGGCAACCGTACGCACACGTTTTTTTAAACGTGACGTGTTTCCGTTATGCGTGATTTTTAAAAATCGTCGGCGAGACGCCACCATGAGGGAGAAGCTGGTCACCTTCCCTATAGTGCAGACGTGCCACGAGGTCACAGTTTTTCTTTGGTATATCACCAACCGGTTTCCGGGATTCAAAACGTGTCCTCATTTAACCACCCTGAGAGGGATTGACGGCATCAAGCACAAGGCAAGGGAGGGTACTGTACGACTCAACTTCACACGCTCACAACATCAGAGCGTTTTTTGGGTAAGGGCTAAGTAACCCAGCCAGCCAGCCAGCCAGCCAAAATTCTGTCTGCTTGATGGTTGTAACCTCGTGATTTGCAGACCTAAACAGCTTTTGTTGTACTGTTGTTTCGGTGTCCTCCCGCAAACACTTCATGTAATCATGAAAGGTGATGCGGTTCTTCACAATATGCCTCTTAACACCTTTCGCCTTCTTATCCTTATCCTGCCCCTCCGCCCGCAGGGTATACTTTATCTATTGTGGGGTATCTTGTGTATTGCGGGGTATCTTTGAGCAAAGCCCCACAAACTCAGATATCACCTTACCGGCATTCTCGTCCTTCACTACGCCGAGCACCTTCTTGTTGACGTGGGGTATATTGTAAACATTATCTACCGAATAGTCTGAGGTATCAAAATAATTTTGAGCATCGCATCGAACTACTTCATACAAATCGGGACATTCCACCTCGTATATGAGGGAATCGGTGTCTGTATAACAGATGCGGGCCTTATCACCGAATTGTAGAGCAATTCTATTCTACAGGCACTGCTGCCATTCTCAAGAGAGATAAAACGGAATACAAATTCAGATTGTGTAACTTAAATACTTAACGCGCTTAATTGATAATGGTGGTGGGATTGCACGTTTATTCATAACACGGCTTTCCAGGATGCCGTTAGATATTGGCGTGTTTTCAAAGCACACCTGATCGTTAACTATGTTCCCCGAAGTTTTCTTGATTTCGGGGATTTCCAATTGATCTAATCTCCAATCAGAAAAACGAATTTTTAATTGCCAATTAAATTGCGATATTGTGTCTTAGCGTATACATTCATATGTCTTTGGTAGTAAGGGAATAGATATAATCTTCTTCCTATGTTGCTTGTTCCTTTCTTCCTTTGTTGGAATAGTTAATACTTCTTATAAGAAGCAACTGCCAATTTTGCTACGCTCCTGTCAGAGAGGTACCCAAACTCAACTGAAATTCATGTTTGTTTTTAAGTTGGCTTGATGTAAATCGGTTCAAATGTTGCTATCTGACTAATTCGCTGTTTACAACGTTAAGAGTAATAAATTATTATTAATGTTGAATAATAATTCTTGCATCTGTACAGCTATGAGTTAATGAAGGCATTTATAGGTTCTCGTGTAAGCAATGATCATTATTGTATTTCATTGTAGTAATGAATGTTGAATGCACCATTGATAATCGGTAGTCATGCGAGCTGTGAGCCGTGTAGGTCTGGGTGGTTTTTAATGCCGATTTAATGCTGAGATAGTGCTAATGATTCTATGGGCTTATTGTGGTGATAATTGTTATCGATTTATGGTGGTCGAAATCCGTGCGGTCTTAATATTAATGTGGGAGCATGGCGTATCCATTATGGCATAGTAAAGATTGTCCTAACAAAACTAAATTTGGTTCAGATGCGTATACCCTTATCGGGCGGGTTATTTACATTGTCTGGTATTATGCTGTAAAATCAGTTATCTCGCATTAGGGAAAGGGATAAATGATAGAATGTTTCTTGTATTAAGATAGGAATCTATAATTTCCGGGATGGCCATAAACCGGCTGGCTGACTGTGCTAAAATTTCTGTAAATACAAAGGGAAAACGTACGTAATTCGATAAAACAGCGTGCCGGTGTTGGCGTAATGATGTGCCGGATCTGGGATGCGCATAAATGGTATCGGAGCGTTGGACAGGAATCATCCGCCAATGTGACGACTAACATCATGATTTACATATCGCGCTTTTTTGCGGGAATATAAATTATTTGACGTTTCGCGGCTGTAACGGATAGGGATAATCTTGGTGGGTATTCACATCTGATTAGTCTGTTTCTCTTTATGCCCATTCATGTACCGTCTTCCATTTAAGCGCCTTATCCCTTTGTACTGGTAATAATATTTAGGAAAATACGCGGGATCAATTAAGTGTATCCCGCTTTCCGCAAATTGTATGAATCCTCCGAGGAGCGTCTTTTGTAAAATTATTTTTATTCTAGACAAGGCTATTATCTGGATATCGCCACCGTTATTGAAATATACGCGCTGCGTGCCTGAAATAAGGTCTCGCGGCTTAACTCGTGTTTGATGTCGGCGAAAAGATGCGGAATGTAATTTGGCGAATGCAAGGAGCACAGTTGTGACGAGGGTTTTACGGAATACATAATGCAATTAGCCACCTAATAGTGAATGTGTAATAACTCCCGGATTATTCCGGAGGTGCCATTCAAAATAACAAGAAAAAGGACGAATCGTTGAGTTTTAATCAGACAATCGGCGCGAGTCGTGCCGACTAGGATGGGGGCGCAGATATGGAATTATGGATGCAGGACGTGATCCGTTTGGAATACGAGATTTGAACCGGCCCACGCCCCTGCGGACCCGAGGACTTCTTCCACCGCCAGCCAGATGCTCGTATCCCGGCCGCGCACGCACGGAAAAACCTGCTTTACGGCACGCAAATGCGTTATAAAGTTTGCCGGGATTAGCACAATAAAATTCAGGCGTAGAACCTCATTTGCGACGGAATGCCCTACCTGGTGCCCCGCTTTATGCCGTATCCCGCGCACAAAGCACGACCCCGTTTCTACACACAAATCATCACGACCCGCGATTTCATCACACACAATATTGTCAAGAACATAATTGAATAACACAGGAAAAGTTACGACGATGAATTCTGCATTTAATAACTGAGTATTATGGCAGCGCTGCATTAACATTGCATGAGTGCTGGTATCAAATTTTATTACGCGAACATGAGTTACCTCACATTCCAGAAATTGCCCGCGTTCTCCTAGTCGCGGGGGAGTATGTGTTACATGTATATCTGTGCGGGCAATGTACGAGTCCGACCGCTATAAGGTCCATAAGGTCAGGCCCCGATTGGGCCGGTGAGTTACCGAGTAAAACTTCGCGGGACACTCGAAGCCACCATCAGTGCAACTCGATTCTCAGACATCAGAAGTTCGTATTGATCAAATAGTTTTTTTAGTACTCCTAAAAGTGGATTCATAACAAGAATTACGTTAGAAGTTTCGTTTTATAATCTACCTCTGACTTGGCTACCAGCAATGGCATGGGGGCATTTATATAGATGAATTCCTCATATGGATGATTAAGCCGCGTAATTTCTCCAATTGTAATTCCCCTTGTAAACATTTCACTTGTCTTGATCGCAGTACTCCTTAGTGACAATCTTCCTGGTACTGGCATCGCTCTGTTGCTCGCGTATTTAGTACTAACACGTCGTGACCTTTAATTAACTACCGTGATTACCTTAGAGCTATTGGTAATGTGTTAGAAAATGCAAATCATGGGTTAGTATGAGAAAGCACAGATATATGGATTTGTTTAATTTATTCAATTATAAACACGCTGAAACGGTAACAGACAAGGAAATAAAATACAGGTCTACGATAATGATGTGAATTGATTTATTATCTATTATTCGTTAGCGTTATGAGGGCATGTAGAATATCTTTTTGTGATTCATTGACCTAATGAGGGCGTTATCAATTTTTTTTATTTGTTATTTATTCCTTTACTGTTTCGAAAATGATTGTGACTGTGAAGTTTATTGAAGGTGAAATTGTTATACATGCACATACATCTCTCGTTTCTCTGATCGTTTACCACCATGCTCTTTCATACCATTTAACTTGGGGAAATTAATATGCTCAAAAACAGAACTATTTAAAGATGTTGAAATATCCTCAATAACGCATGCATGATTAATAAGGATATCTCGCGATCTTCCCAAATCACATGATCGTGTCGGTGTCCACAATAATGTAATTATTGGAGCCCCATTGTCTACGTTGATTGAGGTAAATTAGTGATTCTACCCACGACCAGAGCAGGTGCCCTTGTCACAAGTAGTCACCACTACAAGTTGTGTCAAATGACAGTTCCTGCTACCTCAATCGGAAATGTATATGTACTGTTATAGTTTATCATTAGGAACATTTGGAGCAATTTAATATCTACACTCAGATGCAAAAAAACCGGGTCATTGGGTCATTGCTTGCAAGAGAACCATTTTTTTTAAATTTTGATGTTGGTATAGTCGTTAGAATAAATTTTTTAGAGTTTTACTATCAAAGATACCGTCAGGATGTAGAAAGAAGCAACACGCGGTACTTATTATTTATTTAATAAACATTAATAAGCGAAAACGATACACGAAAGAAAATGCATTTCTGCAAAATGAACTTAACGGAGATTAATAATGAAAATGACTATTAATCGAAAACATATAAGTCAAAACCCAGTAGCCACCTTGATCCTCTATGCATAATGCCGAATGAGCAATAGGTAGTGAAGAACGCATCCCTTTAAATGTTATTTTCGCTTATTAAATAAACTGATAAGTATCATGTGTGGTTTTTTTTACATCATGATGGTCTCTTTGATTGCAAAACACTAAAACTTTCATTCTAAGAACTATACCAACATCAAAATTTAAAAAAAATGGGTTTCTTGCAAACAACGACCCAATGACCCGGTTTTTTTTTTTGCAGCTGAGCGTATATTGACTGGTAATTCATGCCTCTTTTTTGCTTCGCTTCAATGTTAATAATTCCACATGTGATTTGTTTACTTCCTTTGACTTTACATTACATTCTGTGTGTTTTAAATGAGTGCGACCTGTGTATTGTTTCCCTATTAGATTTTCATGACTTTTCATAATCTAGCTTGATATAGTGCGAAGTGTTTGCCTTTTTACGAACTAAAATGACGATGTCAATTATTATGTAAAATACGTGTTTGCTTGAAATATGATTACTCGTGCCAGTTATTCATATTGGCAGCCTTGGACCTTTTACGATTGTTATTGATATTACAACAGCGTGGATTCGCGATTTCCGACCTGCCGGTTGTTGAGAGGTTTCGGCATGATTATAATATTGCAATTAATATTATTAACGTAATCACTGGCTTATATGCGCATGAGGCTGGCCCGCAGGAGGCGATTCCACAAACGTCCGAACACGAAAGCGACTCATCTGTCGGCTTTTGTTCCCTGATAGCATATAGGTGAATGGTTGATTATTTTGCGATAATTTGTGGTTTATTGAACACACTACTTCCTGTTAATTTGAAGCAGTGCAGGATGCGATTCCACAATTACATTTGTTTGGGAGTCGCGCTATATCTAATGCGTCAACTACATTTGTAACTGCTTCGTCTAAATATTGAAACCTGAGGGCGACACCTTGTCTGCCATGGTTTCCTGACGGATATAGGTAAAGGGTTGATAGTTTGGTGGTTTATTGATCCACATACCGGTTGAGAACCGCTGTGTGAATAGTTTTAGAAATCTGTATTCGAGCTCGAGTGGAAACACAATTGAATTTCAACTGCCAATAGGCAGTATTGAAAAACGGGTTTGTAAAAGTTTGTTATTGAGTAATTGAAAAAAAAACAGGTTAGTTGGATTTGATTAATGGCGAAAATGGGCCGCAAAACTCGTTCCGAATATTGTTGCCTGTCCGTGTATAAGGTGTAACTATTGTTTTTTTTAACGTGCGACCAATCGATATCCTTTATCTCACGCCGCACCATTGAGCTTTACGGTGACGCCCGCGGCTCAGTCGGAAATATTACCGAAAAAAGCGGCGCTCAATTACGATTTTACAAAGTGTCGAAATCACTCCGACGTCGCCCCGGGGCTGAATGCGCCCCCCTGCCCCTGCGTTGACGTCTTGTTATAATTAATGTCGGGCCACGGAAGCAGGGGGGCCGAGATCCCGTTGAATAAGTCGCCGTTTCGTTAATGCCGGCTGAAACGTCCGACGCGACCTTGGCGACACTTTCACGCGCCCGGAGGCGGCGATAACGTTTAATTCTGAATGCTAGATGACTCGCCCCCGGGGGCTCTAAGGCCGTAGATAAAGAAGACACGCTCCGTACAATTCATACATGCCTCTTACACTATTCAACAACTGGGCTGACATTTATCAGCCCCACACACACAAAAAAAGCTGATTATATCCGGCGCTGCCATCCATAAACTACCTCGTCGAGCATCATTTAAGTTGATTAAAATCGTATACATCCATCTCTTGGAACTTTATATTCGGTATTATTTGTGACAACATCAAAAGGAAATAAATAGAATAATGCGCTAAAAAAATTCACAAAGAAGCCAGCACAGGCTATAAAACACACGCAAGTATGCCACGCTAGGTTGACTTTTACAGAAAATTTAACGTTTTGACGTGTGGACACCATACATCATACCCGGCCTAACGTACCAATTTACAATTTTATGCAATACCAACAGGTATATTATTTGCGGCTTCGATTGTCGGTAAAATAGGTAGCATTTAAGTTGATTACAATTTTTTGCATCCTTCTCTTCAAATTCTGCATGCGGTGTTATTTGTGACAAGATCAAAAGGAAATAAATACAATGTGCAATAAATCTACAAAGAAGTCACCACGGTCTATAAAACACACAAAGTATGCCTTTCAGAGAGAATTTTACATTTGACGTAATGGTGGAGGTGCCGAGACACATTTTTCTGCCTTTAGAGTCTTAATATGCGTTCCCGTATAAATTTAACAGTTACTCATTTGTAGTTCTAGATGTATTTGTAATATTGATTAAGATGAAAGAGTATGATTTATTAATTTCATATCGACGAGTGTTGGCTAAATAATAGATAGAGTTTAGAAGTAACTTTCTGTAAGTGTGTCAGTACAGAATGTAGGATGTAATAATAATAATAATATTTATTTGGTGCTAATAACCAAGGCGCGGATTTCTAGGTATTATGCCTATACATCAGTAGTTTTAATAACAGACTAAAATGACCTCGTATCTATACGAATTTCAGCAAATGAAGTAGTTTTTGGTGTTTTTATGCATATTTTCAGTTTTTAAACGTATAATTGCTTTATTGCATTTTTTGTGCATATTTCCTTATTTTTTGTGCTTATTTGCTTATTTCTCAATTTTATAGCATATTATTTATATCAGCTAGGAATATATTTTGTTGCACATTATTGTAATGAAGATTCAGTATTAATATTACTCCGTTGCGTCTGGAGTGCTGGGTTATCACAAAATCATCAACAAAGCGAGCGTGGTACGTGATATTTGGTAAACAAAGCTTGATTATATCGGGGATTACCCTATTTTTACGTGCACAGAACGCATCTGGGGCAAGTGTGCTATCAATTCAGTCCAATTTATCTTAATATTCAGTGCGTTGTGCTTGTGCCTTGTGTGTATTACGTGTATATAAGTTTCTTGTATAAAATGCCGAAAGTAAAACCTTCCGTCGATGAATGGATACGTGGACATGCTGAATTAAAATAAGAAAACGACAAATTAATTTGCAAGGCTTATATCAAACCGGTAAGTTTTATTTTGTGTTGTTATTGGCCTAAGTACAAGTATGTATTATGTTGTAGATTAACTGCGAGAAAAAATTAAACATAACACAACATATCAAAACAACAGTTCACCTGGAAAATTACAAAAAAACACAAATTTATACAAGAAAACTTATAAACACGTAATACACACAAGGCACAATCACAACGCACTGAAGAATGTCTCTGCTGACTTGATTTTTTTTTACTTTCGTCCTTTGTGAAGGTATATCTTCTAATTGTTACACCTTCTGGCCTCGAATCCTCGCTCATTAGCGTGGGGGGTAATAATATTTTGTTATCTTGAAAGTAAATATTTCATGCGGAAAGTATGCGGTGGATAGCATCGCCGGTGATATTGGTTGAAAGGTGTGCGCAGATATGAAGCGGATGAAAGGCCAGGCTATCGCGTTCCGGACCAGTAGATTATTAATTTCTAATGCATGCAGCGGCAGTCAATCTGGCTGATATATTTATTTGTCGTTTTATATACAGCTTGCAGTCCTTCATGCATGGCTGCATGCTAAACACATAAAATCATTAATCATCTCGCATCCGCCGCGCCCGGCTGGATTAATATGAAGCCGTGGCGGGGCAATAAACGTGAAAAAGGGCAGGAATTGCCGGCGCTAACGGCGGCGATTAAATTCGCCACACGGCCGCGGAATAATAGTGGGCGACACCGGTACCTGTCAACGTTTCCTGCCGGCGATGACTAATTCATGTAAGTCATGTAAGGCATGAAGGCGCCCAAGTCAATCAAGGATGCACCCTCAGCCCCGGATTAGGGTGGCGATAAACTACGAAAGAAACACCTTACTATTAATTCGTCGAGAGAAGAGCATTAATATTTTTGTGTTTATTGCAATTTAATAGTACATGTGAATTTATAACGGAAATTGCATTAGAAACTGTTGGCACCATTTTTTCAATCGACAAATCCGTCGATGGCCTAGACTCGGGACCAAGAAGTTCCAGTAAAATCGGTCGAAATGTGCTTGAAAATCATTTTTGTCTCAATGTCGTCAACATTCGTGCTTCCAATTACACCTACACTATGCTCGTATATTGATGTGAATAGGTTCAGGGTAGCGTCAGATCAACACAACATCTTGTAGTAACGATTAACCACTAAAGGTTATTTGTGTCCACATAGACTCGGGATCAAGAAGTTTCAGTAAAATCGGTCGGAACGTGCTTTAAAATAATTTTTGTCCCATTGTCATCAACATTCGTGCTTCAAATTACACAAGTACTATGCTCGTATATTGATGTAAATTGCAGTTCAGGGTTACGTCAGATCAACACTACATCTTGTAGTACAGATTAACCACTAATGGTTATTTGTGACAATACAAAAAAAAAAGTAAATACATTGTACAATAAATTCACGAGAAGTCCATAACAGCGAAAACAAACTTATTTTTCCAGTGGGTCAAAATTAAGAATGAAAAATGACGCGTCTGTTTGTCCCAGCAGTCTGCTATCCTTGTCTGGTCCTAGGGGGCACGGTAGACAAACATAGAAGACTGCTTGGTCTTACAGAGCGTCATTCCCAGAGTCCGTGGCTATACCCATAGATCTTACTCAATAAAATATGCATTGGACAGATTTTTACAGCATCACCTCTAATTGCAACACTTCCAGAATATTCTCAAAAATGCTACAAGTTACAGGTACTGTCTGTGAATGGAAAGCCTGATTTACAATGCAACTGAATTTATGAACATTAGAATACTTCTTATGTTCCTCTAATGTTGAAATGTTGGCGTAAATAAAGCCACCCAATTCACTGATGCTGTTATCTTTTTATTTTATACATGAGAGATCTCGCCTAAAGCCCTATTTTACTCATGTGCATTACTGAAAAAAATGTACCTGTAATTTACAAGTACTAACTTGTAATTCACAAGTACTATACATTATAGTGCAGTTTATATAGTACAGTTAATTTCAAAATTATAGAGTACACCTCAATAATCAAGAAGTTGATTTATTTCAGTTTTTCCACATGTAAACGATGCTTTTAACATTTGAACGTCATATTTTTTGTATATATTAGGTAAGTTAGACAACATAAAATGTCGCTGATATTTTAGAAAACCATAACATTGTCTCTTCGCAAAGTTATAATCACAATTAAGTGATAGCCCAATAATGTGACACTTCATTTTTATATTAAATAATTCGTGTTTTCGGTTAGATTAGATAATATTTTTTTCAAAAGTGACATTAGCATTGAATTTCGATTGTTTCACAGTGTAGAAAATTTTGTGTACACTATAATTTTGAAATTAACAGTACTTGAAACAGAAAATGGCATTGTTCGTGCTTTGTAAAACAAGCACTGTATACATAGTAAGCACTTGCAAGTGACAAGTACCTACTATAAAAATAGTATTGTTCGTACTTGTAAAACAAGTACTGTGTGCATAGCAAGTACTTGCAACAAACAAGTACCTACTACACATGATAATTTAAGAGAACCTGTTTAGAGGAACCCAATATAGGCGCAATTTATGTAGAACGTGAAAAAGAAAATAGGATTGTTCGTACTTGTAAATCAAGTACTGTATGCATAGCAAGTACTTGCAACAAACAAGTACCTACTACACATTATAATTTAAGAGAATCTGTTTAGAGGAACCCAATATAGGCGCAATTTATATAGTATGTGAAAGATAAAATAGGATTGTTCGTACTTGTAAATCAAGTACTGTATGCATAGCTAGTACTTGCAACAAACAAGTACCTACTACACATTATAATTTAAGAGAACCTGTTTAGAGGAACCCAGTATTGGCGCACTTTATATAGTACGTGAAAGAGAGAATAGGATTGTTCGTACTTGTAAAACAAGTACTGTATGCATAGCAAGTACTTGAAACACACAAGTACCTACTACACATTACAATTTAAGAGAACCTGTTTAGAGGAACCCAATATAGGCGCAATTTATATAGTGCGTGAAAGAGAAAATAGGATTGTTCGTACTTGTAAAACAAGTACTGTATGCATAGCAAGTACTTGCAAGTGACAAGTACCTACTATACATTATAATTTAAGAGAACCTGTTTAGAGGAACCCAATATAGGCGCAATTTATATAGTACCTGAAAGAGAACATGTTATTGTGCGTACTTGTAAAACAAGTACTGTATGCATAGCAAGTACTTGCAACACACAAGTACCTACTACACATTATAATTTAAGAGAACCTGTTTAGAGGAACCCAATATAGGCGCAATTTATATAGTACCTGAAAGAGAACATGTTATTGTGCGTACCTGCAATAAACAAGTACTGTATGCATAGCAAGTACTTGCAACACACAAGTACCTACTACACATTATAATTTAAGAGAACCTGTTTAGAGGAACCCAATATAGGCGAAATTTATATAGTACCTGAAAGAGAACATGTTATTGTGCGTACCTGCAATAAACAAGTACTGTATACATAGTAAGTACCTGCGACAAACAAGTACTCACCAAGGCGCAATTTTACGCGACTACAATATTAAGGCGCATGAATGAGTAATCAAACCCTAATCGTTTATAGTGCATCTCTTCGAGTAAGAAATAGCGTCGACAATACACAAATACATAAATAGCGCACCTGTAAAAAAAACCCTGCTCACTCAAGCGATGCACTTTCACTAATACTAAAAAGAAGGGGAGGAAATATCGCAATCTAAGGGTAGGTGGGCGTAATTGCAACGAACAAGTATTGTATACATGGTAAGTACTTGCAACAAACAAGTACTGTATACATAGTAGGTACTGGCAACAAGCAAGTACTGTATACATAGTATGTACTTGCAACAAACAAGTACTGTATACATAGTAGGTACTGGTAACAAGCTAGTACTGTATACATAGTATGTATTTGCAACAAACAAGTACTGTATACATAGTAGGTACTGGCAACAAGCTAGTACTGTATACATAGTATGTACTTGCAACAAACAAGTACTGTATACATAGTAGGTACTGGCAACAAGCAAGTACTGTATACATAGTAGTACTGGCAACAAGCAAGTACTGTATACATAGTATGTACTTGCAACAAACAAGTACTGTATACATAGTAGGTACTAGCAACAAGCAAGTACTGTATACATGGTATGTTCTTGCAACAAGCAAGTACTGTATACATAGTAGTACTGGCAACAAGCAAGTACTGTATACATAATATGTACTTGCAACAAACAAGTACTGTATACTTAGTAGTACTGGCAACAAGCAAGTACTGTATACATAGTATGTACTTGCAACAAACAAGTACTGTATACATAGTAGGTACTTGCAATAAGCAAGTACTGTATACATAGTGTGTACTTGCAACAAACAAGTACTGTATACATAGTAGTACTGGCAACAAGCAAGTACTGTATACATAGTATGTACTTGCAACAAACAAGTACTGTATACTTAGTAGTGCTCGCAACAAGCAAGTTCTGTATACATAGTATGTACTTGCAACAAACAAGTACTGTATACATAGTAGGTACTGGCAACAAGCCAATACTGTATACATAGTAGTACTGGCAACAAGCCAGTACTGTATACATAGTAAGTACTTGCAACAAGCAAGTACTGTAAGCGCAGTTCGTTGCATGGGCGCAAGGGGGAACCCTAACAGTGAAGGGAGTGAAGAAAAATTGTACTCACTTTGAGACGTCTTGGAGCTCTTCTCAAAAAAAGACCTACCTTGAAATTGACTTTTAAAGTTGATTGGCGAAGATCCAGTACCCTGCAACTCCGAACTCGGAAAACAAATCGGAGTTCGGAGTTTGACGGTGTGGTCGCGGGTGAGGAAAGCACGAAACAAACGCAACAATCCTCCGGCTCAACCATACCCGAACTTTCGACACTACTACGCACTGACTCTACTTTGAAAGGGCAAACATTTATCGTCAGAAGGTAATCTGAACTGCTCAAGATACTTTCACTGATTATTTATTGACAAACAAGACAAACACTAAAAAGTATACGTTTGGCTTGGGAAGGTAATCCCATAATATTATCGCGAAGTTAAACTCTGGAAGAAATTACAAGTTAGTTATTACAAAACGTACACTGCACTTGAACCAAACTCAGGTTGGCCCAGAGGTGATCGAAACCCATATATAAGATCATCTCAAATGATTCACCGTGGAAAATTCTAGTTGCCCTGAAAAATTGAGGATAACCTTTAAATTTATGCAGAATTAAAACATTGATTTCTGTATTTTTGATTCTTCGCATTGGTTTCAAATATACACATATGATTTAAATGTTGGAAACGCTTTTTTAAATGTCCCAGATGACTTTGGGAGACTAAAAGGTCTCAAAACTAGACTAAAAACTAAAGACTAAAAATGATTCGTGGTATAATCAAATCTATAAAAAATACGCCGTAGCTATAATTATTCACTATCTACAGTTCTAAATAATCTATAAATTGTCTAGGCAAACGCACAAAAACGTCCAAATTAAGTTTTGTGCATTACCAAGCGAGACTGAAAAGCTCACTCAAACACTCTCAAGAAAACATATTGAAAATTAAATTTGCTTTAGATTTCCCGAAGTTCATTATTTTCAAATAAATAGGCCTACATTTGGGCATATTTGGAAATTGTAAGGAAATTATCGAAGAATATTTCAGTGGCAACAACTAGTGGCAAAACAAAGACTACTTAATAATTATATGGGTAAAAAAATTAAGAATTACATCTAATTTAATGTTAAATCATTAATAAATTATAAATAAAACACATTGCTTTCTTAGTTTCACATAAAATTATGTATTGATTTTTTACTAGTTTCGACTACTTAAGTAATCATCAAATAGAGTAATGATTACTTAAGTAGTCCAAACTAGTAACAAATCAATAAATAATTTTATATGACACTAACAAAGCAATGTGTTTTTATTTATAATTAATACTATGCATCACCAAGTAGACGCCACCACAATTCAAAATATTAATAAATTATTTAAATGTTATTTTGGTTCAAAATTGAATACCAACTATTGCATTTATTGCACAATTTTTCATTTAAAATAATTGTTTGTATAAAACATTTGTTCCGGAAATTTATCTATTTAATGTAAATCAGTTACCAAAATAATGATGGGTTAATGTTTCCTAAAGTGTGACGATGGTATTTGTAGAAAATTAATTGCAATACAGTTGTATGTAAATATAAATTTAAATAACATTAAAAATATGTTTAATTAAAATATAATATTAATTTGGAAACTGAAGGTGTCATTGAGGATTTTGATATCAGTTTTACAATAGTTTAACCAACTAGTGTATTTATAAAGCAATTAATAATCGAGATATATTGTGGATGGTTTTGTATATGAGATATAGTTGAGATTATTAATCACTTATTAGTACACGAGTTAGTTACAACACTTTTCCGTCGAGTATACAAACATACAAACACACATACAAATGCAAACGTAGGAACGAATAAATAAATGAACAAACATACAAACATACAAAAAAACAAGCATACAAACATACAGAGAAACAAATATATATAAACGTACAAATATACATATATACAAACATACAAAGATACAAACAAATATACAATCATACAAGTATACAAGTATACATATATACAAACATGCAAACATACAAACAAACGTACAAGTATACAAATGTGCATGCAAGCATACAATCATATATACAAACATACAATCATATACAAAAACAAACAATCATACATACAAACATACAATCATATACAAAAACATACAATCATACATACAAATATACAAACAAACAAACAAACATACAAGCATACAAGTATACATATATACAAATATACAAATATTCAAACATACAAACAAACGTACAACTATACAAATATGCATACAAGCATACAATCATACATACAAACATACAATTATACACAAAACATGCAATCATACATACAAATATACAACAATGCATACAAACATTTAAACATATTAACAAACTTACACTTGCACACACAACATGCAAACACACGTACACACACACACACACACACGCAACATTTTTTTATTATTCAGTGCATATGCCAAAATCATGCATTAATGTAAAATAATTCATTAATGAGCCCATAAGTTTACATTAATAAACGATGTTGTGCACCAAGTCGACGGAAAAGTTTTAAACATGGTGTTTAAAATAAAAGCAATCAAGTTTTCCACTTACTTAAAGAATAATTTAAATTTCAATATTGGCAACATAGCATGTCTCGAAGATTTTATTTCAATGACATGTAAATAATTATTGTCTTATTCTTACCCATCTAGTTTAGTGAGTTTAGTGAGAAATGTGTGTAGCTTTTATGAAACACCCTGTATTAGGACGATTTTAATCCGACATGCATATATACAAGCATACAAACATACACACCAGCATACAAGTATACATGTAAACAAGTATACATATATACAAACGTACAAACATACAAACCAGCATACAAGCATACATGTATACAAGTATACATATATACAAACATACAAAGATACAAACAAATATACAAGCATACAAGTATACAAGTATACATATATACAAACATGCAAACATACAAACAAACGTACAAGTATACAAATGTACATGCAAGCATACAATCATACATACAAACATACACTCATATTTTCCAAATCATACAATCATACAAACACACATACAAACAAATAAACAAACATACAATGATACATACAAATATACAAACAAACAAACAAACATACAAGCATACAAGTATACGAGTATACATATATACAAATATGGAAACAAACGTATAAGTATACAAATATTCATAAAAGCATACAATCATACATACAAAAATACAATAATGAACAAAAACATGCAATCATACAAAAAATTATATAACCTTGCATACAAACATTCAAACATATTAACAAACTTACACACGCACACACGACATGCAAACACACGTACACACACACACGATAATTTATTTTTATTTTTCAATGCATATGCCAAAATCATGCATTAATGTAAAATCATTTATTAATGAGCCCATAATTTTTACATTAATAAACGATGTTGTGCACCAAGTCGACGGAAAAGTGCAATACATGGTGTTTAAAATAAAAGCTATCAAGTTTTCCACTTACTCACAGAATTATTTAAATTTAAATAAAGGCAACATAGCATGTTACGAAGATTTTATTTCAATGACATTAATATAATTATTAATATCATATTCTTACCCATCTGGTTTAGTGAGTTTAGTGAGAAAAGTGTGTAGCTTTTTATGAAACACCATGTATTTGGACGATTTTAATCAGACATGCATATATACAAACACACAAACCAACATGCAAGCATACAAGTATACAAGTATACATATATACAAACATACAAATATACAAACATACAAACAAAAATACAAGCATACAAGTATACAAGTATACATATATACAAACATGCAAACATACAAATAAACGTACCAGTATACAAATGTGCATGCAAGCATACAATCATATACAAAAACATACAATCATACATACAAATATTAAACAAACAAACAAACATACAAGCATACAAGTATACGAGTATACATACAATCAAACGTACAAGTATATAAATATGCATACAAGCATACAATCATACATACAAAAATACAATCATACACAAAAACATGCAATCATACATACAAATATACAACCATGCATACAAACACTCAAACATATTAACAAACTTACACTTGCACACACAACATGCAAACACTCGTACACACACACACACACACACGCAACATTTTTTTAATTTTTCAGTGCATATGCCAAAATCATGCATTAATGTAAAATCATTCATCAATGAGCCCATAATGTTTACATTAATAGATGATGTTGTGCACCAAGTCGACGGAAAAGTGCAATACATGGTGTTTGAAATAGAAGCTATCAAGTTTTCCACTTACTCAAAGAATTATTTAAATTTTTATAATGGCAACATAGCATGTCACGAACATTTTATTTCAATGACATAAAAATAATTATTAATGTCATATTCTTACCCATCTGGTTTAGTGAGTTTAGTGAGAGAAGTGTGTAGCTTTTTATAAAACACCATGTATTTGGACGATTATAATCCGACATGCATATATACAAACATACAAACCTACATACAAGCATACAAGCATACAAGCATACAAGTATACATATATACAAACATACAAGCATGCAAACAAATATACAAGCATACAAGTATACAAGTATACATATATACAAACATGCGAACATACAAACAAATGTACAAGTATACAAATGTGCATGCAAGCATACAATCATACATACAAATATACAATCATACATACATACATACATACAAACAAACAAACATACAATCATACATACAAATATACAAACAAACAAACATACAAGCATACAAGTATACAAGTATACATATATACAAACATGCAAGCATACAAACAAACGTACAAGTATACAAATATGCATATAAGCATACAATCATACATACAAACATACAATCATACACAAAAATATACAATCATTCATACACATATACAACCATGCATACAAACATTCAAACATATTAACAAACTTACACACGCACACACAACATGCAAACACGCGTACACACACACACATATGCACACACAAAAATCCGTACACACGTACAACAATTAATCCAGACACAGTAATGGTTATTATTTTATTTTAGGTAAGTTGTAAAATTCAATCAGCATATTTAATTATATTATTTAAATTAATTTACAAATAAGTACCCGTATAATGTGTATTTATATACGTACAAATCTGCATCCATTTATTATATAAAGCATTTAAATAATGCCTTATCTAATAATAGTGAATGAGAAAAGTGAAAACTGAGGGAATAAATAAGTCACCACTAACCTTTAAGCGCGACTCAAGTCGTGCGAATGGCGAGGCCGGAGTCCTCCAATACTGCCAGATCCTCCTAGAGGTTTCGAACCCGGTTAAATTGCCCCATATTTGAATCCCAATTGATAAATATCCTGTAAGTTACCTGGCTCACTTGCGGCGTCTGCGCACCAGCTCACCATCTCCACGTCACCGCCATTTGGATGAATTTGCCCCGTGAATTGCAGAAAACCAACACGCACTGAATTTCCCACAAAATCCGCGAGTGACTGACGCTATAACCTGTATCCTGGAGCAGGTTCGCCCCGGGAACCTGCCCGCAGAATTTTTCCCCAATCGAATCACTATACCCGGTGAAATTCGGGGAGCAAACGCAATACGGGTTGACGCCGTAAAGAGTCCCGAACCTCTGACCTACTTTCGGGCACCAGCGGGTTGTGCGGGTCCTGGCGGGGTTAAGAAAATCTAAAAATAGACTGCGCACGCACGATTTCGACTGACCTCGGCCACAGACTTGTACAGACCTGATTAATTTGCAATAATTTACAACAATGGGGAAATCAAAATATCAATTCATGACAACTTGCACTATTGATTGTGGGATTATTAATTGCCAGAATGGTGCCAAATTTTAAATTTAGCTTCACAATTGCATGGAAAAAAATACTGTGGAGTCAAATTTTACGCAACTACCCCTGGTTACGTTTACAGCCTTTATGGCGTTTTAATTTTTTATGGTGTTACTTAATAACATTAAGGCGTGAAAAATTACACACAGATAGTTTGATATGTACGTAACATTATGGTTATTTTTTTGTTTCATGTACTAACCCCTGAATGTCCCACAACCCCAATAAATAAAACAATATGTTTTATTCATTAGGGAGATAAATTGCGATAGTACAAACTTCAAATTGCATCCAACCCCATCTGCAAATATGCTTTATTGATTTTTAATGTCATCTAGTTTCATATGCATCCCCTAATCGCGTACCATATATAAAACAACCCTATAAAACACGTTTTATTTATTTCAAACGTTACTTATGGTCCATATCACTTCAAATTTCTTACATGTATCGCAGATCATAAAAGTTCTGATATTCTATACCCACAGTTAGTCACAGTCATCCCCTAATTACCTTTTAGGCCATTTCCCCTGCAATTTACGTTAATTTATTTCTACCTTTATATATGCACGTACAAACCCATTTTTTGGCTATCTGCCTCAGCCGATACGTACTATAAGGTCTCATACTTAGAAACAACCCCTAAAACGTATCATCCCTGTGTCGTCATTAAAATGAGCATATTGTGTTAGTCTTCTTATTTGTGCACATACAAACTTAAAATTTTGGCTACTAATGCAGGACGACGCAGGTGATGCATTCTTGTACCTACAATTAATCACTTTCATCCCCTAATTATCTTTTTGTAACGTCAAATTACGTTAATTTATTTCTACCCTTATATGTGCACGTAGAAACCCATTTTTGGCTATCTGCCTCAGCCGATACGTATTACAAGGTCTCATATTCAGAAACAACCCCTAAAACGTATCATCCCTGTGTCGTCATTCAAATGAGCATATTGTGTTAGTCTTCTTATTTGTGCACATACAACCTTAAAATGTTGGCTACTAATGCAGGACGACGCAAGTAATGCATTCCTGCACCTACAATTAATCAGTTTCATCCCCTAATTATCTTTTTGTAACGTCAAATTACGTTAATTTATTTCTATCCTTATATGTGCACGTAGAAACCCAAATTTTTGGTACATTCCTCAGTCGATACATATTATATTGTCCAGTAAGTACATTTACTCCAAATCAACCCCTAAACAAGTCTGCTCACTGTCACGTGATAAAAATCGAGAAAATTACTTACTTTACTTTAATCCCCTTTATTCTGATCGGAGCATAGGGCTTCTACAAGCTTCGTCCGA
The DNA here is from genome assembly GCA_951805005.1 of Othius punctulatus. Classification (NCBI taxonomy): domain Eukaryota; kingdom Metazoa; phylum Arthropoda; class Insecta; order Coleoptera; family Staphylinidae; genus Othius; species Othius punctulatus. The sequence goes on from OX638147.1 coordinate 26,581,486, forward strand.
CTTCCGAGGCTTGTATTAGTGTTCGTAGCACGCTCCCTTTTACGTTGTAGGGTTGCTAGCCCTGCCAACAACCCTCCTCCTTTCACAGCCGGGCTTGGGACCGGTCACAGCGGAGTTGGATATTGTATTAGCGCCCTTATTTGTGCACCTACAAACGTGAAATTCTGGCTACTGGTGCAGGACGACACACATGATATACCCCTGTACTCACTTTGTATCAAAATCATCCCTTAATTACGTCTTCACCATTTACATCCATCAGAGGTGCTTCAGAGGTTTAATTCCTATTATTCTCCCGGAGCATATCGTATTTGCATATCATATCATATAGATGTTGCCAAAATAGATCGGATCAATTGTCTGTTTATTTTATTGGTTCAGAACTGGTTTTAGAAGTTTTGTGGTGAAAAGTAAATCTTTGTTGTAATTTTTCAGTCCTTTTTGTGACTAAATATTTTTATCAATGTTACATTGTTTTATGTTCGACGCCCAAAACAATCTTGCCACCTTTAGAGGCCCGTTCACAATCTTATCAACTGAAAAACCTTGGTTTCCTGGTTTCGCTTTGTGGGGAAAACCGCTTTTCAGTTCACTTGGCCGAGATGTGCATTTTCCCGGCCTGTCTCAAGCATATTTATATATTCTATATAAATGTTATGTTACTTGTATATTACTCTGCACTGACTTATGCACACATCTTTTGTAATAGCATCAATAAACGTATTAGTGTATTAGTATTAGTAATAATATTAGTATTGCCCTCATCGTTTTCTTCTCCGATTCTATTGTTTGTTATGCTCCTTATCCAGCGTTTGTAATTTCGAGCTTTCGCTTTTCCATTTACCCTCTCTTTGATTTCAACTTTCGTCAGATTACGAATTTTCAACCTTGGCTTATTTTCCCGTTTCTCGTAGACAATGTTGAATAAGTCCATCAGAATATCAATTACGTCGTCGTCAAACATTTTAATAAGCACTATAGGTATTTGGTGAGGACCCACTGCTTTGCCATGTTTCATAGATTTCAGGGCATATTCTATTTCTGTTCTTAATATTTTTAACTTTACGTTGTTGGTTTCTAAGATTGGTTTTGATCGTCCATCGGAAAATAGTTTCAGGAGGTATGTTTTCCACCTCTTTAGTTTGTCCTCCACGTCAATTATTATGTTCCCATTTTTGTCCTTGATTATATTACCAATACTTTTGTTTTTATTTTTATTGCATCCAGTCATTTCTTTTATTATTTTGTGCATATTTAGACAATCCTTTTTTTTTCTGGTAGTTCTATCTCCACACATTGATCAGTTAGGTATTTCTCTTAAGCTGCTATAATTCTTTTTTGCACCTTCTTTTCTTATATTTTACTTTTCAACTTTTATGTACTTTCTTATATTCCTTTGCGTTGTGTTTCTCTTCCTCCTCTCTTCCATAAGATCCATAATTTATTTTGTTATCTAAGGTTTTTTCTTTGAGTTTTTGCTTGTTGAATGATTTTTGGCTATTATCTTTAACGTCGTTTGTATGTGTTCCCATTTTTCGTCCAGACTGTTTTCCTTTGTTAAACTTATGGTTCTCATACATTCGTCTATCTCTTGTTTTATGGTTTGTTGAGTTTTAGGATCTTTGAGGAGTTTTGTGTCTATGTAGTTGTTTTCACACTTTGTTATATTTTTCACTTTTATACCGAGCTTAGTTATTACTATGTTATGATCAGAATTAATGTCAGCGCCCGAATATGCTTTTGAATATTTGATTGCGTTCTTATAGCGGTTATTAATGAGAATAAAGTCAATTTGATTTCTCACAGTATTTTCCGTGCTATCGGCTGGAGACTTCCAGGTGTATAGTGTACGGTGTAAGAAGGTTAGGCCTAATTTAATTAGAATTTTACTAGGATGAGATGGGTTAGGGCTAGTTTCTTATTGTTTAGTTATTTATTATCAAAATGTTATTTGTTATCATGAGATTTTTGTCTTGGCAGAACTCAATTAGTCGGTCGCCTCTATCGTTCCTTTCCCCCAGGCCATAGCTGCTAGTGTGTCCTTCTACCTTGTTCTTGCCTACTTTAGCGTTAAAGTCCGTTAAATTACTAATATGACATAACTATTTTTAATGCTTTTAAAAATAACGTCTAGTTCCACATAAAATTATTCCACTTCAATGTCTTTTTTCGGTGCTGTTGGCGCATATGTTTGTATGATGTTTATAATTCCTGTATGTATTTTCAATTGAAGCATCATGACTCTGCCTGAGTTTGGTGTAAAGCTAAGAACTGATCCTGTAACTTTCCTATCCAATATCACGCCAACTCCATATAGATGTTTCGTGTTGTTGTTATCTGAGTAATAAAATGTTCCATTACTGGTTTTGCAGCTGCCACTTCCTGGACATCTAACATCACTTACTCCTTATATATTTACGTTTAGCCTTGTCATTTCCATCACTATGTTGTCTAATTTTCCTGTTGCGAAAAGGCTTCTTGCATTCCATGTTCCTACCTTCTAATTGTTTGTTGTTGATTTCATAATTTTGTTCGCCACTGTTTGCCCCGGAGATCCGATTGGGGAACTTTTTACTCCGGAATAATCTGTTTTGCACATTGCCATGATTGTTTTTGTTTTCTGTGATAATTATACTAAGGATACCATTGTAGGTCTTTAATGCAGTGGTTTCCCGCCTTCTGCATCCATATGCCATATCTTTCAGAATAATTTCCGGAATTTCGTTTTTTTTTCTTCTTTTCCTAACTTTCCTGTATACGAATTTGCACCCTTTGTTGGTGCTAGATCTGTAATTTTCGTTGCTTTTCTCTTCTTTTCGCCATTTTCATGTTATTCTTTTATATTTCATGCAATGTCTTCCCTTCAATGATTTCTAACTCTGATTGGCAGAGAATATGTATTCCATGATTGTCTTCTCAGTAAAATACAGATTTTGAGCAGATTTTGTTTCAGATATTTTCTTCCTAAAGTCTTCTCAGATTATTTTCTCTTTATCTCATTTAATTCTTATTATTCTCTGGGAGAATATTAAATTTTTAACTGCCTCAAGCATATGTATATATTGCCCTCATCGTTTTCTTCTCCAATTCTATTTTGTGTTTTACACCTTATCCAACGTTTCTAATTTCATGCCCTCGCTTTTCCACTTACTCCCTCTTTGATTTCAACTTTCGTCAGATTATGAATTTTTAACCTTGGTTTATTCTATTTCTCCTATGTCTTCTCTTTGGTCTTCTGTTTTGCTTATTTTGCAGTCTTTCAAATTCATTTCCGCAATTTCGTTTTTTTGTCGTTTTTTATCCTAACTTGCCTGTTTACGAATTTGCATCTTAGTTGGTGCTCGATCTGTGATTTTCGTTACTTCTCTCTTCTCTTCGCCATTTTCTTGTCATCCTTTTATATTGCTTGCAATGTTTCCTCTTCAATGATTTCTAACTCTGATTTGCACAAAATGTATATTCTATGATTGGCTTAGTAAAATACAGATTTTGAGCAGATTTTATTTCAGATGTTTTCTTCCTAAAGTCTTCTCAGATTATTTTCTCTTTTTCTCGTTTTATTCTTATTATTTTTTGGAAGAATATTTAATTTTTAACTGCCTCAAGCATATGTATATATATATATATATATATATATATTATCATCGCATTCTTTCCTAATTCTATTTTGTGTTATACTCCTTATACAACGTTTTTGATTTCATGCCCTCGCTTTTCCACTTACTCCCTCTTTGATTTCAACTTTCGTCCGATTACGAATTTTCAACCTTGGTTTCTTCTATTTCTCCTATGTCTTCTTTTTGGCCTTCTGTTTTGCTTATCTTTCAGATTAATTTCCGGAATTTCGTTATTTTTTCTTTTTTCCTAACTTGCCTGTTTACGAATTTGCATCCTTTGTTGCTGCTAGATCTGTAATTTTCGTTGCTTTTCTTATCTCTTCGCCATTTTATTGTCAACTGGTCCATTTCGATCACGTTCCATGTTAAAATAATTAAGCACATTCTAGCTATAATTTGCGATTGGCTTTTTAACAATTTGTTCTTTACCTCAGACATTCTGTAAACGCGTTAAGTTAAGTTAAGTTAACAGCGACACTGACAGATTCATGCCCGATTGCACCGTATGCGTTAAGGATACTTAAAATTTTAAGGTTCCTTAACGGATGAAAAACCATTGCACCGCCATCTTAAGGTTACTTAAACACCGTAAGGACCCTTAAATTTTAAGCTCCCGACTCCGGCGGAATAACTTACTTAAGGGTTACAAACTGTCAGTTTAACGTATTATGAGCAGTGGATGTGGTCAAAATATAACTTATTTTTGACTACATTAGCCTTTATACTGATTTTAAGATAACTAACGAAATTATAATTACAATTCGAGTGTTGAATACCTTGACTATGATTGCAATTGTTGTTAAAGTAATATTGTGAACAATTTGGTGTTTGTAGGTTAGTTTGTGTTGAATTTTGATACAGGATAATTGGGTGTATTGCATATCAAAAAACGTTAGCTGTAACGTGTACGTTACTTGAGAGCATCACATTCGAAAAGTCAGATAGAGTTATGTCATAAATGCATTTGATATTCGAATGTGATTCTGTCAAGTAACGTACACGTTACTGCTCAAGTTTTTTGATACGCAATACAACAAATTGTGTGATTCGATTGAATTCAATTGAAACTTTAATATAAATAAATTACTTCTAAATTCGTATATTATTCGGCATTGGTGCTTGATACATCTGCATTTCCTCTACAATTATGACATAAAATTAATTTTGTTAAAATTGAATAACATTTAAAATCAAGATAATAGTGACATTCTGGAATCCAAATTCATCGGTTTCCTTGTTTAGTTTATTTGAGAACGGATTATTTCAATAATTTGGCCGACCTAAGTTTTTATAGACAGAGAGGAATCGAGGTATAACATACAGTTGACAACTGTTTTGTGTTAAATTTCATCCCAGTGAATATAGCAGTTATTAAAGTTTCCTAGTATGCTGAACGCTAAGGTTTCCTTTACTACTAATTTTAAGGATCCTTAAAATTTAAACTTACTTAACTAAGGATCCTTAAAACTACAAACGGTGCAATCGGCCATCAATGAATTAACGAAGACATACGTTTTCACGGGTTTCATTTAAAACGTACAGCAGACGTATCGCACATTTACTCTCTCACTTTACTTCAGCGGGTTAGCGTAATATAGCGACACCGATTTTGCATTTATTCCTGCATAAAACATTCGTTTAGAATGAATCATGAGCAAAGCGCGGATCTATAAACATAAAAAATTACAAAATAAGCGCTTAAAAATGCATAAAAATCTTAGAAAATAAGCATATAAATTAGCATAAAGAGTAGAATGAGCACAAAAACGCAGAAAAAGCATGAAAAGGCATATATTATTTTTTATGAAAATACAGAAAAACAAAACATAATTTTATTAACAAGAACGCACTATAGGTAGATAAAAGTAATGCTTTAATAACATAGCTTTTGGTGATTAATATTAATAACAATAAAAATTAATAACAAATAATGATTACTGCTCATTTTTAAATGAACTAATTATTAAATGTTTTTCTAAATTTTCAACGGAAAATCCCATTCTCCAATCACTGAGCACATTTTTTAAGTGTGAAAAGCTTATCTCCACATCCACACTTGTAATCGGTGCATATTTAAATGTGGGAACAATTGTAATATTTATCAGCAAATCTTCCACGAAATCGCCTTTTAAAACTGTTGATATTTTGTGTAACTCGCCAAACCCTTCATTTTTAGATAAAACTGCATCATATTTTGTTTAATAATCTCTCCTATAGATCCCCGTACATTTGAGACGTCGTTCCTAAAATTTTCAACTATTTGAACCGCATCTACCAAAGTTGTGTCCTTTGCTTGGAGTTTATCAATGGCTTTGCTTACGAAACTGTAGTTGGTTTTTAGAAATGCTAAATTATGTACAACCCTCCTATCTTTAAAAACTTTGTGGCATTCTTTAATTGCCTCTGACACATTTTCGGGAAACTCTAATACAAGCTCCTTAAATGAATCGAAATGGTCGGCATATAAGCAGGCTGCATCTAGCCACGTACCCTATCTAGTTATAACCGGTGCTCTAAGAAGAGGTACATTTGGTATTCGTTCCCTAAACATTTCAACCCTTAGTGGAGCTTTTAGGAAAATTTTCTTCCCGGTTTTTATCAAATCATTGACCAGGGGAAAGTGCAGTCTAATCGTTTCAGCAACTCGATTAAAACCATGTGCCAAACAGGTGCAATGCATTAATTGCTCATGAAATACTTTTAAATTAGAATCTGAGAACATATATGCAGTGGCATCAGAAAGCACGAATAATAATTTATCATTTTTTACGAGATTTGGCAAAAAAAATGTGTTAATCCATCGTGAACGATTTTGACAACGGTATTGCCATTTGTTTTTTCTGCTTGGAACTAATTAAAAATGATTGGTGGAGTCTTCGTAATATTCCAGTCATGAAATGGGCGATGTACCGACCACATGAATCAGTAGTTTCATCTACACAGAACCATATGTAATTGTTGCCAATTATCTTTTTTAATTCATCAATAGTGTGTTTATATACTTGCTCGACATAGTTTTTGCGAATGGTTGATTCGGCACGAATATGTCTGCCGGTGTATTTTTGTAAAAAAAGATTTAAACATACTATTATCTAGTTTTTTTAACGGAATGTTAGAAGACACCACCGTATTGCATAAATCAAAGTAAAATTCCTTTTCATTATGTGTAGAAGAACTCGCAAAAGACTCGGAAATAGTTTGCTGGGTACTCAGGGTACTGCTTGCAGATTTGTGTTTTTTAAATTTTCCAGGTGAACTGTGGCTTTGATATGTTGTGTTATGTTAATTTTTTTCTCGCAGTTAATCTACAATATAATACATGCTTGTACCTAGGCCAATAGGAACCCAAAATAAAACTTACCGGTTTGATACAAGCCCTGCAAATTAATATGCTGTTCTCATATTTTAATTCAGAATGTCCACGTATCCATTCATCGACGGAAGGTTTTACTTTCGGCATTTTATACAAGAAACTTATAAACACGTAATACACACAAGGCACAAGTACAACGCACTGAAGATTGAGATAAATTGGACTGAATTGAAAGCACACTTGCCCCAGATGCGTTCTGTGCACGTAAAAATAGGGTAATCCCCGAAATAATCAAGCTTTGTTTACCAAATATCACGTACGCACGCTCGCTTTGTTGATGATTTTGTGTTAACCAAGCACTCTAGACGTAACGGAGTAATATAAATACTGAATTCTCATTACAATAATGTGCAACAAAATATATTCCTAGCTAATATAAATAATATGCTATAAAATTGAGAAACAAGCAAATAAGCACAAAAAATGCATTAAAGCAATTATAAGTTTCAAAACTGAAAATATGCATAAAAGCATAAAAAAAATTGTCACGTTACTTCATTTGCAGAAATTCGTATAGATACGAGGTCATTTTGGTCTGCTATTAAAACTGATGTATAGCATAATACATAGACATCCGCATCTTGATCATGAGACACCTCTCCTAATTTCGACTACTTCATTTGCTGAAATTCGTATAGATACGAGGTCATTTTGGTCTGCTATTAAAACTGATGCATAGCATAATACCTAGAAATCCGCGCCTTGATCATGAGATATCTCTCCTGATTTCGACTATAATGAAGAATCCTGTGTATTATTAAAATTTTGGTGGCAATAAATATGTACAACAGTCGAAGAAAGAGAACGTAATTTACTGTCGGATGTACGCTGACGCAATAAATTTCGTTGATGATGAATTTGTAAAGGTTTTCGTCCCTAAATTGAGCCAGAATTTATGATTTGGCCGGTGACGTCTTTATTCCGGGTTTTGTTATTTTTGGCGCTGCGCTGTGCCGTGATACCGCGAAGAAAGGATTCTATAAATTTATAAGGGTCGTCCTGTTATTATAATATATAAATTGTATAGGTTCCCACCCCTGTTACTGTCACAATTGACTGAAATATAGATTCTGCAAGTTTTCAGTTCTGAACTATGAAACTCTTTTAACTGCAATAAGTTGGGAAGTAATATTATCCAACTTATTGAAAAGCGGGCTCCGGTGCGGGCCTGCTCCGGGTTGAGCCGGGCACTCGGTTCGTTACTAGGGGAAGGAGCGTATCACGTGGGGGAGCGGCGTGCTGAATTAAGTACAATTAAGACAGTTAAAACTTGAAGCACATAAGGTGGCCCGTTGCTTGGCGAACATCATAATAGGATATTTTACGACGTCGGTGTACACAACGCCGCTATAAACTATCCAGAACTGCGATACGTCAAGACGGCGACCGACATATTTCACCCTCCCCCACAGTAATTCCGGTAATATTAAATTAGCTGGTTATTATTTCAACTAAAAATAATTTCTGGAATTTACTTTTGCACGGAAAAGGAGAAAGTGGATTCTACCGGAGATTCCCGCAAAGAGGCGCTCCCTTATTTTCCATCTGCGATATTAATGATATTTATGAGTTGTTTTTGCAGTTATAAAGTGAAGTTACGAGCTCAAAATGAACGTTATGAAGTTATCTTTTCTTATGAGCGCAAGGGGAAAGAGCAAACTTTAACGATCGCTTCATTAAAGCCCAGCATATGTGACGTATGTGGGAGGATATCCATTATAAAAACAGTAACTTCATTGACGGACCACCCCTTATTTCTTTCGCCCTCCAGATGTATCGGTTTATAAACGTCGACGGAATGAAAGAAGTTGACACGTCCCGCCCGATCCACTTGCGAGTTCTTCCATCTAAGTGAAGAACGTCCGCCGGACCCGATAAAATTAATTAGACTGGGGGGTGAATTCCCATAAGAATTCCAGCTCCTGTAAATATATAAGTAGCTGAGTGTGTATTACATGCTAAGAGAGCGAAAATGTTTGTTTTCTTTAGTAGTCACGTTCCGGCGATTAGAGCGCCTCTGGGTGGCACTGCAAACATGTAAGGAGCTGATGTGACAGGGGGTAAAGGGGAGCCGGTACTAAATGAAGCAAAAGTTAAACCCCTAAGGCGTTGGGCTCGTCAACTTTTCTAAGAGCGCGCTAATCTTAAAAAAAAATTATCTTCGAGAGCAGCCGCTGTAAATTTACAAAAAAAACACACACAAATCGATAATGCCCATCCTTAACCGATAAAAATGCAAAATCGATATAACACCACACCAGGGTGAGCTTAATTGCCGTTTGTCATAGCTAATATATTGCTTGTTTAATAACTACGGCGCATCTAACTTGATTAATAAACTACTTCATCATGCTAATAAATTAATGCATTTTATGAGAAATTAAGGGCGCAACCGCCTGCCGTTCTTAGCAGAAAAGCGCGCACACACGTTCAAGTAAATTGCTATTTACGTGCACCTAAAACCACCCCTTTCACCAACCAGAAATTGCAAGCGGAAATTAACCCTCTATAAAAAAAGGGCACCGTTATAAAGATATCTGTGATGCATTACAGGCATGAATTTAATTAAAAAACTAATGCACATGTTGCCTTTTCTTCAAAATCATTTGCAAATTTTTATGTTATAAAGTCTTTGTCAATTATTTTTGTTTGAAGCGCGGATTTTCCACTTTATGGAGTGAAACGCTGCCATCGCGTTTAACTCCATCGAAGCACTTAGAGCAGATTTCAACTCGCGCTGATTTTCTTCGTTATATCATTTTTCCATGCGCTTTCTTAATATTTCAGTTCTGGCGGCGGCGACACTGTGTTAACATAATTCCAAATTCGCCATCATTAAAACCGAAATAAAAGCGCCAAAAGAAATATCAACTGAAATGTTTCTGCATGTTTGCCCACAATTTCACAATTTAGGTTGCCTATTTGCATTTCATAAGAGTGCCCCGAAATTCTGCGGATATTTACATAAATTAATGTTTGTATTCGGAATTGTACCTTGATATTATTATGGCGCTTTGAGGCGCTTTATAAAATTTCGAGTTCGAGTGAGGAGGCGGCGGAACCCTGACTCTTAATTCCACCTCCGAACTAATTTAATTATTTTCGCCTCTCGCACGTTCGGAGGGCGCCGCGAAAAAGAACAAAAGGCGCCCCCCAACCCCTAAATGAGTTAAATTTATTTCCGCCGCAAACACCCGCCCCATATTAATTCGCGTTGCGACCTAATTAAAACCGAATCAATTTTTTATTAATGCCGTATTAGAGCCCGCCCCGAGGAGCCGCCGAATTGTACAATTAATTTCGTCCGGCGGTGAAAAAATATCGCGCAATTAAATAACCGCGGTATTGGGGGACCAATTTTTTTATTTTTTAGTTGCGCGGGGAGTTTGATTAGCTCGGTTTTATCACTGCCTCATTTTGAATTATTTACTCTGCCACCGGGGCCCCATCTTTAATAACTTCAAAATTTCTTCCATAAAAATAACTCATTTTTCTTTAATTATAAAACGCGAGGTTTACACACAATTTATTAATTAACTATGTAGAGCCGCGTGGCACGAAATAAGGAAAAGAATCACGATTTATAACAACCCGATGTAAAAACTGTGCACTGGTTGTTTCGTTACCACGGAAGTTTATGCATAGTTTTTGCATATTATGTAAGCAGCAGGAAATTACTGGTATATCAATTTTAATTATTACCTCTTTTCCAGTCGTAAACTATGGAGTAGCTAAATAATTTTTAGTGTTTTTCATATAGGTACCGATTGTCTGGGATAAAAGGCGAACATAGGAGTTTATATATATATATAATAATTAATATGAAATACTATTGATTTATGTATGCAAGTCATATAATTATAACCATTAGAGAACTGCAGAAGCATGTGGTGTTACTGAAAAAAACAGTAACACGTACCAAACCTCGTTGTGCTGCGGCTCAAGCAGCAGGTCAATCCACTCCGCAGTCTCCACAGAAGAAGAGGCGACGTCTTAGGTCAAAACCTGTGGATGTTGACGATTCATCAAGGATTTCGTAAGACGTAAAATTTATGAAATGCACTTACTAAGGGGCGAACATAGGGGTTTATGTATATATATATATATATATATATATATATATATATATATATATATATATATATATATATATATATGTGCAAATTCTCATATATGTGGGAAGCAAAGTCAAACAAAAAGAAAAGGAAAGGAAGACCGAGAAACACATAGGATGACAGAATGAAAACCATAATAGATGAAAGAGAGAAAACATGGAAAAAAGCGAAAGAACTAGCGTACTAGCGAAGTACAGGACTAAATGGAAGAACTTTAAGAACGAAAAACTGTAACATATAGTACAAACAAACAGTGGTGTAGGTGTGTTGTTTTATTTTCTCTATATCTTGCTCTGTTACTGTTTTTCGTATATATATATATATATATATATATATATATATATATATATATATATGTATATATATATATAGAACTTAAAAGTTTTAAAACATAAAGTTCTTCCATTTAGTACTGTCGTTCGCTAGTTCATCTGTTTTGCCCTTATATTTTTTTCTTAAAAGTTCATAGTTTGAAAAATAATTTGTATTTTCTGAAAAATGAACCCAGATCTCATCGATATAAACTTAACGTGCATTGAATATCAATTGTTTCTGTCATATCAACGTCAAAATGACATTAAGACCTCCCGTTTGCAGTGTATTTTGGTTCATTTTGATATCATTAACAGTGTAGGTGTAATCGAGCCTGCCCGTTCTATTGACTCACCCTGTATATATATAACAAATAGAATTAGATTAATTATTTGTTCTAATTCGTTTGTGGTCTTTATACTCAACCCATCCGTGGTTGTTAACTTTTGAAATAATATTAAAAATTGTTCCCATTGACGGAGTTGGTTATTGGGATAAGTGACTGAAAAAACGTCAAGCACATTTCTTATGCTGTGATTTGCATGGTATATATGCATAATGTGTATCACTCCACCTTCTATCACAATGGTGTACGTTTGTTGTTCTCTTTTCTCCTTTTCTTCTTCTGTTACTGTTTTTCGATCATGAAGTTCTTCCATTTTGTCCTGAACTTCGCTAGTTCTTTCACTTCTTTCCATGTTTTCCCTCTTTCTTCTATTATTGTTTTCATTCTGTCATCCCATGTCTTTCTCGGTCTTCCTTTCCTTTTATTGTTGTTAGGCTTTGCTTCCCACACTTTTTTCACTATTTTCGGTTGTCCATTCCTTGCATATATCCCCACCAACCGAGCTGTCGTTTTTCCATGTATTGGTTGTATTGGTCTAATTCTTCTCTTATTTTTGTGCTTCTTATTTTGTCAATTTTCGTTACTCCTTTGATTCTTCTCAGGACTTTCATTTCGCTTGCTTGTATTTTATTTTTTCCCGTTCTGTCCAACTTCCACGTTTCGCATCCCCATGTTAGTATTGGTCAGTATATTGTTTTGTACACTTTTATCTTTGTTTTTTTACGTATTTCTTTTTTGTTTATGATTGTGTTTTTGCTTGTCTGGTATAGTTTTTGAGTTTTTCTTATTCTGCTGTATATTTGCGTCTCTTGATTTCCGTCTGCATTCAGTTCTACTCCCAGGCATTTGTATGTCTCTACTTGTTCAAGTATTTTGTTGTCAATTTCTATTTGTATCTGCTCCTGTTTCCCTACTACCATTACTTTTATTTTGTTTATGTTCAGCTTCATTCCTTTTGCCTTTAGTTGTGCGTTCCATAAGTTTACTCTTGTAGTTGTTTTGGTGTTGTTGTTAATAGTATTACATCGTCTGCAAATGCTCCTTCCGATATTCCTATTTTGTCCATGTTTTTGTAGCCTACAATCCATTTCTTGTTGCTCTCTGATGTGCATTTCTTTATTATGTCGTCCATGTAAGAATAGAATACTGTCTAAGGACGAAGACTCCCTCACTGTCTTAGCTCATATTTGGTTTTAAATGTTTCCGATTGTGTGTTGTTATATATTACTGTGTTGGTGTTGTTTTCGTATTTATTTTTATTATCCTTATCATTTTATCGTTTACCTTCCTTTGTTTCAGTTTTTCATAGTTTCGCTCTCGGTACCTTATCGAATGCTTTCTATAGATCTCGAAACGCTATGTATATTTTTGTGTCTACATCTCGTTTTTCGTATGTCTGTTTGAGTGTGAATATGTGGTCCTGTACGCTTCTATACTAGCTGTATTTGCAAACTTTTTCACAAACTTGCTAATTGTTGATACATACGAATTTAGCCGATTGTTAAATTTTACCGAAAATAAGTCACGAACTCTGCGTAAACTGACGCCACTGTAAAATGTTTTGATAATGAATACCCTCTCTTCATTGGAATAACTTAAGTTATTGTTCATAGTAATTAATATCTGACCAGCAAAATTATTTTCACTGTGGGTCTTAGTAACCATAAATGCCGTAAAAATGTCGTCGAGTCTTGTGTGTAGTGACCCCAAGATGACCGCTATCTAAGCTTGTAGTTATTTTCATTTTTTTTTTGTGATTTACAGCGACTTACGTTCTTTTTCGGACCACTACAACTCTATTTAGCTAATGAGCATACATTTAAAGTTACAATTTATATACTTATGTAGGACGGTGTCCTCAGTACAAATAAATACAGAGATTATGTATATTTGTGTTCAGATACTGAATACATGTTTATGGAGTAATTTAATATTATGTTGGTGATGTAGGTTATTATAGTGGCTGCTCGTATAGAAGTGATAATGCAACATATTTCTCCATTAAGGCTGAACCGAAAAGTGTTGACGTAATGTGCGTCGTCGCCTCCGTTTTTTTCTCTATTAAATTGCATGGTTGTCGACGCGCAACAATAATTTATGAGATTGTATTGCTGTTATTACGGTTATGGTTATATAAAGTGATAGTAAAGTGAAGTAGAATGTGTTCCCATTTGTTGGCAATGTAGATAGTGGTTACCAGGGAGTGATGGATATGTCGGCGGAGTGCACGATAGCTCGGGTTTCGAGAAGCCACGTATGGTTAATTCAGGCGGCGGTGTAAGTAAATAAATACTGACGATATTGGGGATGATAGCGCTGCGTCATATCGCGGCCCCCGGGGCCGTCCTATTGATTCGCCGTGACGGGAAAAATGACGCAGCGAGAACGGATATTATGCGAGGTGTATGCTAAACAAGGTTCCAGGATAAGTGCGGAATCCGTTGCGATTAAAACGAATGAATTTTGAGGCGGTGCATCAGTCGGTGGCGGCGGCGGCGGCGGCGATGGCGGCGGCGACGGCGGCGGCGTAGACTCCTGACGCGTCGAATCTGTGCCATCCTGGCACGCCACGCTGATCCTCGCTGCTTAGCAATTGAAATATATGTAAACTAGACCTTTACATTTACTATTATTTAGCCGCAACATAGACCACATAAATCGAGTATTTTGTTGACGGCGCACACAGGGCCGGATTGAGGAGCATGGTTGGACGAGTTTTGCACCTTACGATGTTTTGCACCTGACGATGTTTTGCACTGACACCACTTTTGCTATTAACCTAATCCTACTTTAACCAAAATTGGTTGACCTGTTGATAAGTGATGTAGTTGTAGGGCTGTCATAGCTTTCTGTAGTACTCTGCCTCTGGTTAGAGTCTGACTAGAGTCCCATACGACGTTTTTAGCATTATAGTCTCCTGCTGCCATGAATGTAGTTCCAAATGTTAAAGTATTCTTCAAATTGGGTTTGTTTGATTTTATATTTAGGTGGGCACTACAGGGCTGATATGGTAACTGGAACATTCTAGACGTCTTCCACTACTATGCTGGTTGCCTGGAGGTAGTTCTTTTTGTAGTTGGGGAGTTCGTTATAGTTTTCTTGATTAGGTTTACACATGGAATTCCCTCTTCACATTCCCAAATTGTCCGATATGCAGTGCGTTTTGATATATTTTGCTTACGAAAAATGTTCATCATATTTCGTTTCGGCAACTGTCGAACTAAGTTGTAGTAACTTAGTTTATACGCCATTTAGCAAAGGTCAGTCGAAAGTGTGAAATGTCAAACAAATTGACAAGATCCCTAGTGTGATGACCGGCTTAGGGTCGCTTGGATCGCCATGTGAGATCAGACGGGGTTTCGATGTATCACGGTGGTGATTCCTGATCTCGGTGCAGTGGGATCAATTAGACACTTACGGGTAATAGCACATGTTTATTTAGTAAATGGTCAACGTGACAGCGTACAGCTAGAGTGACACGAATACGTCATCTCTCTACACTATCTATCTACTGTCTATATTATGCTAGGTATTTATATCTACTGTGATGGCCGTGTAGTTTCATTGCGACGTGATTGGATGCAATACGTGCAACCTTGCGTGCTTGCAGTATTGTGTTCTTGTTGTCGACAGCACAACAATGTCATGCCTGCATTGTGCTGCATTCCACCACACCTTCCCCGTTAATGAAGAAAAAAATTAATTGTTTCTTCAACATGTTTCTCTATAGTTGACCAGATATAATAGTTTTACTATGTTACGTAAATAATTTAGACAAATCCCAAAATTTATGTATAGTTCGCGCAACGATAGTTTGTTTTTTGACATTGACTTGTAATAAAAATTATTAGGGTGGGATTGTTACTCCAAGTTACACTTCAAGTTAGGTATCATAGGTATTCAGTCCAGGCTTTCTCTTGAATGTTGATGCACCAAAGAGTTGCCAGTGACAAAGGGCCGGCCGATACCTGGACATATATGATACCTAACTGGAAGTGGTTTAACAATCCCATCCTTATAATTTTTATTGCAAGTCAATGTCATAAAAACAAACTATCGTTGCGCGAAGTATACCAGGTGTTATTTTCCATTAAATTGTAATAGACATCGATATGCGGCTTTACCACTCCTCGCCTTAAAGCACATTATTGTTTAAAGCGTGTTTTATTGCTTGCCCGCGCGAGAAGCGACCGCCAGGAAGTTCACAAAACAGAAGGCTGGGCATAATTTTACTGCAAAAGTGACAACACATTTGACATGGACTATATTTAATTTTGTCCCGCTAGAACAAAAGGTTCGCGCCATCAGTGATATAGACACTGTAGACGTTTTTTGATGATGTGATTGTTAGTACAAGTACGTAGTGATTGCAATATTGAGGACGTTCAGTCTCACATTTGACATGGACTATATTTAATTTTGTCCCACTAGAACAAAAAGTTCGCCATTGCTGATATAGACACTGTAGATATTTTTTGAAGATGTGATTGTTAGTACAAGTACGTAGTAGTTGGAATATTGTAGACGTTCAGTCTTTCTAAGTGTGTGATTATGGATTGGAGGTAGTTGGAAAAATTGAAGACTCTTTGTTTCTTAGTGCATCGGCGGGAAGGGTTGAAATTGATTTTTTAGTAAAACGTGAAACTGCTTTGGATAATTTTTCCCGGTGATTGTATTACAGGCCTTTGTGGTCTCCAAACAAGATACAGGGACGTTATGCAAAGCGAAATTGCGATGAGCGCTACGTGCTATCTGGCGGAATCGTGACGTCGCCATTTTATAAAAGCTTTGTTCATCGGAAAATGTCCGCACGATTGGCGCGTACACATTGAAATAAACTAATAAATGCGGGGGTGCGTGGTGTACAGGGGGGCGCGTAAAGTGGCTCCACATTGGTCATTGGGACGATCGATTGGTCTAAACGTGGATTTCTCTTTGTTTCGGGACCGGCAATGAGCCTTGCGATGAAGTGAGGTCCAGTGGAGTACAGAGATGAATTATTACTTAAGAGGCCTGTTTCGTCAGGTTTGAATATAAATAGGGAGCGGCAAGGGTGTGACCTAATCAAATATTAATGAAATGCAAGGGGCCCAGGTTAAGTGCCATAAAATCTTGTCTTTATTTTATGCTAATGTCTGGGCTCCATGTGAAATCGATAACCCCGATATATTCACAACTCCCACGAACCGATTCCAAATAAACAGTCGGCCGCTCTCCCTTTTTTTTTCAGCCGTTAGATATATCATACACAATGAGATCGGTGGTGATAATTTTAATAAGCAATTTGTATTCGGAATGGCAAGGCGAAGGGATAATAAATGTAAAACGGCGAATTTAAAAGTGTACTTCGGTGTTGTGCATGTCGGGATTCAGGTGGGGGTGAGTGTAAGGGGGTGTTTGGGGCGAGTCCGGGACGTCAGCCAGGCGCGCCTTCCAAACTGATAAGATTAAAAGTTTAGTTGTTCAATTCCTATACAAGTCTGATCCTATTAGTGGCCCTCTCTATGAGACGGTGTAATCTAATTGTTGGCTTAAGTCTGCCCAGAATTCTCACCACTGTACACCCAATCCCCACATGCCCGCACATACAAATATTGCGTGCGGACTTGGTGTGGGCACGGGGGGTGAGCCACCCTCAAAAACCCTGTGGAGCAGGCAGTAGGCCGGCCATTACTTAAAATCGGGTGTATTGAATTGCAGCCGGGTAATTATAATTAATATATTGATTTGCATGGGTATGAATTGTGCCTGCTCTAATCCCACCGCCTGTCTGCAACCATCCACTGCCCCAGTTACCCCTATTTTGGCAGAGCATCTGAATAGCAGTGCGTGTGCAGACAATAGGCGCCATTCTGTTTGTGGTTTGAATTGCTTCACTTGTCGGAGCTCAAATAGGAGAGAACATTTCCTTTTGATAACCTTAGAACGGCTCTCGGTCGTACGTTACCCCCTGTAAATCCGTCGTCGTGAAATGCATTTAGTCTGTGCTCTCTGGTGCTATAGCAAAGTGCACGAGAACACACTCAAATCCGTCTATATAAACAACGCAACTGACGGCAGGGCCGGCTTGTGCGCTCACAGCCTTAATCCCTGCCTCGCCATTATAACTGAGCTCAGATCGTTTTACATCATTTTTTAGTACTACTCTTACTTTTACTGTTGAGACTATTACATTGCTTTATCCGGCAGGCAAATCGTCCCACGACTGAAAAGCGCCATAAATAAATCATATAACGGCGATATACGACATTTCTTGAGCCGGAATTTTACTTTAAGTATCTGAAAACGTTATGTGGATACGAGCTTTTATGTTTCACAAAAAACCACAATGCTACCCATCCAATACTCGAACATGCCCTTTCAGGTAATCCCATAAACAGCAATAACGTCTAAACAAATACAGTTTTCACTGACGTGTAACAGAATCAATACGCTCATGCAGTACGTATAGTAATTGGAAAAATATTTGTTATTACGTTTCATTTATACACTGTAATTTAAAAGCAACTAGTGGCATGTTTATACTTATAATTGGAAAGCTTCCCTGTCATAGCAATTTAATTTTGGCTAGGCAATGACAGTGAATCAATTAAATATGAAACGTTAGATTTCTAGAATTAGAAATTGGTGTGGTCACTCGACACAATTCTGGATTTTGTGGAGTGCCATTCTAAAGTAAACATAGGCAATTTCCCCCATAAGTCTGTATCGTAGTTAGTAGTGGGGCAATACCGGTTCTGGGTCAATTCCCCCATAAGAAGTACATGAGCCGAATTTTTGCTACTTACTTCCGGCCGAGCGAGCCATTGTATGTATGTTGGGCTACCTGACATCTGCGCGGGACCCTCACGATATCCTCTTGTGCCCTTCCGCCCCTCCACCCCTCAGCCCCTCACGATATCCTCTTTAAAACAACTTTAAATAGCAAGGCTGTTGATATCCTTTTGTGCCCCTCCGCCCTTCGCCCCACTACCTCTCAGCCCCCCGGCCCTTCTGCCCCTCACGATATCCTCTTTTAAACAACTTTATATAGCAAAGTGGTGCTGTTGATGCAATAGAGGATATCGCGAGGGGCTAAGGAGCGGAGGGGCGGAGGGGCACAAGAAGATATTGTGAGGGGCTGAGGGTCCCGCGCAGATGTCAGGTAGCCCAACATACATACAACGGCTCGCTCGACGGGAAGTAAGTAGCAAAAATTCGGCCCATGTACTTCTTATGGGGGAATTGACATAGAACCGGTGTTGCCCCACCTCTGTACTTATACTGACGTATGGCACCTACAGTATAACATTGGCTCCGTACGACTGATTTGAGTAAAGTATCCTGGGCAGAATATTGTCAGTGGTTTGCCATTGCCTTTTAAAACGAGACAAGCGGATTTTTGGATAGAACTCTTAATTATCACGATATTTATGTTCGTTACCCCTTACTGCATATTTTTTTAAATCTCCTTTATTTAACCCCTTTAGTTACCATTTTGTCCTTATGAATTAAAAATTGGTTTGGTCACTACACAGTTCTGGATTTTCTGGAGTGCCATTCTAAAGTGAGCGTAGGCAATTTCCCCGCATAAGTCTGTATCGTAGTTAGTAGTGGGGCAACACCGGTTCTGGGTCAATTCCCCTTTAAGAAATACATTGGCCGATTTTTCGCTACTTACTTCTGGTCGAGCGAGCCGTTGTGTGTGTGTGTTGGGCTGCCTGACATCTGCGCGGGACCCTCAGCCCCTCACGATATCCTCTTGTGCCCCTCCGCCCTCCGTCACTCAGCCCCTCAGCCCCACACGATATTCTCTTTTAAACAGCTTTAAATAGCGATCTTGTTGATGCAAAATGGGCTGTTTAAATGAAGATATCGTGAGGAGCTGAGGGGCTGAGGGGCGGAAGGGTGGAGGGGCGGAGGGGTATCAATCATACAGTGATTGATTTTTGTAGTTCAAGTATTGGAAAATGTCCCATATTTAATAGGATATTTTATGGGGTGTTTGTTGGTCAAAACTTTCATTGGTTGTAAAGTGCAGGTACTTATTCAAAGCACAGAATCGCTTATAAGTCATAGTTTTACAACAATAAAAATGGGTCTCAATACTAGCTCTTTTCGACCAATAAGTTCCAAGACGAGCTTCTTCACTAAATACTGTAACATGGTAATTGCAAGAAAAACTCTAGTTTTTCCAGAAGATATCCCCTGCCACGTTTTTTGATTTATAATACACCAGAATGTACCTCTCATTTCTTGAACTGCATACAAATTGGTCTCCCTCACAGTAATGTCCAAGAGCCCGCCGTCAAAGAATAAATTAAAATATTCCACCTCGTCTTCTTTGTTTCGATTTTGAAAATTGCATTTTGATTGTGCAGTGAAGGGAAATCTGGGAGGAGCAGGGCCTGGATTGTTCATATTTATTGGTGTCCACATACGAGCAATACGCAATAAAGCATCAGCATCAGCGTCAATTAAGCATCAGCATCAGCATCACCGGAAGAAGATAAATCAGTGGTAAACTCAAACTCTTCGTCAGACGAAGTTCCAGATTCGTCAATTTTTTCACTATTCTCAGTATCGCTGCTGCTCATTTTTACTTGTAATCAGATAAAATATGCCGTGAATAATATAAAAAACATTAATATTTTTTTCTTGAATTTCGGATAAAATATGTCGTAAATAATACAAATATAACAACGCCCCTACATAGAATAATAATAATAATAATAATCTTTATTGGTGCTATTGACAAATACGTCATACACAGGTCATAAAGTATAAAAAAGTATAAAATATAAAAGTATAAAATACAAAAATCGAAAATCGAATACATATTTAAAACACGAAGTCACAAAATAACATCTAAGGTTATATATCATCCGATAAAAATTCTTTTGTGGAGTAGTAACACTTATGTTTTAGCATTTCTTTCGCTTTCATCTTGAAATTAGTGCCCTCCAGGCACCGTATGCTACTTGAATCACTGTTTCGGCATACTGAATCATACAATTCAACAGAAATAATACAACGACTGTGTAAAACCACCACTTACCACTACCACCATTGTAAACACGCAACGAGTTATAACGACCTATCAGCCAATTGCAAGAACGAGTTAATACTGACAAAACAGTAAAGTTCAGGTGATCTGAACAAGACTCGTTATAATATTTTGTTGACAACTTGGTCAAGAACGTATTGTTAGGTGGTTGGGAAGCGAATGTGCCAAATATGAGACAAGTCGCAGTAAAGAAAGTAATTGCATTTGAACTTAGAAACAATAATTATTTCGATGATGTGCCAAATTTATCACAGTTTGCGGTAAGGCGCAACAAAAATCTGAAGTGTAGAACGAATTAGCTATACAGTGTCGTTGATATGATAGGATCAGAGAGAGTGACGGTAAACACGGCTCATCTTTAAGTAGTGAGTGTGAATGGGACAGTGTGAGCGAGGTATTCGCATTCGCGTTTGAGAACGTTTTTGGTCCTTCGAACCGGATGTTCACGAGTTTTTGAACATGAACCATAGTTGTTAAATCCCGGGTTATTAAATAGTGTAAGATTCAGTATAGAGTTGTAAGCGTAGCGATATCTAACAGACATTAAATTAGGTTAATAAAGAAAACATTTGACAAAGTTTCGCAAGATTTATAGAATTGCTCTACAATTGTTTCGGCACTGCCTCTTAATACCTTTCGCCTTTTTATCCTTGTCCTGCCCCACCACCCGCAGGGTATACATCTTTGAGCGAAACCCCACAAAGACATCACCTTACCGGCGTTCTCGTCCTTCATCACGCCGAGCACCTTCTTGTTGGCGCGGGGTATATTGTAACCATTATCTACCGGATAGTCTGAGGTATCCAAATAATTTTGAGCATCGCATCGAATTACTTCATACAAATCGGGACATTCCACCTCGTATATGAGGGAGTCGGTGTCTATATAACAGATGCGGGCCTTATCACCGAATTGTAGAGAAATTCTATTCTACAGGCACAGTTGCCATTCACACGAGGGATAAAACTGAATACAAATTCAGACTGTGTAACTTAAATACTAAACGCGATTAATTGCTAATGGTGGTGGGATTGCTCGTTCATTCATTACACGGCTTTCCAGGATGCCGTTAAATATTGGCGTGTTTTCAAAGCACACCTGGTCGTTAACTATGTTCCCCGTAGTTTTCTTGATTTCGAGGATTTCCAATAGATCTAATCGTCTTCCTTTGTTGCCATTATGAAGCAGCGATAATCCTTCCTTATGTTCTTATGCATGTGAAACTTTACCAAGTGTTTTCTTTATTAACCTAATCAAAATGTTTCACTAAGAAGTAACCACTTTCTCATACAATTTGACAATAAATTAGTACTATTTATCCACGTCACCTGTATTATTCCTACCCTACAACATCCAGACTGCACTAAATTATATAAGAAATCGTACTGCATTAGGGTGTAGTAGACGAGAAAATATTTCAGTGAAACCATAACATATGAAAATAATGGATATTTTCAAAAACTGTAAGCGAGGGAAGCAATACAATATAATAAAAACTAGGTAATAAAGAATATTAACCTAATCAAAATGTGTCACCAAGAAGTAACCACTTCCTCATACAATTTATAATAAAAACTAGTTGTTATTGAGGGATGAGACACATTTACAACTTTAAATCTTTAAATATATAATTCGCAGCATGATAAATGATCAGGGGCTCAATATGTAAACTATTGCAATAATTGTAATTAAGAATAATCTGCTTTAACGTCCGGTTTTTCATTTGAGTCTTGATAAATGATGAGTATTACCTAAGATTTACACGACAATCGTGGCCTTCGTCTGTTTTTTCTAGCCCATCGCGCCGAGTAATAAATTGTTCAGCGCATTAATACATTTACTTTGGGGATTATTCTTATGACAAAACGGCTAATTAATTCGCCGGGCCAAAGAATGAAAACGGAGGAAATTAAAGCGTTGTACTTATAAATGAAGTAATTATAATTGGGTCGTAATTTAGAGTACATTATTATTAATTAACTTGGCTTCTGAAAAACAAAGGAGAATTATTGCCACCGAGCTCCGCGGCAATTTTTATGAATCAAGTGCGCGCGATATAAATATCATTATCCAGTGATTTAATACATGGATTATCAGCTTTAATGCATGATTTATCACCTGCGCGTTACAATTTCTAGACTCGAACTAATAAATTCATATTAAGGACGGAGCTTATTAATACCAAAGCAAATGCAGAAACCTCTCCACTGGAAATACCTTCCACAATGCAGCTTTATTACTGCACTTATTACCTAGTTTCCCCTTCACTTTGGACTACTTTATTCTACCACAGCAATTAGAAACGGCTGAAAACAAATTTATTTCCAGCTTTAATTAAAACAGAGAACTTATTCACAGATTATTCCACTTAGGTAACTAATGCTTTGGGTTATTAATACAGGGCATGGTAGAAACGCATATTACAAGTTGTATGATATATCATGTTAATTATTTATGAGAACCGTATAACAACATATACTTGATACCTTGAACATATTTTATCTTTAAGATAGTATTGTTTAAACTATCATATAAGCCGCTGAAAACCCGAGTCCTATTTTTTTTTTTAAATTCGGAGATGTCCAGAAGTATACTAGGGCCTGCATCCATTTCTGAACTTATCCGTGTTTAAAAAAAAAAACTTTTCAACAGTATTCTGTAAGTTCTGTATCATTTACTGAAAGCTTTAAAAAATTTATATCAGAAATTGATAATCCGTAATAAATCAGAAAATTATGGTCCTACACGAAAGAATGTGCTTTCTGGCAAAATGTAACTGTAGTGAAATATATTGAAATAGGAATTAACGAGAAAGGACAAGATACTTTATGCCGTTAGCAACTGAGTACAAGAGTCAAATTATCATAAGCTTCTCTCCAAATTAAAGCGTTTGTTTTTATTGTTTGCTGGTTAAGTGTAATGTATGAGATGTTCGCGTAAAAAAATGAGATCGCCGCAGTGCTTTCCTCGCAATTGCTCTGAGAGAATGATGCGATTCCCTATTGCCTGTCAAATTGTCAGCACTCGGTGCTTACTTGGCGAAATACGATCCCCACTTAACAAAACACGCGTAAAAGCACGGCGGAGTACGCGGAGGAGAATCGACGTAGAAGCCATTCGGGCGACAGGACGTCATGCGGGGAATCGAGAGGGATGAGATATGGATTGCGGCTGGATGTGCGAGTCAAGAGTGATGTGCGAATGCCCGCCTGGAAGCGGTCCAAAAAAGATTCCCGTGATTATGCGAACAAAATTCTAAGCCGGAAATCCGGCCGGCTCGTGTGTTTAAGGCGCGTGAATTAAAGCCGAGCCCCCTTTTTTCGGCGACCGCCTCCATCACGGCGGAGGGAAGACGAGGGGACGCGGTCGTAACTCAAGAGTGATCAGAAAGCAGAAAGAGGTTGGACTGGAAGTTGTAAAGTTGAATAAAAAAAACGTCGCGCAATTTTTTTTTGCAATCGTTAATATGTTGGGTTATGTACTGTAAAACTGCACCAACAAGCATTCAAAATTACTCGTATGGCATAATGGGCCAAGTTCCTGACTTTAACAAAGTAGTAGAGGTAATAACAAGTGCAATTTTCGACCAAGGCAATATTACAATTTAATATTTTCGTTAAATTATATTTATTATATATCAGGGGGTAGGTTTAGTACATACAGGTAGACATCCCCCTATAACCCATCCCACAATTTTATAAATGTCAACATTTTTCTCACCCAAGACAATAACATAATTGTTAAAATTCGAATGCAGAATACAGACTGCAGTATATTTTATATATTTGACATCAATTAGCGCTGTCTTCACAACTACCATCATTCACAATACACAAAATAGCAAATTATAACATGTAAGCGCTGCAGTTGAAAAAAAAAACCTTTAAGTAATTATAAAAATAAGGCGGAAAAACCCTATGGGATAGCCCAATAGAGAGGGTGTCCCGTGATATTCCTGTCATACAATAAGGGTGTGATGCTGAGGTCATTGTAAGTCAAAAATGTCTTTTGAACCAACATAAAAAATTCCTTAATTACAAAAATACAAGCATTCTTAATTTTAAGTATTTTTAAATGTTGACGGTTAACAGAATCCAGTTAACTACGAATTTGGTAATTACGATGTGATTTAAAATGAATGTCTGTATATATACAGGGTGTCTCGTAACATTCCTGTCATACAATATGGGTGTGATTCTGAGGTCATTTTAAGTCAATATCTTATGCACCAACATCAAAAATTCATTTATTACAGAAATACAAGCATTGTTAACTTTAAGTATTTTCAAGTGTTGATGGTTAATAGAAATTAATTGACTACGAATTTAATGCTGATCTTGTATACTATTTTAAACGATACAATGTCATACAATAAGGGTGTAATGCTGAGGTCATTTTAAGTAAAAAATGTCTCATGAAACAACATCAAAAACTCCTTGACTACAGCATATTTTATATATTTGACATCAAGTAGAACTGTCATCACAACCACCATCATTCACAATACACAAAATAGTAATTTAAAAGATGCAAGCGCTGCAGTTCCAAAAAAAAACCCTTCAAGTTTTTATAAAAATATTTTCAACTTTTGGTGGAGGCCAACATCAACTAACATCATAAACTCCTTAATTACAGAAATCAAGCGTTATTAATTTTAAGTAATTTTAAGTGTTGACGCTTAACAGAATCCAGTTAACTACGAATTTAATGTTTATCTAGTATGCTATTTTAAACGATACAATGTCATGAAATAAAGGTGTAATGATGCTGATTTTAAGAAATGTAGGTACTCTGATTTGCAATTTTGAAACATTTTTTTAAATTGTTAGCTTAAAAGTATTAGAAAATATCATTTCAAAATATTTCAATAAGAAATATTATGTAAATTGTAGACCTATAGTTAGACCTTGAAAATTTCAGATATTTTGGCAATTATTACTGGAAATTTTGAGATATTTTGACTATTATTACTGATTATTTTCAGATATTATGGCTAAATATAAGAAAGTTTAAGTTTAAAATCGCCAATATTGCAGAATTTGTTAATATTTTGTATAACAAAAAATGTAAGATAATAATTTTGTTTTTTTTTCTCAAAATTGTGCTGTTAAAATAATTAGATAAATTAATTAAATAATCATTTCAAAATATTTCAATAAGAAATATTATGTAAATTGTAGCTCTATAGTTAGACCTTGAATTTTTTTGAGAATTTCAGATATTTTGTCAATTATTACTGGAAATTTTGAGTTATTTTGACTATTATTACTGACTATTTTCAGATATTATGGCCAAATATTAAAAAAAATAGTTTAAAATCGTCAAAATTGCAGAATTTGTAACTATTTTGTTTAACAAAAATGTAAGATAAGAATTATCTAATATAATGTAACAAACAACAAAAAATCAATGGTTTGCAAACCAAATTTGATGTTTTTTAATTATAGATAATTGACTGGCAATTTTCGACATATTAAGAATTATTCCTTCATACTTTTAAACACTTTGGCAAAATTACTGCTGATTTTTAAACATATTAGTACTCTGATGTGCAATTTTGAAATATTTTCTTAAAATTGTTAGCTTAAAATTATCAGAAATCATCATTTCAAAATATTTCAATAAGAAATATTATGTAAATTGTAGATCTCTAGTTAGACCTTCAATTTTTTTGAGAATTTCAGATATTTTGTCAATTATTACTGGCAATTTTGAGTTATTTTGACTATTATTACTGATTATTTTCCGATATTATGACTAAATATTAAAAAAAATAGTTTAAAATCGTCAAAATTGCAGAATTTGTAACTATTTTGTTTAACAAACAATGAAAGATAAGAATTATCTAAATATTGTAGCAAACAACAAAAAATCAAATGTTTGCAAAGAAAATTTGATTTTATTTAATTTAAGTTAATGTACTGGCAATTTTGCTAAATTACTGCTAATTTTAAGACATGTTTGTACTCTGATGAGCAATTTTGAAACATTTTCTTAAAATTGTTACCTTAAAATCATTAGAAATCATCATTTCAAAATATTTAAATAAGAAATATTATGTAAATTGTTGCTCTCTAGTTAGACCTTATATTTTATTTGAGAATTTCAGATATTTTGTGAATTATTACTGGCAATCTTGAGATATTTTGACTATTATTATTGATTATTTTCAGATATTATGGCTAAATATAAAAATGTTTAAGTTTAAAATCGTCAAAATTGCAGAATTTGTAACTATTTTGTTTAACAAAAAATTTAAGATAAGAATGATCTAATATAATGTAACAAGCAACAAAAAATCAAAGGTTTGCAAACCAAATTTGATTTTATTTAATTCCAAATTGTACTGGCAATTTTCGACATATTCAGAATTATTCTTTGATATTTCAAAACACTTTGGTAAATTTACTGCCGATTTTAAGACATTTTGGTACTCTGATGTGCAATTTTGAAACATTTTCTTAATGTTGTTCTTGACAAAAAATGTAAGATAAGAATGATCTAATATAATGTAACAAACAACAAAAAATCAAAGGTTTGCAAACCAAATTTGATTTTATTTAATTCCAAATTGTACTGGCAATTTTCGACATATTCAGAATTATTCTTTGATATTTCAAAACACTTTGGCAAATTTA
This sequence comes from Othius punctulatus, assembly GCA_951805005.1. Taxonomy (NCBI): domain Eukaryota; kingdom Metazoa; phylum Arthropoda; class Insecta; order Coleoptera; family Staphylinidae; genus Othius; species Othius punctulatus. Next base: position 26,608,933 of record OX638147.1, read on the forward strand.
CTGCCGATTTTAAGACATTTTGGTACTCTGATGTGCAATTTTGAAACATTTTCTTAATGTTGTTCTTGACAAAAAATGTAAGATAAGAATGATCTAATATAATGTAACAAACAACAAAAAATCAAAGGTTTGCAAACCAAATTTGATTTTATTTAATTCCAAATTGTACTGGCAATTTTCGACATATTCAGAATTATTCTTTGATATTTCAAAACACTTTGGCAAATTTACTGCTGATTTTAAGACATTTTGGTACTCTGATGTGCAATTTTGAAACATTTTCTTAATGTTGTTCTTGACAAAAAATGTAAGATAAGAATTATCTAATATAATGTAACAAACAACAAAAAATAAAATGTTTGCAAATGCAATTTGATTTTATTTAATTTTAGTTAATTAGTGAATTTAGTGACAATTTTCGACATTTTGAGAATTGGTTTCTGAACATTTTTAAAAAGTTTGACAAAATAACTGCTGATTTTAAGACATTTTGGTTCCCTGAATTGCAATTTTGAAACATTTTCTTCAATTTATTTCAAAATATTTCAATAAAAAATATTATGTAAATTGTAGATCTCTAGTTAGACCTTCTTTGTGCAATGTAGCAGTAAATAAAAAATTAAATCTTTGCTGAATAAATTAGATTTTTTCTATTTTAGTGAAATTACTGACATTTTTTAGACTGTTTTGGACAAATATCAGTTGTTTTGACAATTATTACTGGCAATTTGGAGACAGATCATTGAAACATTTCCAGAATTGCAAATCTTGTAACTATTTTGTTTAACAGGAAAATGTAACATTGAATTATCAAATTGTAGATCACTTTCTTACAAAAAAATTGAATGATTGAAAACTGTATTTTATTTTGTCGCACATTACTGACATTTCTCAGACAGTTTTTGAACAATATCAGTTGTTTTGACAATTATTACTGCCAATTTTTGAAGATATCATAAAACATGTCCAAAATTGCAAATATTGTAACTATTTTGTTTAACAGAATAATGTAACATTGAAGTATCAAATTGTAAATCAATTGTTTTTGACAAATATCAGTTGTTTTAACATTATTACTGGTAATTTTGAAATATATCATTGAAACATATCCGAAATTGCAAATATTGTAACTATTTTGTTTATCAGAAAAGTGTAACATTGAATCAATATCAAATTGTAGATTACTTGGTTAGAAAAAATTAAATATTCGCAATCTATATTTGTAGATCACTTAGTTAGAAAACAATTGAATGTTTGCAAACTATATTTTATTTTGCCTGACATTACTGACATTTATCAGACAGTTTTTGACCAATATCAGTTGTTTTGACAATTATTACTGGAAATTTTGGGAGATATCATTAAAACATGTACAAAATTGCAAATATTGTGACTATTTTGTTTAACAGAAAAATGTAACATTGAATTATCAAATTGTAGATCACTTAGTTACAAAACAATTGTATGTTTGAACACTATATTTTATTTTGTCTGACATTGCTGACATTTCTGAGACAGTTTTTGACAAATATTACTGTCAATTTTGAAACATATCATTGAGATATATTCGAAATTGCATTACTGGCAATTTTGTACTAAATTAAGTACTGTAACAATTTTGATATTTGATTATCATATTATAGATCACTTAGAAAATAAATGCAATGTTCGCAAATTCTATTTTCATTTTTTTAAATATTAGGCAAATTACTGACAATTATTTGACATTTGACATCGATTAGAGCTATCATTTCAACTACCATCATACACAATGCCCAAAATAGGAAACGACAACATATAAGCGGGGCGGTTTCCAAATAAAGCCCATCAAGTAATTAAAAATATATTCAACTTTTGGTGAGGTGCCGGGCTAGTTATGCCTGGTGCACCAAAACGTGATTTTATTATTGTAGGTGATTACGATGTGATTAGAAATGAATGTATATGTATATATGTATACATAGTATATGTATATATATCATATCCTATTGAAGTATGACAGACTGGAAATTAAATTTCCTGAGGGACCTATTGTGTCTATAACATGTGCGCCACAAATGCGTTTGTTAGTTAAAAATTGAGAACATCAATAGAAGATATCAGTAGTAACAGTTAATCAAATCCGTTACTATTAATGTGTGGCAAGAATTTAATACCGATGCAGTGTTATATATTACCTATTAATACTCACTTCTGGTGTAAGCGCCTGGAGCGATTTTATGCGGCCGTTTAATTAATAGTATTAGAAATTCGCAATATGTTTGACATAATGATTTTCATGGAACAAGTGCTATCAATACAAATTCGCTCTATAGTTCACGTTCGTGTATACATTGGATGTTTGTTATCTCACGTGAACTATCAACTGTCAAATGTTTACACGAATAATGCCTCGGGAGTTGTGGATGTTCAGTTTTATGCGCTAAATGGGATCCGTTAAGCGTTTCATGAACGAGGGGAAAAATGCCTAGGCATGAAACAATCGCATTGTTGCGTAGAGTTTAATTTCAATCTTTACAACTGCTGGGATTGCGTATGGTTCCAAGCGGGGGATGCGGATTGGGCATCTAAATGGCAGACGATCGCTTTAAGTGTGGATTGTGATGAAGTTCGCGGCAGCATAAAGTGTATTACTGGCACTAAAGTGAGTATAAAAACGTGTTTATTCTTTTGTAAGTCGTAAACCGAGATATCATCTAAAATTTCAGTGTCGAGTTTTAACATTGTAGCGTGGCGAAAAACTTGGCTCGTGAGGTCAGCGGTGTTTGCCAGTCGCCCATCCAACATGAGCCGATAATCTCCATTAATAAAAAAAAATCGTTACAGCCCGGGGCTGCGGCATAAATTTCTGTGATGGATTACGTGCGAAAGTTAAGGAAAAACGCGAGCCAGAAGGGGTTAATTTCGCATGCGGGCGGCGATTCATAAACAGGAGCCGCCCCCGTGCGAAAAAAACCGGGCCGCCCCCTCGGCGCGATTAAGTAATTCGGGGGTTATTTTTTAATCGCGAACCCGTCGAATTCCCTCCGCCGCCGCCGGTAATGCCGGCGTGGGGAGGCTCGTCACGTCCGGCGGCCGGTTCCGCCGCCTCGCAGGACGCCGCCCACGGCCCCACGCTGGGGCGGCCTAAGCCGTGGATATACTGCAAATTATATCTCCACATGCTCGAATTGCCTTTATACCAGTTTAAAGTCCCATTATCGCCGCTGATATCCCCCTTTTTATTGCCGGCGAAATTTTCATCGACGGGGGGCGCCGGCGGGGGGTCGCAATAGTTTGCCCCCGGGGGGTGGGGGGCACCACACGCGAAGCTCGGTTTACCGGCGGCCGAAATTTAATTTCATGCCATGTCCGTGAGCATTCTCACGCACCCAAATCATCCCCTAACCATCAGCAGCATCTCCTAATATGGTAAACTAATTGAATGGAATAACACGAAAACAGACAGTTAGGCTACAACATTATCTTCATAGAAACGCAAAATTACAAAGCATCCCCTATGTGACGCATGAAGAACATTTAAGAGGAATATAGCGATTCACGTCGGCAGAGGTGTTAGTAAGAACGGCAATATTTACAAAAAGGATGACATAAGAGTAGTACGGCCGACGAGAAGCTGCTTTCGAACTCGTGGGGCAGTTTATTGAAACACCCTTATTATTAGTTTATGGTCATAATCAAATTGCGGATTTATAAGCATAAAAAATTACAAAATAAGCGCTTAAAAATTCATAAAATCTTAGAAAATAAGCATATAAAATAGCATAAAGATTAGAATAAGCACAAAAACGCAGAAAAAGCACGAAAGGGCATATTTTATTTTTTATGAAAAAACAGAAAAACAAAACAAAACATAATTTTATTAACAAGAACGCACTATAGGTAGATAAAAGTAATATTTTAATAACAGGTTTTGGTGATTAATATTAATAACAATAATAATTAATAACAAATAATGATTACTGCTCATTTTTAAATGAACTAATAATTAAATGTTTTTCTAAATTTTCAACGGAATATCCCTTTCTCCTATCACTGAGCACATTTTTTAAGTGTGAAAAGCTTCTCTCCACATACACACTTGTAATCGGTGCATATTTAAATTTGGGAACAATTGTAATATATATCAGCAAATCTTCCACGAAATCTCCTTTAAAAACTGGTAACCGCCTCATAGGGCGGTTATTGGAGAACACACTTGAAATCCCAGAAACCGGGTGGCAATATGCCTAAAGAAAACGTGTGCCTCCTGACACTTTTACACTCAAGGAGAGTCTGCTGCATTCTGCGTTCATCCCAGCGCCTCGTAGCCGGATCAAAATTGTACGCAGCCCGGAAATGCGTGTACGCTTAAAAAACGTGTGCGTAGCAGTTGCCTACGTTGAAGGTCTGTGAGCGCAATTAAAAATTAAAGGCAGATTTCGTCGTAGTCAAAACCGACCCGTTACACACTGAGCGAATTTATACCGTACACCGTTTTTTAATAACATATTAAACACTGCTTTATAATTCGAGTTTTGCATACCTCATTTCTATGTGAACCCCTCACGTCCCGCAGGTTTTCAAGATTCAGTGCTTTTATACAGTATACGTAGTTTATACAGCTAAGTAGTTATATGAAATAACGATTAGTGCTCATATTTAAATGAACTAATAAATAAATGTTTTTATATGAAATTTTTATTTCCAATTTTGCTACGAATCTTCACGTTACCTTAAGAAACTGCACCGAATAATAAAAATCGAATAAGCGAATTGAATGAGATAACCCGAGAGCAGAGTCTATTATAACTATGTGCATTATAAAAAGATGAATGTAGTGATTGAATTTAGTCATTCACTATTTCCCATTGAATGCCAATGTGAATCTGAATGAAGTTCCATTGACAACCCCTGCATATGTAGATTAAGTTCGCGATGCAGTTGTAACCTTATGCAAACCGCTTACTAGAATTTCACAAAGTAGCAGCAGCCGCAGCTCGCTTATCCATTCCGCTATGAAATGGGTTATTGGAATCCCGAGTACATTACAGCGTTTCCATATTATGCGTAAAAATTTAAAATTTGAGCACCTTTTAAAACGCTTCTGGTGCGAAAAGTGTGCCGAGTCGCTGGTTACATTCGGAGGACAGCCGGTTATTGATTGATCCCACTTTAAAATCGCTGCCGCCCCCGACGGCCCCGATTATCGCCGCCCCCAGCCCCCGTGATATTAATGAGTATTTACGTCGCCGGCGAGGGGGCTCGTTTTATATTGCCAGTCTAATTGGAGATGTGCTCCGAAGTGTGGAGATTATGCAGCAGTCGCCGGAGGCGGCGCTGGATGCATCCATCGAATTGTTCGACAGCCGCGGGGGCGGCGGAGGCGGTAAGGCGGCTTTCCGCCGCTGGAGGATTTTCTTAATCAAAACGTCAGCCAGGCAACGGGATGACGGCACATAAATGTGCCGCATAAACTCCACAAAGCTGATTGGCGTAACTTATTTAACTTATTTTTGCGCAACTTTTATTATAAATCTCCCGTGTACTTTGGCACTAACAAACGCCGCCCCGTCTTTTTCGCAACTTCAAAATTGAAAAGCCACGCGAAAACGCGCTTATAAAGTATATCTAAACCTCACGTTCCTACAATAAAAATCAAACGGATTGATAAAAGATTACGAAAAAATCTAGAAACTCTAGATTAGCAGTACATTCAAACATTTGGTATTTTTTAACACGGAATTATAAGAATAACCAGTAGGCAAACAAATAGTTTGCTCAAATAAAAACATTAAAAAATATATCAGTAAGTACAGAATCATAATACCTTAAATAAACAACTGGAAAAAACGCCTGTAAAGTACATGGCCTTATTAATAATGGCCAGACACGGGTCTTTACAATAATGATGTTGGTTATAATTACTTACTCTAGTGTTTGCGCGTGTATAGCCGATTATCGCTGCTCTCCCTTGCCTTGTGCCGGTGTCTTCAATCCCTCATAGGGCGGTTATTGGAGGACACATTTGAAATCAAGGTAACCGGTTGGCGATAAGCCCAAAGAAAAAACGTGTACCTCCCGACACTTTTACACTCGAAGAGAGTCAGCTTCGTTCTGCCTTCATCCAAGCGCCTCGTGGCCGGATCGCAATTATACGCAGGCCGGAAACGCGTCTACGCTTAAAAAACGTGTGCGTAGCGGTTGCCTACGTTGACGGTCCGTTAGCGCAATTAAAAATTAAGGCAGATTTCGTCGGAGTCAAAACCGACCCGTTACATATCTTTAGAATATGTCTTTTTTTCAACACACTTATTCAAATTATCAAAAAATCATGCGAAGAAAATTGATAAATATTACAAATTTAAACAGAAAAATGATGCAATATCAATGCCTGTACAATAACAATACATTACAAAACGAAAATGAAATATCAAATGAAATATAAATGTACAGCTGAAGCCCTATTTGACAGTTAAGATATAAATTTAAAAAAAAACAACTTTGGAATATGTCCTCTTTTCAACACACTTATTCAAATGGTCGAAAAGTCATGCAAAGAAAATTCATTAATATTACAAATTTAAACAGAAAAATGCTGCAATATCACTACCTATACAATGACAATACATTTTAAAACGAAAATAAAATATGAGATGAAATATACATCTACAGCAGAAGCCTTAAATTAAAAAAATGGTTAATGTAAATCATCTTATGATTTGCGACATCCTATTTTTTGGAGGAAGTCGAAATACGTATTTGCCTTAGTGGATAACAGATTCCTTATTTTCCCATGAAACTACGGACGATTGTTTACTTAATAAATATGTTTTATTATTACAAGGATGTCTCGCGGATATACGTCTTTGTGCAAATGCAATGCAATTTTATTATACGATTCGTTCAATAACAACAGCGTGGTTGGAATGCATCCTCACATGTATGGCACAGAAATTATTCCGCGCGAAAGACGGGTTTATTTTGGTTAATATAACAAGGAATGTGTGAAGCGTAAAGGTGATATAATTCTCGCTTTATTAAAATTAAACCGTCGAATAAAATCCAGATGTAAAAGTAAACCACACATTTGTTATATAAAAACAGCAATGTAAAGATGTATAATTTATTACCTAGCTGCATTATTAAAAAAAACATATATTTATAATTATGGAAATAATTTGTGCCGTAATCAATATTATAATTGTTCAAATTATTCTCGTTTAGAATTCAATTTTCTTCTGAATATGCAGGATGTCAAAAAACAATTGTATGATATTTGAAGGACATGCAGCAGAGACTAAAATAAGCTTAACAGTTTTTATAAACAGGTGTCCTAAAATTAAACGTTTCCAAAATATCGTTCATTATGATATTAGTCTGAGTTAGTCACATTATATAAATCAAATTTGAATCTAAACTTACAGTTAATTTTGAAATCAATTTAAATTTAAAGTGAAATTTAAATTAAATATAAATATAAAGTTAAATTTATATTTTTAAAATTAATGTTTACCTATTTATTAAAACACTTAGGCTTGTTTTGGCCTGCACTGTACGTTTTATAAATATTATACATTTGTTTTATACCACCCTGTGTATTGGTAATTGCAATTTCAAGAAAGTGACAACGACTAGAAAATTAGTACTTATCATGGGTAATTGGTACCTTGAATGGAAAATTAGGACCTGTCTTGAGTACTTAGCAACTTGACTGAAAAATAGAACCCATCGTGCGTAATTAGTGCATTTGCCAGAAAATTAGTACCTACATTGGGTAACTATGAGGTGGAGCTTGTGAAAGTAAAGCTGAAAATAAAATATGGAACACAATTTATTGGCTAAATGTACATTTTGGCCGCAATGCAGCCATCTTCAGTAGCAAACACGTACTGAAAGTACTGAAGGTACTTGTTTGCTACTGAAGATGGCTGCATTGTGGCCGAAATGTACATTTAGCCAATAAAACGTATTCCGTATTTTATTTCCTACAGTGGGTAATTAGTACCTTGACTGGAAAATTTTTATCTGGCGTTAGTAATTAGTACCTGAAATATCACCAGAGCAATAGTAACATTAATCCTACTGCTTCTTCACTCGTGGCAAAATATATTACTGTAATACCGAGTGATCATTTAAATTTCAGCTCTAGTTTCCTATGGAAATTTTCGCAGCCAATAAGAAAGGCGATATTTGTGATCTCGGGTCATAGTAAAGAATAATTACTGAACACGATATTAGTACCTTTTTTAGCGCTGAGTAATTTAGCAAGTAACGTATACATTTTGCCTTAAAATTACAAATGAATGCAAAAAATTAGGGCGAAAATGAGTACTTATCGTAGGTAACAAGTATCTTGAATGATTAGTTAGAACCTGTCTTGGGTGCTTAGTAGCTTGATAATATTAGTACCTATCGTGCGTAATTAGAGCGTTGACTGAAAAGATATTACATAGGTATCGTGGATAATTAGTACTTTGACTAAAGAATTAGTACTTATAGAGAGTAATTAGTACCTTGATTGGAGAGTTTGTACCTGTCGTGGGTACTACTCAAATTGTTCAGCAACTAGTATTTTGATTTATTCATTTTACCATTAAATTAAAAATGTTTGCAAAAAACTAAGATGAAACTTAATACTTGTCATAAGTAATTGGTACCTGGAATAGACAGGGCCTGTCTTAAGAACTTAGAACCTTGACTGTAAAATAGTACCTATCGAAACTAAAAACTAATATGAAAATTAGTGCCTATCATGAGTATTTGGAACCTTGAATTGAAAATTAGGACCTGTCTTAAGTACTTAGCACCTTGACTTAAAAATAGTACCTATCGTGCGTAGATAGTGCCTTTACTAAAAAATTGGTACCTAGAGTGGGTAATTAGTATTTTGACTGGAAAATTTGTATCTAGCATGGGTAATTAGTACCTGAACAATCCTATTTCTTCACTTGTGGCAAATTTTATTACTGTTATACCGAGTGATCATTTAAATATCAGCTCTAATTATCCATGGAAATTTTCGCAGCCAATAAAAAAGTCGAGGTTGGTGATCTTGGGTCATAATAAAAAATAATTACTGAACACGTTATTAGTACCTTTTTCACGAGTAATTTGGCATGTAACGTACACATTTTACCTAAAAATTACAAATGAATGCGAAAAACTTATGTAAAATTTAGTACTTGTCGTATGTAACAAGTATCTTCAATGGAAGGTTAGGACCTGTCTTGGGTCCTTAGTAGAATGACTGAAAATTAGTACCTATCCTGCGTAATTAGTGCGTTGACTAGAAAATTATTACTTATCGTGGATAAATAGTACCTTGAATACAAAATAGTACCTATAGAAAGTAATTAGTACCTTGATTGAAAAATTGGATTAGAAAATTGTGGGTACTACTCAAATTGTTCGGCAGTTAGTGTTTTTGTTTATTCATTTTATCTTTAAATTAAAAATGTATGCAAAAAACTAAGATAAAAATTAGTACTAATCATGAGTAACTAGTACCTTGAATGGAAAGTTAGGACATGTCTTAAGTACTTAGTAGCTTGACTGAAAATTAGTACCAATGGTACGTTGACCGGAAAATTAGTACTTATCATGCGTAACAAGGACCTTGAATGGAAAATCAGGACCTGTCTTAAGTACTTAGCACCTTGACAGAAAAATAGTACCTATGGTGCGTATTCAGTGCTGTTACTAGAAAATTAAATCCTACAGTGGATAATTAGTATTTTGACTGGAATTTTTTTATCTAACGTGCGTAACTAGTACCTGAAATATCACCAGAGTAATAATAATATTAATCCTACTGCTTTTTCACTTGTGGCAAAATTTATTACTGTATTACCGAGTGATTACTTAAATTTCAGCTCTAGTTATCCATGGAAATTTTCGCAGCCAATAGAAAGTCGAGGTTGTGGAGATGAAGATGTAAAGATGTATGAAGCATCATTCACTGTCGAAGGTTTTAATCAGTTTTTCAAATAGCGTTACTCTTGGGGATTTGAATTTGGGTTGAACTATATTAATATTTATATACATTACTTAACATAATACTTATTATGTTTACTGAGCCTAATTGTATGTGGCAATGCTACCATTGCAATCTTCGCTTCATTACCAAATGCGTAGCATTGACCCAGTAATCGAATGATTGCTGAGTACTGCTGAGAACTGTGAGGACAATGAGTATTGCTGAGAACTATTGCACTACACTACTGCTGTTCCACCCATGGCAAACTTGATTTCTGTAAAATTTTGATATTTTGCCAGATAATGTTAACTCAATTACTGCATAAGGATCTTGCATAGAATGTATTAATTTGTGGGTAAATAATATTGCTAGATATTTAATTACAGGGATGGGAACTTAGAATCGGGATATGCAACTAGTAGCTGGAGTATGTAATTTGTAAATGTGGTAAATATTTAATAATACGGATGGGGAATTAGTACACAGGGCAGGGAATTTAATTAAGCCTGTGTGACGTAATATGTTAAGTACATACAATAGTCGTGGGTTCGATTCTCGTAAAATTTCCAACGTACATGATTATTTTATGGCATATTATAAGTAATATAACACAGTTAGTGCAAACGCTAATTATATAAGTAATCGATGGCTTTTATATACGAAAATGACTAAATTCGACACACTGTTATAATTATGAAATACGTAATTAAATTGTAATTAGTATAATATTCAATTGTAACAATAATTATGCTTTCAGTTAGCGGCAACTAATTAATATTTATTAGTTTTTATTAATTTTTATTGGGCACTCACACCTGCATCGTGTTTATGAGTAATTTGAATATTTTCTGGCAGCCGGTGTGTATCATTAGTCACTAAAATGCAAAATAGCTTTAATTATAGTTTACACAGCTTGTAGTCGTTAAATATGTACGTGCGATGTTCTTTTAACACACCGTGAATCGGTAACAATCAAATAGAACACACGCGAACTACATTAGTAGTGCAGACACGCATGAATGCTTTGATTTCAATACATAATTGCTAGGCCACGTCAATCTTAATTAAATAACCCTGTAATATATAATTTTGACCGTCTTATTTAATTAAACAATTTTTAAATTTAAATATTTAGGTGTTTGCATACATATTAACGAATGTAGAAGTTTTTGCATAGTTTTGCAACTTTTGAAAATAGCAAAATGAATTTGAGGGTTATTAATTCTACATATATTTATTTATAGCAAATTATTTTGCCAGGTAATTGGAGCATGTACACGAATGTTTCCTACATTTGCAATTGTAATATAATTAAAAATAAACTCCATCAAAACTTATTGGATGGCGCCTCTACCATTTAAGCGGTTCGCAGTCAGGTCACGTTGTACACAATTTAGCCGTACAAGGTAAGCATGTGTGTGAAATTTTAATCGATGTTAGGAGGGTCGTATTGGATATAAAAAAATATGTAGGTACAGAAAAGGCGTATATGGGCGGAATAATTTAATACTGAAAGTAATGTGAATCAAAATTAGTTCTAGAGAGTCTTGGATAAAATAATTTAATAATGCCTCGAATTTCATAGTTATAATATGTTATTCGTCATATTATTGTTTAAATTATAATTGAGTTTAACTGTGTTAATATTTTAATTGGGCAATTAATTTTAATTGCGTATTACGGTATAGAATTCTCATATTTTAATGAACGAATTTGTATTGATTGGATTGCTCGTATTTGTGATCTGATCGAGTTAGGAAAATGTATCCTGTAATGCAATTTCGTGAATGTGCGAGGTAAATTAAAATAAAATTAGAGCGTGCATTTAAATATATACACAATTAACCGGCTACCGCATTTGGAGTTCTCATTATTTAAATATGCACACAATGAACCTACTGCACCATTTGAAGTTGGTAATTGTTTTCGGGGCGGCCTAATTGAAACGTGGGTTATTATTTGTGAATTTTTCCGCGCTGGATGAATGAAAGTTCCGAGAGGGAATTATTGATGGCTATGTTTAAATTAGTATGTACGGCCTGAAGTGGGGCTTTGATGAGCCGATGGGATTCTTGCGGGAGTGAAAAAGTTCGGGTGGAAGTAAAATTAGTGTAACACGTCTGAAACTCAAACTTAAAAATATACAAGAAGTTTCCATGTAGCCTTTCCCACATCCGGGAAATTACCATAAATGAACTATCAGGGTGAAATTGCAGCGGAACGGACATTCCGCGCGAGTTCTGGAGAGAAATTTTAAATGAATAGTGGAGGGTGGGGGGCATTTTTCTGGCTGTATTAAAATCGCGAAATGGGGCAGAAAGTGAACGTACCGATACTAATTTCAATTCTTCCACCTTGCTGCCAGCGGGGGTATGAATAATGCCGTTTTAATTCCCAATTACATATTTTTAGAATGATTAAGCGGATTTTTCGGGCTCGTACCAGCGCAAAAACTCCATTATAAATTATGCATGCAGGGGGGCTTTATAAAGTCATTGTATACTACATGCACATTATGCAAAGTTCCACAATAATTAAGTCCATTATTAAACCTGTGGCTTACGTGTCTTAAGCGAGCCGTGATACTAAAATGGCATCGATAATATTTCACTGGAATTTAACATCTTCGAGGCAAATTGCACCGCTGAGTAATTTTGGTGCAATTCAATTTGCCCGCACTTTTGTATATTGGATTTGGCACCTTTTATAACAAGTGGGTCCTAATTTAATATAAAAAAAGCTCTGGGGGAGGACGTGGCAAACTTAATTATTGTGTTTTAAATTTATTTCAATTTCCGCAAATATTGTAGGGATACAATAAATCTCGGATTAATTAATTTCTTACGTCCGAATGTTTCTAAATCAATGAAAAAAAAAGTGAATTACACCATAGTAGTGGGGCTATAGGAGTTCGGCGGCATTTCCCCCATAAGAAATACATCGGCCGATTTTTCGCTATTTACTTCCGGGAGCCATTGCGTGTATGTTGGGCTACCTAACATGTGCGAGGGAACCTCAGCCCCTTACGATATCCTCTTGTGTCCCTCCGCCCCTCCGCCCCTCCATCCTTAGACACTCAGCCCCCTCACAATATCCTGTTGTGCCCCTCCGCCCCTCTGCCCCTCCGCCCCTTAACCACTCAGCCCCTCACGATATCCTGTTTTAAACAGCTCATTTTGCACCATCAACATCACCTTGCTATTTAGCTGTTTAAAAGAGGATATCATGAGGGGTTGAAGGGCGGAGGGGCGGAGGGGCTGAGCGGCGGAGGGGCTGAGGGGCGGAGAGGCGGAGAGGCTATTATTGAGACCTAATTTTTTGTGTAAAACTATGACTTACAAGCGATTCTGTGCTTTGAAGAAGTACCTGTACTTTACAACCAATGAAAGTTTTGACCAACAAACACCCCATAAAATATCCCATAAAATATGGGACATTTTCCAATACTTAAACTACAAAAATCAATCACTGTATCATTGATACCCCTCCGCCCCTCCGCCTCTTCGCTGCTCAGCTCCTCAAGATATCCTCTTTTAAATAGCTTTGAATAGCAAGGTGATGTTGTTAATGCAAAATGAGCTGTTTAAAAGAGCATATCGTGAGGGGCTGAGGGGCTGAGGGGCCGAGGGGCACAAGAGGATATCATGAGGGGATGAGGATCCCTTGCAGATGTAAGGCAGCTCAACATACATGCAACGGCTCGCTCGACCGGAAGTAAGTAGCGAAAAATCGGCCCATGTATTTCTTATAGGGCAAGTTCCGCCGAACTCCTATAGCCCCACTACTATGGTGTAATTCAGTAAGTAAGTAAATTGTAACGTTAAGATTTCTCACGCCGCTACTGCCTACTAAATTTCGCGCGTGGCGCCTACATCTGCGTATGATAATTATTGTGCGACAACGGAACTGCGCGAGCGATCGAGGCATTCCAGTGAAACTATAGGGAATACCTATCCACGGTTAGTGGGAAATACGCCGCGCCTTTCCACACGGATTAGTGCAAGGCATTGTCCTTGCGCAGAGTCGGAAAGTGTCAACGCTTTGTGTTTCGTTATGTTAGGCAGCCCAACATACACGCAATGGCTGGCTCGACCGCAAGTAAGTTGTAACGTTAAGATTTCTCACCCCGCCACTGCCTACTAAAGTTCGCGCGTGGTGCCTACGTCTGCAATTGACAATTATTGTGAGACAACGGAACTGCGCGAGCGATCGAGGCATTCCACTGAAAGTATAGAAAATACCTATCTACGGTTAGTGGTAAATACGCCACGCCTTTCCACACGGATTAGTGCACGACACTGTCCTTCAGCAGAGTCGGGAATTGTCCACGTTTTGTGTTCTGTGACTCCTGAAATCTGGTTGAGTTTTCTTTCTCCGCATGTCAGCCACACGTAGCCATTGTTCGTGTTTCTTATCGCGTGGTTCGTTTTATTAGAGTGCTAGTCTGGGGCTACAACGCGTACAACGCGTACAACGCGTAGCCTCTGTCTAGCAGTAGGCGTACAACTACAACGCCTACTGCTAGACAGGGGCTAGCCTACTGCTAGTCTGGGGCTAGCCTAGAGCCGTGCAGCCGTGCCGAGAGCGTAGTACACGCAATGGATGTTAGGAATATCCAGCACTCCCAACAGTGTGGGGGGAGTGTTGCCCTTTAACAACGCGGTAACAGCTGTTGCCGGGTAACAGCCCGATTGGGTGTAAGTTGTAACTTTAAGATTTCTCACGCCGCAACTGCCTACTAAAGTTCGCGCGTGGCGCCTAAGTCTGCGTTTAACAATTATTTTGAGACAACGGAACTGCGCGAGCGATCGAGGCATTCCAGTGAAAGTGTAGGGAATACCTATCCACGGTTAGTGGGAAATACGCCGCGCCTTTCCACACGGATTAGTGCAAGGCACTGTCCTTCCGCAGAGGCGGGAATTGTCCACGTTTTGTGTTTCGTGACTCCAGAAATCTGGGCGAGTTTTTCTTTCCCCGCGTGTCGGCCACGCGTAGCCATTGTTCGTGTTTCTTATCGCGTGCTTCGTTTTATCTGAGTCCTAGTCCGGGTCTACGGCACCCACTGCTAGTCTGGGGCTACGATGCCTACACACTAGCCTACTGCTAGTCTAGGGCTACGACGCCTACACAGTAGCCTACTACTAGTCTGGGGCTAGCCTGGAGCTGTGCAGCCGTACCGAGAGTGCCGTACCGTAGTGCGAGCCTGAGGTCATCGCCAGTTTGGGGGCCGCACGTCGGGGCAACCAACGCGGGACTAGACCGCCGCCCACGACCGAGTCCACCAAGCTGAGGCACGTGGTTGCCGTAGCGGAAACGTGCCAGCGGCCATTTTGTGGCGGTCATGCAGCGAGGGAGCAGCGAGCAGCATTGACACGTCGAAGTCGAGAGGCGTGAAGTTGCTCACTAAGCGGCTCGAAGTCCTCGCGCCACACGCGTGCGCTCGCAGCTCATATTTGTCCCATATTTTATCACGTCATATTTTCATATTTTGTTCACCTATCTATAAGCCCCATCAGCTTCTGCGAGCGTGCTTTGTAGGCAAGGATTGCCTGTTAGCATGCGATTCGGTAATCCCGCGCGGCGCCGTGCGTACATCCAAATCGCGAGCGCTTGTAGATTATACCGCCGCAGAGCGGATTTCGGACTATCAGTCACCCTCTCACCCCATATTTTACCCCCTCCGCGTCATCATCTCCACCATATGTACATGTTTGATGTTGTGTGATATTGTCGAGACTAGAATTTTAATAAATTCCTCCTTTACAGTTTAGTTTGTCGCGTTTGTTTCGGTCGAACTTAACCATTTTCAGGAGCCGCAGCTGTGCTTGCTCACAATTGCAAGGGCCGTTGAAGCTCACTCTCCGCTGACTCGGTAATTGTATGACGCCCTAATTTAACACCACAATCCTCGTCTTCTCCACTGTAGTTAAAGGCTACCGGCACCGGTCAGTGGAGTGAGCTCCCTTAAGGTTTGGCAGCGATACGTCAAGGTAAGGAGCGGAGAAAGTTTGGCATCGCACTATTATATGTGTATAGTAGCAGAGAAGAGAGATTAAATATTCGTATTTGTCAATCATTTTGTGTCGTATTGAAGCATTGGGCTGGTAAATTCGGGACGCTTTAATCCCCGCCGTTTTGTCTAATTAGCGCAGGCAGTTTCATCCCCCGTTTAATACGGTAAAAATGCTAAAGCCTCCCCCGTTTCATCTCGGGGCCGCGCGGTGTGTCCTGCGGGCGCACATTTACATATGATTACGTAATCACAGAGGATTGGGTTTGGGCGATATGTTGCGGGGGCGCCACGGTGTGACAGGGGG
Organism: Othius punctulatus; assembly: GCA_951805005.1. Classification (NCBI taxonomy): domain Eukaryota; kingdom Metazoa; phylum Arthropoda; class Insecta; order Coleoptera; family Staphylinidae; genus Othius; species Othius punctulatus. Next base: position 26,625,208 of record OX638147.1, read on the forward strand.
GGTGGCAATGTTACGCACGAGGGCAGATATCGCGGAGCCGCACCCTCAGGTAATTCATAATTATATTAAAGATTACGTACGTGACCAAAATACGCGCAGCTACGCGCGGCGCGGCATGCATATGCATGCGTTTGTTAAAGTAAATGCGGCGCATCTGTAAAATGCAAATTGCCGCCCCGACATATTAATTAAGATAACTTACACGTTCTTAATTATTTCCCCAGCGCCCCATTCGGATTGCTGTGCGTGCATTGAACACGGCAGATTAGGCTCGATTTAAACCGGCTGTCGTTTTTGCGGCCGAGGCGAGCTGCCTGTATTTTTTGTAATTAAATATTTATTCAATCCACGCCCGGGGACGCGTAAGCTTACGTGCACACGGCAATAAACGGATAGCACGTTCATCCTGGCTGGAATACCCCCCGAACGGTGGAGGAAATTGTTGATATAAAAACACACTTTGTCACCGCGCAATAAATACAGGACGGCCAGGATGCATTTCCTGCTGATAGCGGTGTCCCGAAAAAAAAAATGATCGTTCCACATTAAGGGGAAGCAATCTGCACCGGTTTGTGTAATTTGATAATCCGCATCGCGTAAATTACCCATCGGCTGATAAAGGCAGGCGGAATGCATAATAAAAGCTGCCCGATAAGAGATTGGGGCGAGTAATGATATTGACAGGATCATAATCAGGACGTTGTAATAAATGGCCCCGATAAAAACGGCGAAAGAATTAGCCGCTTGGAACTTTGCCATTGGCTCGCTCTTGGTGCGATTTACGTCTACGTTTTTATCCACAACCACGTATCCCCACCTCCCAGTATCTACCTTGCATAGGACGATTCTAATTTCTACATTGATAATCCCGAACATGATTTAATTACCCCTAGAAGCGTCGATCGACCAGTCACTACCGCATCCTTCAAGCACGAAGGAACAAATCAATCCATGGCTCGTTGAATCTGTACAGCGAGAAGACTTCCCAAAAAAAAACGCTTACGTTGCAACGGAGGCGACAAAATACTTAATCTTATTGGAACTAAAACTCCTCTTCGATGTACAGAACATCAATATCGAAACCCGAAGCTACTTTACGCTATTTTCAGGACAATGTGTATGCATTTTCTCGGCCATTGTTGTAACAATTTTCAGTAATCGCGTACAACAAATATATCAAATAATCATGAGGTATAAATTCATTCGCGATTTGTAATTTTTTCAACCATACAACGCCTCTACCTCTACCCATTTGGTGCACATATGTTACATCTGGAATGTTAGCGGTAAGTCCGGCTGGCACGTGCTATGAATATTAATAGCCACGTGCGCACAAACTGGGATTTTACGCACAATTCCCCAGTCACATTAGTCTACTCAAAATTATGAATTACCGTTTCATTAAGTCATCGTATGATTGACTGAATCTACGATCTTAATTGCAGCCATCTTATAAGTCAATACTAGTCATCAATTTTAATATATTTATCATAACTTATTGTAAGGAATTCGTTCGTGGGTGGATAATAATATACGCACTTGTTATAATTAAAGAATAATGTATTCTATACTAACTCAGGTAACATTCGTCTCGTTAGCCCTTTAGTCTCGTTACCCTATACAGTGTAACTAGGGTGGCAGTGATTTTTTGTTCAGCCAATTTGATCGCAATTTTTACGTTTTTCGCTCTAACCAATTAGCTAAATGGCACAATAACTATACATCTATGTAAGTAAAAAAAAACAATTATTTTTGTTAGTTTCATTAATATACTTACAAAATGGAGTAATTTAATAATGTAGAGTTGGTTCATTTATTATGCAATATTTTGTATGTAGATTCAGCACAATTACAGTTTGCATTATTTTAACTGTGTATATTTAATGTACTCAGTTTGCGAAACGAAGTGCGATAGACTAGTCTCATGACAATTGCAGTATTTAATGTAAAACACTACTTTTAATTGCGCACACTTCTGTGGTCAGTTTGCCGAGTTGGGCACTGAAGCCGAGTGCCAGAGCGGCTGCCCAATTTAATCCGCAAAACACTGTCGGTAACTTTAGGCATTTATTAGAGCTAAATATCTCCATTAATACAATTCACTAATTTACGTAGAGTTATCGTCGTTAAATAGTAACAATTATGCTAATGTCGGAATTTATAAACTAACTTTAACTTAATCGCCGCACATTGTTTGTTAGTATTTCCAAAGCCGCCTCTATCCGAGCTCTAAGTAATTACTCTATTCAAACACTTTTGATTTAATTAAGTACATAAGTTATTAAATTTTGCGACACACTTTCAACCGCATACAAATTATACTTACCAATTATTTACATAAAAATGCAAAACAGGTGGGTTCATTAATGTAATGACTTATTATTTATAGCAGATATTATTATTAAAATTACACATCGTGTAATGATAAATGAAAGCACCTGTTATTTATATTTGTAAGCGATTGCGAAGTATTATGTCTACTTTTATTGCGATATTATTGGTTTAATGCCGCGTTACATTTACCGGCCTCAAATAAACAGGATATAAGAAGCAAACATCTAACGTTGTTAGTGGAAATATTTTCACGTATATATAGCCGGCGTTAGCTATAATTACCGAGTGTTTACTGAACTATAATCGCTCTTCTTAGAACCTTCCGTACGTACATAACGTCAAGAATGACACACCAACAAGCAAGTTGTATTTCAATTTATATTCCTTCGTATATCTCATAAATTGCATGCTTGATTAATACACGTACAACAGTAGTAGATAGGTCAGGACAGTTCTGGACCAATTTCCCATAAGGATTACCATAGGCCTTTTTTATGGTCGTGCGACATATGTGGGTCATCTGTGGGACAGGTGTAACACACATGTGAGACAGTCATTTATGAGACTATGTGTTAGATACGTGTGAGACACATGCGAGACAATTTTGGACTGAATATATACAGAGGTGTGAGACATGTGTAAGACACCTGTGAGACATATGTGAGACAGCTGGGAGATACATGTGAGGCAACTGTAACACGGTCGTGAGATACGTGTGAGATACATGTGAAACAGTTTTGCGTTGAATATATAAGAGGTGTGAGACATGTGTGAGACAGTTTATATTACTTCGTATAACTAATAAATTGCATGCTTGATTAATACACGTCCAACAGTAGTAGATAGGTCAGGACAGTTCTGGACCAATTTCCCATAATGATTACCATAGGGGTCTAAATTTAGGCCTTTTTTATGGTCGTGCAACATATGTGAGATATCTGTGAGGCAGGTGTAACACACATGTGAGACAGTCATCTATGAGACTATGTGTTAGATACGTGTGAGACACATGTGAGACAATTTTGGACTGAATATATACAGAGGTGTGACATGTGGAAGACACCTGTGAAACATATGTGAGACAGCTGTGAGATACATGTGAGGCACCTGTGAGACAGTCGTGAGATACGTGTGTAATACATGTGAGACAGTTTTGCATTGAATATATAAAGAGGTGTGAGACATGTGTGAGACAGCTTATATTCCTTCGTATAACTAATAAATTGCCTGCTTGATTAATACACGTACAACAGTAGTAGATAGGTCAACACAGTTCTGGACCAATTTCCTATAAGGATTACCATAATGGTCTAAATTTAGGCCTTTTTTATGGTCGTGCGACATATGTGAGACATCTGTGGGACAGGTGTAACACACATGTGAGACAGTCATCTATGAGACTATGTGTTAGATAGGTGTGAGACACATGTGAGACAATTTTGAACTGAATATATACAGAGGTGTGAGACATGTGTAAGACACCTGTGAGACATATGTGAGACAGCTGTGGGATACATGTGAGGCACCTGTGAGACAGTCGTGAGATACGTGTGTAATACATGTGAGACAGTTTTGCATTGAATATATAAAGAGGTGTGAGACATGTGTGAGACAGCTTATATTCCTTCGTATAACTAATAAATTGCCTGCTTGATTAATACACGTACAACAGTAGTAGATAGGTCAACACAGTTCTGGACCAATTTCCTATAAGGATTACCATAATGGTCTAAATTTAGGCCTTTTTTATGGTCGTGCGACATATGTGAGACATCTGTGGGACAGGTGTAACACACATGTGAGACAGTCATTTATGAGACTATGTGTTAGATACGTGTAAGACACATGTGAGACAATTTTGAACTGAATATATACAGAGGTGTGAGACATGTGTAAGACACCTGTGAGACATATGTGAGACAGCTGTGAGATACATGTGAGGCACCTGTGAGACAGTCGTGAGATACGTGTGAGATACGTGTGAGATAGTTTTGCATTGAATATATAAAGAGGTGTGAGACATGTGTGAGACAGCTGTGAGACACATGTAAGACATCTGTAAGACATATGTGAGACATGTGTCGCACCACCGGAAAACAGTAAATTTGGACCTCTATGAAAATCCTTAGGGAAAACAGGTCCCGAACTGCCCTAGCCTATCTACTTACTGCGGTTTCCAAACTTTTTCGACTTGCGGCGCTTATTTTGAACTAGTGTTATTGCATGGTGCCCTCTCCTTTCCATTATATATTTATTTTACAAATTTCTATGAATTGTTTAATAATTTTGTGAGAAATATGATTTGTGGGAAAAGCCGTTATAATTTTCAACTAAAAATTCGCAGATTATATCAATATTTGTAGTTTATGAAAATTTAATTATTTATAACAAAACATTCTGATGAAAACTATGTAATTTCCAATGGAAATGCAACATTCGTGGAAATTTACAATAGACATGATATAATTGAATGAGAATTTAATGGTTTCATGAGCTTTTTGCATTTTTTAATAAAATTTTGTATGTTCTGTTAAGAGTTTTGCAAATTTCTATTAAAATATTAATAACTTAATAAGTGATATGCTTTGTGGATAAATCCTTTATAATTTTTAAATGAAAATCGTTTTGAAAAATTCAGGTTTCAATTAAACATTTTGTACACACGTACGACTTTAAAAAAGTTTCGGCATCACTGCTCTATGGTGCTTTATGGCGGTCACAATACATTTGAATTTTCTGTAGCCACCGCTCACTATCGGTTCTGGTTACGGTGCTGTTCGTAGCCCATTAATATCGTCGGGTGAAATATTTTATTCGTGTGAAGTAGATAAATATGCAGGTTCTAATGTTTTTAGGGAAATGGGTTAAAAGTGTCCAAATTCTGTTGATTTATACGCGATCATCAATCACTGCATTCATGTTTGATATAAAAGAGAGACTGTACTCTAATATCACGCTAATTCGCGTCTGTAGGACTATTGATAAAGTGAAGTGTACAACAGTGGGCGACATTCACCTGGAAATTCGCTAGTCACGGAATCGGCATCGAGTCGTTGGACTTGACAATGCCACATGAATCGAGTCACGAACGTAGCGTGTGTCGTTGAACTTGATACGCGTTGACAAAAGTGCTCCTCTCGCTGTATAATTAATTCGGAAATGAATCGGCGCCGATCGTTAACACCGTGTAAATCCAGCAGACTTAATCGAAGACGTCGATTGCCTCCATTAAGTCTTAATTATTCGCAATGTTAATTAATGAATTGTGAATAATTGATGTCCGTCTGCCGAACGTCTTCACGCGACGCTCTGGGATGCCTCGCGGTCGACGGCTTGCCAATTAATAAGCAAGCCCGCCTAATTAAGACCTACATTATTTATTTTAGCTCGCGTGCCGGGTCCCCATTATGCCGTTTTTTTGCTCTCCCGGGCGAGGTAAATAATAGTTCTGTTCGTGGTTTTGTTGCTCTGTCCGTCTCAATAAGAGCGCAATAATGAATGTGGCTGTACGAATTTAATTGCTGCATAAATGAATTAAATTACAGGGCAAGATGTAATAATTTTCAAATAAACGCTCAATTCCTGAATATATTGGCGGTGGCTCTAAAGATATTCGGCATTGCGAAACTTTTCGGACGGAACTTTTCCTATATATCACGCGCCCGTTTGCGGTCCGCATTCGTATTTAAATTCAATAAACACTATTTTCCCGGATTATAATACAAATATGGTCTGGCAAATGTTTCGTGGCGGGGAAGAAAAAAAAGGGCGCGTATCTGACATGCAGTTATCTCCCCTTGCTTTCGTCCCTTTCGGTCGTCGAGGAAAAAACCTCATCTGCATGCAACTATACATATGCTGGGATGGGATTCCTCTCGACGCCGACATCCATCGATGTTTTATATAGAGCCGCGCGTTGCGGTTTAAGGGTGTATTCAATTCGGCTGGGTCATAATAAACCATAAAAATATATGGCCAGTTCATGTTTATTGTGCCGCGGCAATCGATGCCGTGGGGAATTTCTTTTTGCGTGTAACCGCCCCCTAATGAATCCGGGTGTTTTTTCCTCTTCAATCGGCTTATTGTAATTAACGTCAAATACTACCCACGGATTGACTATAAATTTATCACTCGACCAACAAATTTGACGGCTGAACAAATTTTAAAGTAGCTTTTTGTTATACTTATCCGCCCCGTGTCAGTTATTACGCTGTAAATTGTTTAAATTCATAAGATTCTCAGAAGCTATTTAAAGGTTAGTAGTGGGGCTATAGGAGTTCGGCGGCATTTCCCCCTTAAGAAATACATGGGCAGATTTTTCGCTACTTGGTGACGCCAAACTTTCTCCTCTACTTACCTTGACGTATCTCTGCCAAACCTTAAGGAAGCTCACTCCATTGACCCGTGCCGGTAGCCTTTAACGGCAATGGAGAAGGCGTGGATTATAATGTTAAATTAGGGCGCCACACAATTACCCAGTCAGCGGAGGGTGAGCTTCAACGGCCGTTGCAATTGTGAGCAAGGACAGCTGCGGCTCCTGAAAATGGTTAAGTTCGACCAAAACAAACGCGACAAACTAAACTGTCAAGGAGGAGTTTATTAGGATTCTCAGTCTCGACAATATCACACAACAACAAACATGTACATATGGTGGGGATGATAACGCGAAGAGGGTAAAATATGGGGTGAGAGGGTGACTGATAGTCCAAAATCCGCTCTGCGGCGGACTAATACACAAGCGCTCGCGATTCTGGTGTATGTACGCTGTTACAGATAGGTGAACAAAGTATGAAAATATGACGTGAGAAAAATATGGAGTAAAAATGAGCTGGCATCGCATGCCTATGGCACGTGGACTTCGCGGCGTGAAGTCCGAAATCCGCTCTGCGGCGGTCTAATCTACAAGCGCTCGCGATTTAGGTGTACGTAAGGCGCCGCGCGGGATTACCGAATCGCGTGCTAACCGGCAATCCTACTTGCCTACAAAGCACGCTCGCAGAAACGGATGGGGCTTACAGATAAGTGAACAAAGTATGAAAATATGATGTGAGAAAAACATGGGGCAACAATTAGCTGGCAGCGCACGCCTATGGCGCGCGGACTTCGCGCCGCTTGGTGACGGACTTCACGCCGCTCGACTTCGACATGGCAACGCTGCTCGCTGCTCCCTCGCTGCGTGACCGGAGCAAAATGGACGCTGGCACGTTTCCGCTGTGGCACCCAGGTGCCTCAGCTTGGTGGACGCGGGCGTGGGCGGTGGTCTCGTCCCGCGTTGGTCGCCCCGACGTGCGGCCCCCAAATTGGCGATGGCCTCAGGCTTGCACTACGCTCTCGGCACGGCTGAACGGCTCTAGACTAGCCCCAGACTAGCAATAGGCCTGGTGTGGGCATTGTGGCCCCAGACTAGCAGTAGGCTATTTGTGGGCATTGTGGCCCCAGACGAGCAGTAGGCTAGGTGTGGGCGTTGTGGCCCCAGACTAGCAGTAGGCTAGGTGTGCGCGTTGTGGCCCCAGACTAGCAGTGGGTGCTGTAGTCCTGGACCAATACTCTAATAAACCCGAAATCGCGAAACACGCGATAATAAACACGAACAATGGCTACGCGTGGCAGACACGCGGGGAAAGAAAAACTCACCCAGATTTCTGTCTCAAAAGTCACAAAACACAAAATGTGGACAATTCCCGACTATGTGGAAGGACAGTGCCTTGCACTAATCTGTGTGGAAAGGCGCGGCGTATTTCTCACTAACCGTGGATAGGTATTCTATACACTTTCATTGGAATGCCTCGGTCGCTCGCTCAATTCCGCTGTCTCGCAATAAGTGTCCTCCGAACGTCCGCTGCAGCGATCCGGTCGCCGCTGTCAAACGCATACATAGGCGCCACGTGCGAACTTTAGTAGGCAGTGGCGGCGTGAGAAATATTCACGCTACAATAGGGACCAGATAAACTTTGAGCGTGATTCATAGCAATTTGTGACGTTCCCGAAGGGTCCGCGACACATAAAGGCGTGGAGCGAATTGATGTCCCTTGGAAACAACGAGGAGGGCCTCCAGCTCTCGATATCGGTGAATGGGGGGGGGGGGTAAAAAGGGCTCCACGCAATTTTACCTCGCAAGTTATTCCATGGCTTTATTAAGGGACTCCATAAAAATATCAAAAACGATGGAAACCGTTCTCCAAAGTAAATGACACAAAAAATCAAACGGGGCCAAATAGTTTTCCCGAAGGGCTAAAGAGCCAACACAAAAATTAGCGCCAAAAGGTATCAAAACGTTCAAAAATCATAATGGACACAAAAATAATTGAAGGGCCAAAAAGGCCAACACTAAAATTAACCTCAATATCAACAATATTGCTTAAAGGGCTGACTAAGGGCTTTATGCCGAAGGCTGAATTATTAACAATTTTAACTTAAGGTTAACAATTTTAATGTAACAAAAAGGCATATTCAAACGGATAGTTCTATAGATAGATTTGTTCTACTTCGTTTATGGTGTTTACACTCAGCGCATCAGTGGTTGTTAAATTTTGAGATAATGTTAAAAAATATTCTCATTGATGGAGTTGGCTATCGGGATAAGTGACTGAAAAACGTCACGAACAATACTTATGCTCTGATTTGTATGGTATAAAATAAATTTTACAAAAATGACTTGACTTTACTTGAATAATCGTAAATGGCACTAGCTCGACTGAATTTTTTTTAGGTTTATGGTATAATTGGTTGCATAGCAACTCGTAAATTGTTGACATGCGTTTTTTAAAATTGAACAGAGGGACGTTGTATTGACTATGTTCAGAGTTAAAAAAATACACGGTATACAAACTATATATTTCTATAAGAAGTTATTTCTGTTCATCGCCTATGTATCGAAATAAACACTCTCTCGCCAGATGTTCGGGATAAATAAATAAGTACGAACGCAGCAGAATAACGTACCGACTGATGATGTTGCAGGTAATTTACCATTCAGACAACATCCGGCTCGCATTAAGTCAAATAGTCGTTATCGTGACGTTCTACGGTATTCAAAGCAATGGGCAGAACCATTATAAGTAGGTGTACCATGTCACAAATGGTGAACATATTAATTGTGCTACGAATGTTATTTTAATGTAAAGTGATTACATTCGATACGACCACATATGATAACAACAGTTGCTCTGTTTTGTAACTAAATGATGTTATGTGGCCGTTCTGAGCGGTATTGCGTGAGCCATCACAGTGCTACTTATTTGCTCGCCCGTCAATAAAACCAATTTAATTAATGGAAATTGTTAATGCGCCGCGATAAATTCGAAATGAATTTTCATGGCGGCGTGCGGGTGGTTGAAAAAACGGCGTGTTTGCTACACGGGTCGAATGCAAATTCATTCGACGCCAGCACAATGGTCGCACGGTCCATCAACAAGTAGCATATTGATACCTAGCCAATTAATCAGCGGGCGATTTGCAAAAGTGACTCTTAAAATTAATTAACTGCTACGGCGCGGATCCTGGCGCTGCGCGGGGATTTATGTCTGTTGACACCGGAACGGATCCGCGGCGTGGGTGGGCGTGGGAGGGAGGGGTGGGGGCGTATAAATCCGGGACGTGATTACGCCGGAATATAAGATTCCGTTGTTTAAACGTTTTCAGGATTTAGTGCGGGGGCGCTTGCAGGTGCTGGGAATAATTCCTGCCGCACGAACTCGGGCATATTTCGGGCAGCCAACCGCGCGTAGCTCAAGTGAACCAACCGCACTAAATCCAATTGATTTTCTAGCAAACCGCAAACATTCTCGCCGAGATCCACCACCCAAGACACCAAAATCACCAAAATTATAACTTCGATAAATTACTCCATTGAACAATTTACTCACCCAAATATCTAAATACATATCTTAATCTACAACAATAATAACTTAAAAATAATAATTTATACTACCACACACTAAATTACAGAGTTGCATAGTTTAAAGATTTAATACAATCGTAGCACAGGGGTAAAATAATAAGGTTCTCATTGCGTATAATTCTTAACGCTTAACTTTTTCTCTACAATGATGTTACTGCTATATACGAACCGTTGAAAACGGCTATTATTAGTAGTACTTATTATTCCGTTGCTAATTAATGTTTATTAGTAGAAGCAATTACCATTATCCGCCTTTCCGTCTTATATTTGTAAATTGGTAATTAAAGTGCAATTAAATAATTACTCTTCACGTTCATTACCAGAGCTATTATTACTTATGCACGTTTGTGAGTAAATAGAAATCGATGAATTCAACACATTACGGTAATAAATGAAATTGTGTCCGCCACTAAATGCTGATGCGAGTTGGTAATTTTATTGTATAAGTGGGAAAGTTTGTGATGTGCGCTGGTCTATATTAACTCGATTTTGCAGCAATAACCGCTACCTAATATCAACTCCAACTGTAAATGATCAAAGGGATCCTCCTGAAATTGTTACTAATTGTTTGTATTATATATACATATAGATGTGTTCATATATACATAAACATATACAAAATTGCAAGCGTATACAGCATAATATGTCTATATTTGAACCTCATATCTTCGGGTATTAAGCAATTACTATAAATGATTAGCAAACTGAAAGTGTAATGCATTATTATTAATATATTTACTAAGGATGTAATAACAGTAATGATTATTGGTGTTCAACAAATAATACAACCCCAGTAGAAATTTATATAGTTTAACATAGTTCTATATTGTGTATACATCGATTTTAGACAGTAATACTATACTATATATAGTATACTATAATAGCAAATGATACGATGTATCTATATTGTATCTATATAATTATACTATATATAATATAATATATATAATTATATATACAGGGTGGCCCACCTATCCTCGCTCGTACTATTCTATAGACTATTGACTGATTGGACGTTATTGGACACTTGATGTGCTACTTTTTAAAATTATTTTTGAGTATACAGAGTGTACCACAAATCCGGGACACCAAATTTGACTCTCTTTTAAATGGATCACTCGGTATATTATTTCAATTTTAGAATCTGCTTCATAAGAGCTTCACAAATAATCTTTAGTATCAGGGATCAGATGCAACGTTGCCAAGTTATTCACATTTTAATCAAATTTAACGAATAATCATGGACGTAGAAAAATATTCAACAAAACCTTATTATAAGAGAATAATGAAAGAATCTGAGTATGCAAGTACCCAAGCAATGTATCAAAACTTACACAATATTTTAAGTCACGTAGAATCCATAGGGTGTTCTGAAACAACGATACAATTTTGCAATTTTAAAATGGCTAAAAGTCATGTTTTTCAAATGGAATACCCAGTATATAGCTTCATATTCTGAGTGCTCATCTAATAAGCTGTTCAATGGTAACATATGGACTGTAATCTAATATTACTTTTTAATAGGTAAATAACGATCAATCTCGATCAAGTTTTAGCCATTTGAAAATAGCAAAATTCGATCGTTGTTTCAGAACACCCTGTGTATTCAACGTGACTCCAAATATTGTATACGTTTTGGCACATTGCTTGGGTACTTGCATACCCAGACTCTTGCATTTATCTCTTATATTAAGGTTTTGTTGATATTTTTCCTCGTCCATGATTTGTCGTTAAATTTGATGAAAATGTGAATCTTTAGGCATACTGTATAACTTATACTGGTCAACTCGGAAAGTTAATAACTCGATTTTCTTACTTATTTAAGACATTTTCGTGGTGAAATTTTTAGAGGATTTATCTTTAGATATACTGTATACAGATGTGACGTGCCTGAAGGGCAATCAGCGCGTTAGGCCGTGGAGCGAGTGGAGGGTCCCTTCGAAGCAGTGACGAGGGCCAGGCTCTCGGTGTCAGAGAGTGGGGGGGTTAAAAAAAGGCTCCACGTAATTTTAACCTCGCCGCTACTTCGTCGCAAAGGGGGGCTCCACTCTACCTACGTGGGTGGACGGCAGACAGTCAGCGAAGTTCAGAAATTACGAACTGTCGCGACGACTGACCATCTGGCGCCTACATCACCAGATTTAAATCTCGCTATGAGAATAGAACCTGAAAACTGAAAGAATGCCCGATTGAGAAAACGTGGGGGGAACAAAAAATAACAGGTGTGAATTTTGTGGTGTAAAATATCTGCGTTTATTCACACAAAAGACAGGACACCGTGCCTACGCTTCCTGGAATAAATATCTCCTCCCGCGACCTGATCACGCAGGGTTCCCCATATTCGGCCGAATATCCCGAACTCGTAATCGCGCGATTCAAAGGGCCATCGGAGCGACATTTTTCTTACAAAAGCGCAAAACACGTACGGCACGAAATACGTAACGCACCTTTGGAGCCCCACGTTGGGCTCCAAAAACGTGTGACGTGCCTGAAGGGCAATCAGTGCGTTAGGCCGTGGAGCGAGTGGAGGGTCCCTTTGAAGCAGTGACGAGGGCCAGGCTCTCGGTGTCAGAGAGTGGGGGGTTAAAAAAAGGCTCCGCGTAATTTTAACCTCGCCGCTACTTCGTCGCAAAGGGGGGCTCCACTCTACCTGCGTGGGTGGACGGCAGACAGTCAGCGAAGTTCAGAAATTACGAACTGTCGCGACGGCTGTCCATCTGGCGTCTACGCCACCAGATTTAAATTTCGCAGTGAGAATAGGAACTGAAAACTGAAAAGAATGCCCGATCGAGAAAACGTGGGGGGAACAAAAAATAACAGGTGTGAATTTTGTAGTGTAAAATATCTGCGTTTATTCACACAAAAGACAGGACACCGTGCCTACGCTTCCTGAAATAAATTCCTCCGCCCGCGACCTTATCACGCAGGGTTCCCCATATTCGGCCGAATATCGCGAACTCCTAATCGCGCGATTCAAATGGCCGTCGGAGCGACCTTTTTCTTACACAAGCGCAAAACACGTACGGCACGAAACACGTAACGCAAATTTTACACAAAAGAAAAAAACGATATGTCAAAATGAAATTAAAGCGCAAATGAGAACAACAAAAAAATATATATAAAGATCTGGCCTGCGTTCCTGGTCTGCGACCTTGCTGGCGGGCTGGACTTGGCTCCTGGGCGTGCGGTGGCCGATAAGCGTCGGGAACGCCGATCACTTGATTCCAGACCTCAGAGCAACTCTGGCAGGATGGCCACTGCCCCTAGCCAAGACCTGGCTGGCTGGGTTACTTAGCCCTTACCCCGAAAACGCCTGCAAAGCACATGGCCTTAGTAACAATGGCCGGACACGTGGCTTTACGAAAAGAAAAAAAAATGTCGGGTTTAATTACCTACTCGGATGTTGTGAGCGTATGGAGTTGAGTAGTATAGTACCCTCCCTTGCCTTGTACTTGGTGCCTCAATCCCCTTAAGGGTGGTTAAATGAGTTCATGTTTTATATCCCGGAAACCGGATGGTGATATACCAAAGAAAACGGTGACCTCGTGGCACGTCCGCACAATAGGAAAGGCAACTAGTTTCTGTCCTCATGGCGGCGTCTCGCGACGATTTTTAAAACGTCGTCGAGACGTCACGTCCAAAAAAAGTTGGATTATGGTCGCTTACGGTGGAGGTCTGTGCACGCCAAATTAATTATTAAAAGGCAGTTTCTGTTGGAGGCGATACCGGACCGTTACAAAGTTAATAACTCGATTTTCTCACTTATTTGAGACATTTTCATTGTCAAATGACCAGAGGATTTATCTTCAGGCATACTGTATACATAACTGGCATAAAATTTTCAAAATATCCATGAGATAAATTTTCAGAAATTTCAATGACAGATAACTTATACTGGTCAACTCTTAAAGTTAATAACTCGATTTTCTCACTTATTTGAGACATTCTCGAGGTCAAATTTTCAGAGCATTTATCTTCAGGAATATTGTATACAGATCTGGTATTATTACATCAATTTATTTATCAGATACATTTTCTGAAATTTCAGTGGCAGATAACTTATACTGGTCAACTCTTAAAGTTAATAATTCGATTTTCTCACTTATTTGAGACATTTTCGTGGTGAAATTTTTATCTTCAGACATACTGTATACAGATCTGGCATTATTAAATCAAATTATTTATCAGATAAATTTTCTGAAATTTTAGAGGCAGATAACTTATACTGGTCAATTCGAAAAGTAAATAACTATATTTTCTCACTTATTTGGGACATTTTTGTGGTCAAGTTTCAGAGGATTTAACTTCAGACATACTGTATATAGATCTGGCTTTATAGAATCAAACTCTCTATCAAATACATTTTCAGAAATTTCAGTGACAGTTAACTTATACTGGTCAACTCTTAAAATTAATAACTCGATTTTTTCACTTATTTGAGACATTTTCGTGGTCAAATTTTCAGAAGATTTATCTTTAGATATATTGTATACATATCTGGTATTATATTATCAAACTATCTATCAAATAAATTTTCTGAAATTTAAGTGACAGATAACTTGACCTGTATAAGTAATCAAAGCGAGCTCTTCCAAGGAAATGATATTTTTATGGCAGAGATTCATTTGAAATTCATGTGTCAATGAGTCATCAATCAAGTTATCAATCAAATTGTAAACATAATTCTTTGAAAATGGCGGAATAAGCCGAATCACGTGTCAGGAAACTGATCAAATATATGAAACAAGGTAAGTGTAATTATACCTAATAAACATTTATAATAATAGTAAAATGTTTCATCAAGATATTAGCAGGGACCCATTTTCAGTAAAATTTTAATTAATACTGACTTTCTACTGCATAGCAGTACAAATAACTGAATAAAATTGATTAATGTTTGTTTGTGGAAAATGTGTTTCAAATTTCTCTGATATGCAAGCATTGTTATTACTCATATAACATATTTTTATGTAATAATACTGCAAGGCCCCAATTTCGATGAAGGGGATACGATGAAATATGTTGTTGACTTCTAAAATCAGATATATAATTTTAATTTAATAAAAAGCACAATTACAGTTCTTTGGGCTCACATCAGTTATGCGAGAAATACGACTCCTTAACCCAGATTCTGTGCTCATTGGAAACCGAATAAGCAGCCAAAAAACAACAGAGAATGACTATTAGGGGCGACAGGGTTAAGGTCGAATGCTCTTTGCCAATACAAATAAATTCACAAAAATATTTTAGTTGGTATAATTAATTACGAATCATTTAACTGTGTGCCGTTATGTTAAGAAAAAGTAAACATATTTGTTAAGAATTTAATTTTTTTAAATATCTTCTTAAAATCCAAATAAAATATTGTCGACTTCTCAATTCGCCGAGATATATTTAAATAATATAATTTTCATTGTAGCCAGGCAGACTCAAATACTGCATTGTCATTTAGCTAATTGAATGCACGTGGAAGTTTTTAATAATAGCAATTTAATCAACTGTTTTTGCCTATTGCAGAATAATATAATATTTAAATATGCAGATTATACAGATGCATATGAAGAATTCCGGAAGCTAAGTGATGCGATAATTGTATCTAATAGAGGTAGATATTATGTGTAGATTAATGTCGAGGCTTTCAATAAAATTGTTAACATACATTTAGTTAGTTTTTTTTTAATATCAATACGGCACTTAAAAAACATATCTCGAATCTACACTTTGGTAGTCAATCAGCTTGGTCAATTATAGATTAGTCAACAGGGGTTGTATATGGGGTCAGTTTAACAGGAACTACACACAATAGCACACTTAAGTTTAAATAGCGTGCTTTATAACTTGCTTAGATTAAAATTATCACATGCTTGAAATCAGTGTTTACTAATTGCACCGTCAGCGATAAATTAGCTGGGACAGGGCTTATACGTGTGATAAAAAAATATTTAGTTGTAACTGCAGAATAATTTTATGTTTATTGCATGTTTTAATATTTTATGTGATTGGAATACTCAGTGAGCGATAAACCCACGTGGAATAGTGCGTATAGCCTCCAACCTTATAACTACAGTCCTAGGTTCGATTCTCGTTGTGAATAGGTTGGAATTACATAGCCCATAGGGCAGCAAATATATGACCCGTGGGTCACTCAGTGACCCACGTAACTATTTCAGGTCACCCATGTGTCCTGGTAAAGTTGTATCAACCATGTTTAAAAAAATCAACACGTTTATGACAAAACTTGATATTTTCAGTAATGATTTGAGAATGAAAATAGGTAACGAAATATTTTGAAGAATCTGGAAGATATTTCAACAATTTATGAATTTGGAAAGTACATTACCATTCATTTTGGATAGTTTTTGAAATTAACCATGTTCACTTGGTTAGGACTTGGTTAGGTAATTTACAAATGAAAATGGTGAAATTCCAAAATAGTTTTATGTGGAAAAACAAATTTGCTCTGGTTATAAAATATGTGCTAAATAAATTAGATTTTTGCTATTTTAGTGAAATTTAGTAAAATTCTGGGGTCGATAGCCTTAATAAAGATCGTTATATATATATATATATATATATATATATATATATATATATATATATATATATATATATATATATATATATATATATGTATATATATAGTGAAATTATTGTCATTTTTCAGATAGTTTTTGACAAATGTCAGTTGTTTTGACAATAATTACTGGCAATTTTGAAACAATTTAACTACTTTTTTGTGCAATGTAGCAATAAATAAAAAATAAATATTTGCTAAATAAATTAAGGTTTTTTCTTATTTTAGTGACATTACTGAAATTTTTCAGCCAGTTTTTGACAAATGTCAGTGGTTATGACAATTATTACTGGCAACTTTGAAACATTTAAACTATTATTATTTAATTTTTACAATCGGAACGAAGATACATTTTATGGTAAAATATAAACAAAGCTAATGTTTAAAATCACTAAACTTGCAGAATTCATAACTATTTTGTTTAAGAAAACATGTAAGTTTCAATAATGCAATGAACAACAAAATATTAAATGTTTGCTAACCAAATTTGATTTTTTTTAATTTTCTGACATTTTGAAAATTATTTCTGGCAATTTACGATATTTTAACAAGTATTTCTGGAAATTTACAGACATTTTAGTAATATTACTGCCGATTTTAAGATATTTTAGTACATTGGATTGAAATTTTAAAACAATATCTTGAAATTGTTACTTTAAAATTATTAGAAATCACAATTTCAAAATATTTTATTAAAATTAGTAGCAGTTTTCAGTAATATTTGCAATATTCAAAATCTATGACATATTAGCAAAATTGCTGATAATTTTGAGGCATTTGAGAATTATTACTTAAAATTTTCAGACGTATTGGCAAAATATTTAAAAAAAACATAAAAATTTCCGAAATTGCAAATATTGTTTAACAGAAAACATTAAATTATCAAATTGTAGATCACTTGGTTAGAAAAACATTGAATGTTTGCAAACGATATTTTTAATTTTTTTTTTTAAAATATTAGCCAAATTACTGACATTCTTCTGACATTTTAACAGATATTAATGGTAATTTTCACGCATAACTTATTTAGTGCTCTTAATTCTTTTTACACTCATATTATTTTTTTTGCAATAACACTTATCCTTTCCTTTAAAAATTTGAGACATTCTCAATAATTCTTATTAATCTGTAGATTATTTATTTATTATTATAATTTCGAGAGATTTTTCAATAATTTTAAGATCAATAAAATCAGAATGTGCAAATTGGTTAGCACAATTATTACATATACTTTTGATTCCCCTAAATTCTCGATAATTCTTCAAATATCTACTTAGTCATTTCTAAGTAGTATCAAGAGATTTTCTAATAATTTCCATTATTTTCCATTAATTAATATTCTATTTAATTAATATTTAATTATTTGTCAATATTTTTCATTACAAAGACTTCTAGAAATTTCTCCATCATTTCCAAGATTTCTCAATGTTGATCGAGATTTCTACAGATTTCTCAATAATATCTTATTATCTAAACATTTCTAAATTTTACCTAGATTCCGAGTGATTTTTTTGTTATTTCCACGATTTCTCAATATTTTTGGAGATCTCTACAGATATCTCAATAATTATCTTGATTTCTGGAGATAATTTCGAGATAAACAAATGCAAATTGGTATTTTCAATAACTCTAAATATATCCCAATAATTTTCGAGATTTTTGGAGATCTCTAGAAATATCCCAATAATTATCTTGATTTATGGAGATAATTTCGAGCTACAGAAATCAAATTGGTATTTTCAATAACTCTAAATATTTCCTAATAATATTCGATTTTCCACAGAAAATTCTCAATCATTTCCAATACTTTTCAATGTTGTTTAAGATTTCTACAGATTTCTCAATAATTATCGAGATTTCTATAGATTTTTCAATAACTTCCAAGATTTTTTAATAATTTTCGAGATTTACACAGAGAATATACAGAAGAAAGTATGTAATTATATGTCTTGTGCAAATCGAGCAAAGACACGCATAAATAAAAATTTCTATTCTATTTCTCTTTAATTCTCATGATTTCGAAAGAATTTTCAATAATTTCGAGAACAGTCAAATCAGAAAATTCAAATTCGTTCACACGATTGACTGATAATTAGATTTTCTTCATTCTAGTAAGTTTTCTATAATTCTTCATATATCTAAACATTTGTAAATATTTTCAAGATTCCTTGAGATTTTGCTATAATTTGCACAATTTCTCAATATTTTTGGCGATTTCTACAGTTTTCCCAATAATTATAATGATTTCTGGAGATAATTTTGAGATAAAGAAATGCAAATTGGTATTTTCAATAACTCTAAATATATCCCAATAATTTTCGAGATTTTTCGAGATCTCTAGAGATATCCCAATAATTATCTTGATTTATGGAGATAATTTCGAGCTACATAAATGTAAATTGGTATTTTCAATAACTCTGAATATTTCCTAATAATATTCGAAATTTACCCAGAAATGTCTCAGTCATTTCCACTACTTTTCAATGTTGTTTAAGATTTCTACAGATTTCTCAATAATTATCGAGATTTCTATAGATTTTTCAATAACTTCCAAGATTTTTTTATAATTTTCAAGATTTATACAGTAAATATACAGAAGAAAGTTTGTAATTGTATGTCTTGTGCAATTTTTCAATGTTGTTCGAGATTTTTACAGATTTTTCAATAATTATCGAGATTTCTATAGATTGTTCAATAACTTCCAAGCTTTTTTAATAATTTTCGAGATTTGTACAGATTTATACAGAGAATATACAGAAGAAAGTATGTAATTGTATGTCTTGTGCAAATGGAGCAACGACACGCACAAATAAAAATGTCTATGTTCTATTTCTCATTAATTCTCATGAATTCGAAAGAGTTTTCAATCATTTCTAAATCAGTCAAATCAGAAAATCCAAATTCGTTGACACGATTGACTGATTATTAGATTTTCTTTTTCATTCTAGAAAGTTTTCTTTGATTCTTAATATATCTAAACATGTCTAAATATTTTCAAGATTCCTAGAGATTTTATTATAATTTAAACGATTTCTCAATATTTTTGGCAATTTCTACAGATTTCCCAATAATTGTAATGATTTCTGGAGATAATTTTGAGATAAAGAAATGCAAATTGGTATTTTCAATAATTCTAAATATTTCCCAATAATTTTCGAGATTTTTGGAGATTTCTAGAGATATCCCAATAATTTTCTTGATTTCTGGAGATAATTTCGAGCTACAGAAATGCAAATTGGTATTTTCTGAATATAACTCTGAATATTTCCTAATAATATTCGAGATTTACACAGAAATGTGTCAATCATTTCCAATACTTTTCAATGTTGTTCGAGATTTCTACAGATTTCTCAATAATTATCGAGATTTCTATAGACTTTTCAATAACTTTCAAGATTTTTTAATAATTTTCAAGATTTATACAGATTTATACAGAAGAAAGTATGTAATTGTATGTCTTGTGCAATTTTTCAATGTTGTTCGAGATTTTTACAGATTTCTCAATAATTATCGAGATTTCTATAGATTTTTCAATAAGTTCCAAGATTACTTTAATAATTTTCGAGATTTATACAGATTTATACAGAGAATATAAAGAAGAAAGGCTGTAATTGTATGTCTTGTGCAAATGGAGCAACGACACGCACAAATAAAAATGTCTATGTTCTATTTCTTATTAATTCTCATGAATTCGAAAGAGTTTTCAATCATTTCTAAATCAGTCAAATCAGAAAATCCACATTCGTTCACACGATTGACTGATTATTAGATTTTCTTTTTCATTCTAGAAAGTTTTCTATAATTCTTCATATATCAAAACATTTGTAAATATTTTCAAGATTCCTAGAGATTTTCCTATAATTTGCACGATTTCTCAATATTTTTGGCGATTTCTACATATTTCCGAATAATTATAATGATTTCTGGAGATAATTTCGAGATAAAGAAATGCAGATTGGTATTTTCAATAACTATAAATATTTCCCAATTATTTTTGAGATTTCCACAGATTTCCTAATAAATATCAATAATTCCAGAGATTTTTTAATAACACCAAACATTATCTAATAATTTTTGAGATTTTCACAGATTCCTAATAAAAATCAATCATTCCTGAGATATTTTAATATTACCCAAGATTTATACAGAGAATATACAGAAGGAAGTATGTAATTGTATGTCTTGTGCAAATCGAGCAACGACACGCATAATTAAATATTTCTATTCTATTTCTCATTAATTCTCATGATTTCGAATGAATTTTCAATAATTTCGAGATAAGTCAATCTGGATCAGAAAATCCAAATTCGTTCACACGACTGACTGAAACTTTTCTATGATTCTTAATCCATCTAAACATTTCTAAATATTTTCAAAATTCCGAGAGATTTTCCTATAATTGCCACGATTTCTCAATATTTTTGGCGATTTCTACAGATTTCCCAATCATTATATCGATTTCTGTAGATAATTTAGAGAGAGAAAATTAGGGGGAGACAAGAGGGTCAGAAAGGGCTGGAAGCGTTCGGTGGGTGGAGAGGGGGGGCTGGTTGGGGAAAGTGGAGGGGATAGCTCACATGTCATTCTTAGAGATCATAAAAATAAAAAATGATTGACATGATTGTTACTCCGATACTATTTGGGGTCGGGAGGGGAGGAGGGGCTGGGTGGGCCAGGGGGCCGGGAGGGGCCGGGAGGGTTCGGGAGGGGCCGGGAGGGGCTGGCTGGCTGGGGAAAGTGGAGATGATAGCTCACATGTTATTCTTATGAGAGAAAACGGGACTCAAGTGTCTCTAGGTCTACTCAGGTAATTATCACCTTCCACTTAGCGCTTCTGACCTCACACTATTATATTATCTTAAACATGCCAACGAGCATAGAAAACGCGATTCTTAGTTTGAAAAAACATGAGTCACTGTCAGCTCTCGTTGGGTCGATTATATACGTGAGGATGTAGTGTATATATATAGCCTCATTTAAGATAAGAATTATGAACTGAATGAAAATTTGGCAAATTAGTATAATATGGAGTGTTAGCAAGCAATCAGTGTGTCCATTTTGATACGGTATATGTTATAAATTTTACCCAATCGGTGTTTGATTGTTATTATTAAATACATTTTGCTGGTCAATTGCAGGAATTGTAATTATACGAATACAACGTTACAAATCGTGATGATTAGTAATTACAAAGGGTAAGCACTAAGTACGTAAAATGGCATTAATTGTTTATATGATCATAAAATTAGTTTGCATTGTGCACGTATTGAGTTTTGGTTGAGCGAGTTTTAATACGCTTTGATTAAATTATTACTATGACAGTATTTACATAATATTTTAATTACTTTATGATTGAACGCCTACGTGTGGGCTGGTTTAATTATGAATTCGGAGTGTTGGTTGATGCATTGTTGTGGGTAAGTATTTGTTAATAACGGTTTTGTGTGTGCTCGGGGGTGGGGTGTGTATTTTATAGTGGAGCTGAGCGATTTGTCGGGGGAGGGGGTAAAAGTTTGAGGCCGGAGGTGGGGAGAAAGGGTGGCGAGGAAGAGCGATTTATAACTTTAAAATGTCCCATTAAAATAAAGTAGACTAAATATTTCGACAAGACCTTTTTTTCGTTGGAATCTTTAGGATAAAACAATAATGTCCACTTTGGGATTTAAACCTGAATTTTACGGCTGACAGTTTGTCGCCAAGTTTGATAGGTCGCGGCGGAGATTTATTGCCGTACATACGCGCCGCGATCTAACACAACTTTTTATCTCCCCGCTCGAAATTGTACATATGTATTCGAGCAAGTTTCTAAAATGAAAATTATTAACAGGGGACTAGCCCGAGACAATGCAACTCCAATAAATTACACCAACTTTTACCAACCACTTGGCTCGTGATTTTTAGCGCCAAACTTTTATCAATATTTTACAAACTTCCGCAATCTTCATTTACTAGAAATACTTGGCTTATTCATCCCGGAAAATAATCTTATTAAATGGCCCCGGAATAATCCGGATCTATACAGTTCGCTCGCTTGTTTCAATTTATCTGGCGGAGTGGTAGTTTCGCAATAACCGGGTCGTTTCATTAGGGCATATTTGCTGAGGAATGGGACAGTGTGCAAATAGGTGCGGTAAAACCGTGGTAAATAGATTACTTTTAAGCCCGTGCGTTACAGAAATCCAAGTGAAGATACATAATTCAGGAGACCGGACTTGATTTTCTTAGGTCAGCAGAAACGTTCCTGGATGGAACTAGAGATAGCTTTCTATCTATTAGTTAGACCTGGTCCACGGATCAATTTCAATTATACCGGGCCACGATACTATCTCCGCTATTCCTATTGACATAATTCTGCGCCGCAATTAGCAGTTTAGATAATAGACAGCCATATAACTCAACTACAACTTTATTATATGATTTATATTTGCATTATCACCGGGTCCCGGGCTAATACCCGCCGCCCACCAAAATAACCGCTACATAAACCGCTCCTAGCCGCCCCCGCAAACCCCAAGAGCAAGGCATTTTTATCGCCGAATGTTTCCCCTTTAAATCTCGACCGAGATAACCCACGACATCTTATAAACATCAACCCCTGCGTCCTGCCTCACATTTTAAATTTTACCTAACCCCGATACAGGTCGCGCATTGTTTTCATTGTTGATTTCCCATCTTCCCCACAGAACCCACCCGATATTCCCTTCCGGTTGAAAATCCGAGGAAATGACATCCGCACAGGATTCTAATTTATATTTATAACATGCACTTACAAAGAAAAATCTGTCACCAGATTCCTGACATAGGTACTGGAGGCATACAATATCGGTGTCTTTTTCAATAGAATATACATCACAATATTACATACGTGCCAGTTTATATACACGCCGCTCTCACTGATATGTATTCAATAACTTCCAGATATATAAAAATCGCACAAATATTCCGACACACCAGAAAATCTAACCATTATAAACACGCACACATAAACTAATCTACAAGATTAACTCACAACACAATCATTTTTACAAAATATTACTCTTGACATTATTGAATTTACAATTGCCAATCTGACAATTCCTACAGTGGCTGATTTATACTTATACCGCCTAAGGGGTACTGGCAACTCCCCCCAACCCCTCACGATATCCTCTTGTGCCCCACCACTCCGCCCCTCTCCTCCCCCCACCAAAGAGCCCCTCGCGATATCCTGTTTTAAACAGCATTAAATAGCAAGATGGTATTTGTTACGATTTGAGTGCTTGGACAAAACTCCTTGCTTACTTTCGATGGTGTGCTAAATGAAACACTTGTTTGTGGACTGTATTTTTATTAGGTGTTTAAGCTGCAGTGGTCAGGCAGGATCTCTCCGTCTCTACAGACTCGGTACCTCCACGAAGGGTCGGTTTACCGCTCGCAGCCCGCGCAGGGGGTGGCTAGTATTTAACAGTATTGTTTTTTTTTTTTTTGATATATAGTTATTGCAAATATAAGATAATATAAGTAAAACATTTACTAATAAATACGTCCTACTGTCTTGACTATTGGTATTGGAGAGACACCCCTCTCTGGGTGTCAGTTTTCTATTGTTTTTGGGTTGTTTTTAATCTTCTTTTTGAATGCTTTGAATGATGCAAAACTAGCTATTTAAAAGAGGATATCGTGAGGGGCAGAGGGGCTGAGGGTGTGACGTGCCTGATGGGCCTTCAACGCATTAGGCCGCGGAGCAAGTGGAGGATTCCTTTGAAGTAACAAAGAGGGCCGGATTCTCGATGTCGGAGAGTAGGAAGGGTTAAAAAAGGCTCCACGTAATTTAACTTTGTTGTTACTTCAATAAAAGGGTCTCCACCCTATCCGTATGTGTTGACGAAAGATAATCAGCGATACTCAAAACTACGAAAATATCGCTGACCATCTAACGCCCACGCCACCAGATTTGTAATGTCTCAAAGTGAGAATTTATATTGAATAATGATTGGGAGGCCCGGAGCAGCCGGGTAAAACGAATGATACTGATTTACATGATACTGATAAAGATAAAAAGAAGTTAAATTTGAAATGACGAAAAAGATTGATAAAATTTGGGGAAATAAAAGATTCAGAGTTTTGTGACGTAAAAACGTTTATTGATACACACAAAATGGTATGCACCGTGTTCTGTTCTCACCTAGAAGAAAATATCTCCGCTGTGAAAGTAACTAAGCCGCGTTAACCGAATTTGGACCAAATTCCGCAGACACGAATCGCGCAATGTAACTACTCACGGAAATACCTCTTTTACGAGGGCGCAAGAAACACGTACAATACAATAACGCCGCAATACACAAATATGCACACAAGAGATATACTACGTCAAGTAATGACGTTAATGAAAAATAAGGAAAAAAAGAATTTATTATAATTGACAGAGTTATAGTATTAAAAAGGTTTCATGGTAATTAAAAGTTTATGGCCTGTTTTCTGAGTTCTCGGTGAGTTCCGCTGGTCCGCCGCAAAAAAGTTAAATTTGAAATGACGAAAACGATTTATAAAATTTGGGGAAATAAAAGATTCGGAGCTTTGTGATGTCAAAAACTTACGTTTATTTACACACACAAAATGGCGGGCACCGTGTTCTGTTCTCACCTAGAAGAAAATGTCTCCGCTCTGAAAGTAACTACGTCGCGTAAACTGAATTTGGACCAAATTCCGCAGACACGAATCGCGTAATGTAGGCCTGTTTTCGGAGTTCTGGGTGAGTTCCGCTGGTCCGCCGCAATGTACCGACGACCCTGGTATGCTCGACTTTACGCCGCTGCTGTGTCGCGTTAACCGAATTTGGACCAAATTCCGCAGACACGAATCACGTAATGTAACACTACTCACGGAAATCTTTTACAAAGCCGCAAGAAACACGTACAGTACAAAACCCTGCAATACACGAATATACACACAAGAGATAAACTACGTCAAGTAATGAAGTTAATGAAAAATAAAGAAAAAAATAAGTTATGATAATTGACAGAGTTATAGTAATAAAAAGGTTTTATGGTAATAAAAAAATTATGGCCAGTTTTTGGAGTTCTGGGTGAGTTCCGCTGGTCCGCCGCAACTCTACGGACGACCCTATGCTCGACTCTACACCGCCGCTGTGTCGCCACGTGGATGTGGGTTGGAGATATTCGTTCCTTCGGAGAACTCTGAACTCCCGACTCGAACTTCTTAGTAGGGCTTTGTGCCGAGGTTAAGGGCTGCGCCTCTGACTAACCTCCGCCTAGCCTCTGACTAACCTCCGCCTAGCCTCTGAGTAACATCTGAATAACCTTTGACTAATCCCCCCTGGTTAACCGCTCAGCGTGGTATGAGCGGTTAAATGTCTTCTGGCCTTGCACTCAGCATGTAAATCCTCCGAAGAGTAGAAAAAGGGTGATTACGATTAATCCGAATACTCGGTTTCGGCAATATTGCCGACACTTAACATAACACCGGTTTCTGCTGTCTGCTTAGCTGGTTCGAGATGAAGTGACCCAGCGGTTTGCTGCGTTTAGCCCGCAACGGAAACGGAAATCACATTTCACTTGAACAACGGTGCGCAGTGTTGCCAATCCGCGCGGCATAAAACCCAACGCGCTAAAACTATCCATGGTCATTTAAGAACCGTTACAAGGGGTGGAGGGGCGCAAGAGGATATCGTGAGGGGCTGAGGGTCCCTCGTAGATGTTAGGCAACCCAACATACACGCAATGGCTCGCTAGACCAAAAGTAAGTAGCCTAAATCGGCCCATGTATTTCTTATGGGGAAAAAGCCCCGAACTCTTGTTGCCTCACTACTAATAACGGGAAGTAAGTAGCGAAAAATCATGTAATGCTTATGGAGAAATTGTTCCAGAACTCTCCTAGCCACACTACTCATCTAACTGTTTTTCGTTTTGATTATGTTCGTTTCATCTTCATACTAAGTTACTTTCGCTTTCATTAGTGCCTAATTTTCATAAATGTTAAAATTTGTTCTTATACATTGTATACTGATAAGGTTGATAGATCGAGCTCAGACTACTGTAGCTTATTACTTTATAAGTTAAATCGAGATAACATATCTCAGCATAAAATTGACAAAAACGTCATTTCTAATCTTTGAAGTTGAAGGCGGTAGCTAGATGCTTCACTTCTTGTATTTGTCCTTTTCCCTACGTTATTTATTTATTTATTTGTACATTTATTTTTTATTGTGACTCTGGTATTTATACAAAAATTTGCCGCCCCTGGATTTTTCCAGCCCTCATAGCCTCCCCTTAAATCCGCCACTGATTATTGGTAACGGCAAGTAAGTCGCATTACAGTACAATAAGGCTTTCACAATGAATCGAGAATCAAATGAGCTTTTATAAATAAATCAAGAAAGGCACAAATTGCTTGTTGACAGCCTCCCTGGCATGTAAATATGTCATATTGCTTGTTAAATTTAGGCCTGAGACGAAATTTTCACAATTAAAATTGAAACTTTATCAACCCTAATTAACTAATTATATTTTGCGCATCAATTTTTTTTGCACCCTCGTTAAGGGTGCACGGCACGTATTAATTCCAACGCAGATAAATGACAGAAATGCGTATGCACACAGCAAATTTAAAAATAGCTGCAACATGCAACGATAAAATCGTGCACGGCATGAATAATGCATGCGTCTGCGAGTAAATATGAATCGATTGTTTAAACACTTCATTAATAAACGAAATTGCGGGCTAAATACTAAATTATGACGTGGGCTAATTTTATTGTGTAAGTGGTAAAGTTTGTGATGTGTGCCGTTGTATTTTAACTCAAAATTACGGCTATAACACACTCTCTCGAACTGCAAACCTCTCACAACTCTGACACATTGAAACGTTATGTATGTAGAGATTTTACGTTTCGAATATCTATTTATAAAATATTATTAAGCTGAAAATAAATCATTTGATGCATTCCTAAATTAGAAGTGGAACAATTTATTATATACCGAATTTCTGCCAACTACTATACAATATTTACACTCGGTTATGGCAAAATATTATATCAATTCTTGCCAAAATTGAGAATACTCCAATCAGTGAAGTATACTTAATTTTGGCAAGACTTAATATGGAGTCATATAGGTTCGTATTTATACTCCGCACTTGAGCATGAGTTCGACTCAAGTTGTATATTTGGTTGCGTATTTTCTATAAGCGTATATGCACCAAACGCAACCAAATATACGACTTGAGTTGAACTCAAGCTTAAGTACGGACTATAGATACAGGCCATAGAGTCAGACATTAGAGTCTAATGGATAAAATTAACCATTAGGGCATTTGGAACTACACACTCCATTTCTAACCTCCTTGTGGGCATTGCAAATTTCATGTAGCTTTCAGCCAATTTAATAATAGTTAACCAATCTTCTTCTTGGGCTTGATTTTAAGTGTGGAGGATTTCCCTGCATACGTCCGTGTATGAGTGTCTGTATAGTAGTTACAGTAATGTATGGCACCTACAGTTTAACGTCGGCTGCGAACGACTGATTTGGAGAAACTATTATGGGCAGATTCGTCTCAGTTCTCAAGTTACAAAAAAACTATAAAATTTAATATTATTGCTGAACATGTGAATAATTTTACACATACCTACTTAATACTGAGTTGTAAGAGGGAGGTTTACACGATTAGGCCGATATAATCATATCATGTAAAGGCTGGGCATATTAAAACTATTAAAAACGAAATTTATAATTAAACAGCATGTTGGCGCACAAACTCACGATAATTCGTACGTTGAAAAAATACACAGGACGAAAAATAAAATGCGTAATTAATGTACCTGCTTTGCAAAACAAACGGGCAGTAATCCCACTGAAAACACGGACGCTGCAGAATTTATTTGTATTGGAGCGAGCAGGTTTGCATGTGGAAAAATAAAAATAATCAAATGTAGGGGATTATGATTTGATTTATGGATATTTAATGCTCTGTAATTAAAATAAATTTAGTGAAATTAACAATTCAATTCAAGTTCCGCTGATATATATTTGCAATAAATTAAATTTGAAAAGTGTGTCACATAATTCCGGTGTTGTCATATAATTGATATTTCAACTAAAATACAAAAACAAATTTTTTATAAATTATTGTACATTATTGATTAAAGCTAGTATTTATTTACTCGCTTTAATGTTTTTACCTTATAGACATACAAATATTTTGCGAAAATTTTATACCTCCTTAATCATGGCAGCAGAAATAGTACTTCGTTAAGTACTTAATAATACGTTTATGTTTCGATATGAAATTATCACGAGTTGAAATTTAATTGGTTTTTGCTAGTCCTCAAAGAATATTAAATTTTAGAAGGCAGACATATGCGTTTATAAATTTTGCTTCACACTACTATTCTATTAAAATTACATTGTTGTAAAATAAACAAACGATGAAAAATCAATCTAATAATTACGTAAACAATCATAAATTCTATTGACTTTTCATTAGTCTGTTTGTATAAAATATTGCAACATTTTAATCAAATAGAATTCGGTATTATTATTATTAAAAACTGAATTATTGTGTTCCCTCTATATTTTACAAATTCAACAATTTTGCTGCACGATTTATTACGCTTAATATTTGCTTATCATAAATTTATATTACATTAATTTATTTTTTTAAGTTTTTTTTCCAAATAACACTAAAATTTTGTAGATAGATTCCTACCAAGTAATTATATTATGCTGCGCGATTTATTGCGCTTAATATTTGCATGATAATAATATTAATTGTAATACAAATATAACATTAATTGTTTTTTTTTCAACATACAGTTATTTTTTTCCAAATAATGTTTAATGATTAAATATATATATTGAATCATCTTAGTATGTTATGAATAACAATTAAAAAACTACCAATGTCCATATAAATCAATGAAATATCAAGATAATGATAAGTTGTTTAATGATTTAATTTATATTTAACCATCTTAGTATATTATGAATAATGATTAAAGAACTACCAATATCAATATAAATCAATGAAATTATGAGGGGGATAAGTATTTTATTGATTTAATTTATATTTAATCATCTAGTCTTAGTATAGATTGCGTAGGTACTCAAAATCATTGCACAGTTAAAATGTGCATTCAGGTTAAATAAATCCTGGTTATATGAAAGCAGTCGTTGCATCTCCAATTTAATCGTCTTAAGTAACTATTAAATGTTATAGGATTGTTTACGATTCATATATCTGTATATATGTGTATTATATATTGCTGAGTGTTCCAGTTTAGAATCCGTATAATGGGTTATAAAATGGTATAATAAAGATATTTCTGTTTTGATTAGATATATTTTAAATATATGGTTAGGTTAATCTCCTTGGAATATTACTGGATTACTTGCGAATCTGAACCTTCATGCATCCATCCTGGATTGACTTCGCGACCAACTTAATATTCTTACTATTTATGAACTGGGAAGAGTTGGGAGATGGGAAATATTGTTTAAGAAAGTTCTGTCTTGTTTTACATGTGCCATGAAGTTGCCATCAAGCTAAATTTAAGTAGGCACTTAACTACTGACATTTTTAAATGACTTATTGTCAAAAAAATTAGCTGCAAAAGATGTCAATCATAGAGGTGCCTTTCAGGTAAAATTCGAGATAAAATTTCCGTTTTTTTTCTTATTTGTAAGAGAAATTGAAGCCATTTTTCTTAACGTCTTTTTGAGGTCAAAATCTTGGTATTTAATTTTTATCTCAGAACGTAAAAAATAGGTGTACACACATTTCTACAAAACATGTTTCAAATTATACTCCGAAGCCAGAAACATAATAATATATAGGGTGTTACATATAAAAAACAAAAGTTAATAGTTACTTCCGGTAAAACCGGAAGTGATAGAAGTGATAGAGTTGAAAGTATTTTACCTAAGGAAAACTGCTGAGAAAGTTGGTCGTTATCAGCAAAGTTTAGATTTATTTTTATATTATCGGGAACCCTATAAACTTTTAATGATCCATGAGGTGGAACACCCTGTATATATCTGTTTTGATTAAATTTATTTGAAATATATGTATAGTTTAATATTCTTACAAACTCGTTCTTAAAACTTTACTGTATGATTCGCGAGTATGAAATTTCATACATTCATGTGTCCCCTGTTTGACTTCGCGACTAAAAATTACCCCATTATTTTAGGGTAAAAATAATAAATATCTTAATTTTCACAAGACAGTGAAGTAAGACCAAATTGAAAAAAATTCAAAATCTATTATAAAGATAAAATAAATAAAATCTCTAAATTGTGTTAAATATTGTAAATAGCTAGGTAAACAATTTTTTTTCCGAAATTATTGTCAACACAGAATTCAAATTGGACATGAATTTTAGATTTTTGTGCGCCATATTTGATCGGCCATTTTGAATTTTTAGAATTTCTCACACGTTTAAACGTTACCTCAGAATCGTATTTCAATGTCCGAAACACACCTACATACAAAATTTTGAGATTTTTGGTAGGTTCCTTGGATTAAATCCCAATTTTTTGGAAATTCTGACCACTTCATGCTGTATTTGCCCATATGTTTGACGTTTGAGATATATTTACATGGTAACAAATGTACTATACCAGAGCCTACCATGACAAGAATAAACATACCAATTGCATAAAAATAAAATGTAAGTTTAATATATATTTATACAGGCCCACCTATCTTCGCTCGGACCATTGCTGCTAGACTAATAAAAATTGAGGAAAAAATCTGATTGGAAGTTTTTGGACACCTGATATGCTACTTTTTGAAATTATTTTCGAGTGTACAGAGTGTACCATAAATCCGGGACACAAAATTTGGTCTCTTTTTTAAATATTCTTTAATTTTTTTAATCTGCTTTATGAGGGCATCACAAATCATTTTAATGTTTGGGATCAGATGCAACTAGGTTAGGTTAGGCTAGGTTAGATTGGGTTAAGTTAGGTTAGGTTTGGTTAACCTAACAATCAATTTTGGCAAAAAACAATCAATTTTCACAAAAATTGATTTTGACAAAAAACAATTAATTTTGACAAAAATTGATTGAAACATAATTTCAAAAAAAACAATACATTTTTTAGATCTATAAAATATAAAACACGTAGTACAGAGAGAATATGAGAAACAAATCAAAAACAACATAAACAAAATTTTAAAAAAAGTATGCAAAACATTACGACAACATAAATCAGATACATAAAATATATATTATCTCACTCATTAGTTCTAAAGAGCTCTTTTAATGGTGTTAACTTGTAGAATTGTTAAAAATATGATATAACACCCTTTTGAAAGTTGTATAATTTGAGATATTGGCTTTATACACTATCCTCCATCTGTTCATTCTGCAAATTTTCAATAGAATGGTGTTGCGCGCAATCTAGATTATGTTCGATTGAGCTTAAATTTTGCATAAATAATGTTTATACATATTCTTACGAAATGGCAGAGTGAGAACAAACAAAAACAAAACTTCATATTTTTGAAGCACCCCAATACCTCCAAGGCACCTATAACCTAAGTACATAAGCACCTCTATATATTAGGCTCAAAAATCGCGGAATTTTATCTGCGGGGGTTAGTCTAGAACCCTCCCAGCTTAACTACTATTACGTTTAGTTTATTGTGTTCTATTGTTTTAACTGACGCTTTTACTTCACCGTTTTTATTATCATATATTAGCCTCAAAAGTCACTGAATTTTATATCAAATAATCGAATTCTTTGACTAATTATGAGTAGTTAAGCTGGGAGAGTTCCAGACCACCCCCACCTTCTCAGAGATTTTGATTATTTAAATCCGCGAATTAAATTTTTCGAAATCTCTGCGGCGGGTGGTCTAGAACTCTTCTAGCTTAACTACTATTACGTTTAGTTTATTGTGATCTATTCTTTTATGTGACGCTTTTATTTTACCGTTTTTATTGTCACATATTAGGCACAAAAGTCACGAAATTTCAAATCAAATAATCGAATTGTTTGAATAATTATGAGTAGTTAAGCTAGGAGAGTTCCAGACCACCCCTCCGCAGAGATTTCGATTAATTAAATCCGCGAATTAAAAGCGCGAATTAAATCTATTTAAATCTCTGCGGGAGGTGGTCTAGAATTCTCCTAGCTTAACTACTACTACGTTTAGTTTATTATGTTCTATTGTTTTCTCTGACGCTTTTATTTTACCGTTTTTATTGTCACATATTAGGCTCAAAAGTCACGGGATTTTATATCAAATAATCGAATTCTTTGAATTATTATGAGTAGTTATTCTAGGAAAGATCCAGACCACCCCCTGGCAGAGATTTCGATTAATTAAATCTGCGAATTAAAAGCGCGAATTAAATTTAACGAAATCTCTGCGGGGGGGGGGGGGCTAGAAGCCTCCTAGCTTAACTACTATTACGTTTAGTTTATTGTGTTCTATTGTTTTAACTGACGCTTTTACTTCACCGTTTTTATTATCATATATTAGCCTCAAAAGTCACTGAATTTTATATCAAATAATCGAATTCTTTGACTAATTATGAGTAGTTAAGCTGGGAGAGTTCCAGACCACCCCCACCTTCTCAGAGATTTTGATTATTTAAATCCGCGAATTAAATTTTTCGAAATCTCTGCGGCGGGTGGTCTAGAACTCTTCTAGCTTAACTACTATTACGTTTAGTTTATTGTGATCTATTCTTTTATGTGACGCTTTTATTTTACCGTTTTTATTGTCACATATTAGGCACAAAAGTCACGAAATTTCAAATCAAATAATCGAATTGTTTGAATAATTATGAGTAGTTAAGCTAGGAGAGTTCCAGACCACCCCTCCGCAGAGATTTCGATTAATTAAATCCGCGAATTAAAAGCGCGAATTAAATCTATTTAAATCTCTGCGGGAGGTGGTCTAGAATTCTCCTAGCTTAACTACTACTACGTTTAGTTTATTATGTTCTATTGTTTTCTCTGACGCTTTTATTTTACCGTTTTTATTGTCACATATTAGGCTCAAAAGTCACGGGATTTTATATCAAATAATCGAATTCTTTGAATTATTATGAGTAGTTATTCTAGGAAAGATCCAGACCACCCCCTGGCAGAGATTTCGATTAATTAAATCTGCGAATTAAAAGCGCGAATTAAATTTAAGGAAATCTCTGCGGGGGGGGGGGGGGGGGGGGCTAGAAGCCTCCTAGCTTAACTACTATTACGTTTAGTTTATTGTGTTCTGTTGTTTTCTCTGACGCTTTTTTTACCGTTTTCATTGTCACATATTAGGCTTAAAAATCACGGAATTTCATATCAAATAATCGAATTCTTTGAATAATTACGAGTAGTTAGGCTAGGAGAGTTCCAGACCACCCCCGCAGAGATTTTGATTAAATAAATCCGCGAATTAATAACGCGAATTAAATTTATCCAAATCTCTGCAGGGGGTGGTCTAGAACCGCCCTGGCTTAACTACTATTACGTTTAGTTTATTGTGTTCTATTGTTTTCTCTGACGCTTTTATTTTGCCGTTTTTATTGTTACATATTAGGCTCAAAAGTCACGGAATTTTATATCAAATAATCGAATTCTTTGAATAATTATGAGTAGTTAGGTTAGGAGAGTTCCAGACCACCCCCGCAGAGATTTCGATTAATTAAATCCGCGAATTAAAAGCGCGAATTGAATATATCGAAATTTTTGTGGGGAGTGGTCTAGAACCCTCCTAGCTTAACTACTATTACGTTTAGTTTATTGTGTTCTATTGTTTTGTCTGACGCTTTTATTTTACCGTTTTTATTGTCACCCATAAAGTATTTAATTTTTTTCTAGCTGTTCTCTTATGGTATTTTTTAATAGCGAAAATTTAAAGGATATTGTTATACCCACTTTGTTGAAATAAGGTTGTAGTTGTTCGTAGGTGTGCGATGGAACAAGTGCGTTTTATTTTATTTTTTAAATGAAATTTAAAAGTGGCATTACCGCAGTGGATATTGGATGAAACGAATTTATTGGAATTATTGAAATGTCAACTGGAAATATTAACTTCGCCCGAAAATATCTGTTTGTGTAACACGTGCGTAATGATAAAACTTGATAGAATTAATATGTTCCATGGCACCCCTTTTTGTAAAATATCATCCGTGTAAAATTTGGCGGAGTGGTTTCGGGTAATTTGGCAATGTGTGTGTGTGTGCGTGTTTTTTTTGTGACGTGGCAAGCGATAAATGAAATAGTGGCGCAAATGCACCGATGAGCGTTTCGGAACGAAATCGGCCCATTTAGCACAAACTGCACGCCGTCGGGATCAGATGAAGTCTGGGGGATCCTGTTGAAATTAAAAATTTTATGCCTCGCGCTGTGACTTTTGATGCGCCATTAGACTGCTAAATCGCACGAGGGTGTTTTGCATGCGGCCGACGCGCCATCTGTGCGCCGCTCGATCGCGATTTACGGTGGATAAATATATGTGAGATGACAGGGCAATTAAGTGCGGCGGAGTTTTGAGAGGGACATACGAGATGTGTTTGCTCAGCGTGCAGTTGGGCGAATTCGGGGCAGGTTCCTTGGGCGGTTATATCGGTGGCCGTGCGCCAAGAGCCCGCAAAATAAAACAGCACCATAGTGATTTAAGGGGTTCCCGTGTGCCCGATAATTCTCCAACAAATATTCGGCAGTCACTTGAGTTAGAACACATTTCACTGCCCCCCATTATATATCAACATAAAACGGTTTCCCTTATACCGCGCGAATCATGATCTACACCTTATCACTCTAGATACGAATATATTGTGTTACATTAGCGCCGCAGCAAGGGCGAAAAACACCCCTAACTATCCGGGCGGCCATCCATCCCCGAAACCGCCGCAGATGACTATCAAAGCAGCATTTCATTCATTACGTGTCCCCATCAAAAGCACCGCACCACCGCCGCCCCCAACTGCTAACGGGGGAGCAAACTTTTCGCTACACATTTAAACTGCACTCCGAAACTTTACCTCGAATAAACCAAAAAAAATATAGACACTCACCTCGTAGGTGTGCTTTAATTAAAACTAAATAAAAGACAAACAGTTCCAAATTTCCTTTATCTACTTCAACATAGATACACGTTTAATGTTAATAACAAATAATTAAAATCCGGAAAACTTCTTGTAATACGACCTGTTACATGGTTTTTTAGTTTCCGAAAATTTTACTCTGAACGAATGTGTCCCTTTTTCAACTCACACTTTCAATTGGAATACATTGCATATGTATTTTAATGAGTTTAAAACTTTAAATATCTAGCAAACCATATAATGCAGAGCAATGCATTTCAGTAATGTAATAGTATTACACCCCAATGTACAATTTTAATTTATATGAGCCATAGAAATTAATTACACTCTTGTACGACCCGAAATAAATTAATCGTGTATACAAAACTTAACGCTATCCTCTCAACGCTCGTAATTAAACACGTACGTAATTCTGATTTTTCGGTGTAATAACAGCTTTATTTTTGCGAGCCATAAACCACGCGCTAACTAAATATCCCTGTTCAAGTTATAAACACATAATTAAAACTCAAAAGTTGCGCACTTAACGTACTCGCCGTTTGTACGTAACTTACGTAATCCATTCTTTGGTATACACTACTAACTTTTCCAATAACACTTAAACCGCCTCGTATTTCCGCATTCTGCCGCGAAACCGTAAAAATGCAATTAATTCGCGTTGAATGCCATCGTGAATATTAAGCCGCATTGAAAACTAGCGTCGTTATAATAACGCCGTGGACAATATTCGCGCCGATTTTACTGCCGCAGATGTGCGGCGTTAAAATATGGAGCCAGATAGCGTCCATGATATTCATAGTTGCCCATAAAAACGGCTTCTAATCCAATATTCCATCAATATTGATCAAAGAATACTACCTTATATACTGTACAATCTTCTATCAAATACATTGTGCCATATGTTCATTAAAAATTTCCATCGAGGTTGGCAGTGGAAACTAAAACATATGACTTAACTTGACTCGGATGCACAAAATTCAAATCGAATGTTATTGAGCTGTCATTGTCACAAATAAGGCATACTTCGCACCGTATGTATCAGCTTGATTGGGGGCCCATTTCGAAATCTTGGACAAAAATTGTATTCGAAGGACGTCCGAATATTACCCACAATTGCCATTTTCCGGCTTCGAGAGTTGCAAATACATACCCGATACCATTTGTGTTGATATTGTTGACCTAACTTAGATGTCATCTGCCGGCTGCATGTGCCCCAAATTGAGTTCAGCATCCTCACAAATCATCTTGCGCCCATCCTGTAGTAACTGCAGCAATATAAGTGTAGGACTGTAGTTGGATGCATGTCCGTACACTATGGACACGACACAAAGGCCTTGGCTACAATCCGAGTAGTGAGGCCTTAGGGCGAACGGTAGAACGTCAAAACATATATTTTGTTCACGTTTTAATGCAGCGTGATTGAAAAACTTGATACTATGCACTTGCTGGTATCGTGGCTGAGGGTGCTCCAAATTGCCCTATAGTTCAGCATCGTCACAAATCACCTTGTACCCATCCTGTTGTAACTTGATTAAGATGCATAAAGTCTACAGTGTACCTGGTGCACCATCCTCGTACGTCAGGCTGCAGGATATGGAGGAATGCAGCGATATAAGTGTAGGACTGCAGTTGGATGCATGTCCATACACTATGGACACGACACAAAGGCCTTGGCTACAATCCGAGTAGTGAGGCGCTATGGCGAACGGTAGAACGTCAAAACATACGTTTTGTTTACGTTTTAATGCAGCGTGCTGGGAAAACTGTATACTACGCACTTACAACTCACCTCTGGTATCGTGGCTGAAGGTGCCCCAAATTGCCCCATAGTTCAGCATCCTTACAAAACACCTTGCGCCCATAATGTAGCAACTTGATTCAGATGCATAAAGTGTACATATCACCTTGCGCCCATAATGAAGCAACTTAATTCAGATGCATAAAGTCTACAGTATACCAGGTGCACCATCCTCGCACGTCAGGCTGCAGGATGCCGAGAACTGCAGCGATATAAGTGTAGGACTGCAGTTGGATGCATGTCCACACACTATGGACACAACACAAAGGCCTTGGCTACAATACGAGCAGTGAGGGCTATGGCGAACGGTAGAACGTCAAAACATACGTTTTGTTCACGTTTTAATGCAGCATGCTAGGAAAACTTGAGACTATGCACTTGCCGCTCACCGCTGGTATCGTGTTTGATGCCTTAAATTGGCTCTCGATGTCGGAGAGTGGGGGGGGGGGGGGGGGAGGTTAAAAAAAGGCTCCACGTAATTTTAACCTCGCTACTACTTCGTGACAAAGGGGGCTCCACCCTATCTGCGTGGGTTGACGGGAGACAGTCAGCGAAGTTCAGAAATTACGAACTGTCGCAGCGGCTGGCCATCTGACGCCCACACCACCAGATTTATATCTCGCAATGAGAAAAAGGAAGTTAAATTGAAAAGAATGCCCGATTGAGAAAACGTGGGGGAACAAAAAAATAACAGACGTGAATTTTGTGGTTGTAAAATATGTGCGTTTATTTAACACAAAAAGACGGGACACCGTGTCCGCGCTCCCTGAAAGAGAAAACCTCCGCTCGTAGATTTATCGTGCCGCGTTCACCGAATTCGGCCGAATTCCGCTTAACGCTTATCGTGCGATGCGAACTGCTCTCGGAGCTACCTCTTTTTACAAAAACGCAAAACACGTCTGGCACGAAACACGCAACGCAAATTTACACACAAAAAAACGATATAACAATAAAATTAAAGAACGATAAAGAAAAATGTATGGATCTGGCCTGCTCACGCGGCGTCTCCGCTTGGTGATTGTGGCCCGCTCTCAGGAACTGGATGCCGCCGCTAGCTGCGGTCTTCAAAAAAATACTCTGGCAGGGGGGTCGTCGGCCCTAGCCGAGAAACTGACTGGCTGGGTTGTTTCAGGCCCTACCCAAAAAACACCTGTAAAGCACATGGCCTTATTAATAATGGCCGGACACGTGTCTTCACAAAAATATTGTTGTTTCTAATTACTTACTCTGGTGTTGGAGCGTGTATAGCCGATTATCGCTGCTCTCCCTTGCCTTGTGCCGGTGTCGCTTAATCCCTCATAGGGCGGTTATTGGAGAACACACTTGAGATCCCGAAAACCGGTTGGCGATAAGCCCAAAGAAAAACGTGTATCTACCGACACTTTTACACTCAAAGAGAGTCAGCTGCGTTCTGCCGCATCCCACTTGCCTCGTGGCCGGATCATAATTATACGCAGCCCGGAAACACGTCTACGCTTAAAAAAACGTGTGCGTAGCGGTTGCCTACGTTGACGGTCTGTGAGCGCAATTAAAAATTAAGGCAGATTTCGTCGAAGTCAAAACCGACCCGTTACAAGTTGGGAGGGCGGACACACAATGTGAGACACACAAATACTATAAATACATCTAAATATACAAGACGCACTACAGCGCTGCCCTACAAATATCTGTTGATGTGAAATGGCTTCCTGCACTAGATTCAAATTGACAGAAAATAGTGTATTCAATAAATCACAAATTACCACAAACCACCAACAACCAGTTACCTATTTCCAACAGTAAACAAAAGCTGGCAGAGGTTCGCCTTCATGTTGATGAATTAATTAGAGGAAACAATCTCAAATATCGTTGGCGCGCACTACAGCGCAGCCCTACAAATATCTGTTGATGCGAAATCGTTTCCTGCACTAGATTCAAATTGACAGAAAATAGTGTATTCAATGAACTACTAATTACTACTAATTACTACTAAATTGCTATTAACAATACTCCTGTTACTAGGGCTTCAGGAATGGATAACCGTCAGATTTACGGTGAGGATACTCCAGTGCAGTTTGATTCTGGATATTTTTGGTTATTGAGAATTTTTGTTTACTGGGGGTTGAACATGTGTGTGATGGATATTTTAGGTTTGGGATTACTCTTTTCCATCTGCGGTGGTATGAAAGTCGCATGGTAATTGCAGGTGAGATTAGATTAATATTATTTGCCGTCGTTAGGTATGGGGATGGCACTTATTCCGGTGGATCTGGGAGTGCAAAAAAGGTATCCCTCGGAAGCATGCATTCTTTCGGGCGGTTTTTGCGGGCCGTTCATTTGCGCTTTGTTTCCCGGGAAGCTAAGATGACTTTAACAGCGGGCCGACGGCGTCGATAACTAAACGGGGCACACGTGACCGGGTAATTGCCGCCGCCTTTTTCCCAGCCCTCGCTGGCAGCTCTTATTTTGATCACGTTGGACGCCCTTAGCGGCGATGCAGCTGGGCGCCCTAGGGGCGAGGCGGGGAGCGCATGCTTCACCGTGTAATGTGTGTTTCGCGATGTAAAGTTGCGCGGGGGCGGAAAGTTGGAGGTGATTTGTAAAGTGTAAATGGGGAAACAATGGAGCGCACCCCAGTGAGCCGGTGGCACAGTTTCCCGAATAATTGGCTTCCCTGCTTTCTTTCATTTTATTATTCCCTTACTCGAGGGCTGCGCTGATGGTCGATAGGGGTGTTCTTGCAGCTATGCTCGTGAGTGCTTACATGATGTAGCTGCGGCCTGCGGTTGATATACTTATGGAGTAAATGGCCTGTCTGGGATGATGTGCCAGTTTGTAATCGATAATTACAGGTCGGCATAAGCAGTATAATTGGAGAAATGCGTGGCGATTAGCAATGGGCTAACGGGTGGGTGTGTGTTGGACGGGAGCCTGGCTTTGCCTGCCGAATATTGTAATTACACAGTAATTATCGAGTGTTCAGCCACTCCTGCCTCAGCCCTCAACTCATTACCAAGCAAGGCCAAGACAATCGACGCGGTAACACAAGCGGCGCTCTTTCGTTCGACAGCCTGCCAGGCAATTACAATATCAGCTGCAATTTATTGTACCTGCCGGTTTCCAATTTTTACCCGCAAATCGAATTTCCAGCGGGAAACTTCCTATGCGAGCGCGCGGGCGGGAGGATAATTGGCGGAAAATATTCCATACACAAATAAAAGGAGCAAATAAATAACCGGATCGGTTCCGCGCCCTGCACCCCTGGGAGACAGAAGTTTCCTGCCGAACGACAGTGCAGGGATCCCGCGACACTTCCACCTACAATATATAAGGCAGCCCTCGAAATATTTCTACGCTCAAATCTACGCCGGGAAACTAACGTGGGAATGCGATTTCGCCGCCGCTGGGCACACATACAACAACCGCCCCCCTGCGATACTACACTTGGTTCCTGCCCGTCCCGGCGGTGCATTACTCAATCTCCGCTGCACACGGTTCGAGAAAAACCAGCTGAACGCGGCCCATTCATCACAAATTAATACCCGCAGAAATCACCAAACCGAGATATTGAACTGTACAAATATTAATTTTTCACCGCCTCCGCTCCCGCTTCTTTTCGAATCTTCGGGGCGTAGCCCGCACCCGTGACCCACATAAATTACGCCGAATTAGATTAAGCGATCCGATTTCGATTAGTTTGCCCGCCGTTAATTCAAATCTAATTATGTTGTTATTAATAACGTATTACTCCCGGATAATCGAATATATTACATTCACCAACACTGTACACGTAATTTAGATTAATAATAATACACACGCACAAAAGCCACTTTGAACTCAACTGTTACACCAACCTTGTAATACAGGGCATTTTAAAAATGGTAAGCTTCAGTTAGCACAGCCAGGGCTGTGGAACCGGGAACCGGAGTAGGAGTCGGAGTCGGAGTCGGAATCGGAGTCGTCGGAGTCGTCGGAGTCGGAGTCTTCGAAGTTGGAGTCGGAGTCGTGAGTCGGAATCGTCGGAGTCGGAGTCGTGGGAGTCGGAGTCAGAGTCATCGGGGTCAGAGTCGTCGGAGTCGGAGTCGTCGGAGTCGGAGTCGTCGAAGTCGGAGTCGTCGGAGTCGGAGTCGTCGGAGTCGAAGCCGCCGGAGTCGGAGTCATTGGAGTTGACATGGAGCAATTTTTCCTCCAAAAAATGACACAAGGATAT
The DNA here is from genome assembly GCA_951805005.1 of Othius punctulatus. Taxonomy (NCBI): domain Eukaryota; kingdom Metazoa; phylum Arthropoda; class Insecta; order Coleoptera; family Staphylinidae; genus Othius; species Othius punctulatus. The sequence continues at coordinate 26,667,054 of OX638147.1, forward strand.
ACATCTCCTTAAATCAATTACTGTAGATATAAAGGATACAAGGACATATCTCTCCTTTATATATTTACAGTATGTAGAAAGGACACAAGGACATAGCCCTCCTTAATTGAGATACTGTAGATATAAAGGACACAGAGTCACACCTCTCTCGTATATAATCACTGCAGATACAAAGGACATACCTTGCCTTAATTCAATTACTGTAGATATAAAGAACACAAGGACATACCTCTCCTTTATATAATTATTGTAGATATAAAGAACACGAGTCGGAGTCGTCGGAGTCGTCGGAGGCGTCGGAGTCGTCGGAGTCGGAGTCAGAGTCGTCGGGGTCGGAGTCGTCGGAGTCGGACTCGTCGGAGTCGGAGTCGTCGGAGTCGGTGTCATCGGAATGGGAGTCGGAGTCGAGCAATTTTAAGTTGCTGCAGTCGGCAAAAATATACCGACTCTCGACGAACAGAAAATTTCCACCGCGCTGACTCTATTGGCACGTGTTACAACCAGTTACGCACGTTATAGCGTTCAGCCATAAACACAGATGGACACTTATTTTTCCTCCACATGAGTTCTCTAATTCTCACTATCATGTAAGGACTCTTCTCCTCCACATGAGTACCGTGATTATAGTGGACACAAAAACACACCTCTCCTTAATACAATTACTGTAGTTATAAAGGACATAAGGACATACCTGTCCTTGATTCAATTACTGTGGATATAAAGGATACAAGGACATACCTCTCCTTCATAGATATACTGTATATAGAAAGGACACAAGGACATACCTCTCCTTAATTCGATTACTGTAGATATATAGGATACAAGGACATACCTCTCCTTTATATATTTACTGTAGATAGAAGGGACATAAAAGGACGTACCTCTCCTTAATTCAGCTACAGTAGATATAAAGGACACAAAGTCACACCTCTCTCTTATATAATCACTGTAGATACAAAGGACATACCTTGCCTTAATTCAATTACTGTATATATAAAGAACACAAGGACATACCTCTCCTTTATATAATTATTGTAGATATATAGAACACTAGTTTGAGTCGTCGGAGTCGTTGAAGTCGGAGTCGGAATCGGGGTCGTCGGAGTCGGAGTCGTCGGTTATTACCTCTCCACTTTCTCCCAACCAGCCAGCCAGCCAGCCCACCAGCCCCTCCCGGCCCTTCCCGGCCCCACCCTGCCCCTCCCAGGCAACCCCCCACCCCCTGACCATCCCGAATCAACATGTTTAAAAAGAGATCTGATAGAAAACGGGCTGTTTAAAAAGATACCTGTTTATAACAAGGTCTGTTTTTTTATAAGATATCTTTTTAAACAGGTTGATATAGACAGGTATCTTTTTAAACAATCTGTTTTCTATCAGATCTATCAGATTTCTTTCATATCGTTCCCCCAACCAGCCAGCCAGCCAGCCAGCCAGCCAGCCCCTCCCGGCCTCACCTGCCTCGGTAGGGGGTGGGGCCGGTAGGGGGAAGGACAGGGAAGGGTTGGAGGTGCCCGGAGGGGCCCGGGAGGGGCTTGCTGGCTGGCTGACTGGCTGGTTAAGTGAAAGTAGAGAGGATAGCTTCCATGTTATTCTTATGGGAGAAAAAGTTGACCAGGTGGCCCTAGATCTACTGATACTCACATAAATACTTGTTTTTCTGACACTCCCTGTATATCTAAATATTGGGAGTCTGAGCCGGAGTTTGAGTCGGGCTATTTACTTATTGACTCCACGGCCCTGGCTACTGGACCAAAACTCGAAATTCAAAAACTCATGCAAACATTCGGTTAAATAAAATATTATTCACATCGAAATACATAAGAAACATAAAATTGCATGGAGTAATCGAGTCTTAAAACTGATTTTAGGTTTACTAATACTCACAAAAATACTTTTTTTTCTGACACACCCTGTGTATCTAAAAATTGGTACTCAGAGTCGGAGTTTGAGTCGGGCTATTTACTTATCGACTCCACAGCCCTGGCTACTCAAACTAATATCGAAATTCAAAAACTCATGCAAACATCCGGTTAAATAAAATATTATTCACATCGAAATACATAAGAAACATAAAATTACATGGAGTAATGAAGTCTTAAAACTAATTTGCAGGCGCACTATGCAGTATTCGTACGTATGAGCCGATTTTTTGTGCGCGCAAGTGTTCATTTCAATAATCGCCGCCGCTAATTGAGAGTAACTGCAGAAAACCCACAGTCCAGACGTTTGCACTTAAATTAATAGCCTCCCCTAACACTATGACTAAATCTCCCACATTAAACATACGTGCCTGAGCACGTGGGCGGGCCAAATAACTCAAATTAATCGGTCATGAAATAGGTGGCAGGAAAGCGACGCAAATGGAATTGAACTTGTAATTAGTCTTATCTTATGTTGCGTAGGCTGTCTTCAGATCTCTTGTCTACATCTAAGGCCACAGGTGCCACACTTCAGACTAGAGACTCAAAGAGTTGTGTTAGTTTACTGAAAAGCATACTGCACCCATATCCTTAGTCAGAACGATAAAAACATGTATACAACTAAAATAACTTGAAACAAAAACCTGGAAATAATATAATCGTTAGAACGAATTCCAATCCAATACCTAAACGTCTAACAATTACTCAGTTACTCAAGTAATATATTAATTATAGTTATTAATTGAGCTGCTCGGGTGTAAAACATGTTAACTGACATTTTCGTTAAATAAAAAAAAAATCTTTCATTTTAATCATTGTTTTCTTTAATTGAATAAAAAAATGTGTATAGTAATGATAAGAATACATAATGATGCATTCTACATGTAGGTAAAATTGCCGTATTATGATTTCTTCTAGGTTAAAAATGTATGATAATAAAAATCGGATTTAGGAAGATACCATACTTTACTTCCGAGCAGCTCAATTGTACTTGCTACATTATTTTGTTGCTTGCGTTAAGGTAGTCCTTTTTCCAATTGTAACCTTAACTTGACGCCATATTTAATCTATACAATTTCGCCATTTTACCTAGTAATAATAGTAATCACTTACATAATATACTGTATTTTCATTTGTTAGGATCCTGAGGCTATATATTGAACTCGATTTGAAGATGTCACTGGCTTCGTATACATATAAAGAGTATTCTTTTAATAATGTATATTAACTACAATTGGGAGGACTTACTGGGGGAGCATCTCCCCTTCCCACGCCAGTTGTTCTCTTCCTAACCAAATACCTAGGCAGTTATCGCGTCGTCCCTTCATTTATGCAAATACTGTGATTTACCCCGATATGCACTGACACTCAACTATACGTGATTTATCCTGTCCACCTTTATGTGGATGGACATTTATTTTTCCTCCACATGAGTACTCCAATTCTCACTATCATGTAAGGACTCTTCTTCTTCACATGAGTACCGTAACTATAATGGACACAAGGATACGCATCCCCTTAATGCAATTACTGTGGTTATAAAGGATACAAGGACATACCTCTCCTTAATTCAATTACTGTAGATATAAAGGATACAAGGACATACCTATCCTTCATATAATTACTGTAGATAGAAAGGACACAAGGAAATACCTCTCCTTAATATAATTATTGTAGATATAAAGAACACACGGACACACCTCTCCTTTAGGTGACCACTGCTGTTACAAAGATGTACGCAGTACGCGGTACTATGAATACATCAACCGCGCCAGTAAATTTTGAGCTTTACTGCGAAGTTAAACAAATAACAATTTTCGGTCTTAACATTTTTCTAGTACCAACACTAAGTAGATAAAATATGAAACAGTGTGCGCAGTAAGTATAAATCGCACATTAGAATTTAATACCATAATAGTGAGCTTTTAGTCGATTGTCTTCGTAACGGGCGATAAAAAGTTAACGTACTTATGTGATCATCTTTCGTTTTACGGACACAACAATGTCGACACTCGTTGATTTCTGGTGCCGTAAATGCCGCGTAAACGCGCGCTGAATTCGTTTAGGGCTGGACCAATAATTTCCCGAGCCGAAGGGACTTAACGGATGCGTGAAATCCGTGCGGATCGATTGTGTAGTAACTTCGCGATCGGAATCGTCGCGACGTGCAATTTTGTAAAACTGCACGCTTTATTTATTTGCTAGCAGGCGCGAAGTATGGAGCGGCGATAATAAAACGTGAAGATAAAACTAGGCGATATAACAGCCGATTCATTTCCAGTTTATGATCGGCTTCAATATTGTATTAAATATAAACCTGGATCGTGGAGTTTGAAAAAGTGTATACAATATATATGAACCGCGCGCTTCATAAATCATTGACTTCTCGTCGCCCTTTACGGCAGATATTAAATAATTCCCTTGGTAAACACGTCTTGGGGAGCTGGTATTAACCCAAGCGGCCGCACGCCCGAATCAATTACCCCCCTGCATGTTCAAGGAGGGATAAAAATGACTGCATTCAAACGGCACTTAAATTAATTACCGCCGGCGGAGTTCGGACCTCTCGGGCGTGCAAAAACCTTGCCGCTTAATTGTGCCAATTTGTTTCGGGGATAAATCGATCGGAAGCAGTTTTTTTTATGCAGATCTCTCCGGCTAATAGGCGATTTTACAAACACGAACAATTCCAATTTGGGGCTAAAAAATTTGCACCGATTACCCCTTCCTAATTATTGCGGCAGCGGGAATTAACGCTGTTTGGTTAAACTCGTAAAACAAAGACTTCGAAATAGATTAAATTCTGTTGATAGAGCAGGCGCGCGCGCGCCCGGCGAAATTTCTCATTTTCATAATTAAACTTACAAATAAGAAACTGAACTCTCAGAGACATCCGAGGTATTTGTACTTGTGGCCATATTTACTTACTAATTCACATTATAAATAAATAATATTTGAATCGCTGCCAACATAAAATACTATTACACCGATTACACAACTTTTTTTATTTTTTATTTTATTGTATGACGTTTCTATATAATATAGAGTGTCAATACCATTAATAGTGTAGGGCGAGTAGGTAGGCAACAAGAGTTTGGGGTCATTTTCTCATAATGATTTACATAGGGGTATAAATTCAAAATTTCAAAAAAAAACGGTCGCCGAGTTGGCAGGACCATATTTGTACAACAGGTTGCCTATGGGCTAAGTGTATCTTGGGTTGCCCACGGGTCATGTCTATATTGGGATGTCTAACTTGTTGACGTGTGCCTATCAGACATGTGAATATAGCTGGGATGCAAAATCGGCTCACGGAGTTCGGCTAAGTCCACAGCGGGTGAGAAATGTGAATGGGATCCAAATCGGCCCACTGATTTCACCTAAGTCCACAGGGGAGAGAAATATAAATTTAGCTGGGGTGCAAAATCTCACCCCCCACAGGGGGTGAGAAATGTGAATTTTGACCCCTTATGTAAACCTTATGGGAAAATGTCCCAGAACTCTTGTTGCCTACCTACTAACACGCATAACGTTATTTGAATTACAATATGTTGATACTCATATGGTCGTAATTTACATTTTCAAGTTTTATGAAAGTGCCAGCCATTTCATCAAGTAGTTAATTTAAGTGGGCGCTTTACTAATGACCATTTTGAATGAATAATTGTCAAAATTTTCAGTTGCAAAATATATAAGTTATAGAGGTACCTTTCAGGTAGAATTCGAGATAAATTTCCCGTTTTTATCTTATTTGTAAGAGAAATTGAAGCCATTTTAACGTCTTTTTAAGATCACAATCTTGGAATTTCTTATGGGAAAATGACCCAGAACTGTCCTAGCCTATCTACTATGGGGTTCCCGATAAAAAAATTTAATCATCCAAGCATGGCTGATTCCGTTTTCTTCAGGTGAAATACTTTCAACGTTCTATCACTTCCGGTTCTCCCGGGAGTAACCATCAATTTTTGTATTTTGAAAGAACACCCTGTATATTATTATGTTTTTGGCTTCCCCGTTTAATATGAAATATCTTTTGTACAGATGTGTGTATACCTATCTATTTTTCTTTGTGATCAAATAATTAAATTCCAAGATTTTGACCTCAAAAAGGCACTATGAAATTTTGGCTTCAATTTCTTTTACAAATAAGATAAAATCGGTGAATTACACCTGAAAGGTACCTCTTTGACTGATATGGGGTGCAGATGTTGCACTATGGGGTGGAACATCTGCCCACCGAATTCAGCTAAATCCATAGGGGGTGAGAAATGTGAATTTAGATGGGGTGCAAAATTTGCTCCCCGACTTCGGTTAAGTTCACAGGGGAGAAATGTGAATTTTGACCCCCCATGTAAACCTTATGGGAAAATGACCCAGAACTGTCCTAGCCTATCTACTATGGGGTTCTCGATACAATTTTTTTTTAATCATCCAAATATGGCTGATTCCGTTCTTTCAGGTGACATACTTTCAACCTCTGTCACTTCCGGTTCTACCGGGAGTAGCCATCAACGTTTGCTTCTTAAAAAGAACACCCTATATATTATTATGTTTTTGGCTTCCCCATTTAATTTGAAATATATTTTGTAGAGATGTGTGTATACCTATCTATTTTTATTTGTGATCAAATAATTAAATTCCAAGATTTTGACCTCAAAGAGACACTATGAAATTTTGGCTTCAATTTCTTTTACAAATAAGATAAAATCGGAGAATTACACCTGAAAGGTACCTCTTTGACTGATATGCGGCGCAGATGTTGCACTATGGGGTGGAACATCTGCCCACCGAATTCAGCTAAGTCCATCGGGGGTGAGAAATGTGAATTTAGATGGGGTGCAAAATCAGCTCACCGAGTTCCGCTAAGTCCACAGAGGGTGAGAAACGTGAATTATTTCCCCCCATGCAAACCTTATTGGAAAATGACCCAGAACTGTCCTAGCCTATCTACTATGGGGTTCCCGATAAAATATTTTTATTTTAAATCATCCAAACATGGCAGACTCCGTTCTTTTCAGGTGACATACTTTCAACCTTCTATCAATTCCGGTTCTACCGGGAGTAGCCATCAACTTTTGTTTTTTAAAAGAACACCCTATATATTATATGTTTTTGGCTTCCCCATTTAATTAGAAATATCTTTAGTAGAAATGTGTGACCTATCTATTTTACTTTCTGAGATAAAAATTAAATTCCAAGATTTTGGCCTCAAAAAGACGTTATGATAAATGGCTTCAATTTATCTAACAAACAAGATAAAAACGGAGAATTTATCTTGTTTGTCGAATTATACCTGAAAGGTATAATTGTAACTGTAGGTAATAAAGGTCTTTGACTGATATATGTTGCACCTGAAAATTTTGACAATTAGTCACTAAAAAATGTCATTAGTTAAGTGCCCACTTAAATTAACCGTATTTCAACTTTTTTAAATGTAATGACATTTTTTTTGTTTCGTAGAGCAATTGGCATGATAATTTGCTATATCGTAGTTTTTGGATTTCCCATTTAATTGGAAATATCTTTTGTAGAGATGTGTGTATACCTATCTGTTTTACTTCTGAGAAAACAATGAAATTCTAAGATTTTGACCTTAAAATGACGTTATAAAATGGCTTCAATTTCTCTAACAAATTAGATACAAACGGAGAATTAGTCTCGAATTATACCTGAAAGGTACCTCTATGACTGATATATGTTGAAACTGACAATTTTGACAATTAGTCATTCAAAAATGTCATTTGTTATGTGCCCACTCAAACTAACCTTATTTCAACTTTATTAAATGGAATGACAATTTTTTTACCTCGTAGAGCAAATAGCAGGATAATTTGTTATAAAAAATTATTATACAACCATATTCTCGTAGTTTTTGAAATACTTCGAAAATTTCTGCATCATGTAATTTCGCCTATGCTATTTATACATGCATCATAGTTTGCAAAATATGCTTATTTTTCATCACTCAAAATTTGACGAGGTTTCTGTGTGACATAAGTGAGAAAATCGAGAAAGTAACTTGTTGCATGGAGTGTTTTTTCGAAAGTCGACTGTTTTTTATTAATAAAAACGATATGATACAAAAAACCCGTTTCCATTATAATTCGGCGCTATTTGTTTTTACTGCAATATATAAATATACACGAAATTATACGAAAGCAAAATTAATTGGCCATCAAAAATATACAATGGAAACTATTTATATGTTTTAATAGTTAATGGAACGGTATCGTTTTATTTTATGGACGATACATTTAATGCATTTAATAGGTCACAGCCAACTGATAGGGAATTACAATAAAATATATTTTTAATTAAAAAACAATTCATTACTCGCTCCACTTATATAACCCACAATCATAAATGAACTTTCCATGTTCCTATCCTTTATTTGAAAACAAAATGGATCACAATTTTGAACGATATAATATGTTAATTATTACTACGTACTATACCAGCGAGGGTGAATCTATGACCCGTGGGTCATACACTGACCCACGTAACTATTTCAGGTGACCCATGTGTCCTGGTAAAGTTGTATCACGTATTTTAGGTGACACACGTGTCCTCATGTCCTGCTAAAGTTGTATTAATGACGTTTGAAAATATCATCACATTTATGACAAAACTTGATATTTTTAGTAATAATATTTTCAGTAATGTATATATATATATATATATATATATATATATATATATATATATATATATATATATAGGGTGGTCACTTTTACGATGCCCACCATTAGGATCTATTAAACGAAATTATATACAGAGTTAGTCAAAAGGGAGAAAAGTTTCTTATTTTCATGCCTTTTAATATTCTGATAAGAAATCTGAAGAGGATATCTTGCATAGTTCCTGAAATATCGCTGAAAAACCTCGATAACTTCAAAAAAATTCGTAAAATTTCCTTAATAAGTAAAAAAAATTATAAAAGCAAAAGCAAAGTGCACTTTTTCAGTTTTTCAGCGATATTTCAGGATCTGTGCAAGATATCCTGGATTTCGTTTCAGTATATTAAATGGCACAAACATAAGAAACTTTATATATATATATTTAATTTTGACCCCCTAGAAAAAAAGGTTCGCCATCGCTGCTGTAGTGTATGCACGCTGTATTTTGTACCCCCCCTACTCTCCGACATCGGGAGCCTGTCCTCTACAATATCTCGAGGGAATGCCCACCTGCTCCACAACCCAATTGTGACAAACCAATCAGGCACATCGCAGTGCGGGACCAGTCAAGGATATCAGACTGCTGGGAAGGACGGACGCGTCATTCTTAGAGTCCGTGGCTGTATGTACTGTAGTGCCCTACTTTTTTGGAAAACCTGGGAAGTTAACATGAATTAAAAAGCAGATAACCGTGATTCTGGGTAATATTACATTACAGTCTAATACAGCTAATCCGAGTTTTTCTGCCTATATCAGTTACCTACATTATAATTTGGATTTTGTTAAAATTTCCATTAATGCCTACATTAGTATTATGTGTATGTCTATGAAATATTATTATATTGAAACACTAACCTCTTTTATTACTTACTTCTTATTAAATATTTAATTTTCATCACATTTACTTGTATTACGGTTTCTATTTTCATATATCATGCGCGTAATAGTTATTTCCTACTATATAGATATGTTTCTGATGTTTCTGACAATTACATTAAACGTACTTGTAATGACACTAGATTGCCATCTTCCGTAATAGTTTCCATGAAATATAATTACGGCACAATAGGTTTAGATGTAATTAAATTTGATTAAGCTCTTATATGTTATAAAACATTTAATTGGAACGGCAGTGGCTGGTTTTATGGTAGCCAGTTTTTAATGGATCAATATTTCGTGCAACAATACGTGTAAGAGTGTGTATTGGGGATGTGTTTCTGAAGCTGGCAGGCAATAATATTTATTGCCGCACCTGCTGACGTCGTTTTCTCGATTCGCATGAATTTCGCGTGGGAATTATTGAGAATGGATATTTTATTAGTGCCTATACGAGTTGTTTACGAACGTGCAGCAAATGCCACGGATTCGCGTGAACTACCTGTCTGCACGTTGCGCTAATGTATATTACAAATAGTTGAGGCACAACTCTGGGGACGTAGTTCACTCTGACGTCAATCATGCAGGGCACAATCCAGCTCTATAATATATTTTTGTGTAGGAAGCCAGAAGGCGAAAAGTTTTTTTTTTATTAAAAATGAGTGCGAGAGGGTAGAATCGATGGTTTTGGGGGTTGGTTGTGCGGAGGCACACATTTAATTTGTAGCAGTAATTTATCTTTTCGGCTCGTTCAATAGCAGATTAAGTTAAATCTCAACAGCAACTCGTGAATAAACATACAGAATAAACAAACGGGAAGTTTTAATTTTTAGTAATAACCCCCGGAGTTCATGTCGGCCGCGCTATTTTGTGTTTGTGCACAGCATCATGCTTTAATCAAGGCAGATTGAATATTATAATTCCTCTTTTTGCCGGCGCGAAACTTTTAATATGAATGTCGCAGTTTACCGGGAGGCCAGCGCCTGCACCAGCAATCCGAAATGCTAATGAAAATGTTTGAAAACAGGTCAGTCGTCCTCGCTTGGCTCCTGTGTGTAATTCCACTTAGAAAATATACCATTTCATGCTTACGCGTACGCTGGGCGGATACACGCCCTTCCGCGCCCTTCATTATTAATCGTGCCACAATGCCGCTCCTAATTATTCACATACAAGTGTTGTTCATAATGCACGCCACTGTCCACATCCTACTTACAAACTTCTGTACAAAATTGACGCGTCGCTATATTAAATTACAAAACTTCCCGAGAAAACTTTTACCTACGCGGCAAAAATTTGCACGGAAAAATTAACGGGAGTCGTTATTAGTTAATTTAAAAAACCTTGAAGTTCATTTTAAGGTTCAATCGCGTCGTGAAATCACGGGCAAACGAATAAAAATGGAAAAACGTCCATCCAATCTGATTTTAGAAATAGAGCGCGTGAGTACAGCATCGAGTTTCATTGATCGCTCGTAACAGACAAGTTCTTTGATGCCACTTACCGTGCAGCAGACGGCTTCGGTTGTGATACTTTTATTTTAAATCTATTTTAAGAGTTAATGAGAAATTATTTTTAATATGATTATGCTTTCGAAGTCTTACATACATCGATAAAAATGTTGCCTGCAATTTTGTGCAGCTGGTGATGACGGTGGTGGTGATGGTGGTGTTGGTGGTGGTAATGGTGGTGTTGATTATGGTGATGGTAGTGTTGGTGGTGGTGGTGTTGTTGTTGGTGATGGTGGTGGTAGTGATGATGGTGTTGGTGGTGTTGGTAGTAGTGATGGTGGTGGTGGTGGGCAATCTATAAAAGGAATATTTACTCCATATAATCCCCATATATACCGGGTGATTCAAGTTTTATTACCAGGCCAAAAATGGCGACTTCTAGATGAAATAAAAAATCTAAAATAAGTACACATGATTATATATTGATGAAGCCCAGGCTGACGATAAAAAAAATATTTAACCTTCCGGTAGTTTATACGTAATTTTACAAAGAATTCGTAATTTTATTTACATAGTTTTTGTCAGAACATACTTCGTTGTTTAATGCTACTCCAAACATTCCAGTGCAATCCAAGTCAAAAAAATTGCACCAATTATTGAATTAAATGAATTTTGATATTACAACAATAAGATTTATTACTAAATAGTAAAATATGACGGCTGCTTCCTGTAATAGTCGCTATAATGGATTTTATGGGTTTTATGATAGGGCCGCACCCAATCCCTCAGCCTGTTGGGTGGATACCGACGCAAGAATTTCTTCAGGGCCGGAGCTCAATAATTGCTTAATAATAAAGTCATAAAACGTTCCAACCGCACCGGCGCGGTCAATGCTTTGTAGGGCTCTTGACTTACAAAATCATAAATCATACCGAGGAAAGTTGGTCAGTACTGTAAAAAATGCTTTAATTTGAAATCTAATCATTTTCGGTAATTTTTGATTTCATAAATGGGTTCTATGAATAAAATAAAACAGTTTAGGGCAAAAATATCGCTAGAGAATTTTGCCCGAAAAGAGTTTTTTTAAATTTTATAACCGTCTATATAATTATATCGTAAAAGTAAAACTACCTTTCCGTAGATTGGTATCAGACCTATATAAATCCAAATTTTCATATTTTTTGGGCAACTCCAAATGCCTAAAAAATCCATGGTAATAAAACTTGAATCACTCGATATATATCTGTGATGGGTGGGAAAAACAGTATAAGTCAAGAATTAGCATTTTAAGGAAGCGTCGACTTATACCTTTTTTCCCTCCAACAATCGTAGCATTTAAAGTTGTACTAAAACTGCCAACCTATTTAAAAGCTTTAACTGAATAATGTGACATATACTATTTCAAACACAATGTACAGCATCACTTTCTGAAATATAATTTGACTTAAACTCATTTTCCCAAATTTTTCGACTTTCGACCCACCCATCACAGATATATGGCCTTAGATTCCTAGCGGAGCATTAGCCGCTCCTTTCCTGGAGCTCTTTTAAGCCTTTTTTTGCAGTGGATCGGTCCACATTTTTTATGTTTCATTCATAAGTTCTGGTGTGTTTTTGTTTCTTGTACTATTTTCTTCCGTTCCTTTCTCTCTTGCACCTTCTTCTTCCATTCTGTAACTTTCATTATTCGCATATCTTCGTATATTAGGTCCTGCCATCTTATCTTCGGTTTTCCTCTTGATCTGCTGAGTGGTGGTTTTCAGCTCGTGATTTTCTTCAATATGGAGTCTTAGCTCCTTTGTATATGACCATATCAGCTGAGCCTCCGTGCTTCGATGAATTTTACTACGTCTTCCTCTTCTGGAATACTTTTTATTTCTTCATTTCTTAGTGGTCTGTGCTCTTGTCCTTTATTTATTTTCTATTCTGTATTTTCTTTGGGCCCAGTGATCTTCTTATAATTCTTCTTTCCAGTATTCACATTCTTTCTTCTTTTGGTCAGGCACATCTCTGCTGCGTATGTTGTTACTCTTCTTATGTTAGTTTTGTAGATTTTTATTTTCGTTTTTGTGCTGAGGTTTTTGTCCTTAAGCAGATTGTGGTATTGCCAGAAAGCCATTTTCCCTGCCTTTGTTCTTTCGCTAATTTCGATAAATCTATCGTTGCTTCCACTTACTGTGATATGTTGGCCTGCTTGTTTTCAATTCTTATGTATGCTATTCTGCCGTTCATTGCTTTGAATTGGATTTTTTTCCTTCTCCCGTAGTTGTTGACCATAAATGCAGTGCCGTTTTTCCCTTGTTTCTCTTCTCCAGAGTATTATAATGTGAAGTTTTTTCTGTCTATTTTTCCTTCATTTTTCCATCTCACCTCTTGTAGTGCCAATATTTCTAATTTGTTTTGGTTATTTCGTTTGTTATATCTTGCATTTTCCCTGCTGTTAACATCATTCTTATGTTCAATGATCCAATTTTTATTATTTTGCTTCTTCTTTTCTTCTTTTTTAACTTTTTGTTGGAGGCTTTTGTTTTTTCTTTCTCTTCTCTTGTTATTGGCCATTCCTTTGTCGTCCTCTGTGTGTCGCTGTCTCCGGCTTCCTCTAGTTTTTTGGAATCAGTTTGTTCTTTTCGTGGCTCCATTTCATCATTTCCCCATTGATTGCTACTTTTTGTAATCCTATCTTTATGCTTACGTTCATGTCCTTTATCTTTTCTGCTTTAGCCGCGTCTCTTATTTTCTTCTGGGTTATTCGCTCTTGCTTTGTCATTTCGCTATCTATATATATATATATATATACAGGGTGTTAATACTAAGTTGTAACACCCGAAAATGGCAGTTAGAACTCATTGAAATAAACAACTTTTCTTAGTTAAAATTTTTGAATTGGAGCCCAAGTTCATTGTTATTGGCGTTCTTTTGTTTTTCGAAAAATCGGCATTACTCCCTTATTTTAAGGAATATTTAAAAAATACAAAAACGTTCAACATGCGCGTTCGGTTCTCTAAAACATTTGTATTTACAATTATTTTCTATTTCATCAAATAACAAATGGCGACCGATCAAAAATTTCTAAGCAAGATATTTTGAAAAGCAATCGATCGATTTTTGAAAATAAAACATTTATAAAATCCTTGGACTATCTTATAACATTTGTCTGAAACATTTTTCAAAAAAATTTCTTCGGTCGCCATTTTTTTATTTGATAAAATAGAAAATAATTGTAAATACAAATGTTTTAGAGAACCGATAGCGCATGCTAAACGTTTTTGTATTTTTTAAATATTTCTTTAAATAAGGTAATAGTGACAATTTTTTGAAAAACAAAAGAACGCCAATAACTATGAACTTGGGCTCCAATTCAAAAATTTTAACTAAGAAATGTTGTTTGTTTCAATGAGTTCTAATTGCCATTTTCGGGTGTTACAACTTAGTATTAACACCCTGTATATATATATCGCTTCCTTTTAGTTTGTTTTTGTTATTTAAAATCAACATTTTTTCGTTCCAGTTCGCCATTTCTACCACGTATTTGTTGCTCACGATTTGCCTGGCATTCCTAATTGATGTGTTAATTCCCATTTCTTATGCTATCACTTTTTCCATCTGCGTTTTCAGTTCTGCGCTTGCCACGTTTTTTTAGATTTTCGCATGTGATTACTAGGTTGTATTTAATTTGGTCTTTTTCTGTTCTTTCAATTTTTCCCTCCAATTCTTCGATTTTCCTGAGCATGTCTTCTTCTCCCTTCATTTTTTCCAACTTTATCTTTTGTAACTCGTCTTTCAGTTCCTTTATTTCTTTCTTGTTTTGCAGTATTCCCTCTCTCATTACTTTTGTATCTTTTTGAAGCTCTTTCATATCTTCTCTGCTTTATTTTCTGCTTGTTTCTAAACTCATTCTATCGCAAGCAGATGATTAGATTTGATTCTATCCATTAATTTATTGAGTAATACACTAAATCAATATGGGGATTCAAATTAGGTATTGTATAGATTTTAGTATTGTGCTCTATAAACTTAACTTGAGCCACAATACTGGACCTAACGTAAAACACTTAAATTGAGGTGCAATACTAAAATCGAGGTACTAAACTCTTGAAGCACAATACTCTGCCTGAGGCGAATAGTCAACTTGAGGTACATTACTTAAGTTGGCCTAACTTCAGGCAGTACACTCAGATAGAGGTGTGATACTGATATGCGTACATAATACTCAACTTTGGGTGAAGTTGGAGCCCAACGTGGGGCCTGCAAGTATTTTAATATTTCCTACTTTCTAGGTCTCAAACCTTCTCTTTTGAAGTATAAATGAAGAAAAAAATACATAATTCTGTTCTTGAATGCCCATGGCGTCATCACTGACCACTATTAGTGATCAAAGAATTATCGCTATTATTATTATTAGTATAACCACTTAGATGCGTGAATAATTGATAACAGATGATTATAAGCTCTTTGATAAGTATAAAGGTGCGATAGGTATAAACGAGAGTTTCTCGTACCTAGCATCCCTCCGCAGCAGGAAAACTCGGTCATACATTTAGAGCCCAACGTGGGGCCTGCAAGTATTTTTTTCAATATTACCTAGGTTGCCAGTTAAAATGAGGATAAATAACTACCATGTTAATCCAAATTTATTCTATCACAAGCATATGTTTAGATTTGATTCTATGATCAATTTGTTGAGTAGTACACTAAATCAATATGGGAATTCAAATTGGGTATTGTGTCGATTTTAGTATTGCACCTCAATTTGAGTATTGTACCTCAGGTCTAATGTTGTGCCTTATGTTGAGTATTGTGCTCTATATACTAAACTTGAGCCACAATACTAGACCTAACGTAAAACACTTAAAATTGAGGTGAAATACTGAAATCGAGGTGCTATACTCTTGAAGCACAATACTCTGCCTGAGGCGAATAGTCAACTTGAGGTACATTACTTGAGTTGGCCTAACTTGAGGCAGTACACTCAAATAGAGGTGTGATACTGATATGCGTACATAATTTTCAACTTTGGGTGAAGTTGGAGCCCAACGTGGGGCCTGCAAGTATTTTTATATTTCCTACTTTCTAGGTCTCAAACCTTCTCTTATGAAGTATAAATGAAGAAAAAAATACATAATTATGTTCTTGAATGCCCATGGCGTCATCACTGATCACTATTAGTGATCAAAGAATTATCGCTATTATAATTATTAGTATCTTTTCTGCTTGTTACTATGGCTTGGTGTTGTTGGTGATGATGGTGTTGGTGATGGTGGTTGTGGTGGTGGTGCAGGTGCTGGTGGTGGTTATGATGGTGTTGGTGATGGTGGTGGTGGTGATGGTGGTGGTGGGCAATCCATAAGAGGAATATTTACTCCATATAATCCCCATATCCTGCTTTTTTTCTAATTTATTTTTAATTATATATGTAAAACTTTTGTTGTGTAATTCCCTGCAGCTTTGGCGTTTTTTGTCTGGGATTTTATCCGCATGCATAGTAGAGGCGGTCATATGTCAGGCCGGTCAGCTGTATGCGACCATCATGAATCCCCATCTGGAATCACGGGGCTCGTTTAAAGTTTTAATAAGAACTTGTCAAGACCACTGATTTCCAATAGCGGTATGAGAGCCGGACGCCTAGGAAATTGATGGCGCTGCCCCGGGCTCGCCAGTGCACATCCAGAACTTGCTTTTTACTGCCTGTATATAACACACGGGATAAGAGATCTACGAGTAGGAGCCACGTCTAATGTTTACTGTACAGCCCGGGGACTACTTTCTGCCCGGCGCCTCCACCATCCGCATTCAGCTCTGTCTCGGTCTGATTAACGGCGGTCACAGGGTCGCACAAAACCTGCCCGACCAGCGACAGCCTCGGATTTCCTTCGCCAGTCCAATCAGTACGAATACAACCAAGATCTTGTTCATTGGATTGTGTCACGGAATTGTTAGCCGAGAGCTTTTTTTTTATTTGGGGAAACTATTAAGTCCTGCTGCGTTCTGTCTCCATAGAGACCTTTCTTTTATTTATTTTAACACGCATTCTCTCCCAGTTAACTCTAAACAATCCACCCTCTTCCCCAGCGCGTACAAATTAAATTTCTCGCCGACACCTTGGAAACCGATCATATTTGAACAGCGTCCCTTTGGACGTAATTCGGTCCTATGTGTTACGCAATGAAGCAGGTCACCAGCGTCATAAATGCAACCGCTCCAATTTCCCCAGAACTTGGCAAGGATGTGGCTCTCTTTTTTATTCCTCCGTTTGTTTTGCCCTCTATAAAAGATTATTTTCCATTCTTGTTTACTTACGAAATTAAGGTCAAGATTGAAAATTAAAGCGATTTCCCTACATTTGGGATATTTATATGCCCAGCTTCCGTTTAGGTGTCTCTGCCGCACTGCCATGCATCAGCCCGTTGCACTCGCCGAAAGGCATTTTTACTTAAAACGGCTGTGCAATAAACAAATTGGCGAATTCTTCCTGCGGAGGCTGCGAATTATAGCGGCGCTTCTGGAGCAGTTCGAGTTTATATTTACTCGTATATTACAGGCACTCACAGCTCACAGATAATACCGCACTATTTCATCTTACCGCATAAATAGACCCCATAAATATTCATAAAACTGCATTAAAATTGTACCCGCACATTTACTATCTTGTAATAACTAAAATTAATTAATTACCCCCGCGAATTCCGAAAACAACGCTGAACCTGAACTCTGCTGAAACTACCAGCGCTGAAATTCATATTCCTTGCTCGCTGAGCTGTCGTTGTCGAAGCACTAAAATTCTATATAAACTTCAAGCAACTCCAGTGCCAATTCTTTCAGCAAAAAACCGGCAGCAAATGCTTTCAATTATACAGACACTTTATTCCTTGTTACGTGCGCACACAATTTTATATTTTCCCAAAATGCGCTCGGCCGGGCGCATTCCAAACAACTACACCAACAAAGTTTCTATTTGGACAGCCAAGCGTCCGTGCAAACAATTAAAACTGATAAAGTCCATGCTGCAATGCACCGCCGGTGTTAATGTATTGATTTCAACTGAAATAACAACTAAATAATAGATGATATGGATGTAGACCGTGGCCGCTCTGTCCCGGCAGTCTTCGGATAAGGGATCAGGGACTAGACGCATAGCCTAAAGACACACACACTCCCAACACACGAACACATTGTATCGAGCAGCCCCGGATATAGGGGGCTAAACCCCCAGCCCTTACACCCCTGCGCCCCTAAACTTGCACGAGGGCCGTGGACTCCATAGTCCTAACTACTTAAGATATATCTATCCTATTGTGTAAAACTTAACCAAATACTACCAACTTGGCTAAACATCCACTTACACAGCCTTACGTCAACTTTAATTACTCGGATAAGCAATTCAATCGGGCTTAAGGCCTACAAGCGTTATGGGCCCCGTTTCCCCACATTGCGACCTACAATAACAGGTGAAGATTATCCACAATACTTAAGTTTAACGATTATATGTTAATGCCATTCAAACATCTGGCAAAAATATTTTAACGAACAACAAATTTTCTTAAAACAAAAACTGCCAACTCTTACAAAACTTTGTCATAGTGCAACAGGATACTGTAAATCAATGAGCTGATCATCTACTACGTTATAATAGTTATATTTTAAATTGTGCTGGCGTTTACTTCGTGATACATTTTATCAATTATAAATAAAACAATTTACTTTGTGAGTATCACATAAATTTATTTATTTGTGACTATAGTTTCGACTACTTAGGTAATCATTATCAAACAACATCAAAACTATCAACTTTGTTTGATAATGATTACCTAAGTAGTCGAAACTATAATTACAAATCAATAAATTTATGTGATACTTACAAAGTTACTTGTTTTATTTATAATTAATAATAATTAACATGTTGTATTGGCTGAGAATTACGGGAAAATTTGTTTAAAACAAAATAGAGGATAAGAACACAAAAAGCTCATTTATAATTGTGGGTTGTATTATACTATTATCCGCAATACGTAAGTTTAACGATTAAATATTCGCCCTTCAAATCTTTGCAACAATATTTTAAGAAACGTCAAATTTCCGTAAGTACAATTAAAAGACGAAAAAAATACTGCCTGCTCTTACAAAACTTAGTAATAGCGGGACAGGATACTGTAAACCAATGAACTGATCGCCTACTAGGTAATAATAAGTATATTTTGAATTGTGGCGGCGTTTATTTCGTAATAAGTCTTATCAATTATAAATAAAACAAGTCACTTTGACAAATTTGTCATATTCGACAAAGTTTCAAGAGAATTAGTTTCAGGTCTACTGTACATCATGATCTGAGATAAAACTTGCAAATAATTAATTTTCAGAAATTTCAGTAATAGCTAACCCATACTTGTCAATGCAGAAACTTATATGTTTGATTTTCTCCCTTAATTAATAGTGAAACATTGTCAAATTTTCAGCAGAATTAGTTTCAGGTCTATTGTACACGCATCTAATATCAAATTTGCAAATATTAAATTTTCAGATATTTCAGTAATAGCTAACCCATACTTGTCAATGCAGAAAGTTATATGCTTGATTTTCTCCCTTATGTAATACTGAAACTTTGTCAAATTTTCAGGAGAATTAGTTTTAGGTATAATGTATATAAATCTAATATAAATCTTGCAAATAATAAATTTTCAGAAATTTCAGTAATAGCTAACCCATTCTTGTCAATGCAGAAAGTTATATGTTTGATTTTCTCCCTTATGTAATACCAAAACTTTGTAAAATATTCAGAAAAATTAGTTTCAGGTGTACTGTACATGAATATAATATAAAACTTGCAAAAAATAAATTTTTAGAAATTTCAGTAGTAGCCAACTAATACTTGTCAATGCACAAAGTTATATCTTTGATTTTCTCCCTTATTTAATACTGAACCTTTGTCACATTTTCAGTAGAATTAGTTTCAGGTATACTGTATACGAATCTAATATTAAATTTGCAAATAACAAATTTTCAAATATTTCAGTAATAGCTAACCCATACTTGTCAATGCAGGAAGTTATATGTTTGATTATCTCCCGTATTTAATACTGAAACTTTGTCAAATTTTTAGGAGAATTAGTTTGAGGTGTACTGTACATGAATCTAATATAAAACTTGCAAATAATAAATTTTCAGAAATTTCAGTAATAGCTAACCCATACTTGTCAATGCAGAAAGTTATATGCTTGATTTTCTCCCTTATGTAATACTGAAACTTTGTCAAATTTTCAGGAGAATTAGTTTTAGGTATAATGTATATAAATCTAATATAAATCTTGCAAATAATAAATTTTCAGAAATTTCAGTAATAGCTAACCCATTCTTGTCAATGCAGAAAGTTATATGTTTGATTTTCTCCCTTATGTAATACCAAAACTTTGTAAAATATTCAGAAAAATTTGTTTCAGGTGTACTGTACATGAATATAATATAAAACTTGCAAAAAATAAATTTTTAGAAATTTCAGTAGTAGCCAACTAATACTTGTCAATGCACAAAGTTATATCTTTGATTTTCTCCCTTATTTAATACTGAACCTTTGCCACATTTTCAGGAGAATTAGTTTCAGGTATACTGTATACGAATCTAATATCAAATTTGCAAATAACAAATTTTCAAATATTTCAGTAATAGCTAACCCATACTTGTCAATGCAATAAGTTATATGTTTGATTATCTCCCGTATTTAATACTGAAACTTTGTCAAATTTTCAGGAGAATTAGTTTCAGGTCTATTGTACACGAATCTAGTATCAAATTTGCAAATATTAAATTTTCAGATATTTCAGTAATAGCTAACCCATACTTGTCAATGCAGAAAGTTATATGCTTGATTTTCTCCCTTATGTAATACTGAAACTTTGTCAAATTTTCAGGAGAATTAGTTTTAGGTATAATGTATATAAATCTAATATAAATCTTGCAAATAATAAATTTTCAGAAATTTCAGTAATAGCTAACCCATTCTTGTCAATGCAGAAAGTTATATGTTTGATTTTCTCCCTTATGTAATACCAAAACTTTGTAAAATATTCAGAAAAATTAGTTTCAGGTGTACTGTACATGAATATAATATAAAACTTGCAAATAATAAATTTTTAGAAATTTCAGTAGTAGCCAACTAATACTTGTCAATGCACAAAGTTATATGTTTGATTTTCTCCCTTATTTAATACTGAAACTTTGTCAAATTTTCAGGAGAATTAGTTTCAGGTATAGTGTACACGAATCTAATATGAAATTTGCAAATATTAAATTTTCAGATATTTCAGTAATACCTAACCCATACTTGTCAATGCACAAAGTTATATCTTTGATTTTCTCCCTTATTTAATACTGAACCTTTGTCACATTTTCAGGAGAATTAGTTTCAGGTATACTGTATACGAATCTTATATCAAATTTGAAAATAACAAATTTTCAAATATTTCAGTAATAGCTAACCCATACTTGTCAATGCAGGAAGTTATATGTTTGATTATCTCCCGTATTTAATACTGAAACTTTGTCAAATTTTTAGGAGAATTAGTTTGAGGTGTACTGTACATGAATCTAATATAAAACTTGCAAATAATAAATTTTCAGAAATTTCAGTAATAGCTAACCCATACTTGTCAATGCAGAAAGTTATATGTTCGATTTTCTCCCTTATATAGTACTGAAACTTTGTCAAATTTTTAGGAGAATTAATTTCAGTTGTACTGTACATTGATTTGATTTTATCCCTTAATAAATACTAAAATATTGTCAAATTTTTAGGACAATAAGTTTCAGGTCTA
Source organism: Othius punctulatus (assembly GCA_951805005.1). Taxonomy (NCBI): domain Eukaryota; kingdom Metazoa; phylum Arthropoda; class Insecta; order Coleoptera; family Staphylinidae; genus Othius; species Othius punctulatus. The sequence goes on from OX638147.1 coordinate 26,688,782, forward strand.
TTGTACACGAATCTTAATTAATTCCAAAAACAACCTAAAATGAATGGTAATGTACTTTGTAAATTCATTATTTGTTGAAATATCTTCCAGAATCTTCAAAATGTTTGGTTTCTTGGAAATGTTTTTGTAGGCATGGAAAATATTGCATTATCTATTTTCATTCTCAAATCATTACTGAAAATATCAAATTTTGTCATAAACGTGTTAATATTTTCAAACATGGTTAATACAACTTTACAACAATTCCATTTCTAAATTCTAAAGTCCTAACCAAGTGAATATGGTTAATTCCAAAAATAATCCAAAATGAATGGTAATGTACTTTGTAAATCAATAATTTGTTGAAATATCTTCCAGAATCTTCAAAATGTTTCGTTTCATGGAATTGTTTTTGTAGGCATGGAATATATTGCGTTACCTATATTCATTCTCAAATCATTACTGAATATATCAAGTTTTGCCATAAACGTAATGATATTTTCAAACATGGTTAATACAACTTTACCAGAGCACGTTGGTCACCTGAAATAGTTACGTGGGTTAGTGTGTGACCCACGGGTCATAGGTGGTCACAGGTCATGTAAACTAAAATGCACTCCTGTATGTGTAGTTTAATATTTGTGGACAAAGCAAATATTTTTGCAAATTAGCACCGTAAGCATCAGACATTTTCTAATAACCGTTGCTTCAATTTTGCTTCAGTTAAAATATTAATAGCAAATTTATTTAGAAATATTTCAATGGTTCACTCAAGTACACCATAAGCACCAGGAAGCTGTCGAAATTTTGTAATAACCGTTCAGCTTCCTCCATCTTAATTTTGCTTCTGTTAAAATATTGACAACAAACAAGACTGTAATGCACACAAAAATTTAACTTTATATTTAAATAAGTCTGTCACAGAAATGAATATTCAATATCTTGACTGGCAAAATGCCATTATACATTAACATGAAATTATAGGGATATGGCCAGCGTAACGAATTCTAATAAGATCGTGTTCGTGCTTCTGTACGCAGTAATAGGAACGTGCCCTTGCTTCAAAAGGCATTTAAATACAAGATTTTGTACAAAAGCACGAGCTGGAGTTATGTATTGATACGAACGTCAGTAAGAATTCAAATTTTCCTTACACTTTTCTATAGGGAATTCGCCAAAGTTCGATTACGAATATGACACTCAAAGGAGAATAATACACTTTTTATAGAAGCACGAGAGCTGTTTCCAGTGCTCAGAAAGACCAGGGTACGCGAGCACATGTGTAAGATTTCTGATCGGAAGGTCTCTGATTCAAACCCTGGAAGGAATATTGGCATTAATGGGTCTTTCCCATTGTAAGGTATTGGGCAAGGGTACTCGTCAAAAGCTTACCGAAAAACAGAAGTTACCCTGTATAAATTAAATAATTACTAACTAAAAAAATTAATTACATTATATGAATCACCAAGAGAACATTTAGTGTAAAACAGGAGGACGACATTTTCGAATGGCAACCTTTGCTAAAACTAAGTTTAATAATGAAGTAATAATGATTGGGAATTAAACGACCATCCCAGGAATGAGGCTCACATACTTTTTCAAAATTTCAACAAAAAAAATTAACGAGTTATACAAGAGATATATACAGGGCTGCAATTCCCGCATGACAGCATAGGGCGCAATGAATGACTGCAAGAGAAATAGGTTGAGTGGGTCCGAGTAATAAAGAATTTTACGGATGCTTCATTGGTAGACACATTTTTCCTGTAAAACACTTGAAGTTTGAATAAACTCGCAAGTACAGGTAGAAAATAGAAACATTTGGTTCCGTATTTTACGTTTGTTTAAACAAAAGTAGGTAAATATTTATGCAAAACTGCTACATTGCACATTTGTACGTTTCATCCATCTCGGACAATGGATGCCAATGTGAGTTGTGTCCTATTAGAGAGCGCGATATTTATGGACGCTGGTGGATTTATTGCCGCACTATTCTTGTAACCGCAGGACAATTATAGTTAAATTCTAGTTTATATGCAGAAATACATTGCTCACAACATCAACTATTCCGTCGTTAATTCCACGCAATCTCCTACTCACACGAAGAAATTTTATGTGAATATGCATGAAGAGGCGTTAAATGTGATATTTATGACATCTCATAAATTCTCATGTACCTTGCATCAAAGTTTACTGAGTAATGGAATATTTATTAACTATAAAATTACACTCTAGGAACCAAGTAAAAGGCATCACATTAATATCCATCACATCAAGGTACAATACAAGTATGTGATGGCTTTTGAATTTCATCTTTGTAAGCTCGTGACTTTGACTGCATAACTTGTTTATGCATTGTTAAATTCTCGTGACTTCTTCCCAGGATATTTGCTATCAATTATGAATCCCATAAAACTTAATTCTCACATTAAGATACAATATGTGATGGCTTTTAAATTTGTTTTTGTAAGCTCATCACTTTGAACTTCAAAAATATTCAATAATCTTATTGCGTAAAAACGTTAAGCTCTGACTGTGTCAACAATCTTATATTCTCGAGATATCTTCCCAGGTTTTGAACCCGTGATATCCGCTAACATTTATGAACCCCAGCATACTTAATTTTCTGATTAAGATACATATGTGACATCTTTTGAATTTTATGTTTGTAAGTTCATAACTTTAACTGCATAACTTCAAAAATCTTAAGAACTGAAAACTTTGACTGCGCCAACATTGTTAAATTGTCGTGACTTTTTCGTGATATCTGCTAACAATTATGAATCTCAGTAAACTTAATTCTCGCATGGATTACGGTTTTATTTTATGAAAGCATAGTTCATTTTACCATACTACAATAATTCATAACAGTCTTTAAAATACAAACCTTTAATTCAACTTATTCCACGTTAACTTGTTATTTCATTATTTATTTTACAGGGCTCTAAACAATTCATAAAAAGTCTTTAAAATGCAAGCTTCTAATTTAACTTATTCCACGTTAACTGGAGTTTAATCTCCCATGTTAAAAGAACTGCAAACACGCGAAAAACTCACATAAATTTTAATTTTGCGTGCATATTTACCTAACGTCCGCTTTGATTGCAGCAAGCGCAAAAACACGTACAAAAAACTATGCAAATATGCATTTAAAATCCATTGGTTTATAGTTTAGTTCCCCGTAAAAAGTTTTATTTATCATGTCAATCACCATACAGGGATATAAATTTTCTACATCATGTACACACAACCGAAAATTAATGGATTCATTTGTTTTATGCAGCGAACTAAATTTTTACCATATACCTGTATAAGGTATCCAGAGTAGATAAAGAGCAATATTTTTGTTGAAATTTATTGTATGCTCCTTAGTTAGTGATTAAGTTACTATCATATTATCATTATCTACATATTGGTTGTGATCATATTATAATAATCTACATATTGGTTGTGATGTTCCTTCAAATTTGTACTGTATACGACTGTATTTTTTTATACCTTTCGATCCTGTTATTTTTATCTTCTAAATCAAGGGTCTCCAAACTTATTGGCACATAGGAATTTTGTAAATTCAATTCTACTTTTACCTACATCTATACGTCATAATAATATATCTATACTTAGAATTCAAGCATTATTAGAGTTAATAAAATTTATCAAATTATGCAATAAGAAAGAAACTTACGATAAGTCAAAGTTAAATTAAAAAAATTGTTAAATTTTCACGAATTTATACATATAGTCGTGAAATATTTATAGAAAAATTTATAGAAGAAACTTTAACCAAATATTTTATTAAACTTTGATTTATCATGTTCCACCAACTGTATCATAAGTCACACTTAATAAAATATTGATAAAAATATTGCTCATTTTTTAAATTTATTAATTTTCTAACACATCTAAAACACTTAATGAAATGGTGATTAACAAATAATAAATGCACAAAATCAACCTAACCTAACCTTACCAGTATACATTCAATTTAATTTACGGGTAGTCACACTTATTAAATATTTGATGAAAAAATTGCACAATATTTTTCACGTTAATCAATTTTATATCTAAAACAATTCATGAAATAATGATTAAAATATCATAAAGATTTCAGAAAATACCAAAAGGTTGTATTAAAATTTTATGAAAATATCTAGAAGTGTAATCAAAAGGAGCTAGTTCATAATGTCAATCGAAATATCAACAGTATTAAAATGTGAAATTTAATATTTGCAAATTTGATATTAGATTCGTGTACATAACACCTAAAACTAATTCCCCTAAAAATTTGACAAAGTTTCAGAATTAAAAAAGGGCATTGACAAGTGTAGGTTAGCTATTACTGAAATTTCAGAAAATTTATTATTTGCAAGTTTTATATTAGATTTATCTACAGTACACCTTAAACTTATTGTCTTGAAAATTTGACAACGTTTTAGGATTTATTAAGGGAGAAAATCAAATCTATAACTTTCTGCATTGATAAGTATGGGTTAGCTATTACCGAAATATCTGAAAATTTGTTATTTGTAAATTTGATATTAGATTCGTATACAGTACACGTGAAAATAATTCTCTTGAAAATTTGACAAAGTTTCAGTATTAAATACGGGAGAAAATCAAACATATAACTCTCTGTATTGACAGGTATGGGTTAGCTATTACTGAAATTTCTGAAAATTTATTATTTGCAAGTTTTATATTAGATTTATGTACAGTACGACTTAAAGTAATTCTCCTAAAAATTTGACAATATTTCAGTATTATATAAGGGAGAAAATCAAACATATAACTTTCTGCATTGACAAGTATGGGTTAGCTATTACTGAAATTTCTGAAAATTTATTATTTGCAAGATTTATATTAGATTTACATACACTATACCTAACACTAATTCTCCTGAAAATTTGACAAAGTTTCAGTATTACATAAGGGATAAAATCAAATCTATAACTTTCTGCATTAATAAGTATGGGTTAGCTATTACCGAAATATCTGAAAATTTGTTATTTGCAAATTTGATATTAGGATCGTATATAGTACACCAAAAACTAATTCTCCTGAAAATTTAACAAAGTTTCAGTATTAGAGAAGGGAGAAAATCAAACATATAACTTTCTGCTTTGACAAGTATAGTTTAGTTAGTCATTACTGAAATTTCTGATTTTTTTTTTATTTGCAAGTTTAATATTTGATTCATGTACAGTACACCTGAAACTAATGCTTCTGAAAGTTTGACAAAACTTCAGTAATACATAAGGGAGAAAATAAAACATATTTCTGTATTCTGTATTCTGTATTGACTGAATTAATTATGATTAGTTTACAATAGACCTGAAACTAATTCTGCTGAAAATTTGACAATGTTTCAGTATTAATTAAGAGAGAAAATCAAACATATAACCTTCTGCATTGACAAGTATGGGTTAGCTATTACTGAAATTTCTGAAAATTTATTATTTGCAAATTTGATATTTGATTCGTGTACAGTATACCTGAAACTGATACTTTTTTCCAAATTTGTACTACTCCACTGTAATTTTTTTCCTGATACCATTCGACCCTGATCTTGTCAATTATTGTAGTCATGTTGAGGCATTAAATCTATTTTGCACTACTTAACAATTTATATCATATTACATCACAGATGTACAGGCACGGACTCTGGGAATGACGCCCTTCGTAAGACCGAGCAGTTTGCTACCGTTGTTTGGTCCCGCACGGCAGGGACACGGTAGACAAGGATAGCAGACTGCTCGGTCTTACGGAGCGCGTCATTCCCAGAGTGCGTGGCTATATATCTGTGATGTAATATGATATAACTTTTTAAGCAATATGCTATATAGATTTAATGCCTCGGCAAGACTGCAATGATTGAGATAAGTCCGTGGTTGTACATACATTGATTTACATTAGAGATGTAAAATTAGCTCTAGGGGCTGTGGGGCGGAGGGGCAAAAGAGGATATTGTGAGGGGCTGAGGGACGTGTATGTTGGACTGCCTAACATCTGCACGGAACCCTCGGCCCCTCACGATGTCCTCTTGCGCCCCTCCTCCCCTCCGCCTCTACTCCACCCCACCAAACTCCCTCACTCCGCCTTCCCCCTCCGCCCCTCAACGCCACAGCCCCTCTCAATATCCACATTTAAACAGCTTTAAATAGCAAGATGGTGTTGATGATGCAAAATGAGCTGCTTAAAAGAGGATATCGTGAGGGGCTGTGGGGCGGTGAGGCGGAGGGGCGGAGGGGCGGCGGAGCGGAGGGGTAGAGGGGCACAAGAGGATGTCGCGAGGGGCTGAGGGATCCACAGTTAAACAACTTTAAATAGCAAGGTGGTGTTGATGATGCAAAATGAGGATATCGTGGATAAAAGAGGATATCGTGGAGGGCTGTGAGGTGGAGGGGCACAAGAGGGTTGTGAGGGGCTGAGGGTCCAGCGCAGATGTTAGGCAGCCCGGCATACACGCCTCTCAGCTCCTGACGATATCCTCTTTTGCCCCTCCACCCCATAACGTGGGGCGGAGGGGCAAAAGAAGATATCGTGAGGGACTGAGGGGCGTGTATGTTGGGCTGCCTAGCATCTGCGCGGGACCGATTTTTCGTTACTTACTTTCGGTCGAGCGAGCCGTTGCGTGTATGATTGAGAAGATTCAGTCCGTGGTTGTACATACATAGATTTACATTGCAGATATAAAATTAGCGCGAGGAGCTGAGGGGCGGACGGGCAAAAGAAGATATCGTGAGGGACTGAGGGGCGTGTATGTTGGGCTGCCTAGCATCTGCGCGGGACCCTCAGCCCCTCACAACATCCTCTTGTGCCCCTCCGCCCCTCCGCCCCTCCGCCCCTCAGCTCCTCGCGCTAATTTTATATCTGCAATGTAAATCTATGTATGTACAACCACGGACTGAATCTTCTCAATCATACACGCAACGGCTCGCTCGACCGAAAGTAAGTAACGAAAAATCGGTCCATGTATTTCTTATGGGGAAAATGACCCCGAACTCTTGTTGCCTCACTACTTCGTAACTAATTAATTACTCGTTTTATGACATACTACCGCAATATTAAATGACTTTGACCCTGTATTTTGAATCCAGTGTCCAATTACTTTTATATACAAACACAGAATGAAGTGTTTACTCTGTTTTAACCACACAGTAACGGTCGCAGTATCCTGATGTAGAAATATTTTACGAATATTTATTTAATTAAATTAAAATTTATTATTTATTTATATAATTAAATTTATGAAGAAGTATTAATTTAATTTTTATTTACGTGTAATAAACCCCAGTTGTAATTGTAATTGATTTTGCATAGATTTTATGTATAGGTGAATTGCGATACATGCATGAAAGCATAAATCTGAGTTTATAAACTGAATATTTGTCGGTCGTTTGTGAATGAATAAAATTAAGAAAAATGTGTTGCTTGTTGAGTTTTTGTTTTGTAATCTTAAGGTATTTACTTAAGGTATCTTAAGGTATAAGGTATTTGGTGTAGATTGCACGTGGCGCAAGTAATTTGGTAATGTATAAAGTGAAGCTTGGAGTGATAGAGGCGATCGAATGGGGTGGAAAAAATTGGTGATTAGATAAATTGTGTAACTTGAGATAGTCGGTCGTGAACGGGCGGTTGATGGGATGCGTTGCTGCGTTCATTGCCGGCAATGATTGACTCCTTAAGCCGAATCGGAGTGGCTGCTATCTGCACGCCACCGCAAAGATCTTGGTGCCGATGGCGGCGCTTTCTGTGTGCTCCGTGGAATGTAAAGCGGTGATAATTAATGTAGGTGTTTAAGATGACACCAAAGCGAGCGGGACCTTTGAAACGAGCCGTGCAGCGGGCTGGGTGGGCTAATATGCCTGTGCGAAATCTGTTGCTGCCCACGGGAGCAAGTAATGAGAACGACTCAGGCATAATTCGCCCTATCTTCGGCTGATTTAGGTGTGTTGTGTTGCAGGTGACTTGGCTGCACCACAAGGAGGACTCCATTCATCTGTTAACCGTGGGAAGGGGCGAATACAGCAGCGACGAACGAATTACTCTCAGTTTCCGGTACCCGAATAACTTCAGGCTGGAGATTGTGTACGTCACGCGGAGGGACGAGGGTCTCTACGAGTGCCAAGTAGCGACCCACCCGCCCAAGGTTAAGAGGATATTCCTCAAAGTCACAGGTTAGTAACCCTCTAATCAGAGCGCGCTTAAACGGATCAGTCCCATTTTTCGCCATGGGCGACCATTTTATTCGCAAATCCCGGGCTCCTTTTAGCCGCTCGGTCCCTCTGACCTAGAAAGCCGCAAAGTGCCATGCATATTCATGGGGATTCCTTAATGTCTTTCTTGTGTAGGCCAGTTCTCTTAATATTTATTTCATTGCAACAACACTTTCCTCCCCTCGTCACCCACAGCACGTCAACTCATTTAAATGCGGCAATTCATTAAGACCGGCCGCAGTTTTATTCGAACGGATGGAACTTGCACGATCCATCACCTCATTCTTACACTTACACGAACAAGTACGTCAAGATCGACGTGTCACATTGAATTTCCCTAGCGCGATTGAATCATTCCGCGTTGGATTTGCATTTCCATCGCTGACCTGCTCGGTCCACTAGTTTCCCGGATCGGCCGGTGACGTAATGGAGACAGATATGTTTATACCCTTCCACACACGCCCGTCGGAATGTTGAAGACATTCCCCACGCCTCTTTATTGCCACCATTAGAAACAATCAATTCGAAAGCCCGCGGCGTTTGGAAATTGAAACATCCATCATGCACGTAAAAAGCTATTTATTTAGTCATGTGGCAGTAAAAGACCGGGGGATGAGGATTTTACACATCCCTGCCAATTCGAGCCATCAAATTGATTAGTTTCATTGGCAGGTCGCGCAATAAAACTAAATAAATTCTCCAGTAAACCTCTTGAGGGGAGGCTAGCCAATCGGTACGTCAGAAGATCGTCGCCGATCTCTATTCGCATTCAACACTCGGCGACTATTACTAGATAATGGTCGTTTTCATCTCGTGCAGGAACTATCCACGTTCCGTTCCACTCGCGCCATCCGGTTTACCTTACTCCAGCGGCGTAAACCCGACGGAAATCCACATTACTCCTAAGACACCGAATATGATCTTTCACCGCACAACGCGGTCCCCTTTCAGCTATTATCACTCAATTCCACAACGTTTCAAGCAGACGATATGTCGATCACAAACAAACCAATAATAACCGCACCCCAATCGATTCCCCACCCCTAACACGCACCTCGACGCGATATTTAATTAAAATAATAAGACATAGTGTACGCATAGAACGCCTATGAATGCGGAATCACACACGCTGAATGTGTAGTTCAGAACAGCCTAGCAGGGGTGTGAGTAAGGGTGCGAATGGAAAGGGGTGTCGGCGGCGAACGGGGTCGTCGGGGGCGGCAGCGCGCCCTTCTAATCCCTATATGATACATGTTATTTTAGAAAGCACTTGCATTTATACAGGGCCCTTCTCTCCAAAATGTTTCTCGCCGAATATTTACTTTAATGTGCTTACCCCGCAGTATTTAACGGGCTATAACTCATTTGGGGCATTAAATGAATAAACAGCGGAGTATAAGAAGTCAAAGGAATGCGTAATATTAAACAAAGATCCCTCTTCCATGCCCACGCCTCCTTGCGGCTACGTTCGCGCTCATAACGCGAGCAACAGTTTAAGGTGAGATATACTGGCAATACCATCCCCACCTGCAAGCGCAAACTCAAAAGGGGTGTATATAAATGACCACTAAGCTTCTATTCATTATCATATTTTAATTCAACTACACAATAACTTTATTATAACAGACTTAACTTTTAGTAGCCAGTGAATTACCGAGCAAAACTCGGCGAACCAACCCAAACTAAGTTGATTCTGTGAGAGGAAAAGTCTCTATTGCATACTTGATTTTTGTTTCATCCGTGTATACATACTAACAATTACCACTAACAATTGTTATACTTGACCCAAAGATCTAAGAATATTATGACTTTGACTTCTTAATAGTTATATTCGGGGTTTAATTTAGGGTCACCATAAAGCAAACGGATGGTCAAGACGGAAGAATCGCACGCCGTCGTCAATACCAGAAAGACAGCCGGGCAACCCCAGATAACTGAATAATATTAGCAGGACAGGTAATATAAGCGCTGATTTTATGTTAACACCAAATAAAACCCCCATAAAATACTTAAAAGTCAAAGTCGTAATATTCTTACATTTTTGGGTCGACTATACCGGCCAATATATCGACTATTACTATGGCGTATTAATAAACGGCAACTAAAATAAATTAGGAAATCAATAAATATAAAAATAATCCTATCTGTAATTCCGGGTGCCGCGATCTGCGATGATGCGGCACACAGTGATCCAGCCCTAGGTCATAATTCCGCAACTGACCTCTTCATTATCAAATTAATATATTTGTACTTCATGTAGGAATCCACCCCGTACTCAAAACCACAAGTAAGGGCTACTTAACATTCGTAACTAGTCATTTGCAACAGTTTAAGGTGAGATATACTGGCAATACCAACCATCCCCACCTGCAAACCGACCTCTTCATTATCAAATTATTATATTTGTACTTCATTTGGGATTCCACCCTGCACTTAAAACCACAAATAAGGGCTACTTAACATTCGTAACCAGTCATTTGCAACAGTTTTAGGTGAGATATACTGGCAATACCAACCATCCCCACCTGCAAGCCGACCTCTTCATTATCAAATTTTTATATTTGTACTTCATTTAGGAATCCACCCCGCACTTAAAACTACAAATAAGGGCTACTTAACATTCGCAACTAGTTATAGGCGGTTGTTCTAAGTGACCGCATCAACAATAAGTATCGTCCTCTAAACCGCTTTTACTGAGAATTTTGGTGCTTAATGTTATTCTCGTACTATGTAATTTGAAGGGCAAGCTATGTATTTTGGTATATAATTTCAATTATTATGTTGCGTATTTTTCTAAAAAGGCTCATACTATGACAGGCCTGTTTTATGTTTTTTTTATTTTTTGACCTACCGTTTGAGTGCCGAATTTTGCCGCATCAGTAGATATACCACAGTCATGTCAAATGTGTTGTCACTTTTGCAGTAAAATTATGCCCAGCCTTCTGTTTTATGAATTTCCTGGCGGTCAGTTCTCGCGCGTATAAGCAAGAAAACACGCTTTAAACAATAATGTGCTTTAAGGCGAGTAGTGGTAAAGCCGCAAATTGATCCCTATTACATTTTAATGGAAAATAGGCGCAATGGAATGGGGATGAAATCACTCACAGGCCGGCTGGGCCGCATGCGACCTAATACCGCCTTTACTGATTTTTACCGCCGATTTTCACGAAAGTAACGTCTTTTTTGACTAAGTGGCTAGGCCATTTTGAGTAGGCCATTTTGTTTTCGAGAATTTCAACCACGAATTCGAATTCCTTGACCTCGAAAACCGATGACAATTGATATTCACGAAAGTGACGTCTTTTTTGACAAAGTAACTAGGCCATTTTAAGTAGGCCATTTCGTTTTCGAGAATTTCTACCGCGAATTCTAATTCCTTGAAACCAGAAAACCCATGACTACTGATTTTCACGAAAGTGACGTCAAGTCAATCAGCTATTTTCAGTAGGCCATTTTGTTTTCGAGAATTTCAACCCCAAATTCGAATTCCTTGACTTCTAAAACCCATGACTATTGATTATCGCGAAAGTGGCGTCTTTTTTGACAAAGTGGCTGGGCCATTTTGAGTAGGCCATTTTGTTTCCGAGAATTTTAACCACGAATTCGAATTCCTTGACCTCGAAAACCGATGACTATTGATATTCGCGAAAGTGACGTCTTCTTGAGAAAGTGACTAGGCAAATTTGAGTAGGCCATTTTGTTTTCGTGAATTTCGACCACGAATTCAAATTCCTTCACCACGAAAACCCACGACTACCGATTTTCAAGAAAGTGACGTCAAGTCGATCGGCTATTTTGAGTAGGCCATTTTGTTTTCGAGAATTTTACCACGAATTCTAATTCCTTGAGATCCCGAAAACCCATGACTTCTGATTTTCACAAAAGTGACGTCATTTTTGACAAAGTCGGTCGGCTATTTTGAGTAGGCCACTTTGCTTTCGAGAGTTTCTACCACGAATTCGTTGAGACGCCGAAAATTGATGACTACTGATTTTCACGAAAGTGACGTCATTCTTGACAAAGTCGGTTGGCTGTTTTGAGTAGGCCATTTTGTTTCCAAAAACCCATGACTACCGATTTTTGCGAAAGTGACTTCATTCTTGACAAAGTGGGTCAGCTATTTGGAGTACGCCATTTTGTTTTCGAGAATTTCTACCACGAATTCTAATTCCTTGAGACCCCGAAAACCCATGACTTCTGATTTTCACAAAAGTGATGTCATTCTTGGCAAAGTCAGTCGGCTATTATGAGTAGGCTATTTGGTTTTCGAGAATTTCAACCACGAATTCGAATTCCTTGATCTCGAAAACCGATGACTATTGATATTCGCGAGAGTGACGTCTTTTTTGACAACGTGACTAGGCCATTTTGAGTAGGCCATTTCGTTTTCGAGAATGTCTACCACAAATTCTAATTCCTTGAAGCCCGGAAACCCATGACTACTGATTTTCATGAAAGTGACGTCAAGTCGATCGGCTATTTTGAGTAGGCCATTTTGTTTTCGAGAATTTCAACCACGAAGTCGAATTCCTCGACCTTGAAAACTCATGACTATTTATTGTCGCGAAAGTGACGTTTTTTTTTATAAAGTGACTAGGCCATTTTGTTTTAGAGAATTTCTACCACGAATTATAATTCCTCAAGATCCCGAAAACCCATGACTACTGATTTTCACGAAAGTGTCATTTCTGACGTCGGTAGGCCATTTTGAGTAGGCCATTATGTTTTTGAGAATTTCGACCTCGAATTCGAATTCCTTGACCCCAAAAGTATATAAATACTGAATTCAAAAGGTGAGGTCGGCACTATTAGGTAATATAACATTTTGTTTTGAAGATTTTCGACCACGATTTCGAACTCCTTGACCTCGAAAACCCATGACTATAGATTTTTACGAAAGTGACGTCTTTTTTGACAAAGTGGCTAGGCCATTTTGAGTAGGTTTGTTTTCGAGATTTTCTACCACGAATTCTAATTCCTTGACCCCAAAAATATACAAATACTGAATTCAACAGGTGAGGTCAGCACTATTAGGTAATATAACATTTTGTTTTGAAGATTTTCGACCACGATTTCGAACTCCTTGACCTCGAAAACCCATGACTATAGATTTTTACGAAAGTGACGTCTTTTTTGACAAAGTGGCTAGGCCATTTTGAGTAGGTTTGTTTTCGAGATTTTCTACCACGAATTCTAATTCCTCGAGACCCCGAAAACCCAAGACTACTGATTTTCACGAAAGTGTCATTTTTGACAAAGTCGGTAGGCCATTTTGAGTAGGCCATTATATTTTCGAGAATTTCGACCTCGAATTAGAATTCCTTGACCCCAAAAATATATAAATACTGAATTCAACAGGTGAGGTCAGCACTATTAGGTGATATAACATTTTGTTTTCAAGATTTTCTACCACGATTTCGAATTCCTTGACCCTGAAAGCCCATGACTACCGATTTTCGCAAAAGTAACGTCATTTTTGACAAAGTCGGTCGGCCATTTTGAGTGGGGCATTTTGTTTTCGAGAATTTCGACCATGAATTCGAATTCCTCGAGACCCCGAAAACCCATGACTACTGATTTTCACAAATGTGACGTCATTTTTGACAAAGTTGCTAGACCATTTTGAGTCGGGCATTTTGTTTTCGAGAATTTCGACCTCGAATTTGAATTCCTTGACCCCGAAAATATATGAATACTGAATTCAACAGGTGATGTCAGCACTATCAGGTAATATAAAGTCTACTTTATATTACCCAATAGTGCTGACCTCACCTGTCGAATTCAGTAACAAGTTAGATCAAGAGGTGAGATCAGCACTATCAGGTAATGTAAAGTTTACTTTATATTAACCGATAGTGCTCACCTCACCTGTTGAATTCACTTATAATCAGAATGGACCTAAATACTTTTCAATATAAATACTTATTTTCAAGAATATTCGCTCAAATTTCAAAATTTTGCCCGCTTTTTAGGTGCTTGGGACCACGTGCAGCGTGGGAAATGCTTGACGTCTATCTCGTGGCACTTTGGGATTACATCTACAAAATTTCTCGGCCCTGCGTCAAGTGGGGTGGTCTAAAGTTGTAGATACGTAGCTACGGGTCGTACGCCCGTAACGACTTCCCTACAGGACGATAACGGCCGCTTAGTGTAAATGATTCGGGGTCGTAAGTTATAACCAGCTGTCACTGAGCCGCACGCTCTTCAGCAATATTACGCCGTGATGACTGTCGTTTAATCCAGAACACTATTCGGATCTTTATCCTTGACAAAAGTCACGACCTGAGCGCGTTTGACCTCGTACACGAATGCCATTTTAGCAGGCCCCGCGACCCGCTAATTCGTAATTGGGGAAGGGGGATAACGGAGTAATTCACCGTTAGGGTGAACCTAGGCCGCCGCACGAACATGTATTTACGCCAAAAGATAACGTTACAAGCGGCACCGTTAGGGTGAACCTAGGCCGCCGCACAAACATGTATGTACGCCAAAAGATAACGTTACAAGCGGCACCGTTAGGGTGAACCCAGGCCGCCGCATAAACATGTATGTACGCCAATAGATACCGTTACAAGCGGCACCGTTAGGGTGAACCTAGGCGGCAGCACGAACATGTCTGTACGCCAAAAAATAACGTTACAAGCGGCTATGTGGAGGCCACTTAACGTAATTCTAATATAATAAGCATGGCATTTATGCCGCTATCTAGGGTTTACAGAATAGATGTAATCCGTAATGAGTCATCTGAGAGAATCAGAGAGACTGTTGGTAAATTTACTTTGTACCAAAAACTCCAGGCTAACGAAATAATATGCGATAGAATTAAACTATGAATCGCTCGATGCTCAAATAGATGCGCTCAAATGACCTCAAGCACCATAATATTTCCCCGTTTTTGCAACACTTTCCTCAGAGGAATCACTCTTTTGAGGAACAGGGCGTACTTGTTAGCGCATGCCAACAACTGCATCAGTTTCATTAATTAGTTAATTAATTACTGGATCTTGATTGCTAATGAAAATGTCCTAAATGATGAAAATCTATTGTGTTTGAGTCTGGTACAAGTACTGGAGATTATTTTATTTTTCTATTTTATTTACAACTTGTACTTATTCATTGTACTTTAATATTTCTTTTTAGTTTCAATATAAAATATATGACTAGTCGGTTTTGATTAAATGCAAAAACCTTCCCGTCCGGAACAAACCTAAGCCCACTAGAGAATATCAAAATAAGTTTCATGATACCTGGTCCTACGAAACTTTGTACTTTCTAATCTTGTATAGTTTTCGATAGATATAGTAAATTCCCCGTATACTCGAGTAAAGCGTTGCAGGCAGAATCCGTTTTATAGAAAATTATATTATAAGATGCCATCCGGAGCATCCGGCCAGTTCTTTGAAGTCGCCTGCGGTCACATCCAGTAAAATTCAAAATAAATTGATGCACTTTTCATGTGAACTTCGAACTTCATAAATATGCCCAAACAATTACCTTAATGACTTCTCTTGCATATGCAATGAAATAATTCTCAGCCAATACGCTTCGATATCAATAGAATATTTCATCTACAGTTAATTACTTAGGATTTGTAAGGTGTATTAACACACAGCTTTGACTCCGATTTCTTCGTACGTAAACTATTGAATAGTATGTGTAACAAAAATCAATATCAATAGAATATTTGATTTGCAGTTAATTACTTAAGGTTGTAAGGTGTATTAGCAAACAGCGTTGCCTCTGATTTCCTGGTACGTAAACTATTGAATAGCATGCAAGGGTCTGGTAAAGTTAGTAATGCACAGTTATCCCATTTAGCAAGTACGAGTTCCTTTTAATGGAACATCCTGTTCATTTTCATTTCGTACTTATATACGTGTACTTACTATGGATGGCAACGCTAATCTACATTTAATATACGCATTTACAGTAATGAACTTGCAGCTATTTTTAAAAATAGTCGTGTACATGTAATTGTACTAAAGCAGCATATCAATTGGGTTGATAAGGACTAAAAAGCTGCGCTTCTAGTGTATTGTATTATTTTGGCGATGGCCCATTTAAGTCTTATCGGTTTAACGTAGCGATACAATGGTCTGCTCTAATGCAAACCAGAACTCAATATGATATT
Source organism: Othius punctulatus (assembly GCA_951805005.1). NCBI lineage: Eukaryota > Metazoa > Arthropoda > Insecta > Coleoptera > Staphylinidae > Othius > Othius punctulatus. The sequence continues at coordinate 26,705,108 of OX638147.1, forward strand.
AAATTCTATTGATTCTACGATAAAATAACTTATTTTTTTATGAAATCAACCTGTATAATGAATCCTACTGGGATGGTTGTTGTATATACAGGGTGTGCCACGTAAATGTGCTTATTCGATTCATTTCAAGCTTTTACAATCATTACCTAATTTGAACCTTTTATATTTTTACGCACAACTCTGTGTAAACGAGTTGTTTACAGCGTGACAGCCATAGCGGAAACTACAACTTTACGAGAAACGGCGTAAAGTATTTACGAGGCCGCGTTTTTCCTTTCTAAACTATTCTAAAATATTATTTAACTAGAAAATTATTTCTTTCGGCCCTGGACACGAATGGACAGAACAAATGCAAGTGCATATCTGGCATCCTAGCTTATTGAGGTACATTACTGACCTGAGTAACGAGGTTGCTAATTCCAAACCATTTCATTTCGAGGGGATCAAAAGAATAAATGTATTGTTTGTGCCTTTATGGCTCAAAACCTCTCTCGCAAGTTTAGGGTGCATTCTCATTAGTGCGTCCCACCGGTGGGCAGGATTTCGGTTTTATGGGAAAAGTGACAAAGTATTTTATGGGCTTTATAAACATAGTTCAAAGTTATGTGTTTTACAATGTATTACGAAGTTAAAGCCTCTGGTGTTAATAAGCAAAGCGACATACAGTTGTCCCTCGTCAGGTTGATTTGATTAATTTTACAAAGGAAACTAGAGATTCCGTTCATTTAATGCGCACTGAACACACAGCCAATTATTTAAACAAATTCATTTGTGGTTTTAACGTGCAAATGAACGGATAAATATCATTAGTTTTAGGTACACAATTTGATATTTATTCGTTAAAAATAAATGTTTACTACATTCGTTGTGTGCACGTGCGTCGCATAAATTTAATTAACTGTCAACGACGTATTTTTGCTCGTCATAATAATACGTCCACTTCATGTTTGAAAATGCTTATAAACTGCTCGTGTATAACATTCCTTAACGCATCCAAGTAAAATATGTTTATTTTATATTTCCATAAGGCAATATTTATTAAAGCTATAGAGCTTCCCGGTATATTCCTGGATTCCTTTATAAAAATACGAATTGCTTTGGTAAATAGTAATAATAATAATTCGCATACTAAAAACTAACCTGATTTTGCTCTCAAAGAACCAACATAGTCTGGCGTTCAGTTTGCATTTGATGAATCATGTATTTCATAATTTTTTGAAGCGTGAGAGAAGCGTATTAGTCCGACTGATGAGATCCATTAAGTCGAAACCTGATTGTGCTGTACTTAGAAAAGTTATAACGTCACTAATTTTTAACTTGTGATGTCATTAGCATCTTTTTAAACAGTTTTTTTTTAAACTTATGTTTTATTTAATGAAAAATTAAATTAATTAATTAACCAAATTAATTTTGATTTTATTTTAGCGAAATTACTGACATTTTTCTTACAGTTCTTGAAAAATTTCAGAATTTCAGAATTTTGTAAATTATTCTGGCAATTTTGAGTTATTTTGACTATTATTATTGATTATTTTCAGATATTATAGCTAAATATGAAGTTTAAGTGTACAATCGCCAAAATACAGTATTAGTAACTATTTTGTTTCACAAAATATGTTAAAGATTAGAATTATCAGATTACAGATCATCTGTTTATGTGTGCAATATAACAAATAACAAAAAATCAAATGTTTGCAAGACAAATTTCATTTTTTTAAATTCTAGTTAATTTACTGGCAATTTTTAACACATTAAGAATAATTCCTGGAAATTTTAAAACACTTTTGCAAAATACTACTGATTTTAAGACATTTTGGTAGCCTGAATTTCAATTTTAAAACATTTTTTTTTAAATTGTTAGCTTGAAATTATTAGAAATCATCATTTTAAAATATTTCAATAAGAAATATTATGTAAATTGTAGATCTCTGGTTAGACCTTCTTTTGGTAAGTTTTTGTGTAGTAAATAAAACATTAAATATTTGCTAAATAAATTAGATTTTTTTCTATTTTAATGAAATTACTGACATTTGTCTTTGATATTTCGATATTTCGATATTTCTACAGATTTCTCAATAATTATCGAGATTTCTATAGATTTTTCCATAATTCCCAAGATTTCTTAATAATTTTCGGGATTTGTACAGATTAAAGAATATACAGAATATACAGAAGAATTCTATTTCTCATTCATTCTCAAGATTTCGAGAGATTTTTCAATAATTTCCACGATTTCTCATTTCTACAGATTTACGAATAATTATCATGATTTCAGGAGATAATTTTAAATCAGAAAATCCAAATTCGTTTACACGATTGGCCCGATTATTAGATTTTTATTACATTCTACAAAGTTTTCAGTGATTCTTAATATGTCTAAACATTTCTAAATTTTACTAGTAATTTACTTCTATTTCTCATTAGTTCTCAAGATTCCGAGAGATTTTCCTATAATTTCCAGGATTTCTTAATATTTTTGGAGATTTCTACAGATTTACCAATAATTATCACGATTTCTGGAGATAATTTCAAATCAGAAAATCCAAATTCGTTTACACGATTTTCCCGAATATTAGATTTTTATTTCATTCTACAAAGTTTTCAGTGATTCTTAATATATCTAAACATTTCTAAATTTTACTAGTAATTTACTTCTATTTCTTATTAGTTCTCAAGATTCCGAGAGATTTTCCTGTCATTTCCACGATTTCTCAATATTTTTGGAGATTTCTACAAATTTACCAATAATTATCATGATTTCTGGAGATAATTTCAAATCAAAAAATCCAAATTCGTATACACAATTGTCCCGATTATTAGATTTTTATTACATTCTACAAATTTTTCAATGATTCTTAATATATCTAAACATTTCCTAAATTTGACTAGTATTTTACTTCTATTTCTCATTACTTCTCAGATTCCGAGAGATTTTTCTATAATTTCCACGATTTCTAAATATTTTTGGAGATTTCTACAGATCAAAAAATAATTTTCATGATTTCTGGAGATAATTTCGAGATAAAGAAATGCAAATTGATATTTTCAATAACTCTAAATATTTCCTAATAATTTTCGAGATTTACACAGATTTCCTAATAAATATCAATAATTCCAGAGCTTTTTAATAACACCCTAGATTTCCAAATGCTTTTTGAGATTTCTGCACATATCTCAATAATTCTTGTGATTTTGAGACATAATTTCGAGATTGTAAAAATCAAAAATGATTGACACGATTATTACTTATATATTTTTTCCAAATTTGTCGATAATTTAAGAAATTTCAAAATATTTCTAAATATTGTCACATTTCGAGAGATTTCGTAATAATCTTGGAGATTTATATAGATTAAAGAATATACAGAATATGTAGAAGAAAGTATTGTAATTGTATGAATTGTGCAAGTCAGGCAACGATACGCATAAATAAACATTTCTATTCTATTTCTCATTCATTCTCAAGATTTCGAGAGATTTTTCAATCATTGATCCCTGATTTCTCAATTATATTTCAGGTCTTTACAGATTTCGCAATAATTATCAAATTTCTTGAGATTATTTAATAAATCTAAAGATTTTACAATAAAAAAATTCTGTTAAAACTCCAATTTTTAAAAGATATCATAAGAATTTTTACAAATAAATAAAAGTGAGTAAAGAGGATTAAGAACACTACTATGTTCTCTATGTTTTATAATCTAAAATAAAATATATACTATTTCAATGCTTTTTTTTACTTGTCCTGTGACTCGAATATTATCTAACCCACGAGTGAGTATATACATTTATATTTTTTATTTTGACCAGTAATGATCAGTGCACGATGTGTTGCCGACATGAACGACCTATATTTATACAACGGGTTGCCTATCGGACCTCTTTTAAACAGGCTGATATAAAGAGGCTGATATCTACAGGCTGATATAAACAGTCTGATATAAACAGACTGATATAATCTAGCTGTTATAAACAGGCTGATATAAACAGGATGATATAAACAGGCTGATATGAAGAGGCTGATATAAAGAGGCTGATATCTACAGGCTGATATAAACAAGCTGATATAAACAGACTGATATAAACTAGCGGTTATAAACAGTCTGATATAAACAGGCTGATATAAACCGGCTCATATAAACAGGCTGATATATATAAACAGTCTATTATATCAGCATCTTTATATCAGCCTGTTTGTATCAGCCTGCTTATATCAGCCGGTTTATATCAGCTAGTTTATATCAGTCTGTTTATATCAGCCTCTTTATATCAGCATCTTTATATCAATCTGTTTAAAAGAGGTCTGCTAGGCAACCCATTGTACAAATATAGGTAGTTCATATCGGCAACACATCATGCACAGATCATTCAAGGTCGTCCCAAGTGGCCCCATACCTACTTTGACCCACTATCGATGCTTTAGTAAATAGTATCACAAGGATGGTTGATTGGGGCTAATGATTTAAATTAATACCAAAAACTTAATTTATTTTAATCATTATAAAATATAAAATATATTCTCAAATGAAAATGGCCGCTGTCGGCGTCGCCCTGGATCAGTTCTCGTTACTTCTGTAACAAGAGAAAACGTATCTGAGCATTGAATAATAACACTCTGTGAGCCTCTCAATATGGTATTATCTTGTATATCAGGATACAGTAATTGTTGATCAACGTAAGCTTATCGGTAAACGGAATATAGTTCAGGGTGCTTCCTGTCTAAGACAAAGGGGCCCAGTCGAACAATCCCTACTCAGTCCACAATGTTCACACATATGTACCTGGGAGTTACCTCCCCCACATGCCAAAGTGTTCCAGACAATACCTATCCATACCCGGTAATACCATAACAACAAAGAGTAGCAACTCACCAATTAACAGCTCACAAGGTACACATTTCACCACCACCACAGCCAGAGGGCTTATGACGCGAGCAATGCGCGTCCCTTCGACTTGCACCCCATATGCAACCCTTGTAGCGGTGATGTAACAAATTAAATATATATTATATCTCTACTAAAGAATTAAAAAAATATATTTATGTGTCGAATCATTTAACCCTTGAATTGAATGTAACAATAGTAAAAGTAATATTTCGCTTACTAAAGATTAACCGTACGTTGCTCTCAAAGAATCATGGGGTGAGTTTTAATAGATAACTTGGGTGCGTTTAGTTTGCATTTATGAATCCTGTATTTAATACATTTTTGAAGCGTGAAAGAAGCGTATGAGCTGGGCCCATTAGGTCGAAGCCGGTCTACAGTTGTCTGCGGAGATAAGGTTAGTAGTGAGGCTATGGCAGTTCTGCGGCATTTTCTCGAGGTTTACATGAGGGGTCTAAATTTGATTCACTTCCGGTCGGGCTGCTTGTCGAATTCGTCTAACTCCGTTATCAGCGTCTGTTTATATCAGCCTGTTTAATTCAATTTGGTTTTTTTTCTTCTGGGTAGATTTTCTAAAGCCCCCAGCACTTTGGTCTCTGCAGTCCTTTTGTGCTTCTTTATTCAACCTGTTTATATCAGCCTGTTTATATCAGCCTGTTTATATCAACCTGTTTATATCAGCCTCTTTATATCAGCCGACTCCCGCGCAGGTGTTAGGCAGCCCAACATATACATCGATGATAAGGGCCTGATAAGGGATGAGGGACCGATAAGGGATAAGGGACGAATTCGACGACCAGCCAGGAAGTGAAACGAATTTAGACCCCCAATGTATACCTTATCGAGAAAATGCCTCAGAACTGTCATAGCCTCACTACTAAGGTCCATATGTATAAATATTTAATAAATTATTTGGGTTAATTGCATAATTATGGGATTTGCAGTTGCTAAATGATTGTGGTGTATGAATGAAGGTTGTGATTATTTTAAAGTAGTTAAATGGAAGTTGTAAAGAAACGGTAATCATATTCCGATTGTGGTTGTTTTGTAGCTTTGGGGAAAGGCTCTGTTCCACCTGCAGCCACATGTAATGCAAATAATGGATACGCGGCAATTTATAACGGTTGCAGCCCTTTTGCAAAGTTTGCCGTTACGCAGTAGGTAATTGTTCTAAGTAATAATCCCTACAAGATGTCACATGGGAAGGATATAATCTAGCGTCACCTGGTGCTGGTAGCTTCTGTCGGGATAAAGTCGTGGGCGGGGGAGGCTCTCGCCGATTCGAACGGCTGGCTCGAGCACTCCCCCAAATGCCTACGGAAGATAACGAAAGTTTAGTGCACCTCATTAGTGATGAGAGCCGTTAGGTGCAGACATTTGTCTTGATCACCACGCAACGGCGTGCATTGGGTGCAACCATCAATTCCGTCGAACATCGATCCGCGCGGGCGTAAATCATTACCGCCCGAGGGGTGGCGATTTACGCCCGCGGAACTGCACGTGCCAATTGAACAATTTTGCATTTGTTGCAGCACCAGAAGTGCGAATCGCTGACGAATCCGGCCGTGAAGTAAGTGAGCGGTACTACAAAGCAGGCAGTGGACTGGAGCTCACATGTCTAGCCAGACAGGTAGGAGGATCGAGTGAAGAGCACCCCATCACCTGGAGACATGGGGACCGCACCCTCACAAAGGGCATAAGGTGAGTGGACACTTTAAATTCGCAATTCTGCGATCCGTAGCTCAACATCTGCAGCGGCTGCGCCCAATCGAGAACGAAAAACGAGCCGGCTTGTTTGTACATACATGTAACTAACATCGGATCCGGATGGGTATAAGAAAAAGTTTCGGAGTAAAAAGGAGACACTCAAAGGCGATGTTACCGAGCTATATGGAGCCTGATTGGGAACGTAGAAACTTTTTAAAGTGCAAGTGTTTCACGAATTGAATAAGTACTCGCTATTCTCCGCCGGTAACTTTTTGCATTCAGATGCCAAACTTTTATTGCATTATCCATTCCAACAGGGCTACACACATGGAAACTCGTCGCAACTTCGTAATTAATGCCGCAAGGCACATTTGGATATTTCCACTGTCCACCCAAAGTATCGGATATATTGTGCAATTAACGAAATATTTATCACAATCGATGCAGCATTTATGTGGTACTAATTAGTACCAGATTTTATATGTAAAATAAATAAATTAAGAGAATTTCTCAGGTTAAAACTACGGATAGACCCCAGACTCACGACCCTACCCTCCGCGCTCACAATTTTCACACAATTATTACCTCTTATTAACGTGTATCCAACTCATGAACATTTTACTGCTAATTAACACTTAAAAATTACAAATTCTATTCGCCCGTAATTAATTATTTATCTCCAGGCCACACACGCGTGCCACACGCGCACGCAGGCGCAGAAATAAGGTAATAATATATGTCCCTTCGTGGTTGCAAAACTTTCGTCAGTAGCGCAATATTCGATACTGTTTTCTGAAGCAGAAATTCCTCCGTGTACAATTCAGAAAACCGATATATATATTTTAGTAAACCAATCTTTATTTACAACATTTTCCAGTACGGAATTTTACCGATATCATGTTTCAATATCAGTTTACAGATTTACACGACACTTCGCAATGCAGCAGCTGAATAATGATTTACACAATTTATTCATTTTTATACAAAACTCCTCAGTGAGTTAAAAAAATATGGTTCATGTAAAAATCTAATAATTAATAATTAAGTAGACACAATTTATGTTTTTGTCTGTAGAGATATAATTGGACATTAAAGATTACACAAATATGACGTGTATAAAAGAAGATATTTGTTCTAATTCTCATTATTTTACAAAAATAATATAGTACTAATAATAAATAAATAGGCAAAAATTGTGCCATTCTAAAGTGAGCATAGGCAATTTCCCCGCATAAGTCTGTATCGTAGTTAGTAGTAGGGCAACACCGGTTCTGGGTCAATTCCCCCATAAGAAATACATGGGCCGACTTTTCGTTACCTACTTCCTGTCGAGCGAGCCGTTGTATGTATGTTGGGCTGCCTGACATGTGCGCGGGACCCTCAGCCCCTCACGATATCCCCTTGTGCCCTTCCGCCCCTCCACCAATCAACTACTCTCGATATCCCATTTTAAACAACTTTAAATATCGAGTATCGCTGATTATCTTTCAAGCCATACGGATAGGGTGGAGACCCTTTTATTGAAGTAACAACGAGGTTAAATTACGTGGAGCCTTTTTTTAACCCTACCCACTCTCCGACATCGAGAGTCCGGCCCTCTTCGTTACTTCAGAGTGATCCTCCACTTGCTTCGCGGCCTAATGTGTTGAAGGCCCATCAGGCACGTCACACCCTCCGCAAGTGGTGCTGTTGATGTAATAGAGGATATCATGAGGGGCTGAACGGCTGAGGGTGTGACGTGCCTGATGGGCCTTCAACACATTAGGCCGCGAATCAAGTGGAGGATCGCTTTGAAGTAACGAAGAGGGCCGGACTCTCGATGTCGGAGAGTGGGTTGGGTTAAAAAAAGGCTCCACGTAATTTAACCTCGTTGTTACTTCAATAAAAGGGTCTCCACCCTATCCGTATGGCTTGAAAGATAATCAGCGATACTCGATATTTAAAGTATTTAATGTTGTTTAAAAGAGGATATCGAGAAGGACTGAGGGTTGGAGGGGCGGGGGGCACAAGGGGATATCGTGAGGGGCTGGGGGACCCGCGCATATGTTTGGCAGCCCAACATACACGCAACGGCTCGCTCGACCGGATGTAAGTAGAGAAAAATCGGCCCATGTATTTCTTATAGGGGAAATGGCCCCGAACTCGTGTTGCCTCACTACTAATAACAAATAAATAATAAATTTTAACAATAGAGCAAAGAAAGTTAACTTTCCCAACTAGTTCTAACGAATTAATGACAAATAATTGAACATATAATGATAAGAAATAAATAATAAATCTTAATAATAGAGTAAATAAAGTTGTGTCAACTTTTCCAACTAGTTCTAACGAATAAATGACAAATACTTGAAGAACTCCTGTTAAATTATTTGCTTGTATCTTAGGAAAGCATTTCAGCAATGTTTCAATGTATATTTGATTTGCTGATTTGATCTTGAACAATGTCATTTATTAGTATCCAACGTAAAAGTTGATACCACTTTCTTGTCGCCCTGTATCATGTTGTAAATAGGTTCAAAGATTTGCACGCGAGGTCTCAATATAGTAGCTCAATAATAATTAACACAATTGACTCATGTTTACATATATAATGCCTTCAATAATGCTTAGGTATAGGTAATAAAACAAATCTTATAATTTATTCGTATATTTCACTTGATCATAACTGACAGCATTAGTCAGTTAGACTAATTGACTTAATAGTCAGTTATTGTCATATTAGACATTAATAATAATAATAATAGGTTTAATGATGTCAGTACACACAAGTGTTTACATAAGTCAAAAATAGGTACATAGAATTATTTACATACATTGCAGTACATTATTAACTATACTGTAGTCATTATAGACATACTATCATTATTGAGCTATTGTATTGAGACGTCGCGTGCACATCTTTAAAATGATATTATTACATGATTTAAAAATGTCTAATCTCCAATTTTATATCTATAGTCACTATAGATATAAAATTGGAGATATAAATATAAATATGAAGTGTATAACGTAAGATTCTCATTATTTTATAAAATCTTGTAATAATATTGCTTTAAAGATTTGCAAGCGACATCTCAATACAATAGCTCAATAATGATTTACACAATTTAAACATTTTTGTATGCGTCAAATCTTTTATAAATCTTTAGAGTCTTTTTAAATATGGTCAATTTTAGTTATTTATTCCACATTTTCCAAAATTCCAAATTAATTAAATTAATGACGTAATCTTTGGATTTATTGAAAAATCTCTAGATATCTTGATTACGAACTATTGCGAAATCTGTAGAAATTTCAAAAATTAATTGAGTAATCAGGGAAATGATGATGAGAAATTTCTCGAATTTTGATAATATTTAGAAAGGTCTTGATATTTTTTATATATTATCGACACATTTGGAGAATGAAAAGTGTGAGAGAAAAATCATTTATTTATTTACTTTTTTATTAAATACATGTTCAATACATAAAAAAATGATTACACTTGTCCAAACAATGGGTTTCAGTATGGTACATAAGCTAAATATAATATATGACAAATATGACTGATAAAAAGAAAGAAATTACAAAGAAAGAAAAATATCACAGATAAAATAGTTGTTCGTCATTTCAGTAATTAGTAATTCAGTTAATCAGTCAGTCCATTTTTATGATCTCGAAATTATTAAGTATTCTCTCAAAATCTTTTGCAATATCTCTAGAATTTATTATGAAATTTTGGGAATTATTTTAAAATCTCTGAAATATGTATTAGGAAATCTGTGGAAATCTCGAAAATTATTGGGATATCTAAGGAGTATTGAAAAATTTCAACTAATTTGCAGTTTTTGAATTCGAAATTATTGAAAAATCTCCACAAACCATGATAATTATTTGTAAATCTCTTGAAATCTAAAAAAATATTGAGAAATCGAGGAAATTATTGGAAAATCTTTCCGAATCTTGATAAAATTGAGATATGTGTAGATATTTTAAGATTTATAGAAAAATTTGTAGAATGAAAAACTGTATGTAATGCATCAATTACCAATCAATTGTGTGAATCGATTTGGATTTTCTGATTATAATGATTTCGAAATTATTGAAAAATCGCATAAAATCTTGAGAACCAATGAGAAATCTGTTTAAATCTCTGCAATTATTAAGAAATCTTGGGAATTATTCAAAAATCTCTGCAATTATTGACATTTATTGGAAAATTCGTGGAAATCTCGCAAATTATTGAGAAATCTTGGGAATTATTCAAATATGTCAACCAATTTGCAGTATTTAATCTCAAAAATATTGAAAAATCTCCAGAAATCATGATAGTTATTGAGAAATCTGTGGAAATTTAAAAAATATTGAGAAACCATGGAAATTATTGGAAAATGTCTCGAAACCTTGATAAAATTTAGATATGTGTTTAGATATTTTAAGAATTATTGAAAAATTTGTAGAATGAAAAGCTGTATATAATAATCGTATGAATTGTGTGAACCAATTTGACTTTTAGACTAAAATTATCTCGAAATTATTGAGAAATGGTTCTAAATCTTAACAATTAATGAGAAATCTGTACAAATCTCGCAAATTATTAAGACATCTTGGGAATTATTCAAAAATATCTGCAATTGTTGATATTTACTGTGAAATCTGTGGAAATATCGAAAAACTTGGGAATTTTTCAAAAATATCAACCAATTTGCAGTTTTAAATCTCGAAATTATTGAAAAATCTCCAAAAATCATTACAGTTATTGGAAAATCTGTACAGATCTCGAAAAATATTGAGAAATCGTAGAAATGATTGAAAAATCTCTCAGAATCTTGATAAAATTTAGAAATGTTTAGATATAGGAAATAAATATCTTTCTATTTTATGAATCATCGAAATTTTGTAGAATAAGAAATTGTGTGTAATAATCGTATCAATTGTGTAAACGAATTTGGATTTTCTGATTTTAATAATGTCTTATATATTAAAAAATCTCTTGCAAAATCTGTATTAATCTCGAAAATGATTAATTTATCTTGGGAATCATTTAAAAGTCTATGGAATGATTTATATTGATTGGATAATCTGTGGAAATCTCGAAAATTATTGAGAAATCTTGGGAACTATTGAAAAATATCAACTCAATGTCACTGTAAAATGTCAATCAAATCTGTAGAAATCCCAAACAGCATTGAAAAATCTTGGAACTGATTGAGAACTCTCTAGAAATGATTAGTAATAAAAAATATTGAGAAATCTTGGAACTGATTGAGAACTCTCTAGATATTTTAAGAATTATCGAGAAAAGGGTAGGAACATAATAATCGTGCTAACCAATTTGCATTTTCTGATTTTAATGATCTCGAAATTAATTAATCATCTCTCTAAATCTTCTTAATTATTGAAAAATCTATAAAATGTCTTCACTTTTCAAAATAAAAAATAATAATGTGACTGTATGGATGTAATGCTCCACAATGCTCTACAAAAGTTGTAAAATAGAAAATGGAATATGATTTAACAAAAATGCCAATGTCAAATATCATAAGTCAAAAGTTACTGACATCATAATTTTTCTAAGTGCGTCATAAAATGCGGAATAAAAAACAAAAAGGTGCGCTTTGGTGCCATGTTTAAAAAGAGTCTGTATATAAAAAAATTAGTAAATTGTGTTAATCATTATTCACCTATTGAGACGTCGTGTGAAAATCTTTAAAGCGATATAACATGATTTTGCGAAATGATGAGAATAAGATACAAAAATCTTACGTTATACACGTCATATTTGGGTAATCATAACTGCTTCATCATAGATGTGGATAGACAACCCTCACGAATTGGCACTCGTAACTCATTTTGCTAGTCAAATATTTGAAATAAGCAGCCCGAAGCATACAATTAAACTAATTTAATAATTTCGTCAAGACGAGCACATCATAGATAGATTTAAGATTAGAAGAGAAAAACTAAATTAGTAATATCAATACAACAAGAGCAAAATATCGAAGATCTACTTTCTTGGTCCACATGATACATGGCCCAAGTATTCTGACCCAGGTTCAAGAAGAATCATCATATTTTCTGATCGTCTGGTTCTAATAGCATCAACAGGGTAAAACGACGATAACATGTAACTTTAATGGGAATTTTCTCACAAAATAACAATTAAATTTTTGCCAAACAATCAGTCTGGGTGAATTAGGTTAGGTTAGCTTATCTTTTAGTCCTATTAAACTTTTCCTAAAAACCTGAGATACTAGAAAATAATGCGTCATTCAAGTTCATGTATTATTGTTGGATCCACCTTCTCAAGTATTTAGAAATAGATTTCCGCTACTGTTGTAGCCTAACCTAACCTAACCTAACCTAACATAGATAAATAAAGTTGAGCAGTCTCACCGTGTATCTTCAAAATTGATCTATTTAAATATTTTTACCGAAGAAGTTGCATGTAAAGTAACATATATTCGTTTTATAAGTTCTTTATCAAAATCTGTTATTTCAGCAGATTTTTCAAAAGATTTAAAAAAATCGTCTGGCGGTGTTACCATCATTACTTGTGTGAAGTCCCTGTTATCAATATTAAAAATCCAAGTTGGAAAAGAATATTGTATAGTTGTATTTTACATCTGTAGTCTGTTATGTTGTCAGTTATAATGTAGTGAAATATACTAATGAAATATTACATTGGTTTTATTACAATTAAAAACATATATGGTGGAGGTGCCCGGACTTAATTCTTTTTCTGATAGTTCCTATTCGTTCCGGATGTTGGCAACCATTCTGGCTGTCATAACTTTATTTACCACTTCCTGGAATAGCTCCGTGGTAGTCATGGTAAACCAAGTTCTCAAGTTTTTTAACCATGGTATCCTTCTTCTCCCTACCACTTTTTCTTTCGTTTTTCGTTCAAGTTTAGTATTATAATAAATATTATTAAGTACCGGCGTCTGCACCATTTTTGTTTTTATTTGTATTAAAACCTAATTATTAATTTATAAATATATTGCACCAGATTAAACATACCACATAATCTACGATAGAGAGATAATTAGAGATCTTGGATAAATGAAGGCGAGAAAGTGAGCCAGAAATTAGTTAATTAGAAATTATTCAGAAATAAAAAAAAAATTGATATTTGATTTCTTTAAAGCCCAAAAGTATAGCAGCTCGTAGATACAGATTAAGTACCTTTGGAGTAGTAGATTTTTTTTTAAATTAAATTAGACATATTCAGCATCTGGATAATCTTATTGGAGAATTTATAAGTGCATAGAGGTTGTATCTATGGTAATTTTTATTAATATAGTGTATCAAGTGTATCAGATTTAAGAATGTTTATATGATAATTAGAGCAGACATTGTTTAAGAAATCTGTTCTAGTTTTTAATAAGATCGTGCATCGAAGTCGAGGGGCTAAAGTTTCGTACTGTTTGAAATTTGTTTCGCGTTTGATGAACGCTGGTTTGTCACGCAACACATGTCTCCGAAAAGTTTCTTAACAAAAAGCGTGGTCGAAGGCCAGATAGGTCTACCTAGGGAAATTATGGCGGGATAACTTTTGCTAATGTTAATGCATTTGTATTGTACACGGAGTGCGGACGAACATTTTTATCACGGGTTCAATGCCCGCTGCTTTGCCCACTGCAGTCGCGATTTTGGCCGCCGCAATTTGCGGGAACGTATTACCCCCGTGTTCCGGGTGCGTCGCGGCGCCAGCCAATAACGCGCCCCGAAGAACTCCACACCTGGGAAATCAATTACACGTTGGAGGGATGAAATATTAAGTCGCGGAAATGTGGGAAAACACGTTTAACGCGCCGATTGTTTTGCAGCTCCAACGTTTCGGCCACAACGGACTCCGCCAGTTCCACGCTGACCGTCGCACCATTGCAGAAGAGGCACTCCGGAAACTACACGTGTGCTGTCGGCTCATTGGCGTTCGCCGCCGTCGCCGTGCACGTTCTTAACGGTAAGTTATTGCATGGAAATCTGCTAGGGCTCACCATTAATCTTAACTTTGGAAGCGTAATGTATTAGCTACGCCGTGGATAGAATGCGGTCGCCAATCAAGGCACCGATTCGCCTAAGTGTAAGTGCCCAGTGATTCCGCGAGGAACGCGCGCAATTTCCGCTGGGATAAGTGGAATTCAATTTTGCCCGGATTACACCCCCGATTTTCTGAGTAATGTGACGCCGAAAGATGTACTCCTAGCCGGCATTCACCCGAAAATGTTACCACTAACAACAAACAGTTTTAGAATCGGCACTAACAATGGCACAATTTTCAAAAAGTAATTCTTATAAAAATAAATTTTATTCATATTTGGTCCTTTCGTACTAAAATACTTTATAAATTTAAAGATAGAAACCAACCTGGCTCACATCATTTTCAAACTTTTAGTGTTTTATGATAAAGTTTATTTTTATAATATTATTTATAATTCCTTTAAGGTTTTTATATATATAATATATATATATTTTTTGTTTTCTTCTTAATTGGAGTACTTATACTTTCTATATTTAGATCTATATATTGTAGAATTAATCTCTGAAGACGGCTGAAAGATAGCCGAAACTAGTTAGTAAGGTCAAGAAGACATAATATAAATAATAAAAACAATAATACAAGCAACGACAAGAACATTTTTCACGATTAACATAACTATACTAAACAACAACAAACTAACCCAAAAAACAAAACTTATAATGTACAAAGTACTATTTATACCTACCCTACTTTACGGCTGTGAAACGTGGATACTCAACAAGAGACAAAAAAGCAAAATTCAATCCCTTGAAATGAAATGCCTGAGAAAAGTATACGAAGTAACAAAACTAGACAGAGTGAGAAATGTGGACATCAGAAATGAACTTGAAATGGTAGAACTCTATAAACAGATAGAACATCGACAATTACAATAACTGGGACACCTAATCAGGAGAGAAGACAACAACCAAACAAAGAAGATATGGGAATAAAATATAGCAGCAAAGAGAAGAGTCGGAAGACCAAAAAAGAAATGGGACAAAAACATTTTTCGTCGTTTGACAACGATCTACAATACTACAAAAAATTTCTTCTTACAGTATGTGGCGTTGTCGCCATTACGTTCATTGTTATTCTAATGTCATTGTCACTGCCATGGCTTATGTTGGGGTCATTATCATTAGTATTGTCGTCATAACTAAGTAGTTAAATTCAGTAGTCAATATTAAGAAAGGTATAAGTATACCTTTCTTAATATTGACATTGTCATGGGCATTGAGCGACGTGAAACAAAAAAATTTCATCGTCAGCGTCATTTACATTACGGTTTTTTATATGCATTGGTAACGTGATAAAAATTGTCACTATCATAAATGTGAGCCAAGTCGTAAAAAAAAATGTCATTATCATGACTGTGATCCAAGTGTTCGTCACCGTCATAGTCACCGTCACCGTCACTGTCATTATCATTCAACATTTAATAGTCACTGAAATTTTTCATATTATTGTCATTATACATATAATCATGTATAATCATATTGACATTATCATTGTCTGTCATGGGCATTGGGCGGGGTGAAACCAATATAATGTCATCATCGACGAAATTTGCATTAAGATTTTTTATATGCATTGAGTAACGTTAAATAATGATCATTATCATAACTGTAATCCAAGTCAGCGTCAACGTCTCTGTCATTATCATTCAAAATTTAATATTTACTGGCATTCTTAATATCATTATCATTATATATGTAATCATGTATAAACATGTTGACATTAAGATCTTTTATAACGTCGGATAATGTTAAAAAATCATCATTATCATAACTGTAATCCAAGTCAGCGCCAACGTCTCTATCATTATTATTCAAAATTTAATATTTACTGGCATTCTTAATATCATTATCATTATATATATATATATATATATATATATATATATATATATATATATAATATCATGTATAAACATGTTGACATTATAATTGTCCTGGGCATTCGACGACGTGAAACCAAAAGAATGTCATCAGCGTCATTTGCATTAAGATTTTATATAACGTCGGATAACGTGAAATAAAAATCATCATTATCATAATTATGATCCAAGTCACTATCACTGTGACTGTGAATATCAATCTGAATTTAATATTCATTGGTATTATTAATGCCAATGTCATAATACATGTATTAATATATAATCATATTGACATTATCATTGTCTGTCATGGGCATTGGGCGAGGTGAAACCAATATAATGTCATCATCGGCGAAATTTGCATTAAGATTTTTTATATGCATTGGCTAACGTTAAATAATGATCATTATTATAACTGTAATCCAAGTCGAGTCAACGTCTCTGTCATTATCATTCAAAATTTTATATTTACTGCCATTCTTAATATCATTATCATTATATATGTAATCATGTATAAACATGTTGACATTATCATTGTCCTGGGCATTCGACGACGTGAAACCAATAGAATATCATCATCAGCGAAATTTGCATTAAGATCTTTTATAACGTCGGATAACGTTAAAAAATGATCATTATCATAACTGTAATCCAAGTTAGCGTCAACGTCTCTGTCATTATCATTCAAAATTTAATATTTACTGATATTGCTAATACCATTATCATTGTATATGTAATCATGTACAAACATGTTGGCATTATAGTTGTCCTGGGCATTCCACAACGTGAAACCAAAAGAATGTCATCAGCGTCATTTGCATTAAGATTTTTATAACGTCGGATAACGTGAAAAAAAATCATCATTATCATAATTATGATTCAAGTCACCATCACTGTCACTGTGAATATCAATCTGAATTTAGTAGTCATTAGTATTATTAATGTCAATGTCATAATACATGTATTAATATATAATCATATTGACATTATCATTGTCTGTCATGGGCATTGGGCGAGTTGAAACCAATAGAATATCATCATCAGCGAAATTTTCATTAAGATTTTTTATATGCATTGGGCAACGTTAAAAAAAAGTCATTATCATAACTGTGAACCAAGTCAGCGTCAACGTCTCTGTCATTATCATTTAAAATTTAATATGTACTGCCATTCTTAATATCATTATAATTATATATGTAATCATGCATTAACATGTTGGCATTATCATTGTCCTAGTCATTCCACGACGTGAAACCAAAAGAATGCCATCAGTGTCATTTGCATTAAGATTTTTTATAACGTCGGATAACCTGAAACAAAATCATCATTATCATAATTATGATCCAAGTAACCATCACTATCACTGCGAATACCAGTCTGAATTTAAATGTCATTGTACATGTATTCATATATAATCATATTGACATTAGCATTGTCATGGGCATTGGGCTGCGGTAAATAAAAAAATATCATCGTCAGCGTCATTTACGTCAAGATTTTTCATATGCACTGGGCGACGTAAAATCAAATTGTCATTACCATAATTATGATCCCATTTATCGTCACTATTACCGTCACTGCCAGTATCATTCTAAATGTAAGAGGCTTCTTAATTTCATTGTCATAATACATGTAATCATATCGACATTATCATATTCATGGGAATTGGTCGACGTGAAATTAAAAAAAAATGTCATCTTCAGCATTATTTACGTCAAGACTTTTCATATGCACATTCATATGTTTTCATATTTCAATTTATCGTCACTGTCACCGTCACCAGTATCATTCTAAATGTAATAGGCACTGGAATTCTTAATATCATTGTCATAATACAAGTAATCATATCGACATTATCCTATTCATGGAAATTGGGCTACATGAAATTAAAAAAAAATGTCATCGTCGGCATTATTTACATCAAGATTTTTCATGAACATTCATATTTTTCATATCTCAATGTATCGTCACTGTCACCGTCATCAGTATCATTCTAAATGTAATAGGCACTGACATTCTTAATATCATTGTCATAATACATGTAATCATATCGACATTATCATATTCATGGGAATCGGGCGACGTGAAATTTAAAAAAATGTCATCGTCTTCATTATTTACGTCAAGACTTTTCATATGCACAGGATATTGTAAAAACAAATTAAATAAGATAGGGATAACCGATGCACAAGTGAAGGAAATAGCAAGAAACAAGAAACGGTGGAACCAAATGATAAAAGAAAATACATGAACAAAAGACAACACCACTTCGACACCCGAAAGGGCAAAAGAAGAAAGATTCTTATAATAATAATAATAATATAAACTATCAGTAAATATTCTAATTAAGAAGAAAACAATAAAAAATATATAATAATAACTAAGTAGTGGGGCTATGACAGTTCTGCGGCATTTCCCCATTAGAAATACATGGGCTTATTTTTCGTCAGATTTTATCGTCAGCATTATTTACGTAAAAACATTTCATATGCACAGGGTAATGTAAAAACAAATTAATAAGAGGGGGATAACCAATTCACAAGTGAAGGAAATAGCAAGTTACAAAATAAACGGCGGAACCAAATGATAAAAGAAAATACATGAACAAAAGATAACATCACTTCGACACCCTAAAGGGTAAATGAAGAAAGATATAAACTATCAGTTAATACTCCAATTAAGAAGAAAACAATAAAAAATATATAATAATAACTAAGTAGTGGGGCTATGACAGTTCTGCGGCATTTTCCCCATAAGAAATACATAGGCTGGTTTTTCGCTACTTACTTTCGGTCGAGCGAGCCGTTGCATGTATGTTGGGCTGCCTAACATCTGCGCGGTACCTTCAGCCCCTCACGATATCCTCTTGTGCTCCTCCGCCCCTACGCCCCTCAGCCCTTCACGATATCTTGTTTTTAACAGCTCATTGCTATTTAAACCTGTTTAAAAGATCAAAAGTTATATCTTTCAAAGATATAACTCTGTCAATTATAATAACTTCTTTTTTTCCTTATTTTTCATTATCGTCATTACTTGACGTAGTATATCTCTTGTGTGTATATTTGTGTATTGCTGCGTTATTGTATTGTACGAGTTTCTTGCGCTCTTGTAAAAGAGGTATTTCCGCGAGTACTTACATTACGCGATTCGTGTCTGCGGAATTTGGTCCAAATTCTGCTAACGCTGCGTAGTTACTTTCAGAGTGGAGACGTTTTCTTCTAGGTGAGAACAGAACACGGTGTCCGCCATTTTGCGCGGGACCCTCAGCCCTTCACGATAACCTCTTGTGCCCCTTCCCCACTCCGCCCCTCAACCCCTCACGATATTCACATTTAAACAGCTTTAAGTAGCAAGGTGAGCTGTTTAAAAGAGGATATCGTGACGTGCTAAGGGGCTGAGCAGAGGAGGGGCGGAGGGGCACAAGAACGTTTCCTCTTTTAAACGACTTTAAATAGGAAGGTGGTGTCGATGATGCAAAATGAGCTGTTGAATATCGTGAGGGGCTGAGGGGCAGAGGGGCAAAAGAGGATGTCGTGAGAGGATGAGGGTCCCGCGCAGATGTTGGGCAGCCCAACATACACGCCACGGCTCGCTCGACCGGAAGTAAATAGCCCCTCCGCCCCTCCCCCACTTTGCCCCTCCCCGGCCGTCCCTCAACCACTCAGCCCCTCACGATATCCTCTTGTGCCCCTCCGCCCCTCCGCCCTCCCCCACTCTGCCACTCCCCCTCGCCGCCCGTCAAACCCTCAGCCCCTCACGATATCCACATTTAAACAGCTTTAAATAGCAAGGTGGTGTTGATGATGCAAAATGAGCTGTTTAAAAGAGGATATCGTGAGGGGCTGTGGGGCGGTGGGGCGGAGGGACACAAGAGGATGTCGTGAGGGGCTGAGGAATCCACAGTTAATCAACTTTAAAGGTGGTATTGATGATGCAAAATGAGCTGTTTAAATGTAGATATCGTGAGGGGCTGTGGGGTTGAGTGAAGGAGGGTGGTGGGGCGGAGGGGCGGAGGGGCACAAGAGGATGTCTTGAGGGGCTGGGGATCCCGAGCAGATGTATGTTAGGTAGCCCAACATACACGAAACAGCTCGCTCGACCAGAAGTAGCGAAAAATCGGCCCATGTATTTCTTATGGGAAAAATGCCGCAGAACTGTCATAGCGCCACTACTTATCAGGTATCCAAAATGGAAGAAACTATAACAAAAATATATAATATGTGCCTAGGTATAGGTGGAATTTGCTTATATATTGAGTAATAAATCATATCTGGGCGAGCCTTTTCATAAGCGCCTGTTTTTCAAGTTCATTTTAATAAGTTGTGCTTGGGTGGGTTGTCGTTTTTGTATGTTTTAGCCCGTTCACATTTTAATTTCAAAGGGCGTTATGGCGTTTAATATAATTTGCGGCATAGATTGGGATGCTTGCATACAATAATTTTCGCGGTAGTGATTTTCTGAAAGGTATCTCACGTCAATTTGAACTTCAGAGGAACTGAGCGAACATTGTTAAAGTATTATTAAGCCGGTTCATTGGCGGCGGCCGATAAATTGGATGCGTTTAACTGATGTAAAAGGCATTGGAGATTGGCAGCGGTGGTTGAAGTTAAAGCGCATAAAAGCGATGCAGTGTTCCTATAAATTACGCCCGCAGGAGAAAATTGAAACGCGCTGATTCAAATTTGCTGGTGATTTGTGTGCGCGCGGCTCCGCACAGGAGGCCCCGTGTATCGTGGGATAAATTCTGAGTGGCGTAATAACGTGTTTGAATAGAATTTAACGGTCCCGAAATGTGGGTCGGGCCTGTGTATCGGAACGATATTTATATTCCGCAAATTTACGAAATTTACTGTGCTGACACAAACAATCTCTAAGTTAATTGTTGTTGAAGGGGTGCCTGTTTGCTTAGGTGTGGAAGCACATTTTGGGCTGTCCAACAAATATTTACCGCCGCGTACGTAATAATATATACAGTGGCGGGCGTTCATACATTCATTACGCCCGGGATTAATTTTTCATTTAAATTCCCTTTGAAGGCGGATGGTGGTTAGTATTTATTTATAAAAACGCATTTAGAGGGCCTCTTTTAAAAAACTGCTCGGCCTAATCGGGTAATCGAAATGGAACGGTGCCAGAGGGTCACTTTTATCGCGAATTATGATCTCGCCGTTTCCGATACAAAACGTTCAGCTACAATGCTATCTGTATCTCCGGTGTCCCTCTGCACGTGAAGCTAGAAATGTGTATATATTTGTATGCCATTAGGCGGTTTTACTGTTTTATTTTACTGTCGCCTTTTGCCGTTTATGTGGGTGGCGCGGCCTGCTGGATACTTGCTCCTGCCTCGTGAGGAATTCCTACGGCGTCCGTTCATTCCAAATATAATTTGGGCCGATTGAGCAGTTAGTTTTTTATAGCGACAATAAAACGGGATCCACCGGCAATTTGTTTTAGTAAAATAAACGGCCCCGAATCAGTCAACTAGTGCGCAACCCCTTCGTACGATTTATCGCCATCGATAATTTTCGCGGAGATACCGATCGAGGCCATTAACGGCGCCGATATCAACGTTAACATAATTAATACGGTACTAATCAGATATGTATCACGAGCGCCGCGGGCCGCGTGCAGGGCGCCCTGCTTCAATATTCATCAATTAATCCACCCAGGTACACAGATAATCACGCGGCTTCCTGCAGCCCTTCTGGCCCTCCCGGATCAATCGGCAAAAATCACTCGCAATTAGCACGGCCACTTGCTCGGAAGGCCCTCCTGAAAGGACACCCTCACCCACCCCACATTTAAAATCACTAATTGAGGCCCGTTAATTCGAAAATCGAGTTCCCAAAGCACAAAGCCGCCCCTGATTGCCGGCCCTTTTTTGTTTCGAGCACTGCGAGCCACGTTTAACGACGTTACGCAGCCTGAGGAGGAGCGCCCGAATTATAACGTTACACCAGATGGGTGCAGCTCGGTGTAGTGCGGATGGGTCCATTATGAAATGATAGATGCAGTTCAGTTCTCCGGGACTCGCTTTAATACAGCAATCTGTCCCGTCCTGAAACAGGGCAAACTTGCGAAATGCGGCAATGAAAATTTAAATTCTACCCCATAACTCAACCGGCCCGTCCGCGTAGACGCGCAAACTGCACTTTCAACCCACAAAAAACATATCAAACATATCATCATATAGTGACTGCGTAATATTCCAAAACGGCGTGGAATTTGCCGTGCTTCAATTCAAAAAATCAAACCCCTACGAAACAACCCTGGCGATTCTTAATCTCTTGCCCCGTTATCAAGTCCCTACATTTTAATGACAAGCGTAAACATAGCTAAACACTCCGCAGGATAAATAAAGCTGGAATCCTTTAGGCGCCTTTTACGACATACAGAAGCAAGTGCCCTTTAACCCGGACTTACAAAATACCTAAACTTTCACGACTGTCCGCCTAATCTCTACTACGATTCACAAGCCAATCAAGCATATCACGAGTATAAATATCATCAATGTATTACTAATACCCCAAATACGCACAATATCTCTTTGTACCTACTCCAATTTCCAGGTAAATAAAAAAAAAGGACTTTGCATGATACGAGGGAAGTTTGATAAATCAGTGACTTTTTGAATTTCCCGCCTAGTAACATGCAATACAACACTCAAATCAACTACCATCTGTCAATAGACTTCTGTCAAAATTTGAGCAAGCTGCGTCATTTGGTTTGTGTTGGGTAGCTATTGAAAGCAAACCTCGTTAATTTCGACGAAAATGGATAAAAGTGAATTTCGTGTGCTCATTAAGCATTATTTTTTGCGTAAAAGAACTGTCACCGAAACCAAGGAAAGGCTTGATAAATACTATGGGGACGCTGAACCATTAATTTCAATGGTTAAGAAATGGTTTGCTAATTTCCGTTCTAGCCGTACCAGTACAAGTGACGCCGAACGTTCAGGTCGGCCAAAAGAGGTCGTTACACCAGAAATGGTCCATAAAATCCATGGAATGATATTGGACGATCTGAGAATGAAAGTGGGAGGCTCTAAACATCTCAAAGGAGAGGGTACATCACATTTTTCATGAATATTTGGGCATGACAAAGCTATCCGTCCGATGGGTGCCGCGATTGCTCACACTCGACCATAAGCGCAACCATATGACCACTTCACAAGAGTGTTTGGCGATGTTCAACTGCAATCCGAAGGAGTTTTTGCATCGTTTCGTAACCGTGGACGAAACATGGATCCACCACAATACACCGGAGACTAAAGAACTGTCAAAGCAGTAGACTTTTCCGTGGGAACGTGCACCGAAGAAGGCCAAGGTGGGTCTGTTGGCCAACAAGGTCTTGGCGACAGTTGTCTGGGATGCACGCGGTGTCATTCACATCGATTGCCTTGAAGAGGATAAAACGATCACTGGAAAATACTATTCAGAGCTATTGGACAGATTCGACACTGACTTGAAGCAAAAATGACCGCATTTGGCAAAGAAAAAAGTGTTGTTCCACCAGGATAATGCACGGGTGCACATGTGTGTAGTCTCCATGGCAAAAATCCATAACCTGGGCTACGAACTGCTACCCCATCCAACATATTCTCCCGATTTAGCCCCCTGCGATTATTTCCTATTCCCAAACCTGAAAAAATGGCTCGGCGGTGAGAGATTTGGCCGAAGAGGTGCGGATTTCTAGGTATTATGCTAAACATCAGTTTTACTAGCAGACCAAAATGATCTCGTATCTATACGAATTCCAGCAAATGAATTAACGTGACAATTTATTTTGTGCTTTTATGCATATTTTCAGTTTTTAAGCTTATAATAGCTTTAATGCATTTTTTGTGCATATTTCCTTATTTTTTGTGCTTATTTGCTTCTTTCTCAATTTTAGGAGGTTAGGTAGTCCAAGATACATGCAACGGCTCGCTCGACCGGAAGTAAGTAGCAAAAAATCGGCCCATGTTTTTCTTATAGGGAAAATGCCGCAGAACTGTCTTAGCCCCACTACTTAACTGGTATCCAAAATGGATTAAAGAAAACAATTTAAAAAAAAAACAATAACTGAAGGCCCATGTATTTTTTATGGGGAATATGGCGCAGAACTGTCATAGCCCCACTACTTAACTGGAATCCAAAATAGATGAAAGAAAACAACAACAAAATATAATAATAACTGAGTAGTGGGGCTATGACAGTTCTGCGGCATTTTCCCCATAAGAAATACACGGGCTGATTTTTCGCTACATACTTCCGGTCGAGCGAGCCGTTGCGTGAATGTTGCGCTGCCTAACATCTACGCGAGACCCTCAGCCCCTCACGATATTCACTTAATTAATATTTAGTGTTTTATCAATATTTTTCATTACTAAGATTTCTAGAAACTTCTCAATCATTTCCAATTGTTGATTTCGAAGATGTTCGAGATTTTAAAAATTATTGAGGATAATGTTCTTAATTCTCTTTACACATATATTCTGTTTATTTTTTTTGCAAAAATACTTATCCTTTCCTTTAAAAAGTGCAGACACTCTGAATAATTCTTATTGATTTCTGTAGATTTCTCATTTATTATCGTGATTTCGAGAGATTTTTCAATAATTTTGAGATCAATAAACTCAGAAAATGCAAATTGGTTGGCACCAATTATATATTTTTTGCAAAAATACTTGTTCTTTCCTTTAAAAAGTGGATACATTCTCAATAATTCTTATTGATTTCTGTAGATATCTCATTTATTATAATAATTTCGAGAGATTTTTCAATAATTTTGAGATCAGGGAAAATCAGAAAATGCAAATTGGTTGGCACGATTATTACATACACTTTTCATTCTCCAAAATTCTCGATAATTCTTGAAATATCTACTTAGTCTCTTGTTTTGCTTATTCTTAGTGTTAGTTTTAAATACTATTGAATTTTGTAGTGTACGTGACCTGTGTATACCATTATTATGTTCTACCACCACCAAATAAACTTAGTCATTTCTAAGTGGTATCAAGAGATTTTCCAATAATTTTCATTATTTTCCATTAATAAATATTCTATTTAATTAATATTTAATGATTTCTCAATATTTTTCATTACTAAGATTCTTAGAAATTTCTCAATCATTTCTAAGATTTATCAATGTTGTTCAAGATTTCTACAGATTTATCAATAATTATCGAGATTCTATAGGTTTTTCAATAATTCCCAAGATTTCACAACAAGTTTAGAGATTTATACAGATTAAACAATATACAGAAGGAAGTATTGTAACTGTATGACTTGTGCAAGTCGGGCAATGACACGCATAAATAAAAAATTCTATTCAATTTCACATTCATTCTCAAGACACCGAACGATTTTTCTATAATTTCGAGATTATTCAAATCAGAAAATCCAAATTCGTTGACACGATTATTTTATTTTATTTTTCGCTCTACAAATTTTTGGATGATTCTTAATATATCTAAACGGAAAACGGAAAACGGAAACGGAAAACGGAAAACGGCGGAAAGACCCCATGGGGTCGATAGCCTAATAAAGATTGTTTGTAGATATATATATATATATATATATATATATATATATATATATATATATATATATATATATATATATCTAAACATATCTAAATTTTATCATGATTCTCAGAGGTTTTCCAATAATTTCTACGATTTCTCAATATTTTTGGAGATTTCTACAGATTTCCCTTTAACTATCTTGCAAATTCAATAATTTTGAGCTTAAGAACTGCACATTGGTATTTTCAATAACTCCAAATATTTCCCAATAATTTTCGAGATTTACAAAATTCCGAGAGAATCTTTCAAGATAATTTCCACGATTTCGCAATTGTTTTGGAGATTTTTACATATTTCCCAATAATTATCATGATTTCTGGAGATAATTTCGAGATAAAGAATTGCAAATTGGTATTTTCAATAGGTCTAAATATTTCCCAATAATTTTTGAGATTTACACAGATTTCCTATTAAATATCAATAATTCAAGAGATTTTTTTAATAACACCCAAGATTTCCTAATATTTTTTGAGATTTCTACTATATCTCAATTATTCTTAACATTTAAAAAAATTATTTCGAGATCATAAAAATTAAAAATGATTGGATAATTCTTATTGATTTCTGTAGATTTCTCATTTATTATCATGATTTCGAGAGATTTTTCAATAATTTTGAGATCAATAAACTCAGAAAATGCAAATTGGTTGGCACCAATTATGTTTTTTTTTTGCTCATATTTTTTCATTTTCCAAATTAGTCGATAATCTAAAATATATCATGACATTTCTAAATGTTGTCATATTTCGAGAGATTTTTCAATCATTGGATACCTGATTACTCAATTATATTTGAGATCTCTACAGATTTCGCAATAATTATCAAATTTCTGGAGATTATTCAATAGATCCAAAGATTTCTCAATAAAAAAAATGCTATTATAAACTCCAATTGTTAAAGGAAATCATAAGAATTTTTACAAATAAATAAAAGTGAGTAAAACGAATTAAGAATTAACTCTACTATATTCTCTATGTTTTATAATATAAAATAAAATATATAATATTTCAATGCATTGATTTACTTGTACTATGACTCAAATAATAGTTGACCCACTAGTGAGTTAAAAAAATGTTTTATTTTGACCCACGAAAAAAAAATTTTTGCCACCGCTGGGCTATAGTGACAAAAACTAAATTATTATTATACTTGATTAAAAATAACATCGATGAAAATAAAATGCCAAGTCACCTTGAGGACCTTTGGGGAAGCCTTGATCGATTGAAACAGATTTCGATTGTTTAAATAAAACAAATAAACAAACAATAAATTACAGTAAAACTTCCCTTAACGGACGCCTCCCTTGAACGGACATTTATCGATTCCCTGAATACACTAATGCAACGTCCTGAAACCTCCCTAAAGCGGACATCTCTCTACAAGGGATATTTTCTTTGACACTGTCGGTGTCCGTTGTGCAGATGTTTTACTGTACTATGATAATGCTGATGTCAAGGTTAATTCTAATGCCAATGTCAGTGCCAATTTTAGTGCCAATTACATTATTAGTGATTATATTCAGAATGATATTGCGCGCGCGGATGACATCGTACACGAGGCAATGTATGCAGATGATTTAATTGCACTCGAGGCCAATAATAGGAATAAGGTGCAAATAATCCACGTATGTTTTTGTGCATTTTCGTGTTATTAATTGATAAATCGATATATTTATAAAAAACCTCATCGCTAGCATTATTGGTATGCACGCTGCGTCCACCCCTAGTAATATTTCTTATAAATGGAATCAACCAAGAATAACCCCTTAATGCGTACCGCTCATTCCGCAGCCCTCTAAAAGGGTTAAAGCGGACCTAACGCCATCATTCTCCCCCTTATAACAAAACTCCATGTCTTGGCATCCCTCCAGATCTTCAATTAAATAATGGGTTACACTTGGCTAGATTGGCTTGAACCCACTCTCAAGGTATGAATATACAACGGTCATTTAACTAACTACCAACCGCCTTACTTCCTCAC
The DNA here is from genome assembly GCA_951805005.1 of Othius punctulatus. Lineage (NCBI taxonomy): Eukaryota > Metazoa > Arthropoda > Insecta > Coleoptera > Staphylinidae > Othius > Othius punctulatus. The sequence continues at coordinate 26,733,130 of OX638147.1, forward strand.
TAAACTTCCACGTACTTTAACATTACACACACACACCAGCACATAAAGCAGAAAGTCAAATTAACATAATAAGTTTTGCTTTTGTTACATAATTACTTGAAATCTCCTTATAATACAGTTCTTTATGAAGTTTTATTTTCGGAGTTGCATTTACATATTTCCCATCTAATTATATCCCGTGCTGTTTTAAATAATTGATGCGCAACCGAGCGCAAACGTCATTAGAAAGTATTCGGCTTAATTTTTCCCTCTGACTCCGTCTCGCTCTGCATGATATCGGCCATGTCACGCATTAATTTTTTGTTGCGCCGAAAAGCGCATGCTGGGGCGAGGCGTCGCGACGCCTCGGGGGCCGCGTCGGATGAGGATGAGCGACACACGAGCCGGGGCGGAACCGTGGAAGAATTAGGTTCGGTTCGGGGGTTTTGTTGTTTTTTATATGCGGGTTTTACGCGCTTGCTCCGGGTCGTTTGCGTTATCTTTTTTTCTGTTTAACTTTACGACAACGGTTTTACAAATTATAACCCACTAAAAATCAAGTAACATAAAACCCCTAGGCGATAAACATAGGGGTTAATAATTCCCATAAAAGTATGCTTCCACCTACTATTAATAAAAATATTGACAATAAGCCGTAAAATATATATTATGATGGTATTTGTAGTATTTATTTAGATTAATTAGAATAGATTTATTGTTATTATTATATAAGTTTTAGATAGAATTAAAATCTTCAGGGCACAAGCTAACAAAATTTATTGTAAATATTGTAAATGTGAATATGAACAAGTATGCACAAATATACAAAGCAATCCACGGATGAAGGTTGTTGATTGGTTACCACGGGTGACAGGTGACTTCGTGCATAGACGCTTGGGGAATTAAATAATGGAAAGTCGAAAATAATAAACAAGGAGTTTGACGAGTGGGAGAGACGCGTGTGGATCGCGGGTGGAGATGTTGCGATTCTAATACGAATACATTACAAAATATTAACGGGGTTTCAACGATTGGACATATTGCTGGAAGAAGACAGTCAACCAGGAGAGGAGTTCAACAAGACAGGAGCCGTGACGGAGATATTCAAAAATCAGGACTTCAAGCCGCTCAACTTCGCACACAAAAGTATCTGGTTACTTTTGTGGGAATCAACAACGGATCAGACGGGAAAGCAGGGACAACAGGACGACGTAATCAAGGAACCACAAGAAGATAACTGCAAGTAGAAAGTTTGCGTAAAGTGCAAGAGTCATATTATCACATAAGTTGGCTTGTGTATATAGGATTTATTTTGTTAATGTTGGTCATAGTTTATTATGCATTTAATAATTTTGTTTTCTATTGTTTTTGATTTGTTTGTTTAGTTCAGTTTATATTAGACGTTTTAATATTTGGTTATTTTCAATTCATTAAAGTATTTGAACAAAACTCTATTTAGTTATGATTGAACCTACTATTGAACCTGAGATAAGAGTAAATAAATACAAACGTAACATTTGGCTCCCAAACGAGGGGCAACGAAAACGTAACAATATATATATATATATATATAGACGCAAAATACGTAACAAAAATTAGTACAAATTGTTGCCTGCACTGCGGTAACATTACAAATCAATAATTTTTCCTCTCTATACACATTTTGTCTGCTACAATCCAATGATAGAGCCAAAATGATAAAAAAATCTAATATTCAGAAACGTAAACGGTAAAATTGGCGAAGTCAGTGACGGATCTTTTGAAACTGAATATTTGTGTAGGTAGTTCAGAGTGAGACTGTTAACGGTGAACACAATGTGAAAACTCGTGCAGAACGAATTGTGTATTTCACTTTGTCATAAACATATTGACAAGAAAGGTGTGTATACAGCGAAAAAATGCGGAAAATGACGGGTACAAATTCTTTGTGCGGTATTTCTATTCAAGTATGCAAGACCAATTGATATCAATGTGCCACGCCTTTAAGGGGATGTGATAGGAATGTAATGAGAAATGTCTCCCGTAATGTCTTATTAGACATCACGGAATAGTGGACAAGTGGATTTTGTTTCTGCAATCGCTAGATTCGTGGCGTGTTAAATTGTCGGCGTTCACGTGAATTTGTTTACGTGGGCTCCATATTGGAGTTTGACAGGTTATAATATCTATATAGCTTTGACAATAATTGTCGAAGCTGTCTAAATACTAGTGCATGTACGAATCGAATACCTTGAAGATATAAATTGAGTATTAGAAATTGTTTGCTTCAGATTTGCTGGTGGCTTGACGTGTCTGTAATCCGGTGTGCAAATATTTAGAATTTATGGCTCACTTTTGTTTGAGCCGGCACAAATAGTCGATTAATTTGGAACAATAAAAAGTTGAATTAAAAAAAAAGCGGGCCAAACAACAATATCATCCGGGGGAATTTATGGCGTTCGGGCCAGGGTTTAAATTCGACAATGATCATTCAATTAAGGGCTGAGCCCACACAATTTATAACCCGCGCAAGCATGTTTTATTAAATACATAAAAACATCCGTCACGCGCAAAAAAATAAACGGGGCGCGCACACATTCCTGCAGTCTTTGGGTTTCTGCGCGCGACATTAATTATTCCTCGAAACTTGGGTGGATGTTCCGGCGTGGCGTTTTTTATTTCATAAATCTGCGAAGGATTCGGCCCTTTCTGGGGATCGCAGAGATCAATGCTTTGATGACAGCCGCGCCCGCCCCGGCCCCGCCAAGGGCGGACGAATGTTGCCGCACAAAACACGGCCGAATTTATTACCAAGGGCCATAATATCATAATTAAGAGCTAGCTGTAAACCGGGGGCCGAGTTTAAACGGCCCCAACATATATCCATTAAAATCACATAAATATCCCCAGCAAGAAACGCATAATTACACGGATTTAAATAAAAACAAAATTTGAACGGGAGCCAATTATTTCCCCGGGCGACTTAATGTTAATATTTACGAAGATCCTGGTGGAGGCGCCTCTTCCGTAATCCGCATGCCCGACTCGGTAAGAAGCGATCCAGTAATTATAAGGGCATTACGAAAAAAAAATAAGGACTTATTAATTGCCTGCCGTCACTAATAAAAAGGTAGGGATTTCAATTTTCCCCGTTTAAAATTTCCGAAGCAGGTATTTAGTAATTTAATTTTTAATTAAAAATCGCAACTGTTAGAGCCACGCGCTCAGGTAATTAATGAAACTTCTCAGTAACAACGTACAATTTTCATATGTTTTCGAAAAATCGCCCTAACTGAACTGGCACAGCCTCAACCCTCGCTAATTTAATATATGAGAAACGCATTATATAAGTGGGACGCTTCTTCCCTCATAAATTTCCTCCCCCGTTTTTTTCTTCGGGATCGCATTAAAATCATAAAACCACATTTACAGATAACCCGCCGGCAATATTTTAGCAGGAAAGTTCCATGTGAATCCGAGAAAACGCTGACTAAGTTACCGAGTTCCTTCATAATGTTGCACAATACGTTTAAGGAAATTTCACTCGCGCCATTTAATGTGATCTCGATTTTATTATTGGCAGCACTCACAATGGACTACTTTTGCTCCTCCGCACTACTTAATCGATTGCGCCCGTAATATCGTTCACATTTTTCCTCCTGTTAAGTTTTTCAAGCTCCAGCGAACAAATATAAATATTCCCACCCTTCTGCTCCTTTTAATCCTCAGCGTTATTACTTTCCAGACAGCTCGGTTCATTACTATGTATAGAATCTAGTTTTATTAAGATTACAGAATTTATTTTATATTCCTCTCATTAAAAACATGGTCCTCGACTCTATTTACATATTTTGCGTACCAAAAACTCATCTTTTAATTGAAACATGCACGACACGTGTGCAAAGCAAATTACACTACACAAGGTGAGTTGAGAGAGCTTGACCCTTCTCTGCTTTGATTACAACCAGATAATAAGTGTCTATTTTTATTAACCTTCTCAAACATGGAACTGTAATTAATCATTCAAATATTGCTTCAGCAGACAATATTAAAAAAAAACATATTTGTAAAGTTGTTTTATTACTAGTGTATTACTTTATTATTTATGACGTGCACAGATCAATGCATTGATGAGGTTAGGATAGGTTAGGTTAGGTTAGGTACGAAGCATGCCGAAAGGCGATCCCGTTGGCTTCCGGAGACGTGAGAGAAGGTTTAGTGGGTAGAGCCTATTCTGAAGCAATAGGAGGAGTCCCACACATCCCTGTATAGAAGGGAAGTGCATAACGCATTCTTTCTCTAAAAGAAATAGGTTAGGTTAGGTAAGGTTAGATTAGGTTAGGTTAGGTTAGATTAGGTTAGGTTAGGTTAGGTTAGGTTAGGTCTAGCTTCACGGACTGAAATCTTTACATATTCGACAGATATCTTATTCAAAATTTTGGACACCCCATTCGGTATTTTAGTGTCGATGAGAAACTGAAATTCTGGGGATCACAGATGCATCAAAACTCTGATGACAGCTGAGACTTCTGAGGTCTTTATGTATTCGACAGATAACTTTTGGAAATTTTGGGCAGTATTTAGGCACAGCACCAGCTATTTTAACTGACGAATATTATTCAGGGCGTTTCGATCTTGACGACAGGCTTTCATTAGGAATTAGTAGTCTATCGCCAAGTTCGAAAACATCCTGTATAAAAGTTTACAGCACCAGCAATAAAACATCAAAAATCTATCTGTGTAGCAGCAAAATATTTAGATGTGAAATAGCGAAAATTGAATAATTGATCAATAACTATGCAAATAGATAAATTTTAATGAAAGTCCGTTTAGGAACACGTCAAGTTTTTGTAATTTCTCTTTGGCCTGTATTCTTTCACATTATTCTTTAGGCTAAAACCTGGTCTCTATAATTATTATTTTATATATTATATATTATATATTATATATATTATTATATATTATATAAGATAATTTGCATAATAATTGGCAATTTGCTCAAAGTGTTGACGATCTTACGAGGTTCTCAGAGGTTCAATTGAATTTTTATATAACACATGAGCTATATAAATGAAAACCTTATTCTGGGCCAAAATTTCTTCAATTTTTTCGATAGCCTAGATTCTTTAGGTTATTAACCTCTCGTCTTCAGGGATAATTTTGGCATAATTATTGGCAATTTGCTCAAAGTGTTGAGGTTCTTACAGGTTTTCAAAGGTTCATCTGGATTTTTATGTAACACATGAGCCATATAAATGCAAAACTCACTCTGGGCCAAAATTTCGTCAATTTTTTTGATAGCCTAAAATCTGTAGGCTATTAACCTCTCATCTTCAGGGATAATGTTGGCATAATTATTGGCAATTTGCTCAAAGTGTTGAGGTTCTTACAGGTTTTCAAACGTTCAACTGGATTTTTATGTAACACATGAGCCATATAAATGAAAAACTCATTCTCGGCCAAAATGTTGTCAAGTTTTTCGACAGTCTAAATTCTTCAGGCTATTAACGTCCCGTCTTGAGGGATAATTATGGCATAATTATTGGCAATTTGCGCAAAGTGTTGAGTTCTTACGAGGTTCTCAGAGGTTCAACTGGATTTTTATACAACATATGAACCGTCTAAATACAAAACTCATTCTGGGCCAAAATTTCGTCAATTTTTTCGATCGCCTAACTGTCTTCAGGGATAATTTTGGCGTAATTATTGGCAATTTGCTCAAAGTGTTGAGGTTCTTATGAGGTTCTCAGAGGTTGAACTGGATTTTTATAAAACATATGAGGGAACAAATGCAAAACTCACTCTTCGCCAAAAGTCCGAAAATTGAGATTTTGTGAATTGAAAATTTAACAACGAATCTCGTGAATATATTTGTGAAATGCAGAATTTATAATTTGATAGTGTAAATCTATGCTATGGTTTTGAGTTTATTACAAAACTCGCTCCTTGGTATGACGATTTGATCGTATTGATCGTGGATATGTCTGTAACCGAATAATTCACAGTTTAGTTTAAATCCATTCGAAAGTTTTGAGTTTAGTGCAAAACTCACTCCTTGATTTGTCGTTTTAGTCGTTTTGAACGTGGATATGATTGTGACCTGAAGAATTTACTGTTTAATAGTGTATATCCATTCGAAAGTTTTGAGTTTAGTGCAAAACTCACGCCTTGGTTTGACGTTTTAGGTGCAACATTAACTCTTAGCCAAAAAATAAAAAAATTGAGTGTTCCATGTTGTCTTATTCATAAGTTAACAATGAATCTTGTGGATATGTTTATGAGCTGCAAAATTCACTGTTTAACAGCGTAAATCCATTCGAAAGTTTTGAGTTTTGTGCAAAACTCACTCCTTGGTTTGCCGTTTTGGTCGTTTTGATCGTGGATATGATTGTGATCTGGAAAATTTACTGTTTGATAGCGTAATTCAATTCTAAAGTTTTGAGTTAAGTGCAAATCTCACTCCTTGGTTTCACGTTTTGAGTGCAAAACTAACTCATAGCCATACATTCAAAAATTGAGATACCCGCGCTGTCATAATCAAAATTTACCAACGAATCTCGTGGATGTGTTTGTGAAATGCAGAATTCAGTATTTGATTGTGTAAATATATGCTTTAGTTTTAAGTTTATTAGAAAACTCACTCCTTGGTTTGACGATTTGGTGGTATTGATCGTGGATATGTTTGTAACTGAATAATTTATTGTTTAATAGCGTGAATCCATTCGAAAGTTTTGAGTTTTGTGCAAAACTGGCTCCTTGGTTTGTCGTTTTGAGTACAAAACTAACTCATAGCCATACATTCGAAAATTGAGATTCCCGCACTGTCATAATCTAAATTTAACAACGAATCTCGTGGATATGTTTGTAAATTACAGAATTATTCATTTGATAGTGTAAATATATTTTAAAGTTTTGAGATTATTGCAAAAGTCATTCCGTGGTTTGATGTTTTGGTAGTATTGATGGGGAATATGTTTGTGACCTGAATATTTCACACATATTACAGTTTAATAGCGTAAATCCATTCAAAAATTTTGAGTTTATTGCAAAACTCGTTTTGATCGTGAATATGTTTGTGACCTGCAGAATCCACTGCTTGGTAGCGTAAATCCATTTAAAAGTTTTGAGGTTAGTGCAAAACTTACTCCTTCGTTTGACGTTTTGTGTGCAAAACTAACGCTCAACCCAAAATTCAAAAATTGAGATTCGAGTGCTGTCTTAATCAGAATTTAAGAAGGAATCTCGTGGATATATTTGTGAGCTGCAAAATTCACTATTTTATAGTGTAAATATAATCTAAAGTTTTGAGTTTAGTACAAAACTCACTCCTTGGTTTGACGTTTTGGTCGTTTTGATCATGGATACGTTTGTGACCTGCAAAATTCACTACTTGATAGCGTAAATTCATTAAAATGTTTTGAGGTTAGTGGAAAACTCTGTCCTTAGTTGACGTTTTGGGTGAAAAACTAACTCCTTAGTTTGACGTTTTCGGAGCAAAACTAACTCTCACCCAAAAATTCAAAAATAGAGATTCCAGTGCTGTCTTAATCAGAATTTAAGAAAGAATCTCGTGGATATATTTTGGACTTGCAGAATTCACTATTTGATAGTGTAAATCCATTCCAAAGTTATGAGTTTAGTACAAAACTCACTTCTTGGTTTGACGTTTCGGTCGTTTTGTACGAGGATATGTTTGTGACTTGAAAAATTTACAGCTTAATAGCGTATATCTATTCGAAACCTTTGAGTTTAGTGCAAAACTCACTCCTTGGTTTGATGTTTTGTGTGCAAAACTACCTCTTAGCCAAAAATTTTAAAATTGAGATTTCCATGCTATCTTAATCATAATTTAACAATGAATCTCGTGGATATGTTTGTGAGCTGCAAAATTCACTGTTTGATAGCGTAAATCCATTCTAAAGGTTTGAGTTTAGTGCAAAACTCACTCCTTGGTATGACGTTTTTGTCGTTTTTATCGTGGATATATTTATGACCTGTCGAATTCACTGTTTGATAGCGTAATTCCGTCCTAAACTATTGAGTTTAGTGCAAAACTCACTCCTTGGTTTGATGTTTTGTGTGCAAAACTACCTCTCACCCAAAAATTCAAAAATTGAGATTCCCGTACTGTCTTAATCAAAATTTAAGAAGAAATCTCGTGCATATATTTGACACCTGCAGAATTCACTATTTGATGGTGCAAATCTATTCTAAGGTTATGAGTTTGGTACAAAACTCACTCCTTGGTTTGACGGTTTGGGTGCAAAACTAACTCTGACCAAAAAATTCAAAAATTAAGATTCCCGTGCTGTCTTAATCCGAATTTATGAAGGAATCTCGTGGATATATTTGAGACCTGCAGAATTCACTATTTGATAGTGCAAATCTTTTCTAAAGTTATGAGTTTAGTACAAAACTCACTCCTTGGTTTGACGTTTTGGTCGTTTTGATCGTGGATATATTGGTGACTTGAAATATTCCCAGTTTCATATCGTAAATCCATTCGAAACCATTGAGTGTAGTGCAAGCCTCACTCCTTGGTTTGACATTTTGGTCGTTTTGATCGTGGATATGTTTGTGAACTGCCGACTTACTGCTTGATACCGTAATTCCGTTCTAAACTTTTGAGTTTAGTGCAAAACTCACTCCTTGGTTTGAGGTTTTGGTCGTTTTGATCGTGGATATGTTTGTGACCTTCCGAATTCACTGCTTGATAGCGTAAATCCATTCGAAACCTTTGAGTTTAGTGCAAAGCTCACTCCTTGGTTTGATGTTTTGTGTGCAAAACTACCTCTTAGCCAAAAATCCGAAAATTGAGATTCCCGTGATGTCTCAATCATAATTTAACAATGAATCTCGTGGATATGTTTGTGAGCTGCAAAATTAACTATTTGATAGCGTAAATCCATTCTAAAGTTTTGAGTTTAGTGCAAAACTTACTCCTTGGTTTGACGTTTTGGTCGTTTTGATCGTGGATATGTTTGTGACCTGCCAAATTCACTGCTTGATAGCGTAATTCCGTTCTAAACTATTGAGTTTAGTGCAAAACTCACTCCTTGGTTTGACGTTTTGGTCGTTTTGATCGTGGATATGTTTGTGACTTGAAAAATTCCCAGTTTCATAGCGTAAATCCATTCGAAACCTTTGAGTGTAGTGCAAGCCTCACTCCTTGGTTTGACGTTTTGGTCGTTTTGATCGTGGATATGTTTGTGAACTGCCGACTTACTGCTTGATAGCGTAATTCCGTTCTAAACTTTTGAATTTAGTGCAAGACTCACTCCTTGGTTTGAGGTTTTGGTCGTTTTGATCGTGGATATGTTTGTGACCTGCAGAATTTACTGTTTGATAGCGTAAATCCATTCTAAAGTTTTGAGTTTAGTGAAAAACTCACTCCTTGGTTTGACGTTTTGGTCGTTTTGATTGTGGATATGTTCGTAACCTGCAGAATTCAGTGTTTGATAGCGTAAATCCATTATAAAGTTTTAAGTTCAGTTCAAAACTCATTCCTTGGTTTGACGTTTTGGGTAGAAAACTATTTTTTTAACTTTTCGACCAGTTAGAGAAGCAGGACGGGGGCATGCAACTTCTCGGGTGCCATTGGCAACAAACTGTCATTACATTAATACCTAATGATGAGGTGATCAAGAAATATGGAAAAGTTAGAACGATGGGTGATTAGACTATTTTTGATTGTCAATAATGTTTCGAATTGTCAATTGGCAATTTGTCAATAATGTTTATAATTGTCAATTGTCAATTTTTCTCCTCAATTTATTTTGTTTTCTTCTCTTCCTCCTCTTGTTCTCCTCTTGTTTTCTCCTCAGTACAAATGTTCTCTTTTCTCCTCTTGTTTTCTCCTCAGTACAAATGCCTACTGAAGATGACCACGTAGTGGTTTAAATGTACATTTAACGAAATAAATGTCGTTGTGGAAAAGGATAATTTGTTATTTTTCTTTAATTGTCAATTTGATTATCAATAATGTTTCTAATTGTCAAGTGTCAATTTCATTGTCAATCTTGCCAAGAATGCTTCTAAGCGACCCAAATTGTGGCCTTTTCAGTTTGATAAATGAAAACTGTTCATTTTTACAAGATTCAATTGGGGAACCCAATTATAGTGCTGACATTGGAATACCTGAAGGAGTATGCAAAAGAGTCAAGACCACTTTGTCACCGACATAAGCTTTTGACCACCCACCGGCTTCGCACATTTTTGGGCAAAACGCAGAGCAGCTGCTGGCCAGTCATAATCCCGCTTTGAACATTTTGGGACAAATCCGACCCCCGGGGAACTGGATTTCCCCCTAAGTCAGGTCTTTTTCGTCACAAACGGTCGTAGTGTTTTGCATCCGTTCAGCACGTTCGGGAAAAAACCTTCGGACCAGCCAATCTCCCATTCTGACCTCATGTCCTCATCACGAAACGTGAAGACGATTCGAAGAGTCCCGTTTGTCACCTTACGACACTAAGTCCGCGTTAGCCAAAGTGTGGCTTCGACCACGTGACGCCATAGGTTTGACTCCCGCCGCCGTCAACCGCGTCTCAGCACACACACCCATGCAAACACACATGTGATCCGCTCCGTCCTTACTCCTTCATTATGTTTCGTTACATTTCCTCATATTTTGGGTTTGTTGTCATTTTCTGGTAAATTCATTTATTTATTTAATTTTACTGGTTTTGTTATTTCGTTTACTGTCGTCGTCTGCAACAACGTGCAGTCACGACTTTATTTTTTTTTTGCCCACGCCCCTACGCCTCCCCTCAGTATGTGCCACCACAGTAAAAATATAACCAAAGGGGGCCTTAGGGGGTTTCTGAAATCAGTGATTCAATTGTATATTATTGTGTAAGAAAATCAGTTTGTTAAGTAGATTTAAAATTGCGCATAATTTCAAAGTTAACACCTCCGTCCGTTAACGACATCAGTTTTTCAATTTAATCATCCACCATCAGGCCGTTATAGGAATGTAGTGAGCGAGCGGGGCGACACTGTTCGCCGGAATTACCTAATTAATATCTTACTGGAACTCCACTCCGCTCGCAAACTCCCCTCGCAGATGACACACAAACTTCATTATTACATCACATCTTTCGCCGTCGCCTGTGTGTCCGACACTCTGCACGGATGGATTGCCAAAGAGCGGCGGCCAAAACAATCAATGGCCGATTTAATGAGCGGCGTATTTAGTAAAGTGAAGCGGCCACATAATTGGGACCACAGCGCCCAAGGATTACCAACACGCAAGTAATTACTGTGTAACAGATACTGCGGCAAAGCCAGCATTGCCGATGGGCCTAGGCCCTTTGTGCATCCAAAGATTTATGTTTTGATCAAAAGCAGCTGCCCATTTTTAACGCCGATGACAGTTAATTACCAATTCGGACGGCTGCTATCAACGTGTTAACGAACCGCTACGGGAAATGCAAACCAGTAATATGTAGCCACTGCATGTGGCTGGGAGTGAATTTTTAATCCTTAATCCTTGAAATTTTAACGCCCCGTGCTGGCAATTCCGGTGAACGGGGAAAGTTTTAAAGATAACCACTAAAAGCCACAGTTCGCGTGCATGAGTGCGGAATTTAATAAAATAGTGGCGAAAAAAACTTTTTCATTAACAAAAGGAACGGTTGAACTTTTTTTTATTCCGTTTCGTCGTGCTTAAAAAAAAGTTGTTCGCGAAAAGTGAGCGAGTTTATTCGGACGGTGCAATCCCCGGCTGATGGGTGCGGGTGCAGTGCCATACGTTTCAGAATTATTTAAACGAATAAACTGGCAATAATTTTAGACGAAATAATCCGCAGCGTAGTATCGTAAAAAAAGATTAGAGTTTCGGGGTCGAATGGGGCCTAGATATTGCTCACGGGGCATTAATTTTAACGCAACTATAAGTGTGGAATGCCTTAAATTCGCGGAGTACAGCCAATGGGGGACGTGCCGGGCCAAACAAAACTTTAAGGATATGCAAATAGAGAAGATGAAGAAGGGGAATGAGAAGATCAACATACGGTTTATAATATTTCGGCGAAAATTACAACGTGCGGGCGGAATAATTCGCGATTACCAAATCGCAATTTGATGGCGATTAAACAAACTGAACCGTGGATGAAGTGTGGAGTCGAAAAGTGGCGCGTAATGAGAGGAAGTGACGTCTATAAAGAGCGGAACGCATTGTGTGGAGTAACTTTCATCCTCGTAAATTCCCTTATCTGCCTTGATTTATGCATTTAATATTTTAATTAGCCGCGCCCTTATTTATGTTAATTTATTCATTTATGGCGAATGTGATCTTACAGAAAGATGGCGTTTTTATTCAAATTCGCTTCGGCGCTGTTTGATTTGGGTTAATGAAAAGTGGCGGATTGAATAATACCCGGACCGAGTCCGGCGCCTCCACCCATTGTTGAGAGATGCAACTATTAGATGTTATATCCTAAATTATATTATAGTGGAATCTGTTTACAAGTTAAACGGGGGAAGTGACTATTGTGCTCTGAAAGGCCGCTTTGAATAATACCCCTCCTATTTACCAAAGACAATGGGCTACTCCAAATCAATGAAAACAGAAATCTGTTATACATTCATTCATATTTACCGCTGCCAACCAAATGACGTTTCGTTTTTTTGATTTATGTTTTTGCCGTTACCTCCAAATTTACATGATTGATTTCGCATTTCGCATAACTCCCGGCTCCATACAATCATCACCATTTACATACACGATCCTTCCTACACAATTTCACATATAGATAAAGCTACATTCCGCGGATACACCGAAAAAAACTTTATACGTCAAATCTCGACGAATTCACATAAAAATCCTTTCACTCACGCTTTACATTTCTACCCGGACCATTCAATAAGTCCACCTACCTCTAAATAAAACAAAATCCATGCATCATTCATCACAAATATCCAAGTCCAGATCATTGAGTAATTAAAATTAACACACTTTAATTAATTATACATGACTTATTTTAATTATATTCATAATAGATAGCACAATATAAATGTAAAGAGTATCTTAGAGGCCATGTACAGTTCGCCAACAGTTTCGAGCCCAATTTTGAGTTCAAACTGAAAACTAAAAACAAATTTAACATTTAAAAACATTTACCGATAGAGTTTCAAACAAATGCATATTTTAATTTGTAACTACATACAGGGTGGCCCACCTATCCTCGCTCGGACCATTGCTGCTAAACTAATGAAAATTGAGGACATAATCTGATTAGAAGTTATGAAACACTTGATGTGCTACTTTTTTAAATTATTTTTGAATGTACATATATCCCGTATAAATACGGGACACAAAATTTGGTCTTTATTTTAAATGGATCACCCTGTATATTTTTTAAATTTTAGAATCCGCTTCATGAGAGATTTTCTGATCTTTCTGAAGAAATTCAATGTAAACTGTCAAAATGCCAATGCTTTCTGTCAAACTACGATTGATTACTATTAAAATTGTATTGCCTACTGTCCATTTTTCAATTATTTCTGCCAAATGTCAAGTATTTAAAAAAATATATAATTCGTTCTAATAAAATTTCGTGTATAATGTCGAAATTTTACCGATCATTGTCAAACTTGCAATGAAACTGTCATATTTTTAATTAGATGCTTCAAAATTATCGGGTACAACATTCTTAAAAATAGCTTAACACTGCTATAATAGCTGCTAATCAATCAATGATACACAGACTGGTAAATGTACCAGTGTCAAAACCAAACTTCGACAAAGAATTAAGCAGAATTAAAATAATAGCTAGAAATAATGGTTTCCCACCTGACTTAATAGATAAGTTACTCAAATCTAAATTTAAAAAATTCACAACATCACAAATATACCCGTTAATAAATACAGTGAACATTAACTTTATTGCTTTGACTCATAATGGAAAACGTTCAGTTAAAATCGCTAGAGAATTAGAAAAATTATGTAAAATGGTGTCATTTAAAACAGTTAACTCCCTAAAGAAGTTTATCAGGAAAAGATAAAACAGCAAAATACTCGAATTCAGGCGTCTATTTGTTAAAATGTTGTGACGCGCCTGAAGGGCAATCAGCGCGTTAGGCCGCGGAGCGAGTGGAGGGTCCCTTCGAAGCAGCGACGAGGGCCAGGTTCTCGATCTCGGAGAGTGAGGGGGTTAAAAAAAGGCTCCACGTAATTTTAACCTCGCCACTACTTCGTCACAAAGGGGGCTCCACCCTATCTGCCTGGGTTGACGGCAGACAGTCAGCGAAGTTCAGAAATTACGAACTGTCGCAACGGCTGACCATCTGGCGCCCACACCACCAGATTTAAATCTCGCAATGAGAAAAGGAAGTTAAATTGTAAATAATGCCCGATTGAGAAAACGTGGGGGAACAAAAAATAACAGATGTGACTTTTGTGGTTGTAAACTATCTGCGTTTATTATACACAAAAGACGGGACACCGTGTCCGCGCTTCCGGAAAGTAAATACCTCCGCTCGTAGATCTATCACGGCGCATTACCTGAATTCGGCCGAATCCCGCGCAACGCTTATCGCGCGATGCGAACTGCTCTCGGAGCCACTTTTTTTCTTACAAAAACGCAAAACACGTACGGCACGAAACACGCAACGCAAATTTACACAAAACAAAACGATATAACAAAAAAATTAAAGACAATAAAGGAGAACAAGAAAAATTATAGATCTGGCCTGCTTATCCACGTGGCGCCTGTGCTTCCGGTGACTGTGGCTCGGTTCTTAGGAATTCGTACTGCTGGCAATCGCCGTGGACGCCGCCATTAATTTGCGGTCTTCAGAAAAACTCTGGCAGGGTGGTCGTCGCCCCTAGCCGAGAACCTGACTGGCTGGGTTGCTTCAGCCCCTACCCAAAAAAACGCCTGTAACGCACATGGCCTTATTAATAATGGCCGGACATGTGTCTTTACAAAAATAATGTTGGTTCTAATCACTTACTCTGGTGTTTGAGCGTGTATAGCCGATTATTGTTGCTCTCCCTCGCCTTTTGCCGGTGTCGTCAATCCCTCATAGGGCGGTTATTGGAGGACACATTTTAAATCCCGGAAACCGGTTGGCGATAAGCCCAAAGAAAACCGTGTACCTCCTAACACTTTTGCACTCGAAGAGAGTCGGCTACCTTCTGCCTTCATTCCAGCGCCTCGTGGCCGAATCACAATTATACGCAGACCGGAGACGCGTCGACGTTTAAAAAACGTGTAATTAAAAATTAAGACAGAATTCGTCTTAACCGACCGGAGTCAATACCGACCCGTTACAAAGTGACTTATTAGATCCCGTTCTTTACCATTTTCCTTGGCGGTGTGGTGTGGTCTCCATCAAGATTTACTATGCCTGTTCCCTTTTTTGTTTCAGTTACTACCAGTATATCAAATCTTCCTTCTAAGAACTCACTTATTAGTTCCCGTTCTTTACCATTTATTCCTCGCACATTCCATGACGCTAGCCTCCAATTTCTTTTCTTTACTTTATATACCATTTATTCCTTTGACGTGCTTAGTTGTTTCCGAGATTCTGTATTTTGTTTAACTGCATTTTTTTTGCTTCCAGTTTATTTATTTGGTCATTCCATTTCCATGCACCGATTCACTTTTTATGTATTTGTATCTCTATTCACTTAATAATCTGTACTGTCTTCACTTAGTAAATTAATACTCGTGTTTGCTCAAATATTTGAGTTTGAAACACGGAGAGCTGTATACACTGATCAGGCGTACCACCACCCATCAGTGACTATCAAAATTTCAACGATTATGTGCAAATTTCGAATAATGTTGTTATCAGCTATGACTTATTAAAATTGTAATCTGAGTCTGGAAAATATGTATTTGGCGAAGAGAGATGTGGGCTGATTAATTCCATGCACGTCTCGCCGTCATACATAAGTCTGTTTACCCCATAAACAACTAGCTTAAAGACAGTACGTGAGCGCACTCGAATTTTGTGTGGCGATACCGGATAAGGGTTTATTATTGTGGCTCGGTGTGAGCGCGGAGCAGCGGCTTTCTTCCCGTATTTACTCTTTATTAAAATCGCCGACCTTCCTGCCGCCGAAGCTTACTGTCGGCATGAGGGATAGCCACAGTGAATGGCTGCAGTACGAGCGGAATGAGCGTCCTGAAGTGGCTCGGGGGATCATAGGTACCGTCCACTCATCGCAAATCACAAAACCGACCGTCAGCAGGCTGTCTTTTCAGCTGATCGATCCCCCGGGCGTGGCTGTGGCCGCGGCCACATCAGACACTGCAGTCCCGATTCCCTCTTATCCACCATTAATAAACACGAATTCATTAGCGTGAAGCGCGCTTTCGATGAATGCTAGAATTTTCATTACCTGCGAGCAGCCCATACATTAATTCGCTGCCTTCAGCGTCTGCCGAAAAATTGAAAAAATATAATAAAGGCAGATATGCTTTGTGGGGTTACTGAAAGGAAGCCTGTATTTCCGCGCAATTTTAATATTTTCATATTAAATTTAGAGATACCTAAATATCGCTTTCCTCTCAAATAGTGGGGATTCTAAAAGTAATAAGGAGAATCTAAATAAAAATTGGGCCTTAGCCGGCAACAAAACAATACGCCGCTCCCCGCTGCGGCTCCCCATTAAGCTTTTATTTCTCGTGCGTTATTCAGATGGCGAAATAATGAATTTTATAAATAGTGGAAGGAAGGAGCGCCACTCTCCATCCGGGCCGTGCGAGGGAAATATTTATCCCACGGCTGTACCCATTTTATTTAGGATTTCCTCGCCGCCTGTTTTTTTTTTCACTCCTCCGCCGCCCTCCGTTCAGAATTTATCATCTGGAGATCGATACGTATATGTGCAATGATTATATGCCCCGGGCTTCGATCCGGCACTATCGCACTGTCCCATTACCCGCTGTAATTCCGCTCTAATATTGTCATGTTTTATGCATACAATTTATGACGGTGATTGAAGTTATTTCATTTGACGGCCTTTATAAATTTGAGTTACGCAAATACCACCAGCCGTACTTTTTGCTATGCCACTATGTATGCAAACATGAACCAATTAATATTTCACGCACGTGCCATCGAGCAACTAGTTACATTTCACAGTCTGATTTCATAGTTTGCGTCGATAATTCAGCCTCAGTTGTCCTTATAACTAGGTAACAATTTAACTACCTACTACATACAAAGTTATATGTACATGCTTTCAAATCCACACCAAGTATATGGACTAAATGGATCAGCACTATTAAAGCAGCAAAAAAAAAGTTTTCAGTTTTGCAGAAGATATACACGATTTTACGCTGGATTTGTAGAGATTAACGATTAACGATAACGTACCTTATGCCAGGGTTAGGAGCTCGTAGCTAAGCCATTGGGCTTGGAGGCTTGGAGGCTTGGAGACACCCAAAAAAAAAAAAACGATAACGACATAGCAGACGCACGTCTCAGCCCAAAACTAACCTGCAGCTTAAACGCTTTGAGAATGGAACTAAAACCGCAACTATTTTCTGGAAACCTAATTGCATATTGGGTCCCAACAGTTGCACTTTTCTTAATTTATCAACAATAACCTTTTCTTTTTAGCTCACGCACAGTTGGTCTAAATATGACTCGCGTTTAAACAAAAGTCCAAATTTAATTTTAGTTTCAAAGTACTCCTTGTAACTTCATCTTCAAAAAAATATTCTGCTGAACATCTTTCACCGACGGTTTTGAAATAGTTACAGTGTGGTCACTTTTACGACGCCCAACATTAGGATCTATTAAATGGAAATTATACAGAGTTCGTCAAATGAGAGAAAAGTTTCTTATTTTCATGCCTTTTAATATTCTGAAAATAAATCCGGAATATTTTGCACAGTTCCTGAAATATCACTGAAAAACCGAACAAGTGTACTTTCCATTTCCTTTTATAACTTTTTTACTTTAGAAGGAAATTTTACGAAACTTGGCACTCTTACATTTTACAACGTGAGCTTTCTGATGACGGTGCCACACATTTTCTGCGCAAACTATAATCTGGCCTACGATTGGAAGAGCATCCCTATGCTACTATCAACTATCACTTATAATCTGGCCCATGATTGGAAGAGCATCCCTATGCTACTATCCATATGATGCCCATATTTTCATAGTCATCTTTTGATTTTCTTATGGCCGCCATATTAGATTTTAATAGCATTAAAAAATGCGAAAATCCGATTTCAACCATGTATAACACATGGGTAATATGACATTTTAAACAATTCCATAAACGCTGAAAAGTTGTTGGATTTGGCTGTCTTCTTTCGGGATACAATTCACCAGAATTGTGGATAAAGTGTGAAATAAGGGATGAATCTAATAATATTAGATTTATAATATTAGATAATTCATCTGTAGAAAGCAAAGATGAGGGAGTATGTTTGTCAAATGGACCTGTAAATAGCCCTAAAGATTGTAGGGTGAAAAATATTTTTGTTAATTGAGTTTTATTTTTATTTTTTGTTGTTATTTGTTTGTATTTATTTTTTGGAATAAAATAAAATTTTCTTCTAAAGTAAAAAAGTTATAAAAGGAAAAGGAAAGTGCACTTTTTCGGTTTTTCAGCGATATTTCAGGAACTGTGCAAGATATCCCGGATTTCGTTTCAGTATATTGAAAGGCACAAAAATGAGAAACTTTTAGTTAAAATTTTGATAAAATGATAATTTTAAAGTATATATGAAATTTTAAGAGTAGGAAATAAAAATTTGGCACACATAATTGCATTTTTACCTAAAATCATTGTACAATTCAAAATCATCGAAATTTTGATATTAATTACTCTAAATTTGAGAATAATATATATTTTGATATGCTTATTGAAATTTTGAAGCAACTAATTGAAAAGTTGACAGATTTCATTGCAAGATTGACAATGATCTCTGAAATGTCGACATAATATACAAAATTTTGTTAAAAAGAGTTAATTTTTTTATGAATATTTGACATATCCACAGAAATCAGTGAAAAATTGGTAGCAGTGAATAAAATGTTGATAGTGATTATTCGTAGTTTGACAGAAAATTTGGAAATTTTGATGGTAATCCATGAAATTTTGACAGAATCAATGAATTTCTTCAGAAAGATAAGAAAATCTGACATTAATTATTGAAAATGTTATAGTTTGTAGTTGAAATTTTGATAAAATGAAAATTTAAAAGTATATATGAAGTTTTAAAAGAAGGAAATAAAAATTTGGCACTCATAATTGCATTTTTGGCTAAAATCATTGTAAAATTCAAAATTGTCAAAATTTTGATATGAATTACTATAAATTTGAGAAAAATATATATTTTGATATGCTTATTGAAATTTTTAAGCAACTAATTGAAGATTTTACAGATTTCATTGCAAGATTGACAATGATCTCTGAAATGTCGACATAATATACAAAATTTTATTAAAAAGAATTATAATTTTTATGAATATTTGACATTTTCACAGAAATCAGTGAAAAATTGGCAGTAGTCAATAAAATGTTGATAGTGATCATTCTTAGTTTGACAGAAAACATGGAAATTTTGACAGTAATCATTGAAATATTGATAGAATTATTGAATTTCTTCAGAAAGATTAGAAAATCTGACACCAGTTATTGAAAATGTTAAAGTTTGTAGTTGAAATTTTAATAAAATGAAAATTTTAAAGTATATATGAAATTTTAAAAGAAGGAAATAAAAATTTGGCACATATAATTGCATTTTTTACTAAATTCATTGTAAAATTGAAAATTGTCAAAAAAAATATAATAATTACTCTAAATTTGAGAATAATTTATATTTTGATATGCTTATTGAAATTTTAAAGCACCTAATTGAAAAATTGACAGATTTCATTGCAAAATTGACAATGATCTCTGAAATGTCGACATAATATACGAAATTTTGTTAAAAAGAATTATAATTTTTATGAATATTCTACATTTCCACAAAAATCAGTGAAAAATTGGTAATAGTGAAATAAATTTTGATAGTGATTATTCGTAGTTTGACAGAAAACATGGAAATTTTAACAGTAATCATTGAAATATTGGTAGAATTATTGAATTTCTTCAGAAAGATTAGAAAATCTGACATCAGTTATTGAAAATTTTATAGTTTCTAGTTGAAATTTTGATAAAATAAAAATTTGAAAGAATAAATGAAATTTTAAGAGAATAAAACGAAAATTTGACACACATAATTGCAATTTTGGCTAAAACCATTGTGAAATTCAAAATTGTCAAAATTTTGATAGTAATTACTCTAAATTTGAGAATAATTTAAATTTTGATATCCTTATTGAAATATTAATGGAACTAATTGAAAATTTGACAGATTTCATTGCAACTTTGACAATGATCTGTGAAATTCCGACATAATATACGAAATTTTATTAGAACGAATTATAATTTTTACAAATACTTGACATATTGATAGAAATAATTGAAAAATTGGCAGTAATCATGCGTAATTTGGCAGAAAGCATAGACATTTTGACAGTTATCATTAAAATTTGGACAGAAACATTGAATTTCTTTAGAAAGATTAAAAAATCTGACATTAATAATTGAAAATGTTTTTGTTTCTAGTTGAAATACAATACAATGAAATATTGAAGACATATTTGAAAGTTTAAAATGACAATTTCTCAGAAATAATTGCAATTTTGGCCAAAATAATAGTAAATTTGCACCTACTTGTTGACATTTTGAGAGTAAATATTGTAAAGTTCCGAAATATTTATATTTTGATATAATAATAAATCAAATTTTGAACATTTGACATTTTCAAAGAAATAATTGGAAAATTGGCAGTAATCTGTAAAATATTGAACGCAACAATAATAATAATTAAGTAAACCTTAAACTTAATTATTATTATTATTGCGTTCAATATTTTACTGTTGACTGCCAATTTTCCAATTATTTCTTTGAAAATGTCAAATGTTCAAAATATTATTTATTATTATATCCATAAATTTCCAGTTATATATTTAAGGTTGTTATTACCATTGTTTTTATTGTTTTTTGCCAGTACTTACAGGTAAAGAGTTTTATTATTATTTTATTTTAAGATTTATTTATTTTATAACCAATGACTAGGCGAAAATAATAATAATAATAATATAACAACGTATAAAAATTATTATCCAAAGTTATTTGATTAAAAATATTTTCCAAAGTATTCCTACCAGTAGAGAATCATGAAAGATGGTTCATTATTACGGATGACAAGAAATTACTAAAAAAAATCGAATGCAAATTAATTAAAGGTCTTAGGTTAAATATAGAAAGCGAATACTGACCCTCATATGACACTAACCCAATTCAAATTCCAACTGAAGTAACAATTAAAGCCATAATTTTTATAATAAATGGAAGACAAATAAAATGACTTATGTGTCTGGAACTTACCCAATCTATGAGTATCGGAATGTAATGTTATTTTAGAAAAATATCACAACTACTTTAAACTATTATTAAATGGAAGTGTTTTCATTTTTAGTAAAACCTAAAAATTATGTACTATCAAATTCAATCCCATAAATAAAATTGTGCCAACTTCCTTCCAGTGGACCGAGCCAATCGTTTAAATTACATCGATTTCCTTCCATTGGCCCCGGCCAATCTTCATAGAACTCAAGCATTATCCAGTTATCCAGAATTTACTAGTTCATTACATCAACCTTTTTGGTATTGCGGAACTCTCACGTCGCACACTCTGCCGACCCCTGGCAAAAATATATGCGCGAAATTCCGCCTCCTTGGTTGTTCACTAATGTTCAAATTTATTTTTGCCGACCTCATAGGCTTAGCGATAAACTATTTGGACTGCGGCCAATAGATGCCGAGTTAGAGTCCTCGTGGAGAGTATATTCATTGTCTGTTCCTAAACTTGCACTCGTACATAGGAAAATAATTCCTTCAATAATGCTTATTGTTAATTTTATTTATATTGGTAACAGTGCAAGGTAGCTACTTATCGCCGCATCATGTATTGGCCGCATAAATTTATTTAGCAAGTTTAATTTCTTTCGTGGTGCTTGTGTTGGTTGTAGTGGTTGCGGTGGTTATGGTGATTGTGGTGGTTGTGGTGGTTGTGGTGGTTTTGGTGGTTGTGGTGGTTGTGGTGGTTGTGGTGGTTGTGGTGGTTGTGGTGGTTGTGGTAGTTGTGGTGGTTGTGGTGGTTGTGGTGGTTGTGGTGGTTGTGGTAGTTGTGGTAGTTGTGGTGGTTGTGGTGGTTGTGGTGGTTGTGGTGGTTGTGGTTGTACTCGTTGTGGTTGTGGTTGTGCTGGTGTTTGTGTTGGTGGAGGTGGTGGTGGTGGTGGTGGTGGTGCTGATGGTTGTGGTGTTTGTATTTGTGGTGGTGGTAGTGGTGTTGGTGGTGGTGATGGTGGTGGTGTAGGGTTTATTATAAGGTTTAGGCTTAACCGTATACGGCTTTAAAGCGGGCTTGGATGGGTATGGATTGCTGGGATAAATTATAAGGTTAGGTTAGAGAGGTTTTGTAGAAGATTGCATTCCTACAAGTAATTCACTGCCGTCACGATTTTTTAAAATTAGTTTGCTATATACATACAAAAATGGTTGTATGCTTATTTAGTTTAATAATTCAATGAAAAGATTAATATATTGTTAGACTGCTTTAAATATAAGGGCGTAAAAGTTGTCAGTTGCATACAATGAAGCACATGTCATACTCTCATCATTACGTATTACCTGAAAGCATTATCAAATAAGCTATTGTATGTCGTGAAAAATCGAATAAAACGAGCATTAAACCTGCAACGAATTTTTACTCGATACAACGTTAATATTAAATTTCATAAACAATATTTCAAGATTTAATAAGACGTGCATTGTTGAACAACATGAAACTGCATTCGCTCAGGTCTTGTTAAAATTGCAAACTTCCGCGGCGTACTTGTACAAATTGGTTGCGAGACTTACATAACTATCGCATCTCGTCAGATTACAAATAATTTAAGTTTCGAAGATGGGGGCGGCTGCATTGTCTACTTATATCGCGGTCCCTCATGGGAGCAGTCCGAATTGGAGTGACACAGAGACGCATATTGTTGCAAAACTACGGCAATTCAACTGGAGCCGAACAATCTTGATGCGGTACATGATTGCGAATAACCGGCGCACTTGTAAAACCACCTCATTACTTAGCCTTACAACCCGGATTTGCATTTAGCTCCGAAATACATTCGCCGTTTGCAGACTCGGTTTATACAACCTAGATTGTCATACAAACTTATCAGATTTCTTGGCTCAATTCTGATTGTTAATGGCGAACACTAATATATTAAGTTCACTATGCAAAGTGGCTGTATCTGTCTATATTATCGGACCGTGGAATGTCAAACTCCTGAACTCCATTATGCAACATAGAGTGTAATCAGAGTGGCTTTATTGAGTTCATGCAACTTAGTATCTCACACAGCGTACGCAAACTTCTACTGTAATTCCAGTACGATAATGAATCTATTAAAAATTGCTGAAATAATACGGCCCCTTCTAGAGTGTATATAATCATCTTCATTAAGGACCCCAGAAGGGGTCTTTCCGCCCTCTTCCAGAGTAAATTCACTAAAATGCCAATTCAACTTTTAAGGACCTAAACAAGAAAGTATGACGACCTAGTTAAAAGTGTCTCGACTAGATTTCATAGAAAGTGAAGCTCGTATTAACACAAGTCCTCTCCAGTTAATTGTAAATAATTTTTCACAAAATCAATGAGGCAAGAAAGTTGTTTTCCAGTTCCAGTTCCAGTTCCAGTTTTTTTCTTTTTTTTTTTTTCTCGCTACTGTTTTCTGTTTTCAAGCTACTTGGGACAAAACGCACACTTTGCTTGAGCTTGAGTACAGTCCAGCAAAAGATGCCACCTTTTGCTTTTCATGTCGTCTTTTTGCAATGGGAAATGCCGCTTCGAAAGATCATATTGACAAATGTTTTATAGAAACTGGTTTTAAAAACTGGAAACGTTCTACAAAAAAGTCCAAAAATGACCTAATGTGTCGGTACATAATTTGACAAATTATTAAATAAAAATTTTCTTCGGTTGTCCTCAAGCATGTTCTTATAACATGAAAATATTCTCTCCACATCACACGAAACAATAGGGACATATTTTAAGGAACAAACGTTGCTTATGCTAAAATTTGATTCTTCACTTAATTTTTAAGAATTATTTAATACGCCGCTTAATATTTCTAATTCTTGGTATCCACTATTTTTTAAAACCACTGTAACGGTCTGATTTCGCCTCCAACGGAAACTGCCTTTTAATTATTAATTGCGCGTACAGACCTCCACCGTAGGCGACCATACTCACACGTTTTTTTGGACGTGACGTGTTTCCCGTCCTGCGTGTGATTTTTAAAAATCGTCGCGAGACGCTGCCACGAGGAGAAACTAGTAACCTTTCCTATAGTGCGGACGTGAAACGAGGTCACCGTTTTCCATTGGTATATCACCATCCGGTTTCCGGGATATAAAACGTGAACTCATTTAACCACCCTTAAAGGGATTGACGGCACCAAGTACAAGGCAAGGGAGGGTACTATACGACTCAACTCCATACGCTCACAACATCAGAGTAAGTAATTAAACCCGACATTTTTTCTTTTCGTAAAGCCACGTGTCCGGCCATCGTTACTGAGGCCATGTGCTTTGCAGGCGTTTTTTTGGGTAAGGGCTAAGTAACCCAGCCAGCCAGGTTCTTGGCTAAGGGGCAACGAACATCCGGACAGAGTGGTTCCGAAAATTGGAATCCAGCGAAGTCATACACGAGGAACACAAGCCAGATCTTTATATATTTTTTTTATTGTTCTCACTTAATACTTTAATCTCATTTTGATATATCGTTTTCTCTTTTGTGTAAAATTTGCGTTACGTGTTTCGTGCCGTACGTGTTTTGCGCTTTTGTAAGAAAAATGTCGCTCCGACGGCCCTTTGAATCGCGCGTTACGAATTCGCGGGATTCGGCCGAATCTAGTGAAGGCGGCATGATAAAGTTGTGGGAGGAGGTATTTATTTCAGGAAGCGTAGGCACGATGTCCTGTCTTTTGTGTGAATAAACGCAGATATTTTACACCACAAAATTCACACCTGTTATTTTTTGTTCCCCCACGTTTTCTCAATCGGGCATTCTTTCAGTTTAACTTCCTATTCTCACTGCGAGATTTAAATCTGGTGGTGTGGGCGCCAGATGGTCAGCCGTTGCGACAGTTTGTAATTTCTGAACTTCGCTGACTGTCTGCCGTCAACCCACGCAGGTAGGGTGGAGCCTCCCTTTGCGAAGAAGTAGTGGCGAGGTTAAAATTACGTGGAGCCTTTTTTTAACCCCTCTCCCCACTCTCCGACACCGAGAGCCGGCCCTCGTCGCTGCTTCGAAGGGACCCTCCACTCCCTCCGCGGCCTAACGCGCTGATTGCCCTTCAGGCACGTCACACCACTTTATTTATTTTGTTGTAAAACTCTTTGTTTGTGAGTTTTTCCAAACTAACATCAATACTCTCAATAATATTTACACTTTCAATTAATTCCATTTCTTTCTTTTCTAATTTGGTGATAGCTTGTGCAACATGTGAAAAGTTAGAGCAAATGTATATAAGATCCTCACAAATGCTTTGTCGGAGGAGAATAGTTGCTGCACGTCTCGAATACTTTAACTTTCTTCCTGATCCAACTTTTTGACAAATTTTCTCAAAATTGTCAGCGTAATATATTGCAGCATTAATCCACGTGCCTTATCTTATCACAATTGGTGCTGGTCGTAGTGCAACATCGGGAACATTTGCACGTTGCACTCGGCTAGGAGCTTTCAAAAATATTTTTTTCATCGCCGATATTAGTGAATTAACATTAGGGAATGTAAATCTTATATATTCTGAGAGACGATGTAGTCCACATGCAACACATGTTACATGAATCATTTTTGGGTACAATACTTTCAGCCCTCTCATTGCTTAGCACATATATGGGGCAGCATCTGTACAAGTTACGAGAACGTTTTCTTATATAATGCCACTAGGATACAATATATTCATTGAATCGTTAAAAAATCCTGCGATCGCACTGTGGTTTATCTTATCCAAAACTTTTAAATTAACTAAATATGATTTGGATCGAAGTGTAGTTTACTTTATCCACAACTTTTAAATTAACTAAATATGATTTGGAACTTTTGGCCTCAACTTCAAGAATTCTAAATTCAAAATTAGCTACACACCTTTGCTCTAGATCAGTGGTCTCATCAAGGAAAATCCAAAAGTTTCCTTGCTTTAGCCTTGTCTTGCAACCTTTGCAATGTAGATTGAAATAAATGGGGCACGTAGTTTTTTTCTTAAAGTTGATTCATCAGGAATTTTCTGTGCTGTGTACTTCTCCAAAAATCCTACTAGATGTTCATTTTTTAGTTTGCCCAAAGGAATATCTGCCGAGACAAAAACTTTGCACAACTCATTGCTGAATGTTGACATGTTGGGTCCAGATCGTTGTATTGCCCAATGCCCAATGGAATATCTGCCGAGACAAAAGATTTGCACAACTCATTGTTGAATGTTGACATATTGGGTCCTGATCGTTGTATTACTGTACTAATTAGAGCATTGTGATGAGTTCCTTTCTTCATTATTTCGATGTTCACATGTTTGGCGGTTTTTATATGTTGCACGACTTTAAACTTCTTGTCCACTGATACCGGAATTTCACAATATTTACATAGTAAAATGCTTCCATCGGTTTGAAAGTCTTCGAATTCTTTCACAAAATCACTTAATAGGCAGGCACACACGTAGGGGATTTTCAAGAATCAAGAGATCTGTCCCGCCGTCCGCATCTGTCATCGCTGTCACACCGATCTGTCTCAAATCTGCGTGACAAGGATGCCAGATGCGGACGGCGGGACAGATCGCTTGAAAATCCCTTCCGTGTGTGCCTGCCTAGTGTTGCACTTTTGGATGTTTCATCCTTTGGCATGTTGATATTTTCAATAAATTTACTTATGAAGTGTACAAAACCAAGTTCAAGTAGCAACTGAATTAATAAATAACAACTTTAACCAATGTATAAAAACCCACCCTCCCATTCATCAGTCCTTTTTCCTTGAATTCCTTAACACTTTCACTACCATCCATAAAGCAGATATAACGTCCATTAGGCAAATCTAGATCTTAAAATTTTGGGTCCATAATTGACTTCCATGAAATGCAGATTTTCTTGTATGTATTAGTAATACATTAGTTGACAATTATGTACGTAGGTAATTAAGGCTTCCGCCCTTGAAATAGTTCAGTTTCAGTTTTCAGGAGCTGCAAATTTGCAAATTTCTAAGAAAGTATTAAGTACCCTATTTACCAAAATATGCATTTTGGACCAAAAATGTTGAAAATATGCATTTAGCCAAAAATGTTCAAAATATGCAAGTAGTGGACCTATAGGAGTTCGGGGTCATTTTCCCCATAAGAATTACATGGGCCGATTTTTTGCTACTTACTTCCGGTCGAACGTCGAATTCGGCTAAGTACAAAATAAATCAAAATGCGAATAAAAATTATGGGTAAGCTAGTAATGGTATATAGTATAATTCTTATACATATTTTGTTACATATTGAAGCATTTTTAATAATTGTGAATTTTGGGCACATTTCCCAAAGTCCCTTAGCCGCGATGTGTACTTAAATATTGATTGAAAGCCACTATTTTCTTGCATTTTTGTACGTATATTCAGTTCAACTTTCTTCATATGATTAAGAAATCGTCAATGTATGATAAAATATCAAAATATACCTTTTTATAAAATATCTATTTTGAAAATACACGTATTTATGTTATAAAATAGGAGTGCAAAATTTATTTCTAAAACAACATACATTTTGATTGTAACAACTACATTTACTGTATAACTGTTTATTTTCATGGAAACATGAACACATGTTCATGACTTTTTTCATGAACTTTTTCATGAACACATATAGACCGATAGTTTATGAACGAGAGAGGCTCGTATTGAGTTTGCATAAAGTGGTGAAGAGTAAAGTAAAGAGGAAAGAACAGTTGCTCAAATAAATCAAATAGTTCAACAGACATTTTTTGAGTCTTGCAACGTGCCTGATTGGCTTGTCACAATTAATAAGAAGTAAGAACAGTTGCTAAAAAAAATCAAATAGTTCAACAGACATTTTTTGAGTCTTGCAACGTGCCTGATTGGCTTGTCACAATTAGGTCGTGGAGCAGGTGGGCATTCCCTCGAGTTATTGCAGAGGACCAGGCTCTCGATGTCGGTGAGTAGGGGGGGGGTAAAATGGGCTCCACGTAATTTTACCTCTCGATATCTCACTACCAGGAATTTTACGACAAACAATTCAGCTGGAGAGGATCGACGCAACTTAAATCATGAAACGGGCACTCGTCCTCGTTGGTATTCCGTAGCTGAACGGAAACCGAAGGGCTCGCAGTCCGGCGCCTCAAAATCAGGGGCGGGATAAAAATTAATTGACGTACACAAAGACTCGATGAGGGTTAACAATCATGGCAATTTATTTGTATTAAATCACCTACATCGGGGCGCCTGCGATTCCGTAGCATTACTTGGGCGAACCCTCGGCGCGGTACCTAGCGAACGTGATAAGTGGCCACTTACCACGACACAAAATCTGAGGACTCTCGCCGGGAAGAAAACGTAAAAAAATACACACTATATAATCCTCTGAAGGGTATAGAGACCTCGTCTCATCGGCGCACTCCCTACCAAAGATCCCACTATCAAAGGCTATCGCCTGTGGTTAAAACAAATAACCCTCGGCGCGGTACCTAGCGAACGTGATAAGTGGCCACCTACCTCGACGCGCAATCCAAGGACTATCGCCGGGAATCGTATTCCGTAACACCGGAAATCTTATAATTAGATGCAGGCGGAGCAATACAAATCATAAATACTTCATAAATAACCTAGAATTACCGTGAGAGGATGAAATGATAATAAGTGAAGACGCAGTGAATGAAAAAAAGGGAAGGTGGCTTAGCTCTTCTGCTGAATATTTGCTGAAATTGGAGTATTAAAATATCATTTGAATCATTTGCCTCTATACTTGCTGTATTATCAAACTTTTTGACAAACTCGCTAATGGCTGATACAGACGGAATTAGTCGATTGTTAAATTTAACCGAAAATAAGTCACGAACTCTGCGTAAGCTGACGCCACTGTAAAATGTTTTATCATTTCAATAACAGATTATTGTTCGTAGTAATTGATATCGGACTAGCAAAATTATTTTCACTATAACATGACATTTGTCGAATTCATGGCAAGGGTTTTTATGGTATATTATTTAAGTTATTTTTTTTATTATTGATGTGGATTCTGGTACAAACGTAAATTAAATGAATGATACATTTACAGTTTTTAATACTCTTAATACTTTTAATTAAAAAAATAATAGGGGAGCTGATAATTGGTTTAATTTTTCATGTTAAATTCCTGTTCGCCCCTTATTCGAGACACTCAGTATAGAAACACATAATTTTATATAAGAGGTTGAAACTTGGCATTGTTGGACGTTAATTGTTGGTAAATTGGGGTATATAAAAGTAGTATTATCAACAATTAATAGCCCGTAAGTTCCATTCCTTTGTTTGTTATCTTTTATCTATAAATTGCAATCTTATATTTGCGCAGTGCAGACGCCGACAATGGCTTAGGTCGTAATGGCGCGGTTCCAACGCTGTCGATTTAAATTCTAAAGATGCGCCCGAAGCCCCCGAAATTCGGGGGCCCGAAATTGCAGGGATTGAGGGAGCGCACGCAGCCGAAGAGGGAATCGGCCGTAAATTCCAGGCGGCCGAAAGCGGCGCCGCGATATTAAATATTAAACGGCCATTCACGCTGCGTTGATGCGTCCCTAAACACGCGGAGGCTCATTGATATTAAAAGTAATTATCGGGGGCGATGTTTGGAGCGCGCGGGCATTAAAAACTAATCATTTTGCGGAGGGCGCAATATGAATTTAGCGTTTTCACGATCTTAACCGCGGATGAAGTTTTTGCATTTATTAGGAGCGCGGCTTATGGGAAATTAAGCGGGCATGGTTAGGATGTCGGTCGTGGAGCATTATTGAGCGGAAAAAGAATTGATGATCAAAGTGGAACTGAAAAGCTCGCCACAAGCGGTTCTTAAATATTTCTGGGATGGAAGTATTACGTATAAATAATGGCATGGCCATGGCCTGATTTAATTGTTTGCGAGGGGTCGTGCATTATGCACACATGTGTCCAAGCTGTAAAAAATTTAATTAAAAATGTTTGCGTGTGTAGTGATTGGAGTAGTTATTGTGGAGTCACCTGTGAGTGATCCCGGGGAGTAATTTGATGCGCGGCTTGTAATAAAATAATGGTGAAGTGTATTTTTTTATGGTTGTGTTTGCTTTTCATTTAGAGCCGGGCAAAGATGAGGGGACATAAAAACTGCGGTTTATGCAAAGTTTTTCTTTGAAAGAAAACAATGGCGTTCACTTACATTCTGTTGCTTTATTTAATGTTATTAAAACATTAAGCTCTAAAACATGCTAATGGTTTTTGTAAAGTTTATTTCTTATTATTTATGGACGTCCGCTTTTAATTTGTGTCTCCCCTTTCAGGGGGCGAATTAATATTTGCGCCGCTTCCTCGCGGAGGCCGTCATGTAATTTATGCGTGTAGTTCGTTAGATTGTCGGGGATTTGATAGAGACGTGCAAATAAAAGTCGTTAACGATCCCGCCATGCGAACTGGCGCCGTGAGCAAAATGTTCCTAGTTATTCATTCAATTCGTGTGTCACAGAACGTACCCGAATTGTACTTGGCTGACTCTGCCCGTTGTGCGCGAAATAATAACGAGCGGAACCATATTAAAAGGCGGGAGATTCACTTAATTTTTCTTTTTAATTAAAATACCATTAGAGAGCGCATTCTTGTCTTTAATTTTATTTCCACTAATTTTTCGGCAGGCAATCGTGCCGCTGGAAAAAAATACAGCATTTGATTTATTGCCATTGTTGGCTCGTGATTAAATAGGGGGCGATCTATTAATTTAAAAAAAAGGCAGAAACCATAAATTATGTCTCGCCGATTTTTGCGGATGAGTGTTTCATATTTTATTCCCCCAGCCTGACGCCAAACAATCGCTCATTAAAACACGGCGCTGTTATTCACAACATTCCGCTCGCTAGGTGCCAATCGCGAGAGATTAGACAATTTAAAGAACGATTGTGCTTTAACGATTCTAACTTTAGGTAAATAACGAGCTCTAACTCTTCGAACTGTGGCAACTTCTTTTTAAAAAGCAATTTGTACAAGGAGAGAGCGAACAAAACAAGCACAAACGAACTTTTTTATTATTTCGCTTCAATACAACCAAGAGGCATTCATGGAATCATTCCCTATTGAAAAGGCAACACACACTCACAAACAAAGGGCGGAACAACGCGCCACCCTAAACTAAGGATAATTCGATGTAGTGGATGATTTTTATTTTCGGACAGTGCCCGAAATCGTTTGTTGGCCCATAATAAAACCCATAAAATAAATGTACACTTTTTTGGTACGGAACTGCTAAGATTTTTTGATATATTTTATGGCCCTAATGTACTCCCTCGCCTTGCCTTGCAGTTTTCTCCCCTTCTAATAGACGGGCACATCAAATAACTGCCATCCTGGGCGCGAGAAATGAAAGCGATGCATAAAAAGGGATACGACATATGTTCGCCAACGTATCGAGTACGGCTCTGCCCAACTTCGACCCAGTTTGTCTCAATTTCTGGTCTACACACTCCGCCCGTCATTGTTTTGCGTTATTTTTTCCGTGTTTTTGATTTATCCGCTCAGAAGTGGAAGACGCCGGCGATTTATACGTTACGGAAAACCAAAATAAATGTCTCATGACTTTGATTTATCTCGATAATTTCGTTATTTTCCCCTCGCCTCGTTCCGGGCTGTTTACAAAAAGGGTGTCGCCGGGCCCTAAGCTAAATGAACTAACAATCGGCACAAATCTAAATTAATCATAGTGTCATAGCGCCGAGTTATGTCGGGGGGTTGTTTAATGAATTTGCGCGCGGAAAGAAACGGCCGCTTTTTCTTTATGTTTCGCTAGAGGCGAAGTTGAAACATCGCCAGTAATTTTTATACCAACAGCAGCACAGACAAATCAAACATTCATCCACACTCATATTCTCTATTCTAAATTGGACACATTATTACAAACAAATGCCTAACTGAGCATCGTTAGCAAGCAACCTCCTTAAGGCTGTTCGAACCCCCTCAAATTTCTGTTTCCCAAATTTCTTCTACTAAAAATTAACATAAAGCCACCAAATTTTGCACAGCTTTCTAAAATATGATTATCTATAATGCCACAAAGCATTTTTTTAAATAAAAATTATTGTTAATAAAATATATTAATCATTGTGACATATTGGAAAAAAAATATTTGTGAAGCTGTCATCAATTTACAACATTATTTCTTTTTTGAGTTTGTTTTATATTACTAATAATTAATCAATCATTTGAAAATTGCAAAAATCAGCATCCATCTTGGATGTACTGAGCTTGGGATGTGACTAAGCATGATACAACGTGGACCCTCGTCTTTGAGATCGGGTCACCCTCCTGATTTTCACTACCTCACGTCCTACCCCTGGACCCCTGAGAAACTCCGCTAGGGCCTTCCGAACACCCTTAAGTATGGAAATCTTCAAATTAGACATGCAGACGCTACTGATCCGGTTAGTGATGACTAAGCTTAGGCTAGTTATGCGTTTGTATATGTTCATATGCAATTGCATATTTTTGCCAATATTAAGGATAAATGCATAAGTAGTGGACCTATAGGAGTTCGGGGTCATTTTCCCCATAAGAAATACATGGGCCGATTTTCGCTACTTACTTCCGGTCGAGCGTCGAATTCGGCCAAGTACCAAATAAATAGAAATGCGAATGAAAATTATGGGTTTGCTAGTACTGGTATATAGTCTGATTCTTATACATATTTTGTTAAATATTGAAGCATTTTTAATAACTCTGAATTTTGGGCACATAGCTAGAAAATTTAAGTTTTCAACAAATATATAATATAGGAATCTAGGAATCTAGGAATATAGGAATATAGGAATAATATATAATATCGTACCTATATATAATATAGGTACGACAAAAAATGTACTCCTATACATTTTTCAAGTGCAGACAATGAGGCAGCTGGGTTACGAATTGGTTTCACAAGGTTCCTTTCGCAAGGAATTGGTCAGTAGCACAACTGACATACGAGATGAATCAAAATAATGAAACATCTATGTAATTATATATATTATCAAATCCCTATTTACCATTTTAATGGTGTAGGGTATATAATTTACAAATCATTTTTCCTAAATTACATTTTAAACTATTTCATTTTTATTGTATACAAATTTTGCCCATTGTTTTTTGTTTCGTGCATTTCTTTATGTAATTCTTATGTATTCTTATTATATTCTTATGTAATTATATATTTTATACTATATTATTTAGAATTTTTCTGTAACGTAGGTTGCGAATAAAGTAAGATTAACAATATACACTTTTCAAGTTCAGGTGTAGGTACTTACATTCTAGAAAATCTATTGATGAGGTATATTTTGATTTTAATTTATGATATCTTATGATACATTTATGTACGTAAAGATTTTAAAATTAACATGATTTAAAAACAAACATCTAATTTAATTATATATTCCATTGAAGACGAAGTAGCAAATATGAACTCACTTAAATTTCCATCCTATGCCCTGAATTCACATTGCAGAAATTTGATCGGAATGTACAATCGTGGCCATCAGAAAAGTGAACGATACTTTGTGCAAATTTCTGTATTTTCATTCGATTAAATCAGGCTTTATTCATTGGCGTTCATTCATCATGAGATTCTATTCAAATTGTGACATTTTAGGATGCTGTGACATTTTAGAACGCTGTGACATTTTAGGACGCCTGTGATTAAAAGAAAAACCAACTATTAAAAAAATCTAACATCTAATTAAACAAACATCTAATTTAACTATATCTTCCCTTGAAGATAAAGTAGCAAATATGAAGTCACTTAACTTTACATCCTATGCCCTGAATTCACATTGCAGAAATTTGATCGGAATGTACAATCGTGGCCATCCCAAAAGTGAACGATCCTTTGTGCAAATTTCCGTATTTTTCATTAGATTAAAACAAGTCATAATTAATTCATTGGCTTTCCTTCATCATGAGATTCCATTTAAATTGTGACGTGAGATTTTAGGATGCTGTGACATTTTAGGATGCTGTGACATTTTAGAACGCTGTGACATTTTAGGACGCCTGTGTTAAAAGAAAAAGCAAACTATTAAAAAAATCTAACATCTAATTAAACAAACATCTAATTTAATTATATCTTCCATTGAAGACAAAGTAGCAAATATGAAGTCACTTAAATTTCTATCCTATGCCCTGAATTCACATTGCAGAAATTTGATCGGAATATACAATCGTGGCCATCCCAAAAGTGAACGATACTTTGTGCAAATTTCCGTATTTTTCATTAGATTAAATCAGGTTTTATTCATTGACGTTCGTTCATCATGAGATTCTATTCAAATTGTGTAAATAATTTTAGGATGCTGTGACATTTTAGAACGCTGTGACATTTTAGGACTCCTGTGATTAAAAGAAAAACCAAACTATTAAAAAAAACTACTCAGGCGAAATAAATAATAAAATAAATATCAATGTTACTTACCAGTAAGTAATAAATATAATAATTTTAAAAAAACGTTCACTTATGGATAGCGCGATTGTACATACGAAAATGCAAGAAACTATTTTGTTTCAATGAATATATGCAAAATAAGTTGAATAGGAACGTTTTCCAAATTTAAATGAAAATTCTGGGGAAGCTAGTAATTACGTATAGTCTTATTTTTATATGTTGTTAAATATTGAAGCGTTTTTAATCATTTTGTAAATTTGTATGCATTATTTGCAAAAAAATTGCTAAAAAAATTATTTGCAAAGAGATATAAAATACAAGAAACATTATATCGATTTTCCAACTTCAGATGTATTCTGGAAATATAAATTTATTAACGGGATATATTTTTATTTGATATTTTATGACACTTGACGATTTCTTAAACATTGGGAGAAATTTGATCTGAATATACGTAAAAAAATGCATATTGGCTTTCAATTAATATTTACAAAATAAGTTAAAAAGCATCGGTTTTTCAAATTTAAGTGATATTTCTGGGCAAGTTAGTAATTAGGTATAGTCTTATTTTAAATTTCATTAAATATTGAAGCATGTTTCAACATGTTATGAATTTTAAACACATTATTTGAACAAAAAGTGATACATTTTTTGTATTCAACAAAGATATAAAATACAAGAAAAATTGTATTGATTTTCCAACTTCAGATGTATTCTGGAAATATAAATTTACTAACGGGATATATTTTGGTTTTGTATTTAATGACACTTGGCGATTTCTTAATCATTGGAAGAAGTTTTATCTGAATATATGTACACAAATGCATATTTTCTTTCAATTAATATTTACAAAATAAGTTAAAAAGCGTCGGTTTTTCAAATTTAAGTGAAAATTCTGGGGAAGCTAACAATTAGGTATAGTCTTATTTTTATCTTTCGTTAAATATTGAATCATGTTTAAACATGTTATGAATTGTAAACACATTATTTGAACAAAAACTGATAAAAGCTTTGTTTTCAACAAAGATATAAAATACAAGAAAAATTGTATCGATTTTCCAATTTCAGATGTATATTCTGGAAAATCATTTTACAAATGATTTTACAAATTTTACAATAAATTTGTATTTCCAGAATACATCTGAAGTTGGATAATCGATACAATTTTTCTTGTATTTAATATCTTTGTTGAAAACAAAACTTAGTTCAGTTTTTGTTCAAATAATGTGTTTAAAATTCATAACATGATTAAAAATGCTTCAATATTTAACGAAATAAATTAACAGGATATATTTTTATTTTATATTTTATGACATTTGACGATTTTTTTTATCATTGGAAGAAATTTGATCTGAGTATATGTACAAAAATGCATATTGACTTTCAATAAATATTTACAAAATAAGTGAAAAAGCGTCAGTTTTTCAAATTTAAGTGAAATTTCTGGGGAAGCTAGTTATTAGGTATAGTCTTATTTTTATATTTCGTTAAATATTGAAGCAATTTTAATCATGTTATGAATTTTAAACACATTATTTGAACAAAAACTGATAAAAAAATTGTTTTCAACAAAGATATAAAATACAAGAAAAATTGTATAGATTTTCCAACTTCAGATGTATATTCTGGAAAATTTATTAACGGGATATACAGGGTGTCTCTAAATTGTGTGGAAATGGCTTAACCACAGATTACTGGGATCAAAAAAAGACGATTTAACATAACATATCTATATACAAATGCGTTTGGTTTAGCCTGAATTCAGCTTCAAAGTCAATTTAATAAAAACAAAATTTGCTTATAAAAAGAGAACGTTTACATCGATTTGGATGTTGTTTGGTGTGACACTTTATACGGGTATAACTCATATTTTGACATAATATTGCCATTTCCACACAATTTAGAGGCACCCTGTATTTTGATTTTATATTTAATGACATTTGACGATTTTTTTATCATTGGAAGAAATTTGATCTAAATATATGTACAAAAATGCATATTGGCTTTCAATTAATAGTTACAAAATAAGTCAAAAAGCGTCAGTTTTTCAAATTTAAGTGAAATTTCTGGGGAAGCTAGTATTTAGGTATAGTCTTATTTTTATATTTCGTTAAATATTGAAGCATTTTTAATCATGTTATGAATTGTAAACACATTATTTGAACAAAAACTGATAAAAAAATTGATATCAACAAAGATATAAAATACAAGAAAAATTGTATCGATTTTCCAACTTCTGATGTATATTCTGGAAAATTTATTAACGGGATATATTTTAATTTTATATTTTATGATACTTGACCATTTCTTAATCATTGGAAGAAATTTGATCTGAATATACGTACAAAAACGCATATTGGCTTTCAATTAATATTTACAAAATAAGTCAAAAAGCGTCGGTTTTTCAAATTTAAGTGAAATTTCTGGGTAAGCTAGTAATTAGGTATAGTCTTATTTTTATATTTCATTAAATATTGAAGCATTTTTAATCATGTTATAAATTGTAAACACATTATTTGAACAAAAACTGATACAAAATTTGTTATCAACAAAGATATAAAATTCAAGAAAAATTGTATCGATTTTCCAACTTCAGATGTATATTCTGGAAAATTTATTAACGGGATATATTTTCATTTTATATTTTATGGCATTTGACGATTTCTTAATCATTGGAAGACAATTGATCTGAATATACCTACAAAAATACAAATTGGCTTTCAATTAATATTTACAAAATAAGTTGAAAAGCGTCGGTTTTTCAAATTTAAGTGAAATTTCTGGGGAAGCTGGCAATTAGGTATAGTCTCATTTTTATATTTCGTTAAATATTGAAGCATTTTTAATCATGTTATGAATTGTAAACACATTATTTGAACAAAAACTGATAAAAAAATTGTATTCAACAAAGATATAAAATACAAGAAAAATTGTATCGATTTTCCAACTTCAGATGTATATTCTGGAAAATTTATTAACGGTATATATTTTGTTTTTATATTTTATGACACTTGACGATTTCTTAATCATTGGAAGAAATTTGATCTGAATATACCTACAAAAATGCATATTGGCTTTTAATTAACATTTACAAAATAAGTCACAAAACGTCGGTTTTTCAAATTTAAGTGAAAATTCTGGACAAATTGGTAATTAATAAAATAAAACTTATATATTTTAGAAATTGGCGTTATATTTCTACGATATAAGGATATTCAAACCATTTAAGCCACTTAATATTGTTCGATATAATTGAAATTTGGTACAGTTCATGAGTTTTATTAGTAGAATAATTTTAGCTAATGCCCCTAAACAAAACCCATGATTAAAAATGGTGGGTTACGATAGTTACACATGTGCCATAATTTGTCACAACTTTTGTATCTCGAAAAGGAAAATTTGTACGATTCATATTTATGAGAATTTGTATTCTTCAATCAGAGACGTCTAACATACCTGATCGAAATTCATATCTCGTGAATCACTTTTCAATTAAAATTTTGTGCTTTAAGACGAAAATACAGACAAATGCATTGATTACGATAATAATCATTATAACAACAATAATAATAATAATTATTATAAAAATATAATTGAGATTTTGCAACAGAGATTATTTTAAGTTGTTTGTATGTTTGAATATTATGTAGAAATTAACAAAAATCACACCAATACATTAATAATAATAATATTAATATTTTTTTGCGATTTTGCAACCTATAAATTCATTGATTATTTCAAGGGGTTAAATGATTTAATATTATGCATAAATGAATAACAATTACTGTTATTCATTTTTATTAATTATTATTATTGTTTTATTTTTTATTAAAACGGATGTTCATTTCGAAACTTAAAATTATCGTCTCAATAACTTTCGAATTCAAGTTAAATTGATTTAAAAAAAACACGTTGGTGGATATTTCGAGGGGGAAGTTAAAAAACAACGTTAAATAAATTTTAAGTGTTATCCCGTGCTCCCTAGCCTCGTTTTAAAGCTTTAAAAAACGTAATGTGGAGGCGTGATAAAAAAAAATTTCATGTTTCGGAAAATTCGAAAGGAAAATTAAGAAAAAAATCCATAACAATTTATATTTAAAACATTCTGTAAAAAATATCTATAGTACAACGTACTATTGTGGGAAATGCTTTTAGAAATTATCTTCAAGATAATATTCCTCAGAATTATTGCCTTTTTCGGAAATATTTCTTAATTAGAGATGATCAACATCAGTAATTTTCTGTTTTTGTTTGGCCTGTATAAAAAAACTTAATTGGTGATCTGAACTCAAACCTAATCTGTGGAAAAGATCTTCATTTATCTTTAGGGTACTAATTTTCCTCATGTGGTATTCCCTGTATTGCCACAAATCTGTATTTTTTGTCTCTGGGCTTCTTGGGATAATTCGCCAATCAGCAAAACTGCATTTTCTATAAGTAGTATCTAGTAACTACAAGGTGACAGACTCATCTGCGGCTTGTCACTCATTCCCTTGTATCGCCAGTAAAAATCCTTTTGTCCGGCTTATAATTTAAAATACTATAATTGCGTGTTAGGTGACACACGGATGATTTTTAGACAACACTTTGTCGCAAATAAGAGCAAACCAACGAGGTGTTTTTGTATAGTTAAGACTCCTGCCATTAATGTGTACTAAGAAATAGTTTGTCCTCTTGTCTACTCTGTTTAGTAAATGTACAATTTGCGCGAAAATTACTCCAATATGGACGGTACTGTAATTACCAATTAATTTGAAGAAAGGTAAAATTTCTTAGAAAAATTATACGTTTATGTGATAGTTAAATCTTCGGGCGTTCTATAAATAAAACAAATAAAAATAAAACAACCCGTAGAAGGTCATAACAAACTGTACATTATATCTTCAATGTAAGAACGTAATTAAGCACTTAAAAAAAATGTTCCTGTAAAATGTTTTGATAATGAATAAACTAGTATCTTTATTCTAATCATTACGTGTTATTATTATGATTTATCCCAATTGACAACCATGAATTTATAACTATCTGTCATCATTTAAAAAAATATTCCTTTGCGATTTTTCTCTAAAATTAATAGGGGAGCTAATAACACTGGTATACAAATATTTTGCAAAATAAATTCTCCACAGCTCTAAGTAAAAGCCGCATTTTAGAAAATAAAATTTATGTTAGAAACGATTGTGTTTTATCGCATATTCCAGGACTAATATTGGTTTTCTACGTAATTAAATATTGCAATTATGTACGAGGGCTGTTTGACGGAAGAGTGACTTTTTAATGAAAACGTTATTTTTCTGTTCAAAATATATTTTATTTGTCAACATAACACCCTTTCAAGTGTACACACTTAGCCCGGCGAGTTTACAATTTTTTTAAACCTTCCAAAAAGTAATCTTTCGGAAAGTCTTCAAAATATGCATTTGTGTCGGTTATCTCCTCTTCATTTGCCTGAAATCTTTTTCCACACAGCCATTTTTTTAAATTTGGAAATAAGAAGAAATCACTGGGAGCCAGATCTGGCGAATATGGCGGATAAAGCAGTAATTCGTAATGCAATTCAGTCAATTTAGTTGTAGCAATTGCAGACGAATGAGAGGGCGCATTATCGTGATGGAACAACACTTTTTTTCTTCATCAAATGCGGTCGTTGTTTTTCAAGTTCGGCATCAATACATTTCTGCATAATCAGCATAATACTGGCCAGTTATGGTTTTTCCTTTTTGTAAACAATTAATAAAGATTACACCTTTAGAATCCCAAAAAACTGTGGCCATGACCTTATTGGTCGAAAAAAGTGTGTTTGCCTTTTTGGGAGCATATTCGCATGGAGAAATCCAGTATTTAGACTGTATTCTTGTTTCTGGAGTATAATGATGTATCCAAGTTTCATCTACTGCGACATATCGACGAAAAAAATCTTTTGAGTTACGTTGAAAACGGCAAAACATTCTTCTGAATTCTTAATGCGAGCGCGCATTTGATCACCATTAAGCAAACGCGGCAACCATCTCGCGGATAGCTTTTTCTTATTGAAATGTTCATGCAAAATATTGTATACCCGTTCGGTTGAGATGTTTACTTCATTAGCTATCTCACAAACTTTTATTCGACGATTGCCAATTACAAGGCCATAGAGATTATTAACCATTTCTGGAGTAGTCACAGTAAATGATGGTTTCGGACGATCTGCATCAACCGTGCTCATATGGCCACTTTTAAAAGCAGAAACCACTTACAAATCATTCCATGGGACGGAGCAGATTCTGGATAATATTTACGTAACTTTTCCTCGGTTTCTTTAATTGTTTTTTCACGTAGAAAATAATGTTTAATCAACACTCGAATTTTTTTTTTTACATATTTACAAAACAACGAAAACAGTTTCCTTCAAATAAGTATAAAACATAATCTATCTGTGAGATTGGTGCCAAATTTTGACAGTAGACCTCCGAAAGACCTCAGGAGCTAGCAACATAATCATTATAACGAAAGTGATACCAACCTTTGAAAAGTCACTCTTCCGTCAAACAGCCCTCGTATTTCAGAAGTTGACCATATACTAGACTAACGATTATGTGTTATGTTTAGCATCATATAAAAACATTGAAATTTTTGTTTTCGATCGTCTTTTTTTAATTCTGCACCACTGTGTGTTCCAAGTTCTAGATCTTAATTAAGGAGAAAGTGAAAACACCAATAATAATAAGTATTTTTAGTTAAAAAATTGTGTTGTAAATTAGAATGAAAAGACAGGAAGAGATGTGAAGTAGTTAAGTTTTAAGTTATGGCGGCTGTTTAATTGCATATAATGGTGCTGTTAAATGGGGTTAATTTATGAATTATGTTGATTAATACAGGTGTTTTATTGCGATGTACTATCTCAGGCGGTGTATTAGTGTACACGGACCAACTTCAGTACGGCTACAGCTGTTATTATGTATGACTGAACTGTATAATTCACCCAGAGCACGTTAACTTTGCTTATACACGTACATCACGCTAATTAATTAAAATCTATTTTCGCGTAATGCCTAAAATACCGTGTTCTATTATCGGATACACGGTTGCGAACTGAGGCGCCTAATTTGCCGACTAATCATTCCAAGGCGTGCATAATTTGTGGGGTCGAAGTTTATGACATGGGAAAAAGCGCGTTAGGTTATTAAAATTTTACGCGCTCCGCGGAGCTTTTTGAAAAGTTTAAAGGCGAACGCCGTTTTACACTAATAGAGATTTTTAGTATGCTTTAGGCGAGGACGTAAAAGCTTAACGGTATCGGGTTGATGCGCAAGTTCTCCGACGGACACTCCCCAACTAACCGCTAGAAGTTGTAAAATTCGCATTTTTGTTGTTCATAGACCCGCTTGGCAATAAAATAATCCCCGTAGGTTGCGTAGGGGGTGCATTTACTGCCACCCCAGCTCACGGGGTAGAGTGTACTCGCCCATTACACCGGACAGAGATTCCGCAGCGAAGACCTCCACCAACTATCAGAATTAGAAATAACGAGTTTCAATTTCTGCTGTTTATAATTAAAACTTTCTACGTTATGGACCAAATTAAGCGGAAAAACATTTTGTCAAACGGCCAACTGTAATTAACTTAATTAAACGTCGCAGTTGCATTCGGATGGTGCCGGCGATTTCATCTAAATTTTTAGTTATTGCGACGCGAAAACTCCCGCACCAAAACCCATCCAGATTACCCCCCTTTAATCCAATTCGCGCGGCTTAATTGTAAGCACCGGCCGTAATTGCACTAATTACACCAATTACAATCTCAATACAGGCGCCGCAAACACCGATGCAGATATAAAATAATAAAACTAATTCACTGAGCGCACCGCGAACCACCGAATTATCGCCCGGCTACACTAATTTCGGATTCATTAAAACCATTTGACAGCTGCCCACGCTAATAGAAACAAATCGCCGGCTTCGTTGTGTCACTCAACGCGGATTTCATAAACTTTCATCCAAACTTTTGTAACAATATCTTTAGAACATTTTGTTACACACTGTAATCGACGGCTTTGGATTATTTTCCGTTTTCAAATTGTTTCTATCGTAAATTACATTACATATAAATTTTTTAATCGAGTTTCGAGAGAGAGAAAACAGATGTATTTAAAGACCATGTACATGTACGACTTTCGATTTTTCAATGTTTTGCATTAATTTTTTACCGTAGAAGGCTGGGTATGAATTAAAATTATTCTTAAATTTTCGCCATTACACTTTGTAATGTAAAATTGGCAAAAAATAAAAACCGACCAGAAAATATATAAGGAAGGTACTAGGGTATGAAGGTGGGACACAAAATACACTATGTCCAAGAACCCCCACTAAACCTTTAGGCAACCTTTGAAGTTGAACACAAAAAATGCCCTGCGCAGCTTCATTTTCTTGTTAGGTGTAGTTAAAGTTGTTATCTCCAACAGCCATTTATAGGAAAATATAAAGAAAAAAATCTAAGTAAACGCATATTTTATTACTAGAAAATACATTAGTGATTTACTAAAAGTAGTTATCTCCAGTAAATTATAAAGAAAACTCAAAGAAAACGCCTATTTTATCAATTTAAAATACATTATTGTCGGATTGATGAGGCTGATATATGATGAAACTCCGTGTGAAAATATAAATAAAAACAATTCGTGTGAGTTTCACAAAATATATGTGTAGTGATACTTCTTTGTTATTCATTAAACATGGATTCTCAGTACAAATTGCCATTTTACTTAGCAATATAGGAGTGGCTTCATCAGGCAGAGAAAAGCAATATTTTGTGAAACGCACACCAATTGTGTTTTTATTTATTATTAATAAAAAGATTACATTATGGATTCACCTACCTTTTTTGTCATGAAATATGTAGAAAAACTGCAAAAAAAAAATACTTTTAAAATATAAAATGTATAAAAGTAATAAAGTAATGTAATAAAAGGGGTTTTGGGACACCCTGTATAAGAATTGGCCGTATCTAGAGTATTGACGTAATATTTCTGCCTCCTTCCCATATGTGGCATGCAATTTATGGCATTGTTAACGTTAAAGTTTTCTGGTTTTAATAGTGGTTTAATAATAATAGCCG
Organism: Othius punctulatus; assembly: GCA_951805005.1. Lineage (NCBI taxonomy): Eukaryota > Metazoa > Arthropoda > Insecta > Coleoptera > Staphylinidae > Othius > Othius punctulatus. Next base: position 26,776,939 of record OX638147.1, read on the forward strand.
AAAACCATTTTGGTGGAGGCGCCGGGTATTATTTTAACCCTCTGGCGTTTATACCCCTATAGTATAAATGCAAAATCGTTTATACTATTAGATTAGTCATGTAATTCTTGCTGTAATTGACATAAAATATTTTATTTTTTTCTTATTTAACATATTATTTTTAATTAAAATCATTATGGTGGAGGCGCCGGGTATAATTTTAATTCGATGCGTTGTAACGCTCTATATTAGCATGTACATGCTGGACATTCAAAATCTTAACAAATTCAGTACGTAAAGTCTATATTGATGAATCTTTTCGCTATAATTACACAGGAAAAATTTATATAAAATTTAGTTTTCTTAGTAGCAAGGCCATTCTGAAATTGAATACGTTCATTGCGTTAACGTAACAACGAACACGTTTTGTTTTATAGGTTCCCCTGAAGAAGTTTTCGCATTGCATTTATAGATTCCCATGAAGAGAACAGTGGCAAAATACTGGGATTTAATTAACTAAGCCATTGGCCTTTTTCCAACTAATAACAACACACACATTTATTATTATTTTTTTACTTCTTAATCTATTGGTTTTAAGTATTATTTATTATAATAATTGCAACAATTTGTGTTTAATTACACAAATCAATTCACTGGCGATCAAAGAGACAGTGGCGAAATATTGAGATTTCATTAATTAAGCCATTAACCTTTTTACAGACCATAACAACAAACACATTTATTATAATTTTTCGAGTTTTTAATTTATTGATTTGAAGCGTTATCTCTTATAATAATTGCAACAATTTGTGTTTAATTACACAAATCCAATCGCTGGTGATCTATTATGAAGGTAATGAAGAAAATTTTGAGTGTGCGAGTGAAATGGATGATTTTTTTTATTAATTCAGTTTCCAATGTACATATTTAATTTCATTGTTTGATTAATTCGTTTGAAGCGTTTAATGGTTTATTTTTTCAAATAACGTTTCCAATGAATATATTCGTTTTCGTTGTTTGATTTATTGGTTTGAAGCGTCAATTTTTAAGCATCTGAAAACAGATGATTTGGGGGTGGTGTCAATTATGGAGGTAGTGAAGAAAATTTTGGCTCCGTTTATTAAGTGTTGACTTGGCGTTTTTACGCTCATTTTCCAATTATTTTTTATTGTTTGATTTATTGGTTTGATGCGCCAATTTTTGAGTAATAGGCTCAGGAAACAGATGACTTGGGAGGTGGTGTCAATTATGACGACTAATCAAAATTTAGAGTGTGCGAGCAAAACTACTATATTTGTTAAGATAACATGGCTTTGTTAATCTGTGTAAATTTTTGGCTTAAAAAAATAAAATAATTGGAAACAGTTAAATATTTTGAAGACGGTTTATCAAAGTGTTTTTTTTTCGATCTGTTTTTGTAAAGTTTTGCCGTTTTCTGTAAGCGATTTTTAATATGTTAAAACTATTATGTAATGACATCTGAAAAGCCCGCTATTTAACTTGAATAAATTGATATTATGCTTGATTTATTGATCAAAACTTGAAACTGATATTTGTTACATGGTTGAAAGTATTCAAATTCTATCGTCTAACTTGTTTTTCAAATTTTTGCTACCATTTGTTTTTGAGATTCAAGGTCAACTTTGTTTTTAAGGGAAACTATCATTATTGAAATTATACGATTTAAAATAATGGAAAATTTAGTTAGCTTTGGTAATGTTGGAAATCTATCGTTAGTTGTTTGCCATCTACACAATAATCATAATTATTATTATCAAAATAACACATTTAATTTAAACAGAACATATTTTAATAAAAGAAAAATGTTCAATGTATTCATATTAGGAAAACAAATCGAGATCAATTTCAGCATAGTTCTAGAATTAAAAATATTTCCTGTTTAAACTTATTAATAAAAAATATACTTTATTCTGTTGCAATAAAATGTGTTATTTTTGCAATTATTATTAACTGTTATTAAATGTTTTAGTCAACGTGCAAGTGGTAAACATCTAACGATATGGAACATTAGAGAACATTTATTTATATATAAATAGAGATATAGAGATAAGTAACATTTCTAAGGCTTTAATTTTGTTTCAAATACTTAGTTCAATAAAAAAAAATGAGGTTACGATGAAAATAAAATGTGTATGTGTTACCTTATTTAATTTAAAACAAAAAATACTGTTTAAAAAAAATAACCTAATTTTGCTTTAATTTTTTTTTAAATTAATACTTAGATAAAAAAAATGAGGTTATATTAAAAATAAGATATGTATGTGTTTCTTCGTTTAATTTACTTATTTTTTGATCCGCTGTTATAAAGTTGTTACACACAAATTGTGTTCTAATGTCAATATTCTCAGATGCCATCACACAGGCCTTTAGCACGGAGCAATAACTTCATACTGACGATGGTTTGACGGTATGACGGTATATGACGACACCAACGATGGCTTACAATCATTTTGAATCAATCGAAATTAATTTTACTTTATCAAAACCTGGCGTCTAACATTTCCAAATGTCAAAACTTATAATGACGCAAGAACAAAGTAAAAATAACAGCATAAAATGCAATAAATAAAACTATGAAAGAACATGGAATACAGAATTCAGAAGGGGACAATTGAATAAAAACTTGTAATGCACTCGCAGGTTAAAATATACGTTTAATTCGCTTACATTAACAGTCTTGCTACCGTTCGACCTGTTCAACGGCTTAATAAACGTCTATTTTACGTGCTTGTATAACAAATAACTGTTATGTTATGAAAGAACATGGAATACAGAATTCAGAAGGGGAAAATTGAATAAAAACTTGTTTAGACATGCTTATTATGTCACTTTTTGATCCGCTGTTCTAAAGTTGTAGATACAAATTTTCTTATAATGTCAATATCATCAGATGCCATCGTAGAGGCCTCTAGCACAGAGCAATAACTTCATACTGACGATAACGATGGTATGGTGGTATATGACGACGCCAACGATGGCTTACAATGAATATTTTGAATCAATCGAAATGAATTAGACTTTATCAAAACCTGATGTCTAGCATTTCCAAATGTTAAAACTTATAATGATGCAAGACCAAAGTAAAAGTACCAGCATAAAATACGAAACCACAATAAAAATACAATTAAAAAACTATGAAAGAACATGGAATACAGAATTCATAAGAGGAAAATTGAATAAAAACTTGTAATAGACTCACAGGGTAAAATATACGTTTAATTCGCGGACATTAACAGTCTTGCTAACGTTAGACCTGTTAAACGGCTTAACAAACGTCTATTGTAACTGCTTGTATAACAAATAACTGTTATGTTATGAAAGAACATGGAATACAGAATTCAGAAGGGGAAAATTGAATTAGATAAATTTTCTTTTAATGTCAATATTATCAGATGCCATCGTAGAGGCCTCTAGCATAGAGCAATAACTTCATACTGACGATGACGATGGTATGGTGGTATATGACGACGCCAACGATGGCTTACAATCAATATTTTGAATCAATCGAAATGAATTGGACTTTATCTCCAAATGTTAAAACTTAGAATGACGCAAGACCAAAGTAAAAGTAACAGCATAGAATACAAAATCACAATAAAAATACAATAAAACAACCATGAAAGAACATGGAATACAGAATTCAGAAGAGGAAAATTGAATAAAAACTTGTAATACACTCGCAGGTTAAAATATACGTTTAATTCGCTGACATTAACAGTCTTGCTGATGCTCAACCTATTAAACGGTTTAATAAACATCTATTTTAACCACTTGTATAATAAATTACAGTTACGGGTGTACCAAGTTTGAACATATTTTGATAAACCGGTTTCAAAATATTTAACTGTATCCATACTTTTTAACGACCCTGTATACAGATAACTTGGGGGTTGCATAAATTATGAAGGTAAACAGAATGAATTTCCTCAACAATATATAGAGATTATAATGACATGTTAAGATAGATTGGGTTGGGTTGGGTTAGGTTAAGTTGGGTAACATTTTTCGATTGTGCGAGCAAAGCCAGTGTATAATGATTTTAAGGTAACGTGATCTCGACTAGAGTCAGTAACAGATCTCATGTACTACAAAAACGTACAATCACTGGGAAATATGCAATTCAAGCGCACATGTGTAGTGATACTTCTCTGTTATTTATTAAACAAGAATTTTCAGCACGAATAGCCAATTTTTCAATAGCAATATCATTATTCAAGATCTTATAATTGGTGCTTAACATTTTACTTAGCAATATAGGAGACTTTATGGTTTAAAATCAGTTGTATCTAAAAACTTTAGAACAGCGGATCAAAAAGTGATATACGAGGCATGTTTTTTAAGTAAGTACCGTTTTGAAATACATAAAGAACAAACAGAGATTGTTTAACAATTTTATTTCTATATGAAAGTTTGTTAGTTTAATCTACTTTTCTACATAATTTCCACCAATATTGAGGCACTTATTGTATCGTACAACGAGCTTTTGCATACCATCGTCGTAGAAGTCCGCCGCCTGATTTGTCAACCACGTCAACATTTTCGGTACCCAACGTGAGCACAGCTTTCGGTAATTTAATCGTTCTGACACAATTGCATAAAGAACACTTCTACAAACTTGGGGAAAGTCGTCAGATAACGACTTAATCGTAGAGCGTCAGTTTTCTCTCACTTTTTGGTCAACTTTCTGCACCAAATCATCTGTAATGACTGAAGGTCGCCCACTCCGTTCGTCATCATGCACATTTGTGCGGCCATCTTTAACTGCTCGGACCCACTTTCTAATTATTCCGTGGCTCATAATGTTTTCTCCAAAAACTTGCACCGATCTCACGATATATATCGATCGCTTTTAAGTCTTTTGCACTCAGATAACGAATAACTTCGAACTTCACAGTCGGCGGGACTCTCAATCGGCGTTGCCATTTTAAATGCTGGCTAACACACGTAATCACGGACGATTGTTGCCGTAATGGCGTCTCAGCCTTGCCAATAGATGCAGGTACACAGCGTGCATGCGCGGAATACCCACCGCAGCACTGAATCGGCGGAATATCAAAACGGTACTTACTTAAAAAACATGCCTCGTATCTAAAAACTTTAGAACGACAGATCAAAAAGTCATATACTACACATGTCTAACATGTTTCATTATCTGCTTTATCGTCCATATCTAAGGAATAAGACATGACTTTAATAGGCAAAATTGAATAAAGGTATTTAAAGTCTATTGTTTGACATATTTTTCAAATTTCTGCTGTGAATGATGAATGAGGTCAAAACTCATCATGCATAGAGAAATATTTTTAAAAAATAACGCGCTGCCAAAACGACACATGTTAACAAGTTAGATATCCCAACATACACTTGGAAAAGTGAATTTAGACCCATTGCAAATCCTTATGGGAAAATGACCCCGAACTCTTGTTGCCTATCTACTTTTGTACTTTATGACATGACATGAGTATAAAATGTTCATTGTTAATCATCATCATCATAATAGTGCGAGAGACTATGTATGGTTTATGTCTGCTGTAATATCTTGCCTCCAATTGGCACGTCGGAAGGCATGTCTAAAATTGCAAGCGTCAGGTGTATGCAAGCGAGTATGGAGTTTTAGTGGATGAGGAGGTCCACATGAAAACTCGTCCACTCATGTGGGATTGGAGTGTAATAGACGAGTTTTACGGTGGACCTCCTCACATCTTGGCTAGATGAAGCATGAATGTGGCGAATTCGTCGGAATCGCACTTCATTTTAACGAAAGACGTGAAGTTCGTCAGCGGCAAATTCTATATTTGATGATGTAATAAAGTTTAGTGTGTGAATCAGATGTAATAAGAGAAAAATATATTTAATCTTGTACTTTCGGAAATTCCGTGTTCATTGTTGGTACGTAAGGGATCCCCATGAAATAAAATTGGGGTCGACGGTTGTATTAGTAATACGACTGCGCTGCGTAAGTTGGTGCCCTGTATCTGCCTGAAGGGTAGATCCGGGGGGATAGATCCGCGCGGTGTTTAGGCCCTAATGTGTGGAGCATTATGCACGACAATGGGGGGGTATCAAATAGATTTGCAGTTTCCTAGTTAAGCCCCCCAGTTTGTATGCATCTCTTGAGGTTGGCGCCGAGTTGAGAGGAGATCCGGACCCATATTTACATACCCGTAACAAGTGGGGCCGTTCTTGGGAGACCTGGATCAACATCTAAATTTATAGACACGTGTCGACACGAGACGGTTAACTAGTAGTCGCGCCGTGAGGGGTGAGCATCGGCCGATAAATATCGAAGGGTGGGGGTGGATTAGGTATTCACAATGATGTGCTGTGATAAGTGGGGTGTTGACCATAAACTAATACTATTTATAGCTGGTGCATGTAGGAACAATTTTCCGGAAAGGAAGTGGCCGGCTGCCGGAATAATAACACGGTGGCCATTAAAGCGGCCTAATAGCATGTAATCATACGTTCAAATGGTTGCAACTTAGATCATATCTCTGCGTTTATACAAGGCTGAGAACTTCAGGCCAACTTTAATTGCGATTTTAAATTAATTACAAGTGTTTAAGCATGGCGTTTGTTCAGTATTAGGTAAGTTATATTGTGTGTACTAGTTGAAGTTTAAATCGGCCCAATGAGTCGGCAAGGGTATTGGTAATGAAGCGTGCACACGAGTTAAAACATTTCAATCGCACACTCGACCCTCGTTGCCATTCTTTTAAATATAATGCGATGATGTGAGGGTGTCGGGCTGTTGGGGTGCGATGCTACTACATGAAACGTGCTGTCCCGCAGGGATGAGGCTGCAGCGCTGTCAAAATGCCAATGTATGATTATTGATTATATATCCGAGGAAACCACAGCACGTCAACTACACAACTGATTAACCAAAAGTATTCATACAATACGGGCCTAATCATGTTTATATTTACACTTCTCCCCTTGTACACACTGAATATTATTATGCTGAATATTAAATTGGGCGAAAACTTTTCCAGATAAATTGCACTCGGTCATTGCCGACGCCGAATGTACACAGCACACTCGATATATCTTATTTATAGCGCCCTGTCATGCTCAAATAATCCCCGCTTCCAATTCAGGTCCATTATTAATACGGCCATTATCGGATTCACCCCCGAATTTTTCACCACCATATCCTATCCTCCACACCTGACTGAAACATCTACACCTTATCCCAATTTAATTTAAACCCCCAACTCATTAAATTTATAAACTTGAGTAAAATCACACCTGCCTCTGCTTTTGGCAATAAACAACGAAAATTTGCAAATTAAATCGAATACGATTTATCCCACGTTAATACTGCCCCTAGGGCCAGCGCTATTCCACGAAGCGTTCAGTTTTAATCTGTGTTGTTTATTTATGCCAAATTTCGTAAGCAGGCCAGTCATAAAAAAATTGTATGGAAGCACGAGAAAATCGAAATCCGTCACAAATATTATTTCTCGGCTGTACAGCTTCCGATTGACTTTAATCGAGGGTTAATTTCCATTGCTCGTGTCTACAATTGCATCCGAAGAAATTTAGCATCAATTAAAGTTATTCAGACTGAGCGCAGCGCGTTACAAACTCGAATTTAAAGGAGTGCAAGGGGTCCAAGTGTGGCCAGTTACGAGTTCTAATAAAACGAAACAGCTGCGCCGGTTCATGAGGTTCGCCATTACTTGGCTAAGATGCTGCAAACTCGAATATAAATACATATACTTTAACTTCACGTCATACTAAGGTATTAGGGGCTATTCCGTTGTCAGCTGATGAGTATACATACCGCAAAAATCTCGATTACTTAGGCCCGTATCTACCGCGCCTTTTTTTATCACTGAACATAGGCTATGTTCAGTTTTAAAACGACAGTATCAAAGCATTGCTGAAATCAATGGTATGCAACCAAATGTACAGACCGCGTTACAAGAACTTGGTCATTTCAAATGTCAAAACGATTGACAGAAAATGTATTCAACGCAAGAAAGTGTTTAAATAGGGGAATGATACCGAACTGGCTGATATACGGACTATGCAAGATTAATTTCAGTGCATTATCCCGCGATAAAAATCTCATCAATCCCGTTCAATCAACAATCTTCAACCGTTAATCCCGAAATAGTAACTCATTTGCCAATGGAAGATATTGGTACTTTTTGGGCATAACATAATACATTTCATTTCATTTCTTCAGTTGAAATTCAGCATCTCCTAGTTCTTTTATGATGACCAATAGCGACGCATCATGTCGTCGGCTTGATGTTAAAAGGTTGTATGTGCAAATTTGTAAGTTTGGGAATAAGGATTCTAACTATGTTTGCTATATCAAAAAATGATAAATTTCTCACTGTCAATAGATATGTTTTTATCATAGGTTCCTAATGATCCAATTTTAATCTTCCAATAAGTTGAAATATCCCGCTTTGAAAACATATAGCCCTGCAAAGCTATAGAACTAAAAATTAAAAAAATGTTACATGCAACTTTGTAACACCAAGCCCACGATGTAACTACTATTAAATTTTGCGATTATATTAGACATGGTTTTGATTGATTGGATTCGTCTGTCAGGATAATGCACTCAAAATAAATTTCTCAAAATCCGTATACTATTGCCAGCTCGGTACCATTTCAATTTGAATATTTTAGTACTTTCTCCGTATACTATTTTATTAATATAATGAATATTTGAGTACTTTCTTGCGTTGAATAAATTTTCTCAAAACAGTGTTGATATTTGAAAGGATCTATTTACACGCGCTAGTAAATTTGGTTGCATAACCGTTGCATTTTAGTAATGCATTTCGTACTGTCGTTTTAAATTATAGCCTATGTTCAGAGATAAAAATAACGCGAGGTATAACGCAACCAAATATACTCAAATATTCGACTTGAGTCGTGCTTTTGCTCAAGTACGGACTATAGATATGGGCCTTAAAGTTTAAAGTTTTCAAGTAGAAATGTTTGTAGATTTCACTTATGCTGCCATGAACACTGATTTTGACAGTTACCATTGAGAATAGAACAGATTTTGACATTTACAGTTGAGAATAGGACAGATTTTGACAGTTACAGTTAGGAATAGGACATATTAGACAGTTGCAGGTTAATAACAAACAAATCAGACTTACAATGTGACATATAGGACATATTATTATAAATGTATATTAGGTATAATTACACTTGTTTTGTTTCATATATTTCATCAGTTTCCTGACATGTGTTTCGGCTTATTCGGCCACTTTCAAAAGCAAAAAACGTGTCAGGAAACTGATCAAATATATGAAACAAACAAGTGTAATTATACCTAATATACATTTATAATAATAGTAAAATGTTTCATCAAGACATTAGCAAGGAAAGAATTAATTTTATAGGACATATATTGACAATTGCAGTTAAGTAACAATCAAATCAGACTTATAATGGGACATATTATACAGGGTGTCCCACGCTAATGGAACATTAAAAGTTTATGGGTTCCCGATACAATAAAAATTTGGAAAAATTCATCCGCATATGATTCATTATGTTATCCTGAGGTGAAATACTTTCAAACTTCTATCACTTCCAGTTCTACCTTTTGAATTTTGAATGGAACATCTATATATAATTATGTTTTTGGCTTCTTCGTTCAATTTGAATCATATTTTGTAGAGATGTATGTACAGACAACTAAGAAATAACACAATGTCATTTTTTACAGACATGGACATTATATACAGATATGGAAACTAAATATGACATTGTGTCATTCTGGAGTACAGACATGGAATCTTATTAAAGCCATTTTTCATAACGTCTTTCTGAGATCAAGACATTTGTACAGACATGGAAACTAAAAATGACATTGTGTGTCATTCTGGTGTACAGACATGGAAGCTTATTGAAGCCATTTTTCATAACGTCTTTCTGAGATTAATTTTTATTAATAATTATATATATATATATATATATATATATATATATATATATATATATATATATATATTTATAATTTATGTAATTTTTATCTCGGAAAGTAAAAAAATTGGTGTACAGACATGGAAACTAAAAATGGCATTGTGTCATTTTGGTGTACAGACATGGAAACAAAAAATGACATTGTGTCATTTTTAGTTTCCATGTCTGTACACCTATCTTTTAACTTGCCAGGATAAAAATGAAATTCCAAGATTTTGATCTTAAAAAGACGTTAAAATGGTTTTAATTTCTTTTACAATAAGATAAAAACCGCAAATTTATCTCGAATTGTACCTGAAAGGTACCTCTATAACTTATATATTTTGCAACTGAAAATTTTGACAATTAGACACAGTTTACTGTACTGTCTACTGTACCAAAATGACATTGTGTCATTTTGGTGTACAGACATGAAAACAAAAAATGACATTGTGTCATTTTTAGTTTCCATGTCTGTACACCTATCTTTTAACTTTCCAAGATAAAAATGAAATTCCATGATTTCGATTTTAAAAAGACCCTAAAATGGCTTCAATTTCTCTTACAAATAAGATAAAAACCGGAAATTTAGCTCGAATTGTATCTGAAAGGTACCTCTACAACTTATACATTTTGCAACTGAAAACTTTGACAATTAGACATTCAAAATTGTCAATAGTTAAGCGCCCACTTCAATTAAGCGTATTTCAATTATTTTTAAATGGAATGACATTATTTTTATCTCATAGAGCAATTGGCATAATAATTTACAAGAACAGTATTATTTAATCATATTTTCGAAATTCGAAGTTTTTGAAATATGTCAAAAACTTGAATTTCTACATTATGTAATTATTGTTTACACGTGCATAATAAATTGTGAAACATGCTTATCTTTCGTAACTATGATAACTAATATTAACAAAGAAATTTCACTTCTGAAAAGTTTTAAAATTATAAAATTTATTTCCGCCAAAGAGTCTAATTGACTGGATTTACTGGATAATTTCACTTCCGGCCTCTATAATAACTATATGTTATTATATTATTGTAATATAATTTATTATAACTTATATATGTATTTATGAGTTTATTTGGAGCTAGACTGACAAATTTTTATTGTTACATATTTGGAGTAGGTATACTTATCTTTGGCAGATTTTGATAGTGGCAGTAGATAATATAATACGTAACGTATTTGCGTGCACTAGACTCATTTCCCAAATAAAACCTGATATTTGACAGATTTTACCAGTTGATGTACAAAAAAGTTATGACAAAACGAAAATATGACACGTTTGGAAAAGTTGCAGTTGAAAATATAAAGCGTAACCTATTTGGGTGCCCTAGACTCATTTCCCTAATAAAATCTAATATTTGACAGATTTACTATGCAGTAACCTACTATGCTTACATACAGTTGCTATGCTAAAATGTTATGGCAAGACGAAAATATGACACTTTTGGAAAAATGGCAGTTGAAAATATAAAGCGTAACCTATTTGGGTGCCCTAGTCTCATTTCCTAAATAAAATCTAATATTTGACAAATTTACTATGCAGTAACCTACTATACTTACTTACAGTTGCTATGCTAAAAGGTTATGGAAAGACGAAAATATGACACTTTTCGAAAAGTGGCGGTTGAAAATATAAAGCGTAACCTATTTGGGTGCACTGCACTCATTTCCCAAATAAAAAGTAGTATTTGACAGATTTACCAGTTGCTATGCTAAAAGGTTATGGCAAATATTACACTTTTGGAAAAGTGGCAATTGAGAATTTTGACAACCGTTATTGAAAATTTGACCGTTTCTCACCTCAGCAACCTACAATCTTATTCATAAATATTTAAACCGCGGTATAACCCTTAGAACCCTTTGATAAAACATGTCTAAAAATTTTGATGAATAATAATGTCAGTATTTAAATAGTCGTGTTGACAGGTGGTGTTGATAGTCGTGTTGACATGACATTGTGTGGTGTTGACATGACATGGTGTCGTGTTGACATGACATGGTGTCGTGTTGACATGACATGGTGTCGTATTGACATGACATGGTATCGTGTTGACATGACTATCAACACCACCTGTCAACACCACCTTGTCGTGTTGACAAGAAATTGACACAAATGAAAAATTTGTGATGACTATGAAACTGTTAAAACTGTTAAAACCCTTAGAACCCTTTGGTAAAACATGGCTAAAAATTTTGATGAATAGTAATGTTAGTATTTAAATAGTCGTGTTGACAAGTGGGATTGATAGTCGTGTTGACATGACATTATGTCGTGGTGACATGACATGGTGTCGTATTGACATGACATGGTGTCGTGTTGACATGACTATCAACACTATGTGTTGACGTTGACGTTGATGTATTGACGTGTTCACAAGAAATTGACATAAATGGAAAATTGGTGTTGACTATAAAACTGTTAAAACTGTGTTAAAACTGTGAAAACTTTAAAGTTTAACCCTTAGAACCCTTTGGTAAAACATGGTTAAAAATTTTGATGAATAATAATGTTAATATTAAAACTGTGTAAACTTTAAGGTTTAACCCTTAGAACCCTTTGATAAAAGATGGCTAAAAATGTTGATGAATTATAATGTTAGTATTTAAATAGTCGTGTTGACTTGACATGGTGTCGTGTTGATATGACATGGCGTCGTGTTGACATGACATGGTGTCGTGTTGACAAGAAATTGACACAAATGGAAAATTGGTGTTGACTACGAAACTGTTAAAACTGAGTTAAAACTGTGTCAACTTTAAGGTTTAACTCTTATAACCCTGTGATAAAACATGGCTAAAAATTTTGATGAATAATAATGTTAGTATTAAAACTGTGTTAAAACTTTAAGGTTTTACCGTTAGAACCCTTTGATAAAACATGGCTAATATTGAAGAAACAGATGTTAAGAAAAATGTTGATGAATAATAATATTAGTATTAAAACTGTTTTAAAACTGTGTAAACTTTAAGGTTGGGTTAGGTTTGGTTAGGTTAGGTTAGGTTATTAACCCTTAGAACCCTTTGATAAAACATGGCTACTGTGTTAAAACTGTGTAAACTATAAGGTTAGGTTTGGTTAGGTTAGGTTGCTAACCGTTAGAACCCTTTGATAAAACATGGCTAAATATTTTGATGATTAATAATGTTAATATTTAAATAGTCGTGTTGACAGGTGGTATTGACAGGTGGTGTTGATAGTCGTGTTGACATGACATTGTGTCATGTTGACACGACATTGTGTCATCTTGACATGACATAGTGTCGTGTTGACATGACATAGTGTCGTGTTGACATGAAATTGACACAAATGGAAAATCTTTGTTGACTACGAAACTGCTAAGTTTCGTCTTAGATTGGCTTTAGGAATTATCCGTCTTTAGTTGTATATAAGTTATTGGAACACCTTGGTAAAATGTAAGTCGCGATTATTTGCAAATGTACCTGCATTTTTAAATTGAATAAACTGGACCCTACTTGAGCGATGAAATGGCTGGCACTTTCATAAAATCTTGAAAATGTAAATTACGATCATAACCGTATGAGTGTCAAATTTTGTAAATCCACCAATTATTGGTCCACCAATAAGATGTAGTCATAACATATTTGGGCAGATAAGAGACATAAGTACAGTGGTACAATAGCGGTTGCCTATCTGATGAACACATTGATGGTTGTAAAATGTCTAATTTTTTATTGAGATTAAGGTTTTATTCAAAATTAGACATCTATCAAATTGTAATGGTCCGGTATTGCCTCCGACGGAAACTTGTCTTTTAATTATTAATTGCGCGCACAGACCTCCACCGTAGGCAACCGTATGCACAGGTTTTTTTAAACGTGACGTGTTTCCGTTATGCGTGATGTTAAAAAATCGTCGGCGAGACGCCACCATGAGGACAGAAGCCGGTTACCTACCCTATAGTGCGGACGTGCCACGAGGTCACAGTTTTTCTTTGGTATATCACTAACCGGTTTAAAATTACATTTCAAGTGAACTCAAGATGTATGAACATTGAATGCATATGCCTCTGATGATGGTTATTTATAACCGAAACTAGTCAGGCGAAAGAAATAAATCATAAAATAAAATAAAAATAAATATTATTTACCAGTAAGTACTAAATATAACAACCTCTAATATCTATGACTAGGGTTATCAATATCTATAGTTGTGCATATAAACTGTACAGTTAACATTATACGAGGCATGTTTTTCAAGTGAGTACCGTTTTGATATTTGAAAAAATCTATGACATGTTCGTTAACATTTTTTTTTACGTGAAAGTACTTTAATACAAATTTTTTTGCGTACCAGCTTCTGAATTCCTTATTTTTAGGATCGGCCGGCTGATTTGATAACCATTGATGCACGAACATGTCGTAGTTTTCTTTAAATATCAAAACGGGACTAGCTTAATAAAAAAAAACATGTCATGTCTCAACATTATACGAGGCATGTTTTTCAAGTAAGTACCGTTTTGATATTTGAAAAAAATTAAGACATATTTCTTAACAATTTTTTTTTACGTGAAAGTACTTTAATACATCTTCTCCATATTCTGCTGCTTCCCAGCTTCTGCATTCCTTACTTTTCGGATCGGCCGGCTGATTTGATGGATGCACGAACATGACATAGTTTTTTTTAAATATCAAAACGGTACTTGCTTAATAAAAAACATTTCACGTCCGTTTTATTCCTGCGATCACCAATGTCTTAATTATGGGTTGAAATGTTTAATTAACATTGGACGTTTTATTCGCAATGCTTTACGTTAGGGTAACGTCTGCATTTTGCGCGATTACTCTCGCGGTAATTGGTTTTATGATTGAAAAGCAATTATATTTCTATGTTAAAACTGGTGTTGCGTTAAGTAAAAGTCTGTCGAGAATTGTGTGTTTAAGCAAAGCGTCATATATACTGTCGCATTCGACCCGGAAGAAGATAAGAGCAAAGAGCAATGATGCTGGAAGTAATTACGACGGCATTTTTAATACCGGAGGTGCACGCCGCTCGGCTGTTTGCTTTGAAAAACAGCGTGAACATGACAGTTCTACTTTATATTCCGTATTGTTTGAACAAATTCGAGAGATGTGAGGAGCACGGTAATGCTTTTTATTGCGATACCCTATCCGCTATGGATAAAGGGGTCCCTTTTATCTCCTTTGCGAATTGATCCCGCCGTTGTTAGCGGGGTGGATGTAATGTGTGTGTGTATGTGTGTGTGGTATGATGTTCCTGTACGATTCTAATGCAGTTGTTCTGTTGCAGGCGAACTCCCAGCCGCCGTGCATCACGGCAACGCAGCCCCCCCAGGTGGGTCAGGGCTGCATCTGCTGTTGAGTGTGGCGTGTGTGGCGGCGGTCTGCTTAAGGTGACCCGGACCGATTTCGGTGCCTCCTGACCACCTATTTCATTAAGCACACGACGGCAGTGTAGGTTTAGCGACAGTACTTTAATAATGTTACCATATCAAGAAGACTCAAGCTCGGCGACGATGGACCAAAGTTGCGACGCTCTGGGGGCGGGCGCAATCACGGAGTTGGGCCCGAATTGTTCGCGTTTTAGGTGTTTTAGGTGTGCGGCCGTTTTACCACACGGACATAAACAGAGTTCCTCGCCAAATTACAAAACTTGTAGATGTATGAACCATATTGCGACACCAGCTTCGTCGGGATGTTCACCTCAACACGCCACCCTATCATCTCCCAATTACTAACACTGCGCATTTAAATCCTTAATTATCAATGGCGTGTTATAGTATGCGGGAGGTTGTACGTATATACATAGGAGGTGGAGAGGTGGTAGTGGGATGGCAGATGAAAGTAACCGCAAATGCATAGACGAAACAAACTAACAACTAGTTTGGAACGGTAGAGTGACGTGTTTACAGATGAACGTTCCACAGGGCGTGTGATGAGAGCTCGTTTCGATATTTCGGCAGTCGAGTGTGGGAGAAGGCTACCATCGAGCTACACTGGTAACAAGAAACAATGTGATATAGCTTAATTTTTCGTGGTGCCGAGCAGATTTCAGTTCTGGGAGCTCACAGAGCATACCACCCTTTAAGTGGACGAGTTGACACAGTAAATTAAACCAAACTACTATACTATAAAAAAATTCCATGTAATCCAGCTGTATTTATATTACTGTACATAATAATGTGGCATTGATTTTATAGTCGGATCCGTGGCTGTCTTCATCTTCACCGTACGCACTATGCATTTCCAGCCTCACTTGTCACTGTATATGAGATCGATGTGAGAAAACAATTAGTATCCTAAGAGGCGATAAATTGCTGCTGCTTACGCAAGCTCAGATTTGACGAAATCGATCCAAACCACCAAAGTTGAAGTTTGCAAAAACGTCGCTCAATATAATTCGATTACACCCCGATTATCTGCGGTAACAATGGAAGAGCGAGGTGATGGTGAAATAAAGGCGACAGCCCCACGGCATTTGTAAATATTTATACGACGATGTACTCGGGAGCGCCGATCCGATAGCCCCATAATTGTTTGCAAACGGTGCTTCCGAACTGTGTACACACTTATACAGAGAAGATAAACAATAAATTTGAGTACTTATATGTGTGCAAAGATGCCCCGAGTAACATTAGTGAGATAGCAGACGAACACTGACCAAACCGCAACAAAGGCACCGCAAAGTATCATTCAAAGTAACTATGCGAGTATAATTAGTAGCATTCTACAACACCCTGTTTATTCAAAGCTCAGATGCGTCTAAAACATCCGCACCACAAAAGGAAACTCGTTAATAACACTCGTCAGGAAAAAGGCAGGCAACACGTAACGAAGCTACAATTTACGAAACATGGAACTTTCGTACGGCACGACCGCAGCTAATATTATAATCTCGACAACTACCCTAAACCATGAACCGACTGACAATAAAGTATACTCTCTTTTAATATGGTCGCTTGGAAAATTGGGGCAACGATCCGCACTGACGTTTTCAGAAGTAGGGCAGTAATCGTGCGTGCGTGCGTACGTACGTGCGTGTGTGTGTGTGGGTGCGTGGGGGTGGTGGATGTGATGTGTCGGGGGTGCGACGTGGGACGTGGGGGTTGCACGGCAGGCATCCTTGCGGAAAGCGAAAATGAAGAAGGTCGGTAATTAGTGAGGTGAGGATCCAGTCTAGACTCGATAAACAGTGGTGTTTCGGTGCATTGTTACTCGGACCTAAGCAAGTTTTATGGGAGCTGTAAATAAACACATGTTCTGTACATGTCATGACCATTTCTGCACACGAACAAGTGCTGCTTACGCGATTCAGTGATGAATGCTTGGCTAAATGGCGCGTGCTCTGATTCGACATCTGCACTGGAAGGCTTAGCTTTGATCAATTCACTAACCAACACCCTATTTATATTTTTACAAAACCGCCCCGGGCCGCACATAAATCATTCATTACGGCTCCTTCACTTCATCGACACATTGTTATCGATGCGTGCAAAAAGCAAAGGGCCCGAACCCGGAGCTGCTCCCTCCGCTGTTAATATCCTCCCAAGGACAGCGGACCGGAACAGCAGCTTCCAACTTAACGTCAGCCCCTTTAACTCGTTTATTTTAAGCCGAATGAAATTGTAGGTACAATGTCAAAATCTCACTACGCCATATTTTAACTTAATTATGAGAAATATAACAGTCAACGGTTTCAAGCAAATTCATGGTGGAATAAGCAAGCACGGCCCGACGACCGTTTTAAACGAATTACTGTCAGACTTTTAAGTAGCTGTCGCAGCAGCAATCGTCGGCTCCGTGCCTCGCTCCTCGTTCTTCCTTCCCCGACCGGCGACAACACCAGCCATCACTGTCTACAAACTAATAAGAACTCGATACAATAGACCGGCATGGGCCCATTGTAACACTGAGTCGCGCCAGCAGCACGCTAAATGTATATAATGTTAACTTATATGTTCCACATGATGTGATGACTATATATAATATATACAAATATTATAAGATATATAGATATTGTTTGTTGTTTTATAAATAAATTATCAGATATACTAACTTCTTCATGTACCTCCTAATCTTTATTTCATGACCCACCCCTACAATTTTACATTTGCCAGGGGACTCACCAATCCAATATTTTTTTCAGAAGAAGGCTTTTAAAACTTCCCGCCAGGAGTCTAATTAGTGTTCTTGATCATATCAAGAATTAAGTTGTGTATTAAGTAAACAAAGAAAGGCATCCCAACCCACCCAACACAGCCCAAAACAACTCTACTTGAAACAACCCAGGTCAACCCTACGTAACACAACCCAACTCTACTTGAAACAACCCAGGTCAACCCTACCTAACACAACCCAACTCTACTTAAAACAACCCAGGTCAGCCCTACCTAACACAACCCAACTCTACTTGAAACAACCTAGGTCAACCCTACCTAACACAACCCAACTCTACTTGAAACAACCCAGGTCAACCCTACCTAACACAACCCAACTCTACTTGAAACAACCCAGGTCAACCCTATCTAACACAACCCAACTCTACTTGAAACAACCCAGGTCAACCCTACCTAACACAACCCAACTCTACTTGAAACAACCCAGGTCAACCCTACCTAACACAACCCAACTCTACTTGAAACAACCCAGGTCAGCCCTATCTAACACAACCCAACTGTACTTGAAACAACCCAGGTCAACCCTACCCAACAGAACCCAACCCAGGTATCAAATCCCCATAAAACCCAACTCAACTTTAACCTAAAAAGGACTTGATGAACTTGGCGGCAGAAGTTTATTTGGGGTATCGAATCATATCACAAGAACTGAGGCGTGCATTGACGAAAAAACACATCCCAACCGAATACACGTAACAAATCCCTATACACGAAACAAATCCCAACACAACACAGCTCAACTTAAAATAACCCACAATACCACAACCCAACCCTACCTACCACAACCCAATCCAACCAGGTGGTATGAAAGCCCAACACAACTCAACTCAACTTATAACGAAAAGAGGATTTTTGAATTTCCCGGCAGAACTTTAATTGCTATTTCTGTTCATATCAAGATTTGAGTCGTGCAGTAGGTAAGTTAAAGAAACACATCCCAACCCAACTCATATAACAAAACCGAATACAACCCACCTCAACTTAAAATAACCCACGTAACACAGCCCAATACAACCCAACTCAACTTGAAACAACCCAGGTCAACCCTACCTAACACAACCTAACCCAGGTATTAAAGCCCGATAAAACCCAACTCATCTTTAACCAAAAAAGAAGTCGATGAACTTGGCGGCAGAAGTTTAATTGGGGTATCAAATCATATCAAGAATTGAGGCGTGCATTGACTAAAAAACACAACCCAACCCAATACACGTAACAAATCCCTACACACGTAACAAATCCCAACACAGCACAGCTCAACTTAAAATAACCCACAATACCACCGTACTCAACTGTACCTACCACAACCCACCCAACCCGGGTGGTATGAAAGCCCAACACAACTAAACTTAACTTAAAACGAAAAGAGAATTTTTGAATTTATCGGCAGAACTTTAATTGCTATGTCTGTTCATATCAAGATTTGAGTCGTGCATTAGGTAAGTTAAAGAAACACATCCCAATCCAACTCACATAACAAGACCGAAAACAACCCACCTCAACTTAAAATAACCCAGCCCAACCTTACCTAAAACAACGCAGCCAAACGTTACCTAAAACAACGCAACCCAACCCAGGTATCAAAGCTTAACGTAACACAGCACAACTTAAAATAACATACAATACCACAACCCATCCCACCCAAGTGATATGAAAGCCCAGCATAACTCAACTCAACTTAAAATTACCCAGCCCAACCCTATCTAACGTAACTCAACACAACCCAACCCAACCCAGGTATCAAAGCCTAATACAACACAGCTCAACTTAAAATAACATACAATACCACAACCCATCCCAACCCAGATGGTATGAAAGCCCAGCATAACTCAACTCAACTTAAAACAAAATAAGGATTTTTAAATTTGGCGGCAGGACTTTAATTGCTATTTCTGATCATATCAAGATTTGCGTCGTGCATTGGGAAAACAACCCAACTCAATTTAAAATAACCCAGCCTAACCTTACCTAAAACAACGTAACCCAACTCAGGTATCAAAGCCCGACACAACTAAACTCTACTTAAAACTAAAATAGGCTTTATGAACTTAGCGGCAGGAGTTTAATAGGTGTTCCTAATAATATCAAGAATTGAGTACTTAAAATAACACAGCCAAACCATAGCTAACACATCCCAACATACCTACCCACCTCAACTTAAAATAACCCAGCCCAATCTTACATAAAACAACGCAGCCCAACCTCGCCAAAACAACGCAACCCAACCCAGGTATCAAAGCCAAACACAACACAGCTTAACTTAAAATAACATACAATACCACAACCCTACCCAACCCAACCCAGGTGGTATGAAAGCCCAGCATAACTTAACTCAACTTAAAACAAACATTTTTTTTTAATTTGGCGGCAGGACTTTAATTGCTATTTCTGATCATATCAAGATTTGCGTCGTGCATTAGGAAAACAACCCAGCTCAACTTAAAAGAACCCTGTCCAACCTTACCTAAAACAACGCAGCCCAACCTTACCTAAAACAACGCAGCCGAACCTTACCTAAAACAACGTAACCCAACCCAGGTATCAAAGCCCGACACAACTAAACTCAACTTAAAACTAAAAAAGGCTTTATGAACTTAGCTGCAGGAGTTTAATAGGTGTTCCTGATCATATCAAGAATTGAGTACTTAAAATAACACAGCCCAACGATACAGAACACAACCCAGCCCAGCCCAGGTAAGAAAGCCCAACACAACTCAACTCAACTTAAAATTACCTAGCCCAACCCTATCTAAAGCAACTCAACACAACCCAACACAACCCAGGTATCAAAGTCCAATACAACCCAACTCAACTACAAACTAAAAAGGGTTTTTTGAACTAAGCGGCAGGAGTGTAATTTATGTTCCTGATCACATCAAGAATTGAAGAGTGCATTAAGTAAAAAAAAACTACCAGGTAGGTTATGCTAGGAAAAATGGTGGCAACGGCATCTTAAATTAATGTTTTGCCTCCCTGGACATTAGTAAACTCTGCTAAAGTAGTTGATTTCCTGGGAACTTACTAGCAGTAGAGTGATAGTATAAAAGATCTACACAGGTCAGGGTGATAGTACAAAAGATCTACGCAGATTGCAGTGCTGTATGGCTGTTACTAGCTATAACGTCTAGCCCGTCTAATCTAATCTGAGCTCTAATCTAATCTAAGTAAAAAATACACATCTCAACTCAACTCACGTAACTAAACCTTAACATAACCCAACTCAACTTAAAATAATCCAGCTGTAAGGCTGTTACTAGCCATAACGACCCCGTCTAATTTATTCTGAGCTCTAATCTAATCTAAGTAAAAAAAAACACATCACAACCCAACTCACGTAACTAAACCTAAACATAACCCAACTCAATTTAAAATAATCCAGCTCAACCATACCTAACACAACCCAACTCAACTTAAATAATCCAGCCCAAGCATACCTAACACAACCCAACCCAACCCAACCCAACCCAACTAAACCCAACCCAACCCAGGAATTAAAACCCAATACAAAACTAAAACTACCCAGCTTAAAACTACCCTATCCAACATAACACAACACATCGCAACTTATGGATAATCGAATCGAACCGTAAACTGAGAGAATCCACCACATGAAATCAATCCCTCATATATTGATTCAAAGTAGATCAAGGAGTGTAAAATGGAATACTGGGTGATTTATTAGGTCTATGACGAACTTTGTGAAATGAAAGGTGAAGCTATTGTAACTAGAAAATGTTATTTGAACATAGGTGATATTCGTCTTCGTTTAGAAGGGCGTTTAGAAGTGAAAAAAATAAAAAATAAACATGAGAGCTATGATACAACAAGAAACAGGTGCCTGTACTAATAACAAAAATTATTGATTATGTCATAATCTTTGGTCTTTTTATTTCAAAAGAGCAAAATTAAAAAAACTAAACGGCATACGAAAGACATTTAAAAAATCTATAATTTTTATGTAAAAACTTGTATTCTATGGCTTAGTTTTTGAGATATTAAATAATACATGGAAAATTTAAATTTCCAAAATTGCAACATTTTGAATTCGGTCCAAAATAACACCTGAGGTGTTACACCAAGTCTGAATTCATATTTTGCATCGGTTCCTCGGTGGTTGAAAAAAATTTCCTATCGTTCCATGGTGGCTCAGTTGTGAAAATTCCGAAATTTCTTAAATTTGTTCACTCAACCAACAAAATCGTTATTTATTGCTTTAAATACGATCGATTTTATATGTGCACCGCCTTAAAACGCGTTGATTTCTCTATAATCTTGCAATTTGTAAGGTTATAGAGAAATCATCTATCTATGGTGTTATCTTTGGCCAAATCCAAGATTTTGAATGTTTTCAAACTTTTTTGAGATATTAAATATTGTATGAAAAATTTAAAACTTGAATGATTTTCAATAGATTCAACATTTTCCATTCGGCCAAAAATAACACCATAGGGTCAATTTTGATCTGTTTTCGAATTTTGTATAAGTTCTTTGGTGGTAAAAAAATCTCTTGTCATTCCATGGTGGCCCAATTGTGAAAATTCTGAAATATTGTTCATTCAACGAACAAATTCGTTATTTATTGTTTTGAACATGACCAAATCTATATGTGCACCGTCTTAAAACGCATTGATTTCTCTGTATTCCTTCAAATGTGTAAGATTATAAAGAAATAATTTATCTACTGTATTATCTTGGGCGGAATATAACATGTTGATTTTTTCAAAAAGCGTTCATTTTAGAAATTTTAAATTTTCCATAAAATATATAATATCTCATTAACTTTGCGTCGTAGAAAACAAGTTGTTGCATAAAAATAATAGATTTTCAAAATGTCTATAATTTTTGAAAATCATTCAAGGTGTGCCCCCCTTCATAAATTTAAATTTTTCAAAAATATCATCATATTTCTTTTACTCTCTCTCTTTCTCTTATGAAATAAAAACCAAAGATTATGACATAAACAATATTTTGTGTTTTTGGTACAGGCAACTGTATTTTTTTTTATTACGACTCTGCCGATGTTTTATTATTTCATAATCCTTAAATAAGGCTTTAAAGCTAACGGTCTTCTAACAAAGAAGAATCGGACCAATGTTCGTATAACGTTGGTATATATTACATGTTGTGTGTGTGTGGTGTGTATATAACATTTTTTTGATACAACAGCATCACCTTTCATTTCCCAAAGTTTATCATAGTGCTAATAAATCACCCGGAATATTAGTATCACCTAAACTATTCCATTTGAGGTCATAGTGCTAATGAATCACCCTGTAAATTTGTATCAACTAAACTATCTAATTTGAGACGAATTGATTTAATAGAATACGTGATTATTAACAGCTAGAATGTTCTGTTGTGTAAGTATGCGAGATTCGTCCCCAACACGAGAATGTTTAGGTAAGTTCTGCAAAGTAAGTACCTAATAAGCTCAAGTTTCACGACATCAATCAACAATTAATTAACGCGCGTTATATTGATGTCCAATAAATTTATAATTTCAGGTAACAACTTGTTAATTACAAAACAATTAATTAAAAAAATTGTTTGTGGCACTGACATTTCATTATACAAATGTAGAAATTACTGACGTGTAAAGGTTCAAAGTATTAATTAACATGTTAATTTGATTATGGTGTGTGTGCCGTTATCATGTAATATCTAGAATAGATATATAATTTAATTATCTGTTTTATTAGTTTAGCAATAAATCAATCAATTTATGATATAAAAGTATTAAATATTAATTAAAAAAATGGATTTGGCTATTTCGAACTGATGGGGTATCAGCGCTATATATATTTATATATAAACGGTATAATTATTATATAATTGCAGCTTATTGGATATGTTACATGTCAATTAATTACTTTAAGGTATGACAAAGTAATTACTTTGCAGCTAGAATTGTTGCAGAAAATGTCTCGATGAGTAACACGGAAGTTGATTTTTGCTATAAAGTCAACACCTCAGCTGGATAACCCAATATTTATGCAGTTAAGTGTGTATATTGAAGCCGAAAAGTAATTGGATCAGAAAATTGGTGCAAATATTTAAATTTTAATTATAACCATCGTGTGAGTCGTGTACGTCGTTAAGCAAAATTTACATAGAAAATTGATTATTATCTCGGTTTCTAAACCGTTTAAGCACCCCGCCAGATATCGCGGTCAGAAGTGGCTCAGTTTAATAAAATATACCATTAAATATTAATTAATCCGCGGAAACTTTTTTAATAATAAAATAATTGCATGCAAACGCGCACCTTTTTAATTATGTTTAATAACCCGCACGGCGGCAAAATATTCGCAAATCCAGCATGCAAATGCGTTTCTGCAATTCCACCCCGGCGGCCTCATTTTTTTTGTACTCTTTGGGGCTGTTTCGGCAAGTCCTTAATTTCACTTCCGGTGCAAGGAGGCGACCGATTGCAGCGCGAATTTAATTGGAAACTTGTGCCGCCAAGGAGCGAACTACGAACAGCCCCGCGCTTCATTACGCCCGACGAACTTCCTTATTATTATTTAAGCGGCTTAATTAAAACCGTGTTTATGATCGCGGCCACGGCTTTGCCTGCGCTCCTCGTCTATCATTCTTTTCGCATTTACCAACCTGAAGCCTGCCGCTGGCATGCCTGCCAACTTTCGTCCTTCATCCTTCGCCCTTCGTCCTGGACCTGCCCCGCCACCGACAGCCGATGATGGATATTAATGTTTGCGCTCACTTCAACACTACACAAATATTGGGTCTAGTTAAATATGAAAAACATCCTCCGAGGCGAGTAAATCGACTAGAATGACCTTTACTTAAAGAGGATCTGCGTGTAAACCTCCGCAAAAAACCTACAGAAAAAGTGCCCCACTCCGCTCATTATCTAACGTTTTCAACAGAAAGGTTCAACAGATTAGTTTAGTATTATAACAAGCTTTGAAAATAATTTTGTTTCATTAATTCATAAGCGCCAATGTAACCCTATAACAGGTTTTACCCAATACACCTGTAATCTTAGTTATGTTTATCTAAGATAATCAGCCCTGCAAATTATTTGGCATTGCATATTTCTTGTGACCTATTGATTGATTTGACTCGATTATTTGGAGCTTCCTGAATCCCTTGATGTTTTTAGTTCGACTTGGTCAGAATTTTGGCAGCTCCAATTCTATAAAGTTTACTTAGTCAGAGCTTAGGCAGCTCTAGTTTTATTAAGTTTACTTAGTCAAAACTGGGTAGGTCTAGTTATATTCAATTGACTTAGTCAGTCAACTTAGTCATTTTTTTTTAAATTATCGATTAATTTTATCAATTTTACTTAGTCAGAGCCTAGGCTGTTCTAGTTTTCTTAAGGTTACTTAGTCAAAACAAAGTTTTATTAAATTGACCTGGTTAAGTTGCTCTAGCTTTAATTAAGTAGACTTAGCCAGAACTTAGGCAGCTCTAGTTTTATAAAAATATTTAATTACAGTTATGATTTGTAGATTTTAAATCAGCATTTTTTTAAATACATAATTTAAAATGTTTCTAAAAAATTTTTTTTATTTAATAATGAATTGGTTTCAATGTAACCATACAACAGTTTTAACCCAATATTTCTGTAATCTTACTTGAATATGTTTGTCAAAGAAAATCAGCCATGCAAATTATTTGGCATTGCACATTTCTTGCAACCTATTGATAAGGCTTAGTTCAGAATTTTTATTCAGCTCTAGTTTTATCAAGTTTACTTAGTCAGAGCTTAGGCAGTTCTAGTTTTCTTAAGATTACTTAGTCAAAGCTAAGTAGTTTTATTAAATTGACCTGGTTAAGTAGCACTAGCTTTAATTAAGTTGACTTAGTCAGAACTAAGGCAGTTCTAGTTTGATAAAAATATTTGAGTATTGATTCGTTTATTTGAAACCAGCATTTTTTTAAATGCATAATTTAAAATATTTTTTATTGTTTTCTTATTTCTTTAACAACAAAACAAAATAATATAAACTATAACATAAATAATTTAAAACGTTGATATTTTTCAGAAATAAACAATTTTGATTCACTTTCAATTTTCTTGTAAACATAAAAAAGTAATTATGTATATCTAATAGTAATAATTCAGCAAATTCATATAAAATTGAATAAGAATATTGTTGTTTACATAATTTCAGTCAAATTATATAAATTTGATTATTCATACAAATGTTTCAAAGAAAATTGAATATCTCGGACATTTTTCGTTGTAATTTAAAATTTCAAGATTTTCTCTGCAAATTAGCAGTTTTACTGAGTTTACCCATTCAAAACTTAAGCATCTACAGTTTCAATGAGTCGACTAAGTCAGAACTTGCGTAGCTCTAGTTTGATTAAGTTTCAAAATTATATAAATTTGATTATTCATACAAATATTTCAAAGAAAATTGAATATTTCAGATATTTTTCGTTGTAAATTAAAAATTCATAAGATAAAAATAGAAAAATTCAGATTATTAAACAGAAAATTGAAAATTTCAGAGATTTTCTGGGAAAATTAGCAATTAGTCAGAATTTATGTAGTTTTATTAACTCGACTTGGTTAGAAATTATAGAGCTCTAGTTTTATTAAATCGACTTGGTCAGATCTTAAGTAGCTCTAGTTTTATTAAGTTTACTCAGTCAAAACTTAAGCATCTACACTTTCATTAAGTCGACTTAGTCAGAACTTGGGTAGTTCTAAGTTTCAAAATTATATAAATTTGATTATGCATACCAATATTTCAAAGACAATTGAATATTTCACATATTTTTCGTTGTAAATTAAAAATTCATAAATTAAAAATATAAAATTTCAGATTATTCCACAGAAAATTGAAAATTTCAGAGATTTTCTGGGAATATTAGCAATTTATTAAAATAATGGAAAAATGCAATTATGTTGAGATTTTATTTTGTACGAAATTGAGAATGTTTTAATTGTAGCGAGAGGTAGCTCTAGTTTAATTAAGTCGACCTCGTCAAAACAGAGATAGCTATAGTTTTATTAAGTTTATTTAGTCAAAACTTAGGTATCTCTAGTTTTATTAGCTCAATTAGTCAAAACTTAGGTAGCTCTAGTTTTATTAAATCGACTTGGTCACAAATTGTGTAGCTGTTGTTTTATTAAGTTTAATCAGTTAAATCTTAAGCATCTACAGTTCCATTAAGTCGACTTGTCAGAACTTAGGTAGCTCTAGTTTTATTAAGTTTCAAAATTATATAAATTGGATTATTCATACAAATATATAAAAGAAAATTAAATATTTCAGATATTTTTCGTTGTAAATTAAAAATTCATAAATTATAAATAGAAAATTTCAGATTATTCCACAGAAAATTGAAAATTTCAGAGATGTTCTAGGAAAATTCGTAGAATAATCGAAAAATGCAATTATTTAGAAGCTTTGTACGGAAATGAGATTTTTTTAATTGCAGCGAAAGGTAGCTCTAGTTTTATTAAGCTTACTTAGTCAGAACTTAAGTAGCTCTAGTTTTATTAAATCAACTTGGTCAGAACTCAGGTAGCTATAGTTTCATTAAGTTTACTCAGTCAAAATTTAAGCATCTATAGCTTGATTAAGTAGACTTAGTTAGAACTTAGATAGCTGTAGTTTTATTCAGTTTCAAAATTATATAAATTTGACTATGCATACATATATTTCAAGCAAAATTGAATTATTCTGAAATTTTGCGTTTTAAATTGAATTTCTGAAATGTTACATAGAAAATTTCAGATTATTCCATTGAAAATTCAAAATTCAGAGATTTTCTGGGAAAATTAGCAATTTATAAAAATAATGGAACATGCAATTATTTTGAATTTTTGTTTTGTAGAGAATGTTTTAATATGCAGCGAAAGGTAGCTCTAGTTTTATTAAGATTACTTAGTCAGAACTTTAGTAGATATAGTTTTATTAAGCCGACTTGGTCTGAACTTAGGTAGCTCTAGTTTTATTAAGTTTCTCAGTCAAAACTTAAAAATATACAGTTTTATTAAGTCGACTTAGTCAGAACTTAGGTAGCTATAGTTTTATTAAGTTTACTCAGTCAAAACTTTATATAGAAAATTGCAGATCATTCGATAGAACATTCAAAATTTCAGAGATTTTCTGGGAAAATTGGCAATTTATAAAAATAATGGAAACATGCAATTATTTTGAATTTTTGTTTTGTAGAGAATGTTTTAATATGCAGCGAAAGGTAGCTCTAGTTTTCTTAAGATCCCTTAGTCAGAACTTAAGTAGCTCTAGTTTTATTAAATCTACTTGGTCATAACTAAAGCACGGACAAATATGCACAAAAAAAGACGAAAATATGCGCATATATATGCACGCAAAATTTAAAAAACATGCACCAACATTTCAAATATATGCCAATATATGCAAATATATTTAATTAAAATCACATTTAAAAATTAAAAATGCTTTATTTATATTACAGATATATGCCGAGTGATTCACGTTTTATTACCAGGCCAAAAATGGCGACTCCTAATTGAAATAAAAAATCCAAGGTGTTCGGTTATTGATGCATCAGTCTGTCTAATGCGGGAACTAATGCGAGGTGCGTGTTCTGCTCAAGGTCAAGAATGCAAATGTGTCCATGTACCTGGGCCGTCCTTTGAGGGTTGCGTAGACGTAGGTGGTACTCCATACTGTTGTTGTCGGTATTATTGTGTGTGGTGTTCGGTTATTGATGCATCATTCTGTCTGTTGCGGGGACTAATGCGAGGTGCGTGTTCTGCTCAAGGTGAAGAATGCGAATGTGTCCATGTACCTGGGCCGTCCTTTGAGGGTTGCGTAGACGTATGTGGCACTCTATACTGTTGTTGTTGGTATTATTGTGTGTGGTGTTGGATTATTGATGCATCATTCTGTCTGATGCGGGAACTAATGCGAGGTGCGTGTTCTGCTCAAGGTCAAGAATGCGAATGTGTCCATGTACCTGGGCCGTCCTTTGAGGGTTGCGTAGACGTATGTGGCACTCTATACTGTTGTTGTTAGTATTATTGTGTGTGGTGTTCGATTATTGATGGATCATTCTGTCTGACGCGGGTACTAATACGAGGTGCGTGTTCTGCTCAAGGTCAAGAATGCGAATGTGTCCATGTACCTGGGCCGTCCTTTGAGGGTTGCGTAGACGTATGTGGCACTCTATACTGTTGTTGTTAGTATTATTGTGTGTGGTGTTCGATTATTGATGGATCATTCTGTCTGACGCGGGTACTAATACGAGGTGCGTGTTCTGCTCAAGGTCAAGAATGCGAATGTGTCCATGTACCTGGGCCGTCCTTTGAGGGTTGCGTAGACGTATGTGGCACTCTATACTGTTGTTGTTGGTATTATTGTGTGTGGTGTTCGATTATTGATGCATCATTCTGTCTGATGCGCGAACTAATGTGAGGTGCGTGTTCTGCTCAAGGTCAAGAATGCGAATGTGTCCATGTACCTGGGCCGTCCTTTGAGGGTTGCGTAGACGTATGTGGCACTCCATACTGTTGATGTTGGTATTATTGTGTGTGGTGTTCAATTATTGATGCATCATTCTGTCTGATGCGCGAACTAATGTGAGGTGCGTGTTCTGCTCAAGGTCAAGAATGCGAATGTGTCCATGTACCTGGGCCGTCCTTTGAGGGTTGCGTAGACGTATGTGGCACTCCATACTGTTGATGTTGGTATTATTGTGTGTGGTGTTCAATTATTGATGCATCATTCTGTCTGATGCGCGAACTAATGTGAGGTGCGTGTTATGCTCAAGGTCAAGAATGCGAATGTGTCCATGTACCTGGGCCGTCCTTTGAGGGTTGCGTAGACGTATGTGGCACTCTATACTGTTGTTGTTGGTATTATTGTGTGTGGTGTTCGATTATTGATGCATCATTCTGTCTGATGCGGGAACTAATGCGAGGTGCGTGTTCTGCTCAAGGTCAAGAATGCGAATGTGTCCATGTACCTGGGCCGTCCTTTGAGGGTTGCGTAGACGTAGGTGGCACTCCATACTGTTGTTGTTAGTATTATTGTGTGTGGTGTTCGATTATTGATGGATCATTCTGTCTGACGCGGGTACTAATGCGAGGTGCGTGTTCTGCTCAAGGTCAAGAATGCGAATGTGTCCATGTACCTGGGCCGTCCTTTGAGGGTTGCGTAGACGTAGGTGGCACTCCATACTGTTGTTGTTAGTATTATTGTGTGTGGTGTTCGATTATTGATGCATCATTCTGTCTGATGCGGGCACTAATGCGAGGTGCGTGTTCTGCTCAAGGTCAAGAATGCGAATGTGTCCTTGTACCTGGGCCGTCCTTTGAGGGTTGCGTAGACGTATGTGGCACTCTATACTGTTGTTGTTGGTATTATTGTGTGTGGTGTTCGATTTATGATGCATCATTCTGTCTGATGCGGGAACTAATGCGAGGTGCGTGTTCTGCTCAAGGTCAAGAATGCCAATGTGTCCATGTACCTGGGCCGTCCTTTGAGGGTTGCGTAGACGTATGTGGCACTCTATACTGTTGTTGTTGGTATTATTGTGTGTGGTGTTCGATTATTGATGCATCATTCTGTCTGATGCGGGAAGTAATGCGAGGTGCGTGTTCTGCTCAAGGTCAAGAATGCCAATGTGTCCATGTACCTGGGCCGTCCTTTGTGGGTTGCGTAGACGTAGGTGGCACTCCATACTGTTGTTGTTAGTATTATTGTGTGTGGTGTTGGATTATTGATGCATCATTCTGTCTGATGCGGGAACTAATGCGAGGTGCGTGTTCTGCTCAAGGTCAAGAATGCGAATGTGTCCATGTACCTGGGCCGTCCTTTGAGGGTTGCGTAGACGTAGGTGGCACTCCATACTGTTGTTGTTAGTATTATTGTGTGTGGTGTTCGATTATTGATGCATCATTCTGTCTGATGCGGGAACTAATGCGAGGTGCGTGTTGTGCTCAAGGTCAAGAATGCGAATGTGTCCATGTACCTGTGCCGTCCTTTGAGGGTTGCGTAGACGTATGTGGTACTCCATACTGTTGTTGTTGGTATTATTGTGTGTGGTTTCGGTTATTGATGCATCATTCTGTCTGATGCGGGAAATAATGCAAGGTGCGTTTTCTGCTTTCAAAGAGGCCCTTTGGTCTTTAACACTTTCCCGGGCGACAGCGCGCCAGGGCTTCTTGCGGAGGGGTTAAGTATCGACTCTGGCTGATCATAATTCCTCTCTGAAACGGAGGTAGTCAGCTATTACGAGAGAGTCAGGTATATACAGTGCTGTCGTTGGGAAAGTATTAGGATCGATGGGTCAACACTGGTGAGTAGTATGCGCGGGTTTCATTTGCTCCTGCAAAAGTCAAGAATGCGCATGTGTTTGTATACTTGGGCCTCCTTCGAGGGTTGCGTACACGTATGTGGTACTCCATACTGTTGTTGTTGGTATTATTGTTTGTGGTTTCGGTTATTGATGCATCATTCCGTCTGATGCGGGAAATAATGCAAGGTGCGTTTTCTGCTTTCAAAGAGGCCCTTTGGTCTTTAACACTTTCCCGGGCGACAGCGCGCCAGGGCTTCTTGCGGAGGGGTTAAGTATCGACTCTGGCTGATCATAATTCCTCTCTGAAACGGAGGTAGTCAGCTATTACGAGAGAGTCAGGTATATACAGTGCTGTCGTTGGGAAAGTATTAGGATCGATGGGTCAACACTGGTGAGTAGTATGCGCGGGTTTCATTTGCTCCTGCAAAAGTCAAGAATGCGCATGTGTTTGTATACTTGGGGCTCCTTCGAGTGTTGCGTACACGTATGTGGTACTCCATACTGTTGTTGTTGCTATTATTGTTTGTGGTTTCGTTTATTGATGCATCATTCTGTCTGTGCGTGAACTAATGCGAGGTGCGTGTTCTGCTCAAGGTCAAGAATGCGAATGTGTCCTTGTACCTGGGCCGTCCTTTGAGGGTTGCGTAGACGTATGTGGCACTCTATACTGTTGTTGTTGGTATTATTGTGTGTGGTGTTCGATTTATGATGCATCATTCTGTCTGATGCGGGAACTAATGCGAGGTGCGTGTTCTGCTCAAGGTCAAGAATGCCAATGTGTCCATGTACCTGGGCCGTCCTTTGAGGGTTGCGTAGACGTATGTGGCACTCTATACTGTTGTTGTTGGTATTATTGTGTGTGGTGTTCGATTATTGATGCATCATTCTGTCTGATGCGGGAAGTAATGCGAGGTGCGTGTTCTGCTCAAGGTCAAGAATGCCAATGTGTCCATGTACCTGGGCCGTCCTTTGAGGGTTGCGTAGACGTAGGTGGCACTCCATACTGTTGTTGTTAGTATTATTGTGTGTGGTGTTGGATTATTGATGCATCATTCTGTCTGATGCGGGAACTAATGCGAGGTGCGTGTTCTTCTCAAGGTCAAGAATGCGAATGTGTCCATGTACCTGGGCCGTCCTTTGAGGGTTGCGTAGACGTATGTGGCACTCTATACTGTTGTTGTTGGTATTATTGTGTGTGGTGTTCGATTTTTGATGCATCATTCTGTCTGATGCGGGAACTAATGCGAGGTGCGTGTTCTGCTCAAGGTCAAGAATGCCAATGTGTCCATGTACCTGGGCCGTCCTTTGAGGGTTGCGTAGACGTATGTGGCACTCTATACTGTTGTTGTTGGTATTATTGTGTGTGGTGTTCGATTATTGATGCATCATTCTGTCTGATGCGGGAAGTAATGCGAGGTGCGTGTTCTGCTCAAGGTCAAGAATGCCAATGTGTCCATGTACCTGGGCCGTCCTTTGAGGGTTGCGTAGACGTAGGTGGCACTCCATACTGTTGTTGTTAGTATTATTGTGTGTGGTGTTGGATTATTGATGCATCATTCTGTCTGATGCGGGAACTAATGCGAGGTGCGTGTTCTGCTCAAGGTCAAGAATGCGAATGTGTCCATGTACCTGGGCCGTCCTTTGAGGGTTGCGTAGACGTAGGTGGCACTCCATACTGTTGTTGTTAGTATTATTGTGTGTGGTGTTGGATTATTGATGCATCATTCTGTCTGATGCGGGAACTAATGCGAGGTGCGTGTTCTGCTCAAGGTCAAGAATGCCAATGTGTCCATGTACCTGGGCCGTCCTTTGAGGGTTGCGTAGACGTATGTGGCACTCTATACTGTTGTTGTTGGTATTATTGTGTGTGGTGTTCGATTTTTGATGCATCATTCTATCTGATGCGGGAACTAATGCGAGGTGCGTGTTCTGCTCAAGGTCAAGAATGCGAATGTGTCCATGTACCTGGGCCGTCCTTTGAGGGTTGCGTAGACGTAGGTGGCACTCCATACTGTTGTTGTTAGTATTATTGTGTGTGGTGTTCGATTATTGATGCATCATTCTGTCTGATGCGGGAACTAATGCGAGGTGCGTGTTGTGCTCAAGGTCAAGAATGCGAATGTGTCCATGTACCTGTGCCGTCCTTTGAGGGTTGCGTAGACGTATGTGGTACTCCATACTGTTGTTGTCGGTATTATTGTTTGTGGTTTCGGTTATTGATGCATCATTCTGTCTGATGCGGGAAATAATGCAAGGTGCGTTTTCTGTTTTCAAAGAGGCCCTTTGGTCTTTAAAACTTTCCCGGGCGACAGCGCGCCAGGGCTTCTTGCGGAGGGGTTATGTATCGACTCTGGGTGATCATA
Source organism: Othius punctulatus (assembly GCA_951805005.1). Lineage (NCBI taxonomy): Eukaryota > Metazoa > Arthropoda > Insecta > Coleoptera > Staphylinidae > Othius > Othius punctulatus. The sequence continues at coordinate 26,810,694 of OX638147.1, forward strand.
ATTCCTCTCTGAAACGGAGGTAGTCAGCTATTACGAGAGAGTCAGGTATATACAGTGCTGTCGTTGGGAAAGTATTAGGATCGATGGGTCAACACTGGTGAATAGTATGCGCGGGTTTCATTTGCTCCTGCAAAAGTCAAGAATGCGCATGTGTTTGTATCCTTGGGGCTCCTTCGAGTGTTGCGTACACGTATGTGGTACTCCATACTGTTGTTGTTGCTATTATTGTTTGTGGTTTCGTTTATTGATGCATGATTCTGTCTGATGCGGGAAATAATGCAAGGTGCGTTTTCTGCTTTCAAAGAGGCCCTTTGGTCTTTAACACTTTCCCGGGCGACAGCGCGCCAGGGCTTCTTGCGGAGGGGTTAAGTATCGACTCTGGCTGATCATAATTCCTCTCTGAAACGGAGGTAGTCAGCTATTACGAGAGAGTCAGGTATATACAGTGCTGTCTTTGGGAAAGTATTAGGATCGATGGGTCAACACTGGTGAGTAGTATGCGCGGGTTTCATTTGCTCCTGCAAAAGTCAAGAATGCGCATGTGTTTGTATACTTGGGCCTCCTTCGAGGGTTGCGTACACGTATGTGGTACTCCATACTGTTGTTGTTGGTATTATTGTTTGTGGTTTCGGTTATTGATGCATCATTCTGTCTGATGCGGGAAATAATGCAAGGTGCCTTTTCTGCTTCCAAAGAGGCCCTTTGGTCTTTAACACTTTCCCGGGCGCCAGCGCGCCAGGGCTTCTTGCGGAGGGGTTAAGTATCGACTCTGGCTGATCATAATTCCTCTCTGAAACGGAGGTAGTCAGCTATTACGAGAGAGTCAGGTATATACAGTGCTGTCGTTGGGAAAGTATTAGGATCGATGGGTCAACACTGGTGAGTTGTATGCGCGCGTTTCATTTGCTCCTGCAAAGGTCAAGAATGCGCATGTGTTTGTATACTTGGGCCTCCTTCGAGGGTTGCGTACACGTAGGTGGTACTCCATACTGTTGTTGTTGGTATTATTGTATGTGGTGTTCGGTTATTTTAGCATCATTCTTGCGGATGCGGGATTTATCGCTAGTCTTTAGACATAGATGGCATATGCTTTTCATGCAATGCGAGAATGAGCGAGTAAGACATCTCTGTTCATCCGTAAGACAGAGATCTTCTCAGTACGGCCTATCTGTGGGTTAAGTATAGGTGCGCAGTTTTATGCTCGGTGTGGTGGTTGGGAGGAAAAGTTAGGCCAATGGCCAATTGCTTTATGAGCTTAAGTAGCTTTCATGCTACTTAAAAACATAATATCTTTTATCGCTAGTGTTTAGACATAGGATGCATATGCTTTTCTTGCAATGCAAGAAAGAGTAAGTAAGACCACTCTGTTGAATCGTGTATCAGAGATCATCTCAGTACGACCTATCTGTAGGTTAACTATAGGTGCGCAGTTTTATGCTTGGTGTGGTGGTTGGGAGGAAAAGTTAGGCCAATGACCAATTGCTTTAGTTGGGCTGTGCTTCGAGGGTTGTTTATGCATACGTGGTACTTCATACTATTATTGTTAGTATTATTGTGTGTGGTGTTTGGTTATTGATGCATCATTCTGTCTGATGCGAGAACTAATGCGAGGTGCGTGTTCTGCTCAAGGTCAAGAATGCGAAAGTGTCCATGTACCTGGGCCGTCCTTTGAGGGTTGCGTAGACGTAGGTGGTACTCCATACTGTTGTTGTTGGTATTATTGTGTGTGGTGTTCGGTTAATGATGCATCATTCTGTCTGATGCGGGAAATAATGCAAGGTGTGTTTTACTGCTTTCAAAGAGGCCCTTTGGTCTTTAACACTTTCCCGGGCGACAGCGCGCCAGGGCTTCTTGCGGAGGGGTTAAGTATCGACTCTGGCTGATCATAAAACCTGTCTAAAACGGAGGTAGTCAGCTATTACGAGAGAGTCAGGTATATACAGTGCTGTCGTTGGGAAAGTATTAGGATCGATGGGTCAACACTGGTGAGTAGTATGCGCGGGTTTCATTTGCTCCTGCAAAGGTCAAGAATGCACATGTGTTTGTATACTTGGGCCTCCTTCGAGGGTTGCGTACACGTAGGTGGTACTCCATACTGTTGTTGTTGGTATTATTGTATGTGGTGTTCGGTTATTTTAGCATCATTCTTGCTTATGCGGGATTTATCGCTAGTCTTTAGACATAGATGGCATATGCTTTTCATGCAATGCGAGAATGAGCGAGTAAGACATCTCTGTTCATCCGTAAGACAGAGATCTTCTCAGTACGGCCTATCTGTGGGTTAAGTATAGGTGCGCAGTTTTATGCTTGGGGTGGTGGTTGGGAGGAAAAGTTAGGCCAATGGCCAATTGCTTTATGAGCTTAAGTAGCTTTCATGCTACTTAATAACATAATATCTTTTATCGCTAGTGTTTAGACATAGAATGCATATGCTTTTCTTGCAATGCAAGAAAGAGTAAGTAAGACCACTCTGTTGAATCGTGTATCAGAGATCATCTCAGTACGACCTATCTGTAGGTTAACTATAGGTGCGCAGTTTTATGCTTGGTGTGGTGGTTGGGAGGAAAAGTTAGGCCAATGGCCAATTGCTTTAGTTGGGCTGTGCTTCGAGGGTTGTTTATGCATACGTGGTACTTCATACTATTATTGTTAGTATTATTGTGTGTGGTGTTTGGTTATTGATGCATCATTCTGTCTGATGCGGGTACTAATGCGAGGTGCGTGTTCTGCTCAAGGTCAAGAATGCGAAAGTGTCCATGTACCTGGGCCGTCCTTTGAGGGTTGCGTAGACGTAGGTGGTACTCCATACTGTTGTTGTTGGTATTATTGTATGTGGTGTTTGGTTATTGATGCATCATTCTATCTGATGCGAGAACTAATGCGAGGTGCGTGTTCTGCTCAAGGTCAAGAATGCGAATGTGTCCATGTACCTGGGCCGTCCTTTGAGGGTTGCGTAGACGTAGGTGGCACTCCATACTGTTGTTGTTAGTATTATTGTGTGTGGTGTTCGATTATTGATGCATCATTCTGCCTGATGCGGGAACTATTGCGAGGTGCGTGTTCTGCTCAAGGTCAAGAATGCGAATGTGTCCTTGTACCTGGGCCGTCCTTTGAGGGTTGCGTAGGGGTATGTGGCACTATATACTGTTGTTGTTGGTATTATTGTGTGTGGTGTTCGATTTTTGATGCATCATTCTGTCTGATGCGGGAACTAATGCGAGGTGCGTGTTCTGCTCAAGGTCAAGAATGCCAAAGTGTCCATGTACCTGGGCCGTCCTTTGAGGGTTGCGTAGACGTATGTGGCACTCTATACTGTTGTTGTTGGTATTATTGTGTGTGGTGTTCGATTATTGATGCATCATTCTGTCTGATGCGGGAAGTAATGCGAGGTGCGTGTTCTGCTCAAGGTCAAGAATGCCAATGTGTCCATGTACCTGGGCCGACCTTTGAGGGTTGCGTAGACGTAGGTGGCACTCCATACTGTTGTTGTTAGTATTATTGTGTGTGGTGTTGGATTATTGATGCATCATTCTGTCTGATGCGGGAACTAATGCGAGGTGCGTGTTCTGCTCAAGGTCAAGAATGCGAATGTGTCCATGTACCTGGGCCGTCCTTTGAGGGTTGCGTAGACGTATGTGGCACTCTATACTGTTGTTGTTGGTATTATTGTGTGTGGTGTTCGATTATTGATGCATCATTCTGTCTGATGCGGGAAGTAATGCGAGGTGCGTGTTCTGCTCAAGGTCAAGAATGCGAATGTGTCCATGTACCTGGGCCGTCCTTTGAGGGTTGCGTAGACGTAGGTGGCACTCCATACTGTTGTTGTTAGTATTATTGTGTGTGGTGTTGGATTATTGATGCATCATTCTGTCTGATGCGGGAACTAATGCGAGGTGCGTGTTGTGCTCAAGGTCAAGAATGCGAATGTGTCCATGTACCTGTGCCGTCCTTTGAGGGTTGCGTAGACGTATGTGGTACTCCATACTGTTGTTGTTGGTATTATTGTGTGTGGTTTCGGTTATTGATGCATCATTCTGTCTGATGCGGGAAATAATGCAAGGTGCGTTTTCTGCTTTCAAAGAGGCCCTTTGGTCTTTAACACTTTCCCGGGCGACAGCGCGCCAGGGCTTCTTGCGGAGGGGTTAAGTATCGACTCTGGCTGATCATAATTCCTCTCTGAAACGGAGGTAGTCAGCTATTACGAGAGAGTCAGGTATATACAGTGCTGTCGTTGGGAAAGTATTAGGATCGATGGGTCAACACTGGTGAGTAGTATGCGCGGGTTTCATTTGCTCCTGCAAAAGTCAATAATGCGCATGTGTTTGTATCCTTGGGCCTCCTTCGAGGGTTGCGTACACGTATGTGGTACTCCATACTGTTGTTGTTGCTATTATTGTTTGTGGTTTCGTTTATTGATGCATCATTCTGTCTGATGCGGGAAATAATGCAAGGTGCGTTTTCTGCTTTCAAAGAGGCCCTTTGGTCTTTAACACTTTCCCGGGCGACAGCGCGCCAGGGCTTCTTGCGGAGGGGTTAAGTATCGACTCTGGCTGATCATAATTCCTCTCTGAAACGGAGGTAGTCAGCTATTACGAGAGAGTCAGGTATATACAGTGCTGTCGTTGGGAAAGTATTAGGATCGATGGGTCAACACTGGTGAGTAGTATGCGCGGGTTTCATTTGCTCCTGCAAAAGTCAATAATGCGCATGTGTTTGTATCCTTGGGCCTCCTTCGAGGGTTGCGTACACGTATGTGGTACTCCATACTGTTATTGTTGCTATTATTGTTTGTGGTTTCGTTTATTGATGCATCATTCTGTCTGATGCGGGAAATAATGCAAGGTGCGTTTTCTGCTTTCAAAGAGGCCCTTTGGTCTTTAACACTTTCCCGGGCGACAGCGCGCCAGGGCTTCTTGCGGAGGGGTTAAGTATCGACTCTGGCTGATCATAATTCCTCTCTGAAACGGAGGTAGTCAGCTATTACGAGAGAGTCAGGTATATACAGTGCTGTCGTTGGGAAAGTATTAGGATCGATGGGTCAACACTGGTGAGTAGTATGCGCGGGTTTCATTTGCTCCTGCAAAAGTCAAGAATCGCATGTGTTTGTATACTTGGGCCTCCTTCGAGGGTTGCGTACACGTATGTGGTACTCCATACTGTTGTTGTTGGTATTATTGTTTGTGGTTTCGGTTATTGATGCATCATTCTGTCTGATGCGGGAAATAATGCAAGATGCGTTTTCTGCTTTCAAAGAGGCCCTTTGGTCTTTAACACTTTCCCGAGCGACAGCGCGCCAGGGCTTCTTGCGGAGGGGTTAAGTATCGACTCTGGCTGATCATAATTCCTCTCTGAAACGGAGGTAGTCAGCTATTACGAGAGAGTCAGGTATATACAGTGCTGTCGTTGGGAAAGTATTAGGCTCGATGGGTCAACACTGGTGAGTAGTATGCGCGGGTTTCATTTGCACCTGCAAAGGTCAAGAATGCGCATGTGTTTGTATACTTGGGCCGTCCTTCGAGGGTTGCGTACACGTAGGTGGTACTCCATACTGTTGTTGTAGGTATTATTGTATGAGGTGTTCGGTTATTGTTGCATCATTCTGGCTGATGCGGGAACTAATGCAAGGTGCGTTTTCTGCTTTCAAAGAGGCCCTTTGGTCATTAACACTTTCTCGGGCGGCAGCGCGCCAGGGCTTCTTGCGGAGGGGTTAAGTATCGACTCTGGCTGATCATAAAACCTCTCTGAAACGGAGGTAGTCAGCTATTACGAAAGAGTCAGGTATATACAGTGCTGTCGTTGGGAAAGTATTAGGATCGATGGGTCAACACTGGTGAGTAGTATGCGCGGGTTTCATTTACACCTGCAAAGGTCAAGAATGCGCATGTGTTTGTATACTTGGGCCGTCCTTCGAGGGTTGCGTACACGTAGGTGGTACTCCATACTGTTGTTGTAGGTATTATTGTATGAGGTGTTCGGTTATTGTTGCAGTTAGAACTCATTGAAACAAACAACTTTTCTTAGTTAAGTCTCTCTTGATTTGTGAATTTGAGCCTAAGTTCATAGTTATTGGCGTTCTTTTGTTTTTCGAAAAAGCGTCGTTACTCCCTTATTTTAAGAAATATTTAAAATAAACAAAAACGTTCAGCATGCCCTATCGGTTCTCTAAAACATTTGTATTTAAGATTATTTTCTATTTTATCAAATACCAAAATGGCGTTCGAACAAAAATTTCAAAACAAGATATTTTGAAAATCACTCTATTAATTTTTTTAAATAAAACATTTATGAAATCCTTAAGATGTATTATAACATTTGTTTAGTCAAATTTTTTTTGAAAAAAATAAATAAATTCGGTCATAAATATCCAATTATATGACCAAATATGCAATTATTGATAAAATATGCATTGAATACATAAAATATGCATCATATGCAAAATAAAATTGGTTAATTCGTTTTGTTTCTTTATGATTCGTGTAGATCTATTGAAATTTCAGTAGTCATATCATTAATTCAGGACATGCATTTTGCATATAGTCCGTGCTTTAGTCATAACTCAGGTAGCTATAGTGTTATTAAGTTTGCTCAGTCAAAATCTAAGCATCTACAAATTTATTGAAGAGACTTAGTCAGAACTTAAGTAGCTCTAGTTTTGTCAAGTTTCAAAATTTTATAAATTTGACTATTCATACAAATATTTCAAAGAAAATTGAATAATTCAGAAATTTTGCGTTTTAATTTCAAATTTCAGACATTTTACATTGAAAACTTTAAATTATTCCATAGAACATTCAAAATTTAAGTGATTTGCTGCGAAAATTAGCAATTTTTAAAATAATGGAAGAATGCAATTATTTTTCATATTATTTTATAATTGCAGTAAATGGTAGCTCTAGTTTTATTAAGTATACTTAGTCCGAACTTAAGTAGCTCTAGTTTTATTAAATCAACTTTGCCAGAATTAGGTAGCTCTAGTTTTATTAAGTTTAATCAGTCAAAACTTAAGCAACTAGAGTATTATTAAGTCGACTTAATCATAATTTAGGTGGTTCTAGTTTTATTAAGTTTGCTCAATCAAAACTTAAGCATCTACAGCTTAAGTCGACTTAGTTAGAACTTAGGGAGCTCTAGTTTTATTAAGTTTCAAAATTATATAAAAAGCAGTTGCTGAGAAATCCGCCATCATAGTTTGGAATGTAGTACAAATCGAATGAAAATTCAATTTTCAGAACCGTTGGTGCCGAAGGTCTCATTTGATTCAGCAGACTCTTGCGAGGAGTTCAAACTTGATATTTTTAATGTCGGAGCAAAGCATCAATTCCAGAAACTTTTTGACAGTTTGGCATTAGTAGTTTAATTATAGTTTCTTTCTTTTGTACTGCTCATTGAAGGGTTGTTTCCATCCCCCAGAAAAATTGTATTTGCTATGTCCTACATGAAGCAACATTGACCCACAAAGTAAACCATCGTCACTGTATTTCACTGAATGAGTTAATTAAGCCGGCTGCTCGTAAAATCTTCGTGAGCACCAAAGTTGGACAGATGTGCCCCAAACCAAGGGCCCCAAATCATCCTCTCGGCCGTGTGAGGAAGAGGAGAGGTGAATCGCGGCACATCGCCGATAAGGAGCCCAGCCGCGCTCGTCTGTTTCCCCTGGCGGAAACAATGGAATGCCAATTCCGTTTTTGTGGCTTTTTCAGGGCGATAATTCGAGATAAGTTTTAAAATAAACGCGAGCCGCTAAAAACAAGCGTGCTTTCTTGCATTGATTCGACAAACAGCCGTGTTACTGATGTTTTGTTGCAAGAGATACAATCGAGTATAAAATTTCCATAAAATAACTTTTGAGAGATTTCTGATAATAATTACCCATATTTCTCAGTGCAAAATATAACTACTCATTTTTTTCACTTTTTGTTGGTGTGACATGAAGTGGTGCAAACCATGTCATTTTAAATTACAAAAATAATGTAAACTTTAAAACTTCTATTCTTCTTTAAAACAATTCAGAATTATATGAGTAAATACAATTATTACCTTTACACGTTTATATCTAAAACACAATAGAGTGAAACTAAGTATTCTGATGGTTGAGTATACAAATTTTTATTGGTGAAATATTAATGAACATAAATTTTGAAGATTCATATTTTATTGAGTCGTAGAATGTGTGTAGAAGTATACATTACATATAGAACATAACAGACCATTCAAAATCAGTATTCTGATGCTTGAATCATGTAAATTATAATGAAGGAAACTATTATTATTACCATTGCTCTTATACATCTAAGGTATAATACACTACTAAAAATAAGTATTCTGATGGTTGAGTATACAAATTTTTCTTGGTGAAATATTAACGAACATAAATTTTGATGATTCATATTTTATTGAGTCGTAGAAGTATACATTACATATAGAACATAACAGACCATTCAAAATCAGTATTCTGATGCTTGAATCATGTAAATTATAATGAGGGGAAACAGGAGTTTAGGAATCAAATATAAGATCACCTCACATGATTCACCTTGGGAAATCTAGTAGCCCTGAAAAATTGAGAACATATAAATTCATTGCACGTAAAATTAAAACGTTGATTTCTGGTGAAATCGTTTAAATAAAGTCAGTAATTGCATCAACGCGTAAATGAATATCACTGTTATTCAATTGATTGTGATGTACTGTTTCTTAATGAGAGCATTAATAAGATTTAAGTAATATGCAGTTAGGAATGTGGGCCATTATGTGATTTATTTTTTAAAATAGTCCCCACATCTTATTAAATTTCCGTATTTGGTCGCACTAAATGCACCAATTTTGATGCATATCAAAATTGGAAACAATTTATGCAACATGGTATTAATAAATTGAAACTTACCAATGATGTCTTCTCCTCTTCTGTATTCCTCATAGACTCGAGGTAATGAAGGTAGCAGTTTCTAGAAACAAATGCAATCATTAAATAATGCTTGTCTCGTGGCAAAAATAGTGTAAATAGTTCACGCAAGTAGTGATAATTTAATAATTATAATATCTATTGATTGATTTATTGCAAAATTTCTCATAAATCACAAAGATCAATGCAACCTGCTGTTTTTAGTTGGAAATTATAACGACACTTCCCAAAAATCATATTCGTTACAAAGTTATTAAAGACTTCATAGAAATTCACAAAAAATATAATGCAAGGTGCAAGATCATGATTATAAATTATAAAAATTTTGCTAGAAACTATGAAATTTTCGTCTTTTCATAGTGAAAACCTTATAAATAGTGATAGTTAATGTTGATAATGGGTTTCAATATTTCGATAGAAATCGTGGAATATTAATTGTAAGTTACAAAATTTCCGTGGAATTTGTAAAATATTGAATATAAATTAGAAAATTGTAGTGAAAATTGCAAAAATTTCATTGCCAAGATGAATATTGCAAAATGTTGATGATGGATTTCAATATTTCGATAGAAATCACGGAATATTAATTGTAAATTACAAAATTTCTGTGGAATTTGTAAAATAATGAATATAAAGGAAAACATTGTAGTGAAAATTGCAACATTTTCAATATAAATCCAATATTTGAATGAAAATTAAAAAACAATGATTAGGTAATAAATAAGTTCTATTGTAATTATGTCATTTTCGTTGTGATTTGCCAAAATTTCAATTAATATTGCCAAATTTGTATTCTAAATTACAAAATTTCAATAGCTTTGTGAAAGTTTTATTGTAAATTGATAAATTTCACTATAAAATGTAAAATATCATTAGCAATTACGACATTAGTTTTGTAAATTACAAAATTTCAGTAGCGATTATAAATAGTGATACCATTAAGATGAATATTACAAAATATTGATGGCGGATATCAATATGTCGATAAAAATTATGGAATATTAATTGGAAATTACAAAATGTATGTGTAATTGGTAAAATGTTGAATATAAATTTAAATATTGTAGTGATAATTGCAAAATATTCATTATAAATACAATATTTGAATGAAAATTAAAAACAATAATTAGGTAATAAATAAGTTCTATTGGAATTATGTAATTTTCGTTGAGACTTGCAAATATTTCAACTGATATTGCCAAATGAGTATTCTAAATTACAATATTTCAATAGTATTATGAAAATTTTATTGTAAATTGATAAATTTCACTTTAAAATTAAAATTGTATTGTAAATTCATAAATTTCAGTATAATATGTAAAATATCATTAGCAATTACAATATTCGTTTTGTAAATTACAAAATTTCAGTAGCGATTATGAATAGTGATAACATTAGGATGAATATTGCAAAGTGCTGAAGGCGGATTTCAATATTTCGATAGAAATCATGAAATATTAATTGGAAATTACAAAATGTATATGGAATTTGTAAAATGTTGAATATAAATTTAAAAACTGTAGTGAAAATTGCAAAATTTTAATTATAAATACAATATTTGAATGAAAATAAAAAACAATAATTAGGTTATAAATAAGTTTCATTGGAATTGTGTTATTTTCGTTATAACTTGCAAAAATTCCAATTACAATTCAGAATGTTGTCTTCTAAATAACAAAATTTCAATAGATTTATGAAAATTACATTGTAAATTGATAAATTTCACTATGAAATGTAAATTATCATTAGCATTTTTAACATTAGTACTGTAAGTTACAAAATTTTAGTAGCGATTATGAATAGTGATAACATTAAGATGAATATTGTAAAATGTTGATGACAGATTTCAATATTTCGATAGAAATTATGAACTATTAATTGTAAATTACAAAGTTTATGTGTAATTTGTAAAATGTTGAATATAAATTTAAAAATTGTTGTGAAAATTGCAAAATTTTCAATATAAATACAATATTTGAATGAAAATTTAAAAAAAAAAAGATTAGGTAATAAATAAGTTCTATTGGAATTATGTTATTCTCGTTGTGACTTGCCAAAATTTCAATTAATATTGCAAACTTTGTTTTCTAAATTACAAAATTTCAATAGCTTTATAAAAATGTTTTTGTAAATTGACAAATTTCACTATAAAATTCAAAATATCATTAGCAATTTCAATATTCGTTTTGTAAATTACAAACCTTCAATAGCGATTATGAATAGCGATAGAATTAAGATGAATATTGTGATATTGAATGATATTATGAATTGTGATAGCATTAAGATGAATATTGCAAAACGTTGATGACGGATTTCAATATTTCGATAGAAATCATGGAATATTAATTGTAAATTACAAAATTTCTGTGGAATTTGTAAAATATTGTATCTAACTTATAAAATTGCAGTGAAAATTGCAATTTTTTTATTACAAATACAATATTTGAATGAACATAGAAAACAATGATCAGGTAATAAATAAGTTCTATTGGAATTATGAAATTTTCATTGTATGATTATGTAATAAATAAGTTCTATTAGAATCATGTAATTTTCGTTGTGACTTGCAAAAATTTCAATTAATATTGCAAAATTTGTTTTCTAAATTACAAAATTTCAATAGCTTTATAAAAATGTTATTGTAAATTGACAAATTTCACTATAAAATTCAAAATATCATTAGCAGTTACAATATTTGTTTTGTAAATTACAAAATTTCAATAGCGATTATGAAAATTGTATTGTAAATTGTCAAAATATCACTAAAAAATGCAAAATGTCGTTGGCTTATGCTAAATTAGCAATAAGTTGTATAATAGTTACTTGGAGAACATTTAATGAAAATGAATTTATTTCGAAATTGCGAACTTTTAATTAGAGGTTACAAAATTTTCAATATATTTTATGTATTTTCTTTAAAATTTCATTATTATTTATTTCAATTATGAAATTCTTATTATAAATATCAAAATTTTAATTATAAGTTCAAATATTGAATTGAAACCTGCAGTTTTTAATGGGAATTATAAAGGATTTATAAATACTAAGTACTATAAACTGTACATTATAAATGTAAATTATCATTAGCATTTACAACATTCGTTTTGTAAATTACTGAATTTCAGTAGCGAAGATGAATAATGCAAAATTTTGATGGCAGATTTCAATATATCGATAGAAATCATGGAATATTACTTGTAAATTACAAAATTCCTGTAGAATTTGTAAAATATTGAACATAAATTAGAAAATTGTAGTGAAAATTGCAAAATTTTCATTGTAAATACAATATTTGAATGAAAATAAAAAAACAATGATTAGGTAATAAATAAGTTCTATTGTAATTATGTAATTTTCGTTGTGATTTCAATTAATATTGCCAAATTTTTATTCAAAATTATAAAATTTCAACAGCTTTATGAAAGTTTTATTGTAAATTGATAAATTTCACTATAAAATGTAAAATATCATTAGCAATTTCAATATTCGTTTTGTAAATTACAAAACTTTAGTGGCGATTATAAATAGCGATAGCATTAAGATGAATATTGCACAATGTTGATGACCGATTTTAATATTTCGATAGAAATCATGAAATATTAATTGTAAATTACAAAATTCCTGTGGAATTTGTAAAATGTTGAATATAAATTATAAAATTTTAGTGAAAATTGCAAAATTTCATTATAAATACAATATTTGAATGAAAATTAAAAACAACAATGATTAGGAAATAAATAAGTTCCATTGGAATGATGTAATTCTCGTTGTGACTTGCAAAAATTTCAATTAATATTGCGAAATTTGTTTTCTAAATTACAAAATTTCATTAGCTTTATGAAAATTTTACTGCAAATTGATAAATTTCACTATAATATGTAAAATATCATTAGCAATTACGACATTCGTTTTGACAATTACAAAATTTCAGTAGTGATTATGAATAGCGATAGAATTAAGATGAATATTGTGATATTGAATGATATTATGAATTGTGATAGCATTAAGATGAATATTGCAAAACGTTGATGACGGATTTCAATATTTCGATAGAAATCATGGAATATTAATTGTAAATTACAAAATTTCTGTGGAATTTGTAAAATATTGTATCTAACTTATAAAATTGCAGTGAAAATTGCAATTTTTTTATTACAAATACAATATTTGAATGAACATAGAAAACAATGATCAGGTAATAAATAAGTTCTATTGGAATTATGAAATTTTCATTGTATGATTATGTAATAACTAAGTTCTATTGGAATTCTGTAATTTTCGTTGTGACTTGCAAAAATTTCAATTAATATTGCAAAATTTGTTTCCTAAATTACAAAATTTCAAGAGCTTTATAAAAATGTTATTGTAAATTGACAAATTTCGCTATAAAATTCAAAATATCATTAGCAGTTACAACATTTGTTTTGTAAATTACAAAATTTCAGTAGCGATTATGAAAAATTTATTGTAAATTGCCAAATGTCACTGTAAAATGCAAAACGTCATTGGTCTATGCAAAATTAGCAATAAGTTGTGAAATAGTTATTTGTAGAACATTTCATGAAAACGTAATTAGTTAGAAATTGCGAACTTTTAATTACAAAATGAAATTTTTATTATAAATATGAAAATTTTAATTATAAATTTTAATATTTAATTGAAACCTGTGGATTATAATGGGAATTATAAAGGATTTATAAACAGTAAGTAATTAATATTTTAGTAGTTGTTAAAAGTTGTTAAAATGTTCAGTTATTCATAGTTCATAGTTCATAGCCGTGCAGTTGCGAGAGTTTGCAACACACAAAAACTTGCCACGCGAATATATCTGGCGATAATTTAATTGTTATAATATATTGATTGATGTCGATTGCATAATGAAATATGCAAATTGGTTCGGTTAAAATTATGCACTGTAATAACTGGCAACGATTGTTATAATTCATGGATCAGTGAAGCGTAGGATTATATATGCATGACATTGATATTGAACCGAAGAAAGTGATGAAATAAAAAGAAGGTGTTAGACCTTGAGGTTTGATGGAAGAAAGTGAAAGAATGTTGCCGAAATAAGAGGCGGAAGTCGGTGATTAAATAGGTGTCATTAAAACGGTTAGCGAGAAGGTGTAATGTGTTATTATTATTGGCGCAGATAATTGGGTTACGTAATTATTCATTATGTATATTCGAGACTAAGTAATTTTGAGTCGAAGCGGGAGGAATATTTATTTTGTGGGTTTGCTTTGTTGTAGGCGGATTGACTAACGTTATGATCAAAAGTGATGTTGATTAACGTGTTTGGTTATTCGGCGGAGGTAATTTGTGAGCAATAGTAATTTCCTCGTCTATTGCCGGGTTTCCCAGGGAGGAAATAAAAATTGATTACAGCTCATTTTGCGTCCCGTTAAATTAGGCAGTTTTCTAATCATTAGTTACATATGTTAATCCGGTTAATATTCGTAAATGCGTAACGACAGGAGGGGGATTAATGGAAATTGATGATTAGAAATATTCGGGGCCATTCTTGCTTCTGCGGTTAAATAATTATGGGTTAACGAACTGATTAATGCGGCGAAAGTTAAAAAAAATAATCTTGCGGAGCGCACGCATTTATAAATTGGAACGGAATAGAGTAACGAATATTTATTTGATGGGCCGGGGGATATCGGGGCTGCGTAACAATTAAAATGCGGCGCTGCGTGAGCGTTAATTTCAAGTGGAAAAAATGAATATTCATTCGGCGGTAAAGTTTAATTAACAATATCCGTTAATGTGAAAGAGAATTTTTCGGCCTGTTGTAACGTGTAAAGGTGGGCTTTAACTGGAAGACGTGGATTGTAGTTCTGGGGCGACTTTGCGGGGCCGTCGTAATTAATTTGTGGATCACGTTGGGGTTTTTTTCTCGTGGCGGAAAAGTTAATTTTTCGGGCCGAGAATATCAGGGCCCATTTAGATGGGATCACTTGTTGTATTCCGTGTTATGTTATGATAATATCTGCGATAGGGTTTTGCAAAAAAAAAACTCCCCCGGAAGCCGGGCGAAAGGAATATGCGAGAGGAAGACAAATGCATCAATCCTGCAGCTAAATACACACGGCCTTATCCTGACATCGGCCCCAGATTTACAATCCTGAATGGATTAAAGTACAAACGAAATTTATTATATGAAGGACTCGGCGTAATCGTTCGTAAAATTTTTCATCGTCCATATTTCAAATTTTATGTACTTTTTCGTGCGGCTTGTCAGCCGTATCAATGTTCTTTTTTTTGCGTCATGAGGCTGCTTCACCTAATAAAGTAATTAATTAAGACGGTGCGAATGGACGAGCCATTACCATCGAAAGAAATAAACAAAATAGCGAGTAAGTGTGATTGCACGGAGCGGCAGTTAAGCGAAAGTAATTGTTATTGCAAAAAGGGATTGGATTTCGCTTTCGTTCGGGCCGCTCGGCTCGTTTTCGTTCGTCAACCCGCTCTCCGTTTTTTGTTGTGTTATAGCCAGAGCAACACGAGACGAATTTTGAAACGGAATTGATGGCACAACCACGGCGCCCGTTAAAATTGCAAATGGACATCGATTCGCGTAGTTTGCGGGCAATTTTCCGCCTAATTTCGCGAGATCTGCACAGAGGAAAACAGACGCAGCAGGCGAATTAATTAGGCACGACCTCCTTGCTTTCCGGTCCACTTCTGGCCACCTCACCTCGCCACTTTCTTTATTGCATCGCGTTCTGCAATCAATTCCATCGCCAGAAAACCGCGGCCACCGACGCAATAAACTCGCCCGATTTCATTTTTGCCAAACCGAAACGACGGAATTTATGTAACATTCGTAATATTTTTACGGCAACCCTTTGTGTTGCGTGTCGCCGGAGCGGAAGAGGAAGTTCGAATGGTGAATGTCTTTTCCGTTCCGAAGCTGCGACACATCATTGACCTCACCTAAATGACTCCCACTATCTTTGGTCAGTTACGTCCTTTGCCCGGACTCGCGTTCAAACAATACCCTCCACCGAGCCAGGCTACATTACACCAGTGCGTAATGATGCACTCCGGCCGGACTAATGGCCGCACCCTTCATCTATTGCTTTGCGCACTGCCATTAACTACATAACTTGAATAGAAATAATTCACTAAACTAGTTAAATTCATTAAAGCGACTTCAGATCTCTAATTAGTTTAAGTACATTCTATAGTTAAATTAAATTTCAGCTGCAGGCACGACACGACGAAGCACTAAATCACCATCTCAATTTTACTGCAGCGAAACTTATATTTTATTGCACCTCTCACTTCATCCGACAATACACCTAAGTAATCAATCAAATCAAACCACTACTGAACACATTTTAGCTAAGCTAACACAATACATCGAAAATCTTCATGTTGCTATGGCCGAAACATTTTATGCTATTGTCTAATGATTCTGGATAATGACTTTGTGACGTACCTGAAGGGCAATCAGCGCGTTAGGCCGTGGAGCAAGTGGAGGGTCCCTTCGAAGCAGTGACGAGGGCCAGGCTCTCGGTGTCAGAGAGTGGGGGGGTTAAAAAAGGCTCCACGTAATTTTAACCTCGTCGCTACTTCGTCGCAAAGGGTGGCTCCACCCTACCTGCGTGGGTGGACGGCAGACAGTCAGCGAAGTTCAGAAATCACGAACTGTCACAACGCTGACCATTTGGCGCCAACACCACCAGATTTAAATCTCGCAGTGAGAATAAAAAAACTGAAACTGAAATAAATGCCCGATCGAGAAAACGTGGGGGGAACAAAAAATAACAGGTGTGAATTTTGTAGTGTAAAATATCGGCGTTTATTCACACAAACGACGGACACCGTGTCTGCGCTCCTGAAATAAATACCTCCGTACGCAACCCTTTCACGCAGGGTTCACCCTATTCGGCCGAATATTGCGAGCTCCTGATCGCGCGATTCAAAGGGCCGACGGAGCGACCTTTCTCTTACACAAGCGCAAAACACGTACGGCACGAAACACGTAACGCAACTTTTACACAAAAGAATAAACGATATGTCAATATGGAATTAAATAAAGGTCTGGCTCAATTGAGAACACAAAAAAATATGTATCAATATCTATATCTATATCTGGCCTGTGTTCCTAGTATGTCTTCGCTGGTGGCTGGGTTCAGCTCCGGGATGGCGGCGGTATGCGTCGGAGACGCCGATCACTCGATTCCGGCCTCAGGCAGGATGATCGCTGCCTCCAGCCAAGAACTGGTTGGCTGAGCTACTTAGCCCTTACCCCGTAACAAAAACGCCTGCAAAGCACATGGCCTTAGTAACAATGGCCGGACACGTGGCTTCACGAAAAGGAAAAGATAACGGGCTTAATTACTTACTCAGATGTTATGAGCGTTTGGATAGTTCCTTGCCCTGTACCTGGTGCCTCAATCCCCTCAAGGGTGGTTAACTGAGTCCCCGTTGATTATCCCGGAAACCGGATGGTGGTACACCTATTTCAACGGTTCTTCTGGCACTTCCGTACTGTACGCGAGGTAGCTGAATTCTGCCTCTATGGCGGCGTCTCGCCGGCGAATTTAAAAATCGCACACATGGGAAACGCGTCACCACAACAAAAAAAGGTGCGAGTACGGTTGTCTACAGTGCAGGTCTATACGCCAATTAATTATTAAAATGCAGTTTCTGCCAAAGACATTTCTGGACCGTTACAACTTAAGAGATTTAAATCTTCAGAGATTGTACATATATTTAACAATATTTCTCACATTAACTAACTATCCATTCGAACTTTTAGTTGTACTTAATTGTGCACAGTGATTGTTGAAGCATTATGTAGGTGCACATCATGTTAGTCGAACAAAAGCTTATTGTCCAAAAAGGCAGATTGCTTTCTTCTAGGAGTTTAATAAAAGAAATTAAGTGATGACTTTTGAGGCTTGTTAATGGTATGCAAATGTCCAGTAACTTTGTGTAAAGTCTAAATCGCAAAAATGCTTGATACTTATATACGATTGTATGGAAAGTAAATCTTCGATTTGACCAGATGTCCGGTAAAACTGTCTTAATTACATTAAAGCTCATGAACTGGTCATCCGATTGAGCACCTATATTGAAACTTATTCAGATAATGCAACTTCGAAGGTATTTGTTCTTGTGTTGCTTATTTTTGTTTTGTTTGGAGCATTGTTTTGTTTATATTTTGCTCTAGCTTTTGACCAGAGAAGTCCAGAAATATACCTACAACGGACATTCCACTGTACTTTCTGGACTTGCCTGGATTTCTGGACTTGAAAAAAGTGGACTGGTACACTCTGCTCTTTCCAGTGCCTCATATATTTGAAACAATTCTTAAAGGTTATTTTGATATTAAAATACTTCCATATTTATGTTCTAATGTATATTTAAAAAACTGTTTTAATTAGGTTAAAGAACTGTACATCCGATTCAACAATATTTAAAGCGATTATCTTCAGGCATACTGTATACAGATCTGGCATAAAATTTTCAATATATCCATTCGATAAAGTTTCAGAAATTTCGGTGACTGATGCCGACAAATGTTATACTGGTGTCTGGAGATAGTGGTCAACTCCTAAAGTTAACTGTTCTATTTTCTCACTTATTTAAGATAAACTAGTCTAGATAAATTTTTAGAGGAATTATCTTCAGGCATACTGTATACAAATCTGGAATAAAATTTTTAGAATATCCTTGAGATCAATTTTTAGAAATTTCAGTAGCTGATGACCGATACTTGTCTACTCGTAAAATTAATTTTTCGATTTTCTCACTTATTTAAGACATACTCGTCTTCAAATTTTCACAGGTATTATGTTCAGACATACTGTATATAAATCTGGCATAATAATTTTCAAAATACCAATACATAAATTTTCGGAAATTTCAGTATTTGATAACCGATACTGGTCTACTCGTAAAGTTAATTATTCGATTTTCTCACTTATTTAAAACATGCTCGTCTTAAAATTTTGAGAGATATTATGTTCAGACATACTGTATACAAATCTGGCATAAAATTTTCAAAATATCCAATAGATAAATTTTCAGAAGTTTTAGTAACTGCATCTGCTAATGTGCTTTATTGATTTATAATATCATCTAATCTCAACCACGTATTTACAATAATAAACCAAATAAATGAGACCACAGAACACCGAAATGACATGTATATCTGCTTTGTAGACTTAGAAAAAGCGTTTGATAAATTAGAAAGAGAATTTGTGTGGCCGACACTAAATAATAGACAAATAGGACCTAAACTGAGGAGGGAAATCAAAAGCATATATAACAACGTTATGGCTAAAGTTACTTCGTCACTATCAAATTGTCGTAATTGGCACTGTGATTCTCGCCATCATGCAAAATGAAATTCTAACTGCAACTTTTATTCTCATAGAAATTTTCAGTCTAAATGTTTTTATCAGTCATTTCTACAATCTTTGTTGTCATTGTCATTGTTATTGACGATAAGTCATAGTCATAGTCACGGTCACCGTCTCGTAGTTATTGTTATTTTCCAGTCATTCAATTTCAGTCATGGTAAATGTTGTCAATTACTCTTGTCAATCTAAATACCATTGACATTGTCATTTCTACAGTCATTGTTGTTATTGTCATTGATATTGCAATCGTCGCGCTCATAATCATTGTCACAGCCACAGTCACGTAGTCATTGCTATTTTCCAGTCATTCAATTCCTGTCATGGTCACAGTTGTCAGTTACTCTTGAGATTCTAAATACCATCTGTTATTATTGTCATCATCATCATCATCATCATCATCATCGTTGTCATTGTCATGGATAATGACATCATCTTAGTAGAAGTCATTATCATAGTCATCGTCTCATAGTTATTGTCATTGTGACATTTTTATTCATGGTCAAAGTTGTCTATTATTGCCAAATGTAATTGTTCTATATGTAATTGGCAATATCGTAGTCATAGTTTTAAACATAGTTATGGTTAAAGTTACTTGGTCACTGTCAAATTGTCGTTTTGAAATGTTTTTTCATAGTCTTTTCTACAATCTGTGTTGTCATTGTCATTGTTATTGACATCGTCTCAGTCATTAGTCATTGTAATTTTCCAGTCGTTTAATTCCAGTTATATTCAAAGTTGTCAATTTCTCTTGTCATTCTAATTGCCATTAGCACTGTCATTTTTAGAATAATCGCTCATTTTTAGAATAATTTAGAATAATATAATTGTAATGGATGTTGTGATCGTCTCAGTCATAGTCATTATCTCATAGTTATTGTAGTTGTGGTAATTCTAGCCATGGACCAAGTTTTCTATTTATGCCAGATGCAATTGTTCTATATGTATTTGGCAGTTTCCTAGTCATAGTTTTAAACATAGTTATGGTTAAAGTAACCCCGTCATTGTCACAGGTTATTCTATATATAATTGGCACTGTGATTCTCATGGTCATTCAAAATGAAATTGTAACTGACACGTTCATAGTCACATAAATGATTAGTCTTAAAGTTTTATTTACTATATTTCAGATTGTCATTGCCATTGGCATTGGCAATATTCATACCAAATTGGATAAATGTTGACATACATTATATACAGGGTGTCCCAAATTGAGTCATAGTCATTGTTATTTTTCAGTCATTGTAAAAGTTGTCAATCCTTTGGTCATTCTAATTGACATTGGCACTGTCGTTTCTGCATTCATCGTAGTCATTATCTTGGTTATTGACATTGTCTCGATCATTGTCATTGTCATAGTCACCGTCACATAATCATTGTTGTTGTGGTAATTCTAGTCATGGTGAAAGTTGTCAATTACTTTTGAGATTCTAAATACCATTGGTACTGTCATTTCTACAATCACCGTTGTCATTATCATGGTTATTGACATCGTCTCAGTCATTCTTATTGTCATAGTCACCGTCTCATAGTCATTCTGGTTGTGGTCATTCTTGTAATGGTCAAAGTTGTCAATTACTCTCGAGATTCTAAATACCATTGGTTTTCATTATCACTATCATCACAATCATCGTTATCATTGTTATAAATATTGACATATCTGTATCTCAGTTGTAGTTATTGTCATTGTGGCAATAGTTATTGATAGTTATTGTGATTGTGGCATTTCCATTCATAGTCAGAGGTGTGTATTACTGCCAGATGTAATTGTTCTATATGTAATTGGCAATGTCATAATCATTATTTTAAACATAGTTGTGGTTAAAGTTACCTTGTCATTGTCAAATCATCGTGACACTATGTTCTTATTGTCCTGCATAATGTACTCACAATTCTATCTGCAACTTTTATTCTTATAGAAATTGGCAGTCTCAATGTTTTATTCATAGTCATTTCTATAATATTTGTTGTCATTGTCATTTTTATTGACATTGTCTCAGTCATAGTCATTGTCATAGTCACCGTCTCGTAGTCATTGTAATTTTCCAGTCATGCAATTTGAGTCATAGGCTAATTGCCATTGGCACTATCATGATTCCATAATCATCGTTATTATTATCATGGATATTGATATCGTCTCAGTCATAATCATTGTCTCAGAGTTATTGTAGTTGCGGTAATTTTAGTCATGGACAAGGTGGTCTATTACTTCCAGGCTCAATTGTTCTATATATAATTGGCAATATTCTAGTCATAGTTTTAAACATAGCTATAGTTAAAGTAACCCCGTCATTGTCACAGGTTATTCTATATGTAATTGCCACTGTGATTCTCATGGTCAAAATGAAATTGTAACTGCAACTTTCATAGTCATAGATATTGTTAGTCTCAAAGTTTAATTCACTGTATTTCAGATTGTCATTACCATTGTCATTGTCAATATCCATACCAATTTATCAAAATAGATAAATATTCACATATATTACATATAGGGTGTTTCAAATTGAGTCATAGTCATTATTATTTTCCAGTCAATGTCAAAGTTGTCAATGGTTATTCTATATGTAATTGGCACTATGATTCTCATGGTCATCCAAAATGAAATTGTAACTGCAACTTTCATACTCATAAAAATTGTTAGTCTCAAAGTCTTATTCACTGTATTTCAGATTGTCATTGCCATTGGCATTGACTATATTCATACCAAATTGGATAAATATTGACATACATTATATACAGGGTGTTCCAAATTGAGTCATAGTCATTATTATTTTCCAGTCAATGTCAAAGTTGTCAATGGTTATTCTATATGTAATTGGCACTATTATTCTCATGGTCATCCAAAATAAAATTGTAACTGCAACTTTCATACTCATAGAAATTGTTAGTCTCAAAGTTTTATTCACTGTATTTCAGATTGTCAATGCCATTGGCATTGACTATATTCATACCAAATTGGATAAATATTGACATACATTATATACAGGGTATTCCAAGTGGAGTCATAGTCATTGTCATTTTCCAGTCAATGTCAAAGTTGTCAATAGTTATTCTACATGTAATTCTCACTATGATTCTCATGGTCATCCAAAATAAAATTGTAACTGCAACTTTCACACTCATAGAAATTGTTAGTCTCAAAGTTTTATTCACTGTATTTCAGATTGGCATTGCCATTGGCATTGACTATATTCATACTAAATTGGATAAATTTTGACATACATTATATACAGGGTGTTCCAAGTGGAGTCAGAGTCATTGTCATTTTCCAGTCAATGTCAAAGTTGTCAATAGTTATTCTACATGTAATTGGCACTATGATTCTCATGGTCATCCAAAATGAAATTGTAACTGCAACTTTCATACTCATAGAAATTATTAGTCTCGAAGTCTTATACACTGTATTTCAGATTGTCATTGCCATTGGCATTGACTATATTCATACCAAATTGGATAAATATTGACATACATTATATACAGGGTGTCCTAAATTGAGTCATAGTCATTGTTTTTTTCCAGTCATTGTCAAAGTTGTCAATTACACTTGTCATTCTAAGTACCATTGGTACTGTTATTTCTACATTCATAGTTGTCATTATCATGGTTATTGACATCGTCTCAGACATAGTCATTGTCATTGTCAGCGTCTCATAGTCATTGTTGTTGTGCTAATTCTAGTCATGGTGAAAGTTGTCAATTACTCTTGAGATTCTAAATACCATTGGTACTGTCATTTCTACAATCATCGTTGTCATTATCATGGTTATTGAGATCGTATCAGTCATTGTTATTGTCATAGTCACTGTCTCATATTCATTGTTGTTGTGGTAATTCTAGTCATGGTAAAAAACACACACATGTTACTTTGTTAGTAACATACTATACTATACTAACATAGTAATACTAACAAAGTAACCTGGGTATGTTTTTACCTATTGTATATGTAATTGGCACTATGATTCTCATTGTCGTTCAAAATGTAATTCTAACTGCAACTTTCATTCACATAGAAAATATCAGTTTCTAAGTTTTTCATTGTAATTCTGATTGTCATTACCATTGGCATTTTCTATAGCCATACCAAATTATTAAAATAGACAATTGTTGACATATTATATACTACGATTCTCATTGTCGTTCAAAATGTAATTCTAACTGCAACTTTTATTCTCATAGAAAATGTCAGTTTCTAAGTTTTTTCATTGTAATTCTGATTATCATTACCATTGGCATTTGCTATAACTATACCAAATTATTAAAATAGATAAATATTGACATATTATATACAGGGTGTCCCATGGTGAGTAGGATAGCATGGGTATCTTTCTTATTAAATAAGATACAGATTCGGGTAAATGGGCAATGTTTTGAGCGTTGGAACATATGCCGTTAAGAAAATTTCAAAAATCTGAACAGTTTGGATATTATACTAAAAGAAATTAAAATCAAACCTCAAAATTCTCATTGAAATTATATCCCCCGATCGGAAATTACAATGAATGTTGCATTTTTGTTAGAAATTACAAAATTTTCATTGGTATTTTTTATTATGAATACCAATTGTTTAATAAATTACAAATATTAATGGAATCTGCGAATTTTTAGTTGAAAATTATAAGGCTTTTTCCAACAAATCATATTCCTCACAAAATTATTAAATATTTCATAAAAAATTGTAAAAAGTATACAGGGTGAGTTGGGAGAAATGGACCAAACTCCAGGAGTGTATTGTACACGTAAAAATAATTAAAAAAAAATTAAACTTGTTATCCGTTTTTCAATTGTTTTCAAGTTAAAGTTTCAAATCTTGAATATGCAAATATGGTGTTTGTCTATGGTTTTTGTAATGGGAGTGCTACAGCTGCTGTTGAAGGATATCGCCAACGGTTTCCACATCAGAAAACTCCATATAAAAACGTATTTATCTGACTTTTCAACAAACTGTTCAAAACTATAACTTGAAAACAAATGAAAATCGGATAACAACATTTCAGTTTTTTAAATTTATTTTCACGTGTACAATACACTCCTGGAGTTTGGTACGTTCCTCCCGACTCACCCTGTATAATAGAAAGGGAATGGGAAAAGCCAAATCTTAAAAGTTTGGGACCACTTCCCTAATCGGTTTGTATAAATATTGAAAATATAGTGTGGCATATAAATGGTGGACTCTCTGGCTGATTTTGAAATTTTTTGAGCTGGCAGTCACACACGCATAAATAGAAAATTTTGCAAACCACCGTAAATATATCAACCGTGATTTCGTTTGACTCGTACAAGACGAAGTCGAATGATACTATTAGCAACAAATTGTTTTTTTACTATATTTTTTAATTTTAAACTTTGAAAGATGATATCTCGCGAACTGCTGATATTATATTATGTACCTGTTATGCTATAAAATTATTAATTGAATACTTTAGTCTCGCGAAAGTGTGAATAAATAATTTTATTATCTGTTTGACGATTAATGAAAGTCTCACTATAAAATTAAGCCTGAAACGTGTCATCGTGTAATCCTCGCGACCGGTAATAACAAATACAGTAATAATGAGCGCCTGCACAGGCAGTAATTCGCGCATTGATGTCGTAATCACCAATAAGCCAGCCTATTTTCAACGCTGTCATTAATTACCGACCACTCAAGTATTACCGCATGGATTATCGACCGGCTTATATTGCAACTTTGGTTGAGTGAGACGTCGATTCTCATGGCCCATAATGGGCATTTGACATGACTGTTCGTGCCTCAAAGCGGGCCGCGATTCCCATGGTATTTTGATTCCGCGCAAGAAAATTGTATGCAAACCCCGCAGACAGTTACATAATGGCCATTAAAGTGCATAATTGTTATTAATTATAGTCTGCAGATTGGAAATTTACGGTTAAGTAACCAAATACGGGTACAGCGGAGTGATTGATGTTAATTAGCAGGAGGAAATATTTCATTCGTCTAGAATATGTTCACAAAAAAAATTGCAAGTGAGAGCGGAGTTTGACTCCAGGTGCATATAATCGATCAAAAACTCTAATGGCCTGGCAATTAAACGTACTTATACTAATATAACAGTCCCTAGATAGAATTCTGGTGAAGAGCGTAGTATATGCATGTAATGACATTAATTATTGTAATTCTTATTATTACTATAACTACACAGGCCGACATGATTTTTGGTATTTTGAATTTGATGACTTGAATTAAAATGTCCTTAGCTAATACGAGTTCATTGATTCTGAATGTGAATTTAGTTTGAGCCCGTCACGTCAAGATTTTTCACAAAATTAAAAAAACCTTGTGAGATATTTTGTACTAGAGCGAAGAAGTACCTTTATGATATTTCTTAAATTGCATTAAAATTATTTCTTTAAAATACTTGATACATCGATAGAAAATATTTTAGTATAATATTATGTTTATTTCATTTCAATGACAACACTGTTTCATTTTCGCATCTGTCAAGGTCAACATGATGGCATCGGCAGTTGTTTACGAAATAGTTAGTTGTTTGTAGCATCGAGTTGTGTTTTGTTTTCTGAGTATTTAGTGCGTCATAATGTCATGAAGAAAGTGCAAAAAAAGTCCTGATATATTTTGTTACGTGAGTGCTGATTTAGCGATAGCAAAGCATCAACGAAACATAACAGAATTTATCAAGAAAGCATATCACGCTTACTTCGGTGTAAAGCTTGGTAATCAGGACAAACCTTGTGCTCCACACAAAGTGTGCTTTCAGTGTGTTGAGCTACTGAGAAAATGGAAAAAAGGTACACATAGCTCTTTACCCTTTGGCATTCCTATGCTATGGAAAAAAAACCATGGAGACGACTGTTGCTTGACTGCGATGTCACGGGTTTCAATTCTAAAAATAAACATACTATTCAGTATCCTAATTTACCGTCTGTTAATCGACCTGTACCTCATGGACCAGGAATTCCCATTCCTCCACCTTTTCTTCACACCATCCAACAGCAATCATCAGATGAAAGTTCAAACGAAAAAACCGATGAAGACGAATTCAATCCTGATATAGACCAACCTCAACAGTTTGTCCAAGCTGAACTAAATGATTTAGTGAGAGACTTGGGCCTATCGAAGGATGCTGAACAAATCTTAGGATCACGATTGAAAGACAAAAATCTGTTGGCTCCAGGAACTACATTTTCGTGGTATAGGCATCGTGAAAAAGAGTTCGCAGAATATTTATCTCAAGAGGGTTCACTGGTGTATTGCAATAATATTCCTGTAGTAGTCATGAAACTGGGAGCTGACAATTACGAGACATCATGGAGGTTATTTATTGATTCTTCTAGGAGAAGTCTGAAGGGTGTCTTGTTGCACAATGGTAATACTTATGCCTCGGTGCCTGTTGCTCACTTGTGCATCTCAAAGAAAATTATGAGAATCTTGAGCTGTTGCTAAATACAGTATAGCGAATATTGTTGGCTACTCTGTGGAGACCTCAAAATAATATCCATGCTTTTGGGTCAGCAGTCTGGATTCACAAAGTTGTGACGTACCTGAAGGGCAATCAGCGCGTTAGGCCGTGGAGCGAGTGGAGGGTCCCTTCGAAGTAGTGACGAGGGCCAGGCTCTCGGTGTCAGAGAGTGGGGGGGTTAAAAAAAGGCTCCACGTAATTTTAACCTCGTTGCTACTTCGTCGCAAAGGGTGGCTCCACCCTACCTGCGTGGGTGGACGGCAGACAGTCAGCGAAGTTCAGAAATCACGAACTGTCACAACGCTGACCATTTGGCGCCAACACCACCAGATTTAAATCTCGCAGTGGGAATAGAAAACTGAAACTGAAATAAATGCCCGATCGAGAAAACGTGGGGGGAACAAAAAATAACAGGTGTAAGTTTTGTAGTGTAAAATATCGGCGTTTATTCACACAAACGACGGACACCGTGTCTGCGCTCCTGAAATAAATACCTCCGCACGCAACCCTTTCACGCAGGGTTCGCTCTATTCGGCCGAATATAGCAAGCTCCTGATCGCGCGATTCAAAGGGCCGACGGAGCGACCTTTCTCTTACACAAGCGCAAAGCACGTACGGCACGCAACACGTAAACGCAACTCTTACACAAAAGAATAAACAATATGTCAATAAGGAATTAAACGGAGGTCTGGCTCAATTGAGACCACAAAAAAAAATGTATCAATATCTATATATATATCTCTGGATATCTGGCCTGTGTTCCTGGTGGTCGACGCTGGCGGCTGGCTACAGCTCCGGGAGGGCGGCGGTTTGCGTCGTGGACGCCTAGCGCTCGATTCCGGCCTCCAGCCAAGATGATCGCGGCCTCCAGCCAAGAATGGTTTGGCCGAGCTACTTAGCCCGTAACAAAACGCCTGCAAAGCACATGGCCTTAGTAACAATGGGCGGACACGTGGCTTCACGAAAAGGAAAAGAAATATCGGGCTTAACTACTTACTCAGGTGTCGTGAGCGTTTGGAAGTCCCTTGCCCTGTACCTGGTGCCTCAATCCCCTCAAGGGTGGTTAACTGAGTCCCCGTTGGTTATCCCGTAAACCGGATGGTGGTACACCTTATCTCAACGGTTCTTCTGGCACGGCCGTACTGGACACGAGTTAGCTGAAGTCTGCCTCATGGCGGCGCCTCGCCGGCGAATTTAAAAATCGCACACATGGGAAACGCGTCGCCACAACAAAAAAGTGCGAGCACGGTTGTCTACAGTGCAGGTCTATGCGCCAATTAATTATTAAAATGCAGTTTCTGCCAAAGACGTTTTCGGACCGTTACAAAGTATCCATGTTTTTTGTGCGAGTGGGACAGTCGAGCACGAAATTTACATTACGTTAAGAAAGAATGACCACTCAGAGAAAGACTTGTACCGGGACCAAAAAATGTGCTGCGTGATGCATTAGTTGACCCAATATTAGTTCTTTTGCCTCCTCTTTACATAAAGTTAGGATTGATTTAGCAGTTTGCCAAAACTTTAAATAAACAAGGTGACTGCTTTAAATACCTGTACGACAAATTTCCTGCACTTTCTGAAGCTAAACTTACAGAAGGAATTTTTGTAGGCCCTAAAATTCGGACAGATTGTTCCAGAATACAATGACCCTGCATGAATCTGAAGCATAGAGTTCTTTCGCGGAAGTCATAGACGGTTTCCTTGGAAACAACAAGTCTCCAAACTACAAAGAAATTGTATCCAACTTGGTCGAAAATTATTTAAAAAAACTGGGATGCAATATGAACGTCAATTTCATTTTCTGAATTCCCACGTTGACTTTTTTCCCGAAAATCTTGGAGCTGTCAGCGAGGAACAGGGAGAGAGGTTCCATCAAGACAAAGGAGATGGAGGGACGTTACCAAGGAAGGTGGGATATTAAAATGATGGCTGATTACTGCTGGACCTTGAAGAGAGACTCGCTCACAAAAACCCACAAAAAGAAAACTACAAAACGCAGTTTTGAGGAAAAAAGTGAACGACTTTTTATTTAAAAAAAACCAACGATTGTCTAACGCAGATTATACGGTATTGTTTTTTTTTAATGAACAACTCAATTTTGCAGTGTAATTTTCTATTAAATATAGTTTCAATAAATATTTTCTCAATATTTTTGGCAGTTTCTAAAATTTCAAACACACTTTTCCTGAAAACCTGACGTGCTGGAAAAGAGCACAGATTCGTGATCAGCACACCCCATTTATAGGACACCTATTAAACTTGAAACACTTTTCATGCAAAAAAATGTAGGCCTGTGTTATTAGTGATATATGTTGTACTATACTATATATACTATAAGTATTGGTGATATATTCGCGGTAATATTGAAGCGTGTATTTTTGCAAATAGTCATTTAATAATTAATGAAACTGAGCTGGGGTAGTAAAAATGTGGTGATCGATGGCTGTCAACGTAAAAAACTGTCACTAACGATTTATTCAATTACCAGTTGGCGTTATTAATGGCGGCAATAAGAAATAAATTACGGTGTGGGTTATCGACATGCAAGCACATGTAGGTGCCCTGCTGGAACAATAGCATTTTTTTTGCGTTATCAATTATTAATAACATTCCTGACGGTGTCATCTCGGGGACTGCTATGTGTACCATTTGCGCGGCATACTTTCATCATTAAAGGAATGCAGGTTTAATTTGAATTTTTCCCCGGGTGCGCGTGTCGCGAGTGAGGGGGGGGGATTAATAATGCGGAGATGAAATATGCAATAAAGTGTGAAACAAAACGTGGCGACAGGCCGGTTTCCGGTTTGCCCGCGCAACCGGCAGGACCGGTGCAACCGCGGGCCACGCGGAAGATGCACCGCCGATCATGTGTCGCAACAAGTGATATCACTTCCGCGCGCACTTCCGCCTACCGGTTTCTTTGGTTGCGCAACGGTCGCGTTTGATTACTTAATTGCGCGCCGCCGGCGCCGAACCAAATGGGGCCGGTTCTTTTTTGCGGCGTGAGAAATGACGGAAGTGGTCATTAAATACAAATCATCGGCGCTCGCGTACGAGCCTAATCCCAGAAAAATGCGAATCAGAAAACACTTTTTCGCACTATTCGTAAATACTACCGCGGAATCACCATCTAGAACAGCTAACACAAAACCCTACTTTTCCACGTTATATAATAATAGATTACACTTTTATCGCACGTCTTCCTGCGGCGAATTGGTCCAGAATAGCGTCAGAATGACCACATATCCATCCGCGTACCTATTTCAATTGTTCTACCGTAAACTCCATAGATTTGTTGAAATGAAAGTGTTGCGCCCACAACCGTCTTTGTGTACGAAATTCAAGAGATTTGTTAAAACGAAAGTAGGTTACTATTGGCAACGAATTTCTCATTACACTACCGATTTCAAAGCTCTCTATTTATCGCAGACTACAAATTCATAAATTCTGTTCTTATAAACAACGCGACACTCAAATAACCCATTACACCACAACTTTTCTAAAATTGAAAGTCAAATGCAAAATTTATAATAATATTTATCGGCGATAAGATGACCGGCAGGCGGATTATAATCAGTGATCATATCCCAAGTTCATCATTTGCTATTAAATAGTGATCAGTTTGATCTCTACTGAATGTGTATGTAGATTGTATGTATGTATGTGTATGTAGAATGTAATGTATAATGTATTATGTTAGACAAGGCGGAAAGACCCCATGGGGTCGATGGCCCAATAAAGATTGTTTATATATATTTATCGGCCATCCACGATATAAAAGTTTACAAACGAATGCGTGAATGATTGCAATAAAAATGATAAATATAATAAATAATAATAAAGCTATAATAAAAATGTGTTCTTATAAAGATATATAACACAACGTGACACTTAAGTAACCCATTATACTACAACTTTTCTAAAATTGAAAAGTCAAACCCAAAATTGGGTTTGTAGTATCGGGTCAATTTACAGTAGTAATAGTCAATACTATCACTACTGTATAGTATACTACGATACAGTATTTATCGGCCACCCACGATCTAAAAGTTTATAAATGAATGCGTGAATAGTTGCAATAAAAATTAATCATTTGTCTTTTAAGTTATTCCCGTTTTAAATGTTATTGTCATTTCAAAGGTCAAAATTATATTCAATCCAATTAAATTTCTCATTGGCACTGTCAATTCTAGAATCATTGTTGTCATTCCAAATACCATTGGCACTGTCATTTCTAGAATCATTGTTGTCATTGCCACTGCCATCGTCTCAGTCAAAGTCATTGTCATAGTCACCGTTTCATAGTCATTGTTATTTTCTAGTCATAATCAAAGTTGTCAATTATTATTGTCAGTCTAAATACCATTGGCACTGTCATTTCTATAAGCATTGTTGTCATTATCATTTTTATTGCATTCGTCGCAGTCATAGTCATAGTCATAGTTACCGTCTCGTAATATTTATTATTTTCCAGTCATTAAATTACAATCATTGTCAAAATTGTCAATTACTCTTGTCATTCTATATACCATTGGCACTGTCATTTCTAGAATCATCGTTGTTACTGTTATCGTTATTTCCATCGTCTCAGTCATTATCATTGTCATAGTCACCCTCTCATAGTCATTGTTATTTTCTAGTCATTCAATTGCAGTCATGGTCAAAGTTGTCAATTACTTTTGTCATAGTAATAGTCATTATCATAGTTACAGTCTCGTAATAAATACTACTATTATATTCTAGTCATTAAATTCCAATCATGATTAAAATTGTCAATTACTCTTGTCATTGCAAATAGCATTGGCCCTGTCATTTCTAGAATCATCGTTGTTACTGTTATCGTTATTTACATCGTCTCAGTCATGGTCACTATCCCAATCATGATTATAATAGTCAATTACTCTTGTCATTCTAAATACCATTGGCACTGTCATTTCTAGAATCATCGTTGTTACTGTTATCGTTATTTATATCGTCTCAGTCATGGTCATTGCCATAGTCACCCTCTCGTAGTCATTGGTATTTTCCAGTCATTCAATTGCAGTTATGGTCAATGTCGTCAATTACTCTTGTCATAGTAATGGTCATTGTCATAGTTACAGCCTCATAATAATTATTATTTTCCTGTCATGTTTAGAATTGTCAATTACTCTTGTCATTGTAAATAGCAATGGCACTGACATTTCTAGACTCATCGTTGTTAATGTTATCGTTATTGACATCGTCTCAGTCATGTTCATTGTCATAGTCACCCTCTCATAGTCATTGTTATTTTCCAGTCATTCAATTGCAGTCATGGTCAAAGTTGTCAATTACTCTTGTCATAGTAATAGTCATTGTCATAGTTATAACCTCGCAATAATTATTATTTCCGTAAAAAATGACATTTACTGTTGTCATTCTAAATACCATTGGCACTGTCATTTCTAGAATCATCGGTGTTACTGTTATCGCTATTGACATCGTCTCAGTCATGGTCATTGCATAGTCACCGTCTTATAGTCATTGTTATTTTCCAGTCATTCAATTGCAGTCTTGCTCAAAGTCGTCAATTACTATTGTCATAGTAATAGTCATTGTCATAGTTATAGTCTTGGTATAACTATTAGTTACCAGTCAATATATTCCAATCATGATTAAAATTGCCAATTACTCTTGTCATTCTATATACCATTGGCACTGTCATATCTAGAGTCATCGTTGTTACTGTTATTGTTATTTATATCGTCTCAGTCATGGTCATTGTCATTTTCCAGTCACTCAATTCCAGTCACGGTCAAAGTTATCAATTATTCTTGTCATAGTAATAGCCATTGTCATAGTTACAGTTTCATAATAATTATTATTTTCCAGTCATGATTAGAATTGTCAATTACTCTTGTCATTGTAAATACCATCGGCACTGTCAATTCTAGAATCATCGTTGTTAATGTTATCGTTATTTACATCGTCTCAGTCATGGTCATTATCATAGTTACCGTCTCATAGTTATTGTTATTTTTCAATCATTCAATTGCATTCATGGTCAAAGTTGTCAATTAGTCTTGTCATAGTAATAGTCTTTGTCATAGTTATAACCTCGCAATAATTATTATTTTCCGTAAAAAATGACAATTACTGTTGTCATTCTAAATACCATTGGCACTGTCATTTCTAGAATCATCGGTGTTTCTGTTATCGCTATTGACATCGTCTCAGTCATGGTCATTGCATAGTCACCGTCTTATAGTCATTGTTATTTTCCAGTCATTCAATTGCAGTCTTGCTCAAAGTCGTCAATTACTATTGTCATAGTAATAGTCATTGTCATAGTTACAGTCTTGGTATAACTATTAGTTTCCAGTCAAAATATTCCAATCATGATTAAAATTGCCAATTACTCTTGTCATTCTATATAGCATTGGCACTGTCATTTCTAGAATCATCGTAGTTACTGTTATCGTTATATACATCGTCTCAGTCGTGGTCAATGTCATAGTCACCGTCTGATACTCATTGTTATTTTCCAGTCATTTAATTGCAGTCATGGTCAAAGTCGTCAATTACTCTTGTCATAGTAATAGTCATTGTCATAGTTACATTCTCGTAATAATTAATATTTTCTAGTAATTAAATTTCAATCATGATTAAAATTGTCAATTACTCCTGTCCATGTAAATACCATTGGTACTGTCATTTCTAGAATAATCGTTGTCACTGTTATCGTTATTTATATCGTCTCAGTCATGGTCATTGTCATTTTCCAGTCATTCAATTCCAGTCATGGTCAAAGTTATCAATGACCCTTGTCATAGTAATAGCCATTGTCATAGTTACAGTCTCATAATAATAATTATTTTCCAGTCATGATTAGAATTGTCAATTACTCTTATCATTGTAAATACCATTGGCACTGTCAATTCTAGAATTATCGTTGTTACTGTTATCGTTATTGACGTCGTCTCAGTCATGTTCATTGTTATAGTCACCGTCTCATAGTCATTGTTATTTTCCAGTCATTCAATTGCAGTCATGATCAAAGTCGTCAATTACTCTTGTCATAGTAATAGTGATTGTCATAGTTACAATATCATAGTAATTATAATTTTCCAGTCATGATTAGAATTGTCAGTTACTCTTGTCATTGTAAGTACCATTAGCACTGTCATTTCTAGAATCATCGTTGTTACTGTTATCGTTATTTACATCATCTCAGTCATAGTCATTGCCATAGTTACCGTCTCATAGTTATTGTTATTTTCCAGTCAGTCAATTGCAGTCATGGTCAAAGTTGTCAATTACTCTTGTCATAGTAATAGTCATTGTCATAGTAATAATTATTATTTTCCAGTCATTCAATTCCAATCATGATAAAAATTATCAATTACTCTTGTCATTGTAAGTACTATTGGCACTGTCATTTCTAGAATCATCGTTGTTACTGTTATCGTTATTTACATTGTCTCAGTCATGGTCATTAGCAGCAGAAATGGGTCGCTTTTAGAAATATAAAAATCCGCTACATTAACAAAGCAAATCAGAATGCCAAATCCAATGTCAATGTCAGTGCCAAGTTGAAAGTAATTAAATTTATTATGACAATGGTATTAAAAATGAATGTAAATGCTTGTTTTTGGTGATATTGTCAGTGACGGTGACGGTGACTTGGATTACAATTATCATAATGACATTTTTTTTTCAAGTTCCCCAAATGCATATAGAAAATCTTAATGTAAATGACGATGACAGTGACATTTTTTCGTTTAACGTCGCTCAATGGCTCTGACAATGTCATTATGAAAAAGACATAAGTAGTTATGATGACAATACTGATGATAATGACACCAACATTAGCAATGATAGTGACAACGACATTAGAATGACAATAAACGTAATGGCAACAACCCCACATACTGTAAGAATAACAATTTAGTAATATTGTAGATCGTTGTCAAACGACGAAAATTAACGACAGCAGCAGAAATGGGTCGCTTTTAGAAGTATAAAAATCAGTTACATTAACAAAGCAAATTAGAATGCCAAATCCAATGTCAATGTCAGTGCCAAGTTGTAAGTAATTAAATTTATGATGACAATGGTATTAAGAATGCCTGTGACTAATACTTTTAGATTGATATTGGCATCGATAGTGACGGTGATTTGTACCATAATTATGACATTTATTTTTCACGTTGCCCAATGCATATAAAAAATCGTAATGTATATGACGCTATGACATTTTTTTGGTTTCACGTCACGCAATGTCCACGACAATGTTTATATACACGATATTAAGATTGACAGTAGTAGGTAGAAATTCTATGATAGTGACAGTAAGAGCGGCATTAGCAATGACAGTAATAATGCCAATATAATGGCACTGACAATAACAGTGATAATGATGTTAATGACGTATTTCGGAGTAAAAATAGTAACTGGATTTATTATAATATTGTAATATTGAATGTCAATCGCTTTGAAAGTGACAGTCGAATGTCAATGACTTAAAAAATGACTCGTACAAAGATAATACTATTTGAAATGTATTGATGTAAATGTCAATAAGGCTATTTCCTATTAACAATAACAATAAGGCTATTAACTATTTCCTTTTAATGTAAAATAAGAGAGATAGTAACACTAGAAATGACATCAGTAATGACAGTTACTGACAAATTCACTAATTTGGAATAATATTGAGAATGGTAATAAAAATTACAGCTACAATATATCTACGACTGTCAGTTGCATAAATATTAAGAATAAGAGTGCAAATGCTATTAAGAGTGACATTATGAGCTATTGACACTGATTTGAACAGTGACACTTTCAATGGCAACAAAATTGCTTTTTTATTTTCGTGTGGCCATTTACATTGTACACAGTTAACGCAGTGCTTATCAAAGGCAGGCAAAAAGCCATATAATCTCGGCCTCGTTAATAAGGACGTTGTGAAACAATACCAGGGCCCTTACTTAATTATTTTTTACGAGTGCGGTAAGTGATCCCTGTGCGATTCGGCGATTTATGCGGTATGGAATGGGCGCAGTCGCGACTAATTTATTGCGACCATTAATAACTTAATTAATTAACATTTACCGCCGCTTAAAACTTTGTTTCATTTTCCAGTGGCCATAAAAATCGCGACTCGAATTTGGCGGGAGCAGACGGGAAATAAGTTCCTCGAAGTGCCTAATGGCGCAGGTGTGTTTACGTAATGGCGCGGTCACACGTAAAAATGCATCCAGAAACGCACGCCGGGGAACTACCGGGTGACGTTTTCTCTTTAACGACTCGGTCGTTACGTTACTTCACAGTCGTTACTTCACGCCGGTTACGTAATCGCGACTTGTTCCTGTTTCTAGATGGAGAGATGCTGGATATTGCCTTGCCCGCTGCTGCGATCAATCGCCACTGCAGCGGCCGGCTTTTTAATTGTGCACGTCGCGTGCAATTCATTCCTCGAAAGCGAAATGAGATTCGCCATGTTTTCTCTCGCTTTATAATTATTATTGGTTGTTTGCTTTTTGTAACTTGATGCAATAATAGTGCCTAGTAATTGTACGCCAACTGCTGGTGCACGTTAATTATTGTGTCACAAATGTAGCCACCAGCATTATACAATTCATTCTTCACCGTTAAAAGTTTTATATAAATTTGCTTTACAATAAATGTCATCTACTTGTGTAAAAATATATCATAGACACGTGCAGAATGACATCATTGCCATGTCTTGATTAATGTCATGGACACTCATACAAAATACTGTTATTACAAGTTTTAAAGATGTGTAATAATGCAACCAAAGAGAAACTAAAATCATCGTGACTTGCTGAACTCAACGACACGTGCATGAAGAGTAACTAAAATAACCGTGACTTTCTGAGCTCAACAACACGTGCATGATGATGTCACTCATGTTTTTCGGCTTCAACTCTTATAAGTTAGTACTTTACAATAAATGTCATCTACTTGTGTAAAAATATATCATAGACACGTGCAGAATGACATCATTACCATGTCTTGATTAGTGTCATGGACACCCATACAAAATACTGTTATTACAAGTTTTAAAGATGTGTGATAATGCAACCAAAGAGAAACTAAAACCATCGTGACTTGCTGAACTCAACGACACGTGCATGAAGAGTAACTAAAATGACCGCGACTTGCTGAGCTCAACAACACGTACATGACGATGTCACTCAAGTCTTTCGCCTTAAACCCTTATAAGTTACTACTAAGCAAAACACAGTCGCATAACACCTGAAAATGTTCACTGAAAATTCAAGAAATGTATGACACGTGCACGCAAAATACAAACAGTTTCTAGATGATCAATGATATTCTATAAGCTAAATCATTCTAAAAATATCGAGGATATTATTCTACAGGTGTGGGATAACATTCTGCACGTGTCTCTGTATTCATTGGATCATTAAATATACAGGGTGAGTCACGGCATATGGAACAAACTTTTACAGAACGCATTTTTGACTAAAAAAGTCCATACAAACATATGTCCTACTCCACGCACTATAAGAATTCAAAGAAAGTTTTGTTTTAAATTACATTTTAAATATAATATCAATTTAATATTTTGATAAGACATATATCATAGACACGTGCAGAATGATATCATTGCCATGTCTTGACTGATGTCACTCATACAAAATACTGTAATTACAAGTTCTTAAGATGTGTAATAATGCAACCAAAGAGAAACTAATATTATCGTAACCTGCTGAACTCAACGACACGTGTATGATGATGTCACTCAAGTTTTAAGCCTAATAAGTTAGTACTAAGCAAAACATATAGTTTAATGACACGTTACCAATGAACTATTTGCACTCACATAACAACACCTGAAAATGTTCACTGAAAATTCAAGAAATGTATGCCACGTGCACGTAAAAATAAAAAGAAACAGTTTGCAATGACCAATGATATTATTTATTTCAACGTTTTGAAAATAAATAGATAAATCAACTTAGTGCCTCCTTAAGTGATTCAGTCATCGAATACAAAGATTGTAAGTTATACAGGGCGAGTCACAGCATGTGGAGCCAAGTTCATCGATCGATCTAAAACACCGATGATATTATTGTACACATGTGGGATAACATTCTGCACTTGGCTTTGAATTCATTGAATCATATAATATACAGTGTGAGTCACTGCAAGTGGAACAAACTTTTACAGAACGCAAACAAGACATTTTTGAGTGATAAAGTTCCTACGAAGATATGTCATAATACGTGTCCTGCACGTGTCATGAGTTCATGTATCGTTCATATATAATCTACAGAATATCATAGACATCACCCTGCATGTGTCATAAATGGGTTCGTTGTATTATAATTTATTTTTGTCGATCACCTATTTAATATTAATTTCATCCTGCACGTGTCATGAGTTCATTATATCATAGTTTGCCTCTTTTTGTTATCTATTTAAGATTGATTTCTTCCTGCACCTGTCATGAGTTCACGCATCGTTGAGTTCGAATCTGCAGAATATCATCGCCTGCACGTGTCATAAATTCATTGTATTATTATTATTTGTCTTTGTCGGTCATCTATTTAATAGCGATCTCATCCTGCACGTGTAATGAGTTCGTGTTATTATAGTTTAATTCTGTGTATTACCTATTTAACATTTATTTAATTTTACATGTGTCTTGAGTTCGTTGTATTGTAATTTGTCTTTGTCAATCATCTATTTAATATCTATTATTCTGCACGTGTCAAGCATTCGTTTTATCATAGTTTGCTTCTGTTTATCAGCTATTCAACGATGAATTCATCCTGCACGTGTCATGAATACGTTATATCATAGTTTGCCTCTGTGTATCATCTATTCAACATTGATTTCATCCTGCACGTGTGATGAGTTCACGTATGGTTGAGTTCAAATCTACAGAATATCAACGATATCACCCTGCACGTGTCATAAGTTCGTTGTATTATAATTTGTCATTGTCGATTATCTATTTAATATCTATTATCCTGCACGCGTCATGCTTTCATTTTATCATAGTTTGCTTCTGTTTATCATCTATTCAACATTGATTTCATTCTGCGCGTATCATGAGTTCACGTGTCGTTGAGTTCGAATCTAGATAATTTCATCGACATCATCCTGGAAGTGTCATGAAATCGTTATATTGAGGATTTAAAATTGACGATTTAAAATTGACATAATTTGTCTTTTGTCGATCACCTATTTAGTATCGATTTCATCCTGCACGTGTCATAGGTTCGTTTTATTATAGTTTTCTTCTGTTTATCATATATTTTACATAGTTTTCATCTTGCACGTAACAAGAATTAATTGTATTATAATTTGTCTTTGTCGATCATCTATATAATATCTATTATCCTGCACGCGATCCTGCAGCATCATCGCCATCACCCTGCACGTGTCATGAATACGTTGTATTATTGTGTGTCTTTGTCGATCATTTATTTAATATCGACTGTATCCTGCATATATCATGAGTCCGTGTTATTATAGTTTTATTCTATTTATTACCTATTTAACCTTTATTTCATCCTACGTGTGTCATGATTTAGTTGTATTGTAATATGTCTTTATTGATTATCTATTTAAAATCTATTATGCTGCACGTGTCATGCATTCGTTATATCATAGTTTGCTTCTGTTTATCATCTATTGATCCTCAACATCAACATCATCAACATTGATTTCATCCTGCACGTGTCATGAGTTCACATATCGTTGATATATGATCTTGATAATATCATCGACATCACCCTGCACGTGTCATGAATTCGTTGAATTACAGTGTGTCTTTGTCGATAATCTATTTAATATCGATTTCGTCCTGCACGTGTCATGAGTTCGTTATATCATAGTTTGCCTCTGTTTATCATCTATTCAACATTGATTTCTTCCTGCACGTGTCATGCGTTCACGCATCATTGAGTTTGAATCTGTAGCATATCATCGACATCACTCTGCATGTGTCATGTAATCGTTGTATTATAATTTGTCTTTGTCGATCACCTATTTAGTATTGATTTCATCCTGCACGGGTCATAGGTTCGTTTTATTATAGTTTGTTTCTGTTTATCGCCTATTTTACATAGATTTCATATTGCATGTGACTTGACTTCGTTGTATTGTAAGCTGTCTTTGTCGATCATCTACTTCATATATATGACCCTGCACGTGTCATGCATTCGATTTTTCATCTTTTCTTCTGTTTATCATTTATTCAACAATGATTTCATCCTGCACGTATCATGAGTTCACGTAACTTTGAGTTCGAATCTACAGAATATTATCGACATCGCCCTGGACATGTCATGAATTCGTGTGTCTTTGTCGATTATCTATTTAATATCAATTTCTTCCTGCACGTGTCATGAGTCCGTGATATAATAGTTTGATTCTGTTTATGGCCTATTTAACATTGATTTCATCCTGCACGTGTCATGAGTACGTTGTATTACAATTTGTCTTCGTCGATCATCAATTGAATATCTATTATCCTGCACGTGTCATGCATTCGTTTTATCATAGTTTGCTTCTGTTTATTATCTATTTATTATTGATTTCATCCTGCACGTGTCATGAGTTCACGTGTCATTGAGTTCGAATCTAGAGAATGTTATCGACATCACCCTGCACGTGTCATGAATTTGTTGCATTATAGTGTGTCTTTGTCGATCATCTATTTAATATCGATTTCATCCTGCAAGTGTCATGGGTTCATTTTATTTGATATGAGATGTCATTTGATTTGAGATTCGTGTCATTTGGTGTTCGTTTCGTACATTGATTTCATATTGTATGTGACATGACTTCGTTGTATTGAAGGTGTCTTTGTCGATCATCTATTTCATATCTATTACCCCGCACGTGTCATGCATTTGATTTATCACAGTTTGCTTTTGTTTATCCTCTATTCAACGTTGATTTATTCCTGAACGTGTAATGAGTTCACGTAACGTTGAATTCGAATCTACAGAATATTATCGACATCACCCTGCACGTGTCATGAATTCGTTGTATCATATTGTGTCTTTATCAATCATTTATGTAATATCAATTTCATCCTGCAGGTGTCATGAGTCCGTGTTATTATAGTTTGTTTCTGTTTACTGCCTATTTAACATTGATTTCATCCTGCACGTGTCATGAGTTCGTTGTTCTATAATTTGCTTTTGTCGATCACCCATTTTATACCGATATCATCCTGCACGTGTCATGGGTTCGTTTCAATATTTTTGCTTCTGTTTATCACCTATTTGACATTAATTCCATCCTGCACGTGTCATGAGTTCATTGTATTATAATTTCTCTTTATCGATCATCTGTTTAATATCTATTGTCCCGCACGTGTCATGGGTTTGTTTCATTATTTTTTGCTTCTGTTTATCACCTATTTGACATTGATTCCATTCTGCACGTGTCATGAGTTCATTGTATTCTTTTTTTATATAATCTGTTAAGAATCGGTTTCATCCTGCACGTGTCATGAGTTTTTGAGAGTATAATTTTAATAACGTCAATTATTTTGGAAAACATATTGGCTTGCTAAATAAACTTTTCTCGTAGCTGCAAATTAGGTGTAATGGTGTAATGGACCATTACAATTTGAACTTTCTGGCGTTGTTATCTTAAATTTAATTATTATAGACTGTTGGAGGGTGGATTTTCAGGATACTTTGAGTAATTATAATAACATATTTTTCCCTTGTATGCATTGTAACGTTAATGTGTATGGTGTATACGTCGAGGTATTAGTTCAGGTTGATGGACGGGAGTCGTCAATTCCCCGTCCTGCTAAGGGATTCATTAGAGCGACCGGCACAGAGTCAACGGTCGTGATTTCGGACGGCAGGTTGTCATAGCAAACGTGATTTGCTGTCAGTCAACATCCTGATTTGCAACTGTTGTAATTACCAGTGGCAGCATTAATGACTTGAGTGGACTTCAAAGGAGGCCCGTTTAGATGTGTAAACGACGGTCATGTGGGAGTGTTTACACGAATCGTATTGAATATTGATTGTGCCGGTCTCTGAGGATTGTTGCGGCCGAATGGGGGTAATTATTTTAAAAAAAGCGGTTTGTTTGCGGCTTAAGTGTCGCGTGATTGATGCACGGGAAGGTGAGCTGCGGCGGGCGGGATTATGTGGTCTTTAAATATTTGCAACGAAATCTGTTCGCCCCATTCTTACAATGTAAAGAGTGTATAGTAAATTTGTTAAATTTTCGATGGGGTTGTTTGGGGTCTCGTGAGTGCCATACAGAGGGCGGTTCTGTATAAAGTGGGACATGTTATGTGGGCTGGTCGCCCCTGCGAGTGTGTGTGCTGAGAAGTATATATGAGCGGGGGCGTTAAATATGCAGCGCATGATTTCTGCCTTAGTAAAATAGGACGTTATTTCGGGTTTAAATATGAAATACGAGTGCAGATAAAGTTTTCCGGCGTAGTGGGGAATTAAAAT
Source organism: Othius punctulatus (assembly GCA_951805005.1). Classification (NCBI taxonomy): domain Eukaryota; kingdom Metazoa; phylum Arthropoda; class Insecta; order Coleoptera; family Staphylinidae; genus Othius; species Othius punctulatus. The sequence continues at coordinate 26,852,875 of OX638147.1, forward strand.
ATTCGCCCCCGATCTATTTAATCTTTATACGGGATAATTTTCTACTCTGCGCGAATCTATTATCGGCTAACGACGTGCTGAATTTCAGATGTTCATTCAGTGAAAAGGCTAAAAGGTATTCCCAAACTTCGATATCTGACAACTACTTTCTCAACTTTCCACCGATCGTCATAAATATAAGCTTTTCATCGTCCTGAAACTTTGACTTCCCTTTTTTGCCCTCATAAGCTATTATTTTCACTTTAAGATTCGACGGCATTACAAATTGTCCATCACGGATTCCAGAAGAGATCACATAAAAACGGATTATAGTTAATAAAGTCAACAAACATTTGTCTATCCCGTTCTGCTTATTCGCCTTATATTGTTTGATAGCAAACAACGGCACACGCTGAATCGAACGCAAACAATAAATAAGCGGCCAAATATTTGACATTGCCGGTGCATTTCGATGTGCACAGCAACCCCTCTGTCCACATCCCTGGAAAAATTAACGCGTCGGGGTGCCCCTCACAATCGGAACTCCCCTTATTCCTTTACCCTCGCCCTCGTGCTTCCAGGGAAATATGAATCCTCCGTTTCTGGAATGATACACTACAAGGCTACGAGATTTATTATCCGGGAATTTTCTTTGACAGAGCGGGATATATGCGAGCAGCGATTCCAATGGTGGAGGGAAAACGTATGCGAAAGAATGCGGGGCACGAAACATTTTTACCAATTTCATCGCAATGCAATTACTGCACAGTGCGACTCCTGCAAGGACACAAGCGCCGATATTTTAATTGCGATTCATGCAATCGGAACACGCGTCTGGACGATCACCTCGTCCGATACTTTCATCTCGTCACAACCATGACGAATGCATGAATTGCGACGGGTTTCCTATTTGACACGAATAAGGTACTTACTTGCCTATTTCCTACTACAAAACACGATGATAAGCACGCACAACTAATTCACCGTGCAATAAGCCATTCTTACCAGCGGGACTAATTGACCGGAACATCCGTACAAATATTTCATATCACGCAGTACACCACAGAAATTGCACGAGATTCTTCATCCTGAATTGCATTTAACGACCACAGACAGATGCAAATACTCGTAATCCCATAAACTACCAACTTTCCCCTCTGCATTTATACCTCTCTCGCTTCCACGTTACTTAGCTACAAAAGTTTTTAGTTTTGAATTTATGTTTATTTAATCGACTAGCTTGAAAATGCACCACAAATTTGTTTCAATATGTCATCTGGTAACTTTTACAGAAGCTGATATTACTGCATAACTTCACCCCAAGTACAGAAACAAAATTTGTATTCTTACATTGTACAACGAATAACATAACTCACTAAGTGAGTCTCACATATATGTATATGTATAAATACACGCATAACTGACATACAGCTAACTATTTTTTAATGCACGCTTATTATTTGTAATCTTTTAAATGTATACAATACTGTATTTATACACATAATTGTATTCTGTCTAGTTTAATATTTTTATGTATATGTTTGACCTGTGTAAAATTACTTTAACTCTAACACAAATAAAATTATTATTATTGTTACAGATAATAATAATAATTATGATTATTACAATAATATTTATAATTATATTTATAAATAACTAGTGTTTTTTTATTTATACACTTAACTGCATTCTCGCTAGTTTTACATTTTTATGTATATATTTGACCTGTGTTTACTAGTTTACTAAGTTTACTTTAACGTTAACACAAATTAAATTATTATTATTATTAAAAAAAATTATTATTGTTACAGATAATAATAATAATTATGATTATTACAATAATATTTATTATTATACTTATAATTATTGTGTTTCCTCTAACTACAAGCAGTTCTAATTAATACATTTAAACATATAATTATTTGTATATTTGTAAACATACAATATTTTTTTATGGATTTCTGTACAGGGTGTCCCATGACATACCAGCTTACGTTAGCCATACATTAAAGGTGTAATGCTGAGGTTATTTGAAGTCACAAATGTCCTACCACTTAATATCAAAAACTTCTTAATTACAGAAATACCAGCATTTTTAATTTCAAAAACCTGAATCTGCAATAAAAAATCTACCTTGCCATTTTAAAGATGGCCTTCCAAAACCTTGAAACCTTAAAAAAAATCATATTTGAAAAAGTAAATACGTGTATCTGAGTCTACCCTTGAAATGCCACAACTCTTATCTGAAGCATTTTTCTCTAGAATTTTTAGGTTTCGGTTTTGGTTAGATATTTAACTATATGACTTAAAATGGGACATCCTGTATACATTTGTAAATTCGGACATAAATAAAGAGCTATAATTATTATTATTAGCTGTCTGTCAAGTAATAAACACTTTATCATAATACTTAAAATACATGCCAATAATTTGTAGTACTACGTACTGAAAGTCAAGTAAGTGTTGAATTTAATGACCCATGAAAGAAACGAATTATGTGTCATTAATTTGTCATTATGACGTGTTGGTGATGTCATCTATATGCGTACAAATATTTAAACATGCAAATCTCGTGCAAGTTTACAAATTTGTTTTAGTTTAGTTTTTAAGTTTTAATAATTTACTAATAAATTTGTAGGCTGAAAAAATGCAATCACTGCCACGTGCATGATCACATACAAGGCACGTGATGCATGATTGAATGCTGAAATAATACAACGGCCGCCACGTGCATGATCAAACACATGACACGTGATGCATGATTAATGGATTCAATGACACGTGCACTATTCAATGTATGACATGTAAATACTTGAAAAACAACTCTTGAATTCTCAATTTAGCGTATTGAAAGCCACGTGCGCAATGTTTACATTAACGACGTGCGAAACAAATGGAATCTGCCATACAACAATCTTGCAATTAGGCTTAGACGATATAATGGCGGACGTGTCGTTGAATCCATTAATCATGCATCACATGTCATATATTTGACCAAATTACAGAAAACTGATTATCTGGAATTTAATTCTCAATTTAACGTACTAAAAGACACGTGCGCAATGTTTAAATTAACAACATGCACAATAGAATCTGCCTTACAAGAATCTTGCAATTACGCTTGGATGATATAATCGCGCACGTGTCGTTAAATCTATTAATCATGCATCACGTGTCATGTATTTGACCAAATTACAGAAAATTGATTATCTGGAATGGAATTGTCAATTTAACGTACTAAAAGATACGTGCACAATGTTTAAATTAACAAGATGCACAATGGAATCTGCCTTACAAGAACCTTGCAATTACGCTTGGATGATATAATCGCGCACGTGTCGTTGAATCCATTAATCATGCATCACGTGTCATATATTTGACCAAATTACAGAAAACTGATTATGTGGAATTGAATTCTCAATTTAACGTACTTAAAGACACGTGCACAATATTTAAATTAACGACATGGGCAAAAAAAATGGAATCTGCCATACAAAAATCTCGCAATTAGGCCTGGATGATATAATCGCGCACGTGACGTTGAATCTATTATTCATGCATCACGTGTCATGTATTTCGCCTAATTACAGGAAACTGATTATCTGGAATTGAATTCTTAATTTAACGTACTGAAAGACACGTGCACAATATTTAAATTAACGACATGGGCAAAAAAAAATGGAATCTGCAATACAACAATGTTGCCCAATTAAGCTTAGACGATATAATGGCGCACGTGTCGTTGAATCCATTAATCATGCATCACGTATCATGTATTTGAGCTAATTACAAAAACTGATTATCTGGAATTGAATACTCAATTTAACGTACTGAAAGACACGTGCACAATGTTTAAATTAACAAAATTTACAATGGTATCTGCCTTACAAGAATTTTGCAATTACGCTTGGATGATATAATCGCGCACGTGCCGTTGAATTCATCTAATTACAGAAAACTGATTATCTGGACTTTGTCTTGGCTTGCAATCTCAAGGATTTAGATGCTTGCACCTGACATTGAATTACCATATACACTAATCTTTTCATTACTGAGTATCAACTTTCTAGGATTGCTCCTTGAAGTTCCTTCCATCTGTCCATGACTTCCTCTTCTTCTGTCAGTGATACTCCTTTTTTACTCTTTAATTGTTTTGGCTGGTTTTTTCTCTGTTCTGAGATGTTTTAATACTTTAAAGAAAAGTTTCTGGTTAGCTCTGCTATCTTCTTCGATCTTCACTTCAAACTCCTCCCAGGCTTTTGCTTTGGCACTTTGTATTTCTTCTTTAGCTCTATTTCTCTGTTTCTTGTATATCTCGTAGTCCTTTTCTGTTCCTGTCTGCAGGCACTGTTTCCATATTATTTTCTTCCATATTACTTCCTCCTTTACCTTCTTATTCCACCACTTTGTTTGCTTCCTCCCTGCTGCGACATATGTTGTCCCGCACGCTACTTTCGCTGCTGTTCTTATCGTTTTTTTGAACTTTTCCCATATTAATTCAACCTCTGTTTCTTGCTTGTCAGTCTCCTCTTTGAATCCCCTTTCTACTAGTCTTTCGTATTCTTTCCGTACCTCCTGATTTTTTTGCTCGTGAGTTTAGTTATTAAGAGGGCAGCTACGTTGCAGCAATTCAAACGCCTGTTGCGATCCTTCGTTAGTGATAATATTCCCATGTAAAAATTGTTCATAATTAAGGCCACATAATCTGTGGCCTGAAGCTATCAATTGTATAAATATTGTTATGTACTATTATCACTTGTACCTGTGTTATGTTTATAAGTTACTATTAATTTGTAATGTATATGTATCTTCATACATTTAATAAATTAAACTAAACTATACTAAACTATTTTCCTTTTGTTTTTCACCTTTTTACATTGTATTGCCCTATCCTTTGGTGTTTCGGTTATTGTCATGGTCAGTAGATAGTGGTCGCTTCCTTTTCCGCTCCTCTTCTCATATTTGCGTCAATAACCTTATTGCTGCTCTTCTTTTCTACCAGTATATAATCTGTTATTGACTTTTCCTTTCTGCTTCTCATCTCTCTCGTGTATTTGTGGATTTCTTTGTGTCTAAATCTGGTATTTAAAATCACTATGTTGTTTATTAGACTGGCATTCTTTTCCCATTGCTATGTTTGCTTTTTCTCCGTGCTTTCCTATCATTTCCTCATACCCTTCCGTTTTATTACCCACCCTACTGTTAAAATCTCCTGCTACTATTGTCTATTGTCTAGTATGCTCTACGGTTTGCTGTAATTCTTCCCAAAATTTGTTTCTTTGCTGTCGTCTTCATTCGGGCCGTACACTATTACAATCCCCATTCTCCCTTCCTGTTTATTTTCCAGTTCTATCACCATGATTCTCTCTGTTATGTATTTCCATTCTTTAACTTCTTTTGCTTTTTCTTCCGTCAGTAATATTCCCACTCCTGCATTTGCGTTTTCGGTTTCACTCACTCCGCTATAGTATAGTACATATGCTTCCTCTAATACTATCATACCTTGTCGTTTCTTTTTTGTTTCAGTTATCGCGAGTATCTGCAAGTTTGCCTTCTCCATTTCCTTTGTGGTTCTTTTTCTTTCCCTCTTATTCCTCTTATATTCCATGTACCAATTTTTTTTTTCTCGAAATTCACTTTTTTTGTTTGTTGTCTGTATCCTGTTTCTTAGCTGTTCGTCTTCGTATGGGCCTTCGTCTTCTTCATTAGTTTTTTGTCTAATTATGAATCTCGGTGACCTCTCATCCCTCTTTGCGGTGGTTCCATTTATATGTTTTATAATTTACGAGGGCTGTTTGACGGAAGAGTGACTTTTCAAAGGTTGGTAACACTTTCGTTATAATGATTATGTTGCTAGCTCCTGAGGTCTTTCGGAGGTCTACTGTCAAAATTTGGCACCAATCTGACAGATAGATTATGTTTTATACTTATTTGAAGGAAACTGTTTTCGTTGTTTTGTAAATATGTAAAATAAAAATATTCGAGTGTTGATTAAACATTATTTTCTACGTGAAAAAACAATTAAAGAAACCGAGGAAAAGTTACGTAAATATTATCCAGAATCTGCTCCGTCCCATGGAATGATTTGTAAGTGGTTTCTGCTTTTAAAAGTGGCCATATGAGCACGGTTGATGCAGATCGTCCGAAACCATCATTTACTGTGACTACTCCAGAAATGGTTAATAAACTCTATGGCCTTGTAATTGGCAATCGTCGAATAAAAGTTTGTGAGATAGCTAATGAAGTAAACATCTCAACCGAACGGGTATACAATAATTTGCATGAACATTTCAATAAGAAAAAGCTATCCGCGAGATGGTTGCCGCGTTTGCTTAATGGTGATCAAATGCGCGTTCGCATTAAGAATTCAGAAGAATGTTTGGCCGTTTTCAACGTAACTCAAAGGATTTTTTTCGTCGATATGTCGCAGTAGATGAAACTTGGATACATCATTATACTCCAGAAACAAGAATACAGTCTAAATACTGGATTTCTCCATGCGAATATGCTCCCAAAACGGCAAACACACTTTTTTCGACCAATAAGGTCATGGCCACAGTTTTTTGGGATTCTAAAGGTGTAATCTTTATTAATTGTTTACAAAAAGGAAAAACCATAACTGGCCAGTATTATGCTGATTATGCAGACATGTATTGATGCCGAACTTGAAAAACAACGACCGCATTTGATGAAGAAAAAAAGTGTTGCTCCATCACGATTATGCGCCCTCTCATTCGTCTGCAATTGCTACAACTAAATTGACTGAATTGCATTACGAATTACTGCTTTATCCGCCATATTCGCCAGATCTGGCTCCCGGTGATTTCTTCTTATTTCCAAATTTAAAAAAAATGGCTGTGTGGAAAAAGATTTCAGGCAAATGAAGAGGAGATAACCGACACAAATGCATATTTTGAAGACTTTCCGAAAGATTACTTTTTGGAAGGTTTAAAAAAATTGTAAACTCGCCGGGCTAAGTGTGTACACTTGAAAGGGTGTTATGTTGACAAATAAAATATATTTTGAACAGAAAAATAACGTTTTCATTAAAAAGTCACTCTTCCGTCAAACAGCCCTCGTATATTCAGTTTTTTGTTTCCAATTTTTACTCTATTCGCTTTCGTCCTCTCTTCTCTTGCAATGCTTCTAATCTCTCTCTCTGAATTTCTCTTTCTGTAGCTGTCAGGTCTTGTTCAGCTTATTGCTCTTTGCTTCTATGATCTCCTCTTTATTTTCCCTTGTTTCGATCTCCACTAGCACCATATCTGCTGTCGTGCCCCATGTATAAATTCTAATTGAACTAAACCTTATATTTCTTTATATTTACAAATGTAGTAGTTACATAGCATATTTCAACTGGTGACCCCGACATGATTGAATTTAAATCGACGATAAATCAATTGATCTAATTTTGGCAACTCCCAAAGCATGCTGCCATATAAAATGATGTGTACACCACCACAAGGAATTAAAAATATTTTATAATGGCTATTGATTATTTTACCACTATATTTGGTAATTGCACAAATTGGTAAATATCAATATATATTTTATCATATAAATTGGTCAAGGAGGGCAATTATATTTGGTCAATCATACCTCATATGACATCTATCGTGGGATACATTGCGTATATATTATTTTTAATATCCAAATATACTTGAAAATTAAAATCCATTTCTTGGGGCATTAACAATATTTTATGAAGATGCTTAATGATGATTTGATTTTTGCGTGACCGTTTTTTTTTGTATTGCTTTGTGGGTGTATGTCAATGATTTACATAATTGAGTTCTAAATAATGCGTGTATTTGTATTCGCTTTTTTTTTTGTTTATAAATTTAAAATAATGGAATTTGCGGTTTACAAATAGGGTCGTTCGTGAATGTAGCCGAACACAGCAAGCTATCAGAAAAATGTTGTTATTTTTTGCAGAAATATCACTAGCTTAGGGAAGTTTAAGGCAATTTATAAGGAAATTGAAATAAAAAGGGAAACAAAGATTTATACGCGAGCGGCGGGGTTGGGCGTGTAGGTGCGTACGTGTGTAATTCCTGGTGATGGTGTATTTCTTTGGTGAAATATGCGGATGACAAAATGTGTGTGTATATGCATTTGGCGGGGGCGTGGGGCATAGACGGGGATTCATTCAGGCCGTAGAGCGCAGGACGGAAACAAATAAAACAATCAGCGGCGAGCCGTGCACGTTCACGAATTTCTTTAGTTGTAAAGCGATGCACGTTCGCTTCAGGAGGGGGCACACACACAAATTCCGGGGGGGAAAGGCTCGGGCCCCGGCCCCCGAGAGCTGGCAAGGGGCTACTCTAACTTAGTTACAAATCATTACTGTTCTAGTTAGCACACGCAAGAGAATGAGATACAAGGCAAGTCCATACGATAGACAATAATAATTAATCGGCGGGCGCACTTTCATGCGGTTTCATATAAAATTATAGAGCGCGGACGCAAGAAACGGCCGGTGAATGTGTGCGGTTTGTTTGTTCGCATTTTAGAAATAATAAGGAAGTGAGAGATTACGCCAGGCCAGGTTCGGCGCTATTAACATGTGCTAGAGCCGTTGACACTCATTTCCACCGAGGAAAACGTGAGTTTCCACCCACAACACCGGCCTCATTTACATGCGCGCGACTTATCGCCGATAATCGTTTCTCAATTTCCCCCCGAAAACACCAACACACCGGCACCACTAAAAAGCAACAAACTCAAATTGCCATTTAATAACTACACGCAAACAAACAAAAAACACGACTTCGTAATTATAAAATGGAACGAAGGCGACCGCAATTGGCAAAGGCCCGCAAAATTACACACCCACCCACCCAACAAACTCAAATATAATTATTGATTTTCGCACCGAACGCTGAACTTAATTCCCCATTACTGCATTAATAAAAACCGGCGGCTAACAAAAACAAACTCGTATAAAGTAATTGGCCAGTGTGCATGTTATTACACGAGCCGTAAAAACGTAAACCCGTGTTTAATTCGCGTTGCGCCAAGAAATGTCTTTTTAGTGCTATTTTTGTTTACATGCCCTACAACTATATATGCACGCATTAATGGAAAAGCCACAAAGGATAAAAATTATACTGCTCTGTAAAACACGTGAAATCACAAAATATAGGCGGATGGGAAGCTATTACCTTAACGAATATTTTTTTCCTCGCGCACACTTAAAATTCCACGCTTTTACTATACTACACACATCTGCAATACACTATAATTTACGAAAAATCCACAGAATTACATCAGTTTTCTAAATCAACCATTCATTCAACTAATTTCTTTGATATGCAGCGAAATAATAATATGTTAAGCCATAAAAACAAAAATAAATTGAATTGAAGAATTACATTGTATACAGGGTGCTAATTTTTCATTGCCCAGCTTATATCTACTAATATATTAGCATTTAAGGTTGTTATATTATTATTTAGTACTTACTGGTAAAAAAAATATTTTTATTTTATTCTATGATTTATTTATTTTATTTTACCTGACTAGTTTCGGTTTATACAACCATCATTCAACATTGAATACCTGCCATGTTCATACATATTGAATTCACTTGAAATGTAATTTAAAAAAATTAGTATAACCGAAACTAGTAAGGCGAAATAGTCATACAATAAAATTAAAATATTTTTTTCACCAGTAAGTACTAAATAATAATATAACAACCTTAAATATACAGGGTGTCCTAGATAAGGGTTAACAGCATGGGGATCTCGGAAACCGTAAAAGTTACAAAGTTTAGTGGCCCGTAATATTCTGTTGAGAAAACCAGAAAATTCCGCTTACTTCCGGAGATATTTGACAAATTCCGAAATTTTGCGATATCGTTTTTATTGGCCATGTTGAGCACGATAACTGACACACCCTGTATATAAAAGTTACATTCTATACATAGTGGCTAATGTCCAGCTTATATCTGCTGAAATATTAAATAAAGATATACAAAAACTTGTCAAACACAACATTTTACTAAAAAAATATTTTTCTGAACAATGACATATAAAAAAAGTTTGCAAGTATAGTATCTATCCGTGGACATACTGTACATATATTTATTACTAAGATTATTATTAAAAGCGGCGTAACCAATATTATTTAAGGGCAATTCTAAACTTTGCACTGGTTATCTACAATATTAATAATTTAGAGGCGGAAAGACACCCTTCTGGGGTCGATAGCCTTAATAAAGATCGTTATATATAATAATTTAGTGTTGTTTGTAACATCTAATTTATTCGACGTTTGCAGCAAAAATACAAATATTCTCCCATATCTACATATGTATCTATCTATCTATATATCTATCTATTCTTTATTATATGTTAAATGTAATAATGTAAAAACGCAAAATTTTCAATAGCTATATTTTCTATGCAGTCTAGTTATTGTAGTATAAAGTGGTTCTGACCCAATGAAATGGTGCCGTGACCAGGATTGTTGGCATGTTGGTCTAATGTCTACTTAACTGCACAAAAGACAAAGTCCCAACCTAATATTCCAAAAACCAAGTGCCCTGTAATGTTTTTAATAAGTGCCTGCAAACCCATAAAAAAAAAACTTCTGAACGGTTAAAGCCTATTTCAAAAATTAAAGGGATTTATAAAGCCTAAAATAGGGCAAATTCAAATATGCAGAGTTATACAGAGAGTTCTATTTATAAAAACGACTTTGATACTTTTAGGGCTTTTGGAATACCCTGTATAATATGGAATTAATTTTAAAAAGTAACCATAATAAATATCTATATATCCCAAAAGTTAAACGTTTTGAAAGTCACGTATTTTGGCCTCAATATTCCGTGCCGTATAGCACGAATAACCCTCTATATTTATTAACATTAATATTATTATTATTAAAATGGACGTAAGCATTATTACTATATACGAGAAATTCTGAAAATTGCTTCAGTTGTCTATCTAACATAATTGATTCAATTAAACTAAAAAAATATGTCGATGAATATGAAAATTTTTACATTTGATTTTGTAATATATTTCAAATAGGCAATGAAAGTGTAATTAAAAAAATTATTGCAGGAAATGTATACAAGTTGTAGAAAACTTAATAAACACATCAGAAGTTACAAGTAAAAACAGTACAAACACAAATACCTGCGGTTTCAGAATTATATACAAATGTACTTTCAGAACATTTGTATACAATTCCTAACCTAACCTAACCTAACCTAACCTAACCTAAGTATCACTGTCCAGTGATACTTCACTAGGATTTCAGTCAACATCGTAGTGGATTGTGACATCATGACCAGTGGTCGAATTTGACTTATTTACGAACTGGAACGTGAAATAAGAGCGAAAAAAATTTTGAAACCCAAAGGTCATTGTAACTTTTTCACCCCTATTGCACAGTGGCTAACGAAAATCTGTGTGTGTGAGCTGTATGCTGAGTTTTTAAGGAATACTTTTACGAAACTGAACAGTAATTTCACGAAACGAAACGGAAACGGAAAGTACTAACGTCACTAGGATTTCGGTCGACATCGTAGTGGATTGTAACATCATGACCAGTGGTCGAATTGGACTTGGAACATCGAACTGGAACGTGAAATAAGAGCGAACAAAATTTTGAAACCTAAACGTCATTGCAACTTTTTTTACCCCTATTGCACAGTGGCTAACGAAAATCTGTGTCTGTGAGCTGTATGCTGAGTCTTTAAGGAATACTTTTACAAAACTGAACAGTAATTTCACGAAACGAAACGGAAACGAAAAGTAATTTCACCAAACGGAATTGCGTTCCGGTTCAATTCGTGCATGTCATGGCACTTCGAATCTCTGCCAAATTTGCTGATTGTACTGGGCCAATACTTCTAATTATAGTCAAACTATCATTCTTGTGTCAGTTTTATACTTGTAATTGCATATCTTGTTCGATTAAGACCAAAAATGTTGACTGGATAATCTACTATACATTGACTTTTAATCTCTACTCAGTATGGTCTCGGTTCAAACGTTGCAACATCGTCGTCAGTCGCTGTTTGCGTCACTGCAGGAAATTTGCCTATTTTCTGCCTATAGATACTGGTATTATACTGTCTACTCAGTACAGTCTCGGGTTCAAATGTTATAACATCGTCGTTAGTCGCTGTTTGCGCTTCTGCAGGAAATTAGCCTATTTTCTGCCTATATATGCTGGTATTTATCATATATGAGGACCTACAGTTTAATGTAGATTCCAATACACTGGACCATTTGACATATAGGAGGACCTACAGTTTAATGTAGATTCCGATACACATCACCATTTGATGTAAATTTTTCATTTCAATTCAGTTATAGGGGACAGTTTTAGCAAATCGAGGACGAAAATTGATTTAGTGCCGTTTTCACAACAGAAAAACATTAATATTACTAGAAAAAAATGTTTCAAATACCAACTTGACTACATTGACTTTTAATCCCTGCTCAGTATGGTCCTGATTCAAACGTTACAACATCGTCGTCAGTCGCTGTTTTCACCACTGCAGGAAATTAGCCTATTTTCTGTCTATAGATGCTGGTATTTATCATATAGGAGGACGTACAGTAAATATAGATTCCGATACACTGGAGATTACATCACCATTTGATGTAAAATTTTCATTTCAATTCAGTTATAGGGAACACTTTTAGCAAATCGAGCACGAAAATTGATTTAGTGCCGTTTTCACAACAGAAAAACATAAATATTACTAGAAAAAAATGTTTGAAATACCAGCTTCACTACATTGAATTGTATTCCCTACTTAGCATGGTCCTGATTCAAAAGTTACAACATCGTCGTCAGACGCTGTTTGCGCCACTGTGGAAAATTAGCATATTTTCTGCCTATAGATGCTGGTATTCATCATATAGGTGGACGTACAATTTTATGTGGATTCTGATACACTGGAGATTACATCACATCTGAACCAGAGAAGATTTTAAGCCATTAAAGCTAAAACACATAAAATGCAGCATAATGGGTAACAATTTTCGCTGATCCTCAGATGTTGTAGTTATCTCCAGTGGTTTGCAATTCACAATAAAACTATAAGTCAACATATATGATAACCACCGGCATCTATAGGCGGAAAGACGCTAATTTCCCACAGTAGCGCAAAACAGCGACTGACGACGATGCTGCAATGTTTGTATCGAGCAGCAAGGAGGGGTACAATGGTGGCTTCCTGGCATGTTTTCTGAGTAATAAATTAAAATTTGGCTTGTTTACTACAATTTTGAGGCTTATAAGCAAAGTTTGATCACTGCAACTTCCAGGTATCATAGCTATTCGCTATATTTTGAGAACTGATTTATTTTTATGTGTTTTTAAAGTTTATAATATTTGTAACTAATTCAATGTTAATCGTGGCATTGGAGGATTTGAAATTGTCCGAATTAGTTGGATTTAAAAGTGTCATGATTGATAAATATCGAGTTGTCAGAATTGGTGGCAATTCGCATCAGACCGCTCTATTACGGTGCGAGAGGAAACGGTGGCGCCGATTCCACCACCCACGAACGCCTTAACATCCCCCCGAAACTTGACTAACACCCCAACTCGAATTGTACATCAATCATGCCATGGGCACCCCACGCGCGCCGTTAATGTGACAAGACGTTGTTGGCAATTGTATCGAACACTGGGAATCAGCGGAGGCCTTATGAGAAATTGCCGTGCGAATATTAAACGCGGGGGCGTCCAAAAATTAGCGATGTTACGGCAATTTGCATCGAGGCAATCCTGTGCTAACACAAACATGACTTCTGCTGCCCGCCTTATCGCGCTCAAATATTTATCGTTTTATTAAAACTGCTAGGTTTTAATTCGCCGGCGCGTTCATAAAGGGGAGCAAATTTATTTAACAAATACGGGCCGTTGATATTTGGACAAGTGTACGCGGCACGGCCTAATATTAATTAATATCCCGGCTGAAATATTTCATTAATCCGAAACATTCCATATGACGCATGTGTCACCAAAACTTGACGTCCTGAAATATTAATGGCACCAACTGTTCGCCTCCTTGCTCACCTGATGACTAATTTAATTCTTCAAGGACATCGCGACATAATTAAGCTCTTAATTACAAAAGTATCGCCTGATAACCTGCAATTTCTCGCTGAATATTAAACAACATTCACTTTAATTGGACTCTTCCTTACAATCTAATTAAATTATCACCCACTCACTCACTTCACTACGATCCTACTAAAAATCTTAATCATAACGTAAATACTCCAACGAATTATTAATTAACTAGACTAAATAAAGACATTATGTTTGATAACCAGTTCTGGGTAGAGGTACAACAAGAATACGAAAAGCTTACAGAGCCGACATACGTAATAGGAGACCTAAATGCCCGTTTAGGGAATAAAAACAAGGGACTGGAGAGCATAATGGGAACACACGGAGAAACTAAGATCAACAACAATGGAACAAGACTTATTGATCTTTGCATATTGAATGATCTAACAATATTGAACACCAAATTTGCACACAAGGAAATACACAAATACACAAGAAAGGAAAGAAACAGAAACGAGAAGTCCATAATAGACTACTTTTTAACAAACAAAGCACAAGTAAAGGAAGTAATGGATATTAAAGTCAAAAGAGGTAGCGAAATTGACAGTGACCACTATCCTCTAACAGCACGAATAAAAACAACAAGAAGGGAACCGAAACAAGCACAAAAAACAGTCGTAAAGGAAGTAAGAATAGAGAAATTTAGAATATACAAGCTAAGTGACAAACAAGTAAGGAAAAACTACCAGGAATCAATACATGAACTAACAAGAAGCACTCAAAAAAGCGGAAAAACAAAAGTAGAAGATTTATGGGTGACAGAAAACAGTCGATAAGGAAGTAAGAATAGAGAAATTTAGAATATACACGCTAAGTGACAAACAAGTAAGGGAAAACTACCTGGAATCAACACAAGAACTAATAAGAAGCACTCAAAAAATCAGAAAAACAAAAGTTCAAGATTTATGGGTCAATTATATATAGTAAGAGAGGCAACAAAACACGCCTGTGGAAAAACTATAAGTACACCAAACAAAAAACAAACAAGCTGGTGGAACAAAGAAGTGAAGGAAGAAGTTAGGAAAAAGAAACAAAAATGAAAAAAATACCTAAGCACAAAAAGCGAAGAAGACTACGAAATAAAACAAGCAGCAAAGAAAGAGAGTGAAAGCAATAATAAGGCAGGAAAAAGACAGAAAATGGCAGGATTTCGGAATCAAATTAGAGGAACATTTTAAAGGAAATCAAAAACTATTCTACAGAACACTGAAAAGCTGCAGAAAGGAAAAAGAAACAAAGCTAAACTACTCAAAAATAAACATGATGTACTAATGAAAGAGGATAAATAAATCATGAGCAGATGGAAAGAGCACTTCCAAGAGCTTCTGTTTGGAAATGAGACAACCAATGAAGGAAATGAAAACGAAGAAAAACAAGAAAATAATAACGAAACAGAAGAAAAAGAGGGATATATAACAGAAAAAGAGTTAGAAAACGCACTAAAGAAGTTAAAGAACGGAAAAGCTCCAGGTCACGACAAAATCAAATCTGAACAGCTGAAATACATATGAAAGGATAGGAAACAATTACTACTACAGTTAACAAATAGAATATGGGAAACAGGAAAAATACCAGCAGACTGGCAAAAAGCAGTGATCTTCCCAATACATAAAAAAGGAGACAGTAGAAATTGCAACAACTTTAGGGGAATATCCCTGCTGTGCACAGCGGTAAAACTGTATGAATCAATACTAGAGAACAAACTAAGAAAATAAATTGAAAAAACAATGGAAAAGTCACAAAGTGGATTCATGAAAGGACATTCAATATCTTCACAATTAAAAATATGACAGAAAAAATATTAAGACAAAACAACACACTATACATAATACTCGTGGACTTAGAAAAGGCATTTGACAGGGCCAAAGTGTGGGAAATACTTGAAGAAACGAAGATAAAAGTGCATTTAATAAAAGCAATCAAGAGTATGTATGAAACCACAGAAAACTACGTAAGGACAAATAATTCAACATCTGAGAATTTCACAATCACACAAGGCCTTTGACAAGGGGGCGCTTTAAGCCCTCTGCTCTTTATTATATTCCTAGACAATATAATGAAAAAAAAATAAGGATAACACCAATAAGGTAGAAATAGGATACTATAAAATGAAAAGAATAGTGATAGCAGAATGTGCTTTTGCTGTTGACTTAGTCATGCTAGCCAAAGGTGAAGAAGACCTCCAAAACAATATAAGCATATGGGTGGATTAACTGGAAAAACACAATTAATATAAACAAAACAAAAGTAATGGTAGTAGCAAAAGAGGAAACAAAAGCAAAAATACTAATAAATTTGTAACGGTCCGGTATCGCATCCGACGGAAACTGCCTTTTAATTATTAATTGCGCGCACAGACCTCCACCGTAGGCAACCATACTCACACGTTTTTTTAAACGTGACGTGTTTTCCGTCCTACGTGTGATTTTTAAAAATCGTCGCGAGACGCTACCATGATGGTCAGCCGTTGCGACCTTCCCTATAGTGCGAACGTGCCACGAGGTCACAGTTTTCCTTGGTATATCACCATCCGGTTTCCGGGATATAAAACGTGAACTCATTTAACCACCCTTAAAGGGATTGACGGCACCAAGCGCAAGGCAAGGGAGGGTACTATACGACTCAACTCCATACGCTCACAACATCAGAGTAAGTAATTAAACCCGACATTTTTTCTTTTCGTAAAGCCACGTGTCCGGCCATTGTTACTAAGGCCATGTGCTTTGCAGGCGTTTTTTTGGCTAAGGACTAACCCGCCCGTCATAAGAACCAGAGCCGCCAGCGGAGGCGCAGACGAGGAACGCAGGCCAGATCTTTATATATTTTTTTTATTGTTCCCACTTAATACTTTAATCTCATTTTGATATATCGTTTTTTTCTTTTGTGTAAAATTTGCGTTACGTGTTTCGTGCCGTACGTGTTTTGCGCTTTTGTAAGAAAAGGGTGGCTCCAACGGCCCTTAGCATCGCGCATTACGTATTCGCGGGATTCGGCCGAATCTAGTGAACGCGGCGCGACAAGGTCGCGGGGGGAGGTATTTATTTCAGGAAGCGTAGGCACGGTGTCCTGTCTTTTGTGTGAATAAACGCAGATATTTTACACCACAAAATTCACACCTGTTATTTTTTGTTCCCCCCACGTTTTCTCAATCGGGCATTCTTTCAGTTTAACTCCAACTATTCTCACTGCGAGATTTAAATCTGGTGGTGTGGGCGCCAGATGGTCAGCCGTTGCAACAGTACGTAATTTCTGAACTTCGCTGACTGTCTGCCGTCCATCCACGCAGGTAGGGTGGAGCCTTTGCGACGAAGTAGTGGCGAGGTTAAAAGTACGTGGAGCCTTTTTTTAACCCCCCTACTCTCCGACACCGAGAGCCGGCCCTCGTCGCTGCTTCGAAGGGACCCTCCACTCGCTCCACGGCCTAACGCGCTGATTGCCTTTCAGGCACGTCACACGTTTGAAAAGGATAGAACAAAAGTAATATTTCTAATATTAGTAATATTTCTACTGAAGATGGTCGCCTAGCGATCGAAATGGACATTTAGATAAAATAAATGTGTTTTGTGAAAAAGGTGTTTTTTTCTTTATTAAGGATAGAACAAGTTGAAACCTTCAAATATTTGGGTACAATAATACATAATAAAGGAACCATGGCAAACGAAATAAATAACAGAATCATGGCCGCAAATAAAACCTACTGTGCAATGAACAAGTACATTCTAAATAATAGAAGAATCTCCAAAAACACGAAAATGACTCTTCAAAACAATTTATAGACCAACACTCTTATATGGAAACGAAACCTGAACAAATGAAAAGACAATGAACAAAATACAAGCAACCGAAATGAGATACCTAAGAAAACTTGAAGGAGTTACGAGATTAGGCAGAGTAAGAAACGAACAGATCAGGGGAAACCTACAAATACAAAGTGTGCAAAAATTAATACAGAAACGACAACTAGGATGGTTCGAGCACCTGATAAGAATGCCAAAGACAGACACACAAAAATAGTATGGACATCAAAAGACGAAAAGAAAAAGAAGGAAAGAGGAAGACCAAGGAAAATATGGGAAAACAGCATGTTTGATAACAATGAGAAAACCATCCAGTCTCCCCATCCACTGATAAGGTTGCGAATAGTTTACTCACGCAGACTGGAACTATAATGATTTAGAAAACCGCAGAAATCGGATTTTGAGAACCAGGGAAAGAAAAATGAACCAACGAGGGATCTTGGTGATCCCTCCCCTTGCTGCAGCAACCCTGACAATTGTCGACGAACGACAATTGCCACCCCAAAAAATATTGACTGTAATTCGAACCTTTGTAGCAAACACAACAATTTTATACCCTCACTTCCTAACTATTCAAATAGATAATTTTATTTAATTCGAATTTGGGTGATCATATAACATTTGAGTCGTCACTCGGACGTTACTTGGAGTCATTTGTAACAAGTTCAAATATTAAAAATACAAATTTTATCGTTGCAATAAAACTTAGTTATGAGCGGAAATAATGGGCGATATAAACATTTATTGTGTATTGTTGTAACTAATATGAGACAAGTGTTACAGCCAGTTTTGCGTTGATGGTGCAATTTGAAGAGAAACTGCAACTGGAGCTAGGGTGATTAGAATAATTATAACATAATAACTAAATTGAATTAAATTTATAATAGCGCAGCACTCATAAATTGGAGCAATATATGATTAACGTCTATATCATGTATGGCAAGTATGGCAATATAATTGCATAATAACCTATAAACCACAAAAATTATGTGGTATAAAATCAAAGTTTGTGCCACTGAAGGGAAAACACATTTTTACTACCGTAATTGACTGCCCATCAAAATAACATATTAATTTCAAATTTGATGCGGGCCGTAAAGGCGCGGACCAAAGGCGTTTTATTGGGCCTGCGGAGACAATTAATTAGTAAAATCGATGCGCCCATGCGGCCCTAACAGAATCGGGACTTTTAAAGAATCGGTAATTGGAATCTAATCGATTCGCATTCGAGCGAACGAAAGTGCCAACCTGTACTTACCTGATTTTAATTGAAGCGCAAGCGACGCGACTCGCAAAAAATTGCGAAAAAAAATCGCACGGATACCTTTATATCTCTAATTACGTCCGCGTTTTTTCCGCCTCTCGAGATGAGATGTGTGCTCGTCGTATTTTAAGCGGTAATTAAACTTTCGATTCGATCGGGCCGCCGCGCCGCTGCGGCCTGTAAAAAAATGCAAAAGCGGAAAAATATATACAGTCCGTCGTAAATTACTTCTAACAGCGCAAAACAAGAAGCGAATAAATGGCGGTTTGTGTGCGCGTGTCCGCTTCAATTATTTATTTTCGCCCAGTTATTTATTATTGATCCAACATTTGTATACAATTGCATAAAGATTATATATATTACAAAAATCGTGATTATATGACTTTCACCATATTAGATGATTAATATTATTGGCAAACTAATTTAAGAAAACTTGCTTCAAGTACAACCACTTACTCTGGGAATGACGCACTTCGTAAGGCCGAACAGTCTGCTATCCTTGTCTGGTAATGTTTCTTTGGCTCGTGATTTAGTGGTAGTAATTTTCACTATATTTGATTTTGAAATCATTATCCTGACAACTTAATTTAGTCCGTTTGATGGGTAATGTGTATGTTAGTAATTTTTGTTAATAAGTAAAACACAGATATATGGATTTGATGAAATTTATTCATTTTTAAAATTATGCAAGCGGCAGGAAAATAAAAGACAGTTTTATTCTCATATTGAACGTTATTTATTTAATTATATTTCTTTAGTGGTTCTCGTTTTAAATATTGCTAGCACAGCAGCAGAACATTATGCACTTCTTTGACTTTGAATGATTTATTTTATTTTGAAAACTAAGTTTTCAAAGACTGAGTCGAGAAAGATCGAAGTTTAATAGAGGCATAAGAAATGGGTTCCTCGCGCCGAAAACTGCGGAGTTTCAGAACTTTAAATAATTTATTCTATTTTGAAAACCGAGTTAAGATTTAATTATTAATACTACTCTTGGACGTGATATTAGCGACTTAATGTACCGAAATCTTCGAATTGTGCATAGAAGGTCTTTTGATATGTATCATCACTACATAGAAATTTATTAGCATTTGTGTCTACCAATGTATTTCAATGCCACCTTGTGGATAGGAACGGATCACATAAAGGAATTCACACAGTAAAATACTTCAAATGATAGAGAGAAATGATACAAATCATACACAGAAGTAAAATATATTTTAATGTATGTCATCATCGCGTGATATTATTAGCATTTATGTCTACCAATAATTTCGCCCATGTGATCGTAAATACTTTAAGAGGTAATGTTATTCAAAATTGATTATAGTTTAGTATGATAAAGTTATATTCGACTGCTAATTTTCAAACTACTCAAGCATATGTCTACATTCAGTAGATTTATTCATAATGTTGAGATTACTTGAATATCGGAGTGCTGAGCAATTTTATTTCTGAAATTAATATGACCAACAATATGATTGACTTATATATTGATATATTATATATTATTGATATATTGATATATAGTTATATTGATATATTTATCCCCGTGAAGTGACCAAAAATACGTTCGACCTTGAATAGACGATGTAATTTGGTTGCGTTTTTGATTAATAAAATTATGACGACTATCAAATGTTTCTGCGATAAAGGAAAGAAACAAATTTTAAAATATTCTCCTTTCGATAACTTGACATATATAAAATGACCTTCTCTGCACAATTTGAAGATTTTGGTACATGAAGTCGCTAATATTACTTTGTAGTTACACATAATAATTAATTCTAAACTCAGTTTTCAAAATAAATGTTCTGTCATATGTCAAAGATTTTTGTCAAATTTTCAATTATTTTTAGCAAGACTTAAGTAAGTTTTCAAATATTCTGCCATAATTTAGGCTATTTCTGTCAAAATTTCAATTAATTGTAGTTAAATTTTAATGATTTTATCATATTTCAATTACTTTTATCCCTACTTGAATAATTCTACTTGAATATTTTGTCATAATATCTAATAATGTAACGTATTCCAATAATTCCTGTCAAGTTTTTTTTTTGTTAAAGTTCAATTTCTTATAATAAAATTTCAATGATTTTTGACAACATTACAATTATTACTGTCATATTCTAAATAATTTTAGAAATTTTTTTAGCTGTTTTGTCATAATGTCAATGATTACTGTCAAATTTTCAATAATTTTTAGCAATATTTAAGAATTTTGTCAAATATTCCGTCATAATTTTGAGTATCTTTGTCAAAATTTTTATCAATTGTAGTAAAACTTCAATTACTTTGTCATATTTATATTACTTGTATCAACATTTAAATAATTCCTGTTATATTCTGAATTATTTTTTCAAAATATCTATT
This sequence comes from Othius punctulatus, assembly GCA_951805005.1. Taxonomy (NCBI): domain Eukaryota; kingdom Metazoa; phylum Arthropoda; class Insecta; order Coleoptera; family Staphylinidae; genus Othius; species Othius punctulatus. Next base: position 26,874,397 of record OX638147.1, read on the forward strand.
AATGTAACGTTTCTATAATTACTGTCAAGTTTTATTTATTTTTTGTCATCATTTCAATTTCTTATAACATTACAATTATTACTGTCAAATTAAAGATTATTTAAAAAAATGTTATAGCTATTCTGTCCTAATTTCAATGATTATTGTAAAATTTGCAATAATTTTTATCAATATTTAAGAATTTTGTCAAATATTCCGTCATAATTTTGAGTATTTCTGTCAATTTTTTTATATATATATATATATATATATATATATATATATATATATAAACAATATTTATGGGGCTATCGACCCCATAGGGTCTTTTCGCTTTAATTTTTTTATTAATTGTAGTAAAACTTTAATTACTTTGTCATATTTCAATTACTTGTATCAACATTTAAATCATTCCTGTCAAATTCTGAATTATTTTGTTAAAATATCTATTATTATAACGTATTTCTATAATTACTGTCAAGTTTTCATTTCTTTGTCATAATTTCAATTTATTTTAATAAAATTTCAATTATTTTTAACATTACAATTATTATTGTAAAATTATAAATTATTTAAAACAATGTTTTAGCTATTCTGTCATAATGTCAATAATTATTGTCAAATTTTCAATGATTTTTATCAATATTTAAGAATTTTGTCAAATATTCCGTCAAAATTTTGAGTATTTCTGTCAAAATTTCTATTAATTGTAGTAATACTTTAAATATTTTGTCATATTTCAATTACTTGTATCAACATTTAAATAATTCCTGTCAAATTCTGAATTATTTTGTCAAAATATCTATTATTATAACGTATTTCTATAATTACTGTCAAGTTTTCATTTCTTTGTCATAATTTCAATTTCTTCTAATAAAATTTCAATTATTTTTAACAACATTATAAGTTTTACTGTCAAATTCTAAATTATTTTAGAAATCGTGGTAGTTGCTCTGTCATATATCAATAATTAGATTCAAATTTTCTATTAGTTTAGCAAGATATATGTAAGTTTTCAAATATTCCGCCATAATTTTGACAATTTCTGTCAAAATTTCATTTAAATGTAATTAAATTTTACCTATTTTGTCATATTTCAATAACTTTTATCAACATTTATATCACTCCTGTCAAATTCTGAATTATTTTCGTCAAAATCTCTATTATTGTAACGTATGCCTATAATTATTTTATCAAGTTTTCATTTTTCTCTCAAAATTTCAATTTCTTATAACACAATGTCAATGATTTTTAACAACATTACATGTATTACTGTCAAATTCTAGATTATTTTAGAAAATGTTTTTGCTTTTCTGTCATGTGAATGATTGAATGGACGAATGAATGAATGAATGAATTGACAATGTACTTTGGTTACGTTATTAATTAATTAAGTTATGACGACAATCAAATATTTTGCGATAAAGGAAAGGAACGAATTTTAGAATATTCTCCTGTCGATAACTTCTATGCAGTGATGACATATATCAAAAGACCTTCTCTGCACAATTTGAAGATTATGGTACATGAAGTCGCTAATATCATTTTGTAATTCCAATTAATAATTAACTCTTAACTCAGTTTTCAAAATAAATCTTTTGTCAAATTTTCAATTATTTTTAGCAAGATTTAAGTAAGTTTTCAAATATTCCGCCATAATTTTGACAATTTCTGTCAAAATTTCAATTAATTGTAGTTATATTTTAACTATTTTGTCATATTTTAATTACTTTTATCAAGATTTAAATCACTGCTGTCAAATTCTGAATTATTTTCGTCAAAATCTCTATTATTGTAACGTATGCCTATAATTATTGTCAAGTTTCCATTTTTCTCTCAATATTTCAATTTCTTATAATACAATGTCAATGATTTTTAACAACATTACATGTATTACTGTCAAATTCTAGATTATTTTAGAAAATGTTTTGGCTATTCTGTCATGTCAATAATTGAATGAATGAATGAATGAATGAATGAATGAATGAATGAATGAATGAATAAATTGAAAATGTACTTTGGTGTGTACTATAATATCTATTATTGTAACGTATTTCAGTAATTACTGTCAAGTTTTCATTTTTTGGTCATAATTTCAATTTCTTATAATAAAATTTCAATTATTTTAACAACATTATAAGTTTTACTGTCAAATTCTAAATTATTTTAGAAATCTTGTTAGTTACTCTGTCATATATCAATAATTAGTGTCAAATTTTTGCATTATTTTAGCAAGATATAAGTAAGTTTTCAAATATTCCGCCATAATTTTGACAATTTCTGTTATTATTATAACGTTTCTATAATTAATGTCAAGTTTTAATTTTTTGTCATAATTTCAATTTCTTATAATAAAATTTCAATTATTTTTAACAACATTACAAGTTTTACTGTCAAATTCTAACTCATTTTAGAAATCGTGTTAGTTGCTCTGTCATATATCAATAATTAGTATCAATTTTTTTATTATTTTAGCAAGATATAAGTAAGTTTTCAAATATTCCTCCATAATTTTGACAATTTCTGTCAAATTTTCAATGAAATGTAGAATTTTTTTAACTATTTTGTCATATTTCAATTACTTTTAACAAGATTTAAATCACTCCTGTCAAATTCTGTATTATTTTCGTCAAAATCTCTATTATTGTAACTTATGCCTATAATTATTGTCTAGTTTTCATTTTTCTCTCAAAATTTCAATTTCTTTTAATACAGTGTCAGTGATTTTTAACAATATTACATGTATCACTGTCAAATTCAAGATTATTTTAGAAATTGTTTTAGCTGTTCTGTCATGTCAATGATTGAATGAATGAATGAATGAATGAATAAATTGACAATTTACTTTGTTACGTTTTTAATTAATAAAATTATGACGATTATCAAATGTTTTGCGATAAAGGAAAGGAACGAAGTTTACAATATTCTCCTGTCGGTAATTTATATGCAGTGATGACATATATCAAAAGACCTTCTCTGCACAATTTGAAGATTTTGGTCCATGAAGTCGCTAATATCACTTTGTAATTCCAATTAATAGTCAACTCTTAACTCAGTTTTCAAAATAAAATTTGTTAGCAGTTTTCGGCGTGAAGAACCCACATTTTATACCTTTATTAAACTTCGATCTTTACCAGCGTCAAAACGCGGAAATATCAATAATGAGGTTATCGTTAATATGGATAATTGACTTTAGAATTCTTAGTAGAAAATATGTTTGATCAAATGTTTTGCGACGAAGGAAAGGAACGAATTTTACAATATTCCCCTGTGAGCTCGAAAATATTGTCAGAACAAAATCTTAAATGCACTTAAGTTCTGAAACTCCGCAGTTTTCGGCTTGAGGAACCTCCATTTTATACCTTTATTAAACTTCGATGTTTACCAGCGGCAAGATGCTGTAATATCACTAGAAAGGTTATTGTTAATAGATAGATGGATAGATAAGATAGATAAATTTGGTTATTGCATAGCAATACAGTCATAATCCAGATAATATATAAATCGGTACTAATACAGTTTATCCTGAAAGTATTCTTCAATGCTAGAGTACGCTTTTCTTAACAGGAGTTTTATTTCATTTTTGAATGTTTTGAATTTCACTGTTTGGAGCTAATGGGATATTAGCGGATATTATTAAAAGGATATGGATAATTGACTTTAGCATTGTTAGTAGAAAATATGTTTGATCAAATGTTTTGCGACGAAGGAAATGAACGAATTTTACAATATTCTCCTGTCAGTTCGAAAATATTGTCAGGACAAAGTATAACATGCACTTAAGTTCTAAAACTCCGCAGTTTTCGGCTTCAGGAACCCACATTTTATACCTTTATTAAACTTCGATCTTTTCCAGCGGCAAGAAGCTGAAATATCACTAGAAATGTTATCGCTAATAGATAGATTGATAGATAAGATAGATACATTTGTTTATTGCATAATACACAATGTTGTTTCAATATTTTATAAATCTAACACCAATCTTTGTAGCAACCACGATGGCCTATTTTTGCTGCTATGTCGAATTACCATCGTTAACTTGCAAATTTTGCCGAACGTGGTTGCTACAAAGATTCGTGCTAGGTTAAGTCGTTTCAATATTTTCTATTTTTTGGGGTGACTATTGTCGTTCATGGGAAGTAACTTGCTACACCAAGATCTCAGATTGGTCTTTCCTTGACCCATTTCCATGATGTTTGCTGTTATGTCTAATTATGTCGTTAACTTGTAAATTTTGCCGAAAAGTATCAACTATCTACCAATGAAAATTGGTTAATTAGTTATTAAATATTATTGCCCCAATAAATTTTGGTACTCTAGTTTTACTTTCAATAAAATTTGCTCTACTTATTTAGTCATATTGCAATTACGAACTTGATCTACATTAATTAATTATCATTAATTTCACCATCGTTACCAGTTTCCTGTCTACTTTTGTATCACGCGTTTATGCTACTTTGCTCGGTCTTGTTGATGGTGGCGAGTATTAAGTGTGCAAGAAACCGATCGTAACTGAGCTGTGATATTTGCACTTATATTACAAAATCAAAGAAGTAAAAGGATTCCATTACCAGTGCCTCGGCGTCGTTAAAATTTAATACCCCCGAGCGTATCGCGATGAGCGTTAATAATAAAATCCATAACAATAAACTGGCAGTGGGTCATCTATCTCGGCGCTTAATTTCGTCAGTTATATTGCTTGTAACTATCGTTAAACCTTATCTAAATTTCTTCAACAGCACTCCATTACGCTACCAATTTAGTCATTTCTATTAACAGACTAAATAACTTCTCGTTTCATAACTTCTTACGTATTGTTTTCGTGAAAATTTTACAACTGAAGATTTACAGGTTTCAGGTCGCCCGTGTCCAATAGGAAAATTCTTGAATATATATGCCTGTGCTAATTTAGTGTTATCATTAATTTTAAAAGATTGATATACTGTCGTTTTATAACTTTTTTCCTATTATTTTCTTATATATTATTTTCACAAAAATATACGCTTTCTGGTCGCCTGGGTCCAATAGCAAACTTCTTGAATAGTGTGGTGATAAAGTTTGAAACAAAATTCGTATTTGCTTCATTTTATGTTTAAGGTTAAACAAACTCATATAGTACATTTCTTCCAATTTAGTGCTCTCGCTCACTCTTGAACCTTGCTTATCCGGCAGACATGAGTGTTCTGTATATTACTTCTTCAATGTTACTATACTATATTACTTACTTGTTCAATACTTGTTCAATATTACGAATAATACTTCTTATTATTCTTTATCGTAATCGAACCTAAACTCCAGAATTGCAGGCGATTTCTTGCGGCTCGTCTATTTATATTTAATTAAGCCTTTAGAAACTTGCACATGCAATACTGCTAGCAGTATACAGCGTGTGTGCGAAATGTCTGAACGTGCGCTTAAAAATCTCTATTTTCATGCTCCACATAACAGTGTTGGTCGATACTTCATTTTCCTGGATATATAATTTTTTGCCATGTTAAGTAATGCAGAAACTGAATAAAAGTTGGATATTAAAATATACAGGAGCAGATGTTGGACTTCTATCGTTTCCCACGTTCTAGGGAAGCATTTTATTCCGACAGGCACCTTTTCAAAACAATATAATGTATTTTTATAACTAGTATACTGAAAGTTTCACAGACATACACAACTCGTTTATAATATGTGCATTCGAAATAATTAAGCCAAATTTATCTAAATTCAATTTTTTAATTGGTAGTGGTCCATATAATTTTTTGGGAGAATAATTTTCGTATATTATTTTTACTGAAATATCAATTATTCTAATTTTCTAATATATCTCAAACACTTAATGAAGATGAAAATATAGCAAAACATATCAAACAGAAAATCTATGCAAATTTCAAAATTTAATAAAAGCATCGAAAGTTCAACATCAAAATAGTTCTAGAATATTCCAATCATTCTGTAATATTCTCGATGATTACTGTTACATTCTCATTGCTTTCTGTCAAAATTTAAAATATTTTTACAAAACTTTCAATTATTTGTATCAAGATTCGAATTATTGCTGTCAAATCCTCGATTATTTTAGAAAATGTTTTAGCTGTTCTCTCATATGTCAATGATTGCTGTCAAATTTTCAATTATTTTCATCAAGATTTAATTAATTTTTCAAATATTCCGTTATAATTTTGACTACTTCTGTCAAAATTTGTTTTAATTGTTGATAAATTTTAATTATTTTATCATATTTCAATTACTTTTATCACTACTTAAATATTTCCTGTCAAATTTTGATTTATTATGTCAAGATATCTATCACCGTAACGTATTTCAATAATTACTGCCATGTTTTCTTTTTTATGTCAAATTTTCAGTTTCTTGTAATATAACTTTATTATGTTTAACAAGATTACATTATTAATGTCAAATTCTAAATTATTTTCGAAAATGTTTAGCTGTTCTGTCATATGTCAATGATTTTTGTCAAAATTTCAATTATTTTTAGCAAGATTTCAGTAAGATTTCAGATATTCTGCCATAATTTTGACTATTTCTGTCAAAATTTCAATTAATTATAGTTAAATTTTAATTATTTTATCATATTTCATTCAGCTTTACTAACACTTAAACAATTCTTGTTAAATTCTTAATTATTCTGTCAAAATATCTATTATTGTAACGTATTTCAATAATTACTGTCAATTTTTTTCATTTTTTTGGCTAAATTTCAATTCTTTATACTAAAATTTCAATGATTGTTAACAACATAACAATTGTTACTGTCAAATTATAGATTATTTTAGAAAATGCTTTAGTTGTTCTGCCATCTCAGTGATTACTGTCAGATTTTTAATTATTTTTATCTGGATTTAAGTAAGTTTTCAAATATTGCGCCATAATTTTGACTTTCTGTCAAAATTTCGATTAATTGTAGTTAAATTTGAATTATTTTATCATATTTTAATTACTGTTATCACTACTTAAATAATTCCTGTTAAATTCTTAATTATTTTGTCAAAATATCTATTATTGTAACATATTCCAATAATTACTGTTAAGTTTTCCTCTCTTTTTGTCAAAATTGCAATTTCTTATAATAAAATTTCAATGATTTTTAACAACATTACAATTATTACTGCCCTATTCTAAATTATTTTAGAAAATGGTTTAGCTGTTCTGTCATATGTCAATAATTACTGCCTAATTTTCAATAATTTTTATCAATATTTAAGAATTTTGTCAAATATTCCGTCATAAATTTAACCATTTCTGTCAAAATTTCAATAAAGTGTAGTTAAATTTTAACTATTTTGTCGTATTTCAAATACTTTTATCAAGATTTAAATCATTCCTGTCAAATTCTGAATTAGTTTCGTCAAAATATTAATTTTTGTAACGTACGTATGCCTTATAATTATTGTGAAGTTTTTGTTCTTTCCTCAAAATTTCAAAGATATTTAACAATATTACATTTACTACTGTCCAATTCTAGATTATTTTAGAACATGTTTTAGCTGTTCGGTCATATGTCAATGATTTATTATCAAATTTTAATTATCTCTATCCAGATTTAAGTAATTTTCCACATATTCCGCCATAATTTTTACTATTTCTGTCAAAATTTCAATTAATTGCAGTTAAATTATATTTACTTTATCATATTTCTAATAGTTTTAGTAACATTTAAACAATTCTTGTTAAATTCTGAATTATTCTGTCAAAATATCTATTACTGTAACATATTTCAATAATTACTGCCCTTTTTTCCTTTTTTTGTCAAAATTTCAGTTTCTTGTAATATAATTTCATTATTTTTAACAAGATTGCAATTATTAATGTCAAATTTCAAATTATTTCAGAATGTTTAGTTGTTCTGTCAAATATCAATGAATTGTGTAAAATGTTTTATTATTTTAGCAAGATATAAGTAAGTTTTGAAATATTCCGACATAATTTTGACAATTTTTGCCGAAATTTTAATTAAAATTAGTTACATTTTAATGATTTTATCATATTTCAATTACTGTAATCACTAGTTAAATAAATTTCTGTTAATTCTGTATTATTTTGGCAAAATATATATTATTGTAACGTATTCCAATAATTACTGGCAATTTTTCATTTTTCTTGTCAACATTTCAATTTCTTATATTAAAATATAAATAATTTTTAACAACAATATAATTACTACTGTCAAATTCTAGATTAGTTCGAAAATGTTTTAGTTGTTCTGTCATATGTCATTGCTTTCTGACAAATTTTTATTTATTTTTATCCAGATTAAGTATTTTTTTAAATACTCTGCCATAATTTTGACTATTTCTGTCAAAATTTCAATTAATTGCACTTAAATTATACTTTCTTTATCATATTTTAATTAGTTTCACTAAAATTTAAACAATTATTATTACATTCTGAATTATTCTGTCAAAATATCTATTTTTGTAACGTATTTCTATAATTACTGTCAAGTTTTCAGTTTTTTGACAAAATTTCAATTCCTTATAATAAAATTGCAATTACTTTAAACAACATTACAATTATTACTGTCAAATTCTATAGTATTTTACAAAATGTTTTAGCTGTTGTGTCATATGTCAATGATTACTGCCAAATTTTCATTTACTTTTATCAAGATTTAAGTAAGTATTCAAATATTCCGCCATAATTTTGACTATTTCTGCAAAATTTCAATTAATTGTAATTCAATTTTAATTATTTTGTCTCATTTCAACTACTTTTATCAATATTTAAAGATTTCATGTAATATTCTGAATAAATTTTCTCAAAATATCTATTATTATAACATATTTCAATAGTTACCGTAAAATTTTCATTTTTTATGTCAAAATTTCTTAAACTAACATTAAAATTAGTTTTATTATTATATGTTTTATATATTTATATATATTTATATATTATTTATATATTTTTTTTATTATTACAATTATTACTGTCAAATTTTGAATTACTTTTCTCAAAACTTTTAAAATTGAATGTGGTAGCCACTAAGTGGAACAATTTACATGTAGGCACATAAAAATAATGTCAAATTTGTGAAACATATATGAAGTGTTTCAATATTTACATTCAATGATTTCTCTACATTTTTTTTAAATTATTATCTTGATTTTAATGATTACTGTTAAAATTTCAATTACTTTTATCAACATTCCAATAATTACTGTCCAAATTCAATAATTCCAATAATATTACAAGTAATTGTACTAAAATTAATTTTGAACAAAATTATAATTTGAAGATATAGTAAGCACTCGCTATCAGGGAATGAAGATTCAATCTTTAGTTACATGAACTAGTTTCGACCTTGGGGTCATCATCAGCAGAGTCCCAAGGTCCCATTTTAACTACTTTTATCAATATTTAAACAGTTCATGTAAAATTCTGAATATTTTTTTTTTCAAAATATCTATTATTGTAACATATTTCAATAGTTACTGTAAAGTTTTCATTTTTTATGTTAACATTTCTTAAACAAACATTAAAATTATTTTTATTATTATATTTTTAAAGTTAGTTTTATTAATATATTTTTTATTATTACAATTATTACTGCCAAATTTTGTCTATTTGTCTATGTAAACTGTCCATGTAAACTGAATACTGAATCTTCATTACCTGATAGTGCTTTAGTTTACATGGACTAGTTTCGACCTTGGGGTTATCATCAGCAGAGTCCCAAGGTCGCTGATGATGACCCCAAGGTCGAAACTAGTCCATGTAAACTAAAGACTGAATCTTCATTACCTGATAGTGCTTACTACATCTTCAAACCTACTTAATCAGAATGGATCTAAACACATTTAAAATTATAGTTATTACTGTCAAATTTTCATTAATTTTTGTGGGTTTTGTAGTTATATACGTGAGTTACCCATATAAATGTTTAATTCTTTTTCGTATAAATAAGGTTTTCTTATTTAAGTCGAAACTGGGACCTTGGGACTCTGCTGATGATGACCCCAAGGTCGAAACTAGTCCATGTAAACTGAAGACTCAATCTTCATTACCTGATAGTGCTTACTACATCTTCAAACCTACTTAATCAGAATGGATCTAAACACATTTAAAATTATAAATATTACTGTCAAATTTTCAATAATTTTTGTGGGTTTTGTAATTATTTCATGGGTTGCCCAGATAAATGTTGCATTCTTTTTCGTATAAATAGGTTTTTCTTCAAACGTATTATAATAAGGACATTATCGCAGAGAACAAGTAGTGCAGAAATAGGGCATTGCCGTACTGAATAATTTTGCGTGTCATATGTATCCTAGTATAATAATATAACAGTTCATTTTTGTATTAGTACAATAATGTGACAGTACATTATTGTATCTGTACAATAATGTACTGTCACATTTTTGTACTACTACAATATTGTGACTTTTGTATTAGTGCAATAATGTAATTTTCATTTTTGTATTAGTACAATAATGTGAAGGAAATTTCGATTCTACAGTGGTGAACTGCACTGTCAACTGTCAACGTGACAGGTAACCTTCAAAAATCTCACTGATACTTTTAATATAAAAACTTTTAGAAATGTATGAAATAAAGTTACGCACTTTTTAATTTTCAAAGCTGTTTTTATTTATCTATTTATTATCTATTTATTCTATATCTATCTATCTATATCTATTTTATTGTTGTTATTTGTTTTTTTTATTGTGTTTAACTGTTTCGCCACACTGTGGCTTCTTTAGGCGAAGAAATGCGAAGGCGAAGAAATCATTTCTTTATTACTTTAACTTTATTTCATACATTTCTAATTATGAATTTTCAACAAATGAAAGCCACATCGATCAATCTATAAAAACTTTTGTTACGAGTATGTTAAGAAATAAACACTTGAAGAAAAAATAGTATACATCACCCGGAGTAGAAGGCTTTTTTAGATTTCGTCTGATTTACATCGCCTCGGCTCTCGCCTCGGTGTTAAACACATCTATCCAAGCGAGAACGCTTTCTACTCTCATTAATATAATATAATACTTCGTATAATATTTAAGCAATAGTTTGTCTTAGCGTTAAATATATTTCTTGTCAGTTTACGTTTTTAATTTTCGAACGGTGTTTGATTTAATTTGGTTATTTTATTAATAATGTGTTTATTGAATGCGCAGCTTTATTTAATTTTTAAAAAAAAGGTAGTTTTTGGTGTTATTAAATTAACTGTCTTGAAATACATTTCGGTTAGGAAGGCGTCGAAACACATAGTATCTTGGGGCTTCTAATGTAATCCTTTAACGAGCAATATGCACTTCCATCGCAAATCCTGACGAGGTGACTTGGCAGAGGTATTTGAGCTCTTAGCTGGCCTGAAAAAAGAACAAGGATCGCGCTCGATGTGCGAGAGTAGCGAGTCGTAACATTTAACGTTCATCACATACATGCCGCGCACCTTTAATTTAATCCTTTAATAGGCAGTGTTAGCAGCAATATGCTTTGCTTCGCAGTCTAGGGGAAGCCAGGCTCCCTAAGGATAAAAACGTAATGGGGTTACGATACAAGAGGCGAGCGTTAAATTTTCATCAGTGGAAATTCAAATTGATTCTGCGGTTTGGAGAGCGTATTTATGGGATGTTTGAATACGTAGACAAAATTATTGTAATGCAAGTTTGATTGTATTTAACGAGGGTTGAATTTGCGTAAATTTTATATTAATGTTGGTATTGCGCAATAATATAATGGTGGCGCGATTAATCGAATTAATGCGCATATAATAATTTTAAAATGTTATTTTAATAACGCTATGCAGATTAAATGGGGGGCTGCATAATAATCCGGGCTGCATATTCAAAAGTGCAGAGTATTATAATTACAGCGGCATCATTAAATAGCTCGGTTATTTTGCCGGGCGTATTATTGTTATTCGAAATAATTAACTCGACTGAAAAGCGAGTGTCGTGTTTCATAACAGTAACAGATCGAGTGAAAAAAGCGAGTCTTCGCCGAGGCATTAGCGTGAACGCCGCGAATCGCTCACTTGCCTGCTTAATATTTTCTATTTACACTTTCATAACTCTTGTTACTCGTGGTCTATTTACTTTGCGAGTTAATTGCGGCTGGCGGTGAATAATTAACGCCGTCCGTAATTACGCATGCCCATAATTTATATATAATAGTAAATATTGGTTGTGATGTGTGAAATAATGGCCCGCTGTATAATTTTAGCAAAATTTTTGTATCAGAGGTAAACATATACATTGCACTCACACCGGCAATAACAATGCCACCCCCGCGAGCACAATTAGGGGTGAAAAAAAAAACATCAAACAACCATTTATAATGAGCTTGTCGGTTTGCAGGTATCGGCCCACCACGCCGGTGCGGAGGAGAAGAAGGGCAAAGAGAGGTGAGTCACTGTAACTAATCCAATTATCAATTCATTCGTGTAAAACAATATGAATTATAGCTGCATAAACATGTAGCCGCATAAACACGTCGCCCAACGATGGAATTATTCCGAACAAGTTTATAATTTATTCAGGTCCGGACTCCATGTAAATTAATTCTAATTTGACTAGATTTGGGTCTCATTAAAATATAAGACGCTATCGATTTTATTCAGTACGCCACAGCACGACAAAAGTGCATGATGGATGACTGCGCTGCTCAGATTTAACACTGGGTCAGCGTGCGAATCGATCGAAAAGTAGCTGCCTGTGACCCACCTAGTACCACCTACATCATTGTAATCAGTGCTTATGACACATTCGTAAAATCCAATTCCCACAAAAATGTTATAACCAGCACGTGTATGAAATATCAATTAAACTGCCGTGTGTATACTATCACAATATTACCCACACACAATTACCCACAAAAATCAAAAAAATGATTCCTTGACATTATCTAGATATACAAAACCGATAATTCAGTCATAATCAAGGCACGGATTTGTAGGTATTATGCTATACATCAGTTTTAATAGCAGACCAAAATTACCTCGTATCTATACGAATTTCAGCAAATGAAGCAACGCGACAAATTTTTGTGCTTTTATGCTTTTTTGTGCATATTTCCTTATTTTTTGTGCTTATTTGCTTATTGCTAAATTATATAGCATATTATTTATATTAGCTAGGAATATATTTTGTTGCACATTATTGTAATGAGCATTCAGTATGAATATTACTCCGTTACGTCTAAAATGCTTGGTTATCACAAAATCATCAACAAAGCGAGCGTGCGTACGTGATATTTGGTAATCAAAGCATGATTATTTCGGGGATTACCCTATTTTTACGTGCACAGATCGCATCTGGGGCAAGTGTGCTATCAATTCAGTCCAATTTATATCAATCTGCAGTGCGTTGTGCTTGTGCCTTGTGTGTATTACGTGTTTATAAGTTTTCTTGTATAAAATGCCGAAAGTAAAACCTTCCGTCGATGAATGGATACGTGGACATTCTGAATTGTGCCTTGTGTATATTACGTGTTTATAAGTTTTCTTGTATAAAATGTCGAAAGTAAAACCTTCCGTCGATGAATGGATAGGTGGATTAAAATATGAGAACGGCAAACCGTCGATGAATGGATACGTGGACATTCTGAATTGTGCCTTGTATGTATTACGTGTTTATAAGTTTTCTTGTATAAAATGCGGAAAGTAAAACCTTCCGTCGATGGATGGATACGTGGACATTCTGAATTAAAATATGAGAACGGCATATTAATTTGCAGGGCTTGTATCAAACCGGTAAGTTTTATTTTGTGTTGCTATTAGCCTAGGTACAAGCATGTATTATGTTGTAGATTAACTGCGAGAAAAAATTTAACATAACACAACATATCAAAACAACAGTTCACTTGGAAAATTAAAAAAAAACACAAATCTGCAAGCAGTACCCTGAGAACCCAGCAAACTATTTCCGAGTCTTTGGCGAGTTGTTCTACACATAATGAAAAGGAATTTTACTTTGATTTATGCAATACGATGGTATCTTCTAACATTCCGTTAAAAAAACTAGATAATAGTATGTTTAAATATTTTTTACAAAAATACACCGGTAGACATATGCCTGCCAAATCAACCATTCGCAAAAACTATGTCGAGCAAGTATATAAGCACACTATTGAGGAAATAAAAAAGATAATTGGCAACAATTACATATGGTTCTATGTAGATGAAACAACTGATTCATGTGGTCGGTACATCGCCCATTTAATGATTGGAATATAAAACGAAGACTCCACCAATGCATTTTTAATTAGTTCCAAGCAGTTAGAAAAAACAAATGGCAATACCGTTGCCAAATTCGTTCACGATGGATTAACACATTTTTTTGCCAAACCCCGTACCAAATGATAAATTATTATTGATGCTTTCTGATGCCGCTGCATATATGTTGAAGGCATATTCTAATTTAAAAGTATTTTATGAGCAATTAATGCATTGCACCTGTTTGGCACATGGTTTTAATCGAGTTGCTGATACGATTAGACTGCAATTCAATGATTTCATAAAAACCGGGAAGAAAATTTTCCTAAAAGCTTCACTGAGGGTTGAAATATTTAGGGAAATAATGCCAAATGTACCTCTTCCTCCGGCACTGGTTATAACTAGATGGGGTACGTGGCTAGATGCTGCCTGCTATTATGCCGACCATTTCGATTCATTTAAGGAGCTTGCGTTAGAGTTTCCCGAAAATGTGTCAGAGGCAATTAAAGAATGCCACAAAGTTCTTAAAGATAGGAAGGTTGTACAAAATTTAGCATTCCTAAAAACCAACTACAGTTTCGTAAGCAAAGCGATTGATAAACTCCAAGCAAAGGACACAACTTTGGTAGATGCGGTTCAAATAGTTGAAGATTTTAGGAACGACGTCTCAAACGTACGGGGATCTATAGGAGAGATTATAAAAAAAATGTGATGCAGATTTGTCAAAAAATGAAGGGTTTGGAGAGTTACAAAAAATATCAACAGTTTTAAAAGGAGATTTCGTAGAAGATTTGCTGATAAATATTACAATTGTTCCCAAATTTAAATATGAACCGATTACAAGTGTGGATGTGGAGAAAAGCTTTTCACACTTAAAAAATGTGCTCAGTGATAGGAGAATGCAATTTTCCGTTGACAATTTAGAAAAACATTTAATTATTAGTTCATTTAAAAATGAGCAGTAATCGTTATTTCATATAACTAATTCGCTGTATTAACTACGTATACTGTATAAAAGCACTGAATCTTCAAAACCTGCGGGACGTGAAGGGTTTACACAGAAATGAGGTATGCAAAATTCGAATTATAAAGTAGTGTTTAATATGTTATTAAAAACGGTGTACGGTATAAATTCGCTCAGTGTGTAACGAGTCGGTTTTGACTACGACGAAATCTGCCTTTAATTTTTAATTGCGCTGACAGACCGTTAACGTAGGCAACCGCTACGCACACGTTTTTTAAGCGTACACGCGTTTCCGGGCTGCCTAGAATCATGATCCGGCCACGAGGCGCTGGGATGAACGCAGAACGCAGCAGACTCTCGTTGAGTGTAAAAGTGTCCGGAGATACACGTTTAATTTGGGCATATCGCCACCCGGTTTCCGGGATTTCAAGTGTGTTCTCCAATAACCGCCCTATGAGGGATTAAGCGACACCGGCACAAGGCGAGAGGGAGCAGCAATAATCGGCAATACACGCTGAAACACCAGAGCAAGTAATTAGAATCAACATCATTTTTGTAAAGACACGTGTCCGGCCATTATTAATAAGGCCATGTGCTTTACAGGCGTTTTTTTGGGTAGGGGCTGAAACAACCCAGTCAATCAGTTTCTCGGCTAGGGGCGGCGACCACCCTGCCAGAGTTTTTTTTAAGACCGCAGGCTAGCGGCGGCATCCCGACGATAGCCAGCAGCACGAGTTCCTGAGAGCGGGCCCTGAACCGGCAGCGGAGGCGCCGCGTGGAAGAGCAGGCCAGATCCATACTTTTTTTTCTTCATCATTCTTTTTTTTTTTTGTTATATCGTTTTCTTTTATGTAAACTTACGTTGCGTGTTTCGTGCCGTACGTGTTTTGTGTTTTTGTAAAAAGAGGTAGCTCCGGGAGCAGTTCGCATCGCGCGATAAGCGTTAGCGGAATTCGGCCGAATTCAGTGAACGCGGCGCGATAAATCTACGAGCGGAGGTATTTTCTTTCAGGGAGCGCGAACACGGTGTCCTGTCTTTTGTGTTTTGAATAAACGCCGATATTTTACAACCGCAAAACTCACATCTGTTTTTTTTTATTCCCCAAGTTTTCTCAATCGGGCATTCTGTTCTCTCATTGCGAGATATAAATCTGGTGGTGTGGGCGTCAGATGGTCAGCCGTTGCGACAGTTCGTAATTTCTGAGCTTCGCTGACTCTCCCGTCAACCCACGCAGATAGGGTGGAGCCTCTTTGTCACGAAGTAGTAGCGAGGTAAAAATTACGCGGAGCCTTTTTTAACCCCCCCCCACTCTCCGACATCGAGAGCCTGGCCCTCGTCGCTGCTTCGAAGAGAACCTCCACTCGCTCCGCGGCCTAACGCGCTAATAGCCCTTCAGGCACGTCACAAGTGTATCAAAATTTAAAATCTGCGGGACGTGAGGGGTATAAGTTCCCTTGTGTGACGTATATTACCGTATGAGCACGTCCCATTAATTAATATGTGAAGCGATTGCCGAGATGAATGAATGTTAAAAATGAATGTTACAAAAACAGATAATGGTAGTTGAACTTAGTAGAGGCTTCGAAGAATGACTGACTTTGCGAAGAACCCTTCACATTAGACGGAAGTTTTTCACACCCGACATGAGCAATACTATTTGCCGGCTCTAAAAAATCACGTGAGCACCTGATAATCGACACATAATGGACATATAGGATATGTCTTATTCTTAAAAATAAATAATTTCATAAAGTATCTGCTCTTCTGAGAACTTAATGGTTGAGACCTTTACTACGTAGTATTATTAACACCGAATGAAACCCTATGTTAATAGGTTAACCACACAATTTAAGTGGTAAAATCTCTACTAGTCTACTATTAGTCTACAAAAAGTGTTCACTCTTTGTTGGGATCGCACTCACAAATCCTACGTAGGCACAGCAGTTGATGTTTAAACCACTGCGCCATGATTCCACCAAATGTATAATTTATGCCTTTAGTTACGCAGTTCTTGAGGTGCTGCATCTTTAGCTCCGCTTAACTGGCTCTCTTTTCTTACAGTTTACGAGATGCCCGTCTTTTACACATATTTTGATACGACTCCCAAACGCGTCACGACCCCCAGGTGGCGTATCTCTTGTTTACAGCTTGGCATGAAGTGTTTCATTTACATTAAAAAGTTAATTGTGAACAGCGGAAAATTGCGAAATGCACCATACACGCTCGGTCCGGGTAGTAAATGTAATTATGAAGCACGAATAGTTAACAACGACACCCGATCATGTGCGATCCTCGTCGGACGTAAAGTAAACTACGTAGCGCCACTGATTATGAGATTCAATTAAATTTTATATTATTTATTGGAACTCAATTGGGATGCTATCTACTATTCTTTATATAGATTTTATAGGGATCAAAGCATTTATTAATATTTGTAAAATTGTTAGATAATATCTCTTTCTGTTTTTTTTTTTTTGTGATTACCATTAAGGTGTTTTTAATGAGTTTGCGTTGGTGGACAAGCGGTATATTATAATTTGTATCGATTTTGTCTTATATTTGTTTTATGTGGAAATTGCTGTACGTTTAGTAATGAGACTGGTAAACTGAATCTGATGGAAAATATAAATTGGAATTGACTTCAAAGGGTATTAACGAGGTTAATCCTGCACTTGTATTAAATATCGATAATTATGCTTAAAGTTTGCCGGCTTTTCGGTTGCGTTTAAGTACATTAAAATGTGAAGTAATTAGAATTAGCGTTGAAAGAAGGCTATAAATTAGTTCATTAAAGCAAGTTTAAGAAAATTCCGGTGGCTGCGATGAGAGCGGAAGCCGAGAAGCAGAGGTGTTTATTTGCAGTAAATTAATGCCAGGAAAGTATGGGCGGTCAAGTGGCCAGGTCCGTCGTTAGCGCAGAGGTGTGCTTAGTTAAAGTTGTTATTGCACATTAGTAGAGCGTCGCGTCGAACGGGGAATCGATAATTGGGTAAACCGCGTGACACCGAGGACGAAAGGGTTCATTTTCGGGAGCGCAATTTGGGAAAAAACTGGCGGCGGCAATATTTTTATCGCAATTTGTCCGGTGGACGTACGAAATTGCAAATTGTTGGCCACCACCGGAATTGAGTTAATCTAAACGTAATATAATGTATGCCCGTTTAAAGTAATAAAGTGTATATTTCCAGCGCGTCGCAATTAGATATTACAGATACACGGTATGAATATTAATGGACATTTGTAAAAATCATAAATCATCGCCTAAATGGGGCACGATTTAATATCGTATACACAGTGAAATGTTGAACACAGTCAATGATCAATATTTAATTGTACGTTTTGACAATACATGTAAATAAATTATAAAACTATATGGTCTATTAATTTTTATTGATGCCGATAAATAGCGGAATTAAAATACACCCAATAAATTAACAGTAATGTTGATGTAATTAAAAGTCATGTTTTGCAACCGCCGTTGTCATAAATTCGTTAAATTCGGCCATGTTAAAAGGGGCGGCGGAAAAACGCAAGATTTATATTAAAAATTGACATTTAACCTGCTGGCGAGTTTGTCTGTGTGATAGGTCCAATTCAACTCGTTATCTATATGAACTTCCAAAAAGTTACACGTTTGAGAAAGAGGTCTATTGTGAATATGTTGTTTTAATGTAAAAAGAATATTTACGGTCTTATTGGTGTTCAAGTAAAGTTGGTTAGCGTTCTACCAATCGTTGGCGCTTTTGACCACTTCAAGATTGCCATGTAAAGCCTCTTCGAGTACATCGCTAGTATTTACTAAGTCATATCGTTCGCGTAAATAAAGGTTGATACATTCTCCAGGCATTCTGTGAAGTCATTAATATAAACTAAAAATAACAATGGACCAAGTACAGACCAAGTTCCCGCATCAGCCAGAATGATGCAACAATAACTCAACACCACACACTAAAATACCAACAACAACAGTATGAAGTACCATCGACGCTTAAGCTCACCCTTAAGCACGGCCCAGGTATATGGACACATGCGTCTCTTTGAAAGCAGAAAACGCATTAGTTCCCGCATCAGCCAGAATGATGCAACAACAACTCAACCCCACACACTATAATACCAACAATAACAGTATGAAGTACCATCGATGCTTAAGCTAACCCTCGAAGCACGGCCCAGGTATATGGACACATGCGCACTCTTGCCCTTTGCAGGTGCAAATGAAACCCGCGTATACTACCCAGTTTCCCACCGACAGCACTGGATATACCTGACTCTTTCGTAAAAGCAGACTACCTCCGTTTCAGAGAGGATTTACGATCAGTCAGAGTCGGTACTTCACCCCTCCGTAAGAAGCCCTGGCGCGCTGCCTCCCGGGAAAGTGTTAAAGACCAAAGGGCCTCTTTGAAAGCAGACAACGCATTAGTTCCCGCATCAGCCAGAATGATGCAGCAATAACTCAACACCACACACTATAATACCAACAACAACAGTATGAAGTACCATCGACGCCTAAGCTAACCCTCGAAGCACGGCCCTGGTATATGGACACATGCGCACTCTTGCCCTTTGCAGGTGCAAATGAAACCCGCGTATACTACCCACTTTCCCAACGACAGCACTGGATATACCTGACTCTTTCGTTAAAGCAGACTACCTCCGTTTCAGAGAGGATTTACGATCAGCCAGAGTCGGTACTTCACCCCTCCGCAAGAAGCCCTGGCGCGCTGCCTCCCGGGAAAGTGTTAAAGACCAAAGGGCCTCTTTGAAAGCAGACAACGCATTAGTTACCGCATCAGCCAGAATGATGCAACAACAACTCAACACCACAAAATATAATACCAACAACAACAGTATGAAATACCATCGACGCCTAAGCTAACTCTCGAAGCACGGCCCAGGTATATGGACACATGCGCACTCTTGCCCTTTGCAGGTGCAAATGAAACCCGCGTATACTACCCACTTTCCCAACGACAGCACTGGATATACCTGACTCTTTCGTAAAAGCAGACTACCTCCGTTTCAGAGAGGATTTACGATCAGCCAGAGTCGGTACTTCACCCCTCCGTAAGAAGCCCTGGCGCGCTGCCTCCCGGGAAAGTGTTAAAGACCAAAGGGCCTCTTTGAAAGCAGACAACGCATTAGTTCCCGCATCAGCCAGAATGATGCAACAACAACTCAACACCACACACTATAATACCAACAACAACAGTATGAAGTACCATCGACGCTTAAGCTAACCCTCGAAGCACGGCCCAGGTATATGGACACATGCGCACTCTTGCCCTTTACATGTGCAAATGAAACCCGCGTATACTACCCACTTTCCCAACGACAGCACTGGATATACCTGACTCTTTCGTAAAAGCAGACTACCTCCGTTTCAGAGAGGATTTACGATCAGCCAGAGTCGGTACTTCACCCCTCCGTAAGAAGCCCTGGCGCGCTGCCTCCCGGGAAAGTGTTAAAGACCAAAGGGCCTCTTTGAAAGCAGACAACGCATTAGTTCCCGCATCAGCCAGAATGATGCAACAACAACTCAACACCACACACTATAATACCAACAACAACAGTATGAAGTACCATCGACGCCTAAGCTAACCCTCGAAGCACGGCCCAGGTATATGGACACATGCGCACTCTTGCCCTTTACATGTGCAAATGAAACCCGCGTATACTACCCACTTTCCCAACGACAGCACTGGATATACCTGACTCTTTCGTAAAAGCAGACTACCTCCGTTTCAGAGAGGATTTACGATCAGCCAGAGTCGGTACTTCACCCCTCCGTAAGAAGCCCTGGCGCGCTGCCTCCCGGGAAAGTGATAAAGACCAAAGGGCCTCTTTGAAAGCAGATAACGCATTAGTTCCCGCATCAGCCAGAATGATGCAACAACAACTCAACACCACACACTATAATACCAACAACAACAGTATGAAGTACCATCGACGCCTAAGCTAACCCTCGAAGCACGGCCCAGGTATATGGACACATGCGCACTCTTGCCCTTTACATGTGCAAATGAAACCCGCGTATACTACCCACTTTCCCAACGACAGCACTGGATATACCTGACTCTTTCGTAAAAGCAGACTACCTCCGTTTCAGAGAGGATTTACGATCAGCCAGAGTCGGTACTTCACCCCTCCGTAAGAAGCCCTGGCGCGCTGCCTCCCGGGAAAGTGATAAAGACCAAAGGGCCTCTTTGAAAGCAGACAACGCATTAGTTCCCGCATCAGCCAGAATGATGCAACAACAACTCAACACCACACACTATAATACCAACAACAACAGTATGAAGTACCATCGACGCCTAAGCTAACCCTCGAAGCACGGCCCAGGTATATGGACACATGCGCACTCTTGCCCTTTACAGGTGCAAATGAAACCCGCGTATACTACCCACTTTCCCAACGACAACACTGGATATACCTGACTCTTTCGTAATAGCAGACTACCTCCGTTTCAGAGAGGATTAAGATCAGCCACAGTCGGTACTTCACCCCTCCGTAAGAAGCCCTGGCGCGCTGCCTCCCGGGAAAGTGTTAAAGACCAAAGGGCCTTGTTGAAAGCAGACAACGCATTAGTTTCCGCATCAGCTAGAATGATGCAACAATAACTTAACACCACACACTATAATACCAACAACAACAGTTTGAAGTACCATCGACGCTTAAGCTAACCCTCGAAGCACGGCCCAGGTATATGGACACATGCGTCTCTTTGAAAGCAGAAAACGCATTAATTCCCGCATCAGCCAGAATGATGCTACAACAACTCAACACCACACACTATAATACCATCAACAACAGTATGAAGTACCATCGACGCTTAAGCTAACCCTCGAAGCACAGCCCAGGTATATGGACACATGCGCACTCTTTCCCTTTGCAGGTGCAAATGAAACCCGCGTATACTACTCACTTTCCTAACGACAGCACTGGATATACCTGACTCTTTCGTGATAGCCGACTACCTCCGTTTCAGAGAGGGTTTGCGATCAGCCAGAGTCGGTACTTCACCCCTCCGTAAGAAGCCCTGGCGCGCTGCCTCCCGGGAAAGTGTTAAAGACCAAAGGGCCTTGTTGAAAGCAGACAACGCATTAGTTTCCGCATCAGCTAGAATGATGCAACAATAACTTAACACCACACACTATAATACCAACAACAACAGTATGAAGTACCATCGACGCTTAAGATAACCCTCGAAGCACGGCCCAGGTATATGGACACATGCGTCTCTTTGAAAGCAGAAAACGTATTAGTTCCCGCATCAGCCAGAATGATGCAACAAATACTCAACACCACACACTATAATACCAACAACAACAGTATAAAGTACCATCGACGCTAAAGCTTACCCTCGAAGCACGGCCCAGGTATATGGACACATGCGTCTCTTTGAAAGCAGAAAACGCATTAGTTCCCACATCAGCCAGAATGATGCAACAACAACTCAATACCACACACTATAATACCAACAACAACAGTATGAAGTACCATCGACGCCTAAGCTAACTCTCGAAGCACGGCCCAGGTATATGGACACATGCGCACTCTTGCCCTTTGCAGGTGCAAATGAAATCCGCGTATACTACCCACTTTCAGAACGACAGCACTGGATATACCTGACTCTATCGGAATTGCCGACTACCTCCGTTTCAGAGAGGGTTTGCGATCAGCTAGAGTCGGTACTTCACCCCTTCGTAAGAAGCCCTGGCGCGCTGCCTCCCGGGAAAGTGTAAAAGACCAAAGGGCCTCTTTGAAGGCAGACAACGCATTAGTTCCCGCATCAGCCAGAATGATGTAACAACAACTCAACACCACACACTATAATACCAACAACAACAGTATGAAGTACCATCGACGCCTAAGCTAACCCTCGAAGCACGGCCCAGGTATATGGACACATGCGCACTTTTACCCTTTGCAGGTGTAAATGAAACCCGCGTATACTACTCACTCGATTATTTCTTCAAGTCTTTTAAAACCAGTTTCTATAAAAAATTGACAATATGAGCTTTCGAAGCGGCATTTTCCATTACAAGAAGACGACATGAAAAGCAAATGGCGGCATCTTTTGCCGGACTTTACTCAAGTAAAGTGTGCGCTTTGTCCCAAGTAGCTAGAAAACAACGAAAAAACTGAAAAACCACCTCTCGCTACATTGATTTTTTGGAGAATCATTTAGAATTAGCTGGAAAGGACCTGTATTCATTCGAGCTTCACTTTATATGCAATCAAGTGAAGACAACTTTAACTGGGATGTCACACTTTCTTGTTTTGGTCCTTAAAAGTTGAATTGGCATTTGAGTGAGTATACTTCAGAGGGGGCCGTGGCCCACCCGGCTCACCCCGTGTGCACGCCTTTGACGAGGGGTGGTTACCATCCATTATTTAAACAATTATCCTGATTAACGGGATAAGATTAAAGCGTGCCAGTTCATGTAAATGTTATGTACCACGGTGCAACGGCGTCGGTGTGTTCGGGGGCGGCGATTATTTATGTGGGGAGACGGTTGTTGTCCCATTCTGCGGCATTAAAAACGGGGGCGTTGAATTAATAAAATTCTAAAGGGATTCTGCGTCAGAGATCGTTAACCAAGTTGCAGCTCATTTACAGCAACAAAGTTTTTATAACGTGGCCGCATTTATTACGGCGATCCTTCCTGTTCACCACGCCATGCGGCAAGATATCATTGTTGCCAAAAAATACCAGAACCGCGTCGTCATTAGAGCGCGCACAAATAAGCTTTTATTATTTCAAAATAATGCGAAAAAATCACAGAATGAAAAATAAGACTTATATTCGTTACAGAGACAAAAAAAATATTTGTTACAGAAAATTGGAAATAATCATCACACGGAAATACGGTGCTGTGGTATCTATAGGGTACATTTTTTTGTCTTTACCAGGAGTACGTTCAAATTATTCCCTGTTCATGTTGACGTACAAAAAAAAACATATACCAGCGACAAATACGTTTCAGTGCATGCAATCCACGCTCTAGCCATCACCAGTAACAGTAGTAACAACGGAGGCTCGTCTCGCGGTCAGATGCGCCAGCAAATGCGATTTTTTATTGCGTAAGAGATTGTAGTATTGAATAACGAGTTGGCTGCAAGGTTACGGGAATGTGGCCGCGTGAAAGCGGTGTTATGCAACGCGCCACTTTCACCCGGCGCTTATCCAGTGTGCTCGGAACAAAACGCGACGAAATTTCCATCAAAAAACCGTGCCAATGATCTCCGCCTTTCTATCCGAGCGGCTGCGAGAACAAAGCGCAAAAAAGGGGGCCCGATTTTGCAAAACCGAATTGCTCCTGCGGCCGATCGAGCGGACAGTCCTTTTTCGCTGCGCGCCCGGTTCAACATACCTTGAAATAATTATTGCGGCCATCATTGTCATTTGCAGGATGATGTATTTGACAGCGCCAGTATCCTGTGGCTAGACGGGATATCTATTCTATCAGGGCGCTCTCTGTATCTGCTATTATTACAGTCCGTGTGAAGTAATAAACCTATTTGAGGGATGGCCTGTCATGCCCGGTTTTTTCGGCCCACTATTATGTACATCGATCACAATGAACCTGTGTGACTCCAAAAAAGAATCATATTCAACAGTATCACCGGCGCAAATTAAAACGTCTAGACAAATTTATTGCGCGGTGTCCATCAAACTAATTCAACACAAACAAACAAAAAACAAACATAAAACGCTGCCTCCGCCAGTTAATTGAAATCAATGTCAAAGCCACAAATTATTACGTTACATACACGCCCGGATTGGGCCCAAGCTTTACCTGGCATAACTCGAATGTGTATTTTAGAATTACAATAATTGGGCTTTTCTGACAAGCCTCAAAATTTTGACAACAAACCAAGCTTCAATTTGTTTTCACATCCAGAATTCAAAAAAATGTTCATCAGCAACACCTAATCAATGCAATTTTATAATCAATCGAGTTTATAACTACAGATTATAGGAATACATATTAATTTTGGAAACCATGAAAAATTTCCTGGAGTTTAACAAACTTTTTATTTTTATCTCCACTGTAGCTACACCAGGGGCAAAACTTAGCACCGGGGGGGGGCCCTCCCCCCATTCCTCTGTACTGAGAACTCGGTCAAGTCAAGTGTCTGCTTACATCCTTACAAGTATAGTTGACGTTCTCGCTAAATCGTCTTTGGGGTTGAAGTTCTCGTTGAATCTTCTAGGACTCCTTTCAGCTGTTCCGCGTTGATAATGATTCCCTAGTTCACGTCGAGTGTTTACAGGTGCTCGAACGCAAATAATTACTGTCCCGAAATTGATTATATCCGCGTAAACAAAACGTAAATCAAACTGTTTTTGAATAACGCGTGGATGTAAATAACTATTGTTCGACGATATTTGTTTCTGTACAACTGTTTTCTTTTTCTCTGCTAACCGATGTGGATGCTCCGGGATCTAAAGCGAATCTGATTGTTTATCAGCGTTCAGCCTTTTTAAAACCTCGGTTAAATAAGTGATTTTCGCTTGTTAAAATCCGCCTACGTTGATCCTAATAAGCGTGTAAATAGTCGAGTACCCGAATCCAGTTTGTAACCACGGCAATGAATCAACAAATTATAATTATGACTATAATTATCCATATACCGGTAAAACTATAATCCCAATTGTGATTTCAATCTGATATTCGAGATCCTTGTATTTTTCTGCTTCTGTACCAATGTCGACCGTCTTTGTACGATGAGTTTGAATTTTCCATTGAATTTTATACATTACTGACTCATTACAATTATTTTACTTTATTTGTGCCCTGAATTATTTATAATTCTAGCTATACAAATCCTACTTGACTACCTAAGTAGTCCTATTCTATCTAAGTAATTACCTTCTACCTAAGTAATCCTATCTAAATACCCTAAATCTAATTTATTCAGTATAATTATCTATAAACAAAATCCTATCTAACATATACTATAAAATAACAATTTAAATCTTTTAAATAAAATTACAATATAATATACTATATATAAAGATATATCGTTAGAATTAACTTTTTACAATCTGAAGGTAAATGAACAACACAATCCTTAATTTATTTATTTGATAAACTATATTAAAATGTCAACGAATTAAACTTTGAATTGCAGTTAAATGGAGTAGATGGAACAGAGTCAAGAAAATAAGTAATATTTACGACCAAAATGGAAATAAGTATATTAAGTTTTGTTTGACTCAACTCAAGGTGAAGTTTTGACTTAGTCAACTTAATTGAATTGCAAATTTCTAAAGGCGCTTATCTCTGAAAATTATAATTTTTCGGTAGGCACAAAAGCCGAATTTCTGTTACACCATTTGACGTATTTGAGTTTTTTATTTTTTCTAAAATTACTCTTTCACTACTATGAAAACCAAATATAACCCTTTCTCGCTCATAAAATATTGGTCTATATGTGTACAAGAAAATAGAGCGAAAAAGTCCATTTTGAATCCTCCCCGAGATGAGCCCTTTTCGAAATTTTTAATTCAATTAACGCTATACCTACGTTATAATAAATCTAACTAGAACTACCTAAGTTTTAACTAAGTCAAGTTAATAATAATAATAATATGTTTATTCATGCTAAAATACAAATCCGTTTGCAGTCGTCAATTTACAAATAAATACAGGGAATACACAGTAAAATATAAAATAATAATGTTCATTATATAAATTGCTCCATACACAATTTCTCCTGAAGAAACTCAGTGCAATCATAATATGCCTGGCGCAAAAGAAACTTTTTGATGCTCGTCTTAAAATGAGTTGAGGGTTTATCTCGAATAAAACTAGAGCTACCCAAGTTTTGACTAAATATACGTATTAAAATTAGAGCTACCTCTATTCTGACTCAGTCGACTTAATAGAACTATAGATGCTTAAGTATTGACTCAGTAAACTTAATAAAACTTGCGCTTCCTGTTCTGACTAAGTCGATTTAATCATTCTAGAGCTACCTTGGTACCTTCTAGAGCTAAGTTCTGATTGAGTCGACTTATTTAAAGCAAGAGCTACTTAACTAGGTCGATTTAATTAAACTAGAGCTACCTAAATTGTGACTAGTTGACTTAATAAAACTAGAGCTACATAAGTTTTGACTAAATAATCTTAATAAAACTTGAGCTACGTCTATTTTGACTAATTCGACTTAATAAAACTGTAAATTCTTAAGTTTTGACTGAGTAAACTTAATATAACTTGCGCGTCTTTAATATAACTTCTGACAAAGTTGTTTTAATCATTCGAGAGCTACCTTCTAGAGCTAAGTTCTGATTGAGTCGACTTATTTAAAGCAAGAGTTACTTAACTAGGTCGTTTTAATTAATCTAGAGCTACCTAAATTGTAACTAGTTGACTTAATAAAATTAGAGCTAACTAAGTTTTGAGTGAGAAAATTTAATAAAACTAGAACTATTGCTAACGTTCCCAGAAAAACTCTAAAATTTTTAATATTCAATGGAATAATCTGAAATTTTCTATGTAAAATTTTTGAAATTTGAATTTACAACGAAAATTATCTAAAATATTCAATTTTCTATGAAATAATTGTATGAATAATGAAATTTATATAATTTTGAAACTTAGTAACACTAGAGCTATCTAAGTTATGACTACTTGACTACCTGACTTAATAAAACTAGAGCTACCAAAGTTTTGACTAAGTAAACTTAATAAAACTAGAGCTACCTAAGTTCTGACTAGGTTGAGTTAATAAAGCTTAGATGCTTAAGTTTTGACTGAGAAACTTAATAAAACCAGAGCTACCTAAGTTCTGCCCAAGTCGATTTAATAAAACTAGAATTGCTTAAGTTCTGACTATGTAAACTTCATTGAACTAGAGATATTGCTTATTTTCGCAGATAATCTCTGAAATTTTCAATTTCCTATGAAATATCCTGAAATGTTCTATGTAAAATTAATGAAATATGAATTTGCAACGAAAATTGCCGAAAATTTTAACCTTAATAAAACTATAGCTACCTAAGTTCTAACCCAGACGATTAAATAAAACGAAACTAAGTAATCATAAGAACACTAAAGCTGCCTAATACCTAAGCTCTGACTAAGTAAACTTGATAAAACTGGAGCTGCCTAAATTCTAATTTAGTCGAACTAAGTTCTTACTAAATCGATGCAATTAAACTAGAGCTGCCTAAATTCTGACTAAGTCAAACTAAGTCAAGGGGACAACATCAAGGGAAGGAAGCTCCAAATAATCGAGTCTATAAAGTCTATAGAAGCATTTTGTCTTACAAAGTCTTCTTTTTTTTCAAACTGACTGTAGATGACAAATCAATCAATATGTCACAAAAAATGTGCAATGCCAAATAATTTGCAAGGCTCATTATCTTAGACAAACATACTTAACTAAGATTACAGGCATATTGGGTTCAAACTGTTATATGGTTACATTGGCATCAATTAATTAATGAAAAAAATGTTTGCGTAGCTTGTAATAAAACTGAACAAAATTCAAGGTTATTGCATTTTTTTATGTATTTTAAAAAATTGCCAATTTTCCACAAAAATGTTCAATTTCAATGAAATCTATCTGAGATATAATGTTAACACAACTGAAATTTAGGTTTTCCGATAAAATGAAAACATTTTTGTGGGTATGATTTTATATTTTTATGAATACTTTTTTATTTATATTTTTGTTTAGCACATCCATTATAATGTATTCTGTATTACATGGGAATAAATTATTATTATTACAACTATGGTTTACGCCATTGGGCTACACATTTGAATTGGAGCTCATATGTCGTGTAGAGCAGTTGGGTCGAAATGGTCAATTCATATTTTGTATGTATTTCTGCAGTGCCTTGAGTGTGTATTGAAGGCATACATGTAATAATTATTATTAATAATCTTATTTGACTTATTATCCTTTAAAGCTCATCAACTGTTGTGGCAGCAAATTTGTGATGGGGTGGGTTTAATGTTACACCAATAACGATGGAGTAAAATGTTGGATTTAATTAATTTAGATTGTAGCTCTCAAAGGGGTTCTTAGGTAACTTTAAATCGAAATAGCCTTGGGCATTACACCGGTAATCCAATTCCCATCTCACGCGATAAAAACGATAAGACGGGGGGCGCTTAGGACGTGCGCAATGTGCGTATGAAATGGCGTTTGGCGGGTAAATGCGCGCTTCTTGTGCGTCGGGGCGATTTCATTTCATTAACGGACGTCCCGAATACATAATGCGCGTAATGGTCACAATTAGAGTGCGTGCACACGCGAGGATAATTCCGAGGCGAAGATTTTAATAAATCACACAGGGGAGAAAGCGGCGCAACCCCCACAGGGACGTACCCAGGTTAATTCCGCTAGAAAACCGGGCGCAATTAAATCAATCGTCCGGCCCGCACTCTCGCCCACTAATAACACGCCATTTAAGGATAATTATTGTAATTAAGCGGTAATTATCACGCGACATTGTTGCTACCTTTCTTCGCCGCGTCAAGATCACGCAGGCGAGATACTGTGGTTTGGTCTTTTTCTCTGTGCGTTTCCCAGTTCTTAACTGATTTTCGTGATTAATACGTTTTTATGAGCGAAAAGTTTAAGCTTAAATTGCTTTGTTAATATTTGACATTAATTGCTTTAATTATCAGCAGAGATTGCCGCCCTGGATCGC
Organism: Othius punctulatus; assembly: GCA_951805005.1. Lineage (NCBI taxonomy): Eukaryota > Metazoa > Arthropoda > Insecta > Coleoptera > Staphylinidae > Othius > Othius punctulatus. The sequence continues at coordinate 26,904,191 of OX638147.1, forward strand.
CAGCGCGCTCTACGGGAAACGGAGATTGTTATCCGAGCAAAAACTGCGCATCCTTCCTCTCTTTCGTTAAAATATGTCCACGGATTGAAACTGCTAATTGAAACGCGCCTCCCATTTTTTCCCTCCTCCGCGACAACTGAGCGCTATTAAGGTCCGCAAATTGGTATAACTCTTTTATGGAGCGCAATTAATTTCGGCAGCGGTAATTGACACTTCCGTTGTTTTAATGATGGAGAGGAGTCGTGTAGATTTCAATTAGCGGGCGCTAATAAAGCGAAAAACTGAGGCGTCAGGACCCATCGGCATGAATAAAATCATTACGCGACGCAGTAAAGTCGAAAATAAGCCAATCCCGCCCGACAGATTGCCGATAAACGTTAAATTTCGGTTAAACTTCGTGTAAAATCTTTATTTGCGCCCCCTGTCGCACCACGAAGAATTTAATCCGATTGTCCCGACCCCTGCCGCACAACAAACCTGGACCGCCATCAAATTGACACTCACGAATTATTCCAATCCCCGACGATAATTACTTGAGATATTTCACGGTCCATCGACTTACGAAGTATTCTCTCCGCAAATTATCTAAATGTAGATCTACAAACCATTATTACAATTAAGGATATACAGATTTAACAACCAGCCACAAGTATTGCTCAAATACTATGCTGCTAATATTCACGAATATTTACAAATTTGCCATAATCATAGCGAAGAAAAAAATATTTTTACACTGTGATGAAATAACTCACGCATGTTATTACACAGTCATGCCGACGCAGCAAGGCCGCAAGACAGCAACATTGCAACGTCTCAAAGGCCACCATCAACCGGCAACGTACGAACAAGAATGCATAACATCACAACTCAAAATATATATTTGAACTAGATCATAAGATAAGTAGAAGCAATGTATATTACCTATAATGTAAAGTTGTTAAACCAATCTCATTATAAATTCATGGAAGTGCTTATTCCTTTCAATCAACCACAAGTTACCTATAAATACCAAACACCATTAACCTATTCCTGTCAGTAAACAAAGGCGTTTAGATCGACCTTCGTGCTTGCGAATAATTAGACGAAGCAACCTCGGGTATAGTTGACGCATAATACAGGGCACCTACTATCGTATAAATAGAATAAGTTCGATTAAATCATAATAATTTAAAATCATAATTGCAATTATGTGGTTGAAGATCGCAAACATGAAATAAGTGGAATTATTAAATACAACCAGAGAGAATGATAAACGAGAAAACGAAGTTTGGTCTAATCACAAGAGAAATTATTAATAACCTCCAATGTTCCTAATAATAAATTATAACATTACATACACAGTTCCGATTGAGGTAGCGGGAACCGTTATTTGACACAACTTGTAACACAACTGACAGTATATCAGTATACCGACATGAGCACTTGCTTTGGTCATAAGTAGAATTACTAATTGCCCTCAATCAACGTAGACAATGGAACTCATATAGTGGCATTAGTATGGACACTAACGCAACCATGTGATTCGGAAAGATCGCGAGACTGCTTGTGACATGAGCACTTGCTTCGGTCATAAGTAGAATTACTAATTGACCTCAATCATCGTAGACAATGGAACTCATATAGTGGCATTAGTGTGAACACAAACGCAACCATGTGATTCGGGAAGATCGCGAGATATCATTTTTAATCGTGCGTTATTGATGATATTTCAAAATCTTTAAATAGTTCTATTTTTGATCATAATAAATTATAACATTACATAAACATTTCCGATTGAGGTAGCAGGAACCGTTATTTGACACAACTTGTAACACGACTGATGGTATATGACTACCTGTGACATGAGCACTTGCTTTGGTCATAAGTAGAATTACTAATTGACCCCAACCTCAACGTAGACAATGGAAATCATACAGTGGCATTAGTGTGGACACAAACGCAACCATGTGATTCGGAAAAATCGCGAGACTACTTGTGACATGAGCACTTGCTTTGGTCATAAGTAGAATTACTAATTGACCTCAATAAACGTAGACAATGGAACTCATATAGTGGCATTAGTGTGGACACAAACGCAACCATGTGATTCGGCAATATCGCGAGATATCATTTTTAATCGTGCGTTATTGATGATATTTCAACTGAGAAACGAGAGATGCATATGCATGTATAGCAAACTCACATAAACAAACTTCGCAATCACAATCATTTTTAAAATATTAATTGAATGATTAAGAGAATTTACAAATGCATCATAAGGTTAACGAAATGTAGAAAATATAGCAATTCATGTCATAATCGTCTATCTGTGTTTTCTTTCCCTGTATGTTACAATTTCATAAATCAATTTACATCATCGTTAACTTGTGTTTTATTTTCTTGTCTATTACAGTTTCAGCGTGAATATAATTAAATTAAAAAAACATATCCATATATCTGTTCTTTCGTATACTAATCCATTATTTGCGTACGTTAATTAACACATTACCAATAACAAAGTAACTTGAGAGTAATCACGGTAGTTAATTAAACGGCACGACGTGCAAGTACCAAATACGATCACAAATCACGAGCCTAAAATAATCAAGAATTATATAATTTTACGATAAAACGATGATTAATTAAATATTTATTTTAAAATATATCGGAGCGTTTGGAGGCTCAACAGCTTTACATACAACTGAAACAGCTTTACATACAGCTCAAACCACTTTACTGTACTGAGTACTGAGAAGTAATAATCGCTGCATAACTTCTTTTACAGATATACAAGGCGATTCAAAAGGTATGGTCCAAACTTAAGGGTAGGATGTGGGATGGCATACAAAGCAAACAATGTTTATAAACATGCGTCTTATTTCCAACCGGTATCTAGTTACCGTTTAGGTTAGGTTAGGTTTATTTGTTATTATCATGTTCTGTTAAAACAAATCATAATAAAAAATAAGTCAAACAAATGCTAATTTGTTATGACGGAATTGGCATTTTAATATCACCAATTATACACAAATGTTTGAACTACACCTTTTGAATCATCCTGTATCTCAAATTTAATTAAAAACTGTTGAAATCTGGCGAATTTCCAATTATAGATGTCAAAATCTGTTTAATTTTTAACAACCTTCTAATTCTGAAAAATTTCCTACTGAGACATTCACAATCTATAAAATTCCAAGCTTCAGCTGTGAAAATTTGACAATTTTTTAATAGATATTGCCTGAATCTGTTAAATTTTGTCAATTTTTGATATCCCAGTTTTAAAATGTAAACTATCAGAGTTTCAAATGCAACAGTTCACATACGTCAAACTCTCAATTAAAACC